>CM057458.1:668522500-669772500 GCA_016271365.2 Neoceratodus forsteri
ACTGGCAACTGCCTCACAAATTCAGAGTATCAAATGATCCAGCTTTTGAAACCAAACCAACTCATCTCAATGCCCAGCCACCTGATAGCCTCCAAGGACAGGCCCATAACAGCAGTGGAGATCCCAGGGAAGGAATCTGGGAGCATTTTTTGTAGATCACTAATAAATCCTATGAGTATGTGAAGGATATGCTGGGAAGGTGTGGAGACCCTGAGGGCTTTCCTTCAAGGACAGTCCTTGGTAGCCTCATGGCACAGGGACAGCCCCGCAGAAGATGAGGTGTTCACCTTTTGGGTGGCATTTGTGGTGCTGTGGCCAAAAGATGCTGTCAGTTGAGCTGCTGATGGAGCAAGGCCTGGTAAGAGAGACTGAGCTGTAGACTAAGGTAGGAGATACAGTATACCTACACTGAGTACACACACACACACACATACACACACACATATATATGAGATCCTGAGCCAGGATGGGTACCAGAGCAACTGCCTGTGGCAGAGGGGCTGGGGTGATTGCCATTTGCTGCTAAAGGCTAGACTGGGGTATGTGCTGCTACACTGTACACAGCACACCTGCCAGGGGATGATCTTAGGGCTCCAGTGGGGAGACTGGCATTGCACAGATTGGCAACCCTCAGGGCTATGTTTTTTATTATGATGTTTGTTAAAATATTTGCTGTAGTATGGTATTTGTATTTTATTTAAAATTTTGGTGACCAGGAAAGGCACACTGAGACAAGGCTCATTTCCAGGTGCAACCCAGGGGATGGGTACAAATGTGGGAGCAAGATCAAATAAAATACTGTACAGTTCAGTGTAGTACATAACATTTGGGTACATTATGATATAGTACTAACAGAATACCAACTGTACAGCAAGGTGTGCTCTGGGGAGGGTACAAATGTGGTCAAGATAAGATAAAATTACATACAGTGCAGTATAGTACAATATTATAAACACTTAACAGCACACTAACAGTAGGGTGAGGTACAATCCATGGGGGTACAGATGAGTAAGCAAGATCAGATAGGATAAAAATACTGTATAGTACAGAAAAATAAAATGCTGTGTAGTACAATACCGTGTATAAGGGGTTGACATAGTGGGGGGAGAAAGTCATGCAGGGGCCGGGGTTGGGGAAGCAAGAATAACAGGGCAGGGAAAAGAGCTTTAGTAGATGCTTTATAGCAGAGAGGGAGGGAGGGAGAGAGTCGGATGGAGAGGGGAGCTGGTTCTAAAGTAAGGGGAGCCGGAATGAGAAGGTCGCTTGGCCGGTGCAGGAACTCGCTTGGGAGATGTGTAGAGTACGGGAGTCCCTAGAGCAAAGCGGGTACTCAGATACAGTAATGAGTAAGAGGAAGGAGGATAGATGGGGAGCAACAAGTCAGACCAGAATTTGGCAATGAAGGATGCATTGTGTAGCTGACAGCAAAGGGGTAGGGGAGACAGGGAGAGAGAGGCATATAAGGAGCAGTGATGAGTAAGGGGGGTAGGTTCGTGGTGAAGCAACAATGTATGTAATATGGTATAGAGGGACTATGGTCAAAATTTCTGGCATCAATAAATTCAGAATTTGAATCAGTATAGTCTCATGCCAGAAATGAGCTCTCTAAGTTACTTTGTTTAAAAGTTACAAGTCATTTTACAACCCTAAATTCACTGCCTTTTCAAAACAGTCAATTTCAGTAAAAAGTGCTGATGATGTCATCTCCTGAACACACAGTCTAGCCCTCCCTGTCAGCAAGCTTATAGGACCTGTGTCTCCAAAGTTTAAAGATCACATTGTTATGCCTGGGTTATACACCACCAACTGGCCCACATGTAACCATAACTTTATACACCTACAAGTATGAGTGGCTTACCACAGTCTTATAATGTTTTATCTTGTTTTATTACTTATATTAGTGTTCTTTATTATATTTGCTTTGCTCGTATTTGTTTGTAATGCATTTAGCTATACGATATGTTTCTGCCATATATTCTGCTATACTTATAATCACTCATATTCTGTAGTTTTCCACTATTGTGGCATATTGTATGCTTTTATGATTACGTAGCAAACATTTCCAGACTAACTATCTGGAAATAAGAACAGATAACACATATTCTTGCCGAATATGAGTTTCCTTTGTTCAGCGATTCTTACTTCATTTCCTATGTAATTGCACAAGGGAGCCACCTTATTTACATGCCTTATTCAATGATGTATGTTTATCATATCTGTAACTGTACTCTTATCAGTCATATATAATTCTAAGCACACCAGCTCCTTGGAGAGAAAGAGACCATACTCGAGGAATGGTGGGAAATTGGCTCCCTTGTGATTGCTTTGCTTCACTTGTTATGGTGTGAGTATGTATTACACCTTTTTGTATTACAGTTCAACCTCGTTTATCTGACCCGCTTGGGGGACATCCGATATGGTCGGATAATCGGGGGGTCGGATAAATGGGATTCCATCATTAAAGCAGTCCTCGTTCTTTCATAAACACACTCACGATGCAGTAATATGTAATATATAATCATTTTATTGCCGGTGCAAAATGTGCAAAATACAAATCTTTATTTAATTTTAGTGCTTGGTGCTTACTTTAAAAAATGTACAATATTTTATGTACTGTGCAGTAGTTTAGTTTAGCTGTTAAAATAGTCAGCATGGTGGTTTTGTGTAGCGTGAACTGAGAGCATGAGTGAAGGGAGCCGCGGAGCTTGTCAGCTTACTTCTTGCAGTTTTGGACTAGCTTTGCGGTTTCTATTTTAATTATTTTTTCCCATTTTGTTTTTGTGCCTCGGAATCAGCACGTCTGTTTTTTTTGGGTTACTGCAGCAAGGAGAGAGCATGAGGTAAGAGAGCTGGGGAGCTGATCTGGTGGCAAGACATAGGTTTGGGCAGGATTTCTTGCATTTAAAAAAAATGTAGTTTTAGAGGGTATTAATTTGGTGTGGTGTCTGGCTTGAGGGTTTCTCTGATGGAAGGTCAGAGCATGAGCGAAGGCAGTTGAGGATTTCATTTGGTGGCATCTTGTGGGTTAACAGAGAGGTTGTCCTTTCTGTGGCCCTAATGACAGCTTTTGACAGCTTTGACAGCAAAGCTCTGACGGCTCAGATGAACATAGGATGAACATACGAAAATAGTGGGGGACACTTAACAGGTTCATTAAATAGGGAGGTTAGGTAGTACGGGGGTCGGATAAATGGGGTTTGATTGTACTTCTACTTGTTGTTACTTTCTTTGTCCAGCATGCCATGCAAAGAACCTAAGGTGTGATTTTTTCACATTGTAACAACATGCAATGGTTTTCACAAGTAAAACTGGCAGCACCATTCAATAAACATTGCTTTATAAACTATGTGTGTTTCAGATTTTGTAATGGCAAGGCAAGTCATGGCAAATTTTATTTAAAAGACACCCAGTTCTGGAGGCTCTGGGCACTGTTCATAAAACCAACATGAAGCAACATCAATAAATAGCAATAATCATAAAAATTATAATGCTTATTAAATAAACCAGTAAATAAATAAAGAAATAAAATAAATAATCAGGGGCAAACAGTATTGCAATTCAGAACAGGACAATATTTACAAAGCTGGGTCAGGAAAAGCCTGCACAAACAAGAAGGCCTTGAGGCATGCCTTATAGAGTAAGGGGGGATAGGTTTGTGGCGAAGCGACAATGTATGTAATATGGTATAGAGGGACTATGGTCAATTAAATTGACAAATTTGTATTTTTTAGGAGGGGCAGGGGTACCTTTTTGTTGTGGTCCTGTTTTTCGGGGTTGCTGGATGGTGAGTCATAGCACACTGCTGTGAGATTTGCAGACTGGATAACTCTGATGTGGTGAAAGGCTGGGATCATTCACACCTGTCATTAAATTGAAGTGACTTCTCAGGATGGCACTTTAAAACAATTATTCCATCTCCCTGTAAATGGGGTGGGACAGGTAATGCTGTTTTGAAACCTTACTACAAGTTTCTATGCAGAAGCCAGCCCAATGTTTTCTCACTGGTAGGCTGTTAATTGACCTACATTCAGGCTCATCTTCATTGTACTCCACAATAAAATTATTATTTTACCACAACAAAAACTTCCACCCCTAGTAAGAATTAACACATAAAAGGCCCCTATTAAAACTTATTGTAAAGCAGACACTGACAACAAGCAATGAAGTTACCAACATTACATCACTAGTAGCAATGCAACTTCCTAACAGGCACAGTAGAGTGGCACCCCAAGTGGTGTCAGCAGCCTGGAGGCATGCTGACTCAGTACACAACAACCCTGGAGAAATGGACCACACCAAAAAGGAATTATAAAAATACTAATTTGTGAACTTTGTTACAAACCTGAGACTCACATAGTTTTTACAGCAATGTTTTTTGAATGGTGCTGTCTGTTTCGCTTGAGAAAACCATTGCATATGATCTTTCAACTTTGGAGAAACAGATCCTATAAGCTTGCTGACAGGGAGGACTAGACTTTGAGTTCAGGAGATAACATCATCAGCAGCTCTTCACTGAAATTGGCTTTTTTGAACAGGTAGTGAAATCAGGGTTACAAAATGGTTCATAAGTTTAAAATGAAGTAACACAGAAACCTAGTATTTGGTATGAGTTTATTGGGAGTATGCGTATTCTAATTCTGCAAATAGCACTTTTGACAGGAGTCTATGATGTAGTATGCTATAGTATTTAAATGTTAGAATCTATTCAACATAATAATAATGCTTTAGAAATGTAAGCTGCCACTTGTGAGACTGAGTGCCATATTTCCCATTATTTAGGTTTTGTAATGGATTGCTGATTTATAGCTGATCTGTAGCTGACATTTGGATGTACTGTACCTTTGTATGTTTTTTGTTTAAAACTACAATTTTATAGATTAGATTCTGGTTCATATGCATTACCGTGATTACACTGCAGTGCACAGAGATCATGCCCACCTTCAACCCTCCCCACCCGGTGCATTATCCTTTAGCCCTTCTTTACTTCTGTTCTCCTAACTGTACTTGTTTCTAGCCCCCCTTAACAACCCTCCCCACCCTTGTGCACTATCCCCTACTCCTCTATCCCTGACTTACCTCCTATCTCCTTACTGAACCCTTCCTCTGATTACTACCTCACATGCTACCACCTATTATACCCCTCCTCCCACCCCCTACCACAACCTACTGTGCTATTTCAACACTCTACTACTGTCCACAACCTACTGTGCTGTTTCGACACTCTACTGTTGTCCTTCCCCCCCCGCTGATGCCCCCTTTTCCATTCCTAGTTTACCCCTATTTTCTCCAGCCTCCCTATCCCTTATCCCTCTCCTCCCCTGCGGTCACCCACCACACTCCACTCCTCCTCCCTGCCCCCCTTTCTCTCCCCTCCTTTCCTGCCTGGTCCTGTCCCCGTTGCAGGGTTCTCTGTCATTGTGAAGAGGTATAGATCTTGGCTCTCTCTCTTCTACCTCTTTTTCTTTCCTCCCCACTTTCTAATCCTGACCCCTTGCAGGGTTCTCTGCATCCTGAAGGGGTATAGACTGTCTCTCTCTCTCTCTCTTTCTCCCCCTCTCCTTTTCCCCCACTTTCAAATCCATCACCCGCCCACCTCCCTACTTCCTTATCCCCTTCCTCCCCTCCAGTTCTCCCACCCCTATCTTCTATACCTCCCTGCCCCTTTCTCTCCCCTCCTTTTCTGCCTGGTTCTGTCCCCTTTGGAGGGTTCTCAGTATGCTGAAGGGTTATAGATCTTGACTGTCCCTCTCTCTCTCTCTCTCTCTGTCTCTCTGTCTCTCTCTCCCTCTTCCATCCCCCACCCTCTACCCCTCGCCCATCTACTTCCCCACTTGTCTTATAACTGCCCTCCCTTGGGTGCACAATAGCACTTCGAATCGTGTGTTCAGCCTACTACTTCTAGCACTTCAAATGTGTTATCCATCCTCTAACCCTTATCCTACCAGATCACCTGCTCTTGGGTTGTTGCAATGTATGTTATATCCGAATATGGTTTTGTTTACCTTGGCCGGTTGTTCTGGGTTGTTTCTGCTCTGTAATTGCACTACTCTGTTTGTTTTTAGTAGTTGTACTTGTATTGCTCTGTTATTGCTATGTGTTTGCTTGTTCTCCCAACTCTTTTAACTCCCCCAGATGCTTCTGGAAACTAGCTGTTTACAGCTCATGTTGTCTTTCCTGGTGAAACATTTTCCAAATAAAAATAAATTAAAAAACTTCAGATGTTTTTTAACAACCTCTAAATTGATTAGTTTGGAAATAGCAAATTGCATTCAGTATGTAGTTGGGGGTTGTTATCTTATTGGAAGTGGAACCCCTTAATCCAAAAGTTATTTAAACAAATTGCTAAATAATTAGGCAATGTATGGTTACTATTTAAAGTGCTGTGCCCTGACTGATCCCCACTAAAAATTCTCATGAGTTGTATGATGCAGTGTTAATCAGTAAATAATGTGTTAACATGTAGTTGCATTTAAGGATTGTACTGTATCTCTGGAATAGCACACTATCTCCATTTCAAAGACAGAGAAGAGCATGAAGCACTGGGAGTGCTATTGTTTTGCTTCATGACTAGCTATACACTCTATTACTATTTACAACTTTGCACTTTTTAAAAGGGCAACACAATAAAAATAAACAAGGCACTGTAAGTATTACAGCTTAACTTTGTGTGCACTGTCATTCTTATGGTTCTCAAGACTAGGGTACCCCAGATGCCATCAGTGAACTAAAGTCTGAGAGTAAAGTCCAAACAGCGGTAATGCCTCCTGCGCCACCTGCTTACCAGACACTACAGTGTCACTGTGAGAGTAAAATGTGTAACAGCCTGGTGGGAGAAACTGTTATGCAGTGTAGAACAGGCTCTGACCTGAGGTACTGTATAACCTCACCCACTAGTGTGTGATAAGAATAATAATATGGGTCATGTCACTCCAGATGTGTGTGGAGTTTACAGCCTTTGCTAAGGGACCCATAGATTCTGACTCCAGTCTAGGGTCTGGATCTATCCTGTCTGTACAGTGCCACCCATCTGGACATTTATATACTGAGTTGAAATGATTTCACCAGGTACACATATAGAGAGAGACAAAGATAATATTGTTTACAGATGCTACCTTGTGAGAGGGTGGGATGGTAGGAGAGAGGGAGGAGAGCAACAAAGTACAAAACACCCACAAGGAATACAATTTTAAATTCAGTATGCACAGACAGTGCAGTGCAATTTACATAAAGACTGCAGTGTGTTTACAACAGGGCTTAGCAAACAATTCAATGAAACAAGGGAAATACAGATTTTAGTGAGTTACAGTCAAAAAAGGCTTTATTTGATAAGGCTGACTTGATAAGAGTGCCGACAGAAACAGTGAACACAATATTGTTGAAACTCAAACTCGGAATTACTGCAATAGTCGCAAACAGCGATGGTTGCTTACTTTCTCTACAGCGGCAATATAAAGTACATATTTATGCAGGTGGCTATACCACCATACACCTCCCTTTGCAGGGGGCAAGCCCCCCACACCCCCTAATATAATCAACTCCAGGGGGACTGACACAGGGGAAAGGAGAAAACTCAGGAGGGGAGTACTTGGGGGGGGGCAACCTGTGGGTGGAAGGGTACAAAACCAGGAGATCAGGGGAACAGCACTTAATTAAAAAAGATATATTAACCCCCCCAAAAAAATTCCATCACAGCCAGACCCAAACCCAGGTCCACCAGCTCCAGGGGCAGTGACTGAAGCCTCTACACCAAACAGCCAGCTCAGAACTGCTTGGCCAAATTGGGATGCAGTATAGCACAGTGATTTAAGGCTCTAAGCTGCAAATCTGGAGACCTGGGTTTGAATCCCACAGCCCACACTTGCATACTGTGTGACCCTGAGCAAGTCACTTAACTTCCCTGTACTCCCAGGTTGCTCCTGTAAACAAACTTTCAGCTTAGTGTGCTACTCCTGGTTAAACAATTGAAAAAAAAAGCCCCATAGCCCGATGTAGCTGGTGTAGCTTATTTTTACACTAACTATATAGTATCCCCACTATAGTTTCACATTTGCTATTTGTACCGGCGGTGAAACTGAGTCACTCAAACTGAGTCACTCAATTTGACTCACCCACATTACATGTGTAACCACCCCCCTGCTGCTTTGCACAGTAAGCTACCCCTTGGTACCCTCGACTGGGCACCCAAACTACTTAAGACAACTTTTTGGTACCTTCCCTAGCTTTGGGAATGTATACCAGGCTCGCTATTTCTAGAGGTCAGAAAGGGGTGGGGTGTACAAAAGCAAATTCACACAATAGACCATTATACCCAGGTCCTGAGGAAAGAATTTCCGCTTAGGGTTATGCTAGGTCTGTACTTCTAGAGGGGTACCCAGTAATTCCACACAGGAAGCAGTAACATGAATGTCCAAACCAGGTTGGGGTTCTAGAGTGTGACTTTATTCCAAAGATGGTACACTAAAGCAAAGGTGGACCCCCAAGGTTTACACATCATGGCACAAGGCAATGGCAGAACAACAGAGATCTGTATTGGACAGAATCTCTACATATCCCATGTGTCATAGGACCTCGAATTCTCTTCAGTGGCAATGGCCTCAGCTGAAACACACATTTTCTTCTTGTGGCACTGGCCACAACTGAGCACATAATTCCCATATGGCATAGGACTCAACATTTTGGCAGTGTGTTAACTGGCCACAACGGAGCACACTGGTACTCAAAATAAGCACAACCCATACCAGGGAGTAAACTTTCTCTTCAGGCATTGGTCACCATGTCCTGAATAAGCAGGTGACCTTATGGAACCTGTAGTGCTGAACTGGCCGCTCCAGATGGAAGGCTACCCACCTTTTGCTTCCACGTCCATACCCAGCCATTCTTTCAGAGTTACACTTCAAAACTTCTGTTAAACAGTAGAAATATGCATCTTGGAATGTCTTTCACATCCTGCATAAGAAAACACTACTTCTGAGTGTAGAACTAAAGTCCTGAACAATGTGCCAAATCTCTCTCTGGGGACCCCACGATTGTCAGCCTACTTTAAACCATAAGAATAATCTCAACTTTGTTTGGTTGTTTATTTGTTTATTTGAATCTAGGATTACAAGTACATTTGAGCCAATGCTCTTTTACAAAGGTTCCACATCTCACGTTACAGTAGACAACACCAATTGCAACAGGAAAAAAGAAAAAAAACATTGGGATTGATTTAGAGACAAGACACAAACCATACTATGCTGGGAGGGGGGACAAGGGATTAGAAGAAAGAGGATGGGAGGGAAAAAAGAAATGGGGGGTAGCAGGAGAGAATAGAAGGAAACAAGGGATGGGATAGGGGATGTGAGGGGAGGATGGGGGGAATAATGAGGTGAGGTTGTGGACGGTGGAGCCAAGCAGCCAATGTGGCATTGTCAGGTGGATAATAGCATGAGGAGGGGGCCAGGGGAGGGCAAGTGCGAGATGGGGCCAGGGTGTGGCCAAGGCCCCACACAATGGGTATCAAGAGGACTGCCGTTTTTTCAGCCAGGGCAGTCACAGGTGCTGGAGGCAATGAAGGTGTTTTGGAGCCTGGATTTGAAAGCACCGAGCAAGGTGTTAGAGGTAGTGTCACTAGCAAGACCATTTAGTCAGGTGGGGGCCCTATAGGCAAAGGATCTTTGGCCTTGTGTTGTGCGGCAGTGAGGAATTTGAAACAGCAGTGGCTTTGATCCCCTGGTGGTTCAACTGTTGGTTTTCAGTTGAAGGAGGGTACAGACTCCGGGTGGACAAGGCCCATCTGGATTTTCTTTGCAACCACACAGGTTTGGTATTTTATTCTATTTTCCAGTTGCAGCCAATTTGTTTCAGTGTAGAGGTCACATGTGTGTGTGAGACGTTTGGCACCAGTGATGAGTCAACAGGCCTTGTTTAGGGTGGTAGTTACCCGTTTGAGTGCTGTGGCAGTGGCGGAGCCATAGATGACAAGGCCATAGTCAATCGGGGAGATGATGGAGATCTGGATGGCAGCTGCTAGGGCCTCTTGTGTTAGGTGGTGCCGGAAGTGGTACAGCAGTCCCAGTCTGGAGTTCGCAGCTTTGGCAACGTTATTTATGTGGGCAGCGTAGGATAGGTGGGAGTCTAGGTTAATCCCAAGATATTTGAAGGATTGGACCTGATCCAGAGGGTCACCAAGGCTGGTGTTTATGGAGAGTTGGAGATGTTTATGTTTGTTATGGGAGCTGCTGAAAACCATAGTCTTGGTTTTTTTTTTATAAGGATCAACTTATGTTTTATGAACCAGTTCTCGAAACCATGCTGAAGGTTCAGTTGTAGGTGGTTTGGGTCCTGATGGGAGGCAAGAATGACTGCGTCATCAGTGTACAGTATGATTTGTTTTGCACAAGAGTCTGGGAGTGTGTTGAGGAACAAGCTGAAAAGTAGTGGGCCCAGGATGGAGCCCTGGGGAACACCAGAGCGGACCTCTTTGGTATCAGAGAGCACATCTACAATTTACACATATTGGAACCAGTTTCCCAGGTAACTTTTGAACCAGGCAACAGAGTCAGTGGACAGCCCAGCGTTCTGTAGTTGACCAAGCAGGAGTCGATGGTGGACGGTGTCAAAAGCCTTGGTCAGGTCTATAAATATTGCTCCAGTTAGAAGACCGTTGTCCAGAGAGTTGTGGATGGCACCCGTGAACTCAAGTAGGGCAGTGGCAGTACTGTGATCTTTTCTAAAGCCATGTTGCTGCCAGCAGAGAATGTTATATTTGCCCAGGTAGTTGGCGAGCTGGTCAGCTACTATCTATTCCAGGGCCTTAGAGAGAGGTGGAAGGATAGAGATTGGGCGATAGTTCCCGTGTGAGCTCCTGTCACCACTTTTATGAATAGGAGTGACTGTAGCAGACTTTCATTTGTCCGGGAACTGGCTGAGTGAGAGGGAGAGATTAAAAATCCTGGTGAGAAGCCTCAGGACTTAGCACAGAACTGGTGTATATTTCCCTTTATCAGAGAACACCCCAAAAAGCAGGTACTTTCCTCTGGATAGCACAAAGTCAGATTACTCACAGTTGATAAACAAACAGGCAGCTTCAAAGTCCTGGATCAAATAAGGGGATTGCCCCTTGGATCCATCCTGGTAGTCATTTTCCATCTCTCCAGGGATGGAAAATCAGGAACTCCTGCTCTAGACAACGGTTTCCACCACTTCTCTTGACAGGCAGATGTTTCTCAGCACTAGGGTGAGAAAATAGGCACTCCTGTCAGAGCCCACACTGCAGCTCCTCACTCCTCCAACTTCTTTCTTCAGCTGCTGACACAGAATTAACTCAAGATTCTAAAACTCCCCACTCACATCCTCACAGCCAGCTACTGTGGCTTATGATGCTGCGAGAGTTCTAAATGACATCACCTCTCCCATCTCAGCTGACCAAGTAAACAGAGAGGCAGCAGGTGAAAAACCCATTTAACTAGTTATTCACCAGCTGCCTTCCCTACCTAGCACTGACACTGATGGGATTCTAGTAACCCCAGGGGACTGAGTGGTTACACGTGCTACTATCAAAAAATGAGGTAATGAAATTTCTGAGGTATAGCTTAGCTAAGGTAATGCTGGAATGTGAGTATCTCCGAAGGCCAAATTGTTCTACAGCTGTGGGGTGGGGGAGGTGGGGCTGTGATTAAAAACAGGTTGTCCCAGATTAAGTTTACAGTATGCCTAGGAAGCAGGAATCTATTTCCAGAACTAGAATGAAGACTGTGGCAAGAGGGGGTAGATGGTGTAAGCAAGGACCTCAGGTAGCTTGGGAGCTTATCTAGCCAGAACTTAAAATCATATAAGGCTAGGTGCTGAATACATCTGTCACACAGTGAAGGTCAGTTTAAGCACTCATAGAGAAGGCAGTGGTGAATTTGTTCTGGTCAGTAGAGAATGAGCCAATAAAGGGCATTAAATGTATTTTTTTTTTTAAAGTTAGTAACTGGGAAAGGCACACTGAGCTGAGGCTCATTTCCAGGTGTGACCCGGGGATGGGGGAAAGGGAGTACAACAGAATTAGATTAAATCAGCAGAATGCTTATTACATAATCGAAATGGTTCAAAACATGATTCACAGTAGGAAGTAATGATGCAAGGACAGTAAGTTACAAAATAAAATAAAATACAATTAAATACAAAATTCAATAATGTGCATAGTGCCTGTTGAGGATGGTGAACAGTGCTAGTAGGGCACAGTACAGGCCATGGGCATAGGCAAACTAGTCAGGAAGGATAGGGGGTCAAACGGGGAGGGGAGAGGGAGTGGGTTTAGGAGGGTAAGCAACAGAGACAGGAGGGGGTAGGAAGGGGCCATATCTGACATTTGAAGGCAGGGAGTGAGGGTGTGAGGTGGAAGGAGGAGGGGCACTGGTTTCAGGAGAGGGTGCAGTAAGAAAAAGCAGTTTGCCCAGCAGAGGAATGAGAGTGGGGAAGGGAGGGAGGAAAAATGGGAGTACCTAGAGTTGAGAGAGTAAGTAGGGGAATGGCAGGGGAGAGAAGGGAGGAGAGATACGGCTACATGATAGTTCATCTTGGTCATTTCGCTCTGTGGCAACTCACCCCCAACTATTAGCTCCATTGTCAATCGTTACCCACGTCAATTTGTCTCTGGACAATTCGCCCCCACTGTAAATATACAATAAACTGCAGGTGGGTGCTATTTACCCAGCAGATGAGTCAATGTGCTCGAGGGTTGTAGAAGTGGAAGTCGTACTGTAATTGTGCTTGGCATACAGTATGATATGTAGAGGGAGCCAGTTGTCCAAGGATGAACTGACATGGGAGCCAATTGATGCTGGAGCTAATAGGCTGGGGCAAGTTGCTGAACAAAATGATTGAAACATAGAAACATAGAACTGACAGCAGATAAGGACCTCTTCACCCACCTAGTCTGCCCATTATCCCTACCTGTTTCATACACTGCGGATCCTAAATGATCTGTGGCTTACCCTCTTTTTTCTATTGTTAGAGTTCCTTTATGTCTGTCCCATGCATTTTTGAATTCCCCTACCGTTTTTGTTCCGATGACCTCCACATGGAGGCTGTTCCATGCATCTATCACCATTTCCATAAAGAAATACTTCCTAACATTACCCCTGAGTCTACCCCCCCAGTCTCATATCATGTCCCTTGTTCTTGAACACCTCTTTCTAAGAAAGATGCTACCCTCTTGTACCTTATTTGCACCCCTGAGGTATTTTAAAGTTTCAATCATATTCTCTCTCTCTCTCTCTCTCTCTTCTTTCTTCCAGGGAATACATATTGAGATCCTCTATTCGTGGTTCTATGTCATAAGGCAATTGCTGAATGGCGATCACAGTTAGGGCGAGTGTACATCGCCAAAAATAGAAAATGTACACTCACTGTGAAAACAACGATGCTGACACTGATCTGTATTTAAGATATATAAAGATTCTCAACTCCAGGGGGTGCAAGTCGAAGGAAGGGGTGAACTTGCCAAATAAAAAAAAACTCAGCAATGCAAAAAACTCTCTCGCCTCCCCAGACCCAGACCCTGCACCCTCTCAACCGTAGCCAGCCCCCCCTCACCACCATGCTACACTGCCAGCTCAGCAGCCATTTGCTGCACTGCCTCCCACATATCTACCCTCCTCTTCTGTCCCCCCGTGGTGTGGTTCCGGTTACTGTTGGTGGCTTCCTTTTCACCCATCACCTTCCCCTCAGGGTAGCCCACAACACAGGCTCTGAGATTGAGTCACTAATATTTGAGTTGCTCAATCTTAGTTGCCTTTTCAGGATACCTCTAGTAGCCCCTCATATGACTTCTGGTGCAGCCCCTGCACCATTTTTGTCATCCTTTTCTGAACTGATCTACTCTGTCTATGTCCTTCAGGACATGCGGCCTCCAGAACTGGACACAGTCCTCTAGATGAGATCTCACCAATGATCTGTACACTGGCATTACCACCTCCTTCCTTCTTCTGGTGATACCTCTCCCTATGCATCCTAGCATTCCACTGGCTCTCCTCACATCCTTCTTACATTGCTTGGCAACCTTTAGATCAGCAGGTATGATTACCCCCAGGTCCCTTTCCTGTTTGGTGGCCATCAGTACCTGAGTTGAAAGCTTTGACCAGATCAATGAAAATAGCTGCAAGCGATGTCCCTGATCCATCCCAGTGAGGGTAGAGTCAGTGACTCATACCAGGGAGGAAATTGCAAATTTAACCTATAGTGGCACTGGGGAGAAGCTCCATAGACCACATCTCTATAATGAATTACAGGGAGAATCAAATGTTCTACTAGGGACTTCTTCAGGCTTTGGGAGAAGCAGTCACCCACTCTGTATAAGGCTTCAAGCTCCTTAAAGGGGACAGGAAATCTGTGCTAATTGGCAGCAGTTAGTAATGTTCGTAGTAAGAGAAATGCTAAACTTGCCTCCAGATGAACCATGTTTAACTATACTTTAATACACACTGAAGTGAAAAACTGTGTTTTCAATTGTTTTCTTTTTATGAACAACATTCTGAACAGTTCTCTTCATGGAACCAGTCTTTTGGAGTGTTTACTATGTCATGGTTTGAGTACAGAATGCTAAACATGAGCTATTGTCCTATCAGAACCTTGCTTAGAGTTCTTTCCTTAAACTGTGACATAGTTAAAACTCCAGATCACTGGTTCTATGAAGAGAACTGCAACAGAATGCTGCCCATAAAAAACAAAACTATGCAAAATACAGATTTTTACACCACTTTCTACAGAGGTACAGCTACATATGGATAATTTAGGCTTATGGATATCATTTCTGTAAATGGGAACATTATAAACAGCTACCAATAAGAAATCATTTCCTGTCCTCTTTAAAAGATTTTACGTATAGTTACATAGTAGATGTCAGCAGAAAAAGACCCCTTGGTCCATCTAGTCTGCCCTAGATAGCAAGCTTAGTACCTGCTTTTGATCAGCAGATCCTGCCTGACCTGTAACCTTACATCTTCCCATCCCTAAATTCCAGGAGACCCTGTGCCTATCCCATGCATGCTTAAATTCTTCCACTGTGTTGGCTCCCACCACCTCCATCAGCAGCCTGTTCCAGGTATCCACCACCCTTTCTGTGAAGAAGTAATTCCTCACATTTCCTCTGAGTATGTCCTTTTCCAGCCTCGTATCATGTCCCCTCAGCCCACTGCATCTCCTTTTCTGTAGCATGCTGCCTTCCAGTACCTTATTAATCTCCTTCAGGTACTTGAATGTCTCTATCATGTTTTCCTCTCCCTCCTAACTTCCAGAGAGTACATGTTTAATTCTGTTAGCCTCTCCTCATAGCTTTTCTGATGCATGCCTTGGACCATTTTGGTTGCCCTTATCTGTACCACCTTCACCTGATCAATGCCCTTCCTGAGATGGGGCATTTAGAACTGTACATGGTACTCCAGATGGGGCCTCATCAATGACCCGTACAGGGGTAATACCACCTCTCTCTTCCTGCTTGTTATAGCCCTCTCTATGCACCCCAGCATTCTATTAGCACTGCCCTTTCACACTGACTTGCCACTTTGAGCTCATCCATTATTATGACACCCAGGTCCCTTTCCTGTTTAGTTGCTGTCACCTCCTCCCCTCCCAGTTGATACATTGTCCTAGGGTTCTTGTGTCCTATATGCATGATTTTACACTTTTTAGCATTGAATCCTAGCTGCCATTCCCTTGACCATTTCTCTAGTTTCTTCAAGTCTTCCCTCATTCTTTCTACCCCCTCTGGTGTGTCCACCCTGTTTCAGATTTTTGTGTCATCTGTGAACAGATGCAGTTTTCCTTCTAGTTCCTCCACAATGTCACTAATAAAGACACTGAATAATAACTGCACCAGAACTGACCCTTGTGGCACCCCACTTGTCACCTCCCTTCCTCTGAATGTACCCCATTCATGACTACCTGCTGGCATCTGTTACTCAGCCAATTTTCTACCCATGTTACTGTTTTTTCCCCACCCCAAGACTTCCCTGCTTATTTACTAATCTTCTGTGTGGAACGGTGTTGAGGGCTTCCAAAACTCCAGGTAGGCTTTTTTCACCACTCCCACCCCCAATCCACTATTCTAGTCACCCAGCCGAAGAACTCTATTAGGTTTGTTTGGCATGCTCTTCCTCCTGTGAACTCATGCTGTCTTGGATCCTGCAAGCCATTTGCAGTTGTGTACTCTAGCATCCTTTCTTTTATTAATGCTTCCATAATTTTCCCCACCACTGATGCCAGGCTTACTGGTCTATAGTTCCTTGCTTCTTTTTTATTCCCACTTTTGTGTATTGCTACTACATCTGCCTTCCTCTAGTCTCTTGGCACTTCCCCTGTTTCCATTGATTGGTTGAACAGGGCTGCCAGTGGAGCAGACAGCTCTCTCCTCAGTTCTTTCAGAATCCTTGATGTGTACCCCATCCAGGCTCATTGCTTTATTCAATTTGAATTTCTCAAGTCTGCTGGCTCAAGTCAGCAGACTTCAGCACTACAGCACGACACAAAGCTGGCATCTGTTATTTCTGCCGGCCTCCTTGAAAAGACTGAGACCTGTGTGCTTGCCTGCTTGCACATGAGAGCCCTGTAACATCCAAAACAGTTTCTACAGCTTCAGACTATGGTGCTGTAAGTGATCACACTGAAACTCTGCTACTGCCTGAACATCATCTGTCTGTGTTTGCAAACTGTCTGCTGTACTGTTTTTGTGACCACACTGAACAATGTTGCTGCTTGCATAGACATTAACAACTGCTGACTTCATTTACAACTGTCTGTAATTGCCTTTAATTTGCTGCTGGTTTCCCCAGCTAACTTGGGGGTCCGTAGGCAGGCCAGTAGCTGTGTGCTGACATGAGGGAGTGGGGCACAGGTTGAGATTAAAAGCTCATGCCGCCCATTGGTCAATTCAGCAGACTTCAGCACTACACAAAGCCGGCATCTGTAATTTCTGAGGTGCTCCATTAAAAGACTGAGACTGGTGAGCTTGCTCGATTGCACGTGAGAGTCCTGTAACATCTAGAATGGTTTCTACAGCCTCAGATGGTGATGTTATAAGTGATCACAATTAAACTCTGCTACTGCCTGAACATCAGCTGTCTGTGTTTGAAAACTGTTTGCTGTGCTGTTTTTGTGATCACACTGAACATTGTTGCTGCTTGTATAAATGGTAGCCCATGACATGGGCATCGGCGATTGGGTGCCTACAATAACGGAGATCCAATCCCCAGCACATGTCATCAGGGCTATGGTAGGGTAGGGTGGTGGGATGGGGGTGCAGTCAATATAGCGACGGGATGTTGCTATACGTATGTGCAAGGGGGGGAGCAAGCACTCACAGCGAGGGGTGGGAGGTGATGTGAGGGGTGGTTCCGCGTTGGGTTGCCGAGCTGACCCCATGGTGTGGTGGGTGGGTTGGCAGTGTTGGTGGGCAGGGTACTAGGTTTGGGTCTGGGCACTGGTGTATTTTGTTGTGCCCAGCCGAACCTTTTTTTTGTATTTTTCATCCCCCCAACATACACCCCCAGAACTGAGAATCCTTAAGTATGGGGGTGTGGAGGTGAAGCCCCTGCAGGAGGTGCTGACACAGCCCCCCTCATAAAACAATAAAAAAGTAAGTCCCCAGTGCCATTTTGCTGTGCACCTTTGGCACTCTGACTTCGTGATAACGGCGATTGCCTTTATCTTTCGCCATTATCATATAAACCCGTATAGACATTAACAACTGCTGACTTCATTTACAACTGTCTGTAATTGCTGTTAATTTGCTGCTCATTTCCACAGCTGTTTTGGGGGTCTGGCAGCGGACCAGTAGCTGTGTGCCAACATAAAGGGGTGGGGCACAGGTTGAGATTAAAAGCCAGTGCTTCACTATGGCACGAGCATTGTAGCTCAAGACCCACTCTGTTGAGAAATTTGAATGACTCAAGACATAACACTACAGGAATAAGTTAGAAGAAGGAACAATGTAGAGTTAAGGGCAGTACTTTCCCTAAGATAAAGATAAGGGGCCCGATTCCAAGACAGTTACGCCAGGCATAAATGCAGTACGCCAGTCCTGATAGTGCAAATCACAAGTTACGCCAGCAATTTGCGACATGCATGATTCCAGAAGAACACATATGCTGCAACCTGCAACTGCTACGACAAATGCAAGTTGCGCCGCAGTTACACCAAAGAATGCCTACGCCACTGTGTAATGTGACTTATGACATGCGTAACATTCCAGCACCACAGAACTGCTATTCCAGAACAGATGGTGTAATGAACCATGCTAGAGGATGGTAACATAAGTTAGAACAAGCAAAAGCTGTCCTAATCAGAGCACAAGCCATAGAATCCCCCTCACAAAGCCAGACTGCAGCATACCCCTAACTAGTAGTCCCCGAATGTGGAACTAATGGGCATACAGTGGAACACCCAAGCACAGGTGCCCTAGGAAGCCCAGGACACAGTGAAATAGGCAGCAGCATGGCCAGACAGGCCAATGGTAAGTGAAATACATACCTGGTGCAATATGTACCATAGCATGTAGCACAATAGCCAAACACAGACTGTGGGACAGGGCATTGCACTGTGGAACAGAGAAGTGATGGGACATACAGTAGAGAACAGCACCATGTACTGTGGGACAGTTGAGAGGTATGTACTGCTGACAGTATTGTGAGTTGCGACATGCGTACTGCTATGCCGCTATTGCGAGTTATGCCATGTCTTGCAGGTGTAACTTGCGACATGCATAACTCTGCATTTTCTGTCATGTCTGGTGATTTTCTTGGAATATGGCACAGCTCACATGTCATAGGGATTTGGCATAACTTTACTCACTGATGTACAGTACTTTGCACCTTGCTCTCATTGCTGTCTTGGAATCGGGCCCAAGGTTAGGTAACAGCAATAGTGTCTACAGAAGATTTAAAGGCACATTATAGAGGTATCAGAATCCAATATTAGGCATCAATTGATTTGTTTGTTGTCTTTTTATATAGATCTGTAGTTAAATGGTATGGTCCTCGTGTATTATACTATACTGAAACAGAAGGTATAACGTTAACTGCAGGTTTAGTCCCTGAGCCTGTGCTGACAAAGGTCCTTATAAATTGCTATAGTGGTTGTGAGCAGAAGGAACTGACCACTTAACTGCACAATACCAATAGTAGGATTTAGAGTGGCAGCATAATAAAGGAGGTGATAAAGTAAGATAAAATAAAGGTTTTAAAACTTGCTATTTATATTTTATGAAGGTCTACAATATTAGTAGCCCATTAATTTTAATAAAACATTTAATATTACAATTTAATACCTGGTGCCATGCCGTGACCCGGGTTCAGGAATGGACCTGGGCAATTGGGGGTCAGCAGGGGAGGGAGAGGATTGAGCATCTGGAGGACTGCTCTCCTCTCCTGGGGAGGGTTGCAGGGAGTTACCACCTCTGTAGCAGCTTCTGGTGGAGACGGGAGGAAGCACAAGAGCAAGGGACATTGTAGTGGGTGGGATGATGGCAGACTCCAATGGTAGAGGAGGGGTGGAAGCCATGCAGAAATCATTGTACACCACGTCCTGAGGGGCAACACTACAGTAAAAACCCTGGAGGACCAGGGAGGCAATGGAGACCCCAAGAACTGAAGCCCACATCCCATCACCAGACCAACCCTCCACTGGCTCTCCCAAACTCCTTGACCTGGCCCAGAGACCATTCCTCTAATTATAGAAAAGGTCACCAAGTAGGTGGGGCGGGGGTGATCCTGGGGGCTGAATGAGTCTGTGGGGCCAGGGCAGGGGTGCTCAGTAACCTGTCTCCCAGGGAGGATGGTTCAGGCCTGGAGTACAGGCTGGGAATTGAGTGGGTACTTCCGAGAGATCAATTCAATGTGTGATCTGCTCAATCCTGGCTTTATAAATTTATTTAATTATCCTGCTGTTTGCAAAGACAATACTCCAGCTTCCTTGTCTCACATTTTTAAAGTGCAGTCTACTAGGTGTGGCTGGGAGCAAATCACTAGGAAAGTAGTCACAGCTTTCCCCTAATCATAAACCAATTCAATGTGTGATCTGCTCAACCCTGGCTTTATAAATGTATTTTATTATTTTTAGAGGGGCTCCTGGTTGTGATCAATATCAATGAACAAATGAAGGCCAGTGTGCCCCCCCAAACTGCCCAAACAGGCCTGTAATAGAGGATTTTTCCATCTCTCGTATCCCAAATAGGGGCTCTTAGTTATCAAACTTTGGCCAAAATGTGAACAAGCCAAAACACTTAGTCAAAGTGGCCCCAATCAGTTTGGTCCTGCACTTTAAATAATGTAAAAAGTACCTTGCTGATCTGAGTCCTGCTGTTTCATTCTCTGTTTGCAAAGACAATACTCCAGCTTCCTTGTCTCACATTTTTAAAGTGCAGTCTACTAGGTGTGGCTGGGAGCAAATCTTCCAAGAGATGCCCTGGCCCCTCCGGAGAAGAAATAGAAGACATAAAAAGAAAAGAACTACAACATATAGTAATATCGTAAAAATCATAGGGTGAGGTTCATTAAAAAAGATATTTAATAATACAAAATATTTAATGGAACAGTTACATTAATATTGTTAAGTGTTCATAACACACAGACTTGATAGGAATTATTAGCTGCTATTCTAGTAGGAGCTTTTTATTTATATGGATTCATGTGATCTTAATTATCTGCCTGAGGCATAATGACTCAGATGTTAATTATCTGGTGGGGGATGTTACTCTTGATAGGCAATTGGCCAGAGGGACTACACCATAAAGGCAAAGAGAACGAGATTAAAAATATGAGAAAGGTTCAAATAGAACTGAAGCAAAGAATTTTAGAACCCATGGACATGTGGCAAGGAAGAATTAAGTCAGGCTTGCTTAGTAATATGTTCGATGCATCCTTAGTAAAATGGACTTCCATTGTTAGTCAATTAATAGAGGGTTGGGGAAAGAATGCTGTGGTGGCTACCAACAAAGAATCAAAATAAAAATTCTTTAAAGAAAGCTAAATTCAATTGAAGAGTCACAGGTTATGTAAATTGTTTTTGATAATGAGCCTTATAATAAGTGGAGATGTCCATCCAAATCCTGGTCCACATTTTGACTCCAAGGTAGATATTACAGCTGACTTGTTGGAAGAAAAGGGGCTTAGGATAGTTCATATTAATATATGTAGTCTCCTCAAAAAGATAGATAAATTAAGACAGTGGGTTATAAAATATAAACTTGACATTATTGTTATAACTGAGCCATGGCTTAGTACAAAAATAACAGATAATATGATAACATTTGCATGATTTAACCTGTGGAGAAATGTCAGAGCTAAAAGAGGTGGAGGAGTGATTATTTATGCAACAGGTGTCAGGATAAAAACTGACACATAACTTCAGTCATCTGAGTCACTGTGTGGATAAATGGGTGGCGATGTAATCACTATGTGGATAACTTCAAGTTATCCACATAGTGATTACATCATCACCCATTTATCCACACAGTGACTACATCACTAACCACCACCATCTGTGCTGTCTGCTCAGTAGTACTGCCTCCCAGTTTCACTTTCATCTTCTCACAGTGTTCTTTACAACTCAAGCTATCACAGTCCCAAAGACTCACAAAATGCACACAACCTAACCAAATCCCACCCCAAACCAGAACCACATTTTAAATGAAAACATTCTTAAGAAAATGACAAAAGCAATTTTTTCCTCTTTCTCAGCATAGCAACCCTGAAAATGAAACACAGCAACCAGGCACAGAGAAAAAACAAGGAACTTAAGAAAAAAATAAATATAACAAAACTGAACTCCAAAAATCATGCTGCATAAATCAAATATGCACTAACCACTTGTAAGCCTCACTCGTGGCTTTGCCACTCGTGAGGTTACTCGAGGTCACAGGCAACTGTACAAATAACTTTGTTATCCCACAGGTGCTCCCCACATATCCCTTATATATGCAAGGAACTGGATGCATCTGAAAGAAGTAAGTGATTTAAACAATTGGTCAGGAGTGGAAATCTTGTCCATGGAAGTAAAAATTCCCTTTTCTAAACCTGAACCAGAAGCAAACAGTTTAATACCTTTTATTGGACCAACATAGATGTTACAAAAAGAAAACAATGTCTAAGCTTTTGGACCAACCAAGTCCTTCCTCGGAGACTTAAGACAGTTTGTTCAGAGAGTCATATTCTATTAGCACCCAGATCATACATAAAAAATACATAAAAATCCCAGAAAAAATTCTCATTGGTTTAAAGCACCTATTTTACAAAATCACAGATTCAAATGGAATGAGCAGCATTCCATTAACTTGCTACTGCTGAGAATCTTTTCAAGGTCAAATAACGTCCACTGCAGGTGAGCTGAACACTCAAGTAGACAAAACCTCTGACTGAAATTATTAATGAATGAGTGTGTTATAAGAATATATTCAAAATTAAAAGCAAGTCCTTTAGATTTAATACCACAAATGTCCAAGTTAAAACATGATAGTACTGTATGATAAAAAACTGTACAACAGAAATTTATGTATGGAAATAAGAGGGAATACAATAAAAAAATATGTACCTTGTATACAGACTGTTTAAAATATTCATACAGAATTAAACCTGTCTGGAGATATTAATTTTGATTCGATTTAATTTTGAATGTATTCTTATAACACACTCATTCATTAGTAATTTCTGTCAGATGTTTTCAATTAATATTAATAATTTCAGTCAGAGGTTTTGTGTACTTGAGTGTTTGGCTTATCTGCTGTGGATGTTATTTGACCTTGAAAAGATTCTCAGTAGTAGCAAGTTAATGGAATCCTGCTCATTCCATTTGAATCTGCGATTTTTTTTAAATAGGTTCTTTAAACCAATGATAATTGTTTCTGTTTTTTTATGTATTTTTTATGTATGAGCTGGGTGTTAATAGAATATACATACAGAGATACATATAAATTGTCAGCAGATAAGGACCACTAAGCCCATATAGTCTGCCCGTTAGCCCTATACTTGTATGTGACTCTCTGAACAACTGTCATAAGTCTCCAAGGAAGGACTTGGTTGGTCTGAAAGCTTAGACATTGTTTTCTTTTTGTAACATCTATGTTGGTCCAATAAAAGATATCAAACTATTTGCTTCTGGATCTGTTCTTACAAGGACCAATATGGCAACTAATCTATTTTCTAAACCAATGTTGTTAATGGGAATTTATCACCCTTCTAGGAGTAATCTTCAAGTATTTGATGAAATACAGGAAAGTTTGGGGGAATACATAAAGACACATGAGTTATTACTGTTGGGGGATTTTAATGTAGATTGGGGTACTATAGATGTTAATCATAAACTAAAAGACATGGCAACTACTCTGGAGTTGACCCAGCTTATAAATAGTATAACAAGAATTAATGTTTGAAATCTAAACTCATGGCCCAGCGGCACTGAGTGTTGAGGTGCTGGACACCACACCTCATGCCACATCGGCGATCTGGGTTTTGGAAATGAGCCTGGGTCATCGAGGGTCAGCGGGGGAGGGAGAGGACTGAGCATCTGGAGGACAGCTCTCCTCTCATGGGAGGGGAAGGGTTGTGCTCCTGCCAAATGACTGCCCCCAGGTGGAGGCCTGGGGGAAGTGCAGGTCTGCAGGGTGTGCAGAAGGGAGGGTGCTGTGGGACTTCTGCAGATGTGCGCGTGCCTCCATGCATGCACATCTGGTGTGTGTGCTTCAGCAATGGGATTGGGGAGAAAAGTGGAGGAAAATGGATCCTCTGGCCGCAGGATGAAGCCTGACCCTCTGCAGGCTCTGTTCCTGGGCTGGGCAGAAAGGTAAGCCCCGGTAATTCCAGGATGTTGGGGCTGGGGGGGTTAGTCTGAAGGGGGCATCAGAGGACAGGAGTATAAACACAATATGGAAAAAGAAATCTAAACTCATCATCTATCTTAGACCTGATATTTACTTCAAATCCAGGAGTATTTGTGGCAAGTGAGGTACTACCAGATACCTTTGTTGACCATAAGATAATTTTTTGTATAAGACATCAAAAAATGAAAAGAGCACCTGGGAAAACAATAAAAACTAGATCATATAAACATATTGACTTTTTAAAATGTATGCTGGACTTGGAAGACTATAACTATGGAAGATTGGACTTAATACCTGATGTGGATTATGCCTTGAATTTATTTTGGAAGGATTTTTTTAAAGATGTTTAATACTCATGCTCCTACAAAAGATAGGCAGGTCAAACTGAATAATGCTGAATGGTACAGCCAAAAACTGTTTAAACCAAAAAGAAAGACAGATAGGGCATGGAAAAGGATGAAGACCCCACATTTAAATCAGGAATGGAGTATATATGAACAAATGTGATACTTGTAAAGTAAGAAAATAAGAACAGCCGAACAAGCTTATTATAAAGAACAATTGACTAAAGACATGTCAGGGAATCCCAGGGTCTTTTGGAATACACATCATAGATTGCAGGGGACCCAGAACACAGAATATCTTGATAGTTTTGTAATAGATGGTAAGAATGTAGAACTGGGTACAAGAGTTGTTGATGAGTTTAATAATTTTTTTGTTAACATGGGCGCAAGTGCATTGTGGCAAAGTCAAAATAATGGTAAAAATAAATGTCAAGTCCAGCAGAAAATTAACATTAGTGATGGTAGAGGGGATAACTAAAACAAAGTTGATGAGAAGTTTAGATTTTCACATATATGGGAAAAAGAAGTATTGGAACTTTTACTTGAGATTAAAAATAACAAAACTGGAGGATTGGATGGCATTCCAAACATCTTACTGAAATTAGAAATTTCCAAAACTCAGTCCCAGCGTCCTGTTGTTAAGTTGGTGAGTGCAGTTATAGGAGGCCAATGCTGAATTAAACGAAAAAGAATATTAACTGCACTCCAGAAATAGAAAACAACAACAAAAAAAGATGTAATAAATATAGATATTTATTGTTGAGCCAACTTGCTCTAAAGTAAATGTCGGTCTATTACACAACGAGAGAAACCCAGCGCTTCACCTTCTTCCTAAGGCTTCATGAGGGGGTCACATTCTAGAAATGTCAGTTCATTTTTATAGTCTATTCATCATGATATCAACAAATCATTGGCACCTAATTTCAATTAGTTATTTACAATAGATACCAGTATTCTATTAACATTCAAGAAAACTTTATAGAACAAAATTCACTTCAAATAGTTACCAAAAATACCCTATAAAATAACTATGCTCTCACCTATACAGGATTATACAAATTTTCTTCATTAATTCACCATATCTACTTAATTTAACTTCATGTTTAAGAGACACGGACTCCAGTATCCAGAGCACCATAAATAACATAGAAAAATGGTTGTAAAGTTCTAATTGTCATGTGGTCTACCCATATATTTATGTGCGTCTGCTCAAGACCTAGTAACATTAGCACTAATTACCCTACCATAGCAATTACAAAATAAAATATTACAACTCCTTTTAAGGAAAATTGACCATAATTATACCAAGCCATAATCCTAATATATAGGCACTGGTATAGCATTTATTAAACATTATTTTTAATCCATTTAGGATTCACTATAGAAACTATTTATAGTCACTGGTGATATTTCATCTTATTAAAAAATATTTAAATCACTATAGTTATTTTTATCTCACTTCAATGTAGAAGTGTACTTAATTTTTATCCGAATGGTGTTTTTTTTTCTTTACCAAAACAGACTGGAGACGACGCGTCAATGGGTATACCACATAGCAGTCAAAATGACTTTTACATTTAAATAGCCAGCCCAAAATCGCAGTTCAAGGGAAAACTTCCAAAAAAGCAAAAAAGCAAAAGGAGGGGACTTTAAATGCCTCAATTTATATACACAAAAATCTACTATTAATACTAACAATGCATGAAGAAACTCATTTGTTAAACATAAGTAGTATTATAACTACTCACAATTCCATTCCCATTCTTTTTAACATTATAGAAAAAATTGTCATACATGAAAGCAAAATACCACAGTGTGGAAGAGGCGATGACACATTCGAGGAGAATGTAACATACTTATCCATGATATATCTTTCATTTTAGATATGGCTTCAAATCCCACATTTCATTTAATCCATATGGATATACTGTAGTCAACATATATATCCAATAACTCTCCCTTTTTATGTTTGCTTGCACACATGTGCAAGAAACATAGTGCCATCATAGGAGTTTTCCAGAGGTGTGTCAGCCTCTTCCAATTCAGTCAGTGTATTTGCAGGCGCAGTCACAGAGCTCCAATCACTGCTCCAGCTGTCTATGACAGCTGAAAAATGCAGTGGCATACAGTTGAAAGGGAGAGCTCCGCTTGGGTGAGCAGAGCTCTCCCCCCACACACGCGCACGCGCACGCATGCACACTGCGTGCTCATGCACCTTCCCCTCCCCCTTCCACACTGTACGGCCGACAGGGGTGCCCAATCCCCCGTCGGCTCCATGCCCCCCCAAAGCATCCAGGTGCCACGCTGGGAGCCCACCCCAGTGTGGCAGAATGATGTAATGGCCGACGGGAGTGCCCAATCCCCTGTCGGCTCCACTGTCTCTCCCCCCCATGCTGTCACTGATGGGGGTGCCCATTCCCCTGTCAGCTTCACTGTCTCCCCCCACACCGAGTACAGGGTGCCACACTGGGAGGCCACCCCGATGTGGCCACAGATGCCATGCCTGGCGGGGGTGCCCAATCCCCTGTCGGGTCCACGCCCCCCCAGCCATCCTTGTGTCATGCTGGGAGCCCACCCCAGCATGGCAAATGTCCCACATCATCATTTTAAAAACAAACAAACCTGGAAATAAAAAACTGTCCCTCGGCACTTCTCCCTGCCCTCCCCACAACCCGCACTCCACCCACTGCGCACCCTGCCTCCCCACACCCCCCCACACCATACTTATCTCCGGACTCCAGCGCAACGATCTTTGGTGGACCGGGAACACGTCTGCACTCTTCAAAGCCGACCATAAACTGATGAAATGCCGGTAAGCTGTATAATGGGATAGATAGGGTTTTTTTCAACTTTGTTGCATATCTCAGGCATTTTTTTGTTATTTTTGCAGCAAATTTTCAACATGGGGTTTTTGGGACCCCTTCTCATGAATTCTTGCACTGTCATGGCGTTACTCGGGCCCAAAGGGTGATTTCACAGCCACTGTGCAAAATCACCTTTCCAGAAGAATTAATGAAATGACACTGCCAGTGTTCATAAGGTGGGCTCTCAAAAAGCCTATTTTGAAAATTTGGTGGAAAAATTCCTAAAAATGACATTTCTGGCGTCGCGTTCTTGCCAGTTCCTCGCTTTTTCGTAAGTTAAATTAATTTTCAATATTTTCACTCCAGATTTTCAACATTGCCATTTTACCACACCTTCTTATGAGCAGTACAGCTGTCATTTTTCACATCTCACCCAAAATGTGTTTCCGCTCATGTAGCGCACAATGGCACAGTAGGTGTATGAAATCAATGTATGGGACACATTAAGAAAATCACAGTGACACTGTTCATGAGCAGAGGTCTTAAAATGGCTATGTTGAAAATTTGGTGAAAAAATTCCTAAAAATGACTGTTTCACGAGTGTGTGTTGTGCAGTTCCTACTCACACACGTAAGTTTGCGAAATTTCAATATTTTCACTCCAGATTTTCAACATTGCCATTTTACCACACCTCCTTATAAGCAGTATAGCTGTCATTTTTCACCTCACCCAAAAAGTGTTTCTTCCCATGTAATGCACAATGACGCAGTCGGTGTGCGAAATCAATGTACGGGACACATTAAGAAAATCACAGTGATACTGTTCATGAGCAGAGGTCTTAAAATTGCTATTTTGAAAATCTGGTGAAAAAATTCCTAAAAATGACTGTTTAACGAGCGTGCGTTGCAGAGTTCATATGCACGCTCGTAAATTCGCAAATTTTCAATATTTTCACTCCAGATTTTCAACATTGCCATTTTACCACACCTCCTTATGAGCAGTACAGTTGTAATTTTTCACGTCTCACCCACAATGTGTTTCTGCCCATGTAGCGCACTATGGCGCAGTCGGTGTGCGAAATCAATGTATGGGACACGTTAAGAAAATCACAGTGACACTGGTCATGAGCAGAGGTGTTAAAATGGCTATGTTGAACATTTGGTGAATAAAATTCCCAAAAATGACTGTTTTAGGAGTGCATGTTGCACAGTTATTACGCACGCTGGCAAGTTTGCGAATTTGTAATATTTGCGCACCAGATTTTCAACAGTGCCATTTTACCACACTTCCTTATGAGCAGTGCAGCTACCATTTTTCACATCTCACCCAAAATGTGTTTCCGCACATGTAGCACATAATGGTACAGTCGGTTTGCGAAAACAATGTTTGGGACAGATTAAGAAAATCACAGTGACACTGGTCATGAACAGAGGTCTTAAAATGGCTATGTTGAAAATTTGGTGACAAAATTCCATAAAATAACTGTGTTACGAGTGAGCATTGCGCAGTTTCCACGCACCCTCGTAGGTTCATGAATTTGTAATATTTTCAGTCCAGATTTTCACCAGTGGCATTTTTCCACAACTCCTTATGAACAGTACAGCTGTCATTTTCCACAACATGGCCAAAATGTGTTTTCAGACTTTCAGTGCAAAGATGTGTGGTCACTGTGGGAAATCATTGTTCAGGACAGATAAAGAAAATCACACTGACACTGTTCATGATCAGAGGTCCCAAAATGCCTGTGTTAACAATCTACTGTAAAAAAATCCCCAAACTAGTTACATTACAGGTGCAGTTTCTACGCACGCTCGTGACTTCACCAGTTTTTTTAAGATTTTCACAGCAGATTTTCAACATTGCCATTTTTTACACCTCCCCATGAACAGTACCACTGTCATTTTTCACATCCTGTTCGGAATGTGCTTTTGCACCTGTGGTGCCAAATGCCATAGTCGCTGTGCAAAAGCAGTTTTCGGCTAACAAACTGATATTGCCACTGTTCATGAGGTGGGGGTCACAAAAAAACCATGTTGAAAATTTGAAGTGAAAATACCAACGAATGCCTGAGGCGTTAGGGTTTCCGACCAAAACGCCTCACCCTGTAGAGTATGACAGGCATCAGGGGTGTGACTTGGGATTCTTGCCTGTCATGCTCATACCATTCCACCCCCACCCACACCCTGCAGCCAGTGAGAGGCATCAATGTGTGCCTCAGACTCTTCGGGCCCAAACTTCACCCCATTCTCCTATATCGCACCCTTCTCACCGTATTTCCTGATGGAATGGGGTGCGCATAAGGGCCAAAGACCCCAAGGCACGCCGTGACACTTGTCAGTGTCGCAGGGTAGGGTGTGGTGAAATGGCATGGTCGTTATGCCTGACAACCCAAAGGCACACCCCAATGCCTGCCACTCTCTGCAGGGTGGTGGTGGAGTTGGCTTCAGCTCAATACTTTGCTGCCATTCCTATTATGCAGCTCTGTAACTTCTACACTACCAATGCCAGTGCCAGCAAGCAAACATTCGGCATTGACAAATGCTTGTTAGTAATAGATCTATCCGATTACCACCTCTTACATTACATTTTACATTTTCAATTCCCATGCACCTCATATATTTAGGATCTGAATTATGTTTCTCTAAAAAATGCCTTCCAAGTGCCTTATCATTTTTTTTATTTACAATACTTCTCACATGTTCCTGTATTTTTCTCTTAGAGAGCGTATAGTTCTCCCAACATATCCCAAGTTACAGCTGCACCAAATTAGATACACTACAAAAGTTGTACTGCACATTATAAAGTCCTGTATTTTATGTTTGTTCTGATTAAAGAGCGCAGTATATTCTCATTTACTACATATTTACATATATTACACTTTTGACATGTAAAATTTCCTGTCGGCCTCTGTGGCAACCATGTCCTTTGCTTATCCATTAATAAATGGCTATGTACAACCTTGTCTTTTATGTTTGGTGCTTTTTTTAAAGTTACTCAGGGTTTGGGACCAACTGCCTGTTTAACTGTATTATCACTGGTTAGAATTGGGCAATTCTTCCAAATAACATTCCCTATGGACCCAGCCTTGTGATTATACTGTGTGGAGAATTTAATCGGACATGATTCAGGCATAGATTTTTCTCTCTGTTTTGTTACCACTAAATCCTCCTGGGTTTTGGTTTTTACCCGATCAAAGGCATCTAATAGTAGCTCCTCATTGTAACCTCTAGCTCAAAACCTTCCCATAAGTTCCCCAGATTGAACTAAAAAATCACCATCATCTATACAGTTTCTTCTGATACGAAGTAACTGATTAAAAGGGATAGATTTTTTGAGATTAACGGGATGTGCACTGTTAAATCTCACAACTGAGTTTGTAGCTGTATCTTTCCTGTAACTTTTGGTTCTAACTGTTTTCGTGGCACTGTCACCAATAAGTGTCAAATCCAAAAAATGAATTTGCATTTTATTCAAATTATAAGTAAACCTAAGATTCAGATTGTTTTCATTAAGTCATTTTACAAATTCACTAGCCATTTCTTCAGTCCCATCCCAGATACACAGACAGTCATCTATGTATCACTTCCATTTAACTATATTTTCAAAAAATGGATTAATGACCGGATTATTCACTGACTTAAATTCCCAAAATCCTAAAAATAAATTTGCATACGATGGGGCCATGATTGCCCCAATTGCAGTTCCACAAGACTAAATAAAAATCATCCTTGAAAATAAAAGCATTATGTGTTAACACAAAATCTAATGATTTCAACAAAAACTCTATTGGTAAAGCTGAGGATAGTTCACTATTTTCAAGGTACCATCTACAGGCATTTATGCCATCCTCATGCCTGATCGAAGTGTACAGAGCTTCAATGTCTCTAGTAATCCACATAAAGCTATCTTTCCATTCTAAACTCGCAAACTCTCTAATAGTGTCTCTTGTGTCTTTCAAATAAGAGGGGAGTTGACAAACTAACTGTTTCAAAAAGAATTCCACAAAATTCCCCAATCTTTCATGAGGGAACCCACACCTGATATTATCAGTCTACCAGGAGGGCAGACCGAATCCTTGTGCAATTTGGGTAGTGCATAGATTGTAGGTATAATCAGACATTCAGTATACAAATACTTAAATTCATCATTAGAAATAGATCTATCCTCTACTGCCAGTTGTAGCAGTTTCCCCAGTTCTACCTTGTATTCTTTTTTTGATGTATTATTTCATCCAGAGCTCCCAGCTTGCAAGCCTGCCTTCAGTTGTCCCCCAGCGCAGCCCTGAAGGTTAGACCCCCTCCCTTGTGCACCCCATGACTTACCCTTCATGTCAGGGTGGTGGGGAGTGACTCAATCCACCCCAAATGGATCCATACCAGGGAGGTGCCTTCTCGGAGGCAGTGCTGCGGGGACCATTTCATTCTGCTGGAGCTGTTTTTTTCTGCTTTTCTCCCCTTGTGTGGAGGCGGGGTGTGCAATGATGCCTACGGTGAGAGTGTGCACGCTTCCGCACGTACTCTCACCAAGCGTCTGCCCCATCTCCTCCCCTTCGGCTGTAGCATCAGCGTGCTGTCCCTCAGCAGCCGCTAGGGGCCAGTGGAGCACTGACAGCTAATGTCCCCCCACCCTGGAGAAGGAGAGCAGTCCAATGGACACTCGATCCTTCTCCTTCCCGCCAACCCCCGATGACCCATGCTCGTTCCTGAACATGGGTTGCCAGCGTGGCTTGAGGTAAGGCGTCCAGCACCTCAGCCCTCAACACCTCCGGGCCGGCCCTCTACCCTGTATTTTAAAGTTGGGTTACCAGGTAATCGAGTATAATCCGTAGGCACGTCAAGTAATTTGTATACCATGTCTTCATATCTATCTCTGTCCATAACCACAACATTACCCCCTTTGTCAGCTGGTTTAATAACAAGTGTTCTATCTTCTGCTAACACCATTAATGCTTTTCTTTCCAAGAGGGTGATGTTGTGGTTAATGTGTATTTCCGTTTCTAATATTGTTTTTACCTGTTGTTTAACAGTCTTCTCAAAAGCTGAAATGGAGCTATTAAATACTGCAGGACAAACTACAGATTTGTCTCTGAAAAGTACCTTTCTATCAATATTCAACTATGATACAGCATCTACATTAATATTGTTACCTTCCCACAACTCTAATAGCGCATTAAAGTCATTTTCACACTGAGTGTCCATTTGTTTAGCTCCCACCTCAGCCTGATTCTCTACCTCGTGACTTTGATCTTCTATTGCAGACAATAATAGATCTATATCTTCCCCAACCGGTTCCGTCATTAATTCCAAGTACCCCATAGTGTCCAACATAGTACAGTGCAATTCTTTTAACTTAAAAAAATATTTAAACATAATTTTTCAAAAAAATTTGTATAAATCAACCTGTATTTCAAAGTCATTAGGCTTAGGTGTAGGTGAAAAATGTAATCCTTTTTTAAGTACAGTTAACTCGATCTCAGATAGTTCATGACTGGAGAGATTTATAACTTGCAATCTGGTTTCTTCATGGACCTCAGTACTCTTTTTATATTTACATCTTCCTCGACCTCTAGCTCCTCTGCGTGTTCTCTTCCTTCTGTTTCTATAGTGTTTCTTATTTCCTGATTCAGTGCAGGCTCTTCTCTCACTAAAAATTGGACATTTTTTCCTTTTCTTGGTTGTGAGTCAGATCTATTACTTCTAGATCTCTTCTTACTTCTTTGCCTTCCCCGACTAAACGATCTCTCTCTCTGTTCCGTGTCCTGTGGCCAGCTAAAAATATTTCCTTTGTCATAGTCTGATTGATCTCTAATTAGTTTAGTTTGCTTGAGTTCTATTAAGGCCTTCTCATGTTTATTTATCTTACTTTGAAGAGTTTTATTCAGACTCAAAAACTCTGATAGATGTTTAAACAGAAGTAGCTTCTCTTTTGCTTTTGCTACTTGTTCTATTTTATTATATTTCTCCATATCAGCCCATATAATTAACCTGATGAATCCAATGGAACAATCATGGGCTAATTTGATCCAATCATTCTTGAATTCAAATTCATTAAGACCACATGATGGTGTTTTTAGTATTCTCAAGTCACGGGGAACAACATCTTTTTCTAAATATGTTTCAAGTGTGATGATATTATAAGACAAGTTAAGTTCTTGAATCAACAGTCTCTCAGCGATACCATTAATATGGAAAACAGCTAAGGTAGTGCTAATATTTAAATCAGGACTAACAAACTAACTGGAAAACTATTGTCTGATTTTGTTATTGCTCACCATATCAAAAATGTTTGAGAAATTGCTTTTCAGGGTCACCCCTGAAAAAGGGACCTCTGGTTCCAGTGGGCCTACATGAAATGAAATAAATAAATAAAATAAATGAATACTTTCTTAATCAAAAACAATATACTTAATATAATTCCAATCAAGTTTTAGACCACAATATGAAACCACAACAGCATTATTAAAAGTTATGGGTGATATTGTAGAGGGTCTGGACAGAGGGATGTCAGTGGGGGCAGTATTTATTTATTTTTTTTCGGTTACTTTTTCTCCCCCGTGGCTCCCAGTCGGCACTTACTTTCGAGGCACCTTGCTTTTCCTCTGCCCACCGTCCTACCACACCCATCTCCCGATCGGGCCACCACTCTGCTACCCCCATGACTTACCTCCATGGTGGGGTGGCAGGTAGCCCACAACTCCCCACCAGGACCTGATCTAGTACGGGTGGTGCCTTTGTAGATGAGGAGTTAAGCAGACAGCCATCAAGCCGCATGACCATGGCTGCCCATTTTTCTGTTTTCTTGGCATTGGCGCATGCAATGCTGACAATGGGTGTGCCACACATGCATCCACACGTAGTGTGCCCACTGGCTGCTCTGCCTCCATGCCCCACTGTATTGGCCTGGCATGCCAACACCCAGCCTCCGATAGGTGTCAGGCAAACACCAGGCACTGTTCCCCACCCTCCTCAGGAGAGGAGAGCAGTTTTCTGGATGCTCGATCCTCTCCCGCTTTGGCTGTCCCCTGATGACCCGCTCACACCACAAACATAGGTCACCAGCATGGTAGGAGGTAAGGCATTGCTGCCTCAGCCCTCCACACCACCGGGTCAGAGGGGGCAGTATTTATTGATCTGCCCAAAGCATTTGATACTCTGGACCACGGCATCCTCCTGTCCAGACTACAGTCCTGTGGTGTATCTGAGCTGGCCGTGAGATGGCTTACAATCTACCCAGAGGGGAGATTACAGCAGGTAAGTATAAATGGATGGTCATCTGGTATGAGAATGGCCATCTTGAGTGTACTGCAGAGATCCATAATGGGCCCAATCTTATACAATTTTTACATGAATTAATTGGATTTGACAAAGTTGGGGTGGAATACCACTTCTATGCCAATGATACTATCATTTATGTAAAAGGGAAGTCAATAATAAATGTTCAACAGTCCTTGCAAGGAGCTTTTGATCAGTTACAGGTTTTTCTCCTTAAATCCAAACTGGTGTTAAAATGCAAAAAAAAAAAAGAATCTCAAGTAATGATGTTTAATAGGAGTAAAAGTGTGAGCATGGTTGAAAAGTCTATTCAAATTGACAGACTCCTGGGTTCAAAATTGGAGCAAGTCAGCTGTTACAAATATTTGGGGGGTTATTTGGACGAACATTTAAAATGGGATATTCACATTGATGCAATAATAAAGAAGACTGGTAAATATTTGGGATCTCTGTATAGAATAAGACAATATATGACAGTGGAAACTAGGAAACATATAGTAATGACCATAGTATAGGGACATGGTGTACGAGAGAGTGTCTACTATGCAATAAAACAGACTTAATGTTATGTATAACAAACTTGCTAGATTTATTTTAAATGTTCCAAGAAGAACCCATAGGGTGGATATGTTCAAGGACATAAAATGGTTAAATTTGGATGACAGAAGAAATCTACATACCTTATTACTCACAATAAAATGTATTACAGGAAAGGTCCCCAATTACTTAAGGGAATATATTCATTTTAGAAACCTTAAGCCTGGCCTCAGATCAGTTGAAGGTCTAGAATGTGCGATGCCCAAATTTAAAACAGAATTGTGGGAGGAGTCATTTTATATATAAGGGGCAGTGATTTGGAATAAATTATCACTCAGTTTGAGACCAATTGACAAGAAAATCCAAGTAGAAAAAAAAACTTTTGTAATTAATGCATGTAAGGTAGTAAATAACGTGAGCTCTGATTAATACTATGTAACCCCCCACAAATGGGGGTTCCCAAAAAGTCTTCCTTGAGCTTGCCTAAATGCTCACTGCCAGGCTGGTGTCCTGCATTTTAGCAGTTTAAATGTGATTACCAGAACCTGTATAGCCTCTGTGTACTGTCTCTTTAAGAGCTGCTTGATTGCAGCTTAAGTAATCTGACAGGGAGCTCTGTTGAAAGATGTAACTATTTACTGAAAATCATTTAGAGTGATAATGATAATGTAGTTTGTCTAACCTGCTTTCTTTGTAGCAAGGACTGTTTTGTTTGTCTCCACTATCTTGGTCCTGGACTGCAAATTGGACCAATCAGTACTGGTGGGACCTAAAATGTAGCCGGACTACAGGAGCTGTCTGAATTCAAAATCTGTAGGAACTGTAGTTTGAACTTTTTGCACATTTTTGCAACTGAAGGAGGAGCTCTTGCTTTGACTGACAGCCAAATCATCCAACCAAATCTTTTGGATCTTGAGGAAGTCCGGGGCTGCTTGCAGTTTTTTCAGTTAGATCTAAGCTGGAAGCTAAACAAGAAGGAGCTGAAGTGATTCTGAGTAGCAATCCTGAGTGGATTCGCATGAGAGAACTCTGAAAAGGCTATGTTTTTGGCCTGCTGCTCCTGAGAGGGAGAGAAGAGAATTATTTTGGACTAAATCCAAGTTTGCGTGACTAAAGTAAGCTACTGAAGTGGACCAGGCTCAACCTGAAGAAGACCGAAGATTTTGCTGAATACGATCGGCCTGTCAGGAGTTCCAGCTACACCTAAACTCCCGGTGTGTGCAGAGACTTTGCGATTGTGACCGGGGAGCACTTTGCCTGGTACAGTAGAATTCCCTTACATGTAAATGTGCTAGGAGCTGCTAGTGGGTCGTGAGTTAGTCCCCCACTGTGTGAACTGTGTTCTGCTTGCTGAAAGCTGTATTCAGCCGAAAATGGACTGAATCTGAATTTGTCTCCATGCGGTCTGGGCCTTGACAGACTGGCCCAGCCAGACTACTCACTGCACAGAGAAGCCATTGACGAGAGACCTGCCTGGGGATCAGCCCCCTGCTCCACGCTTGAACAGGAACAACTCCTCTGTGACTCATGTGGGCCCTGCTTCTCCTGGCATTCCAGATCAACCACCTGCAGTCTCGATTTTTGTCCAGCCTGTGTCCAGTCTTGGGTATCGTGAGTAAATACCAGGGTAGCTCCCTGCAACAATAGCTTAATCTGAGTGTGTCATCTGATTGTCTTGTTGTTTAGTTTCCTTTACGAACTGAGCCCTCTGGCTCCACATTACAAATATTGTGTATTGTGCATGTTGTGTTTTCCATCACAGGGCCCCAGCCAGCTGCAACCCTGGGCATCAGTCCTGGCTAGCCCATCTCTTCTCCACCTGGGTACCCAGAGGTGGACTGTGTGGGGGGACTCAAAGCACATGCATAACTGCTTGATTGATATAACCTTTAAGCTAATTCACCTGATTTTGCCCCTCCCTTGTTCAAGTCCCCTGAATAAATCAGATCTAACTTTTTCTGCATATTATCTGACTGTGGTTCCAGTTTGTGCTCAAAGTGCTGTACTGTTACTATTTGCTGTGCATAACCTTGTTTTACAGGGGGTCCCCAGGGTCGAGCCAGAGGAACCAGCCCTGATTGTAAGTACAAACAGTGTGGGTACTTGTGTGGTGTACCAGGGGTATTGTGAAAGTGATTATTGTACAGTTTTCAGGCAACTAGAGGGGAAAGAGGGGGATTACAGTGTCCCGGAGGGCTGTGCCCAGGTTAGCTTGACCACTACTAACCCTGATCTCTGGGTGGAGGCACCCGTTTCAGAACTCAGGCCCCTTAACCTGCTACTAGCCAAGCAGGCAGGGGTAGTAGCCCTTGGGATAGCGCAACCTAGGGGTTACATCTTGGAGGCTCACCGCTGGGATTTTGTGTCTTCAAGTGGCCAAATTTGCAAATTGCTGTTAAAAACAAATGGCTACTCCAACAGAAGTGGCTGTACACCAGTTGGTGAGGTGGTGTACTGGGCAGGAGATCGACCCCCCCCCAAATGCTATACTTATCCTGGAAATTACCCTGGGTACCAATAAGGACACTGTAGAGGGAGTACTTTCCAAGGTTGAATGTTTACAAAACCCTATGATGGTGGGACAACAGGCTAATCTGCTCACCCAAAGTTCCATGGCTGTAGTAGAGTGTAAGGACCCAGTAGACAGTTCCAGAGTGCCACGGACTATCACCCCCGAAGGAGCTCTCACTGCCTGGAGAGTGATAACTAAAGACAGTAAAGACCCCGGGGAGAATGAGCCCCCCACCACTATCTGAGAAATTTGCTAAATTGTTGCTGGAGGAAAGGAAAACTGTGGAGGACTTAAAGAAACAATTCCTGCCACCTGGGGGTGTTCCTCCCCCAACACCCTCTCCTGCTCCAGCACCCATTATTGACCCTCCTTCTGTGCTCATGCCAATGCTGGCTCCTATGTCTGTACTTGCCATTAGTCACGACTCTTACCGAAGGTTGTGAATCTTCTCCGGCACCCTCCCCACCCCCCCAAGGGGAGGATGATTGGGAGACCCGAATAGTCTGTGTTGCCCCTTTGGTACCTGAATGGCAGTGTGCGGAGGCTGAGAAATGGAAAAGGATCATAGAAAGTTTGAGGGGTCCTGCCCCAGAGGCCATTAAATTTCTGAGGACCACAAACCCTGATGCAACTGCCCAGAAGTACCTATCTGCACTCAAAGGCAATTTTGGGAGCATTGAGTCAGGGGAGAACTTGACATGGAAATTTCAAGGTACAAAACAATGGCCAGGGGAAAGTTTGTCTGCATATGTTACTCATCTGGAAAGAGTGCTGCAGAAGCCTTACCGAAAAGGTCGGGTAGCCGCCAGTGACTTAATCCATGTGAGGTTGGGGCACATACTGCAACATGCAAAGCATTCTAAATTGCAGCTCCTTCAGTTAAGGCTCCCAGATAGAAGGGGTAACCCACCGGACTATTGTGACTTGATAAAAGAACTCTGGGAGGTTGAAGATGAAGAGGGGGATTGTAATTCTAGGGTGAGTGCAGTCCAAGTGATCACGGCATTGGAAGGCCCTTCCACAGTGGGGACCATTGAGGGTATGCCACCATGGGATGAACTGCTGAGGGAGTTCAGAGAAACAAAAAACAGTCTCTTTATGAAGGTCACTCCTGCAAGTACAGGCACCGACCCTTATCCAACTGCATCTGCTATGGGCGTGGGGGTGTCCACCCAGGCATCTCCTGCTGGCAGCAGCTTGAAACTCGAAGTCTTGACTATGATAGTAAGAGAATTGATGAGATGTCTCCAAATGCTCACCACACAGCAGACAGAGATGGCACCAAGGTTTTCAGTTGGTAGTACCACCGCCCCAGCTCCCAGTGTGATGCCTCGGCCACCCCAAATCCCAGAAAACATATTTTGCCATAATTGTGGGAAGGATGGGCACATGAAGAGAGAATGCCGGTCCACAAAAGATCTAGATAAAGTTGTATACAGGCTTCAAGGAGAGCTTTGGAGAACGAATCAATGGTCGAGGAGTGCCCAAAATGACTGCAGTGAGGGTTCAAGAAGTAGTAACTCAAATCCCTATGTGGCTAAATAATTTGTCCAGGCCCCTGCTGCTGTCCCTCCAGATTGGTCCAAAATAGTGGGCCTTTCAATGGAGACTACCATTGCTGTGAATGGTATTCCTACTCAGGCTGTGCTGGACAGTGGGTCGCAAGTGACCATTGTATTTAAGGACTGGTATGACAAACATTTATCTGCTGTGCCCTTACAATACCTGGAAGGCCTACATGTGTGGGGGCTGAGCTACAAGTCTTGTCCCTAACTAGGATATGCCTGCCTCTGGTTGTCATTTCCTGCAGCTGTAACTGGTGTAGAGGAGCAAGTCAAGACACTGGCCTTAGTGTGTCCCCGTACTGCACTGTACGATGGGGTTCCCCTGTTAATTGGGACCAACACCCATATGTTTGGGAGACTGGCACAACTCTGTCACGAGAAACAAGAGCGACAGACTGGGAGGGCCCTAAGAATTCCTGCTCTGATCAAGAGGGCTTATGATTTGCAACTGAACCCCAAGGGAGTGGACCAGGATGAACCAGTAGGGGTTGTGTGGAAGAAGGACCCCGATTCAATGGTACTGGCCCCTAACACCCAGTGTACCGTTCAAGGGGAGGTCTGCCTCTGCAAAGATGTCAAGAACAAAATACTGGTGTTGGACGAGCCAGGCAATGGAAAATTGCTAGAAGGATTATTGGTTAAGCCCAGCATCTTGCCAGCTCGTGCTCATGCCTATGCATGATGAGTGATGGTCCAGATTCATAATGTGTCAGACTGGGAGATCAGGGTGAACAGAGGATGCACCCTAGCTATGGTACATTGTGCAGACACTGCAGTGTTGCCCAGCAACAAGCCCCCTGGCAAGACAGATAGAGTGACTCCCGACTTGTTTGATTTTGGTGACTCCCCGTTGCCAGCTGAATGGAAGACTAGAATTAGCCAGAAACTTGCCCAGAGAGATCAAGTGTTTTTATTGAAGGAATGGGATGTGGGATGTGTCAGGGTGTGGAGCATCACATACACCTGCACGATGAACGGCCATTTCGAGAGAGGTCTCGACACCTAGCCATGCAGACATAGACAATGTGAGAAGACACTTGCAGGAAATGCTCGCAGCTGGTGTGATACAAGAATCAAGGAGTCCATATGCTTCTCCCATTGTGGTTGTGCATAAGAAGAATGGAACAGTACAAATGTGTGTGGATTATCGGACCCTCAACAGGCAGACCATCCCTGATCAATACACCATGCCCCATATACAAGATGCACTGGATTGTTTGAATGGAGCAAATGGTTCTCAGTGTTGGATCTTCGCAGTGGATATTACCAGATTCTGATGGCTCTGGAGCACCATGAGAAGACAGCCTTCATCTGTCCTTTGGGGTTCTGTGAATTCCTGAGAATGCCACAGGAGATATCGGGCACCCCAGCCACCTTCCTGCGACTGATGGAATGAGCAGTGGGAGACATGAATTTGCTGGAATGCTGGGTGTACTTGGACAATGTCATTGTGTTTGGGAGCTCCCTAGAGGAACATGAGAGTCGATCGACTGTTCAAAGTACTAGACTGACTGGAAGATTTCGGCCTCAAGCTGTCCATTGACAAGTGCCAGTTTTTCCAAACCTCTGTGAAGTATGTGGGGCACATAGTGTCTACAGAGGGAATAGAGACTGACCCTAGTAAAGTTGAAGCCTTGACTACTTGGCCCCAGCTCCACAATTTGAAAGAACAACAATGTTTCCTGGGATTCTGTGGCTACTACAACCGGTTCATAAAGGACTATTCCAAAGTGATTCGGCCACTTTTGAATCTTATCCAGGGTTACCCTCCTACCAATCGGAAATACAAAAAAGGGTACATCAAAGAACCAGACAAAGCATATTTCTGCTCAGGTGAACTTTTTGGGTCCCATTGGATGCCTGACTGTGAAGCAGCTTTCCACGAAGTCATATACCAGCTCACCCATGCCCCCATCCTTGCTTATGCTGATCCCACCAAACTCTATGTGCTGCATACTGACGCCAGTCTGCAGGGTCTAGGAGCTGTACTGTATCGAGACCATGAGGATGGTTTTAGACCAGTGGCATTCACCAGTTGGAGCTTGACCCCATCAGAGCGAAACTACCCTGTGCACAAATTGGAGTTCCTTGCGTTAAAATGGGCCATTGTCCACCAGTTTCATGATTACTGCTATGGGGCGAAAATATTGGTGAGGACTGACAATAACCCATTGACCTATGTGCAGACTTCAGCTAAGTTAGATGCCATGGGGCACTGGTGGCTTTCTGCATTGTCAACATACAGTATGATTATGCTGTTGAATACAGACCGGGCCTGAATCATATTGATGCTGATGCCCTATCCCAGAGGAACATTTCCAAGAGTGACTGGGTCAGGCTGTCTGAACCTGACATCCGAGCATTGTGCCAAAAGTTTGATAGAAATATGCAGATGTCTACAGACACAGCAGACTGCTTAGCAGATTGTTTGGGCCCCTCTGACACCTGCATACTGGCTGTGTATTGCCACTTTTCTGCCCCAGATATTAGTGCACTACCTCAGTTTGACAATGACAGTATGCAATGGGCTCAATCCCGAGATCCTATGATTCAGCCAGCACTTGATGCCCTTCATGCAGGAAAAGATGTGTCCAAGTTGCGTTCCTCTGATCTGCGAACCGCTTTATTGTTTAAAGAAGGCCCCAGGTTGAAGCTGCTTAATCAGTTGTTGTATATAGAGAGACAGTAGATCAGGGTGGCCAAATAGACAGGCAACAACTGGTCCTGCCCACAGCCTTCAAAGATTTGGTACTGCAGTCCCATCACAATCATATGGGCCACCTCGGTATCGACCAGACCCTTGACCTAGTACAAGTCTACTGGCCCAAGATGGGGGCCGATGTTGAGCACCATGTAAGGACTTGTAGTCACTGCCTGCAGAGAAAAACCCTGCCTCAGAGGGCTGCCCTCTTGTCAACATTACTACTAGCACCCCAATGGAACTAGTCTGCATAGACTTCTTGAGTTTAGAGCCTGATCAGCGAAACATTGGCAATGTGTTAGTGGTTAGGGACCATTTCACACGGTATGCACAAGATTTTCCCACTAAAGATCAAAAAGCATCTACCATGGCCAAGGTGCTAGTGGAAAATTTCTTCGTCCACTATGGTGCCCCCAGCGAATTCACTCTGATCAGTTGTGGGACTTTGAGAGCCGGCTAATCAAAGAAATGCTCTCTCTATGGGGGATGCGAAAGTCAAGAACCACCCCTTATCACCCGCAGGGGGATCCTCAACCAGAACGCTTTAACGCACCCTGCTAGACATGCTAGGCACCCTCCACCCAAAAGATAAGCATAAATAGAGCCAGCAGATTAGCACCTTGGTACATGCATACAATTGCACAAAGAATGATGCTACCGGGTTCTCTCCCTACCACCTCATGTTCGAGAGAGAGGTCCGGCTGCTTGTTGATGTCTGTTTTGAGGTTTCTCCTGATGGGGTCCAAGCTGAAGATTACCTGCAATATGTACAAAAATGAAAGCTCAATTGAACCATGCCTATCAACTGGCCCAGACAATGACTGCCAAAAGAAATCTAGCCAGCAAAGAGAGATATGATAGAAAAGTAAAGGCTCAAGTGCTTAGGTATGGAGACCATGTGTTGTTGCAAAATTTAGGATTGCATGGTAAACACAAAATTGCTGATTGATGGCACCATCTTCCTCATGCCATAGTTGGAAAGTTGGATGATTTGCCAGTGTACAAAGTGCGCCCAGAGAATAACTCCAAAGCAGTCAAGACCATGCACCGTAACCACTTGCTACCTATTGGTCAAGTTATAATTGAAGCTGAACCCACTGAGATTGATTCCCCTGGACCAGTGACTCATGCTGCTGCAAGTAAGAAACAGAGTCAGCCTGCCTCCGTGGTTGCTGACTTAAGACTTCCCCCGCAGCAGGCCCAGAATGATAGTGACTGCCAGTCTAACTCGGATGACAGTGAGTGTGATAATGCCTATTACCCCTCATATGAACTGAGTCAGTTGTTTCATGGAAATCCTATGTTGAATTATGGGGATGAAGCTGGGCCTTCTGGACTGCCTAACGCCCCGGCATCATCCTTGGAGCCAATGTTCCCTGAAGGTGAAGTGCAAAGTATCACATCTTAGGATGCTAAGTCTTTGTGTATTGTGGAACTGTATGATCTGCCTGAAGGAGAGGCTGATGGTGTGAGTCTTTCTGGTGACATGCCAGAACTTGAGGAACACTGTGAGAGTGCTGACAACCCCCTTCAGTGCCAGAATGTCTTCAAAATGAGCCAAGTGTTGTAGAAACAGAGACTACAGAGCAAGGGGCTGATGGTGCTCCCAGCTTGGACATTCCCATTCATGCAGAGGCATCACTCACAAGTAATGAAAGCTCCAAGACCATTGCTGAAAGTACAGAGACTCTGGTTGTTCACCCCTGAAAGACTGGCAGAGCTGTCAAGCCAGTGGCGCGCTTCAGTTACTATTCCTCTAGGAGGCCAGTGGATTTGCCTCTCAATGTAGTCCACAAAGGTGTTTATGTCTCTCAGAGCTCACTGCCCAAACTGAGCTTGACAGCCCATTCCAGGTCACTTGTTCTGCCCTCTCACCATGGTGCCCCTGCCCCATCCAGCCCAAGTTAGCTGATAGGGAAGAGCCCCCTCTTGCATTGTTTAGGGTACAAGAAGTTATTACATGATTCTGTATAGTAATGTTCAATTTACCTGTGTGAAATATGCATAATGTATTGTCAGAATGGAAATGATATAGTGGAGTACATTGAAATGTATAGTAAAGTGACAAGTTATGCCAATTGATGAATCAGATAGTACTTGTATAGCATGCTAATGGTATAAATATCTTGTATATGTTGCATTTTCAATGTTATGATGGTACAGACTTGACATGGACGCCAAGTTTTCCCAGGCAGGGAAGGGTGTAACCCCCCCTACAAATGGGGGTTCCCAAAAAGTCTTCCTTGAGCTTGCCTAAATGCTCACTGCCAGGCTGGTGTCCTGTATTTTAGCAGTTTAAATGTGATTACCAGAACCTGTATAGCCTCTGTGTACTGTCTCTTTAAGAGCTGCTTGATTGCAGCTTAAGTAATCTGACAGGGAGCTCTGTTGAAAGATGTAACTATTTACTGAAAATCATTTAGAGTGATGATGATAATGTAGTTTGTCTAACCTGCTTTCTTTGTAGCAAGGACTGTTTTGTTTGTCTCCACTATCTTGGTCCTGGACTGCAAATTGGACCAATCAGTACTGGTGGGACCTAAAATGTAGCCGGACTACAGGAGCTGTCTGAATTCAAAATCTGTAGGAACTGTAGTTTGAACGTTTTGCACATTTTTTGCAACTGAAGGGGGGGAGCTCTTGCTTTGACTGACAGCCAAATCAGCCAACCAAATCTTTTGGATCTTGGGTAAGTCCTGGGCTGCTTGCAGTTTTTTCAGTTAGATCTAAGCTGGAAGCTAAACAAGAAGGAGCTGAAGTGATTCTGAGCAGCAATCCTGAGTGGATTCGTATGGGAGAACTCTGAAAAGGCTATGTTTTTGGCCTGCTGCTCCTGAGAGGGAGAGAAGAGAATTATTTTGGACTAAATCCAAGTTTGTGTGACTAAAGTAAGCTACTGAAGTGGGCCAGGCTCAACCTGAAGAAGACTGAAGATTTTGCTGAATGCAATCGGCCTGTCAGGAATTCCAGCTACCCCAAAGCTCCTGGTGTGTGCAGAGACTTTGAGATTGGGACCGGGGAGCGCTTTGCCTGGTACAGTAGAATTCCCTTACATGTAAATATGCTAGGAGCTGCTAGTGGGTCGTGAGTTAGTCCCCCACTGTGTGAACTGTGTTCTGCTTGCTGGAAGCTGTATTCAGCCGAAAATGGACTGAATCTGAATTTGTCTCCATGCGGTCTGGGCCTTGACAGACTGGCCCAGCCAGACTACTCATTGCACAGAGAAGCCATCGATGAGAGACCTGCCTGGGGATCAGCCCCCTGCTCCACGCTTGAATAGGAACAACTCCTCTGCGACTCATGTGGGCCCTGCTTCTCCTGGCATTTCAGATCAACCACCTGCAGTCTCGATTTTTGTCCAGCCTGTGTCCAGTCTTGGGTATCATGAGTAAATACCAGGGTAGCTCCCTGCAACAATAGCTTAATCTGAGTGTGTCATCTGATTGTCTTGTTGTTTAGTTTCTTTTACGAACTGAGCCCTCTGGCTCTGGATTACAAATATTGTGTACTGTGCATGTTGTGTTTTCCATCACAGGGCTCCAACCAGCTGCAAAGCTGGGCATCGGTCCTGACTAACCCATCTCTTCTCCACCTGGGTACCCAGAGGTGTACTGTGTGGGGGGACTCAAAGCGCATGCATAACTGCTTGATTGAAATAACCTTTAAGCTAATTAACCTGATTTTGCCCCTCCCTTGTTCAAGTCCCCTGAATAAATCAGATCTAACTTTTTCTGCATGTAATCTGACTGTGGTTCCAGTTTGTGCTCAAAGTACTGTACTGTTACTATTTGCTGTGCATAACCTTGTTTTACAGGGGGTCCCCAGGGTCGAGCCAGAAGAACCTGCCCTGGTGGTAAGTGCAAACAGTGTGGGTACTTGTGTGGTATACAAGGGGTATTGTGAAAGTGATTATTGTACAGTGTTCAGGCGACTAAAGGGGAAAGAGGGGGGTTACAGTGTCCGAGAGGGCTGTGCTCAGGTTAGCTTGACCACTACTAACCCTGATCTCTGGGTGGAGGCACCCGTTTCAAAACTCAGGCCCTTTAACCTGCTACTAGCCAAGCAGGCAGGGGCAGTAACCCTTGGAATAGCGCCATCTAGGGGTTATGACTAGTTTTTAATTTATGACCTTTAGAACTTTATATGTGTGTAATTGTCAATATTGGGTCTAGTGCGTATTTTGTATGTGTATAATATTTATAATGTGTTATACTTAAATGTAACTGGAATCTTGCTGATGGACCTCACTGGAAATGAGCATTTGGCTCAGTTAAGTTATCCAGTTCATTTGTATATCTTATGAATAAAAGTTTTACTACTACTAAGTTTCTTGAGTATCCACTCCTCATGAAAAGGGCTAGTGTCAACTCCCCCCCCCCCCCCCCCCCGAGTAACTCCTTCATCCTTTATCTGCGGCCCATTTCCTGCCTCTTCTTTTTTGAATACAGAACAATATTACTTGTTAAACATGTCTACCTTCTGCTGGACTTTCTCCACAATCCCCCCTTCTCCCTGAAGTCTGACTATCCCTGCTTTGTTTTTTCTCTTTTCCCTGATGTATCTGTAGAATGGTTTATCCCACAGCCTCACCGTACTGGCTATATTCTCCTCCATCTGTGCTTTAGTGCTCCTAACAGCCTTTGATGCCTCCTTCATTTTCTCCTGATATTCTTCCCTGTCCTCAGCCCTCTGTGTTGCTTTGTACCTCTTGAAAGCTAACCTTTTTTGCCTTAACTGCTGAAGCTACTTCTTTGGAGAATCATAGTGGTCTTCTACTCCTGTTCTTTGTAACCTGCCTTATGCATAGGTTTGCTGCTTCCTCAATGGCCTTCTTAATATGTGCCCACCTTTTCTCTACCCCGCCCCTTTCCCCTCCTGTTCCAGTGCTTTCTTGACACACTCTCCCATCCTCCTGTAATCAGCTCTCCTGAAATTTAGTGCGAAACGCTTCTTTCTCTGTTTTAACCCCGAACCTCACTGTGTGATGATCACGCATCCCTAGGTGACCTCCCACTGTGACATGATACTGTCTCTGTTTGACTGTATCAGGTCCAGTATGGCCTTCTCTCATGTGGGTTCACTGATGAGTTGTCTTAGAAATGACCCCTGCAGTCAGTCCAGGACTTCCCTACTTCTATGTGATGCTGCAACTGGGATGCTCCAGTCCACATCTGGCATATTGAACTCCCCCATTAGTAATACCTCCCCCTTGTTGGGTATTTCCCTGATTTCTTCCAACATTTCCCTATCTTATTTATTTATTCAATTTTGGTAACCGGGTAAGCCCACTGAACCCCAAGGGTCCCTTTTTCAGGGGAGACCCGGAATTAGTTACTTAAGGTAAGATATTCTCGCATATACAGTACATGTGTAAACAGACATTTGATTACATTCAAGACATTTCACAACAGAGTACTAGACAGGGTAAGTTCATTCATTAGGTTACATTCAATACAATTCACAACGGAGTATCAGGCAGTTCCCTTAAGGAAGTCCTTTGTTCAGTCACACTGGGACTGGATTTTAATCCTAGGGTGGGTTAGTGTAGAACATGAGCAGAGGGTAGTTAGCTTTCTGCTTGGTAATGGTGAAGGATTCTGCGAGTTGTTTTAGGGATACAGGAAGACTAAGTTTTAAGTCTGTGTGTAGCTAGTAGCCTTGCTGTACTGCAATCAGGTGCAGGAGCAAGTAGTCTTGTCTAGCAGGTGCACACGTAGTCCCTTGCAGAAGGTACTAAAGGAGGCAGCACACTGAAGGTGATCAGGGAGCATATTCCACAGTACCAGAGCTGTGTGAGTGAAGGATTTGCTACCGGCCATGGTCCTTACCCTGGGTTCTTCCAGGAGGCATCTTCTGGAGGTGCGGAGCTGTTTAACTGTGTATTTTGGGGCCAGCAGGCCAGATAGGCTTCTTGGGGGCTGGTCATTGATGAGCTTGCATGCACTGCATAATAGGGGGTGCTGTTGCCAGAGATGTCCAGTTCAGGGAGGCCAGCTCTTCACAGTGGTGTCACCTCAGGTGGGACATTGTGGCGAAGCAAGTAATTTTGTAGTAAAGCATTTGCAACCTGGTTTGCTCCTGTTTAGCAACCCCCTGCATTACAGATGCGGCATAGGTCAGGGTTGGGTGGAGGATGCTATTAGCGATTGTGATCCTGGATTCAGAGATCAATTGGGAGTTCAGGTGATATAGTAAACCCAACTTTTGATGTATGGTTTTTGCTACCTGGTCCACATGAGACTTCAGTGTAAAACCTTGGTCCAGTTTCAGACCTAGGTATTTAAAGGTCTTCACTACCTCTATAGGGGTGCCTGATGAGGAGACCAGGGGGAGTAGGGGGCTTCTGTCTTGGCCCAGAGTTCTTGGCCTGAACAGTAAGGCTTTAGTTTTTGTGGCATTTAGAACCAACCTGTTGTCTAGAAGTCATCTTTCTAGGGTTGAGAAATTAGCTTGAAGTTGAGGTCCCAGGTCTGATGGGCTAGATGAGGATCTATAAATAACAGCGTTGTCAGCATAATGGACCACAGAGCTACCTTCTCAGTGGTTGTTCAGGTCATTGACAAACAACATGAACAGGAGGGGGCCCAGTATTGATCCTTGTGGTACCCCCTCCTTGAGAGGAAGTGCTTCTGAAGTTGTCCCTCTCCATTTAACCTGTTGGGACTGGTTGGTCAGGTAGCTATGGAACCAGGTTAGGGAGTGGGAATCCAGACCTAGATCACTTAGTTTGTTTAACAGGAGACTGTGGTCAACTAAATCAAAGACCTTGGTCAGGCCCATGAAGAGTGCCCCAGTTGGTGTACCATTGTCCAAGGCCATGAGAATGTCAGCGGAGAATCTGATGAGTGCTGTGTCTGTCACATGCTTACACCTGAATCCATTCTGGGTATCTGCCAACAGCTGGTTTCCCTCCAAGTAGTCTCAGAGTTGGCAGTAGACTAGCCTTTCCTGTATTTTGGATGGGATGAATAGGAGGTACTGTATATGGGCATATAGTTGCCTATAGGCTCCCTAGGGCCTCCTTTGTGGATTGGTACCACATAAGCCTGTTTCCATGTGCTTGGTACCGTTCCCTTTGACAGGGACCTGTTAATGAGCCATGTAACAGGTAGTGTAATTGCTGGTGCTGCTTCCTTGAGTAGCCTAGGGTCAAGGTCATCCAGCCCAGCTGAGCCTTTAGCTCTAATGGACTTCAAGAGGGTAAGGACTTCTTTTGGTCACACAAGCAACAGGTGGAAAAGTGGGCCTGGAGAATTTGGGATCTCGGGGTTAGGCTGCACAGGGGTTCTGGGGGGGAGGCTAGCCTTGTATACTTCGAGGTCGGTGAAAATCATGTTGAAGGCAGCAGCAGCCTCTTGGCTATTGCTAAGGGTTTGGCCATTGCAGTGTATCTAGATTTGGGGTGATTTGCCACTGTCTTTTATCAAGGCATTGATGTGTGACCAGAAGGATCTATGGTCTGTCAGGTTGGCCTGTTGTAGGTTCCTGGCGTACTCCCGCTTTGCTTCCTTTGCTGTGCACTTGCACTGGTTCTTTAGGGTCCTGTAGGTTGCCAGGTCATCACAGAGTGCTGATTGCTTGTGTTTTTTCCAGGCCTTGTCCCGATTTGTCATCATTGTTTTTAACTCGGGAGTAACCCGCTTGTAACAGTGACCTTTAGCTAGGAGTTTCTTTTGAGGGGTGTGTAGGTTGGCAGCAGAGATGAAGGTGTTTTGGAAAAATTCTAATGCTTCATCTAGGCTTGAAAGAAGTCAGACAGGGCTCCAGTCCAGTCAGCTCAGGTGCCCCTGGAAGGCTTCAGCAGAGAACTTGGAGAAGTTGTTTGTTTTTATTTTGTTAACCAGCTAAAAACATGGGACTAGCCCTTTTTCATATCTGACCCAAAACAAGACATTTACAACAATTATTACAAATAAAACAACTTAAAAAACAAAACAAGAAATACTCAACAGATCAGTCACTTTGGCTACAATCACATACATTCGATACAGACAACCATGTTTTCAATCTACTTTTAAAACATTCAATAGAACCTTCTTTCCTTAAATCCTGTGGCAAATTATTCCAAAGTGTGGGGGCCAAATTAGAAAAAGCTCTAGACCCTGCCTTTGTTAAACAAAGTTTGTCTAAAGTCCCCTTAAGGGATCTCAAATTCAAAGAGGTAGTTCTAACACTAAGCAGATCATGTAAAGGAAATTCATTACAGCCAAAAATAAATGTAAAAATTAAGCAATTACAAGTATACTGAAAACGAACATTAGGAGGTAACCAATCAAGAGCTAAATAAAGAGAACAATGATATGTACAAGGAGGAAAACTCAACACAAAACAACAAATATTATTAAAAACAATAGATAAAGCATGAGTTTCCAAACCTGACAACTTACAGTACAAACTTCCTGCATAATCCAAATGTGGAAGGAGTAAAGCAAAGGCAATAACTTTCCTGGTATTGATATTAAGAAATTGCTTAAACTTTCATAGAACATCAATCTTTTGATTAATCCTATGACATACACTTTTGACTTGTCCCTGAAAAGATAAGCAAGGGTCAAGGATGACCGCTAAATATTTAAATTCAAACACTTGTTCCAAAGGGGTACCCTTATCATCATGAATAATTAAACTAGGGTTTTTACTCATTTGAAATTGAGTCCCAAACAGCATAGTTTTAGAAATGATAAGAAGCAAAACATTCTCATTAAATCATTGACATACTAAACTAAAATCATGTTCAAGATGTAAAGTGAGCAATGTCAATAAATGAAATTGAGTAAATAAAATCATATTGTCAGCATAAAGTAAACAATCACAGGATAAAGGAACGGATGACAGAGGATTAATAAATAAAGAAAACAAAAGAGGACCCAAAATTGATCCCTGGGGAACACCAGAATGAACCGGATAAATGGAAGAACAAATAGTACCCAAGGAAACATACTGTACAGAGAACGGTTGGATAGATAATCATTTAACCAAGACACCACATTATCAGAAAACCCAAGTTCCCTCAATCTAAAGCATAACAAAGAATGATTAATTAAATCGAATGTCTTGGTCAGGTCCACAAACACCGCCCCCAACATACACTCATTTTCAAACCCGGCGAGGGTGGCATCCGTGAACCTGACCAAGGCATTCTTAGTCCCATGATGTGGCTGAAAACCATGCCACCGTGGACACAAAACATCATATTGCTGCAAATAAGAAGTGATTTGTTTATTGATAATTTTTTCAAGAAACTTACTAAGGGGATTCAGGATTGAAATAGTTTCTAGCTGTTAGGAGTCTTGGAGGTACTCTGATCCCCCTGTTCTTCCAGACACAGTATATTGATGAGTGGTCACTCAAAGCATCCACAAGGGTGCCAGCCACTTGAATATTAGTTGAGTTGGAAGCCAGTACCCAGTCAAGGGTAGAGTACTTCCCAGTCTTGACGTTATGCCTTGTTGTTTCCCAAATGGCCTGAGTCAGGTTGGCATCCAGGAGGGTAGTCCTAAGGGCCTGTTTGATGTCTGATGCCCAGTTCAGGTTAAAGTCTCCTAGTATTAGTAGCTCAAAGAGGGTGTTGTCAGCCAAGGCTTTGGTAAGTGCCTCCAGGGCTTGGGGGGCAACCTTTGGGGGTTATACAGACAGCCTATTGTTAGGTGTTTGGCATGGCCAAGGGTGACCCTGATGAATACTGACTCACACCTAGTGCAGCCAATATTGGGGAGGGAGGTTGGAGTAGTTTCGAGGGAGTCCTTGACATAGATAAGTACCCCACCTCCTTTTTTGTCCTCCCTGTCTGTCCTAAGGCACTGCACATGATGAGTTCTATTTTGTGATTTAGAATATGTGGTTTCAACCATGTTTCTGACACTGCCAGTATGTCAGGATTGTACAGGTCCACCCAGCTATGGAGCTCATTTTTTAGAGGGGTACAGGCTGCAGACATTCATGTGTGCTATTTTTAGACCTTTGGGAGAGGTCCAGTAAGGGTCTTGTGGGGAGCCAATAATGTAGCTGGCCACAGGGGGTCCAGGGTAGGTTCAACTGAGATTAGGGTTAGGGCTTTTGGCATTGTGTTTAGTACATCCCTTGCCCCAAGGTCCCTAGATCCATGGACCATTGAGTAACAGACCCCCTTTTTTGTTAGCCTATGCATTGCTAGCAGTGAGTCAGCTATTGGCACAGTAGGGTGGTAGAAAAGGTATGGCAGGGGGCAGTCCAGCGAGCCCCAGGTGGGGTAGCTGTTATTGTGGGCACACATGAGCCTGTCCACCCGCATAATGGAGCAGATATATACCATTACTATTATGGCACCCCTGATTTGAAGGCATTTGGGGTTAACTGGCCTGTGTGGAGGGCTGGGGGCACAGAGGCTTCGTCGACTCAGGAGTTATCATCTTTGGGCTGTGCCAGGTCCTGAGTCGGAGTATGCCAGCTGTATTAACTTGCAGTGATGCAGTAATTACTTGGCTCTTACCAAACCAGGTGTTTGTGCCCAGACCCTACAGCATTGTATTCACTGCAGAACAAAGTTTGTCTGTTCCGTGACTGTTGTAGTGTAATCCCAGCCACAGACCTAGCTAAGTAAAAGGGAGCCTAACTGAGGTTCGGACCAGTGCACTAGTTTGCACAGCTTCTCTGACTTTAGTGCAGCGACAGCTTAGCTCTTTCAAAGATCTAGATGATATCTCAGTTCCTTACACAAACATGCACAAATATGGCCTAGTTTGGCCGGCTAATCAAAACCCCATATCCACAGTACCTTGAGTAGTCATAGATGCTTATAAACACAGCCCTCTCTGTGCCCCTGTTTAACTAGTTTCCCCTTCTGTTTCTTAAAAAAGAAGAAACATATCTATTTCTGCGCTTCTTAAGTAAAATTAGACCTTTTTTAGGAGAATGTCAGTTGGCTCCATATGCATTTAGTGTCCCATGCTACCAGAAGAACCCACTGTAGTTACACCCCAGATCTACAGTACCTTGAGTAATCACAGATGCCCCCTATATGCTGCAGTCCCCTAGTTGTATACAAATGAACACAGCACCTTAGATCTGAGGCATTTTGTCACAGTGCCCCAGTTCGGCCCACTAATCAAAACCCTAAAACCACAGTACCTTGAATAGTCACAGATGCCCCCTGTATGCCACAGCCCCCTAGATTGTATATTAATGTGCACAGTGCCTATCTACCTCTTCTCTTTGTGCAGGTGGTCTGTAGATTACCCCTGTTTGAATCACCCCCACCCCATCTCCAGTGCCACCTACGGCATCTCAGCTTCTCCTTCCACCTTTTGTATTTCAGTGGATTTAATATTTTCATACACGTACAGTACCACCCCACCTCTTTTTTTGCCCACTCTGTCCCTCCTAAACAGTGCATACCCTGGAATGGCGGTTTCCATGTCTTGGTTTTCACTGAACCAGGTCTCCATTTTTGCAATTATGTCCAGATCCTCATCTGCAATGGTGGCCTCCAGGTTCACAACCTTGTTGCCTATACTTTGAGCATTTGTGGACATGGCTTTCCAGGTCTTACTGCCCCTTCCCCTGTTATTGTATTTCCTTCCATTATTCTTTTTCCTGTGTGCTTTACTCACTCCCCTTACTGTACCTTTTCCCCATTCTGTATTTGTTCAATTAGACTTCCGTGTGATGTCTCTCCCTCCTAGTCCCTGATCCTGTCTCTGCTATCTTTTGGGGGTGGACATTATTTTCCCTTGTGCCCTAGCCTGCCCCCCGGCTAGTTTAAATGCCTAACAATGTAGCATTTAAACTTTTCATTGAGGAGCTCAGTTCCCTTCCTGGACAGATGCAGGCCATCACCCTTGAATAAGCCTCTATCATTCCATGTGGATCCCCAGTCCCCAATGAATGCAAATCCCTCCTCGTCGCACCATTTCTTCAACCATGTGTTGAAATTACTGGTGTGGAGGCTCCTAGCCTCTCCCTTGTCTCAGATGGGTAGAACCCCCGAGAAGGTGATAGATTTTGCTACCTGATTGAAACTCCTCCCCAGTCGCCTGAACTCTTCCTGAAATGTATCTGGCTCATCACTGGCCAAGTCATTTGTCCCTAAATGGACAATGATGTACAACTCTCCCTCCCTTTCTGCTCTCCCAGCAATCCATAGGATCCTTCTTCCATCCCTCCTGGCTGTGACACCTGGAATGCACCTCACCTCCATGTCCTCCTGCCTTCCTGTGCCTAACTGAATTCTCCTCACTATTGAGTCCCCACAAGGATTTGCTTCCTCCTCTCCCCCGGGGTCTCTTGCTCCCCACTCCAAGGTTTCCATCCTAGAGAACCTCCACATCCATCCCTTCCACTACCTCAGGTACCTCTGTGTGGCAGTCCCCTCCTGCATTGGGGTTGTGTAGTGTTATGGATTGCAGGATGTGCCTATGCTCCACCCTCCTTACCCTCCCTGAGACCACCATTGACCATCTGCTCCTCCTACCTGGCATGCTTTGAGGCAACAGTGTTGGACTGTGTGTTCTCTGAATGAAGATGAAGGTCCTCCTGACCCAAGGCACCTCAGCCCTTAGTCTGGCAATCTCATCCCTCAGTTAAGAGAGGTGCACGCAGATAGGGCAGCACCTCAATGTCCAAAAGGTTTACCTTAATATGGCTTCCCCACAACTACTGCACTACACCACTCCCCTCATACTGCCTGTACCTATCCATTCTTTTATGTTTAGTTTTAGTTTTACCTTGCTATCCCCAAGCCTTTTTTCAACTATCTATTCTCAGTATCTAACTATCCACCCTTGGCATCCTATCTTCACCTGTGTTCTCCTACCTTTGCATTTTTCTGAGTTTGTGTGCACCAATGACTGAATGTGGGAGGAGAAGTCCAGGGAACAGGTCAAATTGAATGCAATGTATTTGTATTCGACAGCATACTCCAAGATACCACTATTAGAACTATTTATAGACTGTTTTTGACTTACAAAGGGCTAAATGGTTGGCCAAAAACCAGTTGATCAGAATATTAAAAACTGACTGCAAGGCAGTAGATATGATAGCAGGAGTTTTACTGGATGTAAACAGAATAGTGTCATCTGCATACATCTGGATGTTACTTGATTTTACAACCCTTAGTAGATCAATAACAAAGACAATAAAAAGGAGGAGGCCCAAAACAGACCCATGGAGGACACCCATTTTGACTTGCCTAAGGCCAGAGAGGGCTGAGCCAAAGAGACTATCTGGGAGCAACCAGGGAGGTACAGTGAAGCCCACCAGGATGAAGCCCAACTCTGCAGAATTCTGCAGTAGAGTTACTACAGCAAACAATGCAATTTCAATGGGAGTTCATCCCTTTTGTAATGCAGGAAACCTGTAACACTGTGCTTCATCCCGACAGGCTTCACTGGAGGAGAGTCAGGAAAGTGATGCGGAGGAGAGATCAGAGGCACTGAGATTAGCTAGAAGGGAGTGGCCCACCACGTCAAACACCTTAGCTAAGTTAAAAAATATGACACCAGTGGGCAGACTGTTATTCATATTAGTAGCGATAAAGTCAGTAAACCTGAGGAGGTAAGTGGATGTGGAGTGGAAAGCCCAAAAACCAGATTGGTAGTCAGAAATTATGAAGAGAGAATTAGTGAGTAAGTTACCTAGTAACAAGCCACTCATGATTTGGAGAGGCAAGGGGGAAGTGAGATAAGTAGCTTGCCAAGGAACTTGAGGTACTGCTTTTGTGTAGAGTAATAACACAGCACTTTTCCAGGATGCCAGAACCCCCCCCCCCCCAGCAGACAAAGAGCAGCTAAAGATGTTAGCAATTGGTGCTGCAATAGCAGGCTCAGCTAACTTTAGGAATCTGTGGGGAAGACCATCGGCCCCAGGATGCAAGCTAGACTTTAATCATATAAACTCATGATGAATCTGGGGGAAGGGGAATCATTTGAGAGAACATAAACCTTTGTACTTAGGAATGGAGGTACGCTGGTGGAGGAAAGGAAGCAGCAATGGTGGGGGTCCCGCTGTACTAGACTAGTACTGAAGCTACTGTTTGAATCCTGGTCTGCTGGTTGTAAAGTGGTAGGGCATCCAAATTCAAAAGGAGAGCCATTGGAGCTGCACTCCATGGATCGGCACTCCACATGAGTGTCTCCCACAGGAGTGATGGAAGTCACGTGTGGGAAACCACTGTGGAGGACACTGGTGAACCCAAAAATTCTGGTTGTTTTAGGCCAACACAGTGTCCCTGGTAAGAAATACATTTGTTTAACATGTAATTGAAAACAGTTGTTGTATTAATGAAGGGATTACTTGCTATACCCATGAAAGTGTAAATTACCAAAGAATGGTTGAGTTGGAACATGAGTGTTTTGAAACATTATGGGTGGAAATAATGATATCCAGGTTACTCAGAAATTGTAGTCCTTTGTGTGAGGGTTTTACCACCCACCCAATAATATATTGTGGTCAAACATCTGAACGGGTACACTGATAGGATCTTTGAAAAGTATCCTCACTGTGGATTACTTTTGATGAGAGATGCAAATAAATTACCAATGGCAAGAATAACACAAGGAAGAAATTTAAAGCAGATTGTGAAAGAAAGGACAAGAAGAAAAAATATTTGGATGTAACTGTGACAAAAATTGATCCAGGGATCTAAACTGAGCTGCACACTTGAGCAAGCTAGATAGACCATTATGGCCTATTTCTGCTGGCAATTTTGTATGTTCATATGTTCTTATACAATGTTCAGAAAGTTGGGTTAAGGAAGTCAGACTCACAGAAGTGGTGATGTAAAACCAAAGAATTCCTGGAAAACAGTAAACATGGGGGCCAAGTGGATAAATAGGCAGAAAGATGTGGGTTTGATGGGAGTGACAAAGGGGAAATATTTTTATAGGAGTTAAATAAAACTTTATGGGTAGGATTTTCAAATGTATTAGATCGCTGCAAGCCCTGGTGCACCAATAATATGGTGCATGAGGCCTGCACTGATCTAACTGAATTTTCTATCCTGTGCAGAAAGTGCCGCAAGGCAGACCAATATTCTCTGGTCTACCTTGTGGCAGTCCATGGGGCCCTTGTTACTGAGCTTGCACCAGATATTTGGCGCAAGCTGATGTAACTCATGGAAACCGTTGCAATTGCATCCGAGATTGGAAAATCGGGTGCAGTTGTGTCGAAGGGTTCGGCAGACGACCAGAGCCTAAGTGTGGTGGCATAGGGCTGGACACAAGCCCTGTGCTACCCTTTGAAAATCCTGCCCTATGTGAGGTGAGTAAAGATCTCAAAGCTTTAGTGAAAAGGGAAATGGAAGTATGGGAGATGTCTAAAAAATACTTGGTAAAAGTAGAAGCTGTGGCAAAGGAAATAAAGAAATCAGTTTGCCCCGGTATTATACCAAGCTGAATATGGAGGGAAGGGGCGAAACTAATTGCCCTTTGGATATGTAACATATTCAATAAATCTATCATACCAGGAAAATTACCAACTCAGTGGAAACAGGTCTGTGTAATTCCCTTACCAAAAACAACTGTGCCACTGGATTTGAAGAAATATTTTAGGCCCATCTCACATACTTGTGTGGTATCCAAAGTATGGGAGGGATTTATCACAAGGTGAATGCTAGAACTGATTTCTAATAAAACTGATCAAAATCAGTTTGGATCATTAAAGGGGAGTTTGATGACTTTGACATTTTTAAAATTCTTGGAATAGTGCATGAAATCATAGGAGGCAATGGAGGTAATGAGGGCAGTGTTGGTGGATTACAGAAAAGCTTTTAACCTGATAGACCGAAACACAGTAATGGGGATGTTATGAAGGTTAATTATTCCACCCTGTATTGTGAGATGGGTTTCTGACTTATTGGAGGGAAGGACTCAATGCATGGAGGTGGAAGGGGTTTGATCAGCTGTAGAAAGTATCAATGGAGGAGTGCCATAAGGAACTAAACTGGGAACTCTGTTTTAATGAGAAATGATCTTAAGACTGTTGGAGGCAGTTTCAAGTTTGTGGATGATATGACACCACAGCGATTGATAAATTCACTGAATCAGTCAGAGTAATATCCTGGAAGATTTACAGTAGCTAAAATTGAAGATTGGTCAAAACAAAATTTCCTAGAGACAAACCTGCACAAAACTAAGGAAATGAGGTTTGGTAAAGTAGGTAAATGGGGGTGCTTCTGGTGTTTGGGGGTTGCAGTTGAGACTATAAGGAGTGTAAAATTGTTGAGAATTGTGGTCCAACATGATTCTGAATGGAAAGAACAAGTTGAGGAGATGTTTTCCAGCTTCTCTGAAGTTGCTCAACTTCGAAAAGAGAAGTAAGTCTTGTTTCTTGTAAGAAAACAATATCTTGTGCTATATGTTCAAGATATGACAAGACTGAAATTCTGTTTTTGTAGTTTTAAGACTACACATATTCTTTTTTCTGCATTTTATTTATGTGCCTGCCATTCTGGAGCTCTCTTGGGCATCCTCTCTTGGCAACTCTGCATACCGCCCGCCTGAAGCCACCCCACCGGGAAGTCAAGGACAGGTAGTCCCTTGCCTATCTGGTCTGACAGGACTCCATCACCAGAACCAGGGCAAGCCGGGGAATTAGGAGAGCCTGCGAGGTAAGCCCAGGATTAGGCATGTTGCAGAGGGGCTGTCGCCTATGCAGGGGGCTGAAGATTTTTCTAGCATAGTTTCCCTCGGAGTGCAGATGTGCAATGATGTCTGCATGATCAAGTCACTGATGTCCACCGCCACTTTGCCCTCTTGTATGACTCAGCATCATCAGTACCTCTGGTCTCCATCAGAGGTAACTAGTATGCCGAGTAAGCCCTGGAGTCCACCCCGGGAGAAGAGAGCAGTCCTCCGGATGCTCCATCCTTTCCCTCCCCTGCCAGCCCCCGGCTCCCGAGTCTGTTCCCAAACCCAGGTCGCCGATGTGGTGTGAGGTGTGGCGTCCAGCACCTCAACCCTCGGCACCACCGGGCCAGCTAAGATTACACATATTAAAGAAGCCTAGGCATAAGGTAGTCCTTTTTTTTTTTGTATTCTCCATTTTTCCTGGCAAGGCCACTGTCAGTCCTCAGCCCTGTTCACGGCCCACGGGACTCCCACTGTGATCTATTTGCCGCTGACTCCCCCAGTTACCTCCGGCTTAACCCCCAGAGGTGGGGCCCTGGCAACAGTCCCCAATCCGTGCCGTAGAACTAGTGACTGGTCAGGGGAGTGGCGATGATGGATAATAGAAGCCCAGAGGAGGGCTTCACTGAGACAATGTCCTCCACCCGCCTTCTCCTTTTTCCTGTATTCTTGGAGGCAGGGACATGCAATGACACCAGCGTCTGCCCTGGATCCCATGAAACGAGCCCCAGAGTGTGAGTATCTCTCGGCCTCCACCAGGAGTCCTCAGTGCACCGGACACTTCCCCCCCCCCCGAGAAGGAAACCCATCCATGGGATGCTCCATCCTTCTTCCCCCGGCTGGCCCGCTGATGACTCGGGTCCGTTTCTGAACCAGGGTTGCCGGCGTCACAAGTGGAAATACCACCACTGCACCTGCGGGCTGGCCTGGTAGTCCTTTTTAGTTATTTGGAGACTAATGGCATTCTTTGTCCCTATGTAGCTCCTTCTTTTTTCTTTTTTTTCCCCTTCTTTTTTTTTTTGTTTCCTCCACTAGCCACTTTTCTTCCTCATCCATCTCTGAGATTACCTTGGACCTATTGGATATATCTGATTCAAGGTCAGAGTCTCCACCCCATAAGGGGGTATAGACATTCTGTAAGGGTAGGGCAAACTGTGTGGGTTTTTGTTTAGTTGCAGCCCTTTTTAGTCTATGGCCTACCTGTTAGTTTTTTTTTCCAGAGGGGGGCATGTCCTGTGACATTACAATATACCGCTGGAGTTTCCTGCACTTGTTGGTCACTGGTTATTTGTTGTGAGTCATTTTCATTCTGTTCCCTCGGAAGGGGGTCAACTAGTGGGGTACTTAGTTCTTCCTCTTCTCCAGGGACAGGTCCCACCTGTTCTCTGCCCTTATGTGTAGCTGTTTTCTGCACCTATTCCAGGGTTGTATCTATCAAGGGGGTTGGAGACAGGGTAAGGGTTGTGCACCTCCTTTTATCCTGTGCATGCTGTATAAGATTATCCTGATCCTAATCCTCAGACCTATTGTGTCTGGCCCAGGGGCACTGATGGAAAGCATGACCCTTATCATCACATAAATTACACTGAAAGATGTTTTCATATAATTTATTGGCCTGTCCCAAACCCCCCACATAGAGCACATTTGAGCATATCACAGGTACTGCTTAGATGGGTTTTAGCCCTACATGTGTAGCATGCTCTCGGCTGCCCTGCACAGAGGCAAACACCTCTGTCTTTCCCAGTAAGAAACTATTTGGCATATGTATGATTTCTGTGTTAACCTGAAACAATTTAACTTTAAATTTCCAGCCTCGTGTCCATAGTCCTTCAGAGTCAATAATTGCCTCAAGAGGTCCCAAAATATCACATCAGTTTTTCTAGCCAGTGATAAATATTATTACTATTCACCCCCTCATTCCTGAACATGACTGTAAGAAGTTAAGTCTGGGGTTTAGTTAGGGGGATAGCATAGAATGGGGTCCATAATGGTGTTTGTTTTAAAGCATTAAATTTCCACCAAAATCTATCAAGCCCAGCATTTGTTTTAAAACTTATATCAAAAGTATTCTTACTGGATACATAAATCAAAGCATCAATATCATCTGGTAAAAATTGCAATGACTCTTAATAGGCACCAGACTACATATAGTATACCCTATCTGGGTGTTCCTGTAAACCTCCTCTATACTGTAACCTCAATGCATTTTTCCTAGGTGCTTGTTCTGGCTTATTTTTGAGTAAGTCTGAAAGGGTGCCCCACCCTAGTACTCCCCCATGCACCCCTCACACTCTGGCTCCTATTGCCAGATACACAGTAATTTGCAGCTCTTCTTTGAAATGTTCCTGAGTGACTGTCTGTCTCGGCTGTACCTCCGTCAGCCGAGGTACTAGGTTGTTCATTGTCAAGTTCAATGCATGTATTTCGATTAAATGCTGTTTGTTGTGGGGTCCCAGATAAATTATTTTGTTGTGGTACCTGCGTTGAATTAAGTTGCATATTGCGGGAGCTCCATGACTGTGATCCCAAGTTTTCCACTGTTGAGGTTGTTGCAGGCCTGGTCGTCATTGCATCCTCTGGTAAATTAGAAGTAACATACCACATTAGGTCTGGGATCCATTGCTCCATTCCATTCTGCATCCATCCTGCTTTCCTTAAGGCTTTATCTGCTGTCTAAGTTTCATCCTGCTGCCTGCTCTCCATAGTTCGCAAACCAAACTGCTTCCTAAGTTGTTGTGCGGTGGTTATTGGATCAGATTTCAGCATACCTTCATCTCCTGCCTTCGCCCCACCACCATCATGGCAGATTGTCCAGTCTGTGCTTCTGTAGCCACTGTCTCCGGAGTTTCAGGTACTGAAATATTCTGCTGCTGCTCCATGTTTTGTTCTGGTAAGTCTGTGTACTATATCCTGCTTTCCTCCTGTAACTCCGCTGCACTGTTCACTTGGTGTTCAACCTTCACATTGCCTGTCATTCTCGTAGCCGCATTCATTCATTTCTTCATCCTCTTGCTGCTGTTAGGCTGGGTGCGAGGACTCCACCACAGCCTGCTCCATCTCCACACCCATCTCCTTAACAAACAAACTGATCCTCCATCTTGAGCGGGGAGCCAACAGTGACCCCTGCCAGGAGTCAGGGAATTTTTTATTAGTAGATAATATAACAAAGTAAAACACATGTAACTATACATCAGAATCATACTGTTCCCAAGTCTTGATACACATCTAGAGAAAGAACATTTTTGAAAAACTAAAAAGTCAGTGACTATCCTACATATTACACTTCATATGCATTCAAAAATTGAAAAAAAAAAAAAGACTAGTAACCCCCCCAAAAGCACCACAATACAAAGTACCATCTTCTCAGATTCATGCCCTTAAATATATCCCTCCCTTGTTTCCACTCATATAGAAAAAAAAATAGGGGAATTTATTATTCAACAGATATACATTAAGAGACATATGTAAGACATACAGGAGAAATAAATTCAAGTCAATGTTTTATATAAGGAATGCTAACCTCTGTTCATGCATCTTCAAATAGTGTCTAGTCCTACATGAAGATTCTCCCTAGGACCCTGAAAAAATCAATTGCATTTCTTAAAACTATGAACAATTCATAGTGTGCCCCTTACACATGTTTTTGCCATCCCATGCCCTGGCCCCTAGGCCTGGGCCTTACAATTGAGCTATACGATTGTATACCTAAATGAGGTTTCCTCAGGTTCAGTCCCTCCCTCCCTCACATTCCTTAAAATGAGACAGTTAAACGAAAGGGAACATATTTAACTAAGATCATTAATTGAATTTCCCTTCATACAACCTAGAGATCCAATGTTCACATTGTCCAAAATATTAAGCAAACATGCCCAAATACCCTCATAGACACTTATTCACCCAGATCTTGTGCCTTTGAAAGGTGCACTTAATCCCATTCTGTGGCTAAGCCATACTCCTCCTCATCAATGAGTAGGAAGACCCTCTAGTCACCAAGATGAATTTACCCACATGATCCCCTCCACTAGCTCAGGTGTTCTTGATGCTATACAGTCTCTAAGATCCATATAGAGTGACCCTTACTGTTTTGTTAATACTTCTTTTGGGAAATGTCTCCACCAGCTATTATATACTGGTAGGGCTACAGATTTAGTTTCCTTTTCTGATATCGTGTTTATTTCTTTCAAAATATTTTCAGTCAGCCCTGTTACACTAATATATTTCTGTTGTAGGACAAGTTGACATCGAACCTGCCATATGACCCACTTCATCATTGCTGTAACCACTCTAAGTGACCCTGCATAAAATTTACCCCATTCCTTTTCCTTTGAGAATTGCCCATATATTAATATGTCATAAGTCATACAATGACTTCCTCAGTTCTGATACTACTGGGATGAGAAAAGCACGGCCCCGTGCAGATGGCAGATTGTAATATATATTTGTATGTATTTTTTCTAGTATTGTTCAGGACCGTGTCTTGGGTTACTTTCCAGGCTTTCAACTTTCTAAAGATTTCAACTAAAGCCACTGTATTTCCCTGAGGGAGTGCCCGAAAATGACCCCATTTGCCAAGACGTGAAGAACAACGGGTTTTAAGGAAGGATACCCATAATAGAGGTTTGTTTTGAATTATCGGTAATATGTTAGAATATATAAATAGAGAGAAGAAAAACACCACAGGGTTTGTCATGTCTAACCCACCCTCTTTGATTGGCCAATATGCAATTACTCTTTTAACCGGGTTTAATCTACTACCCCACAACAATCTGAAGGCTATATTATACATTTTAACCTCTAGTTTTATCAGTAGTGGGAAAATGTAACTTATCGATAAAAATACCCAGTACCAAACCAAATCCCTACGATTCGGAGTGGCAAATTAGAAATTTGTATTCCTTCAGTATTTGTGACCTGTGCATCTGTTGATCAATGAAGAGTTGTACCTCTACTTTTTTGTTTATTAATGGTGGAACCTGAGATCCCAGAGAACTCATAGACTATCTGTAAAGCCTTTACTCTGGACCCTTGGTCTGCCACCAATATACGGACATCACCTGCATATGCAAGTGCCACTGGAAAATCTTGCCATCCTGGTCCCTTCATGTGCCTAATATCCATCCTCATATTAAGCTTTCTTAAGAGTGGGTCAATAAAGTAGAGGACTAAGGGGCAGCCCTGCCTTACTCATCTCTTTATTGGGACATACTTCCCCATTCTTCCATTACCACAGAGCTGGTCAATGCTTTTGTATATGTAATTCGCAGCCTGGTAATAAATACCCCAGGAATACCATATTTTTGTAGTACTGAGAATAGGTACTCATGGGGAACTGCATCGAATGCCTTCGACTGATCGAGACTGAGGACAAAACCTGTTGTTTCGGGATATTCATAAATGTCCCTGAGTATTTTAACATTGTCCAGCATAGAACATTGTGGCAATGCACGAGGCTGGGCTGGAGAGAAAACATGTTGTACCTGCACCAGCCTATTTCTTAAAATTTTGCACATAATTTTCCAGTCCACATTAATGAGGCTTACAGGCCTCCAATTATGCAGTATAGTCCTATCATCTTTCTTATGCAGGAAGATTAACAAGTTGCCTGCTAAAGAGGAAGGAAAAGTATGTAACCTGTTAAAATATCATTAAATACCATAACCAAAGGTTCAGCTAAACTATCTACCACTTTTTTGTAAAATTCCCCCGATATCCCATCTGGACCAGGTGCCACTCCATTTCTAAGCCCCGACACTGCGAGTTCTATTTCAGCTTTAGTGATATGGTGTAAAATATGCTCCTTAACATCCTCTGGTATCTCTGGGATTTGTATATCTCCCAAGAATTCTTCTAAATTTGGAGAGCACTGGTCTGGTTTTCCAAATAATGTTTTTACGTGGGTATCTACTATTTGTGTTATTTCCTGGAGATGGCTAGTTTTAGCCCCTGATGGGAGTGTGAGTTCTGATATGAATTTGGATTCTACCCTTTGATTGCAACTGTCATAAGGATTAATCTGTTGTGTGCAGCCTTGGGTACCAAATCTTTGCCTATCAATAGGGATTGAGCACTGTCATATTGGAAGGCATTCGTTTCTTTCTTAATTTCCTCAATTTGTTCTGCGAAATCCATCCGTGACTCTATCATTTGTGAGGTAAGAACCTGTAACTGGTTTCATAATTTTAAATATTTCCGATATTTCTTTAGGGATGTGCTTTTAGCAATTTTACTACAGCAGTCCCCAATCCCGCTTTTGGTGTCCTGCCTCTAAAGCAGAGAATTATCGTATAATTCAAGGACTGAGTATGTAGCCCCTAGTTCATCTTGGAGCTTGTTCCAGGAGTCCTGATCATCCAGAACAGACACATTTAACCTCCATATGGAGTTAGAAAGGGGTTTATTTATTGTTTTCCCAAAGCCAACTTTAACTAACCTGTGGTCAGACATTTCAATAGGAATGACTGCATAGATGTTAACCGGCATCCACTGAGAAACTAGAAAAAAATCTATTCGGATAGATAAAACTACCCTTAAAAAAAATATGATCTGACGTGAGGTCCTTTTCTGCTGCACAATCTCTCAGCTAAGCTGTTTTAAACATTCTATTCAAGAAATTAGAATCATTAAATAATTTCTGTGTTGTGCCTGTTTTGTCCTCTAGGGACAACACACAGTTGAAGTCACTTCCAAAAATTACTGACTTGGTTGTGTTTAAGTAGGGTTGAATTTTTTTAGTAATTCTAGTCTCTGGTATTTTGTCTGGGGATTATAAATGTTAATAAGCCTAAAGTCCTGATTTTGGAATATCACGTCTAGGATGAGCACCCTCCCAGGGATCAAATCAATCAGCCTAGGTACTTTGATTCCTGACTTATTAAAAAGAATGCCAAGTCCTGAGCAGGTTTCTTCTCGCATGGACCAAAACAAGGGTCCACTAAACCATTCTCTGGAGGCTGTCCATATTTCATAGATGGTATGCAATCTGGTGTCTTGTAAAAAGTACCAGTCCAATTTTTAAGTCTCAGAGAATGGAAAAGGCAGTTTACCTTCATTTTGCATTCTTCAGGCTATTTACAGTTAGTAAGCCGCAAGTAAAGTCAACATCCATTGTGAGGTGGCTTTAACCATTCTCTTCAGGGACTGGGGTTTTTGGACTAGATCTCTTAGATCTCTTCTTTTTCTTTGATGTTTTTTTTTAATCTCCTGAAGTCATCTCCATCTCAGTTGTAGGGTCAGGTTGTGAGGAGGCTATCAAGGACACATCCGAGTCATCCTCATCCTTAATCCATTGCTTCTATTTTGTTAATATAGTGAATCTATTCTTTGTATTGACCTTGGGTATGTAAAGAGGTTTCACTAAATCCCCCCTTGGGAAAGGCTACTGTGTGTGAACCTGCAAGGTTTTTGATGCGCCCATTGGGCCATAACAGGTGGTAGCATAACAGGTGTTCCCGAGGTGGAAGGAGAGGGTGCCTTATGGGCCCTTGTTTCATTTTGTTTTGTCAGTTTCCTGATCATCTTGGGGGAGATTTGTCTCCTTGTCATCCCTCTCTGAAAGTGTATCCCCATCAGGAGTTGCAAGGGTTTCCATTTTCATCTCATCTGGTTGTGGAGGGACTTGATCCTGGGGACCCTCAGTCTGATTCTGTGTTTGAAAGTTTCCCCTCTCAGCCTCAGGTCTGTTAAAGGTGTATTTGGGTCTATGCAAGCAGTTTGTGGAGGATGTTGTCTGCCTTGCCCTTGAGAAAAATGCATCCTGATCTTCCTCTCCTGGATGTGGGTTATTGCGCGCAGCCCAAGGGCAGGCTTCATATGTATGTGTTGTTTCCTCACATAAGTTGCATCTAATTAGTGTAGGGCAGCTCATTGAAGTATGTCCAATTGCTCCACATAAAGAGCATCTTATTCTGTCACACGCATTGTTTAAATGCGTGTATGCTCCACAACGGAAACATGACTTGGGCTGGCTAGCATAAAATATAAAGCCCCGGTCACTTCCGAGGTAAAAACAGCTCAGTAAGTGTTGGATGGCTCCATTTTTTTGGGCCAGACGTACCCTAATGTTCCATCCTCCAGTCCAAATCTGCTCTGTGTCCATAATGGGGTCTGGAAGGCCCAAAACTGTACATTTGGTTCGTAACTAGTGCAAGATGTCTGAGATGGCTACTTCTTCATTTTTGAATAGCACCATAACAGTGTGAGAGGCAGGTTTCATAAGGTGTATGACAATGAAAGGGGACCATTCAGGAGTGTTTCTGAGACCTTGATACCGTTGCCAGACAAGTTTGAGTCTGTTAGCCATTTTAAAACTTACATCAAAGTTTTGGTTTCCTGACGTGTGAATTAGGGCATAGATTTCTTGTGCAGAGAACCCCATGCTTTCTTTCAGCAATGTTCTTCCCACATATATTCTATCAGGATAAGATTCCAAACCACTCTTATACTTGATTCACATGGCATTATGCCATTTAGCTGATTCCGGAGGAGTGTGAAAAAGTCCTGCATAGGTCCTTGCATTTGAATATTGGTTTCTAGCATCCCCTGGTTCGGGATCGGGAGCAGTTTCTGGCCCAGGATTTTGTGAGGCTGGGATCGTTGGGGGGGGGGGGATCAGCTCTGTTGTGTCATGCTGCTGTTGCCATGGTGTTGGAACATTTGGGGTACTCTCGTGAAAACCATAGATATTATAGGCTCATATCACCCAAATTGGTCTCAAGGCGAGGTATAGGGAGTACTGGAGACTTAACCATTTCTAAAGATGATGGCAATTCCAAAGGGTCCTGCAATATTGGTTCCTCCCATATAAGATTGCTAGAAGTGGGCAAAGACCAGGGCTGTGATTTGTCAGTTCTGACCCCACCCTGCTTGTCTAAGAGCTTCCGCTACTGTTAAACCAGACTCCAGCATACTGCCATCATAATCTGGACCATTTGCCACATTAGATTCTGAGTCTCTGTCCATAGTTTGTTTTAAATTAATTTCTGAGGTAGCGTGTGCCTGTGTAGTATTTTTGCCTGTTTCCTGTAGTGTAGTTGGCCCATGCTCAGTGTCAGTGGGAGAAGAAGACCCAGTATCACTTTTATTGTGTGCAGGTGATTTTGCTCTTATTTCCATTAAGTCACTCATTAACACAGTAGCCCCCAAATCAGCAGTTTCGGCTATTTACCTAATGTCCCCTTTATCACTCTCTAGCTCAGTTTCAGAGGAAATAGAGTTACTTGCCATTTCTGGTCATGGCTCCTGCTGGGAGATCACAACTTCTGCCTGGGGCATCTTGTCGCTGGGGTTTCTTGCTGCCACCTCCTCCCGGAATCAGCTTTCCTCCATGTCTATTAACGATAACAGGTAGGCCCTTCTCCTTTGATATCCGTCCAGTCTAGTGCTCTCTTCAGGGATTGGGCTTTCATTTCTAGGATCGCTAACAAAATTCGACTCCTTCTCAAGTGAAACTGCCTGTAACATCAGCATTTATGGGTCATCTCACTGTGTCTCCTCATTTGACCGGGTGGGGTGGGAAGCAGGCTCCTCCACCCGGGATGCCATCCCACGACTAACTCCTCCAACCACACCAAACCAGACATTCGCAGCACCCCCTAGCAAAGAGTAGGGGACATTTTTATTAATATTCAAAACCAAACCAGAAATAAAATACAATACAAACACTAGTGGAGAAAACCAAAAACAGTACATGAAAGACTTACTTAAAATAAAAAGAGAAATACTGAAACAATGTATACACAACAGTGAACTCATACTGATTGGAAAAAAAACTATCATACCCAATCAATTCCTCTCCAAAGGTGGGCACAAAACTGAGCTCCCCAACGAGTGCTTTCAGTTTGATACACTGCATCCAATTCTGCTTGAACATTAAAGAAAATATGATTCATGGTAACTTTGCAATTTTGTAAAATCCTTTGACACTTTATGTGCCAGATTGCCCATTTCAAGCATGCCAAAATAACAAAAACAGTACTTTTGTGCCAACAGTTCCAAGGTGCAGGTAGTTGACCATACACCAAAATGTCATAGGTCATAGTTGCAAACCTGGTGGTATTCCAAAAGGCATCCAAAGCTAAACAAAAACCTTGTATAAAAGCACATTCAAAGAAAAGATGCTGCATAGAGTCTACCTTGTCTTGACAATCTGCGAAATCGCACAATCTTGTAATTGTTTATGCTTATGGTTCCCCCGAATACTATATTTAATTTATCATGTTCACACATCCACATTGTATCTTGCATTTTTTGTGGTATCCTAACATCCAGCATACCTCCTTGTAAAAGAGAAATATCAACTGAAATAGGAACATTAAAAACTGAGTCTTCCAGGTATCATCACTCAACCTTCTGTCTCTAAAACTGCTTTTGGGATGCCGTAACAACCCACATTAGCTCCAGCTTACACATCCTAATATATTTGAGACTGATCTGTATTGGCAATGGAAACTGAAGTCCATCTTCATGCCATTTGTCTCTCCCCCAAGCCACAAGAGAACCCTGGGCCCAAGCGGACATAACTATGGGGCCCACCCCTGACTTTCCCTACAAAAGGGGTAAGATATTTGTGAAAAAATAAAATTCCCAAAAAGAAAAACCAAAGGCTGAACCATATTTAAACCACCATCCTTCCAAGCTCAATAGGTATGGCTTCTCTTCACCGGATTCATTCGACTCCCCCAAATTAAAGAAAAAAATAAACCCATAACCTTGGTATGCATCGTAAAGGGGAGTGGAAAAACATGTGAAAGATACAAAACAGCGGAAGTATATAGGACTTTAACAAAAAATCTCTTTTTCTTTCTCGTCATTTTCCACTCTTTCCACTTTTGAATTTTCATTTGTGCTGTATCATATACAGTATCCCAGTTGCTTTGTACTACTTCCTGTGACCCCAAAAAAATTCCCAATACTTTTATATTAACCAAGTGTATTGGTATATCGAACTCTGCATCAATCTGTACCCTCCCCAATGCCAGGCCTTGACTTTTGGCCATATTGATTTTAATACCATTGACCGACCAGTGTTGTGCAAACACCTGGAGGGCCTTCCTACCTGAAGAAAGATCCTGTACCAGTAGGGTGCAGTCATCTGCACATGCAATAAGTTTTACCATAGTACTCCCCAAGTGATATTGAATTGGGGAAATCTGATCATGTGCGAGAATACATTGCAGCAAGGGACCCAAACCAAAAACATACAACAAAGGGCTAAGGGGACACCCCTGCCTTACCCCATTTTTTAGAGACATAGGAATACCAAAAAGACCATTAATCAAGGGCCGTACTGTAGCTTCAGCATATAATAAATGAATTAAAGCTATAAAACCAGTTGGAATACCAAAGGAAGCAAGGCAAGCCCAAAGATAGTTATGTTTGAAAGCGTCAAAGGCTGTTTCTTGGTCCACCTAAAAGAGATATCCATCCAAATTCATTTGCATCCCTTGTGCTACAATTTCTCTAAATACAAGAAGGTTCTGAGTGATATTTCTCCCAGGCATGGCACATGACCTGTTTTGCTGCTGTTGCCAGGTGGACAGTCAGGATGTTTGCAAGCAGCTTATAATCTGATGTCAAAAGACTTAAAGGTCTCCAATTATGGATGCCTGTGCTGTCACCCTTTTTATACAAAAAGAACATAATCCTGTCCGACATACTACATCCCAGCTGATGCTCTGTCACCACTGCCTGAAAAACTACAGTTAAAATCGGAGTGAGCTGGTCACAAAAAACGTTATAAAATTAATTTGTGATCCCATCACCACCCGGTGACATATTCCGTGAAAGACTCCCTATTGCTGTTCTCATCTCCAATTCAGTAATGGGTGAATCCAGTTGGGTTGCAACAGCTGAAGATATCTTGGGTAACTCGATCATTTCCAGAAGATTATCAGGATCCATGTCTCCACCGACCTGAAATCTTTCTGTTATATATTGCTGTACAACCTGCAGCATGGAGGGAAGATCCTTTACTAGATTCCCATCAGAATCCTTTAGAGCTGTCATTACTCTCTTTTCCACCTTGTCTGTCTGTATGTCAAAGGGACTGACCTCCTTTCTTGTCCCCTGGGTAGTAAATTTTTGATGGAAAGCCATGTGTTTTTCTCGGTCCTGATGATATGCATGCATTTGTTGCTTAACCCCTGCTTCAGTCATTAAAGTTGCCAGTTTAAGAAACTTGGTCCGTAGGCCAAAATAAACCAAATACTTGTCTTTTGCTACCCTCGTAGAGAGTTTAATGAACAGCTCCTTCAGGTCGAGTTTTGTGTCCTCCCACCATTCCACAAGACTAGTATATAGAAACCGAATTTCATGCCTTATTTCTAACAGTACCCTGATGTCATGTTGAAACAAGTCAGTCTGTAATAAGGAGGAGTTCAGTTTCCAGGAACCCCTACCAATAACCATGTCCTGTGTTACACCCAATGAAATTACTACAGCAAAGTGGTCAGAAGTCTCAAACGGGACCACTCTTGCAGAAACCTCCTGTGTTCTCCTGGATAAAAACCAGAAATCAATTCTGGTAGAAAGCTTTCCCTTGTAGTATGTATGAATCAGTGTCAGAGCCAAAATATCATACACATCTCCAAGGTTGTTTCTTTTTAAAATGTCATGCAACAAATTTGTGTCACAGTATGTTTTTCCTGGTTTTCTACTGCAGTCTCTGTCATAGAGCCTGCAGTTAAAATCTCCACCCCAAAGAATCACCTTAGAGGAGTTTAAGTGGGGCTCAATACATCTCAAAAGAGCCGTCCTCTCTGCCTTATTTTGAGGAGCATAAAGGTTTATTAACGATATCCAACCCAGTTATTACCACATCCATCACCAGTGCCCTACCCAGAAGAACATCCAGAACCCTCAAAGTCTGAAAATCTATCCCTTGAAACAGGATACCGAGGCCTGAACACTCCTCCTCACCCACCGACCAAACCAAAGGTCCCCATCGCTAAGCCACCCTGGCTTAATCCATGTGTGTGAGTGTGTGTAGTCTGGTATCCTGTAAAAAAATAATGTTGCCTTGTTCCATGGCCAGTTTTGTGAAAGTGACCAGATGTTTTTCCCTTGCATGAATGCTATTCACATTCAAAGTTAAGAGGTGTATGGGCAGCATGAAATAGAAAAGGAACACCAACATTTCAAAAATCAGTCACAATCAATCAAATCATTTCCTTTTTTTCTGTTTCTTTGTCTTATTTTGCTCAGCTGGTGTTATGTCTACCCCTCCTTCCTGTTGAGAGGAGGCCACAGAGGAGACTTCTGAACCACCCTCTGAATCTATGGATTCAGTATCCATAAGTATATCATAGGCATTCTGGGTGGGCACAGAGTCTTGTTCTGGGCCTTTAGTAGTAGCCAGAATCTGTACTTGAGAACGTGAATGAGTCACTCTCTGAAACAGGATTTCATCCATAGGTGCTGGGGGAGGCATCACAAGAGCCTCTGCCGAAACTAGCAGTGGGCAATCCTCTGCCCCTTGAAAAAGTGTATAGATTCTGCAGAAGACATAGGAATGAAGGGGGGCCTACCGAAGGGACATTGGAGGGGAGAACCACCTCCAGGGTTGAACTAACACTCAGAGGCTGTGGTACAACCATCGAGGAGGAGTCCTTCTGTATCTCCTTTACAGGAACAGCAATGGACTGGGACTGGGGTGGGGCTTTCCCAGCAGAGATTTGTGACATTAATTATATCATTTTCATGTGCTCCTTCTGCGCAGTTGCCACAGATACATCATGCTTGGCTCTTACAGCAGTGTCCAAGCTATTGTGGGAAGCCCAGGGACAGGCGTGGAATGTGTGACCTGTGTCATCACACAGATTACACTTAACTGGGCTGGGACAGTGAATGTTAACATGGCCCAAATCCCCACAAGACCCACATTTTAGCTTAGTACAAACATTGCTTAAATGACCAATGTCACCACACCAGTAAAATGCCCGGGGTTGTCCTGTATAAAGCAACACTCCCCTATCATGCCCCAGAAAGAAACAGTTCAGTAAATGGCTAGTTACTCCATCCTCCTGTTTCAAAATAACCTTATACAGCCAGCCACCTGTCCATAAGTGTTCATCATCAAGAATAGGTTCAGGAGTGCCTGTGATAGTACAGCGTTGCTTCAGTCAGCATTTAATGTTTGCCACATTCACCCATTCATTCCGAAACAAAACAGTAATTCTTTTAAAGGCAGGTTTCATCAAGGGGATAGCAACAAAAGGTTTCCATAAGGCAGTGTTTTTAAGTAACAGATATTGTTTCCAAAACCACTCTAGCCCAGCTGGATGCTTAAAGCTAATGTCATAGCTAGAGTCTCCCGGCATGTGAATAAGTGCATAAATCTCATATGCGAAGTACTTCATACTGGTTTTTAAAAGAGCTCTCCCAACAAATAAATGATCTGGAACATCTGCCATGTTCCCTCTGTATCTAAGGCGTACAGCATTTCTGCATGCTGCAGGCTCTGAAGTCAATTTCACAGTTTCAGGGAACAAACATTCTTTAACATTTCTTTGCCATACATTATGTTGTTGACCACTTTCCCACGTAGAGGCATCCCGATAGGCTGACTGATTTGCTTTCTCTGGTTGTTCAAGACTGGAAGTGATGATAGGCCCAGCAGAGTGTCGAGGCTGAGAACCAGAATCCAAAACCACTAAGGGTGATGCCTGTAATGGGGTTTCAGTATGTTCTCCTTCCAGTGCCATAATCTCATGCAATAATTCACGAGGGGATATATGTTGTGGAGAGTCACTCCCCTCAATCCCCACGAGCTGACCCAGCTAAAGGAAGGCAGATCCTACTTCACCAGACCTAGACTCAGAAGAGGTAGCAGGATCAGAGAAAGGAAATATTTCTTCCTGCTGTGGAGGAGGGGTGGCAACCCATCCTCCTTTATGCTGTGACCAACCTGCCCCAATAAGCGCCTCCTGCCCCCACACAGGAGATTCAGACACATGGCTTTTGGGCTGCAATAGGGGGAACAGTAGGAACTGTAACTATAGGTAATGCAAGGTCTTTTGAGGTAATCTTGTCTTTTTTCCTCCTCTGTTTACCTGCCAGAATTTTGGCCACTGCAGCTGGGTTTTTTAAGGGGCTACTCTCAGACACCCTGATGGAAAACACTACAGCCTGTGGAAGTGATACAGGGCCTTTCAGTACCCCCTTCCCTGCAGCTAGGTCTATATCAGTATTCGTGTCCACCTGTTCTGTGTCCCTCATCACAGTTAGACCCTTGCAATCCCCAGCAAAATTAGGAGTCTTCTGCTCCCTTTCACTCCCATCTGGAGAAAAACTGAAGTTAAAATCAGTACCTGTGGCTCCGGAGAGCTTCCCAGAGACATAGGAGCCAGTCCTGTGCCACTGCTTTCTCCATCTGTATCATGGGGAGGCTCTGCATTGCTACCTAAGCCGAAATTGAGGTGGGCCTCCTGGTCCAAAATCTGTCCCTCAGCATCTGAGAGCCCTCTCAATGCATTCCCATCTCTTCGGTGGCCGATTTTCTCCTGAAAAAAACATCCTTACACGATCTTCGGTAGCGAGACCTTCCAAATCCAAATTCTCTTCCGTACTGCCTGCAGTGTTGTGTACCACATCCTGGTGTACCGCTGTCACTGCCATTGCAACATCCATAGCTGCAGTGCCATCATGATTGCTCTCTATTCCTGCTTCCAGCTCCATAGGTAAGGCCTCTGATACTCCTAACACTGAGGAGGAGGAGGCCCTCTCCTCAGCCTTACAGATGTCCTGCACATCCATCAGCACAGGGAAGACTGGCCTATCAGCACCAGTCACAGCACCTTCTAGCACAGAGTAGGGGCATCTCCTTGGTGTCCTGGCAAAATTTTCCCCTTTTACAAAACCCCACTCAAAAAAAACCCCACTGCCAACAGCTTAATCTGGTTCAATTTCAGTTGGTTGCCATCTGTATCTCTTGCATCTCTCCTCCCCAGGTCACCCCTGAAAAGGGGAATTACAGTCTCAATGGGCCTACCCAGTCAACAAAATTCAATAAATTAATTAAATAAATAAATAAAGGAAATAGAACAATATCTTTTCTGACTATGTTAAAAAGGACAGGGGTTAACCAAGAAGATTCGGTATATGTGTATCATACTTTAAGCAAACCAGCACTTCAATATAAATCCGTAATATGGGCTGGGGGATTAACAAAAATGAAGTGCAAGGAGTTAGAAAGAACAGAAAAAAGAGCCCTACAGATAATATTGGTCACAGAGGTCTCATATGGCGAGATGTTAATAAAACGTGTAAACTGGAAAAATTAAGTGCAAGGACAGAGCAGATGGCAAAGAAAATTCTACACTGGAATTTTTAGAAATTTGTGACCCAAAAAATAAGGTGCAGTCTCTGTTGCCACCAAAAGCAGAATCAGTGTATGCCTTGGGGAAGCAGGTTAGATGGTGAAAACCCATTTTTAGAATTAAGAAGCATAAGGAATCTTTATGAGATTTTTATATGAATGAAATGAAGTATGTGATGAGTATTGCTATATCAGTATTGTGAGATGATATTTGTAGTTGTTAAAAAATGAAAAAAAGTCAATATAGTATAAGTAAGGCCCCTGGAATTCTGCAGTTCTGCGGTTGAGGAATTTGCCTCAGAATTTGCATCATGCCGCAGAATATATATAGTGCCGCAGAATTCATTGTTTTTGGTGAATTTTCATATAAATATACTATTTTTCCATAGTGTCAGGCTTTGTTTCCCACCTCGTTTATCCTGAAGCCCCTCCTCTATGCTCAGCATATGATGTCATCGATGACATCACAACATATTTAGCCAATGACAGGACTGCATTCTGCCAGAGAAATGAATAAATCATGCCGCAGAAATCAGAAAATGCTGCTGCAGAAGTCAAGGAGCCCTGCAGCAGAAATCAGAAAATTCTGCCGCAGAACACTAGGGGCCCTGAGTATAAGGTAATGTGTGTGAATGTTAGGAGTGTGTTTATGTGTTAATTAGGTTTTTGTAAGTAGTAGAAAGGGTTCCCTTTTATGTGAGCTGTATAATGTTACACCTAGATGTATTATAATGAAGTTAAATACATATAATGTGAAATTTGGTTTCATAATGTACTGAACTTCAGCCTACCCTTTGTGGGGTAGGTTGCAATTGTGCTGTTCATAAACACACAAAGAAACAAACAAACCATAAGAGTTTTCAGGAACTATGTTCCCATGTGTGTAACTGCAGATACTGTATGCTATTAAAGCATGACTACTGCTTAATCTATCCATGCAGTATAATATTTTCTGTCAGAACAGTGGTTCAAATTGTGCTCACGCCATGGCTGGGAAGATGTGTACTGTATGAATTTGATGTGAGGGGAACCCTCTAGCCAGCACATCACTTTACCTTTAGACAAGAGGGTCTCGCTGGGATATGCCCAGCCTAAGCTGACAGCAAGAGAGGGTTATTATATGGTACCAGCTATGGTAATCTAACCAGCTGCCAATCATTATTTGCAATATATGTTTCTGTTATATATTGTTTTATGGGATGTCTGTGTATGCCCTTGCCAGTGTTAATTCAAGGCATAGGGAAAAGCCTAGACTTTTTTTTTAAAGGGGTGACCTTTTGACTCGAAGGCCACCTGCTTGCCAGAAAGGAAGATTTTCCCAGGTTCTTTTGACAGAGATGTGCCAAAAGCCATTTACCTGCCATAAACATGCAATGCAAACAGAGTGCTTTTTGATCTCAGGAACTATCATAGCATATCACATTTTATGAGACCCAGGAATGTTTTTCTTGGGAAATACCTTCCTAATAGGCCTGTGTAAGGTACTATAAAAAAGGCACACATCCTTCTAGTAGTAATGAGTAAAATTCACTTCCAGAGAGTTATTGTAAAAACTTGAGACTTCAAAGAGGTTAATTCTGAATTGCCTGAAACCATGCTGTGGGTCACTGGTGAGAAAATAAACTGGTTTCCTTATATCTGAAAAATTGATGACACTGCATTTTTCAGAAGGATGGTTAACCTCTCAGCACAGTCATTCAGAGTCATTCTGGTTTTGGACATTCTCCTGAGCACAACAGAACAACTGCCAGGTTACTACACTAGGACTGAGATCTTTTGCTAATCAAAGATTCTCTGAACTTTGAAACTCCTCTTTAATATAGAGATGTAGTTAAACAGTTTTAAGGCATTTATAATGTATACTTTCCACATTTGTTTCCATACTGTAACATAAATTAATATATGTTTTCTTTTAGTTGTACTACATTTATTTAAATACTTTTAGTAAAACTTTTGTTTACTAAAGAAATTCTGCCTGCGTGAGTTTTTGTATTGTATGTGTGATTGTCAAAAGTTTTATTAATAATCTATGACAACCGTTACTTGCTTAGAAGGGTCACAACAACCAAATTAAAAAGGTCTGTGGGGACAATTCAGACAGCTTTTGGGAGAATACCAGAGTCTCATACGAGTCTGCCAGGGGTGTGAACTGGGCTATTGCATGTCCTGTAGGGTGAAGACCAAATCAGGTGATGCACTGCTACTCTGAAGACAGTGTAACACTTGGACCTTCTTCCTGTGTGTAATAGCCATGAAAAATGGTTCATAGTTGGCCACAAGACTCAAGACAGGTATTGTGACCTGATCCAAAGTATAGAGGGATACTCTGGAACCTGGTGGCAAGGACATGAGGAGGATATCCCTGTTTTCCCCCTCCTTGTCATGGATTGCAGTTAGGGGTGGGCACTGTGAGCTCAGTGATCTGACCCTCATGAGTGGGTTGGTGACAAATCTGGTGCACAGTGACAGGATATGATAGATTTGGTTGCACTGTGATTCAAGAGATTGGTGGTCACAGGCATAACAGTTGGGCTTCATTCCCAGCCCAGTGTATCAGACTGTTAAACTGAAAACAGTCCACACACAGTCAAGACAGGGATTTTAGATATATATAATTTGGTTACAGTATCAAGTTCCCTACTTGTTTTGTTTTTTTTTCTCAGGTGAAAGCTAGTGTAGCAGTAGTTAGGGAAGAAGATGACTTCCATCTACAGTGAATACACTGCAGAATTCTTGAAGCAGCTGTGCCAGAGGAGAGGAGTCCAGTACAAGGGATGAGCCAAAAAGCACCTCATGGAGGCTCTTTTAGCCACCGATGAGCTAGCAGTTGCCCAGAACCTCAAGACATAGCCAGTGACTGAAAAGGACCAGAGCCTGGGTATGGGGGTGCCAGGGTACATCACAGAGTCTAGTCCCAGGGAGGTGGACAGTGAGACCAGAAGAGACCCAGAGTCACAGCACCAGGAAAGGGGTCACCACAATGCTGGAGTCAGAAGGGATCAGTCTGCAGCTAGAGTTGAGGAAATTGGAGCTGGAATTCGAGCAGAGGAAGTTCCAGATGGAGCTGGAGATGCAGGAAAAAGGAAACCAGCATCAGAGAGAGAGATAGGCTGATGAAAGAGAAAGGCAGTACCAGACAGAGGCCAAGAGACAGGACAAAGAGTGCCAGAGATAATTCAAGCTGCAGAATCTAAAACTCCAATAACCAGCACTATAGGAGGTAAGTGGCAGGAGCAAACTTAGACCTCTAGGACTTGGGTATAAGTTAAATCCTAAATTAATAGCTGAATTTAAAGAGGGGGAGGATATAGATGCATTTTTGAATTCATTTGAAAAGGTCTGCATTGAGGCAAAAATATACAGGTAGTCCTGGAACTTCCAGCTATCCCTGTTACTTACTAAGGAAGGTCATGAAGCATTAGGTCAAACAGACAATCAGAACAGTAGTGATTATGAGAAACTTAAAGCTGCATTGCTTAAAAAGCATGAGTTAACTCTTGAAACATACAGGGTTAAGTTCCGTAAGCTCTAAAGAAGCCCTGACATGAGCTACGAGAAACTCTCCACAGAACAACATCAGTTTTTGAAACACTGGAGGGAGGGAGTGAAAGCAAACTCTGTAAAGAAAATTGAGGATGTTGTACTGAAACATACAGGATTAAGTTCTGTAAGCTCCGAAGAAGCCTTGACTTGAGATATGAGGAACTCTCCACAAAACAACATCAGTTTTTGAAACATTGGAGGGAGGGAGTGAAAGCAAACTCTGTAAAGAAGATTGCGGATATTGTACTTTTGGAGCAATTCTTTTGGGCTTGCCCAGCAGAGCTAAAAACTTGGTTGGAGGACTGAGACACCAAAACAGCATAGCAGGCTGCTAAGCTCTTGGACCACTATGCCTGCAGCAGGCCTATTTAAAAGGGAGTGGGGCAGGTGTGGCAGCACAGAAGGGGAAAAGTGCATCTTCAGGGCAGCTAAAACCCTCACTGCCTACACAAAAAGGGGGAAGCCCCAAGTTATAAAAAAGGGATTTCTCAGACAAAAGAAATGATGAGTGTTGGTTCTGCAAACAGCCAGATCATCTTGCAAAACAGTGTCCTGAAAAGGCACAGAGCAGACAAAATGGTCCTCGAACAGAGTTGGGTGCACTGTGAATCCCTGAAAGTATGCCTGTAAACATGAGGGAGCACATTCTCTTAGTTACTGTAAATGGGGTGCAGATCCATGGGTTAAGGGACATGGGGCGTTGCTTACTTTAGTAAAAGGGGATTTGGTTGAGCCTGAACAGCTTATACCAAATCAGTTCATAATAGTAAGGGGATTCACTTGGGATGAGAAAACCCTGCCACTTGCTAGTATTCTCCTGGACAGGGGTGAGACAGGAGAGAGGGTGCAAAGGGTGGCAGTTTCAGACAGTCTTGCCCTGGATGTAATCATAGGGAACAATCTCCAGAAAGGGGTGGTGTGTGTGGCAGTCCGAAGGCCAGGGCTGACTGTAGTTCCCTGGACCCCATAGAAGCCCCTGTGGAAAACAGTGGGAGGCTGGTTCCCCAGCCTGTGTCTCCTGAAATGGAGAGTAGTGAAGAGGAAGTAGAACTTCCTCATGTAGCAGTTCACAAAACAGCTACAGAAGGTTACTGTAAGGAGGAAGGGGTAACCAATGGTCAAATGGTTAGGGATGGCAGTAACCCTGAATTCTCTGGCACTAGAGCTATGGACCCTAGTTCAGAAACTGAAGGGGACATGTCCCAGGCCTTGGAAAATGTAAAGATTTTGCAGCTGGTCAGAGGAGTGACCCTAGTTTGGAGAGCCTGAGGGCTTTGGCAGAATTTGACGGGACGCAGGGAGGTGATGGGAGACATAGGGTATTTTGGGACAATGGACTGTTGTATACACAGGACATAAGGACAGAGGAAGGGGTGATGGGCAGGCAGCTTGTCATTCCCTAGGGGTACTGTGAGTGGTTGCTCAAGGTTGCTCATGATATCCCCATGCTTGGACAGCTGGGAATCACATGCACCATGCAGAGATTGGTCCAGAATTTCTATTGGCCCAACTTCACCCAGCAGGTGAAGAAATATTGCAGGTCTTTTCACCAGTACCAACAAATAGGGAAGGCAGGTAGTAAAACTCAAGCCCCCCTAATTCCCTTGCCCATTGTGAAGGAGCCAGCCCAGAAGGTAGGAAATGATATTGTGGGACCCTTGAGTATCCCAAGCTCCTCCAGGAAGAGGTTTATCCTGACAGTGGTGGATTATGCCACCTGATACCCAGAGGCGGTGACCCTTTCCTTGCTCAGGACAGGCAAAGTGGTAGATGCCTTGCTAGGGATTTTCTCATGTGTTGGGTTTCCACAGGAGGTTATCACCGATCAAGGGGGTTCCTTCATGTCGGACCTGATGAAGTGTTTGTGGCAGAAGTGTGGGGTAGTGCAGAGACACATGACACAGTATCACCTGCAAGCCAATGGGCTTGTGGAAAGGTTTAATGGTACCCTAAAATGGATGCTCCAAGCATTTTCTGAACAGCATGGGAGGGACTGGGAGAAATACCTTCCCCACCTGTTCTTTGCATACAGAGAGGTGCCCTAAGAGACAACAGGGTTCTCCCCCTTCGAACTCTTATATGGACGTAGGGTGCGTGGGTCCCTAGACTTTGTCCAGGGATATTGGGAAGGCAAACACACCATCTAGGGACCTCCCACAGTGGAATATGTCCTAAAGTTTAGGGAAAAGCTTAAAGAGCTTATGGGAGCAGCCCAGAGCAACCTCTCGAGCCATTTACCTGCCATAAACATGCACTGCAAGCAGAGTGCTTTTTGATCTCAGGAACTATCATAGCATATCACATTTTATGAGACCCAGGAATGTTTTTGCCAGGAATTACCTTCCTAATAGGCATGTGTGAGGTACTATAAAAAAAGCACACATTCTTCTAGTAGTATTGTGTGAAATTCACTTCTAGAGAGTTATTGTAAAAACCTGAGACTTCAAAGAGGCTAATTCTGAACTGCCATAAACCATGCTGTGGGTCACTGGTGAGAAAATAAACTGTTTTCCTTATATCTGAAAAATTGATGACACTGCATTTTTCAGAAGGATAGTTAACCTCTCAGCACAGTTACTCAGAGTCATTCTGGTTTTGGACATTCTCCTGAGCACAACATAACAACTGCCAGGTTGCTACACAAGGACTGAGATATTTTGCCGACCAAAGATTCTCTGAACTTTGAAACTCATCTTTAAGGTAGAGACGTAGTTAAAGAGTTTTAAGGCCTTTATAATGTATACTTTCCAAATTTGTTTCCGTACTGTAACCTAAATTAATATATGTTCTCTTTTAGTTGTACTACATTTATTTTATTTATTTATTGAAATGTTTCACCAGAAAGGCACACTGAGCGACAAGAAGCTCGTCTCCCGGTGCAACCTGGGGGGAAGGGGTATTTATTTAACTATTTTAGTAAAACCTTTGTTTCCTAAAGGAATTCTGCCTGTGTGAGAGTTTTTGTATTGTATGTGTGACTGTAGAAGGTTTTATTAATAATCTGTGACAACTGTTACTTGCTTAGAAGGGTCACGATAGCAACCAAATTAAAAGGGTCTGTGGGGACAGTCCAGATGGATTTTGGGAGAACACCAGAGTCTCATATGAGTCTGCTGGGGATGTGAACTGGGCTATTGTATGTCCTATAGGGTGAAGATCAAATTAGGTGGTGCGCTGTTTCCCTGAAGAGAGTGTAACACTTGGGCCTTCCTCCTGTGGGTAATAGCCGTGAAAAAGGGTTCATATTTGGCCACAAGACTCAAGACTGGTATTGTGCCTTGATCCAAAGTATTGAGGAATACTCTGGGAACTGGTGGCAAGTGTTCAGTTGTAAACCCAGTGTGCACTCAGGAAACACACAAGGAGGATGTCCCTGTTTTCCCCCTCCCTGTCACAGATTGCACTTAGAGGTGGGGACTGTGAGCTCAGTGATCTTACCCTCACGAGTGGGTTTGTGATGCCAGCCTCAGCTGGGATTATAGTACAGCAGCAACTGAACAGGTTTCAAGTACTGTACAGTAAGCCAAGAAGGGGTAGTACTTCAAAAGATTCTCTCTAAAGCCGATAAGTAGCACTATGGGGTAGCATGCAGTTAAGTAACCTCCAGAGCTTGAATGGCATCCAAAAACAATCCACTCAGACATTCTCCCATGTGGGCTTTCTTTTCCACATCCAAACATTTGAAGCCCTGTACCATGAAAGTGGCTTCCTCAATCAAAGTGTTGACATCATCTTCCCTGACAGGGGTAGCTTTGAGTCCAGAAAGGTTTGCAGCCTCCTGTATTCATTATAATCCTAAAGTGGCAACTAATTGGCCTCCTACATCCAGTATGGCTTCAGTTTGTGCCACTTCCTGTGTTATAGTAGCCAACAGTTCCTTCAAGTCTAGCTCAGTTTGCCTTCCTGAGTGAGCCAGTGTCTCGATCATTCCTTTGTGTTCTGCTGTGGAATTGGACTGGGGTCTCTGTCGGGCATTCCCCTGCTAAGTATTTTCCAGATCCCCATGGGATATAGGTGGATAGCAGTTCCACAGACTCCAGGTCTTTGTCACTCCCCACAGTGACACTGCATTTTTGGTGCCCCATCACAATCTAGTTGATCTGTCTTGAACTTTTCAGTTCCTTTTAAGCCTTCCAGCAAACTAACTATGGCTGTTCTGCTGCTTCCTTCCAGGATGTTCCTGGTCAGAAACACTTTGGGGGGGGGTTCAAGTCCTCAGCACAACATTCTCTGACCTAGTAAAATCCCACCGCAATTTCTCCAAACAATTTTATTATGGGAATACCAGGCTGTTGCTAGCTACACTGGGGTCTATGGGGGTGACCAGATGGCAATCAAAAGATCCCAGCAATGCTTTCAAAGTTATAATTTGGTCACCATAGATGTTGATGGTTACTACCCCTGCCTTTTGTGCTCAAATTAGGTTAAAGGGCTTGGGTCATTAAACTCCTTTTTTTTGGGGGTCAAATCTAAGATTTAAATAGTGTGGTGCTTCCATCCAAACAAAAGTTTAATGTGCCTGGTGTAAGTATGGAACAACCTCTAGGATGCAGTACTATGCCGCCCCACAGTATCATCCCACTTGTGAATCAACACAGTGAAACAACAATTTCCAAAGAATTACAACTTATCGCTCTTTGAATGAGTTCTGCACAGACAGTAATTAGAAATTAAACAAGGGATATATATGGGACAGGATCATTTCCTAGAAGAAAAAGGTTAGATCAAGAAGATAGCAATATATTTGGCTGGTCTTCTGTACTTGTCAAGGCCCAACCTAAATGTATAGTAACCCTGGCTGTATTTGGTAGTACTACCACCCACTAAGGCACTACACATAAGAGTTGGGGCAAAAATGACAAGATAAAAAATATATCTTGGCTAGTGACATCAATAACAGTAACATATTAAAAATATATTGTTGTTCTTATAATGAATATTTTTAAGGTTAGATAACAGTTTTCACAATGCTGATGGCTTCATAATGCCTAGTGCAGCACTAATGCCAGCTGTTAAAATCAAAGAACAGCAGCAATATATGCAAATAAACTGCAGATTTAAAAGCAATAACTTGTAAACCACTGTTGTACATATCAAATATACAACAGCCTGACTCAAAATAAGCAATTTATTGTCACTTGTTAGTGGGCAGGACTTGCATAACTCTCTCATGGCTCTGCCACTCATGTGTTATGGTCCTGCCCCCTCACAGTTGAAGATACACTTCATATTTTGAGTCAGCCCATTGTATAGCTATACAGATATACTATCTATCTATCTATCTATCTATCTGTCTGTCTGTCTATTTATATATCTATCTATCTCAGGAGCACTGAAGTGCCTCTATAGTTAGGGTCAGTGGTGACTGCTATGTTAAACTTGATTTTCTGTTCGCTGCATACAGAAAGACAGTTTTACAGATTTACATGAAACTTTCAGGATGTTTTGTCCATGGCAGAATCAACAGTCCCTCAAAGGTTCATGCAAATTGTTTTAGTATTTGTAGGGACACTAAAGTGAAAAATGTCATTTCAATTTATTTTGAATGGTATTTTTTCTGAATTTTTGCTCTTGTCTAGAGAAATAAACTATTAAGTCTTTAAATAGTGAAATTGTGTATGGTTGTGTAAGTTGATGGGGAAGGATTTCCTGGGGGGGGGGAGGGGGATGTTTAGGGGTTTTGTGTTCTTTAAGCTATTTACATTTGAACAAAAAAACACGTTTTAGCTTTAAGGAATGGAGATGGAGTTAATCAGCAAAGTTAACATACGCATGCCTAGAAGAGTTTCATTGCTGTTGAATGGGATTGGGAAAGTGAAAGTCATGATTGGCAGTTCATCAGTTCCACACACACTCTCTCTAAACAATCCAAAATGCAAAATTATTTTTGGACTAGGTGCTAGAAACCCAGAGTAAGACATTCGTACTCATACCATAATTTGGCAACAATATGGAAAAAAGAAGAAGAATCGCTGCCTGTTCTGCCTTATGGTATTCGAATGCCTCTTCCATTCTTTCTCTACCCTAGATATCCAGCTCCACACACTGTCTAAACAATACAAAAAAATGTTTCGACTAGCTGCAAGAGACCCAGAGTAAGAAGTTTGTACTTTAGCTAATTTTGGCTGCAAGAGGGAAAAGATGACATATAATCACTGCCTGCCCTGCCCTGCCTTATCTTATTTTATTGTTTTTCCTATTCCTTGTTTTCCATAGCTATCTGGTTCTACATACTCTCTAAACAATCCAAAATGCAAAAAAAAGTGTTTTTTGAACTGCTAGAGGCCCAGAGTAAGAAGTTTGTACTTTTGCTTATTTTGGCTCCAAGGTGGAAACAAAGTGGTATCATTACTGCCTGTCTTACATTATTCTAATGTCTCTCCCATTCATTCTTTTCCCTGTTCCCCATGTCTTGCCACTAGAGCTGTGCAGAATATAAAATTCCACCCATAGAATGCCCATAAAATTACCATTCTGATTCTGTAGAATTTCACAGAATTTGCATGAATATTCTGTGGAATTTTGTCAAATATTAAATGTCAGTTATTTTGCTCTAGATTTAACAGTACACATCCAGCTGACACCATGTTTGGTACTTGGACTGCTAGGAATGGTGTATATAGGTGTACCAAATTCCAGAGTTGTAGGTTGAAAGGGGGTGGAGTTATGGGTTGCCAAACATTTAATCACAATTTAATTTTCATTTATTTCAATCTAATCTTAAAATTTATTATCCACATTTCTCCACAGTTTCAGGATTTAGAGAAACATAAAACATACGTATGTGTACCACATTTTAGGTCTCAAGCTTCAAAGGAGGCGTATTTACAGGTAGCCAAACATTTTGCCTAAATTTAGATATCTGTTATTTCAATATCATTATGATAGTATGCATTGAAATGTTACAACATTTTACAGGTATAGAGGTTGTCACTACATTTATATATGTGCACAGTATCAGATTTCTAGTTTCAAATGGGACTGAGTTATAGCCCGCCAAACATGTTGCCAACATTTAAATTTTAGTTATTTCCTTTAAATTTTAAAACAACATCTACATTTAACCAGACTTGAAGCACCTAAACTACTATACCACATTGCCATTTCTGACAAAGTTCATATTTACATCATTAAATGGGACTGAATTAAAAGTAGCTAAACCTTCACAATATTTTAAAATCACATTTTACAAGAATGTAAACTGCAACCTTATAAACCCATGAAACTTTAGAACTAGAGAATGCAATGCCATTAAATGTGGAAGATTCTTAGACCTTGCAAGGAGACTGTGTGTGTCAATTTTATTAATTGCTTGCTGCTAGAAATTGCAAAATAACATCTGTACTTAAAGTTAAATTCCGTGTCCCAGATATTCAAAAGAACTGAGCCATGTGCAATAGGGTTGCACCTGCGCAAGTCCGGAATTGCACCATTCTGCGATATTCAGCAGGAGGCAGTTGTGCCCCCCAAATCATGCTGAGCAACAGCACAATGCTAATGAAGGCATGCTCAACCAAAGGGGGAGGAACCATGCATAAACTGCACAGCCCGATATTCAGCCGGGCCATGCAGAGTTATGCAGGCACAACCCCCTACCTGCGCCTACACAACTTTAAGCCAAAAAAAAAGGATCAAGTCAAGGGCCACCCACAGGTGAGCTGCCATATTGCAGGGAGCAACACAGCAGCTGCCACCTGTCAGTGGCCCTCCACTTGTTCCCGGTGCCCCCCCCAGCAGCCTGATCACGGACATAAAGGACTTCAACGCCCCCGACTAGCCCGATCGTAGGCATAAGTAGTTCAAACCCTCCCGACTAGCCTGATCAAGGGCATAACATAATTTAACCCCCAACTAGCCTGATCACGGGCATAGCGTAATTTAAGCCCCGACTAGCCCGATTGTGGGCATAAGTAGTTCAACCCCCGACTAGCCGATCACGGGCATAAGTAGTTCAAACCCCTCGACTAGCCCGATCATGGGCATAACATAATTTCACCCCCAACTAGCCCGAGCGTGGGCATAAGTAGTGCAAACCCCACTAGCCCGATCGCGGAGCACAGTAGTTCAGCCCCCAAAGACCAATATCACTGATGATCTAAGTGGCCCCACCCACCCACCCATGGAGCCCCACCACCACTCCCCCAACAGCGGCAGTTGGCAGCACCCACGCCTGCCGCCCACCGCCCCGACTGACAGCTCGGTAGGGGCTGCATGCTCATTGGTTCGAGCAAGAGCCAATGGGCATGCGCCATACTAGTACAAGACGGTCAGATATGTGAATGAAGAATTAATTCATTCACATATCTGGACTGTTTATATGTATGGCTGCATGCCCATTGGCTCTTGCTCTGAACAATGGGCGGCAGCCCTACCGAGCTGTCAGTCAGCAGGCGGTGGGGCAGCAGGCAGGTGGGTGCTGCCACCCACCGCTGATGGGGAGCGGGGTGGTGGGGCTCCATGGGTGGGTGGGGGGCACTAGATCACCAGGGATATTGGACATTGGGGGTGAGTTTGACCTTATGCCATGAGTAGGGCTTCGTGGGTCCACTGGACCACCAGGTATATTGGTCTTTGGGGTTGAACTACTTTATGCCTGCGATGGGGCTAGTCGGGGTTGAACTACTTATGCCCACAATCGGGCTAGACGGGGGTTGAGCTACTTATGCCCACAATAAGGCTAGTCGGGGTTGGACTACATTATGCCTGTGATCAGGCTAGTCGGGGGGGTTGGACTATGTTATGCCCACATTGAATATCGGCCCTGTGTCTACTTTTCAGTTTGTGCTATGCAACTTACCATTTACATCAAATGATGAACCACTCAACCATGACAAGCATTGCAAAGTTTTCCACTGGAATGGCAAGCAGTGGTCTCTCAGTCCAGTGAGATGTAAAAAAGACTTGGGGAAGCTATGGGCCAGGCTCCTTCCCGAGTCCCTGCCTCCTACCTTCTGTTCTTTAACTTTTGTTTTCCTTTAACTTTTGTCTTTTTTTCTACCACTGTGCAAAATGGGAAAATTCTGAATCTTCAGAATGTTGATGAAATTTCATAAAATTCTGTGAAATTTCATGGAATTTCATCTGAATTTTGTGGAATTTGTTTAAATGTAGTAATTTGGTTATGACTCAACAAATATTCTAGCTAGAGCTCTGCAATTTGGAATATGTACTCTTAGGGTCAGTGGCCACAAACATGTCACATAGCATACAATTTGGTGGGAAGTGTCAAAATTATAGGTGCTCAAATGCTGGCATTTTATTGTTTGTGCGAAATTTCATGAACATTTTTTATCTGCATATACCTTAACCATCTATTTGGTCAGGGATCTTAAATTTAGCATGATTTCTTGATGATAGGTGTTCTAACAATGTGCCAGATCTCATAACAAAATGATGCATTGTCTCAAAATGTGTGCTCAAAATCTCATTTTATTTTTTTCAGGAAATCTCATGAACAAATTTCATCTGCATAAAACTCAGGCACCTTTGGAGCTAGATATGTGTAATTTAGTATGGATAACTTTTTTGTAATGCTTATAGAATAATCTAAATATGGAGACAATGAAATAAGACATTTTTAAGTTACAGGGGTTCAAAACATTACTATGTAAATATTTGCAAAACTTTGTGAAAACTATCAAAAATGTGGATGCTTGTAGCTTCTCTGCTCTTGCAGGCATAGCGTTAACATTTGACATGCATATCCATAGTCCATGTATCCTGGTGTCTAATACAACTGGATAAATTGGTTAAGCCGTTTTAATTTTGCAGAAAAAAAAATGATTAGTAACATTTTCTCACATATTTATGATAGCATATTCTGTAGATGAAGCATCCCAGAATGTTTTTTTGTGTGGAATTTAACATTGACAATGAACATATCGCTACTTCATTTGATAAACTGGCCTGAGCCTCTTGCAGTCCTGCTGTTCTTCACTGGGTGACTATTCCCGCCCCCCCTATTGTTTTGGTATAGCCAGATTGACTCAGTAGAAGTACCAATCCCACTGATATCCTCTTTTTTCTTTACAGTGACAAACTCCCTTAAAACGTGAGTCACCTAGTCCTTTTTCTATTGACCTACCCTGTTGGAATAGCCAGAATTCTTTCTACCTGCTGCCCAAGACATTGTCTTCCTTCTTTTTGAGTACCTCTAAGTGCTAGATTTGCATGTACACCAGGCTCCCTGGATAATAATTTTATGGAATGTGATCCTTAAATATCCTGCATTCAGGTTGGAATTGTTGACACTTTGTGCTTTCTTGCTCCAACCTGGGGGTCTACCACTGTTGTGCTATGCAGCTCAGCTGTCCATTTCTTGGTGAAACTGTGCATCTAACTCCAGAACCTGATAACCCCCTGCATTACCTGCCTCTTATACCCCTATCCTTTAATTAGAATCCCCCAGATAAGGCTGAGTGAAATTTGAAAATTCCAGTTTTAAGGAATTTTTCATGAAAGCTGGCAATTTTCACAAAGACTCATAGGATTTGACTTTAAGTACAGATGTTACTTTGCAATTTCTCGCAGCAAGCAATTAGTAAAATTGGCACACACAGTCTCCTTGTAAGGTCTAAGAACCTGCCACATTTAATGATATTGCATTCTCTTTTTTTAAAGTTTGAGGGGTTTATAAATTTGTAGTTTACATTCTTGCAAAATTACATTTTTAAATGTGAAAGTTTGACTACTTTTAATTCAATTCCATTTAAAGCAGAAAATATGAACTTTTTCAGAAATGACTATGTGGTATAGTAGTTTAAATGTTTCAACTCTGGTTAAATTTGGATATGCAGTTTTAAAATTAAAGGGAACTAACTGAAATTAAAATTTTGGCAATATGTTTGACAGACTATAATGCAGTCCCACTTAAAGCTACAAATCTGTAACTATGCACATATACAAATGCAGTGGTAACCTGTATACCTGGCAATTTTTGTAATATTTCAATGAATACTATCAAAGTTGTACTAAAATTACATAAATCCACATTTTGGCAAAATATTTGGCTACCTATAACTCAGCTCCCCTTAAAGCTTGAGGCATAAAACACAGTGCATATATGCATTCTATGAGCTTCTCTAAATCTTGATATTGTGGAGAAATGTGGGTAACAAATTTTTAAATGATCTCAAAATAACTGAAAACTAAATTTTGCTTAAATGTTTGGCCACCCATAACTCATCCCCCTTTCAATCTACAACTCTGAAATGTGGAGCACTTTTGTAAGCCATGGGGTACTGCTTATGTTCCAGATTTGGTGTTATGTGAATATGTACTTTTAAAACTATAGCAAAATAACTGTAATTTAAAAGTTTGTGAAATTCTGCAAAAGTTTCACAAAAATTCCATGGAATTCTACAGAATTGGAATGGGCATTCCATGAGAATTCTATGGACAGAATTCTATGCTCCACATAGTTCTACTTTTTTCCCATCTCAACTGGATATGGTGGCTGCACTTGAGGGGTGGTGTAGTCAGGAGAGGACACACTGCAGGCAGGTTGGCAGCAGCAGACAATGGGTCGAGTGGTCCCCGTCAGCACAGTCATATCAGTAAAGCACCCCATAGCAATAGCAAGCAGCAGTCTGCTGGCTAGGAGAATGTTAAAAAGAAAGAGACATAATAAAAAAATATACTGTTTGTGCCATTTTTTATAACTTGCACAAAGTTGATTGATGAGCTGCTGCTTAAGTCAATGCACTCAGCACACCAAAATCAATAAGGAACTGCTTGGGCTGATCCAAATTCTCACTCTCCTTCCTCCTCCTGCTCCTTGCCTCCAACTGTGGGCTGAACTGCAAGGCAAGTCACCACAGAGGAGCTCCTGCTCAGCTAAAGGCTTTTTAGAGAGGGAAGGGTGCAGCTTCTTTCTACTCTTACAAAAATCTGGGTCTGTAATTTGAGGAATTGATGAGAAGACAATGAAGTAAAAGACGGGTCTCTTAGAACGGCTGTCAATCCAAGAAAAAAGAGAATCCAACGGAAACTGCAGTGGAAAAATCGACAAGGATGCAGCAATTGGCTGTCCCAGGATAGGAGACTGAACTTATGAGTGAACTTCTAGCTCCAAAAAAATTGATTCAAGCTCCAGTAACACAATCAGAAAAAAAGTAGGAATGAATGGGGCAGAAAAGAATTGTTGAAAACATTCTGAATAAAACATTCCCTAGCATAGCTGCCATCTGAAGTTGCTTGGCTACTGCAGACTTTTTGGTCTAGTTTAAAGCAATATGTTACATAAAAACATAGAATTTGATGGCAGATAAGGACCATTTGGCCCACCCAGTCTGCCCATTTTCCTACCTAATGGATAAGCGGCAGATCCTAGTTAACCAACAGCCTATGTTTTCCTACCTGTACCCCCTAGAATTGCCTTATGTCTGTCCCATGCATTCTTGAATTCCTCCACTGTTTTCAACTCCACAACCTCCTCAAGAAGGTCATTCCATGCATCCACATCCCTCTCCATGAAAAAATACTTCTTCACATTACCTATCTTCAAATTTGTGCCCCCTTGTTCCTGCACACTTCTTTTTTTGAAAGATGCTACCCTCTTGGACTTTGTTGATTCCCTTGAGGTACTTGAAAGTTTCTATCATGTCCCCCCCCCCTTTCCTTGAGGGTGTACATATTAAGGTCCTTAAGTCTTTCTTCACATGCCTTCTGGTGCAGACTCTGCACCATTTTAGTTGCCCTCTTCTGGACTGCCTCCATCCTGTCTATGTTCTTGCAAAGACTGGGTCTCCAGAACTGCATGCAGTACTCCAGATGGGGTCTCACCCACTGTCTGTACAGATAGATAACAACTTCCTGTTTTCTACTGGTGATTTCTCTTCCTATGCATCCCAGTATCCCCCAGTCCTCCTTACTGCCCTCTCACATTGCTTGCCCACCTTTAGGTCATCTGATATGACTACCCCCAGGTCCCTTTCCATTTTTGTTGTTGTTAGTATCTCACCCATCATTGTGTACTCTTCCCCTGGGTTTTTGTTTCCCAGGTGCATTACTTTGCACTTCTTAGCATTGAATCTAAGCTGCCATACATTTGACCATTCCTCCAACCTTGCCAAGTCCCTTCTCATCCTTTCCACCCCACCTTGTGTATCAATCCTGTTGCAGATCTTTCTGTCATCTGCAAAGAGACATACTTTTCCTTCCAGTCCCTCTGCAATGTCACTTATAAAGACATTGAAGATGACCAGTCCTAGTACTGAACCCTGTGGTACCCCACTAGTAACCCCCCTTCTTTGGAGATGTTTGTCTCTCTCTTAGTCCCAGCTCTTTATTTGCTGGTCATTCTCCTCGATTTCTGCTCAAAAGGGGGGACAAGAGGGTTTCAGAGGTAACTACTTAACAGTTAACATTAAAACTTATACTCCCACCCTCTAGGACATCCATCCAGACCATCCTCTAGTACACCTCCTTACCAGTTTATAGAATTTACACTCATACTTCTCATTATATAATGGCATGAAATAATCCTGGACTTTGATTGGCCAGTCTAGGACTGGAGCTGTGATGTTATCCCAGCACAACATCATGGATCTAGTCCCAACACAAAATGACCGCATCAAATGTAAAAATTTTAAATTAAAGAAATCATTCCACAGCCACGATTACTTGACTCTCTGATTACCGCTTAGCACCTGACCTTACTTGCTTCACTCCCACCACCGCCAAGAATTTCATACTCATCTTTCTCTTCTGCTCTCCTTGCTATGTCTAAAAAAATAAATACCTGCATCACAAAACAAAACTGTGCCTTCTTACTCCCATAATTCCTGTAAGTACGGACAACCAATTGCATGAGCATATGGGATTTCCACTCCTTCACCCGTGCACACTCGTACTCCCAAAGTAAAATAAAAAACACTTTTCAAGGAAAGGCAATAGCGTTAAAACAAAACCATAACTCTACTTCACCTTTTTTCTCCACAACAACGCCGTGGCAGCCACTAGGAGTCAGCTTGTCAGCTAATCTCGGTGGCTCAGTCAACACAGTGCCTTTCCAGCTATACCATCTACCTCTCCATTTAAAATTAAAAACTAAAGAAGCAACCAGAAAAAAAAAAACAGGCAGCATATTTTAACCCATACTCTGTGACCGTGACACCATCAGAACTACGTCTCCTAACAGAAACAGCACTGTAGCGAGGGTAACCTAAGAGGCAAATACAATGCAGAACATACAGCCAGCACCATCTAGTGGTCAAACTGTGGACTTTTTTCTGAAAAAAAAATACCTCCACACATGAAAAATTACAAAAAAAAAACCCTATAAAAGCCTCATTTTTTTCTATTTTATTGTTTTAAAAACAAACGAGCCATAGTATAATAGCAATAATGCACTCCAGTGTGTGTGTGTTGTGCTGGGATAATGTCACTTCTGGGGTGATTAGTCACACTCGGCCTGCAACCTCATGCCTAATCACCCCAGGCATGATGTTATCCCAGCACAACACACACCCTGTCATGCATTATTGCTTAAGTATGCTATAACAAATAAAACTATCAAAAGAAATACAATAACTCTGACGCTGGTGGCTAGCTGAGGTATCAGTATGCTCTAAGGGAGGAGAACTAAAGGTATAATTTTCCATTTGGTGTTCAAAAAACAGTCTTTTAAAACTAAATCAGAATATCTGGTCTCCTTCACTGTGTAAGAGGTTGAACAGTTTTATGAAAGTTGTGTTTTATTGTTTTTACAAATAGCATAATCAATGAGTGGACAGGACTGCTCTGAACCCTGCATCTACTGATTTTGATGTTGATTGCGGCATGCACAAGAAACATATTGTGGCAGGTTGTCAGAAGCAGGTTGTGGAGGCATAGCACTGTTGTGGCCAATGCCCCCACAGCCTTTAAAGGCTTGGCCCGCTTTCCCCAATGTCGTGGCACTCTGCTGCTGACACTAGTTCAGCCAACGTTGCAACACCTTGAAACATTTCAGCAGCTGCAATCAGGGCCTCCTCATCATTGCAGCATCAGCCATTTGATGCAATGAGAGAGTGACCCATCATTGTAGGACAGAACATTGGTGCAGTAATATTGTTTGTGAACATGGCAGTGGCTTGCTGCCATGTTCACAAACAATATTAAGCACCCCCCTGCCGAGGGTGTGCCCAATCCCCCTGAGCAGCATGTGCCCCCCACCATGTTTGTTTGCCAACAGGGGCCCCAATCCCCATTGGCTTCAGTGCCTGAGTGATACTGCCAATGGGGAGCCCACTCCCCATTGGCATTATGTAACACCCCCCTTTTGTTGTGTGCTGGGGTGCCCAGTCCCCATCGGCATAATGTAACCCCTCCTTTTGTTGTGTGCTGACGGGGGTGCCCAATCCCCCATCGGCTACAGCTGCCCCCCAAAAAAAAGAGTCCATTGGCACAGTGGGAGCCCACCCCAGTGCACCACATGCTTCTGTTAAAAAAAACGGTCCCACGTTGTTGTTTTTTTCCCTGTCAAAAAAGGAAAATGGTCCCTTGCAGTCTCCCTTCCCCCCTCCTACAACCTGCACCCACCCACTGTGCACCCTGCCTCCCCACACCCCCCTCACACCATATTTACTTCCGGAGTCCAGCACGATGATCTTCGGGGTACCGGGAACACGTCTGCACTCTTCAAAGCCGACCTCAAACTGAGGAAATGCTGGTAAGCTGTATAATGGAATAAATAGGGTTTTTTCAACTTTGATGCATATCTCAGGCATTTTTTGGAATTTTGGCACCAAATTTTCAACATGGGGTTGTTGGGACCCCTCATCATGAATTCTGGCACTGTCATGGCATTAATCAGCCCGGAAAGGTGATTTAGCAGTCACTGTGTGGAATCACCTTTCGGGACCGATTAATGAAACAACAGTGTGAGTGTTCATGAGGTGGGCTCTCAAAAAGTCTATGTTGCAAATTTGGTGGAAAAAATCCCAAAAATTACTGTTTTATGAGCATGCGCTGCACAGTTTGCACGCACACTCGTAAGTTTGCGAATTTATAATATTTTCACTCCAGATTTTCAGCATTGCCATTGTTCTGCACTTCCTTATGAACAGTACAGCTGTAATTTTTCACATCCTGGCCAAAATGTGTTTTCACAGTTCCGGCGCAGAATAGCACGGTTGCTATGAGAAATCCATGTTCTGGACACATTATGAAAATGACAGTGGCACTGTTCATTAGCAGAGGTGCTAAAATGCCTATGTTGAAAATTTGGTGATAAAGTCCATAAAATGAGTGTGCCATGAGTGTGCGTTGCGCAGTTTCCACGCACGCTCATACCTTTGCAACTTTGCTATATGTTCACTCTAGATTTTCAACATTTCCATTTTTCCTCACCTCCTTATGAACAGTGCAGCTGTCATTTTTTGCATCCTGGCCAAAATGTGTTTTCGCTCTTCCAGCACACAATAGTGCAGTTGCTGTGGGAAATCAGAGTTCGGGACACATTAAGAAATTAGTCACACTGACACTGTTCATGAGCAGAGGTCCTAAAATGACTATTTTGAAAATTTTGTGGTAAAACTCCATAAAATGACTGTGTTATGAGTGTGTGTTGCACAGTTTCCATGGACCCTTGTAACTTCGCAAATTAGTAATATTTTCACGCCACATTTTCAACACTGGCATTTTTCCACACCTCCTTATGAACAGTACAGCTGTCATTTTTCACATCCTGGCTGAAATGTGTTTTTGCACTTCTGGTGCAGAATACCACAGTCGCTGTCAGAAATCAGTGTTTGGGACAGATTAGGATTGAGTGAGTGAGTGAGAGGGGGAAGTGACCGAGCTCAATTGAGCTCTGTTGGGACTGCTGAGGATTCCTTTGTGGTCAGGAAAAGGCACCAATGCAGGCAGCAGCCCAGTACAAAAGGGCAGCCTGTAGCACCTGGAGACACAGAATGAGCAACTGAGAGAGGGAGAGTGAGCAAGCTCAATGGAGCTCTATCATGACTACTGTGGATTTCTTCGTGGGCAGAAAAAGATGCCAATGCAGGCAGGAACTCAGTACAAAAGGCCAGCCTGCAGAGCTGGCAGAAACGGAATGAGCGAGTGAAAGGGGGGAGTGAGCGAGCTCAACGGAGCTGTGTTGGGACTGCTGCAGATTTCTTTGTGGGCAGAAAAAGGCAGCGATGCAGGCAGGGGCCCAGTACAAAAGGGCAGCCTGCAGCAGCAGGAGAAACAGAATGACCGAGTGAGAAAAGGTGAGTGAGCGAACTCAACGGAGCTCTATCATGACTGCTGTGGATTTCTTTGTAGGCAGAAAAAGGTGGCAATGCAGGTAGGAGCCCAGTACAAAAGGCCAGCCTGCAGCACTGGCAGAAACGGAATGAACAAGTGAGAGAGGGGGAGTGAGCAAGCTCAACGGAGCTGTGTCAGGACTGCTGTAGATTTCTTTGTGGGCAGAAAAAGCCACCAACACAGGCAGAAGCCCAGTACAAAAGGGCAGTCCGCAGCAGTGGGAGACACAGAATGAGTGAGGGAGGGAGGGGAGGTAAGTGAGCTCAACGGAGCTCTGTTGGAAATGCTGCGGATTTCTTTGTGGGCAGAAAAGGGCAACAATGCATGAAGGGGCCCAGTACAAAACGACAGCCTGCAGTGGTGGGAGAAACAGAAAGAGTGAGTGAGAGAGTGGGAGTGAGCGAGCTCAATGGAGCTCTATTGTGACTGCTGCAGATTTCTTTGTGGGCAGAAGAGAGCTGCAACACTGGCAGGAGCCCAGTACAAAAGGGCAGCCAGCAGCGCCGGCAGAAATGGAATGAGTGAGTGAGTGAGTGGGAGTGAGCGAGCTCAGTGGAGCTCTGTTGGGACTGCTGCAGATTTCTTTGTGAGCAGAAAAAGGTGCCAACAGAGGCAGGAGCCCAGTACAAAAGGACAGCCTGCAGTGACAGGAGAAACAGAATGAGCAAGTGAGACAGAGGGAGTCAGCAACCTCAATGGAGCTCAGTTGGGACAGCTGCGGATTTCTTTGTGGGCAGAAAAAGGTGCCAATGCAGGCAGGAGCCCAGTACAAAAGGTCAGCCTGCAGCACTGGGAGAAACACAGTGAACAAGTGAGAGAGGGGGAGTGAGCGAGCTCAACGGAGCTCTATTGTGACTGCTGTGGATTTCTTTGTGGGTAGAAAAAGGTGTCAATGCAGGCAGGAGCCCAGTACAAAAGGTTAACCTGCAGCACGTCAGAAACAGAATGAGTGAGTGAGAGAGGGGGAGTGAGTAAGCTCAACGGACCTGTGTTGGGACTGCTGCAGATTTCTTTGTGTGCATAAAAAGGCAGCAATAAATGCAGGGGCCCCATACAAAAGGGCAGCCTGCAGCAGCGGGAGAAACAGAATGAGCAAGTGAGAGAGGGGGAGTGAGCGACCTCAATGGAGCTCTTTCATGACTGCTGCAGATTTCTTTGTGGGCAGAAAAAGGCGGCAACGCAGGCAGGAGCCCAGTACAAAAGGCCAACCAGCATCGCTGGCAGCAGCGTAATGAGCGAGTGAGAGAATGGGAGTGAGCGAGCTCAATGGAGCTGTGTCAGGACTGCTGCAGATTTCTTTGGGGGGGCCCAGTACAAAAGGGCAACCTACAGCGCCAGGAGAAACAGAATGAGCGAGTGAGAGAGGGAAAGTGAGACACCTCAACGGAGCTCTGTCGGGATAGCTGCGGATTTCTTTGTGGAGAGAAAAGGGTGCCAAAGCAGGTAGGAGCCCAGTACAAAACAGCAGCCTGCAGCACCGGGAGAAACAGAACGAGAGAGTGATAGAGGGGCAATGAGCAAGCTCAACGGACTAATGCAATCAACATTCGGCATTGACAAATGCTTGTTTTACATGTTACCATGCAGCTGTGACAATGTTGGTTGATTCATGTTGCACAGTTGGAGTTTTGATTTCATGTGCTTGTCTGACTTCATTCCTGTAGCCCTATTCTGTGACTTTAAAAGCATGAAACATTCAGATTTCTTTAAAATGAAAGTTTCTGCCATTACATAATTCCAACTGCACACTTTCAGCTCTTTGTGTAATCAGCAAATTTATATTCTACCTAATAAGGAGATGCAGAAAATACTGCTTTTTCAAGTTTAATTTGAATGCTTATGATCTCTGAGCTGTTTTTTACAGTCCAGTAAAGAAATTTATGAAGAAATCTTTGTCCGTCGTGTAGTAGACTTATGCATTCCCTTTTCACAGCATGAGGTTTTCCTCAACTTGATCTCTTGTGTCTGAGTCAGCTTTATTCAAAAACATGTCACTGGCTCATCATGTCAGTCTTGTAGTCATTTTGAAATGGCTGAGCATCAGACAGAAAACGATGCTGCTGATTTCAAACAGACAGCTGTACCCATGAGACTGACTGTAATGAGATTGGATCTTTTTATGTTTTCCAGTCCTCATCAATAGTTTTTCAATCATATAAATATAAACCACTCACACCAAAAAAGAAAGACCAGTATCTGAGGCTGAGAGTCTTGAATCGCTGAAAATGAAACAGATGATTTATGAAAAGGAGGAGTGTGATGAAATGTCTAAATCTTTGTATGAAGAAGACAATTAATCTGCTGAACCTTTACTATATCAGATCCAGCTTTCTGTTGATGTTGGATGGCTATGAAATCAAGCAGAAATTAGGTTTCAGGTTTCAAGATTTGTATTGCTCAACCGGAGGTCATTTCAACATAAGTACATAAACACATATTTTTATGTAATCTGATTAATTAAAAATGAAGACCATTATATTAGCACAATAAATACAGAAAAGCAGTTAGGCAATATTTTTCCTATGTCTGAAACTACACTTAAAAAGTTGTATAATAGTTTAGCATTATCAATTATCACTGGATTTAAAAGCACATACATAATATTTGTTAAGACATTCTTATAGACAGTAATCTAACTTATTAGAAATTTGTCTCTCCATTTGTTATACAATGAGTATTGAAACAAAAATATAGAATAATGGATAGGCAACTGTGCACAACAAGGCTGTGTTTCCATCGAGGGGGTTGATTACAATCATAGACCTCAAGAACACAGCTCAAGAGGTCCCTATGATGTCATCAATGTCCTGAGATTGAAACAAAGACTAGTTGGTGTAAAGTTCCCTATCTGCTATTTTATATACTATATGGTTTCGTATTTAAACAAGTGCATGTAGTTTTGAGTTTTGTAATATGCTTGTAGCTCTCCCTGCCATTCTCTCCCCACTCCTCTCTCTCTCTCTCTCTCTCGCTCGCTTCACCTGCTGTGCCTGCTGCCTCACGTGCTCAACTTCTTTCGAGAATCATGGCAGGATTTCTGCAGTAATCTATTCTTCTTTTCTGAGCAGAAACATGTCATATTCAAGAAACTTGCCTGCCACTGAAAAAAGACTCATTGCTGAAGTGAAAATGTGTCCAATACTGAGCGCTAACATTGACTGCAATGTGCGAGTGATCAGATGTAGAATGCGAAAGTTGTTGTAGTATAATAGTGACATAGCAACTATACTGCAACTTTTGTGACCTTTGAACTGTCCTACAACAGCTTTTTGTCTGAAATCTAGCTACAATAAGGGGCAACTATATACTGTTATGAAAATTATTTTCCATGGGTCCGATATTCAGAAGTGCACCTGGCAATGGTGTAAGTGGTTGTGCAGTGCAACTGAGTTGCACTGGAGCAACAAAGAAATATATTCAAAAGAGATTTGCCATGGCACATCTCTTCAGAATATATCAAAGAATGTGCATGGTGCAAATACAATGCGCTGGCACATCCCTCAGACAGGCCTGCATACCTGGAATGGATATGCGCCAGAGCAAGTTCCAGATATTCAGACGTGGATATGCAAATGGGGCCATTATGCATGCAAAGCACACATTAGGCCATTTGCATGTCATTATGGCCCCATTTGCATGTGTTGTGCAGGGCTGACCAGCAAAATGCACCTGGTGCCCTGCACAGCATATGGTTCCTGTACCAGGGACCGCAGTAGTACTCCCTCCCCATCCCACACCACCGCTCACCCATAATGTTAAAATAAAATATCCCTGGTGATTCTGTGGTACCCCCCTTCCCTCCCATACTTCTGATCGCTGTTGTTATGTTAAAAAATCTTCCCTGGTAGTCTAGTGGTACCCCTCACCCCCACCCACACAGGACCCCCAGCCAGCCTACCCAGCTCCTACCCACCCACATACCTCTGCTGCTGCCTGCCAAATGGCAGCTTACAGTATGTGCTGCAAGCTCATTGGTCCACAGTGTGGGTCAATGGGCTTGCAGTTCATACTGTAATAGTCATTCACAACTTTGTGAATGAATGATTTCAAACCCATGGGTTCAAAGGGAAAAGTTACTTTACATAAGATGTCACAGCACCCCAAAGTGGGCCTGCATCAAATATAAAACTCCCCAAATCAGTTTTTAAATGAACAAACATAGATTCCCAAAATTATAAATATATACTGAAATGAAACAAATTATACATCTTGAGAAGTAAATCAGTTATCATCCCCCCTCCAACAACCAAACAGGAGAAATGCACTGTAATGCCATTCATGCTGAAATAGCACAATAATAATTCAGGAGTCAGTGACATGGCATTTCAGAGTTTGCCACGTACTGATTCAAGATCAGAAAAAACAAGTCAATCTTGTCATGTTTTTACCAGAACTAGAAACAGGGTGAAGATTAAAAGTGAGATGATAACTGAAGAAATAGCCACAAAAGGTTGCATACAGGTACACAGATGTTATACTTCACTTCATATACAAATTTCAAATGTCAAGCATTTCTTTGAGTTAGCATTTGTCATTGAATAAAAGTGAAACAATCGTCCTAAGGAGATGAAATAACACGTTGTGATTTTACAAGCAATACATCATAAAGAACATTTATTATTAGGAACAGCTGCTATTCAACAGAGTGAGTGAGGAACTATTTTAGAATTACTAATTAGAAACTTCCTTGGCTGAAGTTACTTAGGACAAATCTCCAATACTTATGTTTACGTTTTATGAGAAAGTGAGCGGGGATCATACACATTTTAATACTGTAAGTCATAACATGTATCAAGTGGCTAAACTGGTTAGGCAATTTAACATTTAAACTCACAGGAAGAACATGCACTTCAAGTAAAACAAAAAGCCGCACCTGGTTGGTGGTTCTAAGGCAAAAGTCAGTTAAAGCAGCAAATTCACAGTCAGCTTTCAAGAAAGCTGCTCACATCGTTTGCTCTTGTGCAAATATCTTTTATTCACTGCAATAAAAACCACCACTCCTTATGCCTTGATGTGTTTCGGATAAGTTCCTTTTTCACAAAGCATAAGGTAACAATGTAATGATGTGTCTTAAATAGCGAATATGATGTCATCAATAAAGGACACTTCACAAGTACTGATACAAATGGTGCATAGTGGGCAACGTGCATAACAAATAAATATACATGTATAATTAACATACAGTCAATAGATATTTCACAAAATTTAATTTTATAATTTCTAATAAATAACCCCTGCACCCAATTTCAGAAAGCCAGAAAAAATCCTATTAGTACCATATATAAAGAACATGCACTCCATTATCAGTCATCCCAAAGATTCTAATAAACTTACAAGTTTTCAGACACTGAAACAACAGTATAAGTAAGCATAATGTTATTATCAGTAATTATCAATCATTCATGGTTTTGCTAACCAAAATTGTCTGCATACAGTACAACCAAAGAGCAACTCACACCTGCAGTGATCTGAGGCCATTCAGTTAAAAGCAAAACAAACTTAAGCATGCAATATGGAATCAAATGTAAAGCTATGTGTTCTAATTCGAAATGTGATAAAACCACTGATGGCTAAAACCGATATTTTCTGAAGTATGTGTTTGACTCTAACAGAGGGGTCATTGCTTCTATCTTTTTAACCCTGTGTCTGGTTGGCTACTACTTTTGATTAATAAACGTTCAATGTTTGTCATCCAAAGTCCATCCAGCATTTTTTCCTTTCTAGCCAAGGACCTTACTGAAATGAGATGAGTTGAGAAATATATCCTCAATGGAACTGACTGCAGAGAGCTGTTGATTCCGGGGCTCCTGGGGCAGAGGGATCAGAGAGCTGCCATAGCCTCTAATGACCCCAAGGCTTTCGAGGCAGAGGGAGCAGGGAGCAGCAGGTTTTTTTCTGATCATGTTCCTGGGGTTTCTGGGACAAAGCCAGTGGCAGTTTCAGTTGATGTTCCTGGCAATCCTGGAACAGAGGGAGCAGAGAGGCTTGGGGCCTTTAGTTTGACTGGCTAAGCTCCCATATGTTTGTGCTCATTTGGCTCAGGATGGCCAATCGGCTGTAGACACAGCCCACAACTGTCAAAAATGCACCTAACAAAATATTGGTTAATGACCCAATAAACTGTTCCACAGGTATAGTACAGTCTTTTTCTTTATGACAGATGAAGTGAGCAAGGCAGAGGTAGTGAATGAGTGCTTCTGCTCTGTCTTTACTAGGGAAAAATGTGGGCCGGTGACACCTGGGGGGAGAAGGAGGGAAGGGCTGAAGATATGGTAATAGGGGTGGATAGAGTGAGGGAGGGACTGCTAGCACTGAATGCAGATAAGTCCCCAGGACCAGATGGCATACACCCAAGGGTACTGAAAGAGCTAGCAGAGGAGCTTGAGGGCTGCTGGCGGACCTCTTCAATAGGTCCCTGTAGTCAGGCATTGTGCCACAGGACTGGAAAATGGCACATGTAGGGCCTGTCCACAAGAGCAGGCCCAGGAATGATCGGAGGAACTATAGGCTGGCCAGTCTAACATCAATCATGTGCAAACTCATGGAGACCATACTTAAGGAGAGGTTGTTAAGGCACATAGAGGAGAATGGTTACCAGGACAAGAGGCGACACAGGTCTGTGGGAGGAAGATTCTGTCAAATGAACCTGATTGACTTTTTTGACTGGGTCATCAGGGCAGTGGGTGGGGGCAGAGCTGTGGACGTCATTTACCTGGACTTTAGCAAAGCCTTCAATTCTGTGCCACATAATAGGCTAATCAGGAAATTGAAGGATCTTGGGACTGGGGAGAAAATGGCAAAGTAAGTAGAAAGCTGGCCAAGTGACAGAACCCATAGGGTGGTGGTGATGGTGGGGGGGGAGTTACCCAGTGCCATAGAGGTCAACAGCCAGGTCCCGCAGGTATTGGTGCTGGGGCCAGTGTTGTTCAATGACTTCATAAACAACATAGGGGAAGGCATAAACATAGAATTTGATGGCAGATAAGGACTGCTTGGCCCACCTAGTCTGCCCATTTTCCTACCTAACAGATAAGCTGCAGATCCTAGATAACCAACAGCTTGCTTCCTCCTAACGCCCACTAGGACTGCCTTATGTCTGTCCCATGCATTCTTGAATTCCCCTACTGTTCTTGATTCCACAGCCTCCTCAGGGAGGCTGTTCCATGCATCCACAACCCTCTCTGTGAAAAAGTACTTCTTCATATTACCTCTGAGCTGTCCCCCCTCTATCTTCAAATTGTGCCCCCTTGTTCTTGCACATCTCTTTTTCTGAAAGATGCCACCCTCTTGGACTTTGTTGATTCCCTTGGGGTACTTAGAAGTTTCTATCATGTCCCCTTTCTCCCCCTCCTTTCCTCAAGGGTATACATATTAAGCTCCTTTAGTCTTTCTTCGCATGTCATCTGGTGCAGACCCTGCACCATTTTGGTTGCCCTCCTCTGGACAGTCTCCACTCTGTTATGTCTTTGAGGAAATGAGGTCTCCAGAACTGCACACAGTACTCCAGATGGGGTCTCACCAACTGTCTGTACAGAGGGATAACAACTTCCTGTTTTCTACTATTGATGCCTCTCCCTGTGCATCCCAATATCCCCCCTGCCTTTCTTACTGCCTTCTCACATTGCTTGCCCACCTTAAGGTCATCTGATATAGTTATCCCCAGGTACCTTTCCATTTTTACTGTTGTCAGTATCTCACCCCCATTGTGTACTCTTCTGCTGGGTTTTTGTTTCCCAGGTGCATTACCTTGTACTTCTTTGCATTGAATCTGAGCTGCTGTACATTTGACCATTCCTCCAACCTTGCCAAATCTTTTCTCATCCTTTCCACTCCATCCTATGTATCAACCCTGTTGCAGATCTTTATGTCGTCTGCAAAGAGACATACTTTTTCTTCCAGTTCCTCTGCAATGTCACTTATAAAGACATTAAAAAGGACCGGTCCCAGTATTGAACCCTGCAGTACCCCACTAGTAACCCTCCTTTCTTCACTGTGGACTCCATTTACTACTACCCTTTGTGTCCTGTTGTCTAGCCAATTTTTTATACAGGCTACCACCTTGGGACCCACTCCAAAGCTGGCTAACTTGTGTATTCATCTTTTGTGTGGGACTGTATCAAATGCCTTGCTAAAATCTAGATAGGCCATGTCCACATCCCCTCCCTGGTCTACTACTTTGTTCACCCAGTCAAATAAATCTATTAGATTCATCTGACACGACCTTCCCACTGTGAATCCATGCTGCCTTGGGTCCTCTGCTCCACTGACCTCTAGGTACTCAACAATTCTTTCCTTCAGAAGTGATTCCATCATTTTCCCTATGACTGAGGTCAAACTAACTGGTCTGTAGTTTCCTGCCTCTGTCCTGCTCCCACTTTTGTGAAGAGGAATCACATCTGCCCTTCTCCAGTCCTCAGGTACCACACTATCCTCCCATGATTTGTTAAAGAGAGTAGTCAGCAGTGTCACTAGTTCTACCCTTAGTTCTTTTAGAATTCTTGGGTGAATCCCATCAGACTCCATTGCTTTGTCCACCTTCAATTTTATTAGTTCTTTCAGAACCCTTTCTTCTGTAAATGGACTGGTATCGACTCCCATCTTCAGAGTGTTTTTCTTGTTTGGTTTAGGTACCTCCCCCTCCTCTTCCTTTGTGAATACTGAGCAGAAATATTTGTTCAGTATCCCTGCTTTTTCACTGTCACCCTCTACCCACATTCCCTCCCATTTATTAAGCCTCAGTATCCCTACTTTGGTCTTTCTTCACTCCCTAATGTACCTATAAAAGGTCTTATCCCCCTTCTTAACAGAGTTGGCTATCCTTTCCTCGGTTTGGGCCTTTGCTATTCTGACTGCCTTCCCAGCCTCTTTCTGCTTTAACTGATAAAGTTCTCTGTCCTGCTCCTTCTGTGTTTCCTTATATTTCCTGAATGCTATCCTTTTCTCCTTAACTTTCCCTGCCACCTCTTTTGAGAACCATAGCGTTTTTTCCTTCGTTGTGTTTTGTTGATTTGCTTTACACAAAGGCTTGTTGCCTCTGTGATGGCTGTTTTGATTACTCCCAATTGTTCCTCCACCCCTCCTTCTTGCCTGTTTGCTAGTGCTTTTCTGAGGCACTCTCTCATTTTCCCAAAGTCAGCCCTCCTAAAGTCCAATACTCTTGCTTTTGTATGGCTTGATTGTATGGCTGTGTTTATCATGAACCACACTGTTTGGTGGTTACTTGTTCCCAGATGGCTACCCACTTCTAAATCTGAGATTCTTTCTCCGTCCCCATTTGAGAGTACCAGGTCTAATATTGCTCCCTCCTGAGTGGGTTCTAATACTAGCTGTCTGAGGCATGCCCCCTGTAGGGCATCAAAAATGACCCTGCTCTTGGATGTGCCTGCAGCAAAGGTGCTCCAGTTAACATCTGGCATATTCAGGTCCCCCATGAACAATATCTCTCCTTTTTCTGCCATTCTAAGGAATCCTTATATCATTTCCTTGTCCAGTCCCTCCCCCTGAGATGGGGGTCTGTATACAACCCCCATACGGATTGTGGTGCCATTTCCTGTCTCCAGGGTGACCCAGAGTGTCTCATCTGCTCCCTGTTTACTCTTTAGTTCTGTTGCTTTGATCCCTTCTTTTACATAGAGAGCTACTCCTCCTCCTCTTTTACCCTCCCTGTCCCTCCTGTAGATTGTGTATCCTGGTATGTTGACATCCCAGTCATGGTTCTCTGTGTACCATGTTTCTGTGACTGCCACAATATCCAGGCAACCCTCTTCCATCAAGGCCACTATTTCAGGGAGCTTATTACACAGACTACGGGCATTGGTACTCATCACCCTCCACTTTTTATAGCCTTACCCCTTTTAGCCCTATTCCTGTCCTTACGGCCTTTGTCTTTTTTACATTTACCTCTGTCCTGCTCCCTAATGACTTCTCTACCTTGGTGTTTACCTCACTAATTACCGTGTTTTGTGGGTGGAGGCTGGGATTTCCCTGCTCCTTTTCAGTGCCTCCCCCCTTGGCTAGTTTAAATGCTTTCCAATGAAGCATTTAAACCTCTCACCTAGGATCCTGGTTTTCCCCCTGGACAGATACAGAACATTGCACCAGTATAGGCCTACATCCCTCCAGGTGGCTCCCCAGTCCCCAATGAAGCCAAAACCCTGAGCTCCACACCAGTTTTTCAACCATTCATTGAATTCTCTGGTGAGGAGTACCCTAGCATCACCCTTGCCATAGACAGGCAGCACCTCCGGGAAGGTTACCGTATGCACTACTTGTCTAAGACCCCTCCTCAACTCTACAAACTCCTCTTGCACTGCTCTGATCACATTCCTAGCCAAGTCATTTGTCCCTAGGTGGACAATGACATCCAGCTCCCTCCCTCATGCAGCTGCTCCCACAAACCTGAGGATTCGCTTCCTGTCCCTACAAGCCATGGCACCAGGCAGGCACCTTACCTCCCTCTCCACTTCCTCCCCCATTTCTACCCCACTAATGATTGAATCCCCCACCAGGAGTTGTTTCCCTCCCCTGTGGGGTCCCATGCCACCGTCCTGTGGGTCTCCTTTGTGAAGGTTCCCAGCATCCTCCTTGGTCTCCACTGCAGGTGCCTACATAGAGGAACCACTATCCACCAGAAGAGTGAATGAAGTGTGGAGAGGTACAGCTGGAGGGATGCAACTCTGTTCCACTACCCTCTCCCTCCCTGAGCCCACCCTGGTCCAGCCTCTCCTCTTTCTTGGCAACCTCTGTGGTAGTGGCATTGGTCCTGGTGGTCCCTGGGTGGGGGGAGGAGGTTTCACGAATCCTAGCCAGGTCAGCCTGGAGTTGGGCAACCTCCTCCCTCAGACCACAGAGGTGCCTACAAATAGGGCAGCATTGCAGCCTCCAGAATGTCTCCCGGAACATTGCCGCCCCACAGCCATTGCACTGCACCACTCCTATCATGTTTTATTTTGCATCCCCTCTCCTGTTTCTCTGTATGCTTACTCTCTCCTATCCTTACAACTCTCACCCTTCCTGTTCTGGGACAGCAACTTCCTATATTCTTCAGTAGCCTCCTTCTTCCTTGCTCAGTGTCAGACCACCAGCAGCTGGGGGAGAGTGAGCTACTTTTTTCCTTTAGGGTTGACAAAACCAATGTTTCTCTATGATCCTTACCTTCCTACTGCCAAACAGGAAGTTCCTGTTGGCAGTCAAATCCAGTGGCTATAAAAGTAGAACTGGCTTAGGGTGGGTGGGATGGAGGACAATTAGAAAGAAAAAAGGCTAGCAACAGGAAGTTGTAATTTGATTCACCTGCTTTTATAGTGTCTAAGCCACACTCCCAATTAAGCTCTCTCTCCTCCTACTGGTTTAGCAAAGTAAGTTGATACAGTATCCTTTCCAGCACAGAACACACACACTTACTTATTCTTTCTTTCTTTCTTTCTTTCTTTCTTTCTTTCTTTCTTTCTTTCTTTCTTTCTTACCCTAAATAAGACCCATTCTACTTCTAATAAAATATCTGTCTGCTTAATCTCACAGACACTGACTCCTGCTGAGATATAAGTGTTAAATTAATAAGAAATTGTAGCTTCTTTTAGTTAGCTGCTTTCTGCTCTAAAAGCAAGGCTATCAACAGGAAGTTGTAATTTGAGTCACCTGCTTTTATAAAGTCAGGGTGCCTGGATGATAGACAGCATGGATTTGTCTCGGGGAAATAGTGTCAGACAAACCTTGTGGACTGGGTGATGAGTGCCTTGGACCTGGGTAGACCAGTGGACATCCACTTTCTAGACTTCAGCAAGGCATTTGACTCTGTTCCTCATGTGGGCCTGTTGGATAAGCTGGGAGAAATGGGGGTGGGGAACCAGATGATCAGATGGATAGGCAATTGGCTCCAGGACTGAATCCAGAGGGTCATAGTTGGCGGGATAGTCTCATCCCCAAGGAGGGTCATTAGTAGGGTCCCACAGGGATCAGTCCTTGTGCTCCTCCTGTTCAACACCTATGTCTCTGACATAAGGACAGGTATCAGGAGTGAGATAAGTCTCTTTGCGAATGACTCAAAGCTGTGGGAGGTGGTGGATGGGGAGGAGGGGAGGGTGGCCCTACAGGGGAACCTGGAGGCTCTGGAAAGATGGTCTAGAAAGTGGAAGCTGAGGTTCAATGCAGGGAAATGCAAGGTACTGCACCTGGGGGCCAGAAACCTGGGTCAACTGTACACCCTGGGGGGGAAATGCTACAAGTCTCGATGGCTGACAGGGACCTGGGGGTGGTGGTGGATGTCAAGATGAACAACTCAGAGACTTGTAAGAGGGCAGCAGCCAAGACCAACAGGATGCTGGGATGCATTGCTTGGGGAATCACCTCCAGAAGGAGGGAAGTGATACTCCCTCTGCATAACTGCTTGGTGAGGCTGCACCTCGAGTACTGCATGCAGTTTTGGAGGCCACACTTAAAGAGGGACATTAAACTCCTGGAGAGGATCCAGAGGAGGGCAACCAAAATGATTTGAGGCTTGGGGGACAGGACCTATGAAGAGAGGCATGAAGAGCTAAATATGTACACATTGGAAGAGAGAAGGGACTGGGGGGATATGATAGAGGTCTTCTGGTACATGAAAGGGTAAATAGAGGAGGAATAGTCAAGGTGCTTTGAAGGAAGGAGGACGGGGCCACTAGAGGGCATGGGTGGAAGCTGGAGGGGGGGAAGATTCAGGGGAGAAAGGAGAAGGTGCTACTTCACTGAGAGGGTAGTGGAGCCATGGAATGTGCTGCCTAGGGGGCTGGTGGTGGCAGAGACAGTGGAGGGGTTCAAGAGGGGGTGGGACAGGTACAGGGGAAGGGTTCTGGAAGCAAAATCCAATGCAGCGAGAATATCCAGAACTGGGAAGGGGGAAGCCAGAGAAGGTGAGGGGGGCAGCAAGGTCAGCTCCCAGGGTGGGGGCTGACCAAATGAGCAGATGTGAAAGACCATTAGGCCTATTCTGCTGGCATTTTAGTATGTTAGTAAGTACTGTAGTAGGAATTTGCACTGTTTAAACCTTGTTATTTTAAAAGATTTGTATGTCTTGTGATATAACAGTTCTGTATTTTGTGTTTGACATATTTTTATCTATTTTTAGTAAAATTCTTTTTAGAGCATACTTAGTCAGTCTTTGAATTATTTTTAGTTGTAAGAAAAGTATATATGGTTATAGCAGACACTAAGCATAAGATGAAGGGTGATACCAAGCTGGAAAGAGAAGCATTTTAAATCTGAGGTCTTTAGGGGTCATCTCTGCATACCTGGTTAGGTGCCCATAGGCAAAGATATCTGCCCCCCCCCGAAGACAGAAATATCTGAGCCTGTGTATCCCTTAATCCCTCCAAAACATGAGAGCAAAACAGACAAGAGGGTTACCTTGTTCTGTTAAACTGTTCACAAGACTGCACTCAGAGGTTGGCACTTTGGGAGTAGAGGGCCTGACCTGCTGAGTGGGCTTGTGACAGTGACTAGTATATGGGCCTGGGGTCAGCCATCTCTGAGTAAGGTCTTTATCAGCTCTGGCTACCAGGATTAAAAATAAGTATATTTTTTTGATTCAATCTGGCTCCTCTTGGGGGAAGACTGAGAATCAAATTTTCAAAAGGTAGGTTCAGTGGTAATGCTAATATTCATTTTATGTTGCTGCATACCTCACACCAATGCTGTGAGATTATAGGCCAGTCCCATAGTATATGGAAATGGAAGCTCCGTCCCCCCCATGTCTTCCAACTGTGGTCTGAGCTTATGGTACCATAGTGTCTAAAAACCACAGGTATTATGAAGTAATTAATTACTATTTTCCACCTGCACTCATGCCAAGATAAAGAGGCTGTGGTATGGTGTATTCCTTGTCAAATATGGGACCAGAAGTCCTGTGGGAGCTGAAAGTCTGCTTCAGTTTCCCACAGTGTTTGCACCCTTGCTATGGCTGTGGATTCCTTTCCTTACACAGCAACTCATATGCCTGTGTTATAAACCCATTCTGGTTCAGTGTATAAGATCAGTTCCACAGGAAGGTTACGCCCTGAGGCAATGTAGCTGCAAGGCCTGTTAGTGCAAGATGTTTCGGGATATAGTCTCTATCTGTAAATAATGGTAAACATCTACTCTGCTCATGCCAAATTCCTGGGCCAGTTCCTAGAAACATAATACCATGTTGGCCCAAAACCATTTGGGTTAAGTAAACCAGACCTTTCCTAGCCCATGTCTTGAATCTCCTATCTAGCCCATTTGGAGGGAACTGAGGTGACCATTGTATGGGAAGGTTTTACCAAATGTATTTGGGAGCTTCCAATCTCTTTTTAATTTGTTACTAAACTGCCAGACTGGAACAGGTCCACTAGTTAGCTAAGTAGTGTAGGTCACTATCATTAATTAGCCATGGTAAGTACTGCAAGGAGATATACATGTTGGTCTGTCTTTCTAATACTATCCAGCCATTCATTTTAGAATCCTGAATTATCTCTGTGAGATGAACCAGCTAAGAGGCCTCATAATACCAAGAGAAATCTGTAAGACTCATGCCACACTCTGGTTCTTTCCATCAGTGTTTCCCAATAAATGTACAGCCTCCTACCACTCCACATAAATTTTGTCAACATCTGCTTCAGTTCTTTCCAGTCACCCTATGGGATTGACAAGGGGAGGGTGGAGTATAAAAATAAAAACTGTGGTAATATATTCATTTTAATGGTTTCTAATCTGTCTGAAAATGTTAAAGGAAGTTGAGTCATCTATTTAAGTCAGAGTAAACCATTTGTTTCAGAGGAGTATAATTTACATGGCATAACTGGTCTACAGTGGTCACTACAGAAAGGTTGCTCGGTACCTTGATCCACCGTGGCAGTGGCGGTATACTGAGAGGCATGCCGAGGGGCACTGAGAAATACCTTGGCAGTGCTCAGTAATGCAGTAAGCAGTGTCCGGGTTCTTAATTAGGTGATAGAAATGAATTCCTATTCATAGCAGCTAAAATGTGCCAGGTGGTGCTGTTTGTAGTTTAATTTAGCTGAAATAATGAATGTTTTCCGGTAGGTGTCCCCACAGTACAAACTCCAAGTCAAAACCTCCTGTTTGAGTCTTTTTGTTTCACAGTCATTCCCTATTGCTTTCTGTCTCTCTCTCTCTCGCCAATTTTTTTTGATCTACAGTACATGAATACATACCAAAAAAATTGGCTTCATGTTCACAATTGACCCCTGATCTGCTCCACACTACAGGTGTTGTTTGTAGCTCACAAAACATTCTGCCACCAAAACTAAAGAGCCACTCAAACCAAATTAGAATGGACTTACCAATCTGTTGTGCAGATCCTTGCTCTGCATTTTAAGATAAGCTGCCAGTTACACATGTTAAAATGACAACTAGCAAATTAAGTTTGCTCGTCTCACACAAGAGGCACTGAATGATGACACCATAATTTAAGTGGCGATGTCTCTTCTTCTTGTGAAGAGCCATTAAGTTCAGAGTTAACATTTTTAACTATTTGTTTTGCACACTGAGTTAATATAATGAATAAGTTAGGGCTGTCAGTGTACCATATTACTACTGTGAATGAGCCTAGTACTGTACATCATTTAGACAGACATGGGTTTGACTCACGTACCAGACAACAGCATACTGTATGACCTGAAGCAAGACATGTAACCTCTCCAGTGACCCCGTGTTTCCACATTACATCAAGAATAAGTGCCTATTAGGCATTACCAGGTTACCACAGAATTTAAAAAAAGGAGCTGTTCATTTTCATATTTCTTGTTCGTTGTGTAGATGGAATAATGTTCCATACTGAACCACATGCCAAGTGGAATCACACAATGTAGGAATGACTGGTTAGCTAAAAGGATAAAATATTGACAAGACAGCCACAGTTCAGTCCTCACTTTGTTGGCTAATACAGAAGACAAAGTTAAAAAGTAAAGTTACAGGAACTGGAATGAGCATTATGAGGAAGTATTATTTCACAGAGAGGGTAGTGGATGCATGGAACAGCCTTCCTGAGGAGGTTGTGGGGTCTAAAACTGTGGGAGAATTCAAGAATGCATGGGACAGACATAAGGCAATTCTTGTGGTGGGGTAGGAAGAAATAGGCTGTTGGTTAACTAGGATCTGCGGTCTATCCTGTAGGTAGGGAAATGGGCAGACTAGATGGGCCAAGCGGTCCTTATCTGCCGTCAAAGTCTATGTTTCTATGTTTCATTACCGAACTGCAAATATTACCCGCAGAAAACTAAATTAGTAACTGGCATCTGCCTGCTGCTGATGCTGGCCAACAACTAAAACAAAGAGTTTATAAATACTGTGTCTGACCGTCACAGCATAGCAAAGCCAACTCTACTCCAAACTCAGAAAATGAACTGAGAGTAGCAGCATCCAAAGTTCTTGAATTTAGAATATCAGTATACTTTTTCTGTAAAATGGATGCAAATGACAACAGAAGAGAGTTTAAAAACTGTAAGACTGTTTTCTATATAACAAATGTGATTTAATTAAGTGCCCCCCCACAAACATCACCACCAAATTAAAGAGTGATCTCACACACAAGTTGGAGTCAGCTAAACACTCTTATCTCCTCAATATGTGTGCAATGTTTATGCAGCAAAAAAAAAGTATACATGTGTTTGTACAAACCAGTGAATTTGTTTTCTGAAAACTGCAAGGATGTGAAAGTGCATGTCTCAGTCAGTTGTGATTCTGGCCTGATTCAAATAGCACTGTCTGAGTGTGTTAGACCCTTCTGCTATGCTGTATGGGACCTGTGCCCCAGTAGTCACTTGTTTGCATGTAAATGGGTGCTCTGTGTACCTAACTAACTGGTCAGAGCTACGCTTATTCCATTCGGAAACCCCTTCAATAATTAGTACCGACATAGCCAGCTACCTGTTTTTGCAGATCTGTGCTAGAGCAGAGATTGCAGAGCAGCTTCCACATTGCATACTCTCTCTCACCCTTCTCTACAATGGTGCTACTGAGAGTGGGCTGATGCTACTTTGGCAGTCGATTCCTCAAGAGCACCCCTGCTCTGTTTCATTACAATTCTATGCTAACATTGAGGTTTTTTTTTATTGGTCTGCCCTCTGTTTCATCTGGTTCATACAAGCTGAGCAGCTCCAATGACCAGCATGGCTAACAACCTGAAAGTGGCCATCATTGGCATACATTAGCTGTATATATTTTTAATTGCTGTCCTTGTCCTCGCAGATTCTATTTGGGTCACTTTCTTCCCTTATTTTAGAGTCTAATTTATGTTAATAAAATTGCTCTTTCAAGGAACTGCCCCTTCTACCACCACCCAGGCTGTGTGCAATTACCCCATCCATCAGCAACCTTAACTCACTCAAGGGACCACCTGTAGCCAAGAGACAATGCACACCCATGCAGATGGCCACAATAGCTCCTTTGTGTGTTGCTGAGGCTGGGGTGCTGCTTTGCTCTTTGACAGGAGAAAATGGTGAGTCCTATTGTCTTTGGATCTGTTTCATCTGGTACAGGGGCCCTCCAATCCTCAAGCAGTCCAAGGCTGTTTGTACAGCTCCCTACAAATAGCTAAATACACAAACGGTTGGATTTAACCACAGATTATCCAACATAGTTTTTTTTTTTTAATGGGGACAATTAAATGTTCCCCCTCACTTGGCTACAAAATATGTTTCAAGTGAGTTGCCACAAAGACAGTAGGACAGTGGTCAATGTCGAACAGAACTGTATTTCTTTGATAAATCACCACTAGTCTCCTGTGTTATTTGAATCAGAAATACTGTACTACAGTTTGAGCAAGCCACTGGAACTTTAAGAATGACTTTGTTACTGTATATAGCCTGCTCATATTTTTAAACTGTTGGTAAAAGATACATTCATTCTAACCTGAAAGGCAGTGTTTGCTTAAATTGCATTTTTGTTGTAACTGTTGCTGTTTTATTACTGCTTCTCTTTCACATATATGATTCTAGTACAGCATTTAACCTGATGTGTTATTTAGAAATAAGTGGCTTGCAATTGCCATTTGTAATCTGGCTTCTTAATAGTTGTCATTTAATGTATATATTTACTTAGTTTTGATCAGAGACAGGTTTCCAAATGCAACATTTCTGAAGACCCTTTATTCTTTCCTATACTGTATATAGCACAGCACTTATCCCTTGCATCAAATGTTGCAGTTCTAAAATGACAAACAGAACAAATATGCAGGCACCAGACTTTAGGTTTTTACTTCATATTTTTATTCATTCATAGAAAAAAACATATAAAATAAGGCGAATACCTCAGTGATGGTTAAATACCAATCTTTAACCACCACTGAGTTATTTACCTTTTTTTGTATGTTTTTTCTATGAATGGAGAAACACATGAAGTAAAACCTGAAGTCTGGTGCTGGCATTTTTTGTTCTGTTTGCAATTACTGAAGGGTTCGCCCACGGTGGTGTGACATAAATCTGGTCACCGAAATCAGAGAACCAGAAACACGATGCTCACAATGCCCGCAGCCCCACATTCTGCTGCAACACATCAAAGCTGACAACAATGGACAGTAGTATAGAACAGTTCGTTTTTTGGGGGGGACTTTGCCCCTACACCCCCCCAGCACTAATTATAATCACCTCCTGCTCTGGGCAGGAGTGAAAGGGAGAACAGTGTGGATGGCAAAAACATCATGAGTGCAAGGCTCTGCAAAATCCAGAAATCCCTGACACTCACAATCTTTTCCCATCATCCTAATTATGGCACCCTAAGTGCGGTGCCCATCTAACGGTATACCTTTCTGAAGCTAAGCATGAGCAGGGCTGTCAGTGTGGAGTGGCATCTTTATTGTCTGTACACTTTTAAAATGAGCATTCTTGTGCACAGTCCAGGCATTAGGCGTTGAATTTTTTTGTCATGTATAGCAGCCCTATTATATAATTTGCTGTTGGCCTGGTTGACAAGGGATATTTAAGGCAGATGCAGCATTTCTATAGGTACATACACCCTGCACTAATTGAATTACTGTTTTCTTTTTAACTATGATGCAAATGCCAGTCACTGTATGAAGGTCTTAAACTGCAGATCTTATTGTATATGTCTGTTATACACTAATACAGTCTTACATTTTTAACTCTCTTAATTGAACCTCTAGTAGTTGCTATTTAATGTATATCTTCAGTTAGTGTACAGCTGAGACAGGTTTCTGAATGCAGCACTTGTGATGACCCATTATAATTTTCTATGTATAGTACAGCACTTATCCCTTACATAAAATATTGCAGTTCTAAAATGACAAACAGAACAAAAATACTGGCACCAGACTTCAGGGTTTACTTCATATTTTTCTTCTTTCATAGAAAATACATGCAAACTAAGATAAATACTTCACTCATGGTTAAAGACCTCTCTTTAGCCACCGCTGAGGTACTTACTTAATTTTGTATATTTTTTCTATGAATGAAGAAAAACATGAAGTAAATCCTGAAGTGTGGTGCTGGTATTTTTGTTCTGTTTGCAATAACTGAAGCCGAGTGTTAGTGGTTAGTGTGGAGCAGTACAGTACTTGCTGGCAGATGTAAAAAATGTTTCTACCAGAATGGAGCTTTAATGTTTAGTGTGCCATGAGAGTATAGGGGGTGTGAATAAATTTTTTTAAAATCTCCAATTCAGGGAGGAGGACTGGGTTTTAAATCAGACTCAACAGAAAGAAGGATAGATTGTGCAAATACTGTACAAATTAGAATTGCTGCGCATGCCAATATACTTGCTTTTGATTACTTGAAAGGTAATACTGTACATTATTGCAAATGGTTCTCTAATTTTTAAACATTTGTAGATAGAAAGTTAAAATTATAGATACATTGCTGCAGTGTTTTCTTCTAAAACAGAACCATTTGCTACAATGTGCACTATTATCTTTCTGTGCCTGACATGTACTATATCTCCTCAACCTGTAGAAACACTTGTTCTTTCCTAACATTTCCTGTTATACTTGAAAATTATAATTTGAGCATATATACAAATACAGTACAGTTATAGCACATGTATTAAAACATCCTATCTTAACTGTACATCTGCTACAGTAAATTTCAGGGCCCTTAATGTCAGTTCTTGTTATTGCAGATAAAACATGAGAACGACACAGTACGGTATAAAGTTAAAGTACATTATAACAAACTACTGTACACATGTAAATGCTTATGCAGTACATGGACACCACACATTCAAAATATTAATAAGAAAAAAACAAATACATGATGTGCTTTGTTCCAGGTTTTTTTTTTTTTTTTTTACTGGTAGCAGTCAGGGTTATTGGATATGGAAAGTGCTCTAGGTGGGATCTGGACAGCCAGTCTCAACATTTGTAACTTGTTCAGTGAGGCACTGAACATCCTGCGGGCTTGTTTTAACTTTCCCTCTAAATTTTAAATTATTTCAACAAAGTTAACAAATGAGGACAATGAGGACAGATCGGAACATTGCTTGCTCTGGACTCATAGTATATTTTTAAAGCGTTCAACTTCATCCCCTGATCATGCATTTATTTATGATATCAGTTTGAAACTGGAGTGCAATGTATCACAAAACCCAAGGCATCAGAACCACAGTATGTTGACACCTACTGTCATCAGAGTTACTGTAGAACGTTTGTTAACTGTTTTCTTTAACTCTTTTGGCTGTGTTTTTCTTTTTTTTTTTCTTTTTTAGAGCAAGTCTGTCAATTTATGGTGTCAGCATACTGTACTTCTCTGCTGTGGCAGATTTACATGGACATTCTGATATGTAGCACTAAAGATGCAGACTTGATCTTCACTACTGAATGCGTTGTACACTGAGACCCTTTATTCTAACAGCTCCCTGAGTGCACTGTATTTCACAAGTTTTAGACATATCCCTGACTTTGTTCCCTTGTCCCTTATTTTAAAACCTTGTCTCTGGTTTATGAAGTGGGAGATTGAGATGTAAGGGTGAGAAATTAAATACAATTACTGTGCAAGAAAATGGTTATGCGTGTGTTTTGTTTGCATCTCAGCTGAAAATACTGCTGCTGTACTTTGTGATACACAAATATGGACTGTTTAATGCAGTTGAATGGCAAGCACAGCATTTCAACATAGGCTAAAATACATAAATGACATTATACTAACTCCCTGTAAAACCTAGCATGCAAATGACAATAAGTAGATACTGATTGTGATGGATTAAAAAAGTAAGGTAATTCAAACCCCACCTCCCCTCAGTCTCTGAATATAATGCTGTTTATTCAACAACAAGTGTGTTTCCATTCTGAAGTACACGCTAAGCTTCTGCAACAGCCTACTGAGTAGTTTCACTTTATATATTTGGGCCAATATTAATTAATGTACTGTACAGTACCAAGCAAATTTGGAGCTCCCACTGAAGCACATCAGCCCTCTCTCAGCAACACATTGGATTAAGCTACCATTACTTTAATTTACATGTCCTTAATTACCTGTAGGTTCTCTTTAGTGCTACAGTGGTAACCATCTGCAAGATCCACTATGTGCTTTGTCATTCCTTGTTCATTACACCACCTCATTAAAGATGATCTATTTGATTTGACTTGGTGAATATTTATGCAGGTGTCTGGTTCGTGCTGCCTAACTTGTTATGCTTCCCCAACTTCTCCTCTGAACATATTGCCTCACTGTACCAATCAGTTGCAGGGCATGTAAAAACTAAGTCTCTTCCGATGTGCTGCCTGTAACTGGTAGTGCAGGGACAGCCACAGCCCAACTCATTGTGGTATCATAAACATAATGCTATTTTGGGGACTAAGAGGGTAGGGGTCCCACTTAAGCACGTGACATACAAGTATGAACGCCCATGGTGGGCATGATTATAAACTCCACTACCCTGAAACTCCATGCAGCCACCCCACTATGCAGCAGATGGTCAACACACCTCCTCCTGCCTCCCACTGTAAAAAGGATCACTACTTTCTGATATCCCATAGCATCACTTCAAGCTACCAATTTAACTGTAATATAAATTCCTGTAGGTAGCTACACTCGTAGACACTAGAGTGCAAGCACAGGAGGACTGACCTGAATACACCCAAATAAGTCAAATCACAGTTTGAGAGTTGTCAATACTGCAGTTTTTATTTGTTTTGATGTCTATTATAGATAAATACCTAAGGGACTAATGCGAGGTGACTTGCTCCTTGTACTAATTTTGTGATGGCACTATAACACTGGGGCACTATTCTGTGTGTAGATGTGAAGAGTTGCTGTGTGTAAGAGCTTTTCCTCTATTTATACTGGTACCAAATAAATATAGAAAAATTAAGAAGGACAACAGCACCCCAAATTGATGCACACAAGTAAAACTGCAACATTTGCAGTATAACAGCTTTGACTAATTATCCGGAACACTGACGGCTTGAAACATTAGTGCACTACCCTGGTTGTACGTGTGTGTTGATACTGTGATTTTTCACTTAGTTATAATATGAAGCAACAGTTGGAACAGAGGACGATCATTTATCATAATTTGAAGAGAACAACATAATGAGACCAGCATATTTTATGAAGTTTCAAAATAACATACACTCTATGTAAAACTAAGGGCTATGAATTCACACCAGACAAAAGATAAATTGTATTAAGTTGCAGTGGCACTGTCCCAGCAGCAGCATTGAAGTTAAAAAGCCACTACTTTAGCATGCTGTAGTCCTCATGGTACTCTCCCCCAGTGTCCCAGATGGCCTAGTGTGATTAGCAGCTCATTAACAGCTACAATTCTTAGCAATTAGCTGGCAGTTCAAGAGGGGGAATCCAACAAAAGAAAACCTCCTAACACTGGTGAGGGTGCGATGCTCAACACCAATATTTCCTTTAGAAATGTTGGTTTGAGCATTACTGGTTACTGGGAGCCAAGGACTAACATCAGTCTTGTTCGTATTGAGCAGCATAGCATCCAATGTGTACCAGATTGCCTGACACTCCGGTGTAATACTATGCATATCTGATTGAATGAAAAGAAGTATATGGAAAGCCATATTGTGCAAATATAAACAAATGCCAATTGCATCTAATCATAACAACCAAGAGCACTACAACATTCATGCTTTTTGTCCCAAACGTTTTGCACTAATGTCAAAATAATATTTCACTCTTTTGTGAAACACATTTTCTACAGTTGCACCCAATGTTTCATTCAGGTGTGTCAGATTTTTTCTACAGCTGCACCAAATTGCATAGAAGAAGTGATGGGCTTATGTGAGTTTTGGAACTTGCATGGAGACATTATGCTGCTTGGTGGCAAGCAAACATATGCAAAATATAGATAATAGATATAATAATAGAAATAATATGCATGAAAAACCATTTCCAAGATATGTTAATGAGTTTTTTGGAAAAAATAAAAGCAGATCATAATGTTGATGGCACTTCAAGCACATGGCACTGAAGAGTTAGGCTTACTTTAAAAAATTAAAACACCCCAAAATGCACATCTAACTTTGGCCTAAATGAATGATATGTGAAAGAATATGGTTTCTTTCATTTACATAGAAACATAGAAACATAGACTTTGACGGCAGATAAGGACCACTAGGCCCATCTAGTCTGCCCATTTCCCTACCTACAGGATAGGCCGCAGATCCTAGTTAACCAACAGCCTATTTCTTCCTACCCCCCACAAGAATTGCCTTATGTCTATCCCATGCATTCTTGAAATCTCCCACAGTTTTAGACCCCACAACCTCCTCAGGAAGGCTGTTCCATGCATCCACTACCCTCTCTGTGAAATAATACTTCCTCAAATTGCCCTGAACCGCCCTCCTTCTATCTTTAAATTGTGTCCCTTGTTCTTGTAAGTCTCTTTTCTGAAAGATGCTACCCTCTTGGACTTTGTTGATTCCACTGAGGTACTTAAACGTTTCTATCATGTCCCCCCTCTCCCTTCTTTCCTCAAAGGTATACATATTAAGCTCCTTTAGTCTCTCCTCATACGGCTTCTCTTGCAGACCCTGCACCATTTTAGTTGCCCTTCTCTGGACTACCTCTATCCTGTCTATGTCCTTGCGGAGATGGGGTCTCCAGAACTGGACACAGTACTCCAGATGGGGTCTCACCAACTGTCTGTACAGATGGATAACAACTTCCTGTTTTCTGCTGCTGATGCCTCTCCCTATACATCCCAGTATACCCCCAGCCCTCCCTACTGCCTTCTCACATTGATTGTTAACCTTAAGGTCATCTGATATGATTACCCTCAGGTCCCTTTCCTTTTTTGTTGTTGTTACTACCTCCCCACCCATTGTTCCCCTGGGTTCTTGTTTCCCAGGTGCATTATTTTGCACTTCTTTGCATTGAATCCTAGCTGCCATACTTCTGACCATTCCTCCAACCTTGCCAAGCCCCTTTTCATCCTTTCCACGCCTCCTTGTGTATCAATCCTGTTGCAGATCTTTGTGTCATCTGCAAAAAGGCATACTTTTCCTTCTAGTCCCTCTGCAATGTCACTGATGAAGACATTAAAAAGGACTGGACCCAATACTGAACCCTGCGGTACCCCACTAGTAACCCCTCTTTCTTCAGAGTGGACTCCATTTACAATTACCTTCTGTGTCCTGTTGTGCAGCCAATGTTTTACCCAGGCTACCACCATGAGACCCACTCCCAGGCTGGTTAATTTGACTATTAATCTTTTGTGTGGGACTGTGTCAAATGCCTTGCTAAAGTCTAGGTAGGCCATGTCCACAGCCCCTCTCTGGTCTACTACTTTGATCACCCAGTCAAAGAAATCTATTAGATTCGTCTGACATGACCTTCCTGCTGTGAAACCTTGCTGCCTTGGGTCCTGTGCTCCACTGGCCTCTAGGTACTCAACTATTCTTTCTTATTCCTATTTTAAAATGTTTATGCGACAGCCTGAAACATTTTCATTTAAAAACTGGCAGAATTCTCTCTACTCAGGAGTTGCCGCATTGAGGTCATCACATATGGCACCCCTGTAGTCCTGATGTCTTCCATTCACACACCACACAACATTGTTTAAAACATGAGCACTTCTGTACCATCACTCCTCTAACCATGACTGTCAAAACTTGTATGCGTACCACATTACGATCGACCAATTAAGATTAAAACACCACAGATGTACCACTCTAACAAGATGCATGAATGAAAAAGTACTGCATTTTGTACCTATTGAATTAAATGTTATTTACCTTCATTCAAAGCTCCACTTATTTAGTGCACTATGCAGCAGAGGACAGCTGCACTAAATAAGTAAAGTTGTGAAGGAAAATAATATTTAACTTAATAGGTGAAATGTATAGTACTCTACTTTTTCATCTGTGCATTTTTTTTAGAATGGTACCTCGGCAGTACTGTATGTGTAGTGTGTAAATCATAATGCGGTATGCCCAGGATTTCTGACAGCTGATGTTAGCTGAGTGATGGCATAGATGTACAGTACTAGTTTTAAACAACATTGTACATCATAGGGCAGTTGGGATTGTAGCTGAACATTTATTACATGCCACAAATGCCTTTCAATAATAATAATCATAATAATAGTAAAAATAATTGAAAGCATCATATTGTTGTACCATTACTTACTTCTGTTTACTGCATTGAGGTATTTTATATTAGCTTTTCAGCATAATTTGTGGAACAGGACTACTGAGAAATTAAGGTCCAGGAGAGAATCACAACTCTCTCTGATCTCTCATGAATAACAGGTTCAATCAGAGATCATAAGATGAAAGCATGTAAAAAAAGTTGTCTGAAAAATATAATGGGGGAAATGTGTTGAGCACAAACTATCTGGCCTATGCCTTCACATACAGTACTGTACTGTAAATGTGTACTCAACTTTACAAGTCTGATCAATGACTTTGCATTTCAATTGGCTTTTTTCTCCCTTGTCATTCACGCTATGAACATATCAGTTCAAATAATTACAGGGAAACTTACATTCACAGAATTGTAACAAGATATGTCATAAGGCTGAGTACAGATGACTAGGAAAAAGACAGTTTAAATTAAGAATTAACTGCACACAGTATGTATGCTGCAGGGGATGGGGCAGCATTCACAGTGAAAAAGCACAGTACAATCCCTGACCTCCATTTATTCTGTGCTCTTGTCTGAACTAAAGTTACAATTGGGTGATAAAACAGCATGCTTAAATAACAGAAATATATATATACTTCATACATGGGGTACATGGGTGTACTTACAGTACATGGACTTAATAGGACTTCTTCTGGTCACTAGTTAGCTGGAGGCTGGGGTGGTAAAAGGGTAAAAGGGTGGTAAAAGGCAGGAAATTTCAAGCCTCCCCCCACAAAACATGGCAGGTCGTAAGGTAAACACTGAGGTACAAAGCTCAACACAGGGCAGGACAGTGGTAAATAGAAAAATAGACAAGGACAGTAAGAGCAAGGATGGGGGAAAAAGGATAAAGCCAACATTAAATGGAGGGCAATGAGTACCAATGCCCGTAGTCTGGGAAACAAGCTTCCTGAGCTAGTAGCCCTGATGGAAGATGAACAGTTGGATATTGTGGCAGTCACGGAAACATGGTACACCAAGAACCATGACTGGGATGTCAACATACCGGAGTACACATTCTACAGAAGGGACAGGGAAGGTAAAAGAGGAGGTGGAGTAGCTCTATACATAAGGGAAGGGATCAAAGCTACAGAACTAAAAAGTAAGGGGGGAGGACAAGAGGCACTCTGGGTCACCTTGGAGACAGGGAATGGCATCACAATCTGCACAGGGGTTGTATACAGACCCCTGTCTCAAGGGGAAGAAATGGACAACAAAATGATAGAGGACATTCTCAAAATGGCTGAAAAAGGAGATACTGTTGATGGGGACCTGAATATGCCAGATGTTAACTGGATAACAGGTACTGCAGCCACGATCAAAACAGGGTCATTCTCGATGCCCTGCAAGCGACGAGCCTTAGACAGCTTGTGTTGGAACCCACTCAGGAGGGAGCAATATTAGACCTGGTACTCTCAAATGGAGAGAGGATCACAAATTTAGAAGTCAGTAGACATCTGGGAACAAGTGACCACTGCACAGTATGCTTCACAATGAGCACAACCATGGAGATAAGCCATATAAAAACAAGGATACTGGACTTTAGAAGAGCTGACTTTGGCAAAATGGGTGAATACCTGAAAAATGCACTAGCAAATGACCAAAAAGGAGGGTGGAAGAACAATGGAGAAAAATCAAAACTGCCATCATAGAGCAACAAGCCTGTGTGAAGCAAATAAAAACAAAGCGGAGTAAAAACCACTATGGTTTTCAAACGAGGTGGCAGGGAAGGTTAAGGAGAAAAAGGCTGCATTCATAAAGTATAAGGAATCACAGAAGGAGCATGACAGGGAACTGTATCAATTAAAGCAGAAAGAAGTGGGGAAGGCAGTCAGACTAGCAAAGGCCAAACCGAAGAAAAAATAGCCAACTCAGTTAAGAAGGGGGATAAAACCTTTTATAGGTACATTAGGGAGCATAGAAAGGTTAAGGGAGGGATAGTGAAGATTAATAAAGGAGAGGGAGGTGAGCAGAGGGGACAGTGAAAGGCAGAGATTCTGAATGAATACTTTGCTCAGTATTCACAAAAGAAGATGAGGAGGAGTTACCTAAACCAGACAATAGAAGCACTCTAGGTAGGGGGTTGACACCAGTCCATTCACAGAAGAAAAAGTCCTGAAAGAACTCCTAAAACTCAAGGTGGACAAAGGAATGGGGCCTGATGGGATTCACCCCAGAATCCTAAAAGAACTAAGGGAGGACCTAGTGACACCACTGACAACGCTTTTTAACAGATCATGGCAGGATGGGGTGGTACCTGAGGACTGGAGGAGGGCAGATGTGATTCCCCTTCACAAAAGTGGCAGCATGGCAGAAGTGGGAAACTACAGATCTGTAAGTTTGACCTCAGTGGTAGGGAAAATTATGGAATCACTTCTGAAAGAAAGAATTGTTGAGTACCTAGAGGCCAGCGGGGCACAGGATCCAAAGTAGCATGGATTTACAGCAGGAAGGTCATGTCAGACGAATCTAATTGATTTCTTCGACTGGGTGACCAAAGTAATAGACCAGGGAGGGCTGTGGATATGGCCTACCTGAGACTTTGCAAGGCATTTGACACAGTCCGCACAATTAATAATCAAGTTAGCCAGCCTGGGAGTGGGTCCCAGGGTGGTAGTCTGGGTAGCAAACTGGCTGCACAATAGGACACAGAAGGTAATAGTGAATGGAACACATTCCGAAGAAAGGGGGGTTACTAGTGGAGTACCTCAGGGCTCAGTACTGGGTCCAGTCCTCTTTAACATCTTTATAGGTGACATTGCAGGGGTCTGGAGGGAAAGGTATGCCTCTTTGCAGATGACACAAAGATCTGTAACAGAGTTGATACACAAGGAGGGTAGAAAAGATGAGAAGGGACTTGACAAGGTTGGAGGAATGGTCAGACATGTGGCAACTTAGATTCAATACAAAGAAGTGCAAAGTAATGCACCTGGGAAACAAAAACCCAGGAGAAGAGTACACAATAGCAGGGGAGGTACTAACAACAACAAAAATGGAAAGGGACCTGGGGGTAGCCATATCAGAAGACCTAAAGGTGGGTAAGCAATGTGAAAAGTCGGTAAGGAGAGCCAGGGGGATACTGGGATGCATAGGAAGGGGCATCACAAGTAGAAAAAGGGAAGTTGTTATCCCTCTGTATAGACAGTTGGTGAGACCCCATCTGGAGTACTGCGTGCAGTTTTGGAGACCTCATCTACCCAAGGACATAGACAGGATGGAAGCAGTCCAGAGGAGGGAAACTAAAATGGTGCAGGGTCTGCAGCAGAAGCCATATGAAGATAGACTGGGAGAGCTTAATATGTACACTCTTGATGAAAGGAGGGACAGAGGGGACATGATAGAAATGTTCAAGTACCTCAAGGGAATCAACAAAGTCCAGGAGGGTAGCATCTTTCAGAAAAAGAGATGTGTAAGAACAAGGGGGCACAGTTTGATAATAGAGGGGGGACGACTCAGGGGTAATGTGAGGAATTTTTTTTTCATGGAGAGAGTGGTGGATACATGGAACAGCCTTCCTGAGGAGGTTGTTGGATCTAAAACAGTGGGGGAATTCAAACATGCATGGGACAGACACAAGGCAATTATAGTTGAGGGTTGCAGGAAGTAGGCTGTTGGTAAACTAGAATCTGCAGCTTAACTAGTAGGTAGGGAAATGGGCAGACTGGGTGGGCCAAGTGCTCCTTATCTGCCATCAAAGTCTATGTTTCTATGTTTCTAAACCCTGAAATCCACTTTATAGCATTTTGGGTTTCTGACCTTTACAGCTCTGCCTGTAGCAATTAACTGCTTATAGTGCCCCACTGTTATATCACATCAATGGCATCTAGTGGTCCACTTAATAAACTCCATTTAATAAAAAATAAGTTGCCTGTCCAATACTGCTACAATCCAATGTGTCACACTGAATTCAAGAGAACTTGTTGTGAGACACAAGAACTCACACAGACAGTGCTTCTCTAGAAGGACATTTGCCAGCTTGCGGATATATATTTCTGATTGTGACATTGCAAAGTGAAATGTTCAGATTTACCTCTATTTATCATGACACTTCAGTGTCAAGCCATGCTAGTAACAAATCAAAAAACTCTAAAAGTGGGGCATGTGACCATAACTAGCCTGTGTAGTGTTTGCAGATCTCTCAAAGGCTTTTGACACTGTCTCCCATCCCCTCCTGCTGGAAGCCCTCTCCCATACCGGCCTATCTACTGGGCCAATCTCATGGTGCACTAGCTACCTATCTGACCACCTTCAATGAGTCAAAATCAATGGGACACTTTCCACAACCTGTCCCTTCCACTCAGGTGTCCCCCAGGGTTCCATCCTGGGACCGCTACTCTTCTCAATCTACCTAAACACCCTACCCAGAGCATGCACTGGTAGAATTCTGCTGTATGTAGATGGTGCCATCCTCTTTGCTACCCACTGCAACCCCAACGCCCTCCAAGACACCCTACAACTTGCATTCAACAATGCAGAAACCTGGTTCAAAGAGCACAGACTTGTCATTAATCTCAAAAAAAAAAAAAAAAAAAATCAATGCTCTTTGCCCACTCTCAGAACAAAGCCAGTAACTTCCCACTACACATACTCCCCAGCTTCAAGCAACCTCTTGAACTAGTCCGCTTGTACAAATACTTTGGGATCAGCTTCGACTCAGCACTCTCCTTCCACACCCATATTGATGCACTTGCCTCTGCTACTAATGTGCGGCTAGGTATCCTCTACCGCTATAAAAACTGTCTCCCCTGTTGCCCTCCGACTAGCAGCTACATCCTCAATACTGTCCCTGGTGGACTACAGCCTACCTGTATACGGTGCAGCTGACACGACCGCCCTCAATAAAATCTGCATTGTCCTGAATAAGGCATGTAGGCTTATTGCAGGGGCCCCCAGGCTTACTCTCACATGTCAGTTATATGACTTGGCAAGGCTGCTAAATCTGGACGAATGACTTCAATACCAAACCAGCCTCATTACAGAAAAAACCTTCTTGGGCTATCCCGCCCTGGGGTGACAGCCTCCATCTGCCGAGCCCAACCTTTGGTTAATACCCGAAACTCCTGCAAGATCACCCTTCTGATCCCTAGAACCAGGACAAGCCATGGACAGAGATTTTTCTGTTATAGAGCCCCAGCCTGGTTTAACGTGCTCCCACCAGCCATCTCTGACACCACTACTATCTCCACCTTCAAAACCACACTGTGGAACCAGCTATTTAATGCACGTAATTGCACCTGTCACTAGTTGTGACTTAGGCCACCACATACTGACAAAGCTTGCACGAGCGGCACTACAGTAGCTAGAATGTGTCCCAAGTTCTACAAAATTTGTAAATATATATGGCTCAATATAAATGATTGTTGTTTTATTACAATTTGAAACTCTGTGATGTAACAATGAGCCTGTAATGTAATGTATTTGTCCTCAATGTGACCAGGTACCTTTGGAAATGAGCCTCAGGCTTAAAGGTTATAAACTGATGTTCAAATAAATAAATAAATAAATAATAACTACAACAACAACAACAACAACAAATATGGCCAATGAGCTCTGCAAAACTGCAGCAGCTGTTTGCAATTCAATATTCATGAAAAACAGATGTTACTACAGACAATTGGAAAAGGAAATAGAAAACACTTTGGTGGATCAGACATAGTAGCCATATGTGGTGAAAGTGGGATCTGATTCTCTCCTATTTCAGGTCTCCTACCAAAGGTGTGATACACTAGAACTAAATATACCGGACTGAGACAGTGATAGCCCACCAATCACTCAATGCTACTGGGATCATGCTAAAACACACTCAGAGGGAATCAAGTACACACCCATTTCCTTTTCAAATGGCAGATGCAGAACCTGCCCCCCCATCCCCCCACACAACTTCATCAGGTAAAGTTAACAATTGGTGGATCTGACTTAAGATCCTCACTGACTGCCTCCTGACTGTGGCACCATCAGAAAAGAATGAATGCAGTGTTTAAAGAATGATTTTTAAAGATGGCACATGACTGGGAGATTATAACTGAAGAAATGCAACTGAAACCTGTGGACAAACATCAGACACTCTTGCAGCCTACAGTATATTAAGTTGGCTTTGAAAACATGCTGCTTCGATAATGCCACTATAATCTCCATTTCTTTTTGTAAACCTGCCATTTTTTGAATTCCACCAGTGTTACAGAGAAGTGCAGTTCTGTGGTTCTTTCATATGACAGTGTGACATTTTAAACCAGGACAGTTACATTTCTTCCCTTTTTGTTTTGTTAAAGGTGTTTTCTTTTTGTTCTAGTTTTGTGTCTCTTCACACTCTTATAATGGGTTTCTGATCTCCTTCTTTGACTGAATTGCACTTATCAAATTTATTTCAGTGTGACTGTGAGGTTAATGCAAAATCATCCATAACTTTTTTGTTAACATTTTTATCGCTTGCCAAAAGGGCATGAATGACAGAAAAAAACAATTTTTTTCTAAAGGCATTAAAGGAAAACTGCATGTTAAAATCAGGAAAATATATTTTTTTACCATCCATTGTGTGTTCTTAGTTCATCCCAGTGTTATTTTTCAGCTCAGGCTGTGTGAGGTGTTATTTTTAACTTTCGCTTGCTATTTTATGGCCCTTGGGGACTGCCATTTACCTTTCTTTTTTTGCTTCTTGTCCCAGATAATCTTTCCAGAGTGCCTCTGCTCTGATGTCTAATAGCCCATGCATCTGACCAGTGTCTTGTTACAGTGTCTCTCAGCCACAGCACAGAAGCAACACCACAGCCAGTATTATCTCCGCTTGTCATTGTGTCAGTACACGTTTCCAAAATATTAGTACCTTATCCAGTTGTTTTCTGCTTGGTGGAGAGAGAGTGAGAGAGAGAGAGACAGATAGATAGATAGATAGATAGATAGATAGATAGATAGATAGATAGATAGATAGATAGATAGATACTTGTGTGTGTGTGTGTATATATATATATATATATATATATATATATAAGCTGTTCACTTTTTAGAAATACTTGTCTGCACTGAATTGCTATCTTAGTCCCTTTCTGGTTTTGCACCAGTGGCAAGTAGCAGAAATGGAACAGCATCTTATTATAGTTTATAGTAGCCACAAGATGAAAGAATATATGGAGCATTAGAATGGTTTCTATGGTTTGCAGACATCATGGAGCACAACTAACAAGTATGTCTGCTCCAAGAATGCTAATTTACTCCCAGGGCATAGCAGAGGAGAGAGTTTATATCAGCAGCACTCACTGCTGCATGCAACCTGTATTTAAACTGTTACTTTGCTTAGACTCATGCTCTCCCTCCCCCTTTTATTCGACATATTCTGTACTTTTGATTCAGTTGCTTGTGTCCTGTGTCGAAGATTCATGCTTGTAGACCAATGTAATCCTTTTAAAGCAGTTGTCATCCACTGGCTAAGCAGCCTTCAGTATTTTTTTGTTCATGTGATCTGCACCAGAAGTCCTCTGCATGAGTTTGTCCTGTTTTGTTATTAATACCAGCTCATGTCAATGCCGTCAACTTTAAATATTTAAAGAGCAGCTGGCTTGCTAGTGGCATCTTCTTCCTCTTTGTGCAAGTGCTGCCAGATGCTGCATGGTTTCTACTTGTGTTGGTGTGTGGTGGGGGAAGGGATAACAGGTGTTTGGTTCATCTGCAGACAACCTGTGTGAAATTTTCAGTCAGCTGGTCTGAGACACTGCATAGCTGTTGCATTCCCGTACCGGTCCAGTCCTCAGTATTTTGTGATTTTATTTAGGTCTCCCTCACTGGATTCTAGCCTTTGTTATTTTCTGCCATGTCATTTTATATTGCACAGGATCCAGATGTTGAGCACTGGAATGCAATGAGACAGGCAGAGATGTCAGTTTGGCCTCCCCCCCAAAGAATAAAAACACACACACACACACACACACACACACACTCCTATATCCCCAACACCTGCTAAATAAGCTGCAGTCTAACTGCTGTACTGCATTTCTTACATTTGTGTGTTTCTGGTTCACAATGATTGCATGCTTAAGTAGCACACCACTCAATGAATCATACTGCATACATTTAGAACTGCCAAAACATTGGCTAATGTTACTTTGAGGTACACGGACGTTTGGCAACTGTAAGCAATGTGTACGGTCCTGTCCCACTGAGTTTGTACCCACCATGGCTCCACCTCAATTCCCTTGACATCTTCTTACCCCCCACCCCCACATGCTACGATGGCACTATTATGCAACAGTTCAACAGTGAAGCACCCCCACCCCTGATCAGCCATGGCAGAACATGCTTCAATACAGTACATGAAATATAGGTCTTCCCTTTCTATCATTCGCCACACAGCAATAACCCTTACTGCATACTGTGCACTATACCCTGCCCCTTATGCCCGAATAAGCACTGGTGACACCATAAAACCCTGAGCATCCAGTGGCCCATCACCACCAACTGGCATTTAGTGACCACCACCCTATTCCCCCCCCCAGTCCTGTACCATGATTTACTGGCACATCCCTCCTCACACCAACAAGGCAAACCACCAAGATAACGTACTGTATATATTTTGCATGGTGACAGTTCCATTGTGCATTTTGCTATGGGAGTTACAGGAGTGCTGAGCCATTAACACCATCTGTTCATGGGACTGTGGGTTAACAAGGGTAATGTCAACTACCTGCCTAGTGTTGGGTGCCACTATACTAAGCAGTGCTGGGGTCTTCAGAGCTTATTTGTACATAATGGGCATGAGTATGGGACCTTAGGTCACTGTGAAAAACTGGTATATTGTGCTGCGCTCTTAAGATGGTGATTGTTGGGTGGGCTGTCCGGTAGTAGAACACCAGGGAATGGCATATGCTAGACATTTATGTATATTGCAGACTGTGGAATATTATTTATTGCTGTCTTATGTGGTAGTGGCGGTATGCTGTCTGCCAGTGCCCTGCCAGTTTGTGTGAACGGCTAATGCCCCACCACCCTTCAGCCTGTGTGTCATACCTCTTGGCTGAGACAGTAGGGTCTGGACTCTGTGCTGTAGAAAATAGGCCAGAGTCCAGTATGTCACTTACTCATTTTGTAGCATGTGTTATTCTAATGTCATAACTACTTTAGTGGTATGACAGCTTCTATGTTCGAAATCAGCTTGCCTGTCCCACAGATGTCAATTCAATGTCCTATGAACACTGTTTGCAACCCAATATGTCAGACTGTGATGATAAACTAAACATGTGCCACATGCCCAAAAATAGACTCTGTGGCTGTCTCTGTGCCAACCTTTGCTCAATACTCCACCTCTTTTCTGACTGTTGCCTTTTCTTACTTGCCATACTATTTCTGTCTCATCCCTCGGGGGTTGTACCTTGTTGTGCACAAACTGATCCTTGATTACTGAAAATGTGGTGTTAGCAGAGTGTTGTACTGTTACCTAATGGTACCCGACTATTCTACGGGAACCCTGCAACACACTACAGTGCCCACTATCAAGTTGAGTTCCCTAGGTTAAAACAGTGTAAGATATTCTGTGTTTATAACATGGTTTTCTCAACATGGGATATGAGATACCATGTCTGTCCATTGCTTGTGTGAGTGGCTGTGGTATGTGACATGCATTGTACTTTTTCTTCTTGATGACTGGTTAATGTTTTGTTTCTCTGTCTCTGTTGACATGCCAACTTGTAATGTGCTTCTATGAACTTTACACAGAATCACTGGGTCGTCCTTCAGCATGCCACACTGTCTTGTATTTGGTTGCGGGACACACACTGGGAGACTACCGAAAGGAGTGTCTTTGTATCTTTTCCTAAAGATACAAAGTTGGCAGAAATTTGGGTGAGAAGATGTCGTACAGATGTGGGGAACATAAAAACGTTTGTCAGCAAGCAGTTGAAAGAACACCACAAGAAGTTCAGTATTTGCTCTCTTCACTTTGAAGACAGCATGTTTGAACACGACTTCCAACTTCAGCTGTTACCCCCAGAATTTCACCCTAGACGATTCACCCGTTGACTCAAACCAAAAGCTGTGCCTACCATTTTTGCAACCTCGAACCACAGTGAATGACAATTTTCATTTCATCACATTGCTTGCCAGAACCGGAAAAGGGTATGTAAAACAAACATACTTTCCGTGACAGTTGCCTCCGGTGATGTTATTTTACAGTTCTATTTTGACAGTAGTTGCATCTTTTACAGCTTGCAGAGGAGTTACTGCAGTGCACGACTCCAAGAAAAGCAACATCAGAGAAAGAGAATCATTGTTCGATCCCGGTAAGCAGTGTTCTACATGCCATAGTTGACACCATCTAGATTTTAGCAAATTTGAATGCACCGTTTTATTCTGCATATCTGCTTCTGACTGACATTTTTCCTTGACCCTCCACCCTGTAGGTTTGTGCATTTCTGTGCAATATTAATGTCTGTCTTCTAGTGGCCTGTTCTCACATCAATGTGCCACTTAATGCACAGTAGTACTGTATGCAGTATCTGTGGAGGAAGCATGTGTTATATAAAACATGAGAAAACCCAGGAAAAAGGCATTATTTCCATTTAAACCTGAACAAAGCGATTGCATCCTGCCACCCTGTGTTATAGTCCCTTCAAAAATGAGCATGCCTGCCCTTATGTACATTGAAATGTCACACATACACTACAGACATGATCTGTGACATTTCTTGTGCATAATATTGTGTGGTTCTAAGGGTAGGATATTTTCCTCCCACTGAACCAACACATCTGTCACCCACTGTGGATGCTACTGCTGTGGGTCACAAAGCATGGGCCGTGGCATTTATCCTGTCAACTGTACAAAAATTAGATGCACTACTTGTTCATTGTGATTACTGTGCCACATAATCTCATTCTGTGCCAACAGCATCTTGTCCACACATGACCAGACTGCTGTTCATCAAGTCTGCTCACTGGCATTGCGGTGCATTGGTCACACTGTGGCCATGCATATTGGGGTGGTGGATGCACCTGGACATTTTACTGTCTATGGAACGTCTGATATAGATCAGCAAGGGGACATTAGACAGCAGGAATGTGACTATGAAAAAGCAGTTCTCTTGAAAGGAATGACAACAGAACAGTGTGTGCTCTGTGACAGGATGTCTACATGGTGTGCAAGTCAGAATAGAATACAGGACTGCTACATAGATGCTTGTGTCATGCACTGGGAGGCTTCCCAGACAACAGTGCGGGGTTAGTTTAGAAGTCTTGGGGGGGGGTGGAGAGAAGAAAGAACATTAAATGAGATTGAGAGTGATGTGGTGCATAGAGAAAGAGTTTGGGGTGGTGAGGTCTTGGGGGTGGGAAATGGAGCTTCAGGGTGAAATGGCAGAGCTGCAAGGTGGCAGACTCAAGATGGTTACCTTGGTAGGAGGGTGTGGGTGGGAACAACGAAGGATTAATTTGGGGGTTGGGGGGAAGGGGAGTACTCCTGGTGGATTCCATGCTAAAAATGGATAAGATGGGGCAGTAAGGAAGAAAGGCACAGTCTTATATGGGTAGCGTCCATACCTGGGTTATTGGTTGGCTGGGCAATGCAGTCACTTCAGAAGTGCACAGAAAAGGGCCAGAAGAAAAAAATACTCACCTTAGTAATTGCCAAATTGTCAAAGCTGGGACCCTGGGGGGTTCTCATTCCTCAGGGAGCATAATTTGATCGAGGGGTCTCAGGTGGCAGCTTCAGGGGTGCCGACCACCAATAACCACAGTTCCTGTGATGACTATGCTGGGAGCTCTGTGGGATCATTGGCACTTGGTGATTAGAGTCAGAGCAAGGGGTAGAGTGGCTTGGGAGATGGAAGGAGTGATGAGGCAAGGGTGAGAGGGGTATAAGATTTCTGCAGCGTAAAGTTTTTTAATGTGAGCGAGGCAATAGATGACACTGGTGAGTACATTGGGCTGAAGTTTGAAAACCGAGCTTGAGCTCAATGTTCTATGCCTTGGCATAGAGTTAACTCTTTCCTCTCTGGAGCAGTTTAGGTGCTGGGGCTAACTGCATATAGTCAGAATACAGTAAGACTCCATTAGAAGAAACACAATTACTAAGGTGAGTAATTTTTTCTTCTGGCCCTTTTCTGTGCACTTCTGAAGTGACTGCCTTGCCCAGCCCACCAATAACCCAGGTATGGACGCTACCCATATATGACTGTGCCTTTCCCCCTTACTGTCCCATCTTATCCATTTTTAGCATGGAATTCACCAGGATTACTCCCCCTTCTCCCAACCCCCAAATTAATCCTTCATTGTTCCCACCCACACCCTCCTACCGAGGAAACCATCTTGAGTCTGCCACCTTTGTTGCTCTGCCATTTCACCCAGAAGCTCCATTTCCCACCCCCACAAGACCTCACCACCCCAAACTCTTTCTCTATGCACCACATCATTCACAATCACATTTAATGTTCTTTCTTCTCTCCACCCCCCAAGACTTCTAAACTAACCCAGCACTGTTGTCTGGGAAGCCTCCCAGTGCATGACACAAGCATCTATGTAGTAGTCGTGTAGTCTCTCCTGACTTGCACACTACATAGACATCCTGTCACAGAGCGCACGCTGTTCTGTTGTCATTCCTTTCCAGAGAACTGCTGTTTCACAGTCACAATCCTGCTGTTTAATGTACCCTTGCTGATCTATATCAGACTTTCCATAGACAGTAAAATGTCTAGGTGCACCCACCACCGCAGTATGTATGGCCACAGTGTGACCAATGCACCGCAATGCCAGTGAGCAGACTTGATGAACAGCAGTCTGGTCATGTGTGGACAGGATGCTGTTGGCACAGAATGAGACTGTGTGGCACAGTAATCACATGGAAACAAGTGGTGCATCCAATTTTTATACAGTTGACAGGATAAATGCCATGGCCCATGCTTTGTGACCCACAGCAGTAGCATCCACAGTGGGTGACAGATGTTTTGGTTCAGTGGAAGGAAAATATCCTACCCTTAGTAGCACACAATAGTATGCACAAGAAATGTCACAGATCTTGTCTGTAGTGTATGTGTGACATTTCAGTGTACATAAGAGCAGGCATGTTCATTTTTGAAGGGACTGTAACACAGGGTGGCAGGATGCAATCGCTTTGTTCAGGTTTAAATGGAATAATGCCTTTTTCCTGGGTTTTCTCATGTTTTACATAACACATGCTTCCTCCACAGATACTGCATACAGTACTACTATGCATTAAGTGGCACTTTGATGTGAGAACAGGCCACTAGAAGACATTAATATTGCACAGAAATGCACAAACCTACAGGGTGGAGGGTCTAGGAAAAATGTAAGTCAGAAGCAGATACACAGAATAAAATGGTGCATCCAAATTTGCTAAAAGCTAGATGGCGTCAACTATGGCATGCAGAACACTGCTTACTGGGATCGAACAATGATTCTCTTTCCCTGGTTTTGCTTTTCTTGGAGTCGTGCACTGCAGTAACTCCTCTGCAAGCTGTAAAAGATGCAACTACTGTCAAAATAGAACTGTAAAATAACATCACCGGAGGCAACCGTCATGGAAAGTATGATTGTTTTACATACCCTTTTCCAGTCCTGGCGAGCAATGCGATGCAATGAAGATTGTCGTTCATTGTGGTTCGAGGTAGCAAAAATGGTAGGCACAGCTTCTGGTCTGAGCCGACGGGTGAATCGTCTAGGGTGAAATTCTGGTGGTAACAGCTGAAGTTGGAAGTCGTGTTCAAACGTGCTGTCTTCAAAGTGAAGAGATCATATACTGAACTTCTTGCAGTGTTCCTACAGCTGCTTGCTGACAAATGTTTTTATGTTCCCCACATCAGTATGACATCTTCTCACCCAAATTTCTGCCAACTTTGTATCTTTAGGGAAAATGCAAGACAGTGTGGCATGCTGAAGGACGACCCAGTGATTCTGTGTAAAGTTCATAGAAGCACATTACAAGTTGGCATGTCAACGGAGACACAGAAACAAAAAATTAACCAGTCATCAAGAAGAAAAAGTACAATGCTTGTCGCATACCACAGTCATTCACACAAGCAATGGACAGACACGGTATCTCATATCCCATGTTGAGAAAACCATGTTACAAACACAGAATATCTTACACTGTTTTAATCTAGGGAACTCAACTTGATAGTGGGCACTGTAGTGTGTTGCAGGGTTCCCGTAGAACAGTCAGGTACCATTAGGTAACAGTACAACACTCTGCTAACACCACATTTTCAGTAATCAAGGATCAGTTTGTGCACAACAAGGTACAACCCCCGAGGGATGAGACAGAAATAGTATGGCAAGTAAGAAAAGGCAACAGTCAGAAAAGAGGTGGAGTATTGAGCAAAGGTTGGCACAGAGACAGCCACAGAGTCTATTTTTGGGCATGTGGCACCTGTTTAGTTTATCATCACAGTCTAACATATTGGGTTGCAAACAGTGTTCATAGGACATTGAATTGGCATCTGTGGGATAGGCAAGTTGATTTCGAACATAGAAGCTGTCATACCACTGAAGTAGTTATGACAGTAGAATAACACATGCTACAAGATGAGTAAGTGACATACTAGACTCTGGCCTATTTTCTACAGCACAGAGTTCAGACCCTACTGGCTCAGCCAAGAGGTGTGACACATAGGCTGAAGGGTGGTAGGGCATTAGTAGTTCACACAAACTGGCAGGGCACTGGCAGACAGCACACCGCCACTACTACATAAGACAGCAATAAATAATATGCCACAGTATGCAATATATATACTGTAAATGTGTAGTATATGCCATTCCCTGGTATCCTACTAAAATGCACAATGGAACTGTCACCATGCAAAATATATACAGCACGTTATCTTGGTGGTTTGCCTTGTTGGTGTGAGGAGGGATGTGCCAGTAAATCATGGTACAGGGCTGGGGGAGAATAGGGTGGTGGTCACTAAATGCCAGTTGGTGGTGATGGGCCACTAGATGCCCAGGGTTTTATGGTGTCACCAGAGCTTATTCGGGCATAGGGGGCCGGGTATAGTGCACAGTACGCAGTAAGGGTTATTGCTGTGTGATACAAAGGGAAGACCTATATTTCATGTACTGTATTGAAGCATGTTCTGCCATGACTGGTCATGGGTGGGGGTGCTTCACTGTTGAACTGTTGCATAATAGTACCATCATAGCATGTGGGGGTGGGGGGGGTAAGAAGATGTCAAGGGAACTGAGGTGGAGCCATGGTGGGTACAAACTCAGTGGGACAGGACCATACACATTGCTTACAGTTGCCAAACATCCATGTACCTCAAAGTAACATTAGCCAATGTTTTGGCAGTTCTAAATGTATGCAGTATGATTAATTGAGTGGTGTGCTACCTAAGCATGCAATCATTGTGAACCAGACACACAAAATGTAAGAAATGCAGTACAGCGGTTTGACTGCAGCTTATTTAGCAGGTGTTGGGGATATAGGAGTGTGTGTGTGTGTGTGTGTGCGTTTTTATTGTTTGAGGGGGGAGGCCAAACTGACATCTCAGCTTGTCTCATTGCATTCCAGTCCTCAACATCTGGATCCTGTGCAATATAAAATGACATGGCAGAAAATAACAAAGGCTAGAATTCAGTGAAGGAGACCTAAATAAAATCACAAAATACTGAGGACTGGACCGGCAGGGGAATGCAACAGCTATGCAGTGTCTCAAACCAGCTGACTGAAAATCTCACACAGGTTGTCTGCAGATGAACCAAACACCTGTTATCCCCTCCCCCACCACACACCAACACAAGTAGAAACCATGCAACATCTGGCATCACTTGCACAAATGGGAAAAAGATGCCACCAGCAAGCAAGCTGCTCTTTAAAGGAAAGCAGCCCAAAACGTGGGCTCCCTGCCCCGGACAGCTTACTCTCTGGTTTAGCTCTGATTAGCAAGAGTGTGATTTTCATGCACCGCAACTTGCTGTATTTACATTTTTAAAATTCAGGAACCCAGAAGTATGGAGGAGAGGCAGGGACGCTCATTTGCTGCTGAAGACAGTCTGTGGCCTTTCTCGCTTCAATACAAAAGTATTGAAGCGGTAGACGGCGCCAACTATTTTCAGCAAATGGAACCCGTATGCCTCCTCCATACTTCTGGGTTCCTGGGTTTTAAAAATGTAAATACAGCAAGTTGCAGCACATGAAAATCCCACTCTTGCTGGTCAGAGCTAAACCGGAGGGTAAGCTGCCCGAGGGAGGGAGCCCACATTTTGGGCTGCTTTCCTTTAAATATTTAAAGCTGAAGGCAATGATATGAGCTGGTATTAAGAACAAAACAGGACGAAATCATGCAGAGGGCTTCTGGTGCAGATCACATGAACACAAAAATACTGAAGGCTGCTTAGGCAGTGAATGACAACTGCTTTAAAAGGATTACATTGGTCTACAAGCATGAATCTTCTACGTAGGGCACAAGCAACTGAATCAAAAATACAGAATATGTCGAATAAAAGGGGGAAGGAGAGCATGAGTCTAAGCAAAGTAACAGTTTAAATACAGGTTGCATGCAGCAGTGAGTGCTGCTGATATAAACTCTCTCCTCTGCTATGCCCTGGGGGGGAGTAAATTAGCATTGTTGGAGCAGACCGACTTGTTAGTTGTGCTCCATGATGTTTGCAAACCATAGAAATCATTCCAATGCTCCATATATTCTTTCATCTTGAGGCTACTATAAACAATAATAAGATGCTGTTCCATTTCTGCTACTTGCCACTGGTGCAAAACCAGAAAGGGACTAAGATAGCAAATCAGTGCAGACAAGTGTTTCTAAAAAGTGAATAGCTTATATATATATATATATATATATATATATATATATATACACATAGAAACATAGAAGTTGACGGCAGATAAGGACCATAAGGCCCATCCAGTCTGCCCATTTCTTTTCTACCTTATAAATGTGCCATGGCTTTGCTCTGTCAGTGGCCTATCTATTCATAGTCATTTGTATTGCTCCCTTATGCCTATCCATGCCTGTTTGAAGCCCTGTACTGTATTCATAGCCACCACTTCTTGGGGTAAGCCATTCCATGCATCCACCACCCTTTCTGTGAAAAAGAATTTCCTCACATTCCCCCTTAATCGGCCCCCCTCTAATCTCATGCTGTGTCCTCTTGTCCTGCTATTTTTCTTATATTTAAACATGTTGGACACTTTCACCTTGTTAATGCCCTTAAGGTGTTTGAATGCCTCGATCATATCACCTCTCTCCCTCCTTTGCTCAAGGGTATACATATTGACCTCTGTTAATCTGTCCTCATATGTCTTCTGATGCAGTCCCTGCACCATTTTGTTGCCCTTCTCTGGACTGCCTCAATTTGGTTAATGTTCTTGTGAAGTTGTGCTCTAGTACTGCACGTAGTACTCAGATGGGGCCTAACTAGTGTCTTGTAAAGAGGGATTACATTTCCTCTCTTACGACTTGTGATACCCTACTAATACACCCTAACACCTCCCTAGCCTTACCTACTGCTTTAGAGGTCTGCTTGGATGATTTCAGGTCATCAGTGATGATGATGATGCCCAAGTCTTTTTCTTCCTTTGTGACTGCTAGCAGCTCCTCTCCCAGCCTATAGGTGGCTTCAGGGTTTCTCTTCCCTATGTGCATGATTTTGCACTTCTTTGCATTAAATCCCAGTTGCCACTCTTCTGACTATTTTGCTAGTTTATCCAGATCTCTTCTCATTCTTCCCACCCCATCTGGATCATCTACTCTGTTGCAGATCTTGGTGTCATCTGAAAACAGACAAGCCTTACCCTCTAGTCCATCTGCAAGGTCACTAATGAAGATGTTGAAGAGGACTGGCCCCAGGACTGATCCCTGAGGTACCCCACTTGTGACTTGCATCTCTTCTGACTGTATACCATTTACCACCAGCCTCTGTTTTCTGCCCGTCAACCAGTTTGCCACCAGTTGACCAACTTACTGACCACCCAGGCCTACCAGCTTATTTATCAATCTTCTATGAGGAACAGTGTCAAAAGCTTTGCTGAAGTCAAGGTAGGCAACATCAACTGCTCCCCTTGGTCCACCACTCTGGTTACCCAGTCAAAGAAATCTATGAGATTAGTTTGACAGGACCTTCCTTTGTAAACCCATGCTGTCTTGGATCCTGTGCCCTATGGATTCCAGGTGTTGCACTATCCTTCCTTAAGGAGTGCCTCCTAATCTTGCCCACTACTGAGGTAAGACTGACTGGTCTGTAGTTCCCTGCCTCCTCCCTGCTACCACTCTCATGGGCGGGATCACATGAGCCCTTCTCCAGTCTTCTGGGACCTCTCCTGTGCTCAGAGACTCATTAAACAGTTCTGCTAATGGCTCTGCTAGTTCCACCTTTAGCTCCTTAAGTACCCTGGGATGTATGCCATCAGGTCCCATTGCCTTATCCACCCTAAGCTTAGCAAGCTCTTGTAGGACCCTTTCTTTTGTGAAGGGAGTAGTGCTCACCTCCCTCCCCCCATGTCCATGATGCTGAGCTGTGGGCCCTGCCCTACCTTCTCTTCAGTAAATACTGAGCAAAAGTATCTATTTAGGATAGATGCCTTTACAGGGTCCTCCTCCACATGCTCCTTTTCTCCATTAAGCTTAGCAATCCCCTCTGAACTTTCTCCTTTCACTAATGTATCTATAGAAAGTCTTGTCACCTTCTTTTACTGTTCGTGCTAGTGTTTCCTCAGTTTGGGACTTTGCCTGCCTTACTGCCTTCCCTGCTTCCCTTAGGGCAGTTTGGTATGCCTCCCTATCTTCATCCCGCTGTGTTCCCTTATATTTCCTGAAGGCCAGCCTTTTGGCTCTGACCTTTTCTGCTACTGTATTTGAGAACCAAAGTGGTTTACTTCTTCTTTTGCACTTCCTTTTCTGTCTAACACAATGGGATGTTGCTTCAAGTATTGCATCCTTAATGCTTGCCCACTTTGCCTGTACCCCCTCACCTGTGTTTCTTTTTGCCAGGGCTAGCTTAACTCTGTTGGCCATCTTATCAAAGTCAGCTCCTCTGAAGTCCCATATTTTTGCCTTGGAATGGGATGATTTAGATGTAGTAGCCAAATTGAACCATACCATGTGATGGTCACTGGCCCAGGTGACCTTCTACCTGGAGATCTGTGATCCTTCCTTGTTAGTCAGTACTAGATCTAGGATAGCCCTGTCTCTTGTGGGTTGCTGTACCAGTTGTTTGAGGCCCTCCCTGCAGGAAATCCACTATGTGTCTAGTTCTGGCAGATGTTCCTGCTGGTATTGACCAATCTGTATCCGCATGTTGAAGTCTCCCATTATCAGAACCTCCCTTTAGCTATCATGTTTGTATATCCTTTAACAGTAATGTGTCTATGTCCTCCCCCTGGTCTGGGGGCCTGTAGACAACCCCAGTTCTTATGGCTGTCCCATTTCCTGTTTCCAGGGTGACCCACAGTTCTTCTGGCTCCTTAGGTGTATTCTGAATTTCTGTAGCTTTGATATTTTCATTGACATACAGGGCCACTCCTCCCCCCCTTTTTGCACCTCGGTCTCTTCTGAACAATACATAGCCAGGTACTGAAGTCTCCCAAGTGTGGTTACTGGTAAACCACGTCTCACTAATTGCTACTATGTCCAGTTTAGCCTCTGACATTGTGCCTGCAGGTCTGGGATTTTATTTCCCAGGCTGTGAGCATTTGTACATGATTTTCCATTGGCCAGATTTTGGTGTGTTAGTTGTTGGGTGAGGTTTGGCATTACCCCGTCGTCGTATGGGGGATCCGAACCTTTTTTCTTACCTGGTGATGCAAATGAACTGCAAACATGCTGAATCCCTGTTTGACCACTAGCTGAGGGGGGGAAGGGTTTTCTTCCCATTCGACGTATGGGGTGCTGCACCCCTCTCCCCATTTGCTATTTTAAATATTCTGCAAAGACGTGAAACTTCTGCCCCAATGCACTGACTCCCTCCTTAGTCAGATGCAGTCCATCAAATTTAAAGTACTTTCGCTCCCAGAACTGTTGCCAGTTCCCTACAAATCTGTGTCCTTTTTCCTGGCACCAGCCCTTGAGCCACGTGTTTAGCTCCCCTATCTCCCCTTCTCTTACCTTCCGTCCATCTGCTCCCCTCTCCCAGACTGGCAGGATCTCAGAGAAGGAGATGCCAGAAGAAATAGATGATAGTTTGTCACCCAGCCTGGTCAGGTGTTCCTTGGTCTCCACAACTGACCGGCTGGAGAGATCATTAGTCCCTATGTGTACTAGGACATCAATGTTTTCTCCTGCTTTGTGAACAATTTTAGCAATGCGGTCAGTGTCTCTCCATGCTGATGTACCTGGGAGACATCTGACCATTACACCTGGCTGGAGATGGGTATCAACTCCCCAAATCATGGAGTCTCCTATGATCAGAAGTTTTTTGGATTTCCTTTTTGCTTTTTTTGTTTTGGTTCCTGATTTGGGTGAGTTTGGTTGTGCTAGCTCCTGTGCTGCAGTGGCCTGCTCTGCAGTGTCTTCTGCCTCTTTGTTTGATTTCAGAGATAGAGGCAGATACCTGTTTGTAGTGTTTATATGGTTTTTGGAGGTAATATGTTGGAGAGCAGAGAGTGATGGGGCACCCGATTTGCACCTCCTAACCACCTGCCAACCTCCTGGACCAACTACCGTCTGCGGTCGAGGTTTTTCTGTTGGATGCTGGGGAAATGGCGGGTGGTTCTTATAATGTATTTCCTCTTGAATATGAAATTTGAGGCATGCAATCTCTGCCCATGTTGCCCGAAGCTGAGCCCTAAGATCTCCAAAGGCCCAGCATGTAGGACAGTGTCTTAAATCCTGTAAGACTGTCCTTCTGAAAATTGTTCCACAGTACCTGCAGTTAATGATATCCATTCCAGATAAGTTGCTCAGTTTATAACCTAGTCAGAGTAATTAGAAGGGAAAAAAAAGGAAAAAAAAATGCAAGTTATGGTTTGATTGTGTTTTGTTTAACTTGTTATAACAAGTTAAATTACCAGTGCACCTGTAAATGAACTCACCTTGTGGAGGCCCCACTGATCCATCCCTTCCTGCTCTGCCACAGGAAATGTCACAACTGTGGTACCCTATAAAAGGAGTGTAGTGTGGGGTGGTTGGGGATGGGGGTGGGTGGCTGGGCCCTTCCCCTGCCGAAAAAGAAGAACCACGGACGAAAGAACAATGAGGTAAGAGCAGAAACAATCAGTCAACAACAAATGCAGTAACCCTGAAAGCTTATCTTAATGTTAGATAAAACTGTAAAACCTGTAAAGCACCACCTGTAATAATTTCAGAGAAGATATACGCTGTAAGAAACACTTTGCTACAGAGAAAAATAAAACAAAGAAATGTTAGCAACAAACAGTAGTAATCCCTGTGAGTAAAAAATTAAAATAACACCACACAGTAAATCTGCTTAGCCAAAATAAGTCTTAATCTTTTTCCCTTGCTCTGGTAAGTTTCTCTACGCTGCCTTTCAAGCAGTCTTAGAAGGAAAGAGCTCAGGTGAAGCTAGGTGCCTTGGCCAGCAAACCAAGTCTTCTACCTCCAAGATATCAACTAACCTGACTTTTTAACCTTTCTTTCTGTTGGAAATTACTGACAGTTTGCCAGCTCCACCCCCCACATACACACCTAATCCTTTGGAAGAGCTGTGGGAGGAAAGCAATTAGCTCCTTCATTATGAGAAGGAGACTGAAACACCTCTGAGACAAAAAACCTTATAAAAAAAAAAAAACAAGAATAAAATAAAACACAGTGTCAAACAGTAATTTTGCTTAGCCCAATGATAAAAAAGTCACAAAAATGTAAGCTCCACCTGTAGTACAGTAATTTCAGAGAAGATATACCCTGTAAGAAACACTTTGCTACAGAGAAAAATAAAGCAGTAACAGAAGATATACCTTGCAAAAGACAATTTGAATCAGAAGATTACGGCAGTAATCTGTTACTTACACCTGTAGGCACACCTTGTAATAATGCAGAAGAAGGTATACCAGCAACAACAATTTGAATCAGAGAAAAATAAAGCAATGAAATGTTAGCATCAAACAGTAGCAATCCCTGTGAGTAAAAAATAAAAATTACACCACACAGTAAATCTGCTTAGCCAAAATACGTCTTAATCCTTTTCCCTTGCTCTGGTAAGTTTCTCTCCTCCAACTTTCAAGCAGTCTTAGAAGGAAAGAGCTCAGGTGAAGCTAGGTGCCTTGGCCAGCAAACCAAGTCTTCTACATACACACATATCTATCTATCTCTCTCTCTCTCTCTCTCTCTCTCTCTCTCTCTCTCTCTCTCTCTCTCCACCAAGCAGAAAACAGCTGGATAAGCTACTAATATTTAGGAAACGTGTACTTACACAATGACAAGTGGCATGAATCCTGGCTGTGCTGTTGCTTCTGTGCTGTGACTGAGAGACACTGTAACAAGACACTGGTCAGATGCATGGGCTATTAGACCTCAGAGCAGAGGGCACTCTGGGAAGACTATCTGGGACAAGAAGCAATAAAAGAAAGATAAATGGCAGCCCCCAAGGGCCATAAAATAGCAAGCGAAAGTTAGAAAAAACACCTCACACAGCCTGAGCTGAAAAATAACACTGGGATGAACTAAGAACACACAATGGATGGTAAAAAATATATTTTCCTGATTTTAACATGCTGTTTAAAATTTGACCTCACTTACCAAATGAAATAAATGGCAGAGTTGTAGTTCAAGAAGGCAGGCAAGTGGTCATGTCTGATTCTGCATGCTGCCTTTTTTTCAGTTCTCTTGTCACATACCAGACATGCCTCTCAGTAGGAGTATTGGATGTCATGGTGACTGATCACTGTTCTCTAAAGCACACTTAATTTGAATGCAATATCAAGTCAATTGAGTGATGAAAGGTGAGGGGGAGGGGGTGGAATTCGAGAGTCAATGGTACATTATTACCTTGAAGAGATAAATAATAACTATAAGCACTTAGAAGATTTGTATTATACACTGCAACAATGTTAAAAAAAGTTTAAAAAAATGTAGCACTGAGACCTTCAATGGCCGGAGTGTTACTGTATATTTAAACTATAGGTAGTGGTTAAGGCTCATTTTTCTTCTGTAAAAACAGACACACAAACGGTCCTTTTTTTTTTTTGTTACTTATAAACAAAACTTCCCTTCCCACTTCCACAAATTAGCAATTTCTATTCATAAGTCATGTTAAGTCATACTCTTGCATGTTTTATGTTTTATTTTGTTTTAAGTACTTCAGTTGTATTGATGTAATACTGCTTGTTAAGTAGCTCTATAGGCAATGGTTATAGCTCATTTGTCCTTTGTAAAAGCTGCCACACAGACATGGGCATGGGAGGGGACAGTGTGTTTGACACGGCACAGCGGTACATCCCACTTTAATCAAGGGCACCAGATGTACAGTAAGACCCCTGCCAGTAAACTTCCCTCTTTCTGCCTCACCCTGGTAGGCTCCTCACATTTAATGTGCTGCTGCTGCATGAAATGGGTTTGGCTTGTCATGACTGGGAAAAGTGTGCAATGTAAAAGACTTAAATCACCATGGTTAGCCTTAATTAAAAAGACACTCAATCATATCAGAAAAGGAGTTTTATGGATTTGGACAGAATAGTATTAACTACATTTAAATTTGTAACATTTCCTGGTAAAAGTTTAGAAAAAATATATACAATAAAAATCCCAAAATAATTGTTCAGCAATCTTTACATGTGAATGAGGACATATAGAAGATTTAGCTCATATAGTGTTAATCTGCCCAACATATAGCAGTATAAGGAAAACCATCCTTAAAAATTAATGTCAGGGGAAAAAATGGACTTGTTTACTTGCTCTGCTCAAAAGAAAAGGAAGTTTTACTTAGACTGGAATATTTTCTGAAAGATGTGTATTTACAAATGAAGAGGGGGAGGTACCTAAAACAAACAATAGAAACACTCTGGATACAGAAGTTGATACCAGCCCATTTACAGAAGAAAGGGTTCTGAAAGAACTCTTAAAACTGAAGGTGGACAAAGCAATGGGGCCTGATGGGATTCATCCCAGAATTCTAAAAGAACTAAGGGTAGAACTAGTGACACCACTGACTACCCTCTTTAACACATCATGGGAGGATGGGGTGGTACCTGAGGATTGGAGGAGGGCAGATGTGATTCCCCTTCACAAAAGTGGGAGCAGGGCAGAAGCAGGAAACTACAGACCAGTTAGTTTAACCTCAGTGATAGGGAAAATGATGGAATCACTTCTGAAGGAAAGAACTGTTGAGTACCTAGAGGCCAGAGGGGCACAGGAGACAAGACAGCATGGATTCACAGCAGGAAGGTCATGCCAGATGAATCTAATAGATTTATTTGACTGGGTGACCAAAGTAGTAGATCAGGGAGGGGCTGTGGACATGGTCTACCTAGACTTTAGCAAGGCATTTGACTCAGTCCCACACAAAAGATTAATATACAAGTTAGCCAGCCTGGGAGTGGGTCCCAAGAAGATAGCCTGGGTAAAGAATTGGCTGGAGAATAGGACACAGAGGGTAATAGTAAATGGAGTCCACTCTGAAGAAAGGGGGGTTACTAGTGGGGTGCCGCAGGGTTCAGTATTAGGACCGGTCCTCTTCAGTGTCTTTGTAAGTGACATTGCAGAGGGACTGGAAGGAAAAGTATGTCTCTTTGCAGAAGACACAAAGATCTGCAACAGAGTTGATGCACAAGGTGGGGTGGAAAGGACGAGAAGGGACTTGGCAAGGTTAGAGGAATGGTCAAATGTATGGCAGCTTAGATTTAATGCTAAGAAGTGCAAGGTAATGCACCTGGGAAACAAAAACCCAAGGGAAGAGTACACAATGGGGGATGAGATACTAACAACAATAAAATGGAAAGGGACCTGGGGGTAGTCATATCAGATGACTTAAAGGTGGGCAAGCAATGTGAGAGGGCAGTAAGGAGGGCTGGGGGGATACTGGGATGCATAGGAGAGGCATCACCAGTAGAAAACAGGAAGTTGTTATCCCTCTGTACAGACAGCTGGTGAGACCCCATCTGGAGTACTGTGTGCAGTTCTGGAGACCCAATCTCCACAAGGACATAGACAAGATGGAAGCTGTCCAGAGGAGGGCAACTAAAATGGTGCAGGGTCTGCACCGGAAGACATATGAAGAGAGACTAAAGGAGCTTAATATGTATAGCCTCGAGGAAAGGAAGGAGAGGGGGGACATGATATAAACGTTCAAGTACTTCAAGGGAATCAACAAAGTCCAAGAGGGTAGCATCTTTCAAAAAAAGAAGTGTGCAAAAACAAGGGGGCACAATTTGATGATGGGGGCATGGCTCAGAGGTAATGTAAGAAAGTATTTTTTCACAGAGAGGGTTGTGGATGCATGGAACAGCCTTCTGAAGGAGGTTGTGGAGTCAAAAACAGTGATTGAATTCAAGCATCTATGGGACAGCCATAAGGCAATTCTAGGGGGTTGGGGTAGAAAGAAGTAGGCTGCTGGTTAACTAGGGTCTGCAGCTTATCCATTAGGTAGGGAAATGGGCAGACTGGGTGGGCCAAGCGGTCCTTATCTGCCATCAAATTCTATGTTTCTATGTTTCTATGTACTGTATTGAATCTGAAGAGAAAATAATCTGTTTTGGTGTAGGAATAATGACTAATTGATTTAAGAATATACTTTTTAGCCTTGTTTTAATCTGTATTTATTTAACATAAAAAGGTTTTTATTACAGAATGTATTTCTATAATATATTTATTGTAAATCATGAACTGATGCATTCCCCTTAAGAAAGTAACCCCTATTTGCACTTTAGTACATTTTTCACTGTTTGTGCATATTGTAATCTCTATTTGATGGGCAATAAAATCATTCTGATTCTGGATAACAACTGGGTGGCACAAAACTGAGTCCTCTATTAGACATACACACTAGAAAACATAAACATACTGTACTTTAGTTGTTAGTTAATGGCACCAGGTGGATTGATGCAACATTGTCACAAAAGATTGCCCTCCACCCCCACCACAATCCCCCATGTCCTAAATTATTAAAAAATGTGCATACGCAGTACTCCATGACTCTGTGGTGGAGCAGCACCCCCCAACCAAGATCCAATATCTCCCACAAGAGTAATGCAATAATAATCTTTGTGGTTGCCCCCCCCATCACCACCACCACCACCATCCCAATCCCAGTAAGAATAAATAAATAAAATACAAAAATAAATAAAAATAAACCTCTGTGGTCATGTAGTGGTACTCCCATCCCCATATGGTAACTCACCACCACCCAGCTCCATACCACAATTCTCTACTCTGATCTGTACTGGGGAGTGAAGAGAAATGTATAGATTACAGAAATTGTGCAATGCACATAGGGGTTGGGAGGTTGTGGTACCAGTATTCCATCAGTGATGTTATTTATCTATTTTTATAGGAAACCAGTGATGTGATTGGGTTGATGTCTGACTAACGCAAAGAGAACTAATGCTTTATTCAAGGGGGTGGAGTTATTGAATATCAGGCAGGGGCTCAACAGCAACACCATGAATTAGAAGCATACCTCTGTAACTGGGGATGGGGTGGGGACAACACTGCCCCCTACCGTGTCCCTATGCCCATTGCCCAATCATGTCACCATGTTTATTCAACCATCCACACACTATCCTGGCACCACTCATCTTACCGTAGCATGCAGTGGGGGCTGAGGAGCGTCACCAGCCTCTCAATATGCGCCTGTTCATGGTATGGTCCCATATACAAACAACTGCACTCGCAGATAGCTGCAGCTTCAAATCATAATTGTATCGGTACACCATCCATACTCTAAATTGAAAATATGTGCAGATCCATTTGATTTAGTGTCCCTACATAGAAAAAAAATAGGACGTAAACAGTGAAAATGTTGTTACACCCCCCCCCACAGGGATCAAACCCAGTACCCTTTGCATCAAGGAGATGTGCACGATCCCCCAGGTCATTATCTCTGTCTGATGAAAGAATGGTTTTTCTTATACTTATATTTATCTATGTCGGTTGTGGCTGAATTTGAAAATAAGCACAGTATGTGTTGATTCTGCCTGCTGTCACCTTCTTTTTGAATATAAGTACTAAAAAAAAGTTACTCCATCAGTCTTTTTCACTACAGTATGCAGGTATACTAAATATACAGCTTCAGCACATATTCTCAATTTAGATTTTTATTACAATTAGTCTGACACTCTCCTGCATCTTTGCTTGTCCATGGTCTCATGGCAGTTTTAAACGATCACCACCACAGAAAGCCACAACGTCAACTCATAACCGATTTGGCTCAGCATTCATACTCCTACAGTAGTTGACATTATAAAATGGGCAAAGGATTTCAAGCAATCTGATTGGTTGTTAGCCGTGCATTAGATGTGTCTAATGCACAGCTAAAACTAGAACCCCCATTTAGAATACACAGGCCCATTTAATAAGCACAATAAGCCACTCCGGGGATGTGCATTAGACAGTTCTAATGCACGGCTAGGGGACTGGATGCACTTGGCCTGTGGCCTCGTGCCTCACTACGTCCCCCGCCCAGCCATGCATTAGAACTGTCTAATGCACACCCCATCATGTCTTATTGCTTACATATACTATGCATTTTCAATGTCCCCCCATAGAACCCAGTGTCATAGTAGTACAGTATATACAAAATGCAAATATATACAAAACTTGACCCCACATAATATTTTTTTTATCCCACACACACAGAAGACAGCTTGAAAAACAAAATGCAATTTATCAGATATGCACACACAGTCGATCTTGAAAAACTACTGCTAGGAGACTTAGAATCTAGTTAATTTATGGTATTTTGTATTGTACAGTATTTCCACTTCTTAAAAATAAATATTCCATTTTACATGTTGTGCGGTGTCATATACTGTACTTAGCATGTGCGATGGAAGACACTGGAGAGATGTGAGTAGGGAGAAGTAATCTGGTGGAGGAGTAAAAATGGGCAAATAATCATTTGTCTGTGTTTAGATTTTAATACATAAAGTCATATGGCATATAATGTACAGTACCTAGCAGATCACAACAGTGTGCAACTGGAGACAGTATATACATAAACTGAGGAAGTAAATGATCAGAATAGGCAGAGGGTACAGGTTTAACATTTATGCCCTGAAAAAAAATGGCTCATTGTGTCCAGCGGCATAGAAATAAGACAGGCATAAAAGACAGAAACTGTATGAATAATTAAGAGCACACTTAATTGCAGGACAGTGCATAATGAAAAAAAAGAGAAAAAAGTTGCTGCTTGATGAGATGGCATAGTGAACAGCAGCTCTACAGTATACAGTCTGTGGAGGAGTGGGATGGGGAATGGCTGTTATTTAATATTGTAATGAAAACCAGCAGGGGATGTCATTGGCCAGCAAGGGGTGTTAAATAACATTGTACATTCCAATGAATGGTACCTATAGCTGCATTTTGTTAAAAAAGAGCACATTTATTTTATGAGGGCATTTAACCAAACAATCCAGCATGTTCTGTTTGAGTGATTAATCGAACTGCAGTTCTCTGGAAACGAATGCAGTACCCACTACGAGAATACAGTTACAATATTAAGATTATAAATGTATGCAGGGGCCCCATTTTATAAAACCACCGCTACTGTACCACCGCTACAACTGCTACCCAAACATTTTACTAAACAATGAATGCAGTACATGAAAAAATTACACAAGGATTGCATTGATTTATACAGTTTATTTCTTTTTGGAATCATCACAGTTTATCAACTCAACGTCACCTGCTGGTGCACTTGCAAACACAAACTCAGACACTAGATGTGTTGCAGTCACCACCAGATGGATTGGGGGGGAACTGCATTTGAAAGTAAATATATGGCAGTGAATAATCAGAATGCCGAGCCGGCACCGAGTGGCACAGTGCCGCACCAAGAGGTACACCCAGCAGTACCGAGCGTCACAGTGCCTCATCAACCGGTACACCACGGTACTGGGCAACTTATCTGTAGCGACCACTGTAAATGCACTGAAATTTGAATTCCTAAGTATGTAACCTTTTCCTGAACCCATTTAAAGGGGAAGGATTCTTTAAATTGCTGGTGGAAGGAACCATTAACAATGAGAGTTTCAGTTTTGTCTGCATTATCTTTAAACCCAGACATACACCAAAATAGTTCAAGGTGTCTAACAGTGTAGGGATTGTTTTCTGGGGTTCACAGAGGTAGATGAGGGTGTCATCTGCATATAATGAAATGTGGTTCTCTTGTTCATTCACCCTGACCTTCGAAAAGTTATTCATGTGTCTTATTGTGGCTTCAAGGGTTCCATGCTTAACACAAATAGGAGGGGAGACAGGGGGCAACTCTGCCTTGTGCCCCTTTCAACAGAAAAAGCTCCAGAAATTGTATCATTCACATTAATTCTACCAGAAGGTTTGTTATACAGCATCTGGATTCAAGACATGAAGCCCTCCCCAAATCCCATTTTCTGCATCACAGACTGCAAACAGACCCAGTTCAAGTGATCAAATGCATTTTCAGTGTCTAGAAATAATGCTAGATGGGGCTGTTTATTGTTCTGATGGGCTGCTAAAATGCTCAGTAGATGCCTTATATTATTGTGAAGGTCACGTTAGGGGATGAACCCTGTGTGGGCTAGGTGTATAAGGCAACTGATGCAGGTTTGGAGCCTATTAGCCAGGATCTTGGTAAAGAGCTTCATGTCCTGGTTTAATAATGAGATTGGCCTAAAGGCCGCACAAGTCACTACTTTCTTTGGGCTTTGGAATAACTGTTACCAGGGCTTCCTGCCAAGACTGTGGTGGTGTGCCTTCTACCATACATGTATTAAAAGTGAGTTTGGTAATGGGAGTTGGATCCTACCTGAATGCCTTATAAAATTTGGCGCTGAAGCCACCTGGGCCCAGAGCTTTTCCATTCTTGGAATCAATGATCACCTTTACAATTTCCTCATCTGTGATGGGGTTATCTAGTTTGCTACCAGTCTCTAGGGAGAGAGACTTTAGTTGTAAACCTTCCAGAAATTCAACTGTGGCTGCCCTAATAGGGTACCGATATTCAGGTTCAGCATACAGTGCTGCATAAAATTGTTTAAAGCAATCTGCTATTTTCTTCTGTGTGAGCCAATAGAGCCCTGCCACTTATTATCCTTAATACACTAAACCACCATATCAGCAGCCATGTGTTCCAGACAACGTGCTAATAATTTGGTGGTTTTGCCCCAATTTCAAAATATTTATGGTTGGCATATCTGAGATAGTCTTCTGCTTTTTTGTATTGTGCTTCTTGGAGTCTTTGACGCACTCAAATTAAAGCTTTTAGAGTCTGGGAATTTTCTAGATTAGCTTTATGGCTTGCTAGAATGTGTTTGATTTCAGCCAGGATTATTTTCTTGTGCAGCTATGCATTTTTTTCAGAAGCTCAGCTAATCAGATGGCGTCTTGCCACCTTTTTTGTGGTGTCCCACACCAAGCTCTGTGATATGGAAGGGTGTTTGTTGAGGCTGTCTGTCTCTGTGATTACTTGGCTGATTTTGGTTTTGAGATTGGGGTCATTGAGGAGGGATAAAGTAAGGAGTCAGAGATAAATCTTGTCCCCTACTCCAAGTCACAAGGTTATGGCAATGGGCATGTGGCCTGATTGGATGATATTGTAAATGGATGAATTACTGATTTTGTGAAGGTGGGTCTTTTGGGTGACAAATAAGTCAATATGGGAGTAAGCAGAATGGGGAATGAGTAAAACATAAAGGGCAGGATTCACAAAGAAGAAGCACCCAGTGCAACTCAGATGTGCCAGCGCAAGTCAGATGCGCCGAGCACAGACAGAGCGATTCACAGAGGCATGCACCGGTGCAACAGGCGATGCACCAGGGCATCCCGGATGCCCTGAGCCACACAAGGGAGCAAGTCAAAGCAAGTGGAGCAAGTCAGCAGAGCAATAGGGAACAACCATGGCGCTGAAACAATGAAACCCACAGACACAGGTGCTGATAGTAACATGTTTATAAAACAGTAAAACCAGATACAAAACTGTACAACAGAACCCCCTGAACAACAAGAAAACAGGTGGCCATAAACAGAAACAGTAAAGAGAGCAAGACCCCATGAAGAGGCAGGGGGACACTAGCACTGCTGAGGCCCGCCACGCTACACCTGTGCACAGCCACATAAGGGCAATCACCAAAGAACACTCTGCAGGGCAGCTCACAGGTGCTGAACGGTCCTGGAAATAGGCCACAGGGCTGCCTGGATGGCCACACGGATCTACCCCTCCACATCAGGCTGGGCATGTCCCCCCTGCCACGGCATGTCATCCCTGGAGACCTACAGCAATGACAGAGAGAACACACACTGAGGGCCTGAATGTAGACAACACCCCAACCCAGCAGTATCCCACAGCAGCAAACCACAGCAACAGCAGAATGCACCACCTAAGTGGCCTGGCACCCAGGAGCCTCCACCTCCGTGACTCAGTGATGGCCACGGCCCTCTACCTGTCCTCTGGGCCTGCAAATCATAACAGACAAAGAGCACCATGAGACAACACAGCAGTGCCAGTAACACACAGAAAAACTGACGTGCATGGGGGGGCAGGGACAGCCAAACAGCACCACTGTGCAGGATGCACTGCCACAGTGCCCCCTCCCAGCATGAGTGCATGCAGCACACAGTGATCTGCATGCAACAACAGCCCTGCCCATAGCCCCCCCATGGCACACATGACAGGGCTGCATGGGGCTGCATGGGGCAGGTGCAGCCACCACCATGTGTGCAGGATGACAGTGACCCAAGTGAGTGCTCCATGAGGGTCTATCACACACACCCAGCATGCACCACAAAAGGAGCCAGATGAGCGACACCTACCTGGCCTTGGTGGTACACCCCAGTGTGCATGGCAATGCAGCAGCCCTGGTCTCTCCGGGTCCTGCTTCTGGAGGTCACTGAAATAATGCCTGCACTGCTCCCCAGTGCGTGGCAGCCCAGTGCACTGTACCAGCTTCCTGGCAATAGAGGCCCACACCTCTGCCCTGGGCACATGAAGGTCCTCCTGCCTAAACAGCCTCCCCTCCATTGGCATAACAAGTGCCACAAGATGCAGCAGCTTCACCTGGGACCAGTTCATGGCCCTAGGGGATTGTCAACCAGCTCTAGGCATTTCCCCACTGACAGTAACTGTCACTCAGCGCAACATGGTGAAGCATGATCACAGTACCGATATGTGCCATGTGAAACACAGAGCCATGTGCAGTACACCATGCACAGTGCGTGAAGCGCGATAGGTCAAAGGAAGTACAGCATGTGCAATGCCAACCACTAAGGTGTGGCGAGGTCATGGCCAGGTCGCATATGCATGATACACGTGCATCCGCCATGTTGTGCATGGCATGCGCTATGGCTGCCTACAGTGCACAATGCACAATTCATGGCCACTTCGACCACCCAGTGCAGCATGTTCTGTGCATTTGGGTGTACGGAATGCAATACAGGACACAGTGCGATGGCCAGTGTTCCTGCAGTGGCGCATCATGGAAGCAGTGTAGCGGCACATATCAGAAGATGCACCATTGCACACAGTGATCATGCATGTGCGACAGATGCATCGTAACATCATAGGTGCATCTCAGAGATGCTCCTAGTAAAGTGAGATGAGATGGGGGCAATTATGCAATTCACAGACAATGTACCCTAAACCCCTTCATTCCACATGCATGAGCATCTCAGCTGATTAGCATCTCATTACCAGAGGACCCAGCCTCATTTGCATGCCCTGATCCATAAATGCTCCCAAAGCTGCAGGTTGAGATCAGGTTACTGAGAGAAAACAGCCTTGAAGGTGAGTACACAGCTATATTGACATGGTCAACTGAACACACTGGGGGAATGCACAGGTGCATACAAGCCTCTGAACATGCACGGCCACCACATGAGGAACAGTGCCTCCCAACATGCACAGAATGTGGATTGAATGCCCATAATGTTGAACACAAAACCTGTGCAGTACACAGGATGCACAGGACACTGGTAGACAGGTCGCTGCCATGTCCAGACTACCTGACACAGTACCATGGTGCACACATGACAGCATCTGGGATAGGGCACTGCTGTACACAGGTATGGTTTGAAGTGGGCCTTGGCCATGCACTACGGCAGACAGTGGTCCTCCGACCCACACTGAGGTACTGTGCCCTGTATAGTGGTACTGTGGAGAGGTATATGTGACTGGGTGTTACTGGCCATGTGTGGTGGGTGCAGTGATGTGCTACCGGTCAGTTGAAGGCACATGGCAGTACCTGTACAGACAACATGATAGTGTTGCCATGCCACACACACTGTGGCCAGCTGCCCCATGGGTGTGGTCCACCAGGCTGTGCCCCCCCGGCACAGCATAGGTGGGACCCTGGTTGGTCTTGGTAACACTGCGGCCACACACACTGCTGAGGCACCAAGACATGTCCATAGTGGAAAGCAATATGTGCCCCCCTGGGGGTCAGCACAGGCACCCCAGCTGTGGACTGGTGGATGAGCAAGGCAGGTGCACTGTCCCAACAGTCTCTGTACTGTGGCGTGCCGCACACCATACCAGGTCACCCACACACAGATCACCGTCCAGACCACCTGCTACAGGGACCCAGGTGAGGTCAACGGACTGAGGCGAGCAAGGCAGGAACATGTGGAGCCACAGGCATGCCTAACACCTGGATGCTTCCCCCCCACAGTAGCCATAATGTCGGAGGATGTGAGCACCACCACAAGGCGGTGACTGAACTTCATGCATGATGAGGAGAGGGCGCTCATTGAGGCATGCCATCTACACCTGGCCATACTGACCAGTAGGGGAGGCAGCCAGACTGCATGGGCAGTGGGCTGGGAGGAGGTGGCCTGGCAGGTGAATGCCGTGGCACCATATAACCACACGGTTGCAGAGTGCTGAAAGCACTGGAATGACAAGTGCAGGATGGCCAAGGAGAAGGTGGCCAGCATCCAGGCCTCCCTGCAGCAGACAGGGGGTGGGCCAAACACAGCTGAACAGCTGAACCCTAATAAGGCCCTCCTGGCCACCAGTGTGTCCCAGGCAGCCATGCAGAGTGTCCCTGGCGGTGAGCTCCAGACCGGTGGTAGCCCATCACAGCATTGTGAGTAGCCGTCTTACCTGGACATGGCTGCCACCCATGTGTCAAGGCCACCATGCCTGCCCCTGTACTCCCAGGCACAGCAACATAGGGTCAGTCACCCCTGGCCAGCCGTGACTTGCCCTGTGGTGCCGCTGCCACCATGCCACTGCACCGGGGGGCTTGTGCCACTGTGCAGCCATGTTGCATGTGCCACCACTGTCATGCAGTGTACATGATGGGATGTTGATGGGAGTAACTGTGCCATGGTGTGGCCAGCCATGTCATGCCATGGCACTGACATGGTCAGGCCTGCAGCCTTGGCGCCATGTGGATGGCCATTTACTGTTGTGCATCAACAATGTGACGTATGTGTACTGTGCATTAACCATGTACCCCCTTCTTCCCCCCACAGCACCATCACACCTCCAGGGTGCTGCCATGACCACGGTTGCATGTAATGCCCTCACAGGCGATGATATGGACCCATCTCATGGGGCCATTGACACCATCGTGGATGACCCTGCAGCTGCGCCATCCACATCCCAGGTGACACCGGTCACAGCCCCAGTGCAGGTGGGCCCCACAGGTTCCTCGGCTGGTGCTGGCATAACAGCTGTCGGGTACATCACATGGTTGGGGAGCCTGTCCGGGTTATCTGACAATGACCAGGATGACGTGGTGGACATTGCTGATGCCCTCCTTGTGCTCGCCAGTGGCATGTGGGGAGGGGGCTAGGCACCACCATGGTCAGCACTGCCACCACCAGCGCAGGCATGATGGACAGAGGTGCACCCAACACTGGGATGCCTGTGTATGTGGCCCCGGTTGCCACTGACGGCCACACTGTGTGTGGTGAGGCTGCAGACTTGGCACAGCTGCCCATGGCTAAGGGTGCTGTACCCCTTGCACCACTGTCATGTGCAGTGCCGGCGACATTGGTGGCATCCGGCCAGGGTGCTGCAGTGCACGCACCAGCCCCATTGGCCTGGGAGGACACCACCCATGGGCATACAGTGGTGTTACCCAACCAAGCCCCACCCATGTCCCAGCCTGACAGGGTGCATCCACCACCCATGGATGCACCAGGACTGGCTGCTCCATCCCCTGCACGTTGGTGATGCCACCGTGAAGCATCACCCACCGACAACATGGGGGCCTACCTCGCCCTCCTGCTGGTGACTGTGGATGGGGCAGGAGGCCCTCCGTGTGGAGTTCTGTAGCAACAGGACTGTTATGGTCCAGGAGCATGAGTCAGTGGCTGCGTGGTGTGCACAGATGCTGGCAGAGGCACGCATCATGTGGGTGGGCATGACCACAGCTCTGGTGCAGATTGCAGCTGCTGCTGCAGAGGTGGCTGCCACCGCAACACACCGTGGACATTGTGCATCCAGTCAGATGCCACAGAGCATGTCCCGCACACCCTGGCGGCAGAGCCGGGTGAGTCCTCTGCTGCTGACTCCATCACCACTGGCCTCCATGCCCACTGTCCATGGCTCAGGCGGTGGCCATGGGTTGGCCACTCCACTGGGCACCTGTTTATGTTCCCGGTGCAGTACTCATGCAGGGTCACAGGCAACACCCCCTCTGGCCGTTGGTGGCACGCTCACCACCACCAGCCATGGCAGAAGCCGCCCCCTTGTCCATGGTGGCTGGGGTGCTGCCCTGTGATGCCCATGTCCCTGGGCCTGTGGTGGCAGGCTCACACACCTGTGTGCACCAGAAACCCTGCAGATGGTGCCAGTGGCAGTGTGTGTGTGGCAGGAACCTGCCCCACAGAGGCCCTGTAACCACTCTGTGCTACCTGTTCAGGACCACCCACATGTCTGTGTGCACCACTGTTGTGCCATGTGTCATGGGAATGATGAGTACGTTCAGGTGTCCACTGTGCCCTTGTGTAGGCCGCTGTGCACACTGACACATGACATCTGCGGCATGGCCCGGGTGGTGCATGGCTGACACATGCCTAGTGAGTGTTGGTCTCTGTGTCTGTGTGTCCCTCACCATGTGTGTGCCTGGGTGCACCTCTGTGTATTGTCCATTGTCCACTGTGCCCACGACATGCATTCTTTGCACCTTCGTGCACACCCTGCACACATACATACCTATATACTCACCTACATGGCCTAAAGTGTTCCTCCACCACATGCCTGCGGTGGTCCTTTGCCAAATTATTATGTTCCACAAAAAACTGCACTGTAAGTGACAATGTGGGCAGCACTGTTTAAACAGACTACATTTGGATGTCCTAAAAAAATAAAACATTTCAAGGAGCTGCTGATATAAGGCAGAGAAGTAGCAAGGGGCAGACAGAGCATTTGTTAATGCGAGCGAGCGACTGGCAGGGGAGAGATCATGCATTTTGGTACTTTATGTACTGACGAGGAGAGCGAATGAGTCGAGTGCCAACCAAACAGACTACATTTGGATGTCCTAAAAAAAATATTTAGAGGAGCTGATGAGATAAGGCAGAGAAGTAGCAAGGGGCAGGCAGATAATTTGTTAGTGCGAGCGAGTGAGTAGCTTGATCGGGCGGGATTGTTTATGAGGAGAGGGAGTGAAAACAAGATGGCAGCTTTTATTTTTTTAACATTCTAATTTAGAACACTGGAAGAATGGGAAGATCAGTGCCCACCTGGCATAGCACAGCCTGATCTTTTCCCCATGGTGTTAGACGTAATAGCACACTCGTAGCAGCCAATCTGAATGCTGCTTTGTTACCAGCCATTTCATAAATTTTATTAACAGCTTTGAGGATCTTTTGGATAGCGAGCTCTGTTCTTGTAGGTCTTTCCTCCTCTTCTAGTTTTTTGTCCACAGAAGAGACTGATGGGGATATCCAGCTGGAGGATGCCGTGTGGCCTACATAGCCCTCCATTCTGGTATCCACCAAAAGTTGCTTCAGCTTGCTGGCAGAAGTGTTCTGTTTCACAGATTTCAGATTTGTCAACTTCATAGCCATGTTGTTCAGCAAAGTTGGTGATTTTGAACTCTTTTTATTCCAAATAAAACTGAATTACAAATTATTTTAAGCTGCGGCTACAGGAGAGAGCCAAGTTACCCTGCTCCCATGTTGATGACATCACCAAAGGTCCCCTTCCTTGATCCATTTCCCAGGTTTCTCAGTCAAAGCAATCGATTAGATTCATTTAGTATGACCCCCCCCCCCCCACCATGAATCAACATTGTCTGTAGTCTGTGGTCTTGTCAGAGCTGGGGAACATAAGATATGGCAGTCCTCCAAGTCTTGCTCTACCTCTACCTCCCTTCTCTGGCTCACTGACTCCATCCTGACTGGAATGGGTCAGGGCCTGCTTACCTGTGCAAGCTTTGTTGACATGGCCAAGGCTTTAAATACAATTACCAACCCTTTCTCCTGGACAAGCTTAAAGGAGTAGGATACTCTGACCATTCAGTTAGCTGGTTCTGCTCCTACTATACCTTGGGGGCAGGTCCCATGGTGTCCTTATCTGAGACAGACTCTCCCCCCCACCTCCATATCTGCTCAGGCATTCCCAAAGACTCGCTCCTTGGCCTGATTCTTTTCTCCATTTTTCTAAAAGACCTCCCAAATGCCTATGTCTTTTTGGCCGCCCACATGTGTGCAAGTGATACTGTGCTCTTCACCTTAGGCCCCTCCACCCCTGGTCTGGCTGCTCAGCACCTGTCAGAGTTTTCCAACATCCAACACTGGTTCTAGACTAATTGACTGATCCTCAGTACCATGAAAGTGGTCTCTATGACCTTTAGCACACAGTAGCAGTTGGCCAGTCTCCCACCCTTCCGTTCCTTCCATACTCTTGATGGTGCTGTGATTGAGGATGTCTCCTCCTTTGAACACCTCATGGTCTGGTTGAAAAATCTCCTTGATTTCTTTCTCCATGTAGCCACCATCCACCAGAAGTGCCATGCTAAACTCGGGGCTCTGTACAGGACAAAGCATGCATCCCACTTTCTGCTCATAGAAAAATGATCTCAAAAATGATCTTCCCCAGCTTCAGTTATGGTGACATTTTGTACAGTGCCATGCTCAAATCCACTCAGACAAGGCTGGATATACTTTTTCACTCCTTCTGCCACTTCACCCTGGACTGTATTCCTTGTGATCAACACTGCTGCTATTGTAATAAAGCTATGGGCAAGGCAAACAGCATGCTGGTTTGCATAGGGAGTGGGGTAAGTAGTAGAAATTGGGGAATCAATCCTCCAATTGTACAGGTCACTGGTGCAGCCACACCTGGAATATTGCACAAGGTACTGAAGGCCACCTGAGGAGGTGCTATGACAAGGTGGAAACAGTGCAGCACAGGACAGCCAAGATGGTCCATTGATTATGGGACAAGACATTTGATAAGAGGCTGAAGGAACTGAACATGAACATGCCCAAGAAAAGGAGAAAAAGGGGAGACATGATTTATATATACAGGTACCCACACAAGATAAATAGGGTAGACACCAAGGAACTTTTCTCCTTGAGCTCAAATACAGGGATGAAAGGGAACTCAACGGGGATGTCCATAAGTATTTTTTCACAGAAAGTGTTGGACAAGTGAAACCAACTGCTGGAGGAAGTGGTACAGGCCAAATTAGTGAACAGCTTCAGGCAAAGATGGGATATGCACACGGGATTAGTTGGAAGTGGGGGGCAGATCAAAGAGGAGTGATGGCCACTAGGGCTAGTGCAGAGTAGATAAGTTGGGGCAGACTGGATGGGCGGACAGACAGTTTTCTGCTGCCATTGTGTATGTATCTAAGTAATTGTTCCCACTACACCTCCCTTTCTCTCCCATCTCTTGAAGTCAAACCCCCTCTCTAACTGTGCCTCCTTCATCTCCAAATTCTGGCTTGGCTCCCTCCCTCAATACCTTAGTTCCCTTCACGCATGCCCCTCTGCCACCTATGAACTCCATTCATAACACTGGCTTTCACTCTATCTCCCTTCCTCCCACAAAATCCTCTGCAGCTCAAGCTGCTTTCTCCTTCAGATTCCATAAGCTCTGGTCATCTCTTCTCCTGCTATTCAATCTGCCTTCTCTCCCTATTCTATCAAAATCCTCCTTCTTGACTTCCCAGCTCATTCATGCAAATGCCCCTTAACTCTCCTAGCCCCTTTATTGTTCTAAGTGCACCTTCTGTGATCCAGTGCCCCCGTAACCGATTGCTGATTACAGTGAAACTGTTCCCTGCATTATGATGCAAATGTGCTATTATGTGAATTTTGCGTCACCTCTTGTACAGTACAGTTACCGTTCATACTTTTACTTATTTTGCTTGCACCTTCTTGCATTTACTGTTTTGCACTGTTGCTTCCTTCTCCTCCCTCAAGGACACATCTGGAAATGAGCTGTTTTTCCCTACGCATTTAGCTCGCCAGGATCAATATGTTCTTGTATCATGTATCACACCAAGTTTGTTTTTACTGTTCGCATACTCCAGAATTTCTTATGCTTTTCTGTACATGCTATGTCAATAATTTGGCAATTCTGTTTTTTCAATTGATATTTGTTTTAATATAAGATGCTGTTATGTACTCTATCCTACTATTGATTATGTATATCCCTTATTTGTTGTACATGTCCTTCTATAAATTGTTGTTATGTGTATAAGACCTCCTTGTAAATGAGCCTGTTCAATGGAGTTTTCCTACAATAAACAGAACTGGACTGAACTGAACTGGGCTGCTACAAGCTCAATATGTCATGTCTGATACGACTTTTGAAATAAATAAATAACTACTTTTCTTAAAGAAAACATTTTTTAATTTCTTTTCAAACTCCTAACCCTCTATGCTAGCTGAAGGAGCTGAGGACATCTGATACAAGGCCAGAATGTCTTTGCTAACTGGAATCATGCCTCACAAATTGTTTAAACATCATTTCTAACACTAGGTGGCAGTAACGCACTATTCATTATCTGCTGCATTATGTCATGCACAAAACATAATTACTTGTAAATGTCTTTCTTACTATGGTAAGTGCATGCTACTTAAACTAAGCAGCAGCTCCCAGAAGGACTCTAACAGGAAAATTATAGATACTGTATTACTAATAATATTTTTTTATTTTATAACTGTTGGAATAATAAGCCATTAAATTCTTAACATTTCAGAGAACAATTCCAAATTATTTATATATAAAGGTTCAGAAGTTTAGTCATTTATATAAAATGTTTTACAATTTCTGTTCAAAATGTTCATTAAAGCAAAAATTCATGCATGAACTGTAGGCCTATCAAAATCACTTTTTCCAAAAACATCGATTGCACATAATTTACACTCACACTTACTAACCCAAAAACTTCATTGAAAACGGTTCTTCAGTCAGCCCAGTGCAGTGGTGGGCTGAGGCACTGCTGCTTCTTCGCCTGCTCCACCAGTGCCCTGGGACTGGTAAAAGACCAGGGTTACTCAGGGGACTGGCTGGGGAAGGAGGATTGAATGTACATAGGACACCTCTCCTCCCTTGGGGAGGGGGAAAATGCCTGTCCTATGATTCAACTGACACCTGGAGGAATCTAGGTTCTGGCAATATGGGACATCAACAGAGGAGGACCCTACACCCAGATGCCAGAGGTGTCTCTACAGTGGAGTATACACATGCATCATTGCATCTGCATGGCTCCAATGGGGAGAAAATGGAGCAAAACCACTCTGACTTTAGAAAATAGGCTTATAAATTCCCAGGCTCTGACTGGCTGATACCCCTGGCAAGGTGGGCATGTATCAGACAACAGAGCCCAGGTTAGCAAAAGTCCCAGTCCCAACCGATTACTGACCAAATTATTCTAGTCATGGCGCCAGTTAGAACTTTAGGTAGAAGGGTGGAAGGTGTCTTAGTATATGTTAAGTCTACATTTCATGTCATTTTGATCTCTTCTGTCTCTGGCATGCCTCCCAATGCAGATTCTTTATTTATCTCACTAACTTTAGGCAATGTTAAGAAACTACTTATTGAATGTATTTACCTACCCCTGCGGAACACCTCCAATGAACTGTCTTCCCTTATGTCGGCTTTGTCAGCTCCCCCCCCCCATGACACAGTAATCTGTGGAGATCTCAACATTGATTGGCTGTTCCCCCACAAAAATAATGCCCATACACTAGTCTCTGACACAAAGTTCACACAACTTATCTCCTTGCCCACAAGACATAACTCCAAAACAGGTACTGCAATGCTGTTGGATTGGTTACTATCTAATTGCCCACATAGGATCAAAACAGTCAGTGTTTTATCAGATTGTATTAGTGACCACTCTCCTACCTACTGTGTGTGGTGTGATAATTTTGATGCCCCACCACCCATAATAGATGAATCCAGGACAATGTCTCAGCTTAACATAGACCATTTCTCAATGTCTATTAGTAATGCTAATTGAACACCCATTACTTGCCTCCCCTCAATAGACCAGGCACTCAATTATATTATCCTTACCTTTAAAAACATTATCAGCAGATATGCTCCACTTACTAGATGTAGATCTAAGGGTATTAAGGCACCCTGGCTCTCTACTGAAATCTGGACCCTCATGAAGAGTCGTGATGCAGCCTGGTAGACCTATAAGCACAGCCTCCTTCATTCTGATTGGCTATATTATTGACAGCTGAGAAATAAGTGTAAAAATAGGATACAGGGTGCTAAACGTACCTATCTTCGCTCACTTCAGACTGAGAATCTCAGCAAGCCCAAAGAATTCTGGAAACATATCAATTCTTTGATCAAAGGTAAATTGACCTAATCTCCAAGCTCCATATCATCCAGCGGCCACCTCCTTCAAGATCCCCCATCCATTGCAGAAGGAATTAATCAGTTCTTCACTGACCTTGATAGGTACACAGCTCACCTGCTGCCAGTCTCAGATTTCTCGATCCCTACTCAGCATAATGCTGCTCTTGGCTCTCAACCCCCTTTCAACCCCAAAATAGCCACTAGAAGAGAAGTCCTCAGGCCGTTATCAAATCTCAAGTCAGACAGCTCCCCTGGCCATGACACATTAGAACTCAGGTTTCTCAAACTAGGGGCAGCAGCACTCACCACACCTGTCTGTGATCTTGTAAATAGATCCATCCTCTCTGGTGAAATGCCAAGTCTTTGGAAAGTGGCTGTGGTGGTCCCCCTCCATAAGGAGGAGACCCACGCTGTGGAAAATTATAATTCTCTGCCCACTGGCTAAGATCCTGGAGTGGATCCTACACATTTAGCTGCAATCCTTCCTAGACTTACATCATCTTCTCACAGACTGCTGGAATGGCTTCAGGAAGGGCCATAGTACTACCACAGCCCTTGTCAAAGTCTCGACTGACATTCTTAATGTAAGTGATGCTGGTCTTCTAACCAGTGGAGTATTCGTCAACTTGACTAAGGCCTTTGATCTAGTCTACCACCATCTTCTCCATGGTAAATTGCATCAATTAGGTCTAGATCACTTAGCACTCACATGTTTCCATGACTACCTCATTGGAAGATCACAAAGGGTAAAGTGTTCTGGTTCACACTCCTCTTCAAGGCCTATCTCACACGGAGAACCCCAAGGTTCTATTCTTGGCCTGATACTATTCTCGCTTTTTATCAATGAGCTCCCCAACTTCTGTGGCGGTGCGTCCATGCAATTACATGCTGATGATGCAGTCTTATACTGCTCATCTAACAATATCAACTGGCTTAACCAATGCCTTAACTCTGATTTCATTGCGCTTGAGACCTGGTTCTCTGACAATCACCTAATTCTAAATATGAAAAAATAAAAGCTATGCTTTTCCATAACCCATCCCCAAACCTACCAAACAGCTCCAGATCAGTACACAGTCAGGAGACCCCATAGAGGTGGTTAGTACTTTTAAATACCTTGGGGTTCACTTAGATGCCTCCTTCTCAATGGAGCATCATGCAACTCAGCTTAGCAAAATGGTAAACCAGAAGCTTGGGTTATTACACTGCCTCTGCCCTCTTTTATCCAACGTCACCTGTAAATAGATTGCATCAGCATCCCTTCTCCCTATTTTGTTCTATGGTGCCCCTCTACTACTCTCTGCCCAATCCTCTTCCCTTGCACAGGTTTGTCAACTCTATCATAGGACTGGACATTTTGTTATTGGAGCGGACTCCAGAAAACACTACTGTGAGGCCCTGTATTCTCTTCAATGGCCTACCTATGACTCAAGGTTACAGTTTCACACCTTATGCCTTGTATTCAAACTTACCAAGCTCTTTAATCCCCCTTGCCTAAGGGGAATTGTTTACAAAAAAGCACCCACATGCATGCTTAGATCTACTTCCTTACTCTTATTAGCAATCCAGAAGACGCAGTGCCTATCTGGTAAGTACTCAGTCGCCTTCTCTGCTCCCTCTGCTTGGAATTCCCCCCCCAATTAACTCTCCTGCCCCACCCTATCCTCCTTCAAAAAAGAGCTTACCTCTTTCCTACTAACTTCCACCTCTGCAATTGCTTTAAATAACCCTTTTGGCATCATTAATGCTTAGTCTATGTTACCTTGAGAGATGTATCTTGTAATCCACCTGCTCCCATGTTCCTGCTGTGTATATATTGTATAATATTAGTTATCCTGTTTATATATATATGCTTAATGCCTGATCTGTTTTAAGTTACTTACCTGGCTTTCCACTGTAATATTTTTTTGTTAAATCTCTTTGTATCCTGTATATTATTATTGTATTTATCTATTGTACTGTGTTCACCATTGACACCCGGGTCGTCACTGAAAAAGGGACTGCATGGTCTCAGTGGACTTACCCGATTACCAAAATTCTAATAAATACATAAATAACTTTCAGGGTCAAGCTGCTGCCATGTTAGTTGTCTCGTTTAGCAAGAGAGACCCCTCCCCCCAAACCAATTGGCTAGTTGACTTACATAGATACATAGATACATAGATACATAGACAGTGTTGGCAGATAAGGGCCTATGGCCCACCTAGTCTGCCCATTTGAGCTTGTAAGTTCAGTTTGTTTTCCTAGAAGTCTGTTTCCCCTTACCCCTGCCCTCTAGAATTCCTTTATGTCTATCCCATGCATTCTTAAATCCCGTGATTGTTTCAGCCCCCACCACTTCCTCTGGCAGGGTGTTCCACTTGTCCACCACCCGTTCTGTGAAGAAATTCTTTCTCATGTTTCCTCTGAATCATCCTCCTCCAACTTCATCCCATGCCCTCTAGTCCTGAAACATCTTTTTCGCTTAAAAATAGTGTTTTCCTGCACCCTGTTCTCCCTGTAAGATACTTGTATGTCTCTATCATATCCCTCTCCTCCTCTCCTCCAGGAGTACATGTTCAGTTCCTTCAACCTGTCTTCATAGGACTTGTGATGCAACCCATGCACCATCTTTGTTGCCCTCCTCTGAACCTTCTCACCCTGTCTATGTCCTTACAGAGGGTATGGTCTCCAGAACTGTACACTGTACTCCAGGTGGGGCCCCACTAGTGTCTTGTATAGCGGAATTATGACCTCCCTTTTCCTGCTGGTGATGCCCTGCCTACATCCCAGCATCCTATTTGCTTTACCTGATGCCTTGTCACACTGTTTCCTACCTTGAGGTCATCAGAGATGACAACCCCAAGATCCCTTTCCTGCTTGGTGCATGCTATATCTTCACCCCAACTGATATATTGTGCCAGGGTTTTTGTGCCCCATATGCATTATCTTGCACTTCTTTGCATTGAATTTCAACTGCCAAACCCTTGACCATTCTTCAAGTTTCTGCAGGTCCCTTCTCATTCTGTCTATACCTCTGGTGTGTCTACTCTGTTACAGAGCTTTGTGTCATCAGCGAACAGTGAAATTCTGCCTTCTAGATCCTGTGCAATGTCACTGATGAAGATGTTGAATAGGACCGGTCCCAGCACTGATCCCTGTGGTACCCCACTGGTTACTCTTCCCTCTGTGGAGTGACAGCCATTTACCACCACCCTCTGTGTCCTGCCACCCAGCCAGTTACCTACCCACCACACTACTGTCCTGCCCACACTTAATACACAAATTTCTTTTCTGTAAAAATCATCTATTAGGGCCGGCCCAGTGGCGCTGAGGGAACGAGGCGCTGGTCACTACACCTCGCGCCACGCCAGCGCCAATCTTGGGAATGGGCATGGGTTGCTGGGGTCGAAAGTGGGAGGAGATGGACTGAGCATCCAGAGTACTGCCTCCATCTCCGGGTGGGTTGATTCGGTGGCAAGTGCTTGCCTGACCCTAGCAGAGGCTGGGGTCGACGCTCCACAACCGCCAAGCAAGGGGTGGGAGGGACGTGGCAGATGCTTGACTAGGGCGCTGCTGCACGGAGCGCATGACACTCTTGTAGTCACTGATGTCATTGCACGCCATGCCCGCCGGGAGGAAAAATAGAAATGGGAGCCCTCAGCACGACGTCAGCCTCGCGCCTATTCCGGAGGACGCCCTGGCATGGACCCGCTGGGTGGGTTGATCGCCCCACCACCCTGCTTGAAGGGTAAGTCATGGGGTGCAGAAGGGAGGGGTCTCTCATGTCCGGGATGGCACCGGGGAACGGGCGGAGGGGGGGGTTGTAGCCAGTGCTCCGAGGAGAAAACAACATCCTAAAAAAAAAAAAAAAAAAAAAAATCATCTATTAGACAAGTAGTTTCTGATTATTTCTCACTGTAAATATTTTCTATTTTAATTTACTTTAAAGTATCAGTGCTAGCATGTCACGTGCTCAGTGCTAATGGAGACAGCTGGGGGTAACCATGAAAACTAACTCTCGCCCTCGGTCACCTGCCCAACACCACCGCTCCTCAACTTGATTCTTCCGATGTCAGTACCCCATAATGTACCCCATAAATGTACCTTTTTCTTTTTTTGCACTGACATTTTTCTTTTCCTCCCGGCTCAGTCAAGTTCCTTGGCAACTCCATAGTGTCACCCCCGCCTGCAAACTTTCTAGCTCAAACCCATAAGCTACTACATCCCAAAGTAATCTGACAAAAAAAAAAACACAGAAAGCTTTTTGGCAGTTTTAACTCTGTGTGTGTGTGTGTGTGTGTGTGTGTGACCATGGCAACCTTCTCCCCAGTCTCAACTAAACAAAATTCTAATGCAGGTGGAGGAACTATTTTATTACAAAACTTACTTGTCAACCCTAAAGATCACCACATTGTCATATACTGTATACATTTCAGCTTGTTTACTAATGGAATGGGGGTGAACGTTAGAACTGACAACCCCAAGGCATGCCCCACGCCTGATTTGAGAAGATACAAGAGAGATCAAACCATGATGATTTTTCCTGTTGCTGCCAATAGAGCTGGGGTAGGGTATTAGGGTTGGTAACCCTAATATCACATTTCTCTACTTCTGTTGCTTTAACCCTAACTAGTGCATTAATTAAGTTTTTTTGCAATGAATATGAATACATGGTGCCCTTACTGTTAGGCATTTAAAGTTTGATAACCATATTTCACAAACACTAAATAAATTGTAGGTCGGCAGCTCTCCACATAAGTACTAAAATGCTAACTATAGAAGTAAGAAGCTCAGTTGTAACCAACCCCTCTCAGTATTAGATTACGGCATTGTGATATTAAGATTTTGCTAGTAGAAACCTTAAGGACAGATTGGAAGGTTTATATAACAAGTTAGCTAGATTCATATTAAAATATGTGTTAGAAAAGCACCGTTGTCAGCTACTGTATATAGGGAATTGGGGTAGGACCCTTTAGGGCTAAAATGGGAGAAACAATGTACAATTATGACATTTAAATTGGTAAAGGGATTGATAAAGGAAGTTACCTTTGAGGTCCAGGAAGAAGGTGCACAGAGGTACAATACTAAAACAATGAGGCAAGGTGGGTTGAAGATGCCTAAAATTAGAAATAAGTATAGTCAGATGACATTAAATTATCCAACTCTGCTTACATGGAATAAGCTTCAAAAAGATTTGAGAACAATTGAGAAGCTTCAGAATTTAGTCATACTATAAGCTTTTCTATGACTGAAAAATGTGATTCCTACAACTCTTAGATGAATTGGGAGACTGTTTAAATAAATCAAAGAGTTGATAAAGTGCTATTTAGATCATGCAATATCAATTATTTTGATATGTCTATAATCGATTCGTACCGACGTTCAAGCTCCCGACTCTGAGATCCCATCTAGCAGCTTCCTGCATAGCTTATTTTACTGACGAGATTTTTCCCTGGCATACCGTTTACCCGTTTAGCATACTCCCGGTACATCGGAGGTACAGGTAAGTTTAAGCTCGTTGTCTTGTCGTTATGTCATGAATTCAATTAGTTCAAATTGCTGGATGTGCTGTCTTTTTTTCTATTTAGCAGCCTGGAGGTAGCTTGTCAGTTAACACTTGTGGCTGAGTTTCAGCTTTTTTCTTTGCTGTTCCGGTCAGCTGTATAGTATCAAGTTTCAGCTCAATTTAGCAGTAATGAGGGATGGGAGGGTGAAGGGTAAGTTGGGAGGTAGCATGTCAGTGAACACTCATCTTGTGGCTGAGTCTGCTCGTGTCAGAGGTGAGTTTCAGCTTTTCTGCCAGAGGTGAGGGATAAGTCGGGAGGTAGCATGACATCTTGTGGCTGAGTCTGATCATGTTGGGGGTAAAGCTTTTCTGCCAGAGGTGAGGGGTAAGTCGGGATGTAGCATGTCATCTTGTGGCTGGAGTCTGATCATATCGGGGGTATGTTTCAGCTTTTCTGCCAGAGGTGAGGGGTAAGTCGGGAGGTAGCATGACATCTTGTGGCTGAGTCTGATCATGTTGGGGGTAAGTTTCAGCTTTTCTGCCAGAGGTGAGGGGTAAGTCGGGATGTAGCATGTCATCTTGTGGCTGAGTCTGATCATATCGGGGGTAAGTTTCAGCTTTTCTGCCAGAGGTGAGGGGTAAGTCGGGAGGTAGCATGACATCTTGTGGCTGAGTCTGATCATGTTGGGGGTTTAGCAGTCAGGATTTGAGTAGTGCCGGTAAAATAAATGTCGGCATTAGTAATTACGGGATGTGAGAGCAGTCGGGAAGTTGGTTGCAGGAAATTTGCAGTCGGGGTATTAGGAGTCGAGAAATCGTACGGATCCCATCTATTACACTGTGTATTTACTGATTGCTTAGATCAAAGTGCAACAGTTTATAGTTTTTAATTATATATCACTGTAACTTATCCTGGAGGATAATGTGTTGGGTTTGGGCACTGCCTCACCTATGTCTATTTTTAATTAGTTTCTAAGCACCTATGTATATAGGTGTTGTATTTATATTGCCCTTTGACAATTGTTTATATTATAAGATATGTAATGCTGCATTACCATGGTCAGGACAACCTTGTAAGTAGGTCTCTCCCAGGGCCTAAGTGTTTTTTTTTATTCTGCTTAAAAATAAATGCTTTTACTACTACTAATGTGTCATAAGGCACTGCTGAGTGCCAAATTGCTTCTGGGGTGATTAACCAACTTTTTAAAATGGCAAGAAAAAATCTAGAAATTTCATTAGCTGAGGGACGTCACCTGGCTGCATTAAAATCCTATAATGCACACCCTGTCATGGCTTACTGCTTACTTAAACTCTATCTCCTAGGAGTGCCACATTGCTATTATAAAAATAATAATAAAAGAAAAGTGATACCTTTTAAATGTTTTCCTCATTGAGAGGAAGATTTTTAATAAAATAATTCATCCACCAAGCTGGTTCAGATTCAAAATGCATCATTCCAGCCATTCAGCAGTACTAGAGACTGGAATGCTGAGAGGAAGAATTCATGCACCATGGTGATCAGGTTGCAGAATGAGTCTTGGAATTATGACAGCCAACCATACTACAACATTTCTGAGACACTTTGTTATAATTAACATTTATACCGCGCGTTTCATACACATCGTAACACAAAGCACTTTACAAGCAGTAGAAGACTGGTAGTGAAGTGAGTTCAGTGACTGTAAACATGTAATGGCAGTCATTTCGCACATTAACACCCATACACAGCCTTGGACAATTGCATAAACCTGTTTTATGGGAAGACGAGTGTTGGCCAGGACACCGGGGAGTATCTCTTACTCAAAAGTGCCTTGGTTTCTTTTACTTCCACCTGAACAAGGGATAGCACTCACAAAGAGGATGGAGTGAGAGGCATTGCTAGTGGAGAGATTGAGCAAGGTGTGGCAGGGGGAAGGATAATACTCAGAAAGGTGAGGAAGGAGAGGGAGAGGGAGGTTGGCAGTCAGACAGGAGGAGGGGGAAGGATCTCAATTGAGAGGGGCAGGTGGGGGAAGACACTGGGGCACATGGCAAAAGCACCATCTTGAGTGGCCCCAGAAATGAGAACCTGGGTGGGGGGGTGGTGACGGGCACAAGGAAAGAGGAGGGAGGGTGTACTGGTGTTGGGAACTCTATACTCAAGGGGATCAGGTGGGGCAGCAAGGGGGAGAGGCACAGTTGGATATGGGTGGAGTCCATTCCAGGATTAAAGGCAGATGAGGCAAGACAGGCAATTCTAAGGTGCGTAAGGAGGGGTAGGAGGAAACCACACATTGTAGTACATGTGGGGACAAATGACCTAGTGGGGGAAATGGTGGAGGTAACAAGGGAGAGGACTGAGGAAGTGGGAAGGTTGTGCGATGAGACTGGGGAGTCTGTGGCCTTCTCCAAGATGCTCCCAGTACCCTGCGCAAGCACAGTGAGAAAGGAGAGGATTAGGGAGTTGAACACATGGTTGGTAGAATGGCGTCGAACTAAGGGGTATGGGGTTGTGGGTGGCTGGGTAGTACCTGGGATAATAACAATCTGTTTGCAAGGGATAGGCTGCACCTGAGTGGGGAGGGGAAGGAGGTATTAAAGCAAAGACTGGGGAGGTATATTGTGACAAAGGTGGATTTAAACTAGATGGGGGTGGTAAGTGCACAGCAGGTAGGCAGGGATCCGATAGAGTGGAGTCACAGCCTACCCCCCCCAAGGCTAGCAGAGAAGGACTAGGGGTGGCCAAAAAAGGAGGGAGTAGAAGGGAGGAGATGGAGGCCAGTGAAGGGAAGGGGCAGGATGGAGGGTGGTCTCATTGAATGCAAGAAGCTTAGGAAACAACTCAGTTGAGCTACAGGCACTCTTAGCAGTGTGGAGGGTGGATATTGCAGCTGTCACAGAAACGTGGGCAACTGAGCACCAGGACTGGGATCTGGCAATCCCAGGATACAAATTATACAGGAAGGACCATAAGGGGGGTGTGGGGTAGCAGTCTATGTGAGGGATGGGATCAAATTCACAAGGGATGAGGGGGAAGAAAGAAGAACAGAGGCAATCTGGATATAGCTTCTAGACTCAAGGGGTAGGAAACTGAGGTTTGGGGTGGTATACAGGCCATTGTCCTAGTCTGAGGAGCTTGACAGGGAATTAGTGAGACACATCAGAAAGGTATATAGAAAAGAGAAGGTGGTCATCGTGGGAGATTTCAGCTTGCTGGGGGTTGACTGGAGCATTCTGGTCTCCTCCAGTGCTAGGGAGCAAGTGCTCCTGGATGCGATCCAGGAGGGTCTCCTGACACAGTTGGTTAGTGTACCTACTAGGCTAAAGAACACTTTAGATCTGGTATTGTTGAATGGGGATGCAGTAAGGCAATTTTTGTGGGGGGTAGGAAGAAACAGGCTGTTGGTTAAATAGGATCTGCAGCTTATCCTCTAGGTAGGGAAATGGGCAGACTAGGTGGGCCAAGCGGTCCCTATCTGCCGTAAAAGTCTATGTTTCTATGTAAGGGAAATAAAGGTGGAGGACTCACTTGCTGACAGCGATCACCAACGGTGTGGTTTAATATCATGATGTGTGGGGAGCCAGAGAAATCAGTTACTCGGGTGGTAAACTTCAGGGGGGCAGACTTTGGGAGGATGCAGGAAGTACTGAAAGGGAAACTGGAGGGCATAAGGCAGGAGATGGATACGGAGCAGAAATGGGATATTATTATTAAACAGGGATTACAGAGGCAACAGAAGGCTGCACCAAGACACAGAGTAAGAGGAGCAGAGCAAGAAAACCATGCTGGTTGAACAGCGAGGTTGTGGAGGTAGTGAGGGCAAAATGAGTGGCGCACCAGAGGTATAGGAGGACAGGGAAGGAAGTGGACAGGGAGGAATATACAAGATGGTCCAGGGAGGTGACCAGAAAAGTGAGAGAAGCCAAGGCCCAGGGAGAGCTGAGATTAGCACAGGGAATTAATTGGGAGTGGGGGGAGACTTTTTCAGATACATCAGAGAGAAAAGGAAGTGCAAGGAGACAATAGTGAGGATAAAAAGGGGTGGAGAGTGGACAGAAAAGGGGGAGCAGCAGGCAGAAGCACTGAATGAATACTTTTGCTCAGTGTTCACAGAAGAAAAGGGGGGACTGCTACCGCCATGGACTGGGAGGATGGGGACAGGGGGAAAGGAGGCGATAGATGGAAGAATTGAGGCAAGTAGAGTCCTAGAGGGACTGAGGGCACTGAAGATAGACAAGACACCAGGGCTGGATGGTATCCACCCCAGGGTGCTGAGGGAGATGGCGGAGGTGTTGGCAGAGCCACTGGTGGATCTGTACAGCACCTCACTGGAGTTAAGAGGTGTGCCACTGGACTGGAGGATGGCACATGTATAACCATTACACAAGAGTGGGCCAAGGAATGAACCTGGAAATTATCATCCAGTAAGTCTCACCTCCATAGTGTGCAAACTCATAGAAATGATACTAAAGGAAAGACTGGTGTCATACCTTGAGGACAATGCCCTTTGGGATGTGAGGCAACATGGGTTTATTTCAGGGAAGTCTTGTCAAACCTACTTGATACAATATTAAGACTGGGTGACAGGTGAGCTGGATAAGGGTCATGCAGTGGATGTTCTTTACTTGGACTTCAGCAAGGCCTTCGATTCAGTGCCTCATGGGTGGCTTGGGGGAAGCTAGCTCGCATAGGGGTAGGGGCAAAAATGATGAACTGGATTACAAGCTGGCTGAGTGGGAGGCTGCAATGGTTGGTGGTGAGAGGGGAGCTCTCAACACCAAGGCCAGTGATGAGTGGGGTGCCACAGGGCTCTGTGCTGGGGCCAGTATTATTTGGGCTCTTCTTATCAGACATTGCACACGGGGTGGTGAGCAAGGTAAGTCTGTTCGCTGATGACACCAAAATTGAAGCAGTGGTGGATGAAGGGAAGGGATGGAAGCAGCTGCGGGGCATCTAAGCAAGCTAGAGGAGTGGTCAGAGAGGTGGCCGCTGGGGTTCAATGCAAAGACGTGTAAGGTTATGCACTTTGGGGTAATGAACCTAAGGAGAGAATACTGGTTGGGGGGAGTTAAGATGGGGATCACCGAGGAGGAGAAGGACCTAGGGGTAATGATAACAGGGACCATGAACAACACTGCCCAGTGCAGGAGAGTGGCTGCAAAAGCAAACAAAATGCTGGGGTGAATAGTGAGGGGGTTTTCATCCAGGCAAAGAGAGGTGATCTTGCCCCTTTTCAGGTTGCTGGTAAGGCTGCACTTAGAGTACTGTGTGCAGTTTTGGAAGCCATACCTAAAGCGTGATATCAGGCTACTGGAGGGGGTTCAGAGGAGGGCAACAAAGATGATATGTGGCATGGAGGGGAAAGACTATAAGAGCAGACTGAGATACCTGAATAGTACTATCAGGAGGATAGAAGGGACGGGGGGACATGATATCAATAAGGATGAGGCAGATGTGGTTTTTAAGCTAAGGAGGGGGAGGGACCCCAGGGGGCATGGGCTAAGAAAAGAGGGGAGAAGATTTAAGAGGGAAATGAGGAGACATTATTTCACAGAGAGGGTGGTAGCAAAATAGAACACACTACCAGAATAGGTGGTATCATGTAAATCTGTGAACAGCTTCAAAAGGGCATGGGACAGGGAACAGTGGAGAGTGAGGGTGGGGAAGGTGGGGGTGGCAGTGGGATGACAAAGGGGGGTGGGGTTGCTGCAAACTAGGGGCGCTAGCTGCACACTCAGGCAGACTTCGATAGACCAGATTGTCTGTTTCTGCTGGCACATTCGTATGTTCATAACATCCACCAGGACAACACCAGAGATGAGGTAAAGGGACTTCAGTTTAACATCTCATCCAAAGGATGGTACATCCCAAAAGAACTGCACCCCCCCAGTATTGCATCATGGTTCCAGCATTGATGGTATGAGCCCAGTACCAGTGCTGGACTAGAACTCATGATAGGGTTGCCACCTGTCAGGTTTTTTTCCAGGTTTTCAGGGTCCTTATCAGGTAATCCGGTTTTGCTCTGTGCTGGTCAGGTTTTTGAGGCATTTTGAGTGCTCACATACTTTTGAAACAGATTTTGTCATCTCACTCATTGTTTTAACTGTATGTCCAGGTTATAAACAAGTTCTGTTATCAGTATAGTCTTTTGTTTGTGAAAGCAGTCTACCTGGGAGGTGTAAAGTATGGCCATTAACATCATTAGCACTTACTTAACCTAATATTTTCCACTGTATTTTAAAGTGGCATAGCAGCAAAGCTGTCCCCACCTTTTGTAACACCAACATAGCCAGTTGTCTTCCACTTTCATTTGCTGGTAAACATTTTCATCTCTAACAGAATTTAGGCATGTTAAATGTTTTAAATTATGTTTTTCCTCAAGAAAAAAATGTGGCCACTTCTTTGACTTTGAAATATTACTGTGGACATGAAAAGGAAATGGAGCCAGAAAAATATACAGTACACATCATAGAAAACAATTTCTTTATTATGTATTATTATATACCAAGTATACTGTTGTATGCTATTTAAAGTATTTCCATTGTCTCCCCCATATCATATCTGTAAATTAGATTTATAAATTAGATTTATTTTATCTCTGTGTGTTTATCTGGTAAACTAATGTTAATAAATCAATACATACCTAAGTAAATAAATAAGTAGGAAGAACCTAGGAAAATAACTTTAACAGGTACAGTACAGTATCTTAAAATTTTTGTTGAACTGCTTTGAGTGTTGCATTTTATTGCTATAACCATTGGCTTTCTAGGAGGAGCAATGCATGATGAGTCATGAAAAGGGGTGGGTCTAGAGGCAGAGCTTAGGATCCGGTTTTTGCCTCATCCAAAGCTGGCAACCCTAACTCATGACCACCTGGCCCAGAGGAGGATGTGCTACCAACTGAGTAAGACTGATACCTAAAGTGTGGGGGCATGTCCCCAGACCCCCCTTCCCCCGAATGTTGTATCTCATTTGCTCTTCTCTCATCCTCATAGTAGATGGAAAAGGATGAGAGGTCTGGAAACATGCACATCACAGGTGAGGTATGAAACTCAAAGATGGACCGATGCCATATTTCCTGGCTTCGGGTATTTGTCTCCCTGCCTCTTCACATGACATATTGTAGGAGTGGAGGAGACGTAGTCAACCAAATGTTTGGCCCATCCACTGAATATCTTTTCTGTGACTGCCCAATGTAAATTTATGCTAACTGTATGAAAGTGTACCCATGCTTTACTGTATAGTCTTGTATTCTTGTTCTGTGTGTTTATGCTGCTGACACATTGTTTGTATTTTGCTCCCTTGTACTATTGACTATTATGCTCTGTATTGTTACAGTTGTTTGTTTACTCCCGGGTCATGCCTGAAAATAGGCAAACTTTATCTAGTGCACTTTACCCAGTAACAGAAAAAAAATAAACTGATTAATTAATACATCCTGTCTCTCTTCAAAACTGAAGGGACTGCATGATCTCAGTGGGCTTACCCGGTTACAGTACCAAAATTCTAATAAATAAATAAATACATTTTGCAGTTGATGTACTGCTTCATATAACCACTAGAGGTCAGCCATGCACCTCCTTTAGCTACACTTCTGAGTAATACTGCAAGGCAGCCAAGTGAGTTTTTCGGATGTATTCATTTTGGGATTGTTTATTGTTTATTTATAAATATTGTATAACACCTTTGAGTCAAAGACTCCTTTACAAAGGTTCCACGCCATACATAAGAAAGAGACAACAGTGTACAGAGTAACAAATAACCTAGTAGTTAAAGACAATGGTTACAGAATGGTTGCAGGTGATTACAGAAAATACAAAATACAAAAATAGCAGCTGGGAATACAGGGTAACAGAGAGCTGCTAAACAAGATGCAAAAGTGCAAAAAAGGTTGCAGGTACAAGAATAGCATTTCAGGGCGATGGCGCTAGCCATGCTCAGGAGTTATTCGTTGGCCAAGGCTGGACAGAGATGTCCATTGTCATGGTATAGGCACACCCAGGGGCGGCAGAACAGAGTTAGGTCTATAGTCATGGGGAGATGGGGGATGGTAAAAATGGAGGGTCAGGTTTAGGGGCAGTCACATACTGATACCTGGGTAATAAGGTACTTTAGTTGGGACTTGAACCAAGCAAGTTTGGGTTCAGTGAGGAGGGAATTTGGGAGTGAGTTGAGCCAGGATGGGACCAGATATCGAAACGTTCTTTGGCCAGAGGTGGTCTTGCAGTGAGGTACCCTAAAGTGGGTAGTTGCTGACTGCTGTGTGAGGCGGCTGGACAGTGGGGCCTGAAGTAGTGGGAAGATGGCTGGAGGGAGTAATCCTGAAGTGATTTTCTTTGTGAAGAGGCAGGCCTAGTATTTTAGCCTCCCATCAAAGTTGAGCCAGTTTACTGAGGCATAGAGGGTGCAGGTATGTGTAAGTCTACGAAAGCCTGTAGCAAGTCTGCAGGCCTTATTGAGGGCCAGTCTAATCTTGTGTAGGTGGGTGGTGTCGGCTGCACCATAGATGATGATACCATAGTCAATTAGGGATAGAATAGATGCAGAGATGGCTAGGCAGAGAGATTCAGGAGGCAGGCAGTGCTTATAGCGGTGAAGGAGACCAATACGTATGTTGACAGCGGTGCTTAGTAATCGGATATGGTCATGGAACATTAGACCTGTATCTAGGGTGATGCCAAGGTACTTGAAAGTGTTGACCTGTTCAAGGGGGTCATTCAGTGAGTTCAGAATGTGCAAGGGTTGTCCTAGGTTCTTATTTTGGGGTGTGCAAACATCATGGATTTAGTTTTTTTGTAATTTAGTACTAACCTATGCTGAATGAACCATGATTCAGCTTCAGAGAAGGATTTCTGGGGCGCCGAGCGGAGGGCTGTGGGATCAGTGTGTGAGTTGTAGAGGACTACATCATCTGCATAAAATAGCATTTTCCCGGAGCAGGCATTGGGCAGGGTGTTGAGGTATAGAGAGAAGAGAAGAGAAGTGGGCCAAGAATAGAGCCTTGAGGGACCCCAGACCTGACTTGGTGGGGGGATGGCAGGGAGTGGGCAATCTGGACTGTCTGGGTTCTCTCAGACAGAGCTAGCAAACCAGTCAATGGTCTCATGGGAGAGGCCTATCTGAGTGAGGGAGTCCAGGAGAAGTGAGTGGTGCACAGTATTGAATGCCTTTGAGAGGTCTATAAAGACAGCGCCAGTAGTGTAACCGGTGTCCAGGGATGTATGGAGGGCGTTTGTAAATTCCAAGAGGGCAGTGGTGGTGCTATGGTTCTGGCGGAAGCCATGTTGTTCAGGACACAGAATACTATATTTAGTGAGGTAGTCTGTTAGTTGGATGGCCACGATTTTTTCCAGGGTTTTAGAGAGGGGAGGCAGGATTGATATTGGGCGGTAGTTTCCAGGCAGGGTGCGGTCACCACTTTTAAGGATAGGAGTGATGAGGGCAGATTTCCATTTGGTGGGGAACTGGTCCAGAGAAAGGAAGTGGTTCAAAATCATGGTAAGGGGGAGGAGAACTTCACTGAATGTGAGTCTAAGCAGTTTTAGGTCCAACGTGTCACTGCTGAAACGGGATTTACTGAGGGCTTTGAGTAGGAGAGGGGCAGCTTCACGCAGGGAAACTGCTTTAAAGTGGAATGGGGGGTTGTGGAGGGTCAGTGTGGTGGGGTGGGGAGAAAAAATTGGGGAGGACACCAGAGAGGTCAGAGAAGGTGTCATTTAATGTGTCAACGATAAGGGCTGGGTCTGAGGTGATAGATCCTTTGGCCCAGATATGGGTAGGCGGGGCAGTGGAGGCTTTGCCACTTAGCGTTTTGAGTGAGTCCCAAAACTTGGGACCTGTGCCCCATGTGTTGGTGAGCAAGGTTTTATAGTACTCAGCCTTTGCTTTTCGGTTATCCCATGTACGTTTATTGCGCGTTTCCTGATAGCGCTGCCTGTCAGAGGGTTTTCTGGTATCCTGTGCAATGTGCCACAGATTGTCTCGTTCATGCATCTGGTACAGAAGGGCTTGAGATAGCCAAGGTGTGTTGGCACCTTTAATTGTTTGTTTGGTTAGGGGTGCAAACCGGTTGCAGGCAGTGTTGAGCATATGAATGAAATAGTTGACGGCAGAGTCAATGTTCTGAGTATTTCTTATGGGGGACCAGTCTGTAACTAGGAGGTACTGTTTAAGGGATTGTAGTTTGCCAGGTTTGGGCGTTGTAAGACAGTTTTGGGGGCTTGTTAATACAGTGCACCATTGACATAGCACTGGGGAGTGGTCGCTCAGAGCATTGGGTAGTACCCTGATCTGTGTAGCTTTATGTGGGGAGTTAGTGAACACTAGATCTAGGAGGGTGGCAGTACCAGTCCTCTAATTTATTCTAGTGGCAGTAGTCACAAGCTGGGTCAGGTTCTGGGCAGTTGCAGCATCCCTAACAGGGGCTGAAGTGTCAGCCAGCCAGTTTGTATTGAAGTCTCCGAGGGCAATGATGTCAGCATTGTCAGGGAGAGTCTGGAGATGGTTGAGGACAGAGAGGAAAGCGGTCTTCTGATTTCGGGGGGGGGATGTATACAGAGGAGAGGAGAGGAACAAAGGGGCTCTGTTATGGGCAAGAGTGATCTTCAGTGTGAGAGATTGGGCCCTGTGCTCAAGTGATGGGGAGGGCGAGACACTGTAGTGATTTCTGGACATACAGTGCACAACCACCCCCTTTCTTTGAGGTTCTATCTGCCCGGTATAGTGTGAAGCTAGGAAGTGAGACCGCAGAGTTGGGGTTGTGGTTGTTGAGCCAGGTTTCAACTACTGAGATGACATTGGGGTGATTCTGAACAACCCATCCCTGAAAGGAATCAAATTTTTTGAGGAGGTTACATATATTGAGGGAGGAGATTGTGAGGCTCTTGGATGTAGTAACCCTGGAGAGGGGGAAGGGGGTCCTGGGTTGGGGTGAACGTCTCCAGAAAGAAGGAGTAGTAGTAGGAGGATGCACAGGGAGGCCAACCTTAAATGTTTCTTCATGAGCTTAGGCACCATTTGGAAGGGGGAACAGCACTGTGTGGAGGTGGGAGTAGATAGGTCCTGTAGGGAGGGGGAGGCCAGGCAGAGTAGTGTCCATTGTGGTACCACAGTAGTACCAGTAGGGGTGGTTGGAGCATAGGGGATGTATGGTCCAATGGTGGAGTGGGAGATATGGGTCAGTGGCAGGGGTGGGTAGTGTGGCTAAGGTGAGGAGCTTGGTGCTAGATACAGAGAGTGTGCGTAGGAGGTGGGTTATCATAATGAAAAGGGGTTGGGTACCCAGTAGAATGGCAAAAGGATGAATGGGGGTTGTGGTCTGTAGGGTATCAAAGTAGCTGTACGAGTATTGCGTGTGTGGGGGTTGAAAATAGGCACTGCTAGGGAGTATGATGTGCATGTGTGGTGACATAATATGGAGTAGGTGGGTTTGGGGGTTAGCAAAATGGGACCATAGCAGGTAATTATATGTTGGCCAGCAGAGTGGCTGTTGTTTAGTGTTAGATCCTTAGGTGGTGTGGTAGAGCCATATGAGGGATCATAGAGGCTATGAGGATAGTTATCCGGTGAAGTGGTAGCATATTTACTGTAGAGATGATTAGGTATTTGGGATTGAGAAGAGTGGCCACTAGTAGGGAGCTTGTATAAGCTGCAGATGGAGAAGTGGGTTGATAGGTTTATTTCACACCACGTGACTGCCTACTTGCCTATATAAGTAAAAGCAGACCAAGGGTGGTGGTGGGGGCGGTGGGGAGCCAAACGCACAGCGTTCGGTGGGGCAGTCCTAAAGTTAATTAAGGTAACCTAATCTGCATTAACTACTATACAGGCTGGAATTCTGTAGTCTTAATTAAGGTAACCTGTTGGAAATTGCACAGACTGAGGCTTACAGTGACAAAGGGTGGAATAAAAAAAACTATCTCCACTTGTACGCCTACAGTGAATTGTTTAAGAGAAAAGGCGCCAAGTAGGACATTTTGAAAATCCTCCTTGGAGCGGTCACGATCCAATGTGCAGGGTGAACCCTTTGCAGTGGAGATGCTGTACCTGGGCAATTTTTTGGTGTTGACTGTGGGGGAGGGCTGAATCCAAGCCTTCACGACCTCCTGGTTCGGCGGGGGGTCAACTGTGGAAGAAGGAGAGTGAGAGAGACTGATTATGTAGGTAAGGGGAAGGGGAAAGATGCAGGGGGGGCTGGTCTATATTGGGATTTGCAGCCAGTAAAAGTAAACTAAACCTCCTGAATCCCACTGTATTATAAGAACATTTAACCTGCACCAATGCTAAACAAGCTGGGTTCTTTAAGCAATAATTTTTTTTTTAAACTCTAGCCAGGAATAACATTAGAAGCAGTCTTAAAATTAATTAAGGTAACCTAATCTGATTAACTGCTATACAGGCTGGAATTCTGTAGTCTTAATTAAGGTAACCTGCTGGAAATTGCACAGACTGAGGCTTACAGTGACGAAAGGTGGAATAAAAAAAACTATTTCCACTTGCACGCCTACAGTTAATTGCTTAAGAGAAAAGGCGCCAAGTAGGACATTTTGAAAATCCTCCTCGAGCGGTCACGATCCAATGTGCAGGGTGAACCCTTTGCAGTGGAGATGCTGTACCTGGGCAATTTTTGGTGTTGACTGTGGGGAGGGCTGAATCCAAGCTTTCACGACCTCCTGGTTCTGGTCGGGGGTCAACTGTGGAAGAAGGAGAGTGAGAGAGACTGATTATGTAGGTAAGGGGAAGGGGAAAGATGCAGGGGGGGCTGGTCTATATTGGGATTTACAGCCAGTAAAAGTAAACTAAACCTCCTGAATCCCACTGTATTATAAGAACATTTAACCTGCACCAATGCTAAACAAGCTGGGTTCTTTAAGCAATAATTTTTTTTTTAAACTCTAGCCAGGAATAACATTAGAAGCAGTCTTAAAATTAATTAAGGTAACCTAATCTGATTAACTGCTATACAGGCTGGAATTCTGTAGTCTTAATTAAGGTAACCTGCTGGAAATTGCACAGACTGAGGCTTACAGTGACGAAAGGTGGAATAAAAAAAACTATTTCCACTTGCACGCCTACAGTTAATTGCTTAAGAGAAAAGGCGCCAAGTAGGACATTTTGAAAATCCTCCTGGGAGCTGTGCAGTGCGGTTGTGATCCAATGAGAAGGGCGAGCCCTTTGCAGTGGAGATGCTGTACCTGGGCAATTTTTCAGTGCTGGTTGTGGGGGAGGGCTGAATCCAAGCCCTCATGACTTCCTGGTTCATCGGGGGGTCGGCTGGGCAAATTTTCAGTGTTGGCCATGGGGGAGGAATGAATCCAAGCCCTCACGACCTCCTGCTTTGTCGGGGGGTCAGCTGGGCAATTTTTTGGTGTTGGCTGTGGGAGAGGGCTGAATCAAAGCCCTCACAACCTCCTGGTTTGTCGGGGGGTCGGCTGGGCAATTTTTCGGTGTTGGCTGTGGGGGAGGGCTGAATCCAAGACCTCACGACCTCCTGGTTCGTCACGGGGTCGGCTGGGATACAGAAATGTGTTGGTTCCCTAGCTTGGCTGATATATAAACACTAGCAGCATATCAGCCAAACTAAACACTCTTTAAATGAAAACAGTTTCTGCTTTTTCCACATTTAAGTTTGCTGAGTTTTAAGGAGGCCATATGATTTTAACTTCACAATAGTAAAACTTTCTTTCTTTCTTCTTTCTTTCTTTCTTTCTTTCTTTCTTTCTTTCTTTCTTTCTTTCTTTCTTTCTTCTCCCATACTGAACTGGGGCAGCTCATTCCAAGTGTGTCCATGGGGTGGGTAACAGAACAGGGACATGCTTAACTGACAGGGAACATCGAACCGAATACCAAGGAAATTCCCCTACTGGTTCAGTAGGGGGTGCTGCCGTGTGCTGTGAGCAGCTGTCGGTGTCAGAGGAGCCATGGAATTCGTGGAAGAAGGAGGTTTGGCAGGAACGGAGGGGCTATCTGCTTCCAGCCCCATCCGTGAGTCCCTTACATGGAGAGAATGCTCGCAGTTGGTCCCAGAGCAAGACCAGCGGGTCAGCTTACCAGTCGATGAGAAGTCGGCGTATGACGAAGAGGACAATTTGTTCCTAGAACTAGAAGGAAAACAATGGCAACTACTGGAGATTATGCTGCACAGAAACACCTTCTCTTACAAGATTGGACAGTTTATTTACTGCAGGTTGATTCCCAGGGGATTGTTTTGGATGCGGGAGCGGTCTCGGTGCCATTGGATCATGGTCTGAGTAGAAAAAGCAGCCACTCCAAGGAACGTATGGTGTTTGCAGATGGAAAATATCACGGATGTGAAAGGTGACTTTGGGCCCTCTCCTGTTGCCTGAGGGAGGTTGACAGTGCAGGGCTGGACAATATATCAACTCTTCTGTGATACAAGCCTCCTTTTCTGATCCAGAACTGGCAGGTATGTCTCCCAGTCTTTCTGGGGGCAAGGGGTATTCTGTACACAGGGACACTGTACAACTCCCTATTGATGGTGTCTTGCTAAATGGAGGTGCTTCTGTCTCAGGGCCTGGGATGGAAAGTGACCCTGTAGATAGGGGACAACCCATAATGTGGCTCAAGGTAGCTTTGCATATTGGACTAATGCAGCAGGAGTCCGAAAATGAGGGGGGGGTGGATTTTGTTACAGTATTGTTTGACTCTGAGAGAGTGCACTATTCCTTTGACAATAACATTTCGACTTTGGGCCTTACCATCTCTGATGCTCTGGAACAGGCAGAATGGATAAGGAGCCTGCATAGAGACCAGCCATGGGTGTCTCCTGGTCCTGTCCCGGACAGTGAATTAAGATCTCCTAAGGGTGGGTCAGGGGGCAAGAGCCCACTTCATTTATCAGAGGACCTTGCTTTGACCCAACACCCTACATTATATTTGCAATCAGCGTCATCTATTGCTGCACAGCATTTATCCAGCAGGTCTGCTGAAGTGATTGAATTGTCTAGTGGTATTCCTGCTGGTTAGGAGCACCCTGTTTCTCAGCAGGGTCACAGACTCCCCCCCCCTCTTTGGGGAACAGAGTCCTACAGATCCGATTGTGGATACTCCATCTGGGGGCCATGACAATCCTCCATCTCGGACATACGCCTGGTTATTTCATACTCCTCCTGCACTGGCTAAAAGACGGAATGCGGTGTGCATTAAAAATCGGGGTGAGTTGGATGAGTTTCCAGATTGGCTCTATGTGGAGAAGACATTGGTGAAACAAAGTTTGCAGTTTCAGGCTTGTGAGGTATATGCCTTAATTCATACTGTGGGGGATACTAATTTTGATCTGAGCTTTAAGACAGCAACTAATCTTGAAAATTTTTGGATCTGATACCAGCAAGTGAGGTATACCCCCTTATGGTCTCCTTTTATTGTTATCCCCCTGACTAAACTGGCATTTAAGGCAATTACTGTACTCTTCAAAAATGAGGGAGTGTGTGTGATGGACATTTTGCATTGGCTACAGGCCAGATGCACGATAGTGGATAACCCTGATCCAGTAATGGATTCAGAACAGCTCTGGACTGGAGGATGGTCTTCGTGTGTGCCTACGGACCATGAATGGCACCATTCAACATTTACCCAGCTGTTTTCAGCTTGGTCAGGACAGAGGTTTTATCTTCTATCCTGGACAACCAAAGTCTTGTTTTAGATATGGCGTCTGGATGCACTTGAGTAGTGCATGTGATAAGTTGAAGTGTTCCTTATGTGGGGGTATTGGGCACACCAGTGTGGGATGTCCTACGCCATTACTTTGTAATTTATGTGGGAAAGTTGGCCATACCTTTCATACCTATCCCTGTGTGGCTCATAATAAACCTGCCTCTGAACAGGCTGACCAAGATGGAATTCTGACTAGGGCCCAGGAATGGCAGACCCAGGGGCCAGCCTTTGTTCCTGTTACTCCTTCCTTGATGGAAGTTTCTCTGCTAACTCTTACTTGTGAGACACTAGACCTGTCTGCCCTAATACCTGGTCTGAAGTGTGGTGACAGGCTGCTCTAGACCTTACACCACTACCCACTGTGCTTTCTTTGGAGAGTGAGGTAATGGCTTCCCAAGATATTCCACCTGTAGAAGTGATGCCCCCCTCTCCCCACCACAACAATGGAACCAAGCTCTGCCTAGAAGAAGTTCCAGTAAGAAACCACCTAAAGAACCAGAGCCAGGAACTTTGGTTAGCAGAGATTCCCTCCCCATCAGTAGATTTTCCATTTTAGCAAAACAGAAAGCTTGGGGGGATAGTGACTAAGAGTCTGATACTTCTTCAGTCACTTCTTTCGTGGCAACAGACACGGATGTTACTGTGACAGACACTAAGATGCCTGGAAAATGGAAGGTTAAACTCAAGAAGTCAAGTAATACTTGATATGAGTGTGGCATGCTGATAGGGACTTTATAGTCTATATGTCTTTGTGGGTTGCATATCAATGCAAATAGCATTAAAAATTCTAAAAGTCGACATACCACCCTTTTCCATACTACGTGATTTTCAGTGCCACGTATATTTCTTGCAAGATACTCACTTACATACATTAGGAGATGTTGCTATGGCTACTGGAGATTTTTTTTTATTTGTTTTTCTTATTTTTATCTACTAATTCTACAGGGGACCAACAAATTCATCTTTGGATCCAGATAAATCATGATGGACTTTCCCATTACAAATGGATTTATTGGGACTGTTTGAATATTACTCATTTGATTGACTAGAATATGATTTATTTTCAAAAGTGACACCAGTAGTGTTGATGAAATTTTGAACCACCCTGTTTTTATTACATATTGTCTTTTATGCTTTGCAAATCTGCTTAAAGAATTTTAACACAGTTTCACATATGGTGTTAATGTAATAAGTATTGTACCTTTAAGGATTGGACTTTATTTTCTGGGCCATCACACTCATTGCCCTTCCCCCCGATAAAGAGTAGGTAAGGGCTCGAAGTGCTGGGTTTGGTTTAATTGTGGTTTTTGGGTCTGTGCACATTAAATTGGCTTTTTTTGCAAGAATTTTGCCTCTATTGAGTGGTTCCTCTAAGAGCAACAAGCTTTCATTTCTGCTACCGGAGATTGGTGTGGAGGTCCTTCCTTCTGGTCCATGGGGGAAGACCCCTGTTCTGGGGTGGGTATACTCTTTAACGTACAGGGAATAGTGTTAAATAGATTGATGGACTTGGTTCCCAGGGAGGGTCTTGTTGCTCGATATTTACTAACTACAACAAGAATTTTGACTGATCACACTTTGTGCACCACAAACTAAAGCCTTAAGAATAGAAGTCTTACAGATAATTCAACCATATTTATATACCACAAAAACTGTAGTGTTTGGAGGTGACTTTAATTGCATTTAGACTTTACGGGATAAAACAGGGAAGACACCAAAGTTATACGCTGATTCAAAGTTTTTGCACAAATTAATTACTGGGACAACTCTTAAAGATGGGGCTGAAGGGGGACAACAACCTCCGTGCCATACTTTTTTTAAAGGACTCTCATCCACCAGAATTGATTTCCTTTTTGTTTCATGCTGGGTGAAATGTTCTGGGTTTAAGGTGGTTCCTGTTGAGACTACTGATCATGGTTTAGTGCTTTGTTCTATGGGAGCTGCATTTAATAAACCTATTATACACCACATATGGCATTTAAACATTTCCTTGTTAGTAGATCGGGATATTTTGGGGGCAGTCCTAGAATTGTTGGAGGCCAGAAAATCAGTGTTTGACCTTTATGATGATTCCTTACAGTGGTGGGTCAACACGAAATTTGATCTGAAGTCCTTATTTCACATGTGGGCTAAACATAAACATACGACTCATTATATGCGATATCTAGATCTTCGATGACAACTCCAATTTTTGATTTCCCAGTCTTTTGCAACAGGTGAGATTATCATGAACAGATTGCTAATATAAAAACTGTGATGTGTGAGGTGCAGCACGACCGTGAAGCATCTCTAATTGCTGAACAGAAAAATGGTACTCACGGAATGAGGGAATAAGTGAACCCTTTTGATTGTTGCAAAGACCGTATTGATACAAAATATATGTCCAGCTTGTATAGGCAGGATGGTTCTATAGTGCCACATAATTTAGAGATGGCCAACATAGTTTTTACTCACACCACTGCCCTTTTTTCTAAATCTCCCAAGGATCAGGACGAGGTGTCCACATTTTTATCTGGTCTTCTTCCAAAATTACCTGCTGAGCTTCAGAAAAGTTTAGTGATCCCCATCACTGTAGGAGAAATAAGGGAGGTGATAGGAGCTTGTCAGGGGGACACGGCCCCAGGCTCTGACGTGTCTCCCCATAGAATTGTACAAAAAACTAATTGATGAATTGAGTGCCTTTCTGGTGACTATTTTTAAAGACATAGTTCAAAGTCGTATGGTGGTACCAGAGACTCTATCAGATAGCTTCCTAATCTTCCTTTTAAAAAAGGGTATAGAGCAACTTTACAGAATTGGCATCCTATTAGTTTACTAAACGTGGACTGGAAATTATTGTGTAAAATTGTGGGTAATAGGTTGAAAGATGTGACTCAAATAGTAATTTCTTCTACACAGACTTGTGCTATTCCCTGTAGATCTATTCAGGATAACTTGTTTCTGTTGCATGAGACATGTGCCCAGTCCGGAACCCAAGGGTTACTTTTGAGCTTAGATCACGCTACAGCATATGATGAGGTTGATCGTGATTATCTGTTTCACATTTTATTGAATTATGGGTTACCACCTGCCTTTGTGGGGTGGACTAAAACATTATGTTCTAACATTTCTACCAAACCAGTGGTTAATGGTCTTCTGGGAACTGTTGTACCAATACACAAAGGGGTATGACAGGGCTGCCCCCTTAGTCCCCTGTTGTATGTCTTTTCTATTGACCCTCTTCTTTGTAGTTTGGAACAGAGTCTGTGTATTCAACATATTGTGGATGGAGGGTCGTTATATTTCCCCTGTGTTATGGCATATGCGGATGACAAAAAAGCTTAATCAGAGGCTTGGGATTCTCTTCAGAATTAAGCATCTATTAACATACGAGGGGAAAATCAGGTTGGTACAAACTATGTTCTTACCCCTTCTCGACTATGCTGACTTTCTTTATGGACGCAGCTCCAGCGCTGCCCTCACTCAACTCAACGCTCTATACCATCGGGTGTTAAGATTCATCACTGGTGCCCCCTACTCAACACATCGCTGTACCCTACACAAAAGCCTAGGCTGGGACTTTCTTAGCCTCAGATGTCATAAGAACTCTGTTCTCTGGATCTTCAGGGCCATCTCCAATAAACTGCCCCAGTATATCAAGGACTGCCTACCTTTATGCAGTCCTGGTAATTGTCTGTTGAGAAGCCAATCCAGAATTACTCTCATTATCCCCAAAGTTAGGACAAGCTTTGGTAGAGTGGCAATTAGTCACACTCCTCCAGTCCTCTGGAACACTGCTGAAAAGGTCCTGCAGCTTATCATACCCAGTTTCTTAGCTGCCTTTAAAAAACTTTCCCAGTGATCCTTTACTGAGTCCTGTAACTGCTTCCATCACTGAGTCACCGACCTCGCCATACTTCTGTCTCTCCCCCCACTCTGACTAGATACTAGGGGACATGTAGGCGAGATGGCGCTGGGGTCACCTGACTGTGTAAGTTCCTCTGTCCCTGTCGACCATCATCTCTATCCTCCATCTCTACATATCACTGATGATTATCTACTCCTCTGTCTGATTTATCCTGCATTATCTCTCATTTGGTGTGCCTTATTTGTTGCTGCCTTGTACTTTTGCCCATACTGCATATATCAGTGCATTTTGCTTACCCACTGCTGTACTTATATTTTGAACTTATTATACACATATATCAATTCTTATTGTATCACCTGCCTTACTGTGTTTGTATACTATGTTCATACCTGTTAACCTGTTACAACTCATGTTCTGTTGTCGTATGAAATACCTTATTATTCTGTGTTATATGTAATTTGCATTGTGCCCCAGGTCCATCTTGTAAATTAGTTTTTCCTTAATGATGTTTTGCCTGGTAAAATAAAGATTGATTGATTGATTAATGGTGGTGTATTCTTTCTCGGCTAATATTGCACTGGATATCATTTCTGATTTTTCAAAGGTTTCTGGTGCATCTCTTAATAAAGACAAGAGTCAATGTTTGTGTTTGAATTCCAGACAGCATATTTCAGGAGATGATATCCATGGAATTCAAATTATGACAGGACCCATTAGAATCTTAGGAGTTTTATTTGATGATGGTAATTTGGCTTTCTTAAATTGGTCAGTGGCAATTGCCGAGGCAGACCGTAAGGTGGAGAAATGGAAGGCTTGGCCTATGACAACAAAGAAGTGCATCTTTATGTATGTCAGTTATGTTTTTCCTTTACTGGTAAAGCTGGAGATACAAGTCTATAGTGTGTTCTTTAGACTTTTATGGGGGAGTAGGTTAAACCCCATTAAGAAGGCAATCATGTATCACCCTGTTAAAAGGGGTGGTCTTAATATGGTCAATCCTGTTGTATTTTTATTTTCTATTTATATTTATGCAAATATTTTACTGGTGATTACATGGCAGCAGCATGTCTGGGTCCGGTTGTTTCGTACCCGCTGTCAATTTTTCTTTGATGGATGGGAAGAGGGCCATTGGGGAATATTTTGAAATTTACCACGTGGGGTGGAGGGTGATTTGGTTTCCCATTTTCAGAAATTGAAAAATAGATATTTAATTTTTGCGTCACAATACTAGGAACATTTTTTGTGTGACAATTCTTAAGTCTTACTTTTCTGGGGTACCTTGTTTTCAGTGTCAGCCTGTTGTACTTGAAAGGTATTTGTTAGATCAGATTTTAGAGCCCTGAATATCGCTGAAAATGTGGATTTGATTTGGTTGTGTTGACATGAAAAATTGAATGTCTGGAGTAACCACCGACATAAAGCTATAGAGGAAAGAAACTGTTTACTTCCTGCCTGTATGGAACAGGAAGAGACAATTTTACATTTATTTTTACAGTGTTCCTATATTGTTGATCTTTGGCCTGCTTTGGCCGTTAAAAGGTGTCTTCCTTTATTTCAAACAATATGCATGAAGTGCTTATTTTTGGGGTATATACCAAGGGATGGTCAAAATTTCATGCTGGTACCTTGCGTCCGGTATTAGCCTGCATTAAATGGTGTATATGGCATGTACGATGTCAACATTGTTTGCAGCAAAAATTAACTCCCTTAGATGGTTTAGTGCATATGATTGACAAGGAAGTCCTTCTGCTTTTTAAAAACAATAGCAATACATTGCCCACTACAGCATTAGCCTTATGGCGGAGACATTTTTCATGGTTGCCACCTTCAGGTTGTTTGGCCCAGAGATCGACAGTTGCTGGTTTCACAGACTTGATTAGTAGTTCTCACATTTGGGTGAGTGTAGTACATGATACAGAGATTGCTTGATATTTACCTTTCGAGCCACACTGGTTTTAGGTGTGCAACATTGCTTATTGTACATACTGTATTATATATATTACAATATTTGACAGGTTGGAGAACATTTATGCTAATCTTTGTTTCTATCCTCAACACGTTACTAGGAGATTGCTTTTCTTCCTGTTTCTTTCTTTTCATTATTTGTTTAATTTTTCAGCTTGGTTATTGGTGGTGCTGTTACCTATGTTTCTCGTCATATGACAGCCAGGATTTTCTTTTTTTTTATTTGCTTTCGCCTTGTTTGGATTTTGGGGGTTCTATTTATAATAGTGACTTATGTTTCCTTTCTGAGTTGTGATGTTAACATGCCTGCATTATTTTGATTTTGTTGCCTTAATAAAAAATTCCCCTGCTCTTCCTGGTTGGGGGGGGGGGGTTCTGTGTGTTTCCAGCTGTGAAGGTGGACAGAGAGGATAGTGTGATGATGACCCGGGTGGAAGAGTATGCTTCCCTCCCAACCCGGAGCACCAAGGAAGCAATGGAAGTTGAGGTTCCTACCCCTCCAACTTGTGGTCCCGTAGATGACTAGCCTGCTGTTTCTGGTTTTATGTCTGATGCTGCTCCTGTGGTTGTTTCAGATTCAAGGAAGGAAGATTTTTTCCATAAGAAGGAGTACCTACTCACCCTGTTGGCTGCTGAGGAAAATAAATTGATAGCCCTGACTACCTGCTTGAGTTCCGAGGTTCATGGTAATCTAGTTGCTGATGGGGCCACTTCTGTTTCTATGCAAATTGTTCCTGTTCAGACTGCGACTGCAGCTACAGAGATTGCTGTTCCAGGTGCAGTAATGGACTTTTTTCATTCTTATTTTGGCTCACCTGATTCCGAACCCTGCAATCCACAATGTTCACTGTCTACTATGGGGGGAGAACTATCCTCAGCTGTGTCAGTTCCGAAGGGACAGCCGACTGATACAATGTTCAGAATTTCAATGCATGCAGCCCCTGAGAATTCCCAATGAGCACAGGTTTTAGATGTTTCTGCTGTGCCTTTTTCACCTACTGCATTGATGAATACTCAACCTCTGCTTCTGACTTTCTTTCTTTATTTATTTATTACTTTGGTAACCGGGTGGGTGCACTGATCCCAGGGATCATTTTCAGGCACGACCCGGGCCATAACATGTGGCGCAGGGTGGCAGTACAGACAAAGTAATAATATTTCAACATGAAGAAGATTATATACAATTATACAATGGCAAGAACATTTCCTGGACTCTGATTGGTCAGTGTGTGCCTGCGACAGTGATGATATTACACAATAACATCACTGTGTTGATTTTTTGGATGATTATATGGATTTCATAGATTTTTTTTTTCAGAAACAAAGATATACTGCCTCATTAAAAATCTACTAGAAACATTTTTATTTTTATTTTTGTTTTGTATAACATCGAGCCATTGTATAATTGCAATAAGGCACTCCAAGGTGTGTGTTATCATGTAATAATGTCACTCCTGGGGTGGTGGAAGCACTCGGCTTTGCCTCGTGCTTCAACCCACCCCAGGAGTGATGTTATTACGCGATAACACACACCTTGTCATGCCTTATTGCTTAAGCAACAAATAGTAAGTTCTGAGTACAGGTGCGATACATAAGTCAGTGGTAACAGTGAATACAGGTTGCAACAGATACATGAAGAGATTTGATAGAAACAACAAATTAATAACACATGTACAAGGTATGACACATGAGTCAGAGTGTCAGTGATACAGAGAATCTACAATAAATATACAATATATACAAGGCAAGGAAGGCGATGCATCCAATAAATATCCAATATAAACTAAGGAATGAGGTCACCGCTTTAGGCTAGGGAGGTAGCCAAGTCTGAGTAGTGGGTGACCCCTGGCTGTACTTTCAGCAACCTTTTCTACACAGCAGGGTGCTCCTAACTTTACTTTTACAGGTCTCTTTCGTGCTTGCCCAGAGCTGACTTCTGATGCCATGGCTGGTTCTGTCAGTTCAACTCGGGCTATCAGTTGTTCTTCTTCTGTGTTGGTCCCCGGCGCCAGTTCTCCTCATGACTCTTCTCCTGTGCAGCCCAATTATGATAACAGTACTTCTGCCTCAGGCTTGACTATTGCAGAAACCCTCCATCAGGCAGGTTGGGAAAAATCAGGGGAACAACTGCCTTGGCAGTCCCCAAGACCAGTTTTGGTCACTGACCCTGGGGCAATTCCACAGGATACTGATGCCTCTCAGGACAGCACTTTTTCTGTTTACCTACCATTTTCCTTTGCCCTCACACAAAACCCAGTGCTTCAGTTTGGTGGCTCTGATTTGCCAGTTCTTGATCCTGCTGTTTCTGGCTCCTCTGAGACCTCCTTGCCTTCTACTTCAGTAGGTGCTACATGGCCTGGGACTGGGTTGATGCCTCCTCCTACCCTTCCTACTTCATCTTCTATCGCTGCTGCTCCCACAGCTGGGACTTGTGCTGCACCTTCAGCAACCATTTCTACACAGCAGGGTGCTCTTAACTTTACTTCTACAGGTCTCTTTCGTGCTCACCCAGAGCTTGCTAAATGAAGAAATGCAGTGCGCTTAAAGTATAAAGGGGGGTTTGTACACATTTCCTGATAGGCTGTATGTTAGCCATAAACTTTTTGCAGGACAGTATGGGCTTTCAAGCCACTGGAATTTATGTGCTAATTCATACTTGGGTGTGTTTCTACATTTGACATTAGCTTTCAAACTGCCTCTGGGTTAGAGAAATTCTGGATGTCCTACCAGAATGTCAAGTACCTGCTGTTCTGGGTGCTCTTTGTTGCTATACCCCTCACAAAACCTGCTTTCAAGACCATTACTGTATTGTCCAAGAATTAAGGAGTCTGCATTACTGACATTTTGTACTGGTTAAAAACTAAATGTACAGTGCTTGGGCAACTGGAACCAATAATGGATATGGAATAAATCTGGAACAGGGGATGGCGTGTTTGAGTTCACTTGCCATAAATGAATGGTACCATAACACACTTGCTGAGTTGCTTTTATTTGGGTCGTGACAGAGGCTTTATTTTTCATGCAGTGCAGCCCAAATCCTGCTTCTGCTGCAGCTAATATTTCCATTTGAGTAATGCATGTGACAAGCTGAAATGGATAAACCATGTTGCCTTGAATTGCAGTAACCTAGTGAGCTGTAATTTGTGTGACAAGTCTGGTCACACTTATAGAACCTTTCCCTGGGCATCACATAACAAGCCTGCTTCTGAACAGGAAGACAAAGAAGAAGTTGTAACCAGGGTGCAGAACCAGTCTTCCACTATGCCTACACAGCCTTGGACTTCTGGAGTTCTGGCCACTGGTACTACTGCAGAGCTTCAACATATCATGGTGGGGCAGGGGACTTAGGCCCACTTGCACAACATGTTGATCAGCCTCTGCCTGCTCTCCTGCCAAAGCCCCCCTTCAGATTTCCTCTGTGGGCATTGAGGAGCACCCTGTTGAGCACAAGGAAGATTCTATGGAACAGGACAGTGTGGATGCTGCCTCCACTAGTGGTCTGGCCTCTCCGTATTCTGTTGCTCTTGTTACAGAAATTCCTCAACCTTCTACTACTGTGACGGAATTCAGAACTACTTGTAAAACAACTGGCAGGGGCCAATTTACAGGTCATCTGTCCAGATCAAAAGATCTTCCTCTGGAGAACCTGTTCACCGTATTGTCCAAATGAAAGGCATGGGGTGACATGGAAGATGATTTGGACATTTCCTCAGTGGCCTCCTCCCAACAGGATCCAGTTACCAATAATGATGCTGCTTCTATTGATTCTATGCAATCTAGATGCCAGAGAGTGTGGCAAAAAAGATGGTCTAGATTGGACAAATGAATGGTCACCCCTCTAACTGGATGCATCATGTAACATCACCGTTGCCTCCTTAAGTGTTAACAGTATCAAAAATGATAAACAGAGGCAAACTACTTTCTCTATCCTTAGGGGGCTGTGCCATGGGGTATATTTTTTCAGGACACCAGACTGCACACTCTTAGGGACATTAATGGAGCTTTGAAAGTATGGTTTGGAGGGCCATCCTTTTGGTCCCTGGGTGAGGACCCCGTTCTGGCATTGGAATCTTATTTAACATTCCCCATGTTAAAGTAATTAGGTTACTTGATTTGATCCCGGGTAGGGTTTTGATGTTGAATATTACTTATGCTGCTCAGGACTTCTGGTTCTTGAACATTTACACACCTAAAACAAAATCCTTCTGTGTAGAACTTTTCCAGTTAATCCAACCTTATCTTTTAACCACCAGGGTGATAGTTTTGGTGGGTGACTTTAATTGCATTCTTTCTCTGTCCGATAAAACTGGGACAGCTGAAAAACTTAATAATGACTCTAATTTTTGAGTACTTTATATAAAACTGCTAGGCTTTGGGACAGTGCCACCTATGGATCTCACCCTCCAAGCCATACTTTTAGGAAAGGGTTACTGTCATCCAGAATAGATTTCTTTTTTCCCCTCTGATTGGTTGTCATGTCTCTCTTATGCCTCCCTTCCTATCAAAACCACTGACCACTGTCTTATTTTTTTATTTATTTTTAACCAGGATTAGCACATTAAGCTGAAAGCTTTTTAACAGGCGTGACCTGGGAGCATAGGGAAGTTAAGTGACTTGCTCAGGGTCACACAGTATGTAAGTGGAAGCTGTGGGATTCAAACCCAGGTCTGGTCTGCTGGATGTCACCAGATTTGCAGCTCAAAGCCTTAAACCACTGTGCTATACTACCTCCCTATTATTGTTATTGGAATTGGAGCTGCTTCTAACAAACCCATGTCACATCATATTTGATGACTGAATGGCTCCCTATTAGATGACTCTGATACGTGGGCATTGTTTACTGACTCATTAGAAGTCAGAAAATCTGTTTTTGACTTGTATGGCAATCCTTTCCAATGGTGGATGGATACAAAAGTGGATTTTAAATCACTTTTCAAATCTACGGCTAAAAAGGCTTGCAATCAAAAGTATCTGCATTATTTGGAGTTGAGACAGCAACTTCAGACATTAATTTTGTTATCTTCTGAAACTAATTATGATTATATACAACAAATTGCTAGTCTTAAAAAGGAGATGCCATTCTTTCAGTATGACAGGGTGACTACACTGTTTGCTGAACAGAAATTAGACACCGAGGGCAAAGCACAACAGGTTAACCCATTTGATGTGTGTAACCAGCAGATTAAACAGAAATACAAGGCTCGCTGACCTGTCAGTGAGACAGAGCTACCTCCTCCAAAACCAGTGACTGGGGTTTGGGAAGGAGCCTGGGCCATCAGTGGCTGGTTGGGGGGAGGAGGTCTGAGCATCCCCTCGGGCATTCTCCTCCTCCACAGGGAGATGGGTTGACACACCAGGAGGCATGAGACCCCCTGGTGTGGGGAGGGGAGGATGCTACTAGGTGCTTGGCTGGGATGTGCATTTGCACATCCATGGTTTGGACCTTGGTCCTTGCACCAGTATCCTCAGGGGACAGGATTTCCAGGGACCAGGAAGGCACACAAAGTAATGAAAAATTGAGCCCCACTCTCACGTGCCATTATCCCCCACGGTGGGGGTGAGTGGCACCCGGGATGGTTGACATAGCCATCACCGAACTCCTAGCCAAGAGTGGGCAAAAAATGTGATATATAGAACAAAAAAAAAAAAGAAATACATGGCTCAGTTGAAAGATGACACTGGGTCCCTCACATCTGACAATCTTGCAATGTTGCACATAGTTCATGATTATACTACTTCCTTGTTTGGTTCCTTCCCACCTGTCCCTCCCTCTTCTGAGGTTTTCTTTTGTCATTTGCTTATCCCAGCTCTCCTTGAGGGCACTGCAGATATTTTAACACTTCCTATTATGAGAAATGATTTCAGTGTTGCTGTTGTGTAACTAAAGGGGGGGTACGGCCCTGGGCCCAGATGGTTTACCTGGGGAGCTGTATAAGAAAACATTGAATCACTTGATAGATTCATTGGTAGTTGTTTATAATAGGATCTTACAGTGAGACATCTCTATACCATCAGAATTGTCTGAAAGTCTACTGATTGATTTGCATACAAAAGGTGACAAGGAGATTCTTACTAATAGGAGGCCTGTTAGTTTAATAAATACTGACTGGAAAATTCTTGGGAAAATTATAGGGAAAAGATTGGCTGAAGCAGCTCAGACTTTAATATCTCCTACACAAACGTGCAATTCCACTCCAAAAACATTAAGGATAATCTGTTATTATTAAGGGAGCTGTTTGATTGTTCTGCATCACAGGGTTCTGTACTAAGTTTAGATCAGGCTAAGGCTTTTGATTCCATTTCACACCATTTTCTCTTTTTGACTTTATGAAAGTATGGTATTCTCACTGTGCTTATTGACTGGCTTAGTCAGTTATGTAGGACAGCTACAGTAAAACCTGTAGTTAATGGATGACCTGGGGCTTCTATCAGGATTCATTGAGGTGTTCGACAGGGGTGCCTGCTCAGCCCTCTTTTATAGTTTTTTGCTTATGTCTTGGCCTATGCTGATGATGTTTGTCTGATGGTAGATGATGTGCAGTCTGGAGAAAGGGCTCTGTCTGTTCCAGACTTTATCAGTTATTTCTGGTTCTACTTTAAATGCGCATAAGTGTGTGGGGAAGGCTTTAAAATGGGATGTGGTGAGGCAGCCTGCCCCTGTTGTTGGTATACAAGTCCTACAGGATCCTATTACGATTCTTGGAGTTCAGCTTGGGGTGCAGGATCCAGCATTTCATAATTGGTCAGACAAGCTTTCCATGGGTAAAACTAATGTTGACAAATGGAAAGCTTGCCACATGGTTCGGAAAAAGAGAGTGCATTTATTAAAAGCTTTTATTCTCTCTGTATTTCTTTATTTTTAGTTTAGTATACCCCCTCCCCAAAAAAATTGGAAACCAGACATCATAATATTTTTTAGATTACTTTGGGGTAGTCGACTGAACCCTGTCAAATGCTACATTATCTATCGACCTATCAGAGGAGGAGGACTTAACATCATCAATCTGGTTGATTTTCTTTCTTTACTATTGTTTTTTAGAAAATGGCAAAGAAAATTCCTGACAGCTGATTGGCTGCCAACATCCCAGAGGTGGGCATCTATTTTTCAATAGATGCCCTGTTAAAAACTAGTGCCAACTGAATGCCTCAAATACAGAAGTGATGTCCTTGTGCCACGTAAAAACAAACCAGCCACCATTTTCTACTGCTTGGTAACAGAACGAACGACTCCGACTACCCCTCTCCCCCAAGCGAAAGAAGTCACCTTCCTTCACCCCGTATAGCCAAATCATATATTTATAACAACATCAGTTCCTTAAATACACTAAACATTTTTAAGACACTGCAAACTTTTTCAAATGAATGGATGGACTTGTGGCTCCCGCTCCCTCAAAAGGCGGCACCTGTAGTTGTTTCCGAAAATCGTCAAGAAGCGCACATCTCTGGGGAGCCAAATTTAAGCGAGTCCATCTCTGTTCCTCAGTCCCATTGTCCTGATCTGCTAATATTTATAGTAGCAGCTGTGATAACCCCCACACTTCATTACCTGCTCCATCTCTCCTTATATTCAAGATGTCCTTTTTTGGTTTTTCCTTTTTGCCAGTTTTAAAAAGCACATCAGAATTTCTTGCTGCCAGCACTCCCAATAATGTATTCCTCACCCACTGTCATAATCACCAGTACCAGGACACTGACTCTCCATTGCAAGTGCCTAATTCACCTTTGTTCCAAGCAAAAAAACGTATCCTCAGTCCCTGAATGTTCACCTTCACTGGCACTCCCAACTGTAGCCTCGGCTCCCTTCATAATTTTTTACATAGGACTACAAGTCCCATAAATACACAGGGCAACAATGCAGTAATTCAAATACCATCTGCTAAAAAGAAGCACCCTCTACTGGCAAGGACAACACGAGACAGGGACTACTTTACAAGATAAATTGATTTTATTTTTTAAAACATTAATTACACTTGCTTTAAAGTTTGTTTTAAATGTATTAAAATATATAACTTATTGGCCATTTTCTAAGTGCAATAATACCCTCCAGGATAGGTGGTATTGGGAAATACCGGACCTTCCAGGGGCTATAAGACCATCTGCCTATGATGTCGGGCCTCATTATGCCCCTGTGCGGTCCAGTATTTCCCACTATCGCCCCCCTGTTGGGTATTATTGCTTACATATCTTATGTATTGTAATGTCTTTCCCATTCTTTTAAGATATAAAAGGCCTTGGGTACCATTTTTTCAGGAACGGGGCAATATTTTTTCCAGAAGTAGAAGTCTGGGACACTAGGGTTTTTTTCATAACCTCCCTGTTGATATGGTGGCCAGCACAGCCCTCTGCTCACCACCATGGCTGGCCACTGACTGAGCTTTCAATGAGCGTGTACTATATAATACGTGCTCATTGAAAGCTCAGCTAGTGGCCAGCTGTGTTGGCGAGTGGAGGGCTGTACTGGTCACCTGCTCGGGGATAGGATGGGGGAGCAGGGTGGTGGGGCACTCCCTGCTGGGGTGAGGGGGTCCACTAGACCACCAGGAGCAGTTATGTGGTGTCTTACATGAGCAGATCAGGGTTAGAGAGTGGGTCCACTAGACCACCAGGGAAAGAAGTTTTATTATACAGATGGATCGGGGCTGGGGGGGGTCTGCTAGACCACCAGGGATGTTATTTATTTACTATAAGGGGATCGGGGCTGGGGGGTCTGCTAGACCACCAGGGACCTATTTTTTTTTACTAAAACAGGGATCAGGGATTGGGGTCCCCTAGACCACCAGGGACCTCATTATTTTAATAGAAGGGGATTAAAGCTGGGGAGGGGGGGCCGTGTCACACTGGCAGGATACAAAATCCTCCAGGAGAACACACTTCTAAATGCCCTTGGATCAGCCTTCTTAGAAATTTGACCTCTGGGAGGGTTTTGCGAGTCCGGAGGTAGGGGATATGGCAGCCTGTATCTGCCACAAGCCCCCTAGTGCCATGCTGCAGCTGTTTGTGTGTCACAAGGACAGAGCAAGCCCCCTTTGGTGCCCACAGCCTGGGTTTCATGCAGGCTGCGTTTGTGAGTTGCTGTCAGGGCATCTTTTGGCACAAGCCATGCCTTGCACTGATCCCTGTGGCAAAAGGCCCTTGCACCATTCAGGGGCGCTTTGTGAATTGGGCCCCTTGACATAGTAGCTTAGTAATGTAGTAATTGATGGCAGATAAGGACCACTAGGCCCACCTAGTCTGCCCGCATTCCCTGCCTGCATCAATGGCAGCTTATGGGATGCATAGGGAGAGGCATCACCAGTAGAAAACAGGAAGTTATTATCCCTCTGTACAGACAGCTAGTGAGACCCCATCTGGAGTACTGCGTGTAGTTCTGGAGACCCAATCTCCGCAAAGATATAAACAGGATGGAAGCTGTCCAGAGGAGGGCAACTAATATGGTGCAGAGTCTGCACCGGAAGACATATGAAGAGAGACTAAAGGAGCTTAATTATGTATAGTCTCGAGGAAAGGAGGGAGAGGGGGGACATGATAGAAACATTCAAGTACCTCAAGGGAATCAACAAAGTCCAAGAGGGTAGCATCTTTCAAAAAAAGAGGTGTGCAAGAACGAGGGGCACAATTTGAAGATGGGGGGTGGCTCAGAGGTAATTTAGGAAGTGTTTTTCACAGAGAGGGTTGTGGATGCATGGAGCGGCCTTCCGGAGGAGCTTGGGAGTCAAAAACAGTGGTGGAATTCAAGCATGCATGGGACAGTCATAAGGCCATTCTAGGGGGTGGGGGTAGGAAGAAGTAGGCTGCTGGTTAACTAGGATCTGCAGCTTATCCAGTAGGTAGGGAAATGGGCAGACTGGGTGGGCCAAGCGGTCCTTATCTGCCATCAAATTCTATGTTTCTATGTTATCCTACTTGGTCATTGGCTTTTGCCTCTCTTCCCTACTTCTATATTACAATGGGGCACAATTTGAAAATAGAGGGGGACGGCTCAGGGGCAAAGTGAGGAAGCATTTTTTCATGGAGAGAGTGGTGGATGCATAGAATGGGCTTCCTGAGGAGGTCGTGGGGTCAAGAACAGTGGGGGAATTCAAGAATGCATGGGACAGACATAAAGCAACTCTGGTGGGGGTTAGGAAGAAGTAGACTGTTGGTTAACTGCAGCTTTTCCAATAGGTAGTGAAATGGGCAGACTTGGTGGGCCAAGCGGTCCATATCTGCCGTCAAAGTCTATGTTTCTATGTTTCTATCTAGGGTTCCCTTATGTCTATCCCATGCATGTTTGAATCCTCCCACTGTGTTAGTACTAAACACTTCCTGGGGTAGGCTATTCTAACATCCACCACTCTCTCTGTGAAGAAAAACTTCCTCACATTTCCCCTTATCCTGCTCCTTCCAATCTCATATTGTGTCCCCTCCTCGTACAACTCTTGTACTGAAAGATGTCACCCCCCTGCACTTTGTTCAAGCCTTTAACATATTTGAAGATCTCTATCATATCCCTTCCTTCCCTCCTCTCTTCAAGTGTATACATATTGAGGTATTTTACTCTGTCCTCATATGTTTTCTGATGCAAGCCCTGCACCATCTTGGTCACCCTTTTCTGGACCACCTCCATCCTCCCTATGTCTTTGTGAAGGTGCAGTCTCCAGAACTGCACATAGTATTCTAGATGAGGCATCACCAGCGTTCTGTACAATGGCATCACCATCTCCCTTCTTCTACCAGTGAAACCCCTTCCTATGCACACCAACGTCCCACTGGCCCTCACCACAGCCTTGTTACACTGTTTGACCACTCTTACGTCATCTGAGATGATTATCCCTAAATCCCTGTCTTCCCTGTGACTGTCATCAATCCCCCCCACATTCTGTAGCTCACCACAGAGTTTCTTTGCCCCCATGAACATGATTTTGCACTTTTTTTGCATTAAATTTCAACTGCCACACATTTGACCATTTTCCAGCTTTCCCGGATCTCAGACTTTAAACTTTTAACATAGACATTTTTTTTACACCACCTCATAAATGTGACATGTCATTTTTAAAATCCTGGACAAGATGTGTTTTTGTACCTCTGGTGCAAAATGACATTTCAGCCAGTATACTATAAATGGTACATGTCATGTCTGTAAGGTGAATCTTAAAACAAGTATCTTCAAAAGTTGGGATCAAAATTAAAACAAAATTGCTTAAGCATCAAATATTTGGCATTGACAAATGTTTGTTATAGATTTGTCAAAGGCATTTGACTTGGTAACCCATTCCCTGCTACTAGATAGAATAAAGGCTCTGGGGATAAGAGATGGTCCTTGGGACTTGATTAGGTCCTTCTTGTTAAACTGTTCTCAGAGGGTGTCAGTTTCCCAGGCTCTTTCATCAACGAAAGATTTCATCTGAGTGGTATCACAAGGGTCCCTCTTGGGACACCTCTTGTTTCTGCCTTTTAGTAACAACTTTCCTCAGGTAGTAGTTTTCTTCTTTAAGACTGTACGCAGATGATACACCTCTATTTACAACAGGTAGAGACATATCGGATCTCAAAAATAAATCACAGGCAGATTTTCTCAGTAAGCATCCAAAAAACTCACTGTACTGCCAGTTGAAGAAGGACAAACACTGCTTGCTAAGTTTCAATAATTTAATCACTTTTACAAAATAAGTGGCTCTGGAGGGATTATTGATCCAGCAGGGGGAACCCTACTGAGATAAAATTTGCTATTTAAGGGAGGGATGACGAACTCAAACCCCACCACTGAGGAAGACCACACCTTGGTCGAAGTGCTGGGTAAACTGGTTTGGAGAGTTACTTCACATTTGAACCCGTAAGGAAAACCTGTCAAGAATTTTCTACCAAATAGAAGTTTGGGACTTGAACTTGGCAAGCAGTGTTTGTCCTTCTTCAACTGGGAGTGCAGTGAGTTTATTGGATGCTTGTTACAGTTATTAGTAAGTAAGTAAAAGTAAGTAAGTTAAATTTTATTTTTAAGTGCTTTTCAAAAACCAAAGCACTGTACAATAACAACATTTAAAATAACAGACATAATATTAACAGTAAAATCATTCTCCAAAAGCTTTTAAAAACAAAAAAGTTTTAAGCTCAGATTTGAAACTCTCAATGGTCAGGAAAAGACTTGCAATCTCTTCACTGCACCTGACTCCGTAGGTGTGCACACAGTAATTTTGTGGTGTCTCTAGATTTCCTTAGTATGCAGGAGTGGTTCACCAGGTCAAGGCTCATAATGAACGTTGAGAAAACCGAGTTGATAGACTTCAGATCTAATAATAAACCCCAGCTACATATACAGACTAATTCAGGTGAAAATTGATTGACCAGGTTATTAAATACCACTACCTTGGTGTAATTTTTGATTTGGACTTATCATTCACAGGAAATATAACTTCACTTGTTAGCACTGTAACTAAGAAATTGGGGGCTCTAAGATGCACCACCAAGTGCCTCAAAGGAACAGCCAGGAAAACCATAGCTGAGCAATTCATTTTATCTTCTCTTAAACACAGTAACTTGCTATACTGAACTGCTACTAAAAGGTTGTTGGGTAAATTAGACAAACTATATATATATATATATATATATATATATATGTAACACCCCTGTTACCCGGGGTTACTAGAATCCCAGTAAGACCTAGTGGTAGGCAGGGAAGGCAGCTTGTGAAACTCCAGTTAAATGACTGAGGGATGACATCATTTAGAACTGTCGCAGCTGCATAAGCCACACTGGAATGTTGCAGTTGGAGGTTAGAGTAGAACATTGGGGAATTTGAAGTGAGTTCTGTAGAATTCAGTAGAGTGTGTGCAGTCTGAAAGAGGGGCTCTGCTGTAAGCAGGCTCTCAGAGCTCTAAGCTCTGTCAAAGAGCTACTTTTGGTTTTTAGGTGTGTGTTTCCACCTGAAGAGGAACACAAGAAGAACATATTGAAGTGGTGGAGACCGATCTCAATGGTTCAGAGCCCCATCCCTGCGGGGATGGGGGGAAGGAATCAGCCTGCTTCCAGAGGCAACCCCCTTGGTCCAGCTAGAGAAAAGAAGCTGCCTGTTTACGTTTGTGCTGAGGCATCAGAAGCTCTGGAAGAGAGTTCCTTGAGGAGGAAATGTCTGTGGGACACCTGCAACCAAGGGGTGAGTTCGCTCTGCTAAAGGGCCACATGTTTTCACCTGCATCAAGATGAAACTAAAGGGACTGTTACTGTGGGGTCAGGAAAAGACAGCCAAGTACAGTTTGGAAGATGTGGGGATTGGACTGCTTAACTCTGTGGGGGTCTAGAGTAATGGACAAAGCTACTTTTTAAGTATGTTCAAGTCCAGCACAAATGGGATGTAAAGACAGTAGATTGAATGTGATATACATTAAAAAGAATCTACACAGCAAAGTGTGTTAAAGGATGAGGGGTTACAGTCCAGAGAAATGGCCAGGTATGAATTATGGGAGCGAGAGGTGGGAGACCCCCCATCAGTGGTAACCAAATTCGCCTCTATGGGTTTACTTTGGGACACCTGTTGCTTTCTCTCAGGTACTTGGCCAGTGCCTGAGGAAAGCACCCAGATGTGGGATTGATGAGGAAGATTCCCTTATGGAGCAGAAGTGGTCATAGGTGGTTTAGGGAGCCACCAGTAAATGTTTCCATGCTATATTGAAAGTGTCCAAGTGGCTGGCAAGGGAGCCGAGCCAGGGAAAACCCAGAGCAGCGTAAAGTTCGGGCTGTGTGCCCAGTGTGTTTCAGAGCCTGAGGGCTAAAGTGATGAGGATGTGTTCTGGTCTCCTTAAATCTGCATTACCAGGAGTATAGCCCTGTAGGGGTCCATCTATGCTTTGTTTATTCTGTTGGATGTGAATAAAAGCCACACTTTAGAATCCCACTTCTGGTATTGGACATTACAGTTATTGCTTCCTTTGTCCAGAGTTACTTGGGTGCCCCTGTGCAGAGTAGCCAAACCTAGCCAATGTGCCAAGTGACATATTCCTCCCCAAACCCAGCCCACCAGGTAGAGCTGCCAGATAGAAAAGGCATACCTGGGTGGGGGTTACATATATATATATATTTTATACTTTATTCTCTTGTTTGTCCCCAACAGCCTTCCTCTGCCTGATCGTCCCAGCCCTATCACCCTGGCTCCCCCAGGACTCATCCTTGCTCATCCACCTCTCTCACAGGGTTGTGGGTGTCTCCAGCTACCAGGTGCAAGGACTGTGAGGGGTCAGTCATCATGTCACTGCTATAGGGGTTTTTCCACCAGTTTTCTCCCCGGACCCATGCACAGTGGAATGGCTGAGCTCTGCTTCCACAGAGATGGCCTGACACCATGGACATGGGGTCCCTTCCCAATTTGGTGGCATGCATGTGCTGACATCCAGCTACTGCTGGGTGTAAGGCAAGCAGTGCACCACATAATCCCCCCTACCCAAGGGAGGAGAGCTGTCTGTGGATGCTCAATCTTTTCTCTCCCCGCCAACCCCTGAACAACTCAAGTCCATTCCCGCCCCGGGTCACCAGGGTGGCTGTGGGAAAGCATGGATGCCTCCACCCACAATACCACTGGACCAGCGACAAACTATATTTTACATTGGCAAGGTATATAATGGGTTGTAATTTTAATACTCATCACTGTGCAATGTTAACTAGATTGAATTGGCAGTCCTTGGCTACAAGATGTGCTAAATCATGGTCAAAACTCTTACATAAAAACTTGCTAGTTAATCCCAATCATTACATTACACATACTACTTTTTGTAAAAATGAACATCTAGTTTGTGATTTGGGTAGATATGTGTACATTAATAAAATCAGTCCTGTATGGTGTAATACTAAATTTGGAGAAAAGTCATTGCCATTTCAGATTGCTTTATATTGGAACAAACTGCCATTTTCTGTATGTACTACTCCATCTTCTATTGCTTTTGCTACTGCACTGGAAAGCTGCTTCCCCAATGTTTGTAACTGTTATGTGTAACATATGCTGCTTCTCTAATGTTTGTAATTGCCATGTGTAATGTGTAATGTTGTGTAACCCCTCACCAGCCCCTTATTTAACCAGAAGGCACACCTCCCACCAAACATCTGGAGTAAAGAGAGGGGTGGGGGGTTAAATTGAAAAAAAAAACAACCGGAGCACAAATACACCATATACAAGGTAGGATATGCCAGATGGAAAAGACTGTTATACCAAACAGGCAACCAAGTGTGGCAACTGCTTGGCACATACCTGGTAGGGACTAATTACCATGGCCAACAACCCGGGTCCCTGGGAGAAAATGTTTGCTCAGGGCTATGCTAGGTTTGCACTTCTGGACAGGGACACCCAAGTAACTCCAGACAATAGGAAGCAATAACATGACTGTCCAAACCAGGCTGGGATTCTAGAGTATGGCTTTTATTCACGTAACAGAGTAGGAATAATCACAAAGTGAAGATGAATCGCCATAGGGCTATACATACTTGTTATGCAGATTACTGAGGTACAGACATTCCTGAATTCCCATTTAGCACTATGCAGATTACTGAGGTACAGACATTCCTGAATTCCCATTTAGCATAGGATGAAGAAAACACACACGCGCACTTGTGAACACTGGTTCCCTATGGAAATTGGCACATCCGGTCAGGTACTGGTAATGTTCCCATATTACACAGGAATGAATGTGGAACACACGACCACAACAAGCACGTACTGGCTCAGGACTTTCAGAACCCACTATACTGGTGTAAACTGGAAGAAACAAACCCACATACAGGGGTAAACACTTTCCTCAGGCATTGGCCACATGCACTGAATGAATAGAAACAGGTGCCCGTCAGAACCCATAGAAGTAAACTGGTTACTCCAGATGGGGAGTCTCCCACCTTTTGTTTCCAAGCTTATACTCAGCCATACATCTGGTTAATAACACCACACAACAGCCAGCCCAGTGGTGCTAAGGGTTGAGGTGCTGGATGCCAAACCTCGCTTTATGCTTGGCAACCCGGGTTCAGGAATGGACTTGGGTCACCAGGGGTCAGCAGGGGTGGAGAGGGATTGAGCATCTGTGGACTGTTCTACCTCTCCAGGGGAGAGTAGCTACCAGGTTTCGGTGTACTAGCAACCTCTGGTGGAGGCTGGAGGTGGTGCACTGGCACTGCATGGAAGGGGGTGAGCTTGGGGCACGGAGTTGAGAGGGAACACATGCGGAAGTGTGCGTGCTCTCTCCATTGCCATCATTGCACACCTCAGCCCATGCCAAACAGAAAAGGGAAAAGCATGGCACTCAGTCATGGCATCTTGAGGGCCGTCTGAGGGAATGCCTGGCCTTGGGGTCACCACCACCCGATACTGGATCCTGTGTCAGTGGGAAGTGAGAGGGACTCCCTGCCACCCTGCCATGGGGGTAAATGGCAGTGGAGGCTTCACTGGGGATCAGGAAAGGACTGGATGGCAGCCGGAGATGAATGGATGTTGGGATGTGAAAATGCAGACCGAAGGGCCACACAGGTAAAAAGGACTAACAAAAAAAAAAACAACACCACACAGCTGCAGAAACTGTAGATGTTGTCTCAAATGTACATCACACTTAACATACTACACGTACCTCAGGGGTGTCATAGATTAAAAGTTCTGTACATAGACCATCACATACCGGACTCCAAACGTAGGCAGATAACTTTTAAACAGAAAGTCTCAGGTGACAGACTCCCTTTGTCAGAGAATCCACCATTAACAGGAGTGCAGGTACTCCTGGGTTTACACAGAAAACAACAAAGTACCCACAGATCAGTTGTACCAAGGCAGCGTCAAAAGTCCAGATGGACCAGGGGATTGCCCCTGCATCCTGGAGTTCAACTCCATCCCTCCTGGGATGGAGCACAGAGAAACCCACTGGCACAGGTCTCCACCACTTCCACAGACTGGAACAGTTGTCATTCATTAGGGTGAGAACTAAAACTTTCAAAAGAAACTGGTAGCGCTTATACTAGAGCAGACTGAGGAGCTGCACTGCACTCTGCAGCCTCCTCCACAAACTCCAGCAGACTACTCCTACAGACTACAAACTACTGACTGAACATTCTAAAGCTAGCTCTAGCAGCTGCTAACAAATGTGACTTATGCTGCTGCAACAGTTCTAAATGACATCATCCCTCCAGAGCTCAGCAGAGACTGAGAACAGAGTGAGACAGAGTGAAATCCATTTAACTGGCATTTCACTATCTGCCTTCTCTGCCTACCACTGATTCTAACCAGGATTCTAGTAACTCCTGGGAACAAGGGGGTTACATGTTGTGACAGGGAGAGTCTTGTGCGGCATCCACATGGCATATAGGCACAGTTTGTAAAAAAAAAACACCGGGTATAGAAAAAAACAGAGATTTTAATATCTCCATAGATTAAGGCAATACATAGAAAGAGGCAAAACCATGTCATCATCTCATGGTTTTTGCCTTCACAATCTCCCAGGGGGTACCACTTCATCTAGCAACATGCCGGCTGCACTGACCAGAAAATAGAATTTTATGAGCGACGAGGTAATTTATCAAATAAATATATACTGGGACTTGGGGGATCGGGGTGCATGAGCCACAGTTTATGCATCAGTGGTTCAAGCCCCATTGCCAGTACATCTCCTTTAAATTACTGGGGTAGAGATATCAGAAAACCTCTGTTGTGTTATTTAAAATGCATGTAAATTACAGATTGTTTGTGAGGCCCTTTGGCACCATGCATTCCTGCTTTAAGCTGAACTAGTCTAAAATTCCTTGGTGATTTGCATTTATATCCCATGATGCTTTGTATTATGGGGAAATGTATGATGTTGTGTTTCTTTGAAACTTGGCTTTATTGCCACTGCCCTTTGGAGTAACCCTTGCTTCAGTGCTTCTGCACTGGTGCTCTTTATCTTTAGCTTGTTTGGGGGAGGGAGTTGTTTTGGTCTCCCCATCACCCAAACACACAAGAGCTACTTTGGGGATGCTTCTTTTCCACTGGAGAGCTAGATCAGGAGATCAGGAGGTGGTAAGTGCAGAGGAAGGACATACATAGTCTGTTGCTGCAAACTGATGTAGTCAAGAGGGGTATGCCATTGCTGAAGGGTATCCTCTGTGGTTTTTTTTTTTTTTTTTTTTTGCATTATCTGTTTATTCCCCTACATGTCCCAGAGCTGCTTCTCCTTCAGGCCGCCATGGTCCACAGGCATTCCCCTACTATTCCCCCTTCAACCACCTACCTCATATCTGCAGCCTTCCGCGGGGTAGCCCGGTGTAACCCTTCAGCCAGGTGGGTCCCCACTTCTCTGAGGGGGAAGGCACCGGTGGGAGGAACCAGAACACTATTTCTCTCAGTCGCTGGAGCTGCTGAGGCATTCTGTGGCTCTCCAGGGAATCTTCAGAGGTGCCTAGGGCTGGCAACCATCATCCAGCTAGACTTCCGGAGTGGTTTTTCCGTTTTTCTTGTTCCCCTTGTGCACCGCTTCTTGTAGTGCCTCCAATCTCCATTGGGGGCTGCTACATGAGTGAGGCCAGTCCCTAACCCACCCCAGAATAGGACAGCAGTCCATCGGATGCTCAATCCTATCCTCCCCCTGCCGACCCCTGATGACCTGAGTCTGTTCCCAAACCCTGGCCACCGGCGTGGGTCGAGGTAAGGCGCCAGCACCTCAACCCTCTATGCCACTAGGCTGGCTTCTTCTGTGTTTTAAATAAACATCACATAAAGATTGTGTGTTGAACCTGAGGTTCTGTGTCTGGTCCATCTGTTATCACACAGCCTCTCCACAGGCTTGGTGTAAGCAGTGGGATAATGTGAAGGAAATGTCTTGACTGGGCTGGGGGACATTTTCTGGTGGATATCGCCTAGATATCCCAAGTAGACTGATGTGACAGGAGTTGCCATAGGAGAATCTGGAGAATAAAGTCCGTGGAGTTCTGACCAGAACCATGGCTGACAGACTGGGAGAGAAGCTGCTGTCTGAACTGGACCTGGGAGCTCAGAGGAAGGCCAACCCTGGAGACACTGAAGAGCTCCAAGGGTAATGTGTTGTGTATTATGGAACATATTTTGTAATGCATTAGTATTTAAATGAAACTAAATTGTCCACACACAGGTCTGTCTTGTAAACAAGGATATTGTCCCTAACAACATGTTACCAGTATAAAATAAATATTTTATCTATTTGTCTAAATCCATTTAATGGTTGCAAAGATATTAAAATGCAAAATTCGAGGCTTAACATAGAAACCCCTGCTCAGCCCTAACTGTAGCGGCACTACCGCACCACTATTATATGTAAGAATATTACATAGTCTTATTTTAGCAGTTTAAACCCCCAGATCTGGGGCTTACCTGTTCTGCCTCCGGTGGTACCGGCTCACATGCCTTTATTTTTTGATATTGTGAACTGCTTGTCTTACACAATTAAATAATATGCATTTTATGCTTAATATGTAAGAATATTATATAGTGTTATTTTAGCAGTCAAAAAGCAGAGGAGGTGGCTACTAGACAGGCCAAGTCCAAGCTCCGGTTGTTTTTTTCAGGTAGCAGAAATTAGATTCAAGGACGTGCTAAGGTACTCCACAGGAAATAAAGTAGCCATGTTTGGTTCTCGGTTGAGAAATGTTTATTAAAACAGTGGTAAAACACTCTACACTAATCAGCCAAATGTTTTAGAGCTTCAGGCTCTTTATCAAGGCAGTTAGCTCCTCCTCACTAGATCTGGGGCTTACCTGTTCTGCCTTCTGTGGTGCAGGCCCAGGTTTCACCCTCCAGTCCCCAGGACTGTCGAAGTGGGGACCAGCAGGGCACATGTGCACATATCCAGCAGCCCTGGTGGGATCTGAACTAGGGTTCCACTTCCTGAATCCATGACTGCTGCTGTAACCCCCCTCTATTCTTGGGCTCCTCCAGTTTTCCTGGGGCCAAGGCAGGGGGCAGTGAAGAGGATACCAGCAGCAGGAGACTTCCCCGAGCCCCGGAGCTACAGTGTGTCATACATCAAGTGAGAAAGGAGTGTCGTGGCCATGTTCAGCTGCTGTGCATGCACAGTGAGAACAGACAACAACCCACACACCTATGTGAATACAACAGCAAAACTGGATGCAACTGGCCATCGGAGGCTCTCAGCTTAATTGACTTACAACTACTGCTTAGAATACCTTAGTGGATGAAGTAATGTTGATGTCAATGCATTATCCTGATGTCTACACTCTGAGCAGTCAGCCTCAAGTACAAAAATTTCAAGTTCTTCAGTAAAGGCAAAGTATTTCAAAAGTCAACACTACTGATTGTGCCACTTCTGCAACACTCAAAGAGCAGTCAACATGCTGGGGGCCTCCTCAGATACTATTCCAACAGCTGACCTTAATTTTAGTGGCCTAGACCTTTCTCATTTGCCTCAGCCTAGTCAGCCTGAACTCAAACAAGCTCAAAGGCAAGACTGTGTTTTACATTGTGTGATGCGTGCCCTGGAGATGGGGCACGATGCATATCAGGTACCAGTAACTCATTCAGATATCTACTGTTATTGAGAGAATGGAACCGATTATCTCTAAAAGGTAGGCTGCTAATATGGACCAGTCAGGATAGGACACACCAGGATTTCCCTTGACAACAATTGATGTTGCCATGTACGTACTGAAAAGCTGTCAGCAGATCTCTACATAATGACATTGGTCAGCTGGAGTTTGACTGCACTCTGGACTTAATGCAAGCATGTTTCTACTGGCCCAAATTGGCAAAAGAAGTTGAGAAGCATCATAAAACCTGCCTTAGATGTATCAAAAGAAAGAGTTTGTCGAAAAGAGCAGTACCTTTGGTAAATATAAAAACCAGTGGGCCATTTGAGCTAGTGTGTATGGACTTCCTGTCATTGGAGCCAGAGAGGAAAAACATTGGCGGCAACATTCTGGTGATAACTGACTATAACACCCAACATGCTCAGGTGTACCTGACAGAAGATCAGAAAGCAACCACTGTTGTTAAAGTGCTGCAGCAACGCATACTGTAGATCATTATAATAACTGGCCATCAATTTTTTCTATGGAGATGACTAGCTATTAATTGCCGTAATAACCAACTGGTTATTACGGCAAATACACACACCATACTGAGCTGCTGTGGTCTCGAGACACACTTGAGCACAGCATTCTGTGACTTGGTGTTTTTTTTTAACAGAATGGGCCTCTGCCATCTTAAGCAGTCAGGACATCTTCAATTTTTTTTGTTAAAAAATTGCTACAAAAAATAACCACACTCTGCCACACACTGTACACTTATTTGCAGTGCTACAAAAGTGGTTTCCAGCTCAAGAAGGTCATCCCGCTTAACTCCAACACTACACAAAAGCCTGTTTATTCACTGCCTCAAAACAACAGTGCAAGTTTAATACCATGACATGCAAATATACAGGGGACAGGAGAGACAGTAACCAAACAGCAAAAAGGAGGGCAATGGGGGATCCTAATTAAAGCCAATAGCAGCAATTACAGCAGTAGTCAGAGCTCCCAGTATAACAAACATGAGGGTAGAGGAAAAGATTCATGACCAGTAATTATAAGAAGTAACCACATGGAGGTGTGCATACTCAAACTGAGTGCACACCTTTGGTGTGGGATGCTTTTATAAACCCATCAAGTTTTGCTCTTAGAGTTTATGTAGTAACCCACACCTCAGTTGTGCATTCAATTCTTGCAATGCACACCACCCCATGCATTATACTCTGTATGGCATATCTCAAAGGACCTACTCAGACCAAGGGAGAGATTTTGAAAATAGACTTGTAAAAATAATTTCTGGCAACTTATGGTATTAGAAAGTCAAGAACCATGCCTTACCACCCACAGGGGGACCCTCAACCTAAATGCTTTAACTGAACACTGCTTGTCATGTTGAGCAGCCTGCATGCAGCTCAGAAACCCAATTGAAGCCAGAAAGTAGTTCCCTGTTACATGCCTAAAACTGCACTCAAAATGATGTCACTCAAAGCTCTCCATTTTATTTGACATGTGGCAGAGAAGCTTGTCTCCCTGTTGATTTACGTCTTAGAGTTTCTGCAGGTGGTATATCTGAAGAGACCTATTTAGAGTAGTGTTAGTAGTCTTCATTTATATCTGGCACCCTTTCTTGGAGGCTCAGGGTACCGTTACAACATACGTGATACAGAACACATTAATAAACAACCCCTCTAAATAATAAAACACATAACTGGACTTATTTTATATAAATATTAGTTAAAACGCTATAATAAATAGCTGAATAAAAAGTTATTTGTGAATATGTGCTGGGATATAACAGTATAAGGTAGATATCAGGCCCTAAATGCCGCAGTAAAAAGGAACATTTTGAGACTCCGCTTGAAAGCCTTCACAGCCAGCTCCATGGTGCCGAGTGAAGGGGGACCCATATGGCATCCTGGTGACTCCAGTTTGTGTGCTGAGCCTAGGATGTCAGAAGCAGAGGCCGGTAGGGAGGGCTGAAGAGCATCTCATGGACGTTCTCTTCCCAGGAGGGAGGGAGGGAGACTGTTGCATCACTGTTTTAGGGCTCTTGGTGGTGGCTGGTGGTAGTGCTGATGACAGCGTGGGTGACCACATGCAGTCAGGTGCTCATCCCCAGGCCAGCCATTAGCACACAGCCAATAGGGGTTGGGGATGGGTGGGGCCAGAAAAAAAAGGAAAAATGGCTGCCATGGCCCCAAATGATGGCCTTGGGTAGGCTTCTCTATGCCACCCCAGGTATGAAGCCCAGACCATTCCTACCCCTCCTGCTGATGTCCCCGGTAAAGCCTTCTACTAGGGATCAGTCTGAATCAATGGGTGTGCCTGACAGGTTAGACCTAAGGGTCTGATGGGTGATATGCAGTGGAGCCGATGACACCTGGGTAAAAGGGGGACGGTCAAGAGTAACAGCCTGAAGGAGTGGGGACATGGCTGTCATGGGGGAAGGAAGAAAGCCTCCACAAAGTACACCACACAATCGTGTCAGCAGCCACAGAAAGCATACCAACTTGCCTCTTAGGCAGCAGCCAAGAACAGCCATGCAAACAAAACCAAGAATGACAAACAAGTTCATGACCAGGTGTTACAGGATGGAGATCATATACTTTTGAAGAACTGCAGCCTACTAGGAAAACATAACATTGAGGACTGATGGGTGCCAGAATCCTCCATCATAGCTTAACAAATGCCAGATTTACCCATCTACAAGATTCATCAGAACACAGAGGCCTAGAAAGGACTGTCCACAAGAATCACCTCTTACCCATTGGAGGGACTCTGCCTGGGCCTGGAACTGAAGTTGAACACCCAGTGGCCCGGAGCTCAACAATTCAGAATGACACAATTCCACAAAGAACAGAGGCACCTAGTGCTGATACCAGTGTTCGTACTGCAGACCCTGTACAAGAACCAGTGTACAGTAGCACTGATGATAGTGATGACCAGATTGCATGTTGCACCAGAGTATCTAACTTATCTTAAAGTGTGACATTTCAGCCAATGGATTGGAGAAATTCAGAACCATCCACTAGTACAGCTCCCACTGAGAACTCTGCAAACCAGTCTTACAATCTGAACCAGGAAGCTATACCATTTGTGTCAAGGGAACTGGGCAATTAAACAAATTGCAGACCCAGTTATGGACAATGATGTTGAGTTGGATTTTCAGGAACAAATCCTAGAGACTGAAATAATTCTTGTAATTCCATACAATGCCCTTGCACTGGACACAGAGTTGCAAAAGGAGAGTGATCACCCTATTCCTGAGGAAGAAGCAAGTGTGTTCTTGAAAGTCTGAATGTAAGCTCAAGCCCATTATCAAACTCACCTATGGCATCCTTTGTGCCTTCTCTAATATCCCCTTCATTTGATTCATAAGCATATTGCCCCTGTGATGTACCCACAATGTGCTACACATAGGTTTAGATTAGGGTTACCACCTTTTAAGAAGCCCAAAATGGGACATTTATTTATTTATTTATTTATTTAAGAGATTTACCAGATAAGCATTCTGAGCGGGGACCGCTCGTTTCCAGATGCGACCTGGGGTTACATAGGTCAGACAATAGATAGATTTCTTACTGAAACATGATTTTTTGCAGGACAGTGCGTAACCTCAAACAACGCAACAGACTTGTTTTCTCTATATAATCAGAATTAAGGCTAAGTGCAGTAGTTTCTAAGTTGCTTCTATTTTTTTTTTATCTTTTTAAGCTGTTTTAGTTAAGGTATTGTAGTTTTCTGCAACATTTAGTGGAAAGTTAGAAAATATTTTTTCTACTATGAAATCAGGACATTTAGTATTTTTTATGTTTTTTTGCAGGACACAGTTGCCCAAATCAGGACTGTCCTGCAAAAATCAGGACAGGTGGTAACCCTAGTTCAGGTAGGAAAGTGTATTTGTTTGCCAGATCCCAGCTGAATGTTATAGATATATAGTCACCAGCTGTCTAGTCAGAAATTTACAATGTGTAAATACAGAATGTGTAAATAAATTCAGGTGTTGATTAGAAATGTATTTATTGTGATAGGAATGCTCATGCCACTGCCATTTCGACTTTGGACAGTATGGATATGAACTTGGCAAGGGTGGTAAGAGGGGGCGCTGTTGAGCATTTGAGCTGATCAGATGTATGTAGAAGAGATCAGCAAATCTGAGATTTAAGAAGCTGTTAAAAAGCCTCTAAAATGTTATCAAATGATACTGTGAAGTGGCAGTGTGAGTACTTTCTCAAATATCAGCTTTTACTCTGTTATGTATTGAAAAATGTGTTTCTCCAAAATCTACTGGGAGAGGGGCTCTGGTCCAGGGGCCTGCAAATCCTGTCAGAGTCATCAGAGCAGGGATCTCACCAGCTGCAGCTCACCTGGAAGTGAACACTAAGCACAAACAAGCCAAGCCAACACTTCTATCCATACAGACACTTTCGACGGAGTTTCAAACAGAAGTGAGTCTGTCATCTCGGAGAATGGAGACAAAACTTGAGGAAATTTCTAAGCAATGTGCTGCTATAGAAGTCCAAAATGAAGCTCTACAACAAGAGGTGAAAGCAAAAAACATGGAGATTAAAGCCCGTAAATGCAGCTCTACATAAACAACTCACAGAAGTTGCTAAGGTGAAATGGCTGGAAAATGTTACTTTTGAAAAATGTAAGGCTTATCGGTTTCCCAGCATAGATCCCTGATATGGATTTAAAAGCTAAAGTACAGACTGCATTAACTTTGATATTTTCCTTGGAGCCTCTGGTGTAAGTAGAATCATGTTTTCAACCAACATCAAGAAGGAAAAAAGCATCAGGGAAAATGAATAATGTGACAGAGACATCTGGATAGGTTGGTAGTGCAAAATATGTGATTTTATCTTTTAAAACTTTGCCAGAAAAAAATAAGGTCCTCAAGTTTGTTTGGCCGAAAAATAAAAGATTTTCTTTTCAGGTGTAAGATTTCATCTCTGTCCGAATTTTTGTCTGCCAACACAATGCAGGAGGAAAAGATTTCTTGCAGTCACATCAGAATTCAAAGAAGCAGGGGTACCTGTTGTGGTATTTGCGCCCGCTAGACTGAAAATATAATTTCAAGGCAGAGACTTATTTTTTGAGGACCCCGACTGACTCAAAGCTTTTTTTGAGGCAAACTTTCAGCTTCCTACTGAACTAGGTTTAGACTTCGAGAAGACAAAGCTGACATAACTGATACACATCCTGTGACTATTGGACAATGTACTTGAACTGTGTTTGTGCTCTCTTCCCCCTTGCTCTATGGTATATAATTAATCTGCTTTTTTATTTTTTCAATTATGTTTCTTCTCCCCCAGCTACGGAACTTTCTCAGGCAACTCCACTCAGCAGATCTGCTCTACCACCTGCTGTGGACCCTGGCTTCTTCAAAGTCATTACTTTCTCCCCGAGCCCCGGGTGGGACATGGGCCCAAGGAGACTGAAGGGACAGAGGCAGGGAACCAGCATTGGGCATGTGGTGGTGGCACTGGGAGGGCTAGTGCCTATCCAGGCTGGAGTTTTTTTTTCTGAAGTTGTCCCCAAGATCCCTCCTCTCCCCGAGCGTGGCATCCCCTGATGCCATGGTGCATGGCAACCATGCCGGCGTCTTCCACGCTCACCCATACTCTCCACCGGGGGTTGCTGGGATGCCAGACAACCCATTACCCTCTCCCCGGAAGAGGAGAGCAGTCCATCGGAAGCTCAGTCCTCTCCCCCATGCCGATCCCCGGTGCCCGAGCTCGCTCCGAACTCGGGTCACCAGCATGGTGGGAGGTGTCGCATCCAGCACCTCAACCCTCAGCGCCACTGGGCAGACCCTAATCTATTTTGTTAAGCTCCTGTTCAGGGTGATCTGCAATATGGTGTTTATTTTTTTAGTGTATACTGTATATTAATATAGTGCATGGTGAGTGCTTGTTGTGTATGGAACTTGATGGCTTTCAAAATGTTGTTTTACCACAATTCAAAAGATCATGGAACATGATTGTATCAAACATTTTGAAAACCTGTAGATGTTCCACATTTTGCGTTCAACGATCGAGAACTGCACAAGCCACAACAACATAAACTGCAGACTCAACCAGATTACAGGATGCAGCGATGGAACGAACAGACACTCATGCCTTCCTGCTGATGCAGGATCAACCAGATAAAGTAAAAAATATGCAGGATCAAACAGTTATATTTTCCTTTGTTAAAAAATAAATGCAAGATCACTGAGATACAAAAAAGATTCATACCATCCTCATCCTCTCAGTAAGCAAGAGATACCAATGCCATTTTTATTTTTGTTAAAATCCCACCCACACCAGATTAACAACCAATGGTAGTGCATGATACAAACGTAGGGATGCCTAGTCCCTAACAACCTGCAATTCGCCCTAGCAACTGTCGGACAGTAAAGATGCCTTTAAAGAAATTAAAAGAAATTATTGAAACTATATAAAAAACATTTTGGGGACACCATACACTATAAAAACTAGTGGATGGGCAAAACTATGCCCAACTGGTGTGTTGTGCCACCTCAGGGATCTGATTACCACAGACCTCTCAAGCTTCACTCTCGAGGTCACAGGAAATCAGAATCCCTCTGTAGCACAACACACTGGTTGTGCATAGTTGCCCATCCACTATTCTTTATATGTATGAATAGTAACTTGGTCAGTAATAGGGCCGAAAAGTAACTTTAATTATTATAGCAAATGGAAGGTTAAGCACTGAGTTCCTCTTCAGATCACATTGTAAAGATTTCATAACTTAAGAGCTCTAGTATTAAACTTTAAGGGCCAGATATTCAAAACTTTGCCCTGGGGCTAAATTTGCACTGCCCGGTGGGCAAACTTAGCCCGGAGCACAAAGCAAGCTATATTGAAAAGGAATAGCCTGGGGCAAACAGCTTCTGAATATACCATGGAAATGAGGCCGGGAAAACTGGGCTCAGAGTGCAGGGCAAACTTAGCCCTGGAATAAGACAGCACTGAATATAGCAACCAGAAAGTGCAAACCACAGCAACAACACAGTGCACAGTGACATGAAGGTAGGTAGAGGTGAACTATGTGGCCAATGTGTGTGCCAGCAAATGTGTGGACCCAGTACAGCTGTAGGCAGCAGCGCATGTGAAAGTACAGTGTTCAAAACTGTATAATATTCCATTAACTGTTTGTGCAGTGCTAACATGTTTGCATGGGTTTAGCACAGGGCTAAACTGTTAGCCCAGTGCAAACACGTTTGCCCGGCACTAAATTTTGCCATATTCAAAAGCGACATGCAAATGACCCTACGTAGGTAGTCTCTGGGCAGACATCCAGATTAGCATCTCATTATGCCCTGATTTGCATGCAGTTTGCACCGAGCTAATGGTTTAACCCTGCGCTAAACCCACGCAAATGTGTTAGTGCTGCGCAAACAGTTCAGGGAATATTATACAGTTTTGAACACTGCACTTTCACATGCACTGCTATCTGCAGCTGTACTGGGACAACACAGCATAGGCACAGATGGTGGTGGTGCTGCATGCAACTGTCACACTGTAGGTCATGCTACAGTACACAGCAGACACTACAGTAGCAAGGGGGCCAGAAATGTGTGGACACAGCACTGCCTCTGGTGTGTAGGGCAGTGCTGATGGCTGCACTATCCACAGTGACAGGCCCAACCTGCAGGTGTTTACTGACAGTGACATTACTGTTACACTGTTGTGTGACCCACAGATGCTGCACCTCTGGTATGGGATGCTCACAGTGACATATACATGTCCGGCTTTGTGTGCTGTGGCAGTTGTACAGCTGTGCGGTATGTGGCCGTGAGGGGGCATATATTATCAGAAAGGCACACTGGTGTTGGGGTATTCCCAATACTCACCTATGTGCACTGCATGATGTGTCCCAGCCTTGTGGCCACACCTGGTCTGTGGCACAGCCTGACCACCCGTACACTCTCCCCTCAACATCCTCCATGCCCACAGTGCTGCATCTGTTGGTGTCCACAGAAGAGTGGTCTGCAGGTGTGTGCTGTATGGCCACACTGCCATGTTGTCCACTGGTGGCAGGGTCACCACTTACTGCCTGGCATGGCTGGGACTTGTGGCAGATGATGGCATCATTGTGATGCCATCAGTGAGCAGCATGTTTCCTCTATGTCTGGCTTTGTCTATGTGTCATATTTATTTGTTAGGGTCGCTCAAAGCCACGCAAAAGCCACGCAAACACCGCGCAAAGCCATAATGTGGTGCAAAGCTGATTGCCCAGGGTTAAGACTACCTTTTCCTGGGAGGTAATGTGCACCTTGCTAAGTGTCATGCTAAGTCACGCAAAACCACTTTGCACAGTGCTAGTCGCTGAATATAGCATTGCGCCTGTATTCATGTACACACCCACTCAGTTTGCCCCTTGCATACATTATGATTTTGCCCAGCGCTAATGCAGTTTGCGTGCACTATTTGGCCTTTTGAATATAGCAAACCTGCGCTAATCCCATGCTAAGCCTGCGCAAACAGTTTTTGCCCGGCGAAAAGTTTTGAATATCTGGCCCTAAATGTTTTTCTTTTACACCACCTGGAAAAGTTTGTTTGCACTATATTTGGTTATTTTAGTTAACAGAAGCAACCCATTTCAGAATGTATTTCATTAAATGAAATGTCTGTAATTAGTCTGTCTAATCTCTATGAATAAAAAATAAAGTACAAAAAATAATGGCAAGAGTGCAAGGTGTCTGGTGGGAGAGTGTGTAAGTCTGTCCCCCCCAAAATCTAAGTCTTACCTGTTCTGCCTCCTGTGGTGCTGGTTTAGTCTTCATCCTCCAGTCCTCAGGACTGCTGAGGTGTGAACTGGCAGGGCACTTCTGCAGATATCCAGGAGCCCTGGTGAGATTTTTTTTACCAGGGCTCCACATCCTGAATCTGCAGCCATTGCCACAAGTCCCCCACTATCATTGGACCTCTCCAGTCTCCTTGGGGTTGAGACAGGGGGCAGCGAAGAGGACACCAACATCAGGAGAGTTCCTGAGCCCAGGAGTTTCAGTTGATTGGGGAATGAGTGAAAAAGGAGTGCAGTGGCCATGTTGGGCTGTCATGCATGCACAAAAGTGTACACATCAGAGCAGGAGCTTCAATGCATAAACCAGGCAGTGCACCTGTTTCAGATCAGGATCCCAGATCAAGGGCAGGAATTGGAGCCAGGATCACCAGGAAAACTCATTGTGGGTGCATTCAAATTGTTCCTGGCTCAGGGCAGGTAGTTGGTCAAGAAATAGGGCAAACAGCACAATGTGCATGTGCCCTGTGGGAAGGCAGTATGGATGGCTGCCTCCCACTCAGAGGGATCCAACTTCAAAATGGGCTCAGAGTAACAAACCCATCCCTAGCCTCAGGACAGGAAGTGGGGACAGGTCAGATATAAAGCAGTAGGTTGGGACTTTAAATAAAGAGGCAGCAAGCTGCTGAAGCTGGGACCGTAATGTGGACAGGGATGGTGGCCACCATGATTGCGAGACTGTGGAGCATCATGGGAAGGGGTCGGGACTTGCTTACAGGTTTCTGCAAACAAGAAGCAAGCTCATGCCAGAGATAGTTTGTCTGGGAATGAGCCTGACCAATCAGGTGTCGAGTTTCAGCCTGGATGGGAGGACATTTTCGGGGAATGGTGTTAGTTTAGTCAGACAGCCAAGAGGGTGGCTGTGCATCAGGGTGTGGGCCAGTATGCCACTGTCTGTCGGAACACTGCAGGCCTAGCAGACTGAAAGCGTTTGGGATCCCAGTTAAATGTGTCTGTGTGAACAGAATATTTTCAACAGAACTACAGTTTTAAAGACAAGTTGGAGCTGGGGTTTTCCTGACCCACCACAGACTTCCCCCCAGTGGAACATCTCCCACAGCATCTCCAGTCCAAAAAGGCCCCTGCCTTGTTCCAGGTCCTGAGCCTCAAAGAGACAGCATGAGAGACAGAAGTGAAGTGGAGAAAACCCACCAGCAAGTCTGAGGAAGCCTACATCCCAGTCAGGAGCAACCCGCATTCAGTCAGCCAGTTCTAGCAACCTGTACCACAGGTATCGACTGAGGCACATGGCTCCCAGATCTTCAAGGATTCTTGTACTTTACAGGGAAATGGAGCAATCTACAGGGAAATTTTTCCCCTAGACTTATATTGGTTGTACAGGAAAACCAAGCAATTTGGCTTCCCTGGGAAACAATGTAATCTACAGGAGAACCCAGGAAAATTAGAGTTACAGGGAAAATGCCAATTCTATCTGGGAGCACTGGAGGCATCAAAACCATGTGTAAACTCCAGGGTTTGATACTGCAACTGGGGAGAAAGTGACTTGCCAGGAACTGAGGTCAAATTCCTGGGCAGGACTATACCAATGTGATAGGCCTAGGCAGAAGACCTGTGGAGGCCAGCCAGCCATACAGCTCTGTGGATTACAAATAAGGCCCCTTTTCACTTGTTTTATCAGTTTAAAGTTTGTGTATGACTATAGTTCAATGTGTTTATGCAACCGGATGAGATGAGATGAGATGATGCTTGTGTAACTTTATTAGCTTTGTGGCTTTCCACCTCTCTATCTGTGGGATATACCACCCTGTAGAGGTATGACACAAGGAACCTTAGAGGAGGGTTCCCCCCTATAGGTGCCACGGGAATGAATGAGTCTGCTAAAGGTAGGCTAGGAAGAAGCCCACAGGTAAGAGAGACGAGCCGCTGGAGGAGAAGGGTGGATGGTGGGCAACAAAAAATTAATCCTGGCAAGGCCCAGGATTGGTGACCTTTTAAGCCTGATGGGGAAGTGATGTTGTTGCTCCACCCATCGAACCTCAGGCTTAAAGCCCTCCCATTCGATGTGCTTATGTAACCGGATGAGATGATATGAGATGATGCTTGTGTAATTTGATTTGCTTTGTGGCTTTCTGCCTATCTGTGGGTTATACCACCCTATAGGGGTACAACGCAAGGAACACTAGAGGAGGGTTCCCCCTTACAGGTGCCACGGGAATGAATGAGTTGGCTAAAGGTAGGTAGGAAGAAGCCTTAAAAGAATACCCAAAGATGTCAAGTTTCGAAGAGGTGAGAATGATGAATGAATTCTGAGAAGATAATGGCAGACCTCCTAAGGAGAGAGGGGAAAGCCAGGGCCACCATCCGCCTCCATCCAACAGTGGAACCTAACTAACTAACCTGAAGAAAGCACTAACTCTAACTAATATTATGACCATTGGCACAGAGGAGAGGGAAAAAAAAAACCCTTTGAGGAGGAAACCTCTGGGGATCCAAGGCCTAGGTTGCCTTCCCTCCAGGTTGACAATGTTTGCTTTGAGGATGTATGTCAGTAAAGAGAAAGATTCGTTAATGAGGGATATAAGTAAGGAGGATGTAGATGGGGAAAAAAAACAAAGAATCAATGGATGATGATAGAATAGGGAAATATCCCCAAAGAAAGCACAGACTGAAGACAGAACATGAAGCTGCACGAAGATTGAAGAAGGGGCATGAGGCAACAAGGAATACCGATTATGATAATCACGCTTTAGAGCAGCAGGTCAATGAGGTAGTATAAGATCCAATGAGAGGTATGAGTGATTGAGCGAGGTGAGTAAGTAGACACTGAGGCTGATAAGGCATGATTATGCGATGTGAACAGTTAGATCCTGATGTTGTGGACAATGAGTAGCATTGGATTCAATGATGGAATGCTCGAGTAAGTGATGTAAATAGATAAATCAGTCAATGATGATAGAGTGTAGCCATGACGGAGTAAATCCTTGATGGCTGGTACGAGATAATAAGTAGTGGATGATGACTGGAGTCATGAACCTGATACATGCGGCATGAGGGCAGTGGCTCGATGAGGTAGCATAGGAATAATGATAAGTATGCCCAAAAGAAACAATGATAGCAGACCAGATGGAGTCAGCAGAGGCATACTGATTGAGAGATTGAATTAGATGAGCAGGTCAAGGCGAGGTATTGACGATTTGAGAGGGCTATGGAGTCAAAGGATCTGATAGAGGGATCAATAATGGATGACATTGAGTAGGTAAGTTCCTCGAAAGAAGGTAGACTGTGAAGGGGGAAGAGGATGCGATTAGGAAGGTGATGGCAGGATAGGGCCAGAGACAGGATAGGGGAAACCTCAAAAAGAAATACCGGACAAGGAAGGAGAGAGATCACCCACAAGACGGAGGCTCAAATGAAGGGAATCGGAGTGGCAGATAGAACAAGCCAAGAGTCCGCAATGCAGAAAAACAGCCATGAGGGAAGGAATCCCAGAAAGTCAAGGCAGCAGAGGCACACAGAGGCCTAGATGAGAATGAAGCCACAATGGCCGGGCAGACAGAATTGGTTGGGATGAGAAAAGGCACCAGGACAAGGAAGGGAAAATAGGAAATTGAGGAGGTATGAAGAGGGATTGAAGCCATGGAGGCTGGTAGTGGAAAGAAAGGTAGGAAGGACAAAAGATGGTAGAGAGGTCAATGGGTAGCATAGGACCCTGCTGGTAGGTGGAGATCGAGTTAGTTTGAGGAAGCAGAGACGGGAGGAGGTCAAAATAGAGCTAAACAACAAAAGGTTGTGGAGCTGGTAGTGCAGAAGCCAACATTTGTAAAAGTAGCTAAATCCATAAGAAAATACATTCATGGCATAGGAAAGCCCGTAGCTATTGACTCAGCAACGTGAACAAGACCGTAGGCACATAGCCAGTGAAACTTCCCTTACATAGAGTATCTGGAAGGGCTCAGTAATACAAAAAGAGGTAGGGAAAAGGTCAAGTCCTTTGAAACAGCGGGATGCTTACAGTAGAAAGAATTAAACCAGATGGATGATACAGAGAATAATAAAGGTTTAGGAAATATGGGAGTCTGGAAAATGTCAAAACCAAACAAAATGTGTCAACGGTGGTTCGATGTGCAGAACCGTAGGAATGCTCATCTCAATCAAGTGAGCAGGCATGGGAGGTCGAGAAATTTCAGTAGGAACACGAGTAAGAGATCAGCCCCATGCTGCTATGAGCAGAAACAAAAAGGAAGGAGATGAGCAGAGGGAGGGGACCACCCACAGGACAGGGATGGACTGAATGGCAGAATCTGACAGCAGGGAGGTAGCCCAGCAGAAGAAGCAGGACAGAGGCACCGGGAGTAGCAGGAGGTGACAGCAGCACCAGATTGAGGAGACCAATGCAGGAATCATGAACCAGAGAGTGGATAGCTCGGACAGAGCAGAGACGGTGGAGCAAAACAAGGAGGAGCAATGAGGGGAAGCACAGAGCGAGAAGAAAGCAAAGGAACCCAAGCCAAATTGGGGGAGCAAAGACTAACGGCCCCACAAAGGTAGGGAACAAGATGCAGTAGTGGAATGAGAAACAGCCCCAGACAGCCTATGAAATACATGCTGAATTTGGAAAAAAGGAAAGCACAGCAATAGGAAAGCAAGGCTACCCAGCACAGCAGGGTGACAAAGGAGACAGAGCTTGTGGCCAGAGGTGCCCACAAAAGAAATCAACAGCATTGTGTGGAGGAGTAGCACCCCTCTAGCCACAACTAAAAATTAATCCTGGCGAGGCCCAGAATTGGTGACCTTATAAGCCCGATGGGGGAGTGACTTTGCTCCGCCCCCATCGAACCTTGGGCTTAAAGCCCTCTTATTGTGTTCTAAATAGTATGTTAGCTGGTACATTCTTAAACACACCACAGAGCTCCACCCTGCTAGCAGCATCAGCGTCCCCAATGTGGTACCCACAGCAGCAATTATGAGGAGCACTTGCTTGATTCTTAAACCAGTTGTACAGTAGTATGCTTGAAGGGAAAGCCACTGCTAGGGAGTTCCAGGCTTTGGGTATGGCAAAAGAGAACGACTGCCGGTCACAACAGTTTTTTACCACTGGGCTTGTGAGCTTATTTCCAGCAGCAGACCTTAGTCAAGAACAAGAGGCCTTTTCACAAGTAGGTTGGACAAAAAAGGAAGGATAGTGTCCTTTGCACAAGCAGATGTAGGTGTAGGCATCTCCGGAAAGCCAACAAGTTCCACTGTGATTTTATATACAAACTGTATCATGTTGATGAGAGTCCCTCGGCACAGCCACTTAGTATTAAGGAACATCCCCCCTTTCTGTAAGAAGTGTTGAATCCTGAGAAAGACATTCTGTAGGCTTGTTTGGATACTGCCAATGTCTTTAGTGCTGAAGTACACAAATTAAATGAACTGAAATACAAGAGGACGCAGAAGTGTGGAACCATACAGTGTTATAAAATAAATACTATGGCTACTCAACTCAAATACTATCTGTATGGAGAGTGACATTTTTGCAAGGAACTTGCTGAATTATACCTCTGGTACCCCATCTACCCCAGTGATCCCCAATGTGCCCACTACCACAAGTAAATCCTAGCTGCCCCCCCACACACACATAGCTGATGGTCCAGTAATGACCACAAATCTGTGGTCAGTTGCATTAGAAAAGACAGGAACTGGTAAGCACAGAATCTTGGGCTGGGAAAATATCAAGTGTTGCTGGCTGCAAAAGGGCGGAATAATATCTCACCTCAGGATTTACTACAGAGATGCTGGGAAACTTTCTGCATGAGAGCTTGGTTCAGAAGTTGAGGACATGTTTTAGTTACTGCATAGGAAATATAGCACATTGGGGGCTAGAGAGCTGGATAAGAAAAAGGGGTCTGACAGGGTTGTGGTGCATGATACATCAGACTGGGACCCATAGTGTTCAGTAATTTTAGTGACATAGAGTCAGGTGTCTCAAGAAAAATAATCAGATTGGCAGATGCACTGGCCATGTGCTACCCCTTGGCAAAACTGCTGTTGGCACCCCCAGGAATTTCTCCAAATTTCATGTATAATTCTAAGTGCCTTCACACAGCATTTAAAAAAAGCCATGGCTTTGGCAGAAATGTTTTTGGTGTTTTGATTTGGTGCTAACCCCTCTCAAATGACACCCCAGGAGGCTGCCTACTTTAAGGCCAACCCCAATTGTAGACACCAGTGAAGAGGAAGACTATCTCCAAAGCAAACTAAAATACTGGGAGAAGGTGGCTTATTAAATTGAATGTGAATAAACTCCTTCACGTAGATCCAAAGAATTCTGGTTGGGGTTCTTATTAACATTGAAAACTCTAATTGCTGTGAGGCTTTCGACTCTGTGCCTCATAGAAGGTTACTGAAGAAGCTAGAGGATCAAGGCACAGCAAAGGACACAGTTAGATGGGTGAGAAACTAGTAGGAAGGGAGACAGCAGAGGGTTGGGGTTAATGGAGTCAAATCAGAAGAGAGGGAGGACGCCAGTGGATTGACACAAGGATTGATCCTGGGTCCAGTCCTTTTCTATATGTTCATCAGTGATATGGGAAAAGATATCCAGGGCAAGATGCATCTCTTCACAGATGACAGTAAACTCTGTGGCAGGATAGACAGCAAGGATGGGTTTAGGGAGATGCAAAGAGTCTCGCAAAGGCTGGAGAGGTGATCAGAGATTTGACAGTTGAAATTCAATGGTAAAAAGTGTGAGGTGATGCACATAGGGAACAAGAAGCCCAGGACAGAGTACTGAATGGGGAGGGTAAGTCAGCAGAAAGAGCCCAAGGGGCCATCATTAGTGACTCACTAAGTCAATCAAGCCAGTGTAACAAGGCATACAGTAAAGAAACAAGATGCTGGGGTGTGTAGGAAGGCATACTGACAGAAAAGAGATGGAGGTATTACTACCTTTCTATAGAACAATGGTGAGGGACTACCTGAAGTACTGTGCCCAGTTCTGGAGTCCTCACCCAAGGAAAGAAAGGACAGGCTGGAGACATTGCAATGTAGGGTGACCAACATTTTTTTAGGGCCAGCAGAGTAGATCTTATGAGGATCTGTTGAAGGTACTGAGCATATACTCGTGGAGGCCAGATGTGAGAGGGAAGATCTAATAGAGAATTTCAAGTTCCTGAAAGAAATGAACAAGGTAAACAGCAAGGAACTTTTTAGCATAAGTAGCAGATTAGGAACACAGGGCCATTACTGGAAACTGATAGGGGGTTTCAAGAAAGAAGTTAAAAAGTTTTATTTTACAGAAAGGGTGGTGAAGCCATGGAACAATTTGTCAGCTGATGGGGTGGGTGCCAAAACTAACAATGATTTCAAACACAGCTAGAAGACAGTGAAGAGCTTAGTAGCTGCTCAGGGTGGTAGCGATAGGAAGGGGAGCATGGGGATGGGTAGTATGGTGTAGAACCCTCTATGGGCAATAGTTTCTGGGTTTGGTATGATCTTATGGGCAGACTAGATGGACCAGTGGTCTTTTTCTGCCATCATTGTCTAGATTTCTAAACAACTATCAGCTACAGACAATGAAAATGGCCTGGGCATCATCATTTATGGGAAGCTGAAGCTGTCAAAGCAATGTGTAGTGGCAGTAGGTAATGCAAGCTGAATATTGGCTACATCAAAAGATGCATCACATACTGTGAGCATGCTATTACTCTGCCACATTATAAGTCACTGGGAAAGCCACATTTGGAGTACTGGATGCCCTTCCAGTTCCCACAATACAGAAGAGATACTGCAGCAATCAGGAGAGTGCAGCACAGAGCAACTCTAGAGACAGAGGGACTGGAGAGGTTAAGCTATGAGGAGCAGCAAAACAGGCTCGGTTTGTTGTCCCTGGAAAAATAAGATTGAAAAAAAACCCCTAGGAGTTCAAGTTTTTTAAATTATAAAGGGTTTGGATAAAGTGGATTAGGGCCGTAGAAGCAGATGTCTTAACTAGTGCTGTGTGAAATGTTTGGATTCCAACAGAGTATAATTACATGGAATTTTGGAAAATTCTGCAGATTTCCAGCAATTGCAGAATTCCACCATTTCACAAATGATATAGCTTTTGCAGATTACAAATCCAGTTTATGCAAACTGCAGATTCTTTTTCTCCAATCCAAGGGAAATTATTCCGTGGTTTATGTGATCCACTTGAAATTTTTCCCACAGTTTACACAGAAATGCTTTTTAGAATTCCGCAGAATTTCAAAAGTAATTCCAAAAAGCATTTCAGAAGCAGAATTTCCATTCTGCACTAAATTCCATGCCAACATTCTGCATTCTGCACAGCCCTAGTCTTAACCTGTGATCAAGAGGGGAGTGAAAATATTTTAAACTCAAGAGGAATCAGTTGCTCATGGGCAATAACATTTCTTGATATGGCATGTAGTGCATTAGGATAGAGAGGGCCACAAACAGCATTTCTCACAGTAGAATTCATATGTCCAGGAGGAAATTCGCTTCATCCCCTAAGCTGGGGTTCCCAAAGCTTTCCAGCACTGGTGCTTTCCTTACAAGTAAATATTACTGGCAGCACTTCCCATTAAACAATTGCTCCAGGATTTGCACATTATGTGGAATGCTGCAGCTGCCTGAATAGCAGGATAGGAACACAATGGACACGTGGGGCTGGAAGTCCTGTGCTGCAGCCTCCTGGTGCAGAAAGAAATTACTGCACCGGCAGATGACATTCCTATTCTCACCCCATGGTGCACCCAGGCAGCAGCTGCAGCTGCAGAGGATGTTATGCCTGGTAGTACCAGGCACAGAACTAACTGGTGCAGCTGTGCAAAGAAAACATCCACAAACTGCCGTAAATCATGGAGCTGATTGCAAGCCAGCTCCAGGTATGAAAATACTGCCATGCGGCAAAACCTGTGGTTTCACAAAGGAAGCCCCCAGTGCACAGGTTTTGCTGTCCATGCACAGTTTTCATCTTCTCTGAAAATCCAGCCTGTGGTCTCTTTTTATGTAGCGTATCCTATGTCCTAATTAGCAATTCTGTATACAGATTGCAGGAAAGACACAGCAAGGTAAGCACCATAATAAAGACATGTTAGAATAGCAGAAAGCATTGGAGTTTTCCTGAGTGAAGTCCAAAGTGTAATAAATGGTTGTGTAAGCTAAGATAACAATTCTTTATCATCTGCAAAAAAAGTTGTTCATGGCCTAACTGCACTAAACTTTGGTCTCCCTCTGCTATCCAAGAGTGCAGTTTATTAATGTTAACAGTAATGTTAATATTTAGAAGGCCCACAGTAAACTTTGGTCCCCTTCTGCCACCAAAGAGTATAGTTTAATATTTAGGAAAACACACACACACAAACACTCTTTCATCAGTCAGGTACTGTACTGCAGTTTTTGTAAACTAATTCAGTCTGTTTGATTTCCATAAACTTGCTTATTAAATGCCCCCTCTGTCTATGCCTTTCAATTTAACCCTTAGGCTGCTGACATAATTAGAACATATAGGAATTCTGGACTGATATATATATATATCAGTCCACGGCACAGCAAAAGTTAAAGCAGTAAGGGATAATCTAGACAGAGTAAAACATTTTACTCTGTAAAGACTGAGTTTTATAGTATAAGGGAGGTAATTGACTAAGCTTATTGGCATGCTCATAAAAGTTCATATTGACCAAAATAATCATGAGTTTTTTTAGCCTCTAAAAAATCATTTAATGCATTTCAGAGTGAATTAATTTCTGCCTCCTTCATCTTTCAGTTTCTTTCTTTCCTGTTTAAGGAGACATATGCCAGTATGTAACAGTTCCTACCGCCTATGTATTTAGTCAATTTATTGTTAATTTGTACTCCCGTATGTGCTTTTTATTGAATCATCCATCCTTTCTCCAAGACACACCTGGAAATACGTTGTCTGCAACTCAGTGTGCTGTCCTAGAAAATGTTAATAAATTAATCAAATAAATACCCCCACCACCATTTACATGGTTTGAAAGTATCCCAGAAGATTTGCAGCTTCATCTTTGGATAAGAATTCCTTCCTTATACACATTCCACTGCCTGGGAGTGGGACACCACAAAGTTTGAAATTTTTTGTTCAGTGTTCATGGAGGAAGGAGAAGGGGAGGGGCCACAAAAAATTAACAGAAGCTTGAGAGGGAGGGAGGGAGGTGGCCATTAGTCCTTTTTTTTGGGGGGTAGAGTCCTGAAGGGACTCACTAATCTGAAGGTGGACAAAGCAATGAGACCAGATGGGGTGCATCCAATGGTATTCAGGGAGTTCAGGAAAATAATGTCTGCACCTCTGAAAGTCCTGTTTAACAGCTCACTGGAAGGAGGAGTGGTTTCAGAGGACTGGAGAAGAGTGAATGTAGTCCCACTACATAAAAGTGGTAGAAGGGAGGATGCTGGCAATTACAGGCCAGTAAGCCTGACATCGGTGGTGGGAAAATAAATGGAATCATTGCTGAAGGAAAGGACTGTGGAATATCTTAAATCCAGTGAGTTACAAGACCTGAGGCAGCATGGTTTCACAGGGGGAGGTCACATCAAATGAATCTGATAGATTTCTGTGACTGGGTGACAAAGGAGATAGATCAGGGTGGAGCTGTGGATGTGGTCTACCTATATTTCAGTGAGGCTTTTGACACTGTTCCATATAGGAGACTAGTAAGCAAGTTGGGTAGCTTAGAATTGGGTCCAAAGGTGGGAACCTGGTAAGAAATTGGTTAAGGGATAGACAACAGAGGGTGGTGGTAAATGGAATTCATTCCAAGGAAGGGAGGCTGACCAGGGATCAGTGCTGGGACCGGTTCTCTTTAATGTCTTTATAGGTGACATTACAGAGGAGCTGGAAGGGAAGATTTGCTTCTTTGTGGATTACACCAAAACCTGCAATAGGGTGGACACTCCACGAGGAGTGGAAAGGATGAGCACAGACCTAAGAAAACTAGAAGAGTAGTCAAGGGTATGGTAGCAGAGTTTCAACATGGAAAAGTGCAAAACAGTGCACTTAGGGCACAGAAACCCGGGGGAAGAGTATGAAATGGGTGGAATGGTACTGACAGCCACAAAGCAGGAAAAAGACCTGCGGGTAATAATATCGGATGACCTAAAGGTGGCCAGGCAGTGCAACAAGGCAGTTGGGAGAGCTAGTGGGATGCTGGAGTGCAGAGAGAGATGATGGGGTATATAGAGAGGGGTATCACCAGTGGAAAGAGGGAGGTGGTGTTACCTTTGTATAGATCACTGAGTAAGACCCCACCTAGAGTACTGTGTCCATTTCTGGAGACCACATCTCCAGAAGGACATAGGGTGGATTCTGTCCAGAGGAGGGCAGCTAAAATGGTGCAGGGTCTACATCAAAAGCCCTATGAGGAGAGAGACTAAACGGGCTCAATATGTACACACTGGAAGAGAGAAGGGAGATGGGAGATATGATAGAGACTTTTAAATAACTCACAGGGGTAAATAAGGTACAAGAAGGAAGTATTTTTCAGAGGAAAAGGTGTTCAAGAACAAGGGGACTTGCTATGTAGCTGGAGGGGGTAGATTCAGAAGAGATGTAAGGAAGTACTTATTCACAGAAAGAGTGGTGGATTCCTGGAACAACCTTTCTGTGGAGGTAGTGGGGGTGAAGACAGTGTCGGGGTTCAAGGATGCATGGGATAGGCATAAGGGAATCATAGTGGAAAGGAAGGGGGAAGGAGAAAGAGCTGTAGACCATGTACTGTCAGTGGTAATAATGTAGGTAGGGAAAAAGAGCAGACTGGGTGGGCCACACAATCCTTATCTGCTGTCAAATTCTATATTTATATGTTTCTAATTCCCTTACTGCTTGAGTTGTCTATCTTTATTTATTTATTTATGAAAATTTCAGATAACACCTTTGAGCAAACAGTGCTCTTTTACAAAGGTTCCACGTCATGGACAATGGACAAGTATAGACAAGAACAGGCAGGTAGATAACAGTTAATACAATTACAGTACATGAGCTGCCAGTGGCTTTGTCCAGATAAGACAAGAAAACAGAATTAATAACAGGTAAAACATTACAGACTGCATGAGCTGCCAAAGGCTTTGTCAGGATCGATGTGGATGGAAGCAATGATACAATTTCACCAGACATTATAGAAAGAGAGCCTGGGGCAGTTACAATTGAAATAGTGATCTGACAAGTGCATGAGAGGGCCAGAGGTAATTGGTGAGAGGACAAGGTAGTAGGGGACAGGCAAGAACTGAAGGGGTGGGGGATTGGAGGGATAAGGTAGGTGGTGAAGGAGTGGAGTAGGTGATGATGGAGGGGAAGGGAGAAGGGATGGGAGATGTAAGTGGGGTAATAGGATGGGTGGGGGAAGGAGAGAAGTGTTAGGATGGACAAGGAGGAGAAAGGAGAGAGAAATGAGAACTAGAAGGGAGTTAAGGAGGGCTAGGGCAGAAAGGAGAGAGAGAGAATATGAGAGCTAGGAGGTGCAGGGGGTAATAGGTGAGGGGAGGGACAAAGATGTGAGAGGGAATGGAGAGAGGGAGGAGTGAAATCTGGGGGGGCCGGAGTCACGTGATGCTCTAGACTATGCAGCAGCTCTCCTCTCACTCTCCTGACTCTCGCCAAAATAATTCAATATAATTACCTTTTCCACGCTATCTTGGTGAAGTTTACCAGCATCCCAGGTTTGTGTATCTTGGCACCGACCCGCTTGAGCTTCGGGACCCAGTTTAATCTCGTCTATGTCGGAGGCTGAAATGAGGCAAGCGCTTCTGCCGGATACCCCGCCGCAAACCCCCGAAAAGCTTCCTAAGCGGTCCAAGGCCCACAGCACAGGCTCCAGTCACCCTTCTACTGTTACTCCGGTCTCCTCCCCACTTACAGAAGACCGGCTATTACAAGCCTTGGAACCGCTGATCTCAGCAATCAAGGAACTTACTGTTCAGGTGAAAACAGTAAGGGAAGGCCTTAGCGACCTGGGCAAGCGTATGGGTGATGTTAAAGCCCACGTATTTTCTTTGGAAAGACCGGGCCAATTTGGAGACTGCTTCCCTAAAATGAAAGATATCCAGCTTGGAGTTAAAGCTTGAAGATTTAGAGGGGAGAAGTCGCTGGAAAAATCTGGTGATATTTGGGCTTCTGGAGGGTGAGGAAGGGACCAATGCTATTCTGTTTACACAAAAGTTATTAGAGAGAGTTGCTGGTCCCTCTCCCAATGGACCTACTTATGTTGTGGAGTGGGCTCATCAATCCCTCAGGCCTAAACCCTCTTCAGGATCTCCATCTTGGCCTTTCCTTATCAAACTATTGAACTTTCTTGATAAGCAGCACTTGTTACAGGAAACTAGAGATCTGAAAGAAATCTTGTGGGAGGAGAAGAAACTCCGCATTGCACAGGATCTACCAGCAGGGGTGTGACAAAAGAGAGCCTCATTTCATCCAGTTGTTGCCAAAGTAATTGCAACAGGGCTAAAATTTAGGATGCAGTATCCTGCCCATCTTCAGGTCTCTGTCAACAATGTCTGGCACTCCTTCGATACATTAGGGCTGGCTACCTTGAAGCTGAAAGAACTCTTATCGGATTTGTTCAGAGGAACTTGAATCCACAAGGATCCCTCGCATCAGATATTACATTTCCTGCTGTAAGGAGATATCTTGATTGATGGATTGGGGATGAGCAGGGTTCTAGTATCCGTTGGAGTAGCTCTAGAAGAGCTAATGGTGATTTGCTTTAATTTGTTTTAGTATTCTGGTCATTTGGACTTTGATACCAGGACTGGTCACACAATGGCATCTCACATAGGAGTATAGGCTTTGAATTGGGGGTTTGTCCAGTATTATGACTGATGAACCAGGAAAGAGAATGTGCAGGAGAATAGTTTTATGAATCTTAGTATATGTTTAGCCGCTTTGCATTATATTTTTTCCTTTTCTCAAGCCTGTTAGTCCACGAGGAAGTGGGCTAGTAGTCCGTTGTATTTTTATTTTTTAAGGAACTTTGGGGCCTCTAAGTAAATGTTTTACTGTGGTTTCCCCATAGTTATGCCCGGTTGCAGGGCCTGTCAATAACAGGGCCTTATTTTCTTGTTGTTCTCCTGCAGGTAGACTAATTTGGAACTAGACGATTCTGTCTCACCTTTAGTTTTGGCTTTTTATTTTCATTAGGTCTTCACCTTTCACTGGAGACTGGGGTAGGTTTCATTTATTTGCAGTTGGGGAATAGAATAGTAATAGGCAAGTAATGATGGTATGCATACCAGTTGGGTTGCACTAATATGCTAGAGTTTGCCCTCTCGGATTATGTGGAGGGGTTGTATATAATTTGCTATTAGTTTTTTTGGTGGTGGGGAGCGGGTTGGTGGTGAGTATGCTATAGCAGGGATGAGCCTCATGAACAGATAGTTAGTTGTGGGGAGGTTGTTTTTCAGTTACAAGCCCCGTATATTATCCTCGGCTTTAGGGATAGTAGGGGTGGAGGTGGGGCATTGCTTGTTGTATGATGTAGATGGGTCTTGTTTGAGGGATGCCGAAGTAGGGGTGGGGAAGGACTTTCATGGCAGCACAATGTGAGGGGGGGATGGTACCACTAGAGCGTGATCTTTTATATACAAATGACTTCTATAAGGATCTGCAGGGACCACTGAGGGTTGGATGGCTTCTTACTACGCTCATACATATATTATGGCAGTCTATAACTATTGTTCTTGGAATGTTAAAAGGGTGCAATCCCCCACTAAGCATGCCAAGATTCTCTTACACCTTCATAAACTTCAGATTGATATTGCTTTCCTACAGGAAACACAATTACCTCACTTCCAGGTGCCTCTCTTGAGGAGCTCCTGGGTGGGGCATGTCTTTGGGGCAGGCCCTGATACCTGCAAAAGAGGGGTTGCTATTTTGATAACCCGTAGAATCCCGTTTCGACTGCTCCAAGAAGTGTCAGATCCAAATGGATGTTTTATTTTTATACATGTTCTTTTGGGTCATCTGGAGGTAGTTTTAGGTGCAATATATGGCCCTAACCTCGAAGACCTAGGTTTTTTCGCCACCCTTATGTCCATTCTGTCTTTTTGGAGCTCTCTACCGATTGGGTGGAGACTGGAACATAGTACATTGTAATGCTTTGGATAAATCAGGTCATTCACATCAGGCTCTGACATCAGGTCAGCTGGCTCTAAAGGATTTCATGAGGTCAACTGGTCTGATAGACCCATGGCGGACTCTCAATCCATCCAGCCGGCAATACTCATTTCATTCTCTTCCCCACAATTTTCTTTCAAGAATTGATTATTTTCTCCTGAGTTCTGGCTCCCTTTCCAGAGTAACTTTGTGTTACTATCCCTCCAGGTTATTTCAGACCACCATCCTGTTTTTCTTCAGCTGAACCTGACCCCGCTTATTTCCAGAGACAAGATGCGGATCATAAACAACCAATTGCTTAAGGCCAGTGAGTCATTGCAGTCTATTCAAGCCTTCATCACTAATTTTATGGCAAGTAACTCTCCCTCTACATCTAAGCTTGATATGTTGTGGGGTGCATTAAAGTGTGCCCTTCGGGGAGAGCGTATCGGGATTTCAGCTAAATGCAAAAATATGAAATCGGTTCTGCTTACCTCGTTGCTTAACAGAATTAAACAACTGGAGCAGAATATTTTACCTAATTCCCCATAGTCGGATTGTGAACTTTTAGTTAATCTCACACATCAGTATAATAATTTATTGGGAGAAAAGGCAGAACATATGATTTTACGTCCCAAGGTGAAATATTTTGACCAGGGTGAGAAAGCTGGGAAGTTATTGCCACTTCGTCTTAAATCACAGGTGATGGATAAAATTATTACATCCATATCCAATGAGGCAGGACGCCTTCTGACTTCTCCTAAGGAGATAGTGAAAGCTTTTGGGAATTTCTATAGACAATTGTACACCCCAACATCTTCTCCTCCTTTTGATCAAGTGCAGTTCAATTCCTTTATTCAAGACGTTTCATTTCCTAAACTTTCCACCCCTCAACAGCCACTTTTGAAGGCCCCATTAACCCTTACAGAAGTTTAATGTACAATTGATACCCTCTCCCCAGATAAAGCTCTGGATGGATTTACCACAAATTTTTATAAAAAAGAGCAGATAGCACCTATTCGATTAGACACTTACAATTACATCTTCAGTAATGGAATATCCAATTCCCTTATTAATGTCGCCTCTATTGTGGTTATTCCCAAGCCAGATCGGGACCCCCTACTCCTTACTAATTATAGGCCAATCTCGTTAATTAATGTGAATCTCAAGATTCTTTCAAAAATCCTAGCTGAAAGAATAGCTGCTGTCTGGGACTCCCTCATTAGTCAAGAACAGGTGGGGTTCCTCAAGGGGAGACTCTCTGCTGACCACCTTATGAAACTTTCATATCTCATCTCGGCATCCAGGGACTCAGACCTTCCTGCTGCTTTGGTGTCCCTGGAGGCTGAGAAAGCTTTTGATAGAGTCTCCTTGAAGTATCTATTAACACTTTTTACAGAAATTCGGTATCCCTAGTGAATTTACACAAGGGGTTATGGTCCTATACTCACAGCTCAGATTTTGTGTAATGGGATGTTGTCCCAATCCTTTCCTTTACATCAAGGTACCAGGCAAGGATGCCCCACTACCCCCTCTGTTATTTAATTTGTTTTTTAGAACCTCTAATTAGGAAACTCAATTCTTCCCCACAAGTTATCGGAGTCTCAATTAACAATACCGAACATAAATTTCCTGTATATACGGATGACCTTCTTCTGCATCTCTCTTCCCCAGCTACTTCATTACCCCCTGCACTGCATATCATCTCCTGGTTTGGTAATATATCCAACTATAAACTTAATCTCAATAAGACAGAGATCATGCCCCTCAATGCCAGAACCTTTCACGCAAAAGTAGGTCATCTCGGTCTAACTTGTAGGAAGGACAAACTAAAATATTTAGGCATCTTTCTCAGCACCTCTGCTAATAAGTTTAAACAATATAACTTATTATCTCTCGTATCAAAGCTGATTTGGATTGGTGATCACTTTTACCTTTTTCATTGTGGAGTAGACTGAACATAATAAAGATGAATGTCTTACCTAGGTTGTTATATCCCCTTCAGATGTGCAATGGATTTCTCCCCAATCTTGGTTTACCCAGGTTCACAGAATCCTAGCTTCTTTTCTCTGGAAGGGCAAGGCAGCTCATCGGGCACTTTAAGTTAATGAGGACCAAACAGGATGGTGGTCTTCAGGTACCTTATTTTTTTATGTATTACTTAGCCCTACATCTTCACTGGATATCCTTCTGGATGTGTTCCTCAGAAGGAAGGGGCTATATCCCACAGTGGGTAGCTATAGAGAGCTCCCTTTGTCTTTCCTGTGGAATGGATTATAGAGTGCTCCCTTTTATATACAGAAAAAGGTTGTCACCCTCCTTAAGGGATGCACCTCTTGGTGCATCCTTACTCACCCACTCCCAGTTATGCACTTTCCTAAGAATCTCCTCTGCGAAAGACATCCTTCAATCTCTCGTAGGAAATCCAAACCTCCGAATAGCTGCAAAAATGCTGTCCAGATGGTTTTGGCCCAATATAGGGGTGGAAACTGCACAGGAGCTAACAACCAATGATAAATTATTACCATTCCAGAGTGTGAGGGGAAAATATCAATGGCCTAATGCCACATGCTTCAAGTACTTTCAGATTTCACATATGCTCTTGCATTACTTTGGCACGGGCCAGTGGCAAAGCTTTCAGCTGTTATTCTCCCTCTCCTCTCCTCTCCTCTGCCCCTCCCTCCCTCTCATCATGTGTCTTATTTTTATCACTCCCTGCAAACTTTTCTGGCTGCACAGGAGGGTCCTAGGGTTTACAGTTGGGATCAGTGTCTCCCCCCGACTATGTGTTCAAGAAAATGGCCGCACATCTGAAATCACTTATACTGTTTTATAAAATGGAGCTGCTACCACCATATGCAACTTCAGATTCTCCATAATCTTTACTACACTCTTGTGAGGTTGCACCTGATGGGCTGACTCCCTATGGATCTTTGTTCTAGGTGTGGTCAAGATTTTGGTTCTCTATACCATATTACATGGTCTTGCCAAAAGGTAGTTCCTTTTTGGAACTCAATTTGTGCCTGTTTAGACCCCCTTTTGGCACCCTCTGATGCATTTCTCCCTGAAATATGTATACTGGGGGACTTTGATGGACCACTTCTTGGTAATCAGATGGCCCATATGGCTCTTATATCAGCTTGTGCTAAAAAGGTCATTCTCAGGCACTGGTTGGATCAGGAGGTTCCTACTTTTTTGGAGTGGTATAGGGAAACTATGCTCGTACTACAAGCGGAGTAGTTAGTGGCAAACATGTCTGGCAAAGTGGGTAGATACAAGAAGATTTGGGAGCCCTTGCAAACTTTATTGGCATTACCAACTTGGGGAAACTAGATTAGAATTATCCTCTTCCCTCTTCCCTACCTTAAATACAACTTTTCCCCTATAGCATTTTACCCTACAGTCCTTACAGTTTTGTGAGTTTTTGGTAGTCAGACTTTTACTTTTCATTTTCTCTGATGGTTTTGTGGAGGTGGGGTGGGTGGGGGGTTTATTACATAAAAACGTACTTTTCTTTTTATTCTTCCTAGCAGAGTTCTGGGATACGCACAATGTGTCTCATGTACTATAGGAACTTCACCATGTATTGTTATACTTAATGTTTTTCTCTGGATTGTTATGCTTATTATCTTGTTACTGTATCTGTTTCTAACTCTGCATTAGTTCATGTTTAAATAAAGTATATTCAATTTGAAAAAAAGAAATCTGGAGGGCCAAGGGAGGAGGCTGAGGTAGCTGATGTGAGATATTGGAAAGAGTTAATCTTTGGGGTTAATTAGACAGTTAAAATAGAAAGAGGATTTTAATCACATAGTGACTTTCCTGCTGTGTAAAATGTTAAATAAATAAAATACCCCCATAAATAAATACCCATATATATATAAATATATATACTCACCTACAAGCCAACATCACGTACAACTGAACCTCCTTCCCTTGTCATTTTTAACAAAATTACAGTCATTATCTACCCAACTTGAATGGAAACATCTATTTTGTGACTAACATCAGGCACAGAATCTGTCTTTGTAGCCAGAACTGAGCACACAGTCAGGTTACACAGTTGCAAAAATGCTTTACTGTACCATTTTAAAGCTTGCAGATAGGTTGACCGCACAGAAAAATCGAGTCCCCTTCTTGAAGGCATATTTTTAGCATTAAAAAGTGGACTTGTACGTGAGTATATACAGTACATCACATGAGACCGTAAGAGTTGCTGTTAGTGGTGATCTATCCTTTGTTAGTCTAGGGATTATCTCTTTACCACTGAGTTTTTTACTTTAAATGAAATGTGATATTGTCTTTCATAGTCCTAAGTTACTGTAGTGTATATTCATGATCTGTGAACTATTATTGTCAGGTTGTGCCAGAAAACATATATTTGTTTGCCAAGTGCACTTACAGTACCTGGCAAAAAACAAACAAACTGTAAAACAAAAATTAGGATACTAAGTCCATCATTGGCAATAGCTGAAGACATATAACACTGAGGGGCCCCACCTGGTCCTTATGAGTGTAAAAACTATGCAGTTCTAAAGCCCCCCTCCTATTTACACTTTCCTTGGAAAAAAAGTACTCTCCCACTTTGATCCTTGTTTTTGTTCTCTGACAATAAAGTGGAACCAGATGGCAATGGATATTGTGGTTACTACCCCTGTCACATGGGCTCAAACAAGGTTGAGGGTCCTTAATCATTAAACTCCTGATTTGGGGTTCATATCCAAGATTTAAAGAATTTGTGCAGTTCCTCCACCTGGAGAAGGGTTTTAAGTGTGCCTGGCGTCAGTATGGTACAACCCACTAGGATGCAGTAGCTACCCACCTCTCCACAGTAACACACTACCTGAGAATCAACACAGTGCAATAAGAGTTTAATCAATAATATAACTATTAGCACTCTACTAATGATATGCACACAAACTGGGATTATGAACAAATAATACATTCATTAGGGCAGCAAACCCTAAGGAGGGGAAAAGGGTTTGGTGGCAAAATCAGTGAGGTAGGCAGTTGTAACCCAGCTACTTTTCTGTTGCCCTACATGGGTTCAGCCTTAACCATGTGGTTCTGTGGCCCTCTTAAGCACCCTATGCAGGTTTGCCTTAACTATGACCACTTTAAGAGCCCTACACAGGCATGTTCCAAAACAGACACTTTCCCTGGGTTGCCAAAGGCCTGATTTCTGCCCACCCTCACACCACAGATCACAATACAGTACTTAATGGCCCTCTGTACTGGAGACCATTACCCCTTCCACCTGGTATCAGAGTATTTCCTATTCAATTTATGGTAGAACCAGTAACGATAGTTCATAGCTACCCCAGGATTAGATTGATGCAGGCCTGTTGGTGTTGCCATGGGTTGGCTGGCAGTAGTGTACTTTAAGTGAGCAATGCACTCAAGTTATATAACTCCAAAATCAAAAGGCAATGTAATTACTTAAATGGCTGAGAAACCTTAGAAAATGAGATATATGTAAGATCCTGCCTGATGGCCAAATGCAAGAAACACATTCCCAAGTAACAGGGGGACGAGGTAGCAGAGGAGGAAATCACGACAGAGAAAGTGAGGGAAACCCTCAGGTCCCTTAAGACAGAGAAAGCACCAGGGCTGGATAAATTTCATCCCAGAGTGCTGAAGAAACTGGCGAATATCCTGGCAAAACCCCTGGTGGAGCTCTTCAGCATCTCTCTGAGGACAGGGTGGGTGTCCCAGGACTGGAAGGTGGTGCATATAGTGCCTATCCACAAGGGAGGATAAAAGGGAGGTGGCAGAGAACTACAGGCCCATCAGCCCGACATCAGTGGTGGGCAAGGTGATGGAGGGCATTGTCAAGGAGAGACTAAGGGGGGACCTGGAAAAGTTGGGGTACCTGGACGATAGGCAGCATGCAGTTTTGGAGGCCACATTTAAAGAGGGACATTGAAATCCTGGAGAGGGTCCAGAGGAGGGCAACCAAAATGATTTGGGGCTTGGGGGATAGGACCTGTGAGAAGAGGCTTGAAGAGCTAAATATGTACACATTAGAAGAGAGAAGGGACTGGGGGGACATGATAGAGGTCTTCAGGTACATGAAGGGGGTAAATAGGGGAGGAGCAGTCAGGGTGCTCTGACGGAAGGAGGGGGCAACTAGAGGACATGGGTGGAAGCTGAAGGGGGGAGATTCAGGGGAGAAAGGAGGAGGTGCTACTTCACTGAGTGGGTGGTGGAGCCATGGAATGCGCTGCCCAGGGGGCTGGTGGAGGCAGAAATGGTGGAGGGGTTCAAGAGGGGTTGGGACAGGTACAGGGGAAGGGTTCTGGAAGCAAAAACCAGTGCAGCAAGAATATCTGGGACTGGGAAGGCAGAAGCCAGAGAGGGAGAGAGGGGCAGCAAGGTCAGCACCCAGGGTGGGGGCTGACCAAATGAGCAGACACGAAAGACTGTTAGGCCTATTATGCTGGCATTTTAGTATGTAGTATGTTAGTAACACAACTCACTTCCGTTGAAGTAGGCAAGTCCTGATCTTACTCATAGTTTCCAACTGAATGGCTTCTCCCTCACTCTGAAGGGTCTCTGTGTCACAAATCTACTCCTGGGAGTCAGGCCTACTGAGCTCACAATGCCCACCCTTAAGTGGAATCTGTGATGGTGGGACAGGAATGCTCTCCTTATGCTTTAGAATGCTCACCAAGGTCATGACTGCACCTCTGCCATGAGGATCCAGGGCATCCCTCTAACTCTGGATAAGGGCACAATACCAGTATTGAGTCTTGTGGCTAAATATGAACCTTTTCCTTGGGTATTACACAAAGGAGGAAGGCTCAGGCATCACAGTCTGTTTGAGGTGGCAGTGTAAGCCTGATTTGGCCTTCTCTCTACAGGACATGCAACAGCCTGGTTCAAAATCCTTGCAGACTTGTATGAGACTCTGGTATTCTTCCTATCCTTCCAGATGTCATTACATACCCTTTTCTCAATGTGGTTGCTTACAGTGGCCCCTCTAAGCAAGTAACAGTTGTCAAAAAGTATTAATAAACCTTCTACAGTCACACATACAATATAAGAACTCTCATGCAGGCAGAATTTCTTTAGGAAAACAAAAGTTTTACTAAAATAAATAAATACAAGTATAACTAAAAAGAGAATATTAATTTAGCTTACAGTATACAGGAAAAGAAAATGGAAAAATGTACAATGAAACACATTAAGACTGTAGCTAATCTACCTGAGGTATGAAGATTTCAAAGTCCAGAGAATCACTGGTTTGCAAAATATTGCAGTTTTTCTGTAGCAGTCTTTGGCTCTTAGGCAGTCTCTGTGCTGACAAGTGGTCTCTGTGGTCAGGAGAGTCCAAGCAAAATGTGTATGTTCAAAATGCCCTGAGCTGGGCTATTTATACCTGTCTGAAAACTTGCAGTATCATCACTTTCCAGCTCAGAGCAACTACTCTGTTTTGCCAGGAGATGGCACTATTGTACCGTTTCCACAGTTTCCAAGAATATTAAAAATCAGATTCTGAGACCTATAATTAGCATGAGATATAACATTTCGGAGTTAAGCCCTTTGAAGTCCCCTGTAGACCATTGGCACTCGTAAGATAAAAGCCACACAGGCTCTCTAGGAAGTCTGTTCCTCTCCTGTTACCTCATAAAATGTAGCATATTATAACAACTTCCTTAGAGCAAAACATTCCACTCCTGAGTGCATAGTTTTTGACAAACACATGGATTTTGGCATATCTCTGTTAAAAAAAAAACAGGGAATGCAATTTCAGTTCCTGGCAAACAGTTGCCTTCAGATCAAAAGAAAGTCAAGCTTTTTCTTTAAAAAAAAATCTAGTCTTTTCCCTATTTGCCTTTGTGCTGACACTGGCATGTACCTATAATTACAGTGCATAAAAAAATATACAACATAATAATACCTACAAATAAGGACTAGCAGCTGGGCAGCTCGCCATACTCTGGACCTCCAATCGCCACAGTGCCTCTCAATCAGCTGGGTCTCCTGTCTGGTCTCACTTCTGTCATTCTCAAGCACTGGCTTCACTCATTCCATCTAGAGATTTGGCTGGCTCTCTTGCTCCCTGACTACTGCATGTCTGTTCCAACTTAACATTGTGACTTAAATACCTCTGGGCAGACACAGCAGAAGACTTTATGGTGGTGCCTGCTAATGAACCCTGCCATAGCCTTTGTGCAGCTTTTCCTATCTATATTTCTTGCTTTTCATTGCAACCTCAGAATTTTCCCTTGCGTTAGCTAGTACACGAATGCCACTCTTTTCCATCTCACCAGGCATATGCCTTACTTACAGTTCATCTGTTACAGATGTTCAGTCAGGGGTTGTGCAGCTCAGACTCTCCATTTGGACAGCAGTCCTGCCTCTTTCTGAGATCTTTCATAGATCTGAACAAGTCAGCACAGCCCCTGCTTCTTTCCAAAGACTTGTCAGCTCCCTTTGGCTCTTTAGGCTGTTGGTCATATCTGGACACTCCTGGAGGTCTAAAGCATAAGTTTATTGGCCTATCAAAAGGGTGCCAAAGCTAGCTAGCCCTCCAGCATCCCAGAGGCCTCTGCAAACTTGCTTGGCAATCCAACCCCCTGACTGGCTGGCAGCCAGGGTTAGGGGTTGATAAGGTGCCTGCAGCCATGAGGTCCAGGAGTAATGACCCTAAAGTTCTTAAAGTGAGGGGTCCTACCCTTTTCCAAAGTTCCTGGGCCTCCCCCTGTTCATGTTGCCAAAGTGCACTGTACTGTCCCATGTCAGTCAGGGATTGATTATAAAAATCTTAGTCCTGCTATAAGCACTGATCATGCTCTTAATTGGTGGCAACAGGCAGAGCCTTTGATGTGTGATCAGGAGTTGTGATCCATGCAAGCAAGTACTCCATTGCTGGCAGCAGTGCTTCTCCACCCTCCACCAAAGTGAAAATCCTTGTGGGCCAGAGAGCACAAGGGAGCAAGGGTGCAGCCTTCTGGCCTTTGTAGATCTTTTAAGGTAACCCCACATGCTGAGGGGAGTTACAGGAGGTCACACTTAATTAATTACTATAATGATAGCCCTCTTACAGAAGAGAATGAGAGATGGCAAATTTGCATCACTCATTGCTTTGATTTGATTATTTATTTAGAATATTTTTTTCCCCTGGTAGATACATTCTGAGCTAGAAATGACTCAATTTCAGACACATCCTGGGTAGGGGTTACAGAGTGAGATGGGTCACAAAACAGTGTATAAATAATACATCCAGAAAGTGCAAATGACCCTAAAATGGCATATCATCATCAGCAGGGCATGGTAAATAACAGAAGCACAATTTAAAATAGTGGGTTAAACTAAAAGTGTTCTTGAACTTTTATGTACATCTCCTGTAAAAAGTATTTATTTTACTTTTTTTCCTCCCCCTCCCACCCAGTTTTGGGTCCCTTGTCCTCCACTTCAACAGCTGGGGGCAACTGCAGCTGCACCTTACCTATGGCTAGGAGGGTTGGCAAGTGCTGCCTTCACTGCCCACTCCTGTGCCACTCTGTGACTATTCATTGGGGGGGCAAGACCTGAAGCCAATCTCCTTACCTCCATGACTGACCTGACATCCAGCCAGTCTCATTGTGGGATCCTGGAGCTTACATACAAAACACAGCCTCGTTCCCACAGGTGGTCGTGTGACATGCTTCTGCCATGCTGTTGGGCCAGCCTGATGTTTATGGTGTAAAAATATTTTAGGATCATATTCCTCTTCATTGAACTCCACACACTCCATGAGCACCAGGTTAATTTCAGGTTGGAAAAGTTCATGAAAGTGTTCCCAATAGTTTCAGTAGCAAGCCTCAGTGGAACTTAACAGGTGTCTTTCTAGATTGCATGTCCGTGATTCTTGTTCATGTCCCAAGCCTGTAACAACAATTGAGGCTGGCAGGAGAAGGAGGACGTAGCTTCCCAATGTCCTTTAGATGGGGAAGGATGGGAACCTCCACTGTGGCAGTAGTCCCCATAGCTAAAGGAGTGGCAAGCTGCACTTGAGGTTCTATGTGAACGGGGACAAATGGTGAAAGGAGTAGGGCCACTCAGAAGGTGATATTCCCATGGCTGAACTTGCATGCTAAATCTCCTGGCCTCCATGGGTTTTTAGATTTCATTATATACAGAGCTGAGGTATCCCGCTAGAGGAGGTAAGCTCTAGGCAAATCAGAAAACAGAGTGCTGACCACCACAAGATAGCTTAGGACAGAGACTGAACCCTCTGTATAGGCAGGGGGGAATACTTTGGTGAAGTGTAGGAGATCTGGTGGAACATGTGTGAGGAGAATAAAATAGTAACAAAAAATAGTAACAAAACAAATTCAAAGGGACAGTAGAACATGCACAAGAGACAATGCAATGTACCAAAGAGTAGACCTTTGAGGCAACAGTGCCATTTAAAAACATCTGAGCCAAACCCCATGTGTATATTTTACATAGTAACATACTAATATACTAAGATGCCAGCAGAGTAGGCCTAAAGGTCTATCAAGTCTGCTAGAAAATCCGCACTTGGTCAAGATGCTGTTTCGATCCAACCAGTTGTTTCTTCCCCTTGCCCCAGGTAGCTCAATTTTTTTACCTGTCTCCTATGAGGTAACAAATAAAAGGCCTTGCTAAAATCCAGGAACAGTAGTACAATCTCTGGCACCTGCCTCCCATTTGGGCCACTACTGTATCTTAAAAAAATCTGTTATGTTAGTTTCACATGACCAGCCTCTAAGGAACAAATGCTGGTTCCTGTCCATTTAGTCCTTTTCTTCTAAGGATGCAGCTATTCCCTCCTTAATAACAGTCTCTAGAAAATTTCCTACAACAAATATCAGGCTCACTGGCCTGTAGTTTCCTGGATTTCTTCTTTCACCTCCCTCGTTTAAGGGAACCACATGCCTGCCACTGGTCCTCAGGCACTACACCTTTTACTACTGATTCTCCATAGAGGAATATCAGTGGCTCTGCTAGCACCTGCCTTGTTTCCTTCAGCACCATAAGGGGAATCAGATCTGGCTCTGGCTATTTATTAGTTTTTAGGTGCCAAAAAGCATAGCTTGTAGCACCACATGTAGTCATGCATACTCTTTCCTGCATTTACTAAGGATTAGGGTTACATTCACTCTGAGTGACTCAGTTGCTGATGTCATTGCTGATGTCAGTGATAGGTTTAGCCTGGATTAGGTTCGCGGACAATGAAACTATTAGTTGTATGTCACAGACAGTCAACATATTTAGTCCCAGCTGAGACATATGTGTTTTAATGCAACTTGAGTAGGAAGAAGTCCAAATGCAACTGTGTATTGTCTCCCATCAAAACCATGCCATTAAAAAACATGGTCAAAACCACTCTGTCATAACTGCGTAGGAAGAAAAAGAGAAATATAAAACATAGTGACTGCATGTAATCACGGAGTTATAGAATATGCGATTTTATTGAGCACCTGTTTTGCCACATGTGAAACAGGAGTTTAGCATGTTTGTAGATCATTTGCATCACCAGGTGAGGAAAAAGGTCTGGCTGTCCATACAACACACAGGAGAAAAGCCGGACCTCGCTCCACAACTAACGCACCAAAATCTGGCTAATGGAAAATTATGTACACAAATGCCCGCAATCTGGGAAACAAGATCCCAGACCTGTAGGCAACAATGGCAGAGGCTAAACTGGACCTAGTAGCCTTAGTTCACCAGTAACCACACTTGGGAGGCTATAGTACCCGGCTATGTACTGTTCAGAAGGGGGTGATCCTTTATGTCAATGAAAATATCAAAGCTACAGTAATTCAGAATACACATAAGGAAACAGAAGAACTGTGGGTCACCCTGGAAACATGAAATGGGACAGCCATACAAACTGGGTTTGTCTATAGGCCTCCAGACCAGTGGGAGGACATAGACACATTACTGTTAGAAGATATACAAAACATGGCAGCTAAAGGGGAAGTTCTGCTAATGGGAGACTTCAACATGCCAGATACAGATTGGTCAATACCAGCTAGAACATCTGTCAGAACTAGGCACATAGTGGATTCCCTGCAGAGGGAGGGTCTCAAACAACTGGTACAACAACCCACAAGAGACAGAGCTATCCTGTATCTAGTATTGACTGACGAGGAAAGGATCACAGATCTCTAGGTAGAAGGTCATCTGTTGACCAGTGACCATCACATGGTATGGTTCAATTTGGCCACTAAGGATCACTTCCACTGGTTAGGCAGCAGGTTGAGGGCAGCAGCAGTATCAGTGGCATTCTCTGATGTTTTAGCGATAAGGGGCAAGGGAAATGAGAGGCATGCAAAGACAAAAGTTTTTAACTAATGGCTCAGCTAGGAGGCAGCTGCACACTGTGGAGCTGTGGAGAAGCAACAGAGCAGGACATATAATAAGCATTAAAATATCTATGTAAAGGTATGCCACTGCAAGCATAATTGTATGTCTTACCATACTTTCTTGTGTTCCTTTCTGGTTGGCGAAGTCCCTCAGGCTGTTTCTTGTTTCCTTGTAGGAGAAAGGTGTTCAGTGGCAGCTGGATATTGAGAACAAGGGGGCCCTTTGAAAAGGCCCAAAGCCTGATAGCCAGAGCCTGGAAGTTAAAGATAAAGCTTCAAAGCCTGAAAAGACAAAGCCAGTAAACGGCAGATTCGCTGTCACTTGACGGCTAGCGTTTGGCTTTTGCTTCTGTTTTCTTGGTCATCTCTCTGCATCTTGCACTTTTCATCCCTGTATCCTGTTTGAAAAGCTGGGAGCTGCTGAGTGTTGAATATTGAACGTTGAATGCTGCTGAAGAGCAGGGAAATATTGAATGCTGGGCTGCTTTTCGCTTTTTGCTCCAAGGATTGGGACGAGGTGTTTCAGTCCGTAAAATAAAACCACAAGGTGAACATTTTTCATTCTTTGACATTTTGGTGGGCAGTTTTGAACAGTCTCAAGTTCACTCACTCAGTATTTCCTAATATCTGGTCAGGTATATGAGTATACACACTTATAAACAGCATAAATAATGAAACTCTGCAACTGTGAAACTGTCCATCTGTGAAAACTTTGGATCCATGAGTGTGTGAGTAGCTGGATAGTATTGCCAGCTAAATTTTTGGCTGCTGGGTACTAGCTTACTATCCATGAATTGAGTCATATATTTCACCCATTTGAAACTTCATACCCCTTCATTTTTAAATGTTAATGTTAGTTTAGTTATTTCAGTCATCCTAGTAGATGTGTGTGTGTGTTGGGGGGGGGGGGTAATTGCTGGAATCTCTGCCCTAAAGAGTTGTTTGTATTTGTGCCTGATTGGAATGATTGTGATAAAGTTTGTATACTTAAATGATTGACTATACTGTTGTGTACTGGAACTAGGTGGTTTTGGCATTATATATTTATAATTTATTTTAGTAGATGTGTGTGTGTGTTGAGTTGTTAATTGCTGGAATTCTCTGCCCTGAAGAGTTCTTTGTATTTGTGCCTGTTTGGAATGATTGTGATAAAGTTTGTATACTTAAATGATTGAGTATACTGTTGTGTATTGGAACTAGGTAGTTTTGGCATTTTATATTTACATTTTATTTCTATTTTAACTTGCATTTTTGCTCTTGTTGTTTTGTTTCGAGCTGTTCTAGTCCTCAGCTCAGGATAGGTGGGCTGAATCATGTGTGCAGGGTAGCTAAAAAGCGCATGCGTGCTAGTGAAGGCAACAGATCTATTTGGACTCAGCTTGGGAAAAGATGTGTTTGTGGCACTCTTTGCTTCCAAGATTCTGTTCTGTGTGAATTTGTCTTTATAAAAGGTAAATTTTCCTGCTGCTGCTGGTGCAATGTGTTTTGTTTATTTCTAATCTCTGATCTATAGGTGGAATATTTTTAATTTCTAATTTTAAAATTCTTTATTTTTATTTATAGCACAATAGTAACAACATTTGGAACATAATCCAGCTATCTGCGTGGACTCTAGCCTATTTGGTGTGCATATTTTGTGCAGAATGCGACGGCCAGATTGTTGATGGGAGTTTCAAGATCTAGCCATATGACACTTGTGCTGTGTGATCTGCACTGGCTGCCAATACAGTCGCGGATCATCTTCAAGGTCGCATTGCTGACCTTTAAGGCCCTATATGATTTGGGACCCCACTACCTGAAAGAGCTCTTGGTACCTTACTGTCCTACCCACTCTCTTCGCTCCTCTGATGAGGGATTGCTAAAGATACCCAGGGTACTTTTAAAGACATGTGGTGGTAGATCATTTGCCGTTATGGCATTGACCCAGTGGAATTCTCTACCTCGTCAGATATGAGATTGCCTGACCATGGAAAGTTTTAAAAAACAGCCAAAGACTTTCCTTTTTTACCCAAGCATTTGCTGGGACGTAATAACTGGATGTTATTTATGATTGCTGTATTTATTGTTTGTTTAGTGAGTTTTAAAGTGGTTTGAATTATTGTAAAAGTGCCCTGAGCTTGGGAAGGGTGCTTGAAAGAAATACATTTTTACTTACTTACTTACTGTAAAATTGGTACCTGACTGGTATTTACTGATCTATTAATGGCAATGTGAGTACCATATATTGAGTGTTGGTTATTTTTTGAATAATTTATTTTATTAATTCCTCTTTGTTTAAGTTTGCTTTATTGTTTGCCTCATTATCATAGAGCTAAGACTGGCACTTGTTTTTTGTTGGGAATTAGTGTGTTTAAAATGCTTTGTTAATTTATTTCAGAGTGGTCAGCCCTTGGCTTTACTTTGAAGTCTTCTCAAAGAGCTTAATTATCGAGAAGGTGATAAAGAGGTGCCCTTCTGTGTATGCAGAAACAAGAAGAAAATACATATACAGGAAAAGTGGAAGTTGGAAGTCACTGAAGATGCTAGCACCATATATTGGATAAACACTCTGTGTTTCATTTCTGTGTTTTTTTTATAGAAAAGAATAGTTTTATATTATTGTGTAACAGAAGTGATAATGCAGTCTAAAAAGTTAAGAACATATTGCTGCAAGTCGGTTAAGGGTAAAGGAAAACATGGTGTTGTTAAACCATTTAGGCCCCTTCCAGATGAAAAGATAACCCAGTACCTGTGCTCTAACTGTTATCAAATTGAGCTAAGAGGAAATAAAAAGATAATTAAAGTGTTTAACCCAAAATCGACATCGTCTCCGGTTAAGTCAAATGAGACAGTATTGGAGAGAACCCACCCATTGTTAAAGGAAATTAGAAGGCTGGAGAATAATTCACAATGTCAAAGTGTAGAAAGAGATTCAAGGAACTTAACTGATATGACAGATCCTGATTTACGTATATCTGATTTAAAACCTCCTGATAAGTAATCAGAAAAGAGACACTATAAAAAAATTACACTGTTCCCCTATTCAAGGTCTTGTAATAAGGTCTCAGTTGATAAGGCCTCTAATGTAGATTTGATGGATGATAATAACTTGGCAAATGATTTTTTTTTTATTTTAGTCTTTGGTAACCAGGTAAGGCCCACTAGGCACAAGTGCCTGTTGTCAGGGATGACCTGGGAGCACTGGGCGGTTAAGTGACTTGCTCAGAGTCACACAGTATGCAAGTGGAGGTTGTGAGAATCAAACTCAGGTCCAGTCTGCTGGATGTATCAAGCTCATTCACACCTCGTTCCTCTAACCTCTAGGCTATACTGCCAGCCCAATGATAGTAGATCTGATCAAGGGTATAATGAGACATGGGTTAGTCTGGATTTGATGCCAGAAATTGACCCTCAGTCAGATATAGAGGCTGCTAAGTATATAAAACAGATTGACTTAAGGATTAGCCAACACTATAGTAAAAATGAATCATTTCTACAGAGATTTGAATCCTTTTTAACACCTTACATAACCCCAAAGGTAAAACAGAACCAAATAGTAAATACTTTGGAATCTACTGGAGTTCTAACTCCCTGTGACCTAAGGGTAGAAAGTGTTGATTCTTTGAACAAATGTAAAGGGGTAAAACGTGGAAAGTCTATAATAACTAATTTAGAGGAGGTTAAGAAAGAAATTGCATTTGGTAATGCTCAATTATTAGAATTAAGTATCCTCTTTCGTTTATTTATTGATTTACATGTCCCCAATCATTTGTAAAATAGGGAGGGAAAGAAGGTGGATGGTTTCGATCATAATGAATTGGGAAGAGAGGAGGATGGTATAGTGATGGAGGGTGTGGTTAAGAAAGGATTTCAAAGTTGTTATGTGTCGGATGGGGATGAGGCTTTAAGTAATATTACAGTCATAAAAGGGAGAGCACACAAGCAGAATAAGTCTGTTATAGTGAGTGATGGGGCAAAGAAACATAAAACAAAATATATTAAGATGATCAATGAAGAAATTGGCAATAGAGAAACAAGGGAAACAGGCCTGTTAATTGGGGAATTAGAGCAAAGGAAAATAGAGTTAGATCAAAATAGAGTAATTATAAATACTATGGAATCTGTGCAAGATAAAGGAGGTTTGCAGAAATATCAAAGGAAAAAAGGGGAATAAAAAGAGGAATACAGTATTAAATAGAATTGAGAAAGAGCAAGAAGGATTAATAAAACAGCAGGCCATAAATAAGATAAACTACAGAAAGGATAATAGGAAAGATAATAAAGCTCTTAAAATCCATAAAGATACAAGGGGTCCATCTAATTTAAGTGAGGTAGAGAAAGAAAGGTTAATTTTAGCCGGAGAATTGCTGACAACAATTTTTATAAAGGGAGTGCTGAAACAAAAAAATTAGAATGCCTATATGGCTAACTTAGCAACGTACAACCTTATTAAGGGAGTTTATGGCAATAAAATTAATTGGCAAGATATAAGATTGGTTTATAGGTATCAAGTTAGACCACATAAAGGTTGGTCATGTGTTGTTTTAAGAAATGTAGACAAGCAAAGGGATATTTTGAAGGAAAAAGACAGGTTTTGTGACTTAGGGATACTTCTTTAATTCAATGATTATAACAGGGATGGATGCTCCAGATGAATTAAAAGGCAGACATGTAGTAAGGGCAGAGATTAAAAAGAAAGACAGTGCCATTGCTAAACAACCCAGAATAACAGCCTTTATGAAGCCAATTGAGACAACTCATATATTAAAAGGGCAGATAACAGAGCGTCCTATGAGAAGAGGTAGGAAACAGCTTGGGGTTCGCATTAACTCTTCAGTGGTTTTGAATTCTGATGAAAGTTTCAACAGTGACATTGAAGAGGGTAGGCCCCTGTCTGTGGAAAGTGATAGAAGGTCCAACAGTCTAGGGGTGAATGATAATGATAGTGATGTGATAACTCTAGAATCCATAAATTGACAGAAGAGTAGTAACAGTGGTATAGAGTTAATTTCTTGGAATGTTGCTGATTTGAAAGAGAAAATTCAGGATAAAGTTTGCTTAGATTGGATTTCTGAATTTTCAATACTGTTTTTTCAAGAAACATGGATGGGTAAATCAGAGGAAATATGGTTGAATGGTTACACAACATGGTCTTCTCCAGCTTATAAATCCTCAAAATATGGTAGGGCCAAAGGTGGTCTGGCTATTTGTATCAGTGTGTCCCTTGAGTTTATGAGCCCCAAAGTTAGTTTGCATAATGAGTTCTATATGTATGTTGTTATCATGGGTCAGAGAGAATTTATTGCATTATTATATATATATATATATATATATATATATATATATATATATATATATATATACCTCCAGCAATTAGAGCCAGAGAGTTGACAGGTATCCTTAAGTGTATTGGTCAAGATATTGAATCTCTGAAATCTAGGTTTCCAGAGTAATGATATATTTATTTGGAGATTTTAATGTACGTGTAGGTAAAGGTATTGAAAATATGGCTTCTGAATGGGGAATAGATAATTGTTTAATTATTCATGTGAGTCAATCGACAGATGGGATAGGATGGGATATTGAACCCAAAAGCTAAGGTATTATTCCCATTGTTGGACAAATTTAACTTAAGGATTTTAAATGGTAGAACAAGAGGTGATTATACAGGGAAGATATAATTCCCAACAATTAAAGGGGGTAGTGTTCAAGATTTAGGAATCGGAGAAGCATTAGCATATGCTAGAGTTAAGTATTTTAGGATTATTAAGACAGGAGAGAGTGATAATTTTCCTGTGGTTTGTTCTATCATATTAAATATTAATCAAAAATCAAGATGTTATAAGGGCAATAAGGAGGCAGATGCTAATATGTGCATTAAATATGGAAAGAAAATGATAAGGAATGAATATACAAAAGAGTACATTGATAAGTTAATTCAAGATCAAAATATGACAGAACATCTAGTGGATAGGATGATTGCTGTGGGGCAAGAGAACAAACTGAATATTTTTTAACTTTATATGCAGAAGTTATTTCAAATGGTGAGTTCTAAAAAAAGACATAGGCTAAAAACAAATATTAGCAGTGCCCAACCTTGGTTTGATTATGATTGTTTGTATTTAAGAAATGAGATTAAAAAATTGGGTAAGCTTAGGGTACAAAATCACTCCCTGGTTGTGTTGAAGGCTTTAAGGAATTTAAAAATAGAATATAGATCTATGATATGAAAAAAGAAGAGGTTCTATAACCTATTACCATGGTGTATATTACAAGGGTCAATTAAAAAAAAAAGATAATCAAACATTCTGGTCTTTAGTAACTTTCGGATGCTGTGAGAGTAGCATTTAATGTAATTTATTGGGGATTATATCAGAAGAACAATGGGTGAATCACTTTAGCAAAATGTGTGCTAGTAATTATGAAGATCGATCTCTTAGTAGCATAGGTGAAGGTATAGTGGTTAAGAATCCACTTACATTTTCCTCTATGGAAGTAAGAGAAGCTATACAAGCACAAAAAAGAAATAAAGCACCTGGGTTTGATGGTGTCCCAGTCAAAGTCTTTTTATATAATGTCAGTCATTGGGTAGAAGTTCTGACACATTTGTTTGCAGCAATTCTCCAATCCCTTGTCTTACAATCAGATTGGAATAAAGGGGTGATTATTCCCTTATTCGAGAAATGTTCTAAATATGATCCTATGTGTTATAGATCAATAACTCTATTGCCAATTTCTCAAAAAATATTTCTGCATCTGTTATTGCAAAGGCTATCACTCTGGGTGGATGAAAACAAAATGATTTCTAAGTTCCAATGTGGTTTTAAGAAAAATTGTAAGACTCTAGACTTGGTTTTTACACCGAACTATTTACTGGAATTTATATGTAAGTAGGATGAAACACACATTATGTTTGCTTTGTTGATATATGGGTTGCTTTTGATTCCATAGACAGAAATAAATTGTGGGAGATTTTGGCAATGTTAAATATAGATGAACATCTACTATGGATATTACAGAGGTTACATTGTAATAACACTGCTGTGGTTCGATATTCTAGAGATGGTACACTTACAAGAGAAATAAAGGTGGGGAAGGGAGTGAAGCAAGGCTGTTTATTAGCCCCCTTATTATTTAACTTATATATTGAAAAGGTAATTAGAGATATGGCCAAAACTGACACATTTGCATCTTCAATAAACAAGGAAAAAAATCCAAATATTATTATATGCAGATGATGCTTTGGTTATCTCTCAGACACCTCTCGGTTTAAAGAGAGTGATGTTAAGCCTGATGGAATAATTTTCTAAACTGAAATTAGAGTTGAATATAGAAAAACAAAGATTATATCATTTGGTAAAAAAACCTTTGTAAAGTTTCTGGGAAATTAATCATAAAAGGATAGAAGAAGTGAAATCCTTTAGATATCTGGGAATTACATTTGAAAATAATTTGAGGTGGAATAAACATCTGTGTGAGATAAAAAGCAAATCGTATGGTTCAATGTCTGCTGTAAGTGCCTTTGCAAATAGGTTGCAAATAATTCCTTTGTGGCTTTCAGAAGGGCATTTGAAGCAAAGACTATCTCCCAGATGTTATATGGTTGTGAGGTGTGGGGCCTCCTGGCTTGGGATTCCAAGATAGAACCTATCCAGAATGTTTTTCTAAGAAATACACTTGAGCTCCCGTGGGATTGTCCAGCAACTTTTTATGAAATTGGAAGCAGGTATACCCCCCCTTAAATGTTAAAATTAAAATTAAAACTATTAAATACTGGGAAAAGTTGGTAATGATGCCTACAGAGAGACTCCCAAATTTATGCTTGACTGATTATTTGGTAAGAATACAGGATGGTCTTTGCATGAGTGGGTGGTTTCAAAGTCTGAACTGTTTATTAATGAACTCTGGCTTGCAGGATATACGATCAGATAAGGACTTGTTGGAGCCAAAACTATTTGCAAAGGCAGCTATTCAAAGATTTATTGATATGTCAACACAGCTTAATTTTGCAAGAGTGTATGAGTTAGATAGTTATGGGCTTTACTCTAAGATAAAAACTAATGGGACTATAAAGACATATTTGATAAACTGTGAAAATAAGAAGCATAGGAATAATCTTTGTAATATGAGGCTTGAAAGTCTAGGAATTGTGAATCTCCATTATAATAAATTGTGGGGTCAGTTTGGAAATAAAAAGAGATGTAACTATAATAATGGAAATACAGAAAGTTTATACTATAAATTATTGGATTGTGAGGATCTGAAGAAGGAAAGAGAAAAATGGATCACACAATTGCTTATGGTGAAAAACTTGGAAAGTAGGGATAATTGTGCAGTGGGTTTACTTTGCTTGGAAAATGTTAAAACGATTTATGAGGTGGCAAATTTTGCCAATAAGATGAAAAAGTGATTTTTGTTTATAACCTTTTACATAAACTTTTTTATATACTTCTTACTGTAATTGAATGATGAACATTTTATGTGTATTTTTTGATGTGATGTGATGTGATAAAATGTATGTTTTTTATACATCTTTGTACCAATAAACATGAAATCTGAAACTTGAAACTTGAAAATGTGGCCACTAGAACTAAATCATCCCATTCCAAGGCAAAAATATTGGACTTCAGAGGAGCTGATTTTTGATTTTAAGTTGGAAAACAGAGTTAAGCTAGCCCTGGCAAGAATAAATACAAGTGAGTGGGTACAGGCAAAGCGGGCAAGCATTAGGGATGCAATACTTGATGTTAGGGAGAAAAACAAGAGCAAAAGATGCAGGAAACCACTTTGGTTCTCAAAAACAGTAGCAGAAAAGGTCAGAGCCAATAGGTTGGTCTTCAGGAAATATAAGGGAACACAGCGGATGAAGATAGGGAGGCATATCAAACTTCCCTAAGGGAAGTAGGGAAGGCAGTAAGGAAGGCAAAGGCCCAAACCAAGGAAGCACTAGCACGGACAGTAAAAGAAGGGGGACAAGATTTTCTATAGATACATTTGTGAAAGGAGAAAGTCCAGAGGGAGTATTGCTAAGATCAAAGGGGATAAGGGGGAGTGTGTGGAGGAGTACCAAGGAAAAGCATCTATCCTAAATAGATACTTTTGCTCAGTATTTACTGAGGAGAATGTAGGGCAGGGCCCACAGCTCAGCACCATGGACACAGGGGGAGGTAGGTGTACACAAGTCCCTTCACAAAAGAAAGGGTCCTACAAGAGCTGGCTAAGCTCAGGGTGGATAAGGCAATGGGACCTGATGACATAAATCCCAGAGTACTAAAGGATGTAAGGGGTGGAACTAGCAGAGCCATTAGCAGAAGTGTTTAATGAGTCTCTGTGCACAGGAGAGGTTCCAGAAGACTGGAGTAGGGCTCATGTGATCCCGCTCCACAACAGTGGCAGCAGGGAGGAGGCATGGAACTACATACCGGTTACTTCAGTAGTAGGCAAGATTATGGAGGCACTCCTTAAGGAAAGGATAGTGCAACACCTGGAATCCATAGAAACACAGGATCCAAGACAGCATGGGTTTACAACAGGAAGGTTCTGTCAAACTAATCTCATAGATTTCTTTGGCTGGGTAACCAGAGTGGTGGACCAAGGAGATGCAGTTGATGTTGCCTACCTTGACTTCAGCAAAGCTTTCTATACTGTTCCACATAGCAGATTGATTTATAAGCTGGGTAGGCTCAGGGTGGGTCAGATATTGGTCAACTGGGTGGCAAACTGGGTAGTGGGCAGAAAACAGAGAGTGGTGATAAATGGTACACAGTCAGAAAAACTTCAAGTCACAAGTGGGGTACCTCAGGGATCAGTTCTGGGGTCAGTCCTCTTCAACATCTTCATCAGTGACATTACAGATAAGGTTTGCCTGTTTGCAGATGACACCAAGATCTGCAACAGAGTAGATGACCCAGATGGGGTGGACAGAATGAGAAGAGATCTGGAAAAACTGGAAACAAGGTTTGAAGAGTGGCAACTGGGGTTTAACACAAAGAAGTGCAAGAGCATGCACATAGGGAAGAGAAATCTTGAAGCTACCTCTAGGTTGGGAGGGGTGTTGCTGGCAATCACAAGGGAAGAAAGAGACTTGAGCATAATCAACATAGATAACCTAAAATAATTCAAGCAGACCACTAAAGCAGTAGAAAAGGATAGATGGATTTTGGGTGTATTAGTAGGGGTATCACAAGTCATAAAAGGGATGTAATAATCCTCTTTACAAGACTTTGGTTTGGCCCCATCTGGAGTACTGCATGCAGTACTGGAGGCCACACTTGCACAAGGATATTGACAAAATGGAGGCAGTCCAAAGAAGGGCAACCAAAATGGTGCAGGAACTGCATCAGAAAACATACGAGGACAGATTAACAGAGCTCAATATGATAACACTAAATCAAAGGAGAGAGAGAGAGAGAGAGAGAGAGGTGATATGATCGAAACATTCAGCTATCTTAAGGGCATTAACAAGGTGAAAGAGTCTAACATGTTTCAATATAAGAAAAATAGCAGGACAAGAGGACACAGCATGAGATTAGAGGGAGGCCAATTAAGGGGTAATGTGAGGAAGTTCTTTTTCACAGAAAGGGGGGTGGATGCTTGGAACAGCCTACCTCAGGAAGTGGTAGATATGAATACAATGCAGGGCTTCAAACAGGCATGGGATAGGCATAAGGGAGCAATACAGATGACTATGAATAAATAGGCCATTAACAGAGTAAAGGCCTATGGCACATTCATAAAGAGAAAAAATCAGCAGACTGGATGGGCATTGCAGTCCTTATCTGCCATCAACGTCTATGTTTATATGACAGATATTTTCCTTGATGTGGTTTTTAATCATCTCTATTTTACACAAATGTGCTTCTTTCTTTTGCGTTATTGATGGTGCTGTTTTTGACCATGCTGTCTTTGTTTGTGCACTCTTGACATGGAACCACTGTTTATGTGGGGGGAAGGGTATTTGCACTAAATTAGAATTCATATACAGATTGATACACAACACAGACGAGCAGTGGTGAATGCTTTAATGTTTTTCTTGCATGCAGTACGTTATTTATTTGTTCTTTCTCACTACAATTTGTGATTCGGTTGCTTAGCAGTGGCTAATACTGTATTAGACATCTAATTGTCTTCTTGATTGGTCCTAGTTACCAGGTTTCTAGACAGAATCCCTTTCTCTGGTATTGCATACAAGGTATGCAATACCAGAGAAAGGGATTCTGTCTAGAAACCTGGTGTCCAGCTGTGTGAGCCTACTGTTCAGTGGTAGAGCAGAGGGACAGTATTCTGGAGAAACAAAGAAGGCAGAAGTACATTCACCACTTGCTGTCCAGATGAGAATAACAAATTCCAGGTTCAGAGTGGATGCAGCAAATGTATTGGTATCCAGAATCAAAATTCACAGGATAAACCCAAATCATCAGTGCACAACAATCAGGTGTTTCACCCTGGTGGGTCTTCATCGGGGGGCAGCTACATACTGAAAACACTCCCCTTACATACCGATCCCTCAGTCTCTCCTCGTAGGGTTTGCCCTCCACTCTGATTTTCATCCATGTTGCTCTGCACTGGAACCCCCCCACAGTAGTTTGACATCCGTCTTTAAGTAGGGATGCCAGAACTGTTTGCAGTACCCAAGGTTCGGTCTGACCAGCGATCTGTACATCCACAGGATTAGGAAAGGAAAAAAGAAGCATGTTATGGAAAACCGTGATAAAAAAGTGGCATGTATCAAGTCAATGGGATAATCTTCTGAACATTAAATGAATGAGGTAGTACATAATATGAGCATACAAACATACAAAGAAGCCAACAGAAGAAGGCCATTTGGTCTATTAAGTCTGCTCGTATTGCAGGGTCTATAGCTTGAGCTTGAGCTTGAGCTTGAGCTTTAGCAGTGTCAGTGGCTTAGTAGGTAGCACACTCGCCTCTGAGGTCGGGAGATCAGAGGGCTGTGGGTTTAGTTCCCACATCTGGCACTTGGGTTAATATCCCAGTACTGACACTGTAGTGCAGCATGAGAGGGGTGCTGCACTTCTGAGGTGCCGTCTTTCGGATGAGACATTAAACCGAGGTCCCATCTGCCTGGATTGGTGGTGGTAGTATAGGTGGATGTTAAAAATCCCATGGCACTTATCAAAAAGAGTAGGGGAATTTTGTTTTTATTAAGTATTGTACAACATCACTTAAACAAACAGAAATTAAAACAAAAATAAACAAACAACAAATCATGTCACTGGAACATCTGAATCAGTGATCCAAGGTAGATTATGCCATACATTGCAAATATATTTATCTGTTTGGAAAGCCTTTTCTTTATAAAATAAACATCACATTTCTTTACAAACATTCCCCACAATATCATCATATGTCAAAAGCTTTTGTTGCAAAGTAAACAAACAACGAGCATTCCAAATATACCATTTAAGAATAGAAAACAAGACAGATAAAGTACTAGAAACCCAAGAGGCCCACTCCCTGCCATAAGCACCATAAATCAAAGATTCATAAGAAAGACTTTGAAAAGGTACCACATGCCAACTAGAGGCCACATAGGACCAAAAGGAGTTAATGAAAGAACACGTAAAAAACAGATGAGACATTGTTTCGTATTGTTGCACACATTGAGTCCTACTACAAAATCTGTCTTTTAACGCCTTATGTTTATGATTTGATTTAATATTCAACTTTTATGGCAACAAAGCCACAAAACATCCAAATTTGTAAGGTACTCTGATATGAAACAATCGCATCACATCAGGTGTCAGATACGTTGGGCATAAAGGGAAAGTGATGGGGTCCTTAAAATGTTTATCCTATACCATTGAATATAGTAATTTCTTAGAGAACTGTAAAACAAGGTTGGATGTAATACCCCACCATTTAAGGTGCACAAAAACAAATCTATAATAATCAGACGAAAAAGAAACAGATTTAAAAATTTTCAGAGAATCAGAGCCCCAAACCACCATACCATGTCCGGATACGGGATTGAAACAGCGGTGACCTACTAGTAGTCCGCCCACTACAAACCGGAAATAGATTAGCAAACAAAAACCGAATAAACAAAAATAGAACAGGATTAACCATATTCAAACCCCCATCCACCACCTTTAGATACAACACATTACGTTTAATGGGATTTAATCTACTGCACCACAGTGCTCGAAAAAATAAACCATAAAGTGCAGCATCCCATTCCTTAGGAGGGGAAAAAATCACACCCATATACAAAAATAGAGGCAACAAGTAAGTCCGAATCATGTAAACCCGTTTGAGCTTACCCATAGTACACCTATTCCAACTATCCACTAACGTTTTGCCCCTTGCTAGTGTTAAATCTCAATTAACTAAATCCTGTCTACTGGTGTCAAAAACAATTCCTAAGACAGAAATAGGACCGTGCATAACTGGGATACCAGCTATGTGAGAGGTAGAAACATCAAACCTTAAACATCGGAGAACACACTTTTCTTTATTCAGGTGAATACCAGAGGCAGTACCATAAAACTTACAGAACTCCAAAGCCCTAATCAAATCCGTCTCAGATTTCAAGAACAAACAAATATCATCTGCATATGCGGCAGCAGTCCAAGGAGCATAGTAGCCTGAAAGCTGGACGGGAGTAAAAAAGCGGACATCATTCAATAACTGAAGCAACGGGTCAATGCAAAAAACAAACAATAAAGGGCTTAAGGGACATCCCTGACATACCCCCCATTTCACCGGAACCAAAGGCCCTAAAAAGCCATTCACTAGAGGTTTAACGAAAAGACAATTATAAATAGCCCGTAACCAGGAAATAAACAAAACCAGAATACCATATCTGTAGAGAATTTGCCATAGAAATTCAAATTCCACCGAATCAAAAGCTTTCCGCTGATCCAAAGACACCACCAATCTAGAAGTAGAAGAAAAAGAACCGGATTCAAAAATTTCCCGTAAAACAATCAGTTGGTCCGAAATTATCCTGCCAGGAACAGCACAAGATTGTGTACATGAAATAACACATGTAGCAGCCCTCGATAAACGTAGTGCCAGGATTTTCATTAGAATTTTGAAGTCCACATTCAACAAGCAAATCGGTCTCCAATTATCCAAGTTTTCCTTATCCCATTTCTTATACAACAGGGTAACAACCCCTAAAGTCGTATGAATGGGGAAACAACACTCTTGCAACATAAAAGTAAAAACTTGTGCCAATTCATGAGAAATATAAGGAGTCAGGAGAGCATACAATTCATATGGGAGGCCATCAAGACCCAGGACCTTCCGTTTGGGCAATGCGGCCACAACTGTCTGAACCTCCAAGGGGGAAATAATAGAAGTAAGGGCAGTGAGCACAGAATCAGAGAGGGTAGGAACATTCAAAAGAGCCAACCAATGGGAAAAGGCAGCAGTATTATCACCTTGCGTATTAAATTGTCTACCTAAATAGTTAGACATCACTGACATAATATCAGATTGTTTCGTAACAGTCACCATATCAGGATCCCAGACAGCAAGCATGGTCTTACGCTGAATGCGGGAAAAACAACTCAAAAAAGGACATACATCTGCAAAAGACCCTTGAGTCCCAAGCTGTTGTTGCATAGTCAAAGAGACCAAATGTTTCACATGGAAGTCATTCATGCGTTGTTTAATAGAACGAATTTGAGCACCATAATCATGTGTAGTAGTATACGCCAAACTCATCAATTGTTGTAACTGCTGTCTGAGTGTTTGATAGGCGACCTTCTCCAAATTTGACAAATATTTGCTCGCACTTAATAAAAACAATCATAAGTCAGATTTCAAACTTTCCCACCAAAGAAAAGGATTATCAAATAACCGAAATAAAGTTTTCTTACCTTCTATAAAGTACACTAATTGTTGGGACAGAGAGCCTCTAGAGAGCAATGATGTATTAAATTTCCAAAGACCGGGGCCAGAAGGAGAATCCCACTCCCCTACCACTATTGAAAGGGCATTATGATCAGAGTAGGCCACAGAATCAACTCGTGCATTAAGTAATGGAACCCGATTACTAAGAAAAAAGAAATCAATACGAGTGGCATGTTTACCCTGCTGAAAAGTAGGGAATCCCTGAGAATGAAAAGAGTGATACACATCTTTCAAATGAGCTAATCTAACCATAGCCTGTAGAGCCAACATATCACAGAATATCTTCGTAGAGGAGGTACCACCACCACGATCTTGCAGCGTAAGACCACAATTGAAGTCCCCTCCCCAAAGCACAGATTCTGCCGAAAAAAGAAAGGGTCGAATCTGAAAAAAAATATCCACCCTGTCCGCCTTCTGTTGAAGGGCATAAATATTAATAAGACGAAAATAAGTATCATGGAGTTTACCATCCAATATAAGGACTCATCCAGGTACTAAATCAATCAGCTTTATGAGCTTGAAAGGAAGTGTAAACAAAATACCCACCCCCGTGCATGCACCCTGACCAATGGACCAGTATGAAGGACCCTTATACCAGTCACATTTAGCATGTCGGACCTCCAGGGCAGTATGTAATCTCGTATCCTGTAAAAAAATTACATCTACAGGGATGGACATTAGGTGAGAAAACACACCACCACGCTTTTTTGAATTTTTAATGCTATTAACATTAATCGTTAAAAATTTTTAAGTCTGGCAAAAGGAGAGATATGAAGAAAAAATTAAGGGGGTTTAAATAATTTAGTCCTACCAGAGGCCCGTGTCTTTTGTCCTTTAGAGGGAAGCTTGCCTTTCAGAGGACCCACAACCTGTTCACTCACTATACTCGCATCAGAATCAGAATCAGGATCAGTATGCAGTGAACTTTCCGAAGAGATTTCGGAGGTTTTTTCAGCAAACTCAGTATCTAAAAGAAGAGGTTGAAAATGATTAGACGTTTAAGTTTCTGAAATTTTATGAACCTTAGGGGCTGGTTTTCTCCAGCTCTGGCGGCGCGTTATCCGTTGTTCAGGATCCACAGCCAGGGTCGAAGGAGGAGGTGGAGGGGGCATATCAAGAGGGAAAACAACCAGCCCAGGCCTACATTCTTGCAAAGGAGGATCCAAAACTACAGGAGGGGTGTTTATAGGGTCTATCACCATTGGAACCTCCAGAGGTTTCTGAACTACCGAAGGAGGATCAGAACAAAATTTGGGGGGAGGAGGCACCATGGACAGGGATGGAGAAAGTCGAGGGTCCACTGGTAAGAGATCAGTCTCCATCCGGACATGGGTCCGTTGGGCAATTGCAACCAGTAGTCTCTGCTCCTCCAAATCCCCTGAACCGGATTTAGAAGAAGTAGCCTGAGAACATTCACCATAGGTATGACCTAACAGACCACATAAATTACAGCAAACAGGTTCAGAACAATGTTGGGACACATGACCCAGTTTACCATATAGGGAGCAACAGATTTTATCACAAACCCCACTAAGGTGTCCTGAAGCACCACATTTATAACATGATTTAGGCTGTCCTGGATAAAATAAAACACCACGGTCACCCCCCAAAAAAATAAATTGGGCAAATGCTGTAGAGAACCATTCAATTCTCGCAGAATGACCCTAAACTTCCAGCCCCCTGTCCATATACTCTCACTATCAAAAATAGCCTCAGGAGACCCCAACACAGTACAGCGCTGCTGTAGCCAAAAAAGCAAGTCAGTCACACTAACACCCTCATTATGAAAAAGAACCGTAACGGACTTCTGAGCGGGCCTGGTCAGAAGAATGGCTTCAAAAGGGGCCCACAATGGAGTATTTTTAACCTTCCCATACCTATTACAAAATGCCTCCAACCCTGCAGCCAACTTGAAGCTAACATCAAATGAGCATTCTCCAGACACATGAATAAGAGCATATAATTCAGTAGCCAAGAAATGTAAACTTTGTTTCAGTAAAGTTTTCCCCACATATTCCCTATCGGGAAACAATTCAAGACCCCCTTTACACACAATACAGACAGCATTATGTCTTTTGGCAAGCACCACCTTCCCTATCGGGAAACAATTCAAGACCCCCTTTATACACAATACAGACAGCATTATGTCTTTTGGCAAGCACCACCTTCTTTTTAAAAAAAGAGGCATAAGATTTAGAGCCACCAGTGTTTTCAGTTCCCAAAATAGACTCAGAGTCACCCTCCAAGGACCTGGCAGAAACAAAAGTAGGCTGAGAATGGGGGCACCACACAACCAGCACCTGAAGGAACACGGGGACTAGGTACCGTGCAAGTAGAATCCAGAGGTGGCAACTTAGGCAGTAAAGGAAAAACCAGTTTAGGATTGGGGGTCAAATCAAATTCAGAGTCTAAAGAAAAAGATGATACTTCACCCGACAGTTTCTGAGCAGGGTGTAAAGGTTCAGTCAAGGATACTGTAGGCAAAGGACGCAGTTGCACTCCAGGGATTCGAATAGGTGCAAAACCCGAAGTCCATTGCTGAGAGTCAGGCGAGCGGGCCCAGCCCGCCGCCCGGAGAGAGGATTCCACTGACCACCCTTCCAGCTGTTCAGGCACCAAATCCGCCCAAGCCCATGATGAAGCCATTTGTTCTCAGTGCGGGGCACAGGCAGTCATCTTAGAGGCCGTTTGTTTAGTCTTGCAAGTCGAGTCAGGAAAGAAAAAGGTGGAAACCCCATCCTGCTTAAGGGGTTCCGTTTGGAAAATAACTGGCGCAGACACAGAGACAGATCGAGAGAGTTCCTCTACCACATTCAAAGCAGGAGTAGTCGGAGGATGTATTGGTGCTGTACCACTCCCCGCAGAGACCACAATTTCTTCCAGTGCAGGCACAGGCAGAAGCGACGAAGGAGCAAGTGGAGGAGACGCCTCCAGCTCGACCGAATCCATGGCAGAATAAACCAAAGAGGAGACTGACGCATCATCCACAGGACTCACAGGCAACACAACAGGTCCCAAATCCTCAGAAAGCACAGTAGAAATCTCCATCGGGATAGAAACAGGTATAGAAGCCACTTCAGTTAAACGAGAAAAGCAAGCAGGGCCAGGCAGCATACCTATAACACCCTCATCAACAGCGGACAGCTCTGCAGGCACATAACTCTCCACCACGTCCTTCTCCATACTCAGCTCACCAGAGACTGATCATCTGCAGTGGATGGCAAAGCCCCCCGAAGGCAGAGTAGGGTAATTTCCCCGTGTCCTGGCCAAATTTCCCTCATTCATTAAAAATACCACCAACAGTTTAATCTGGTTCAAGGTCAGTTGGCATTCATCTGTATCCCCCTCCCCCGGGTCGTGCCTCAAAATAGGCAGGATTTGTCTAGTGCACTTACCCAGTCAACAAAAACTAAATAAATAAAAAATAATGTCCCTGTCTTCCCTCCCCACTCCTCCCATCCTCCCTACCCATGACCCTTAACCTCCTCTTATGCTTGTCCCAGCCTCTCTTAAAGCTGCCCACTGTCTTCAATGAGATTACCTCTTATGGCAGTGCATTCCAAGTTTCCACCACCCATTCTGTAAAGAAGTGCTTCCTGACCTCCCTCAGATGACACCAAGATCTGCAACAGAGTAGATGATCCAGATAGGGTGGGCAGAATGAGAAGAGATATGGATAAACTGGCAAAATGGTCGGAAGAGTGGCAACTGGGGTTTAACACAAAGAATTGCAAAATCATGCACATAGGGAAGAGAAACCCTGAAGCCACCTATAGGCTGGGAGGGGAGTTGCTGGCAGTCACAAGGGAAGAAAGAGACTTGGGCATTATCATCACAGATGACCTGAAATAATCCAAGCAGACCTCTAAAGCAGTAGGTAAGGCTAGGGGATGTTGGGGTGTATCAGCAGGGGTGTCACAAGTCATAAGAGGGAGGTAATAATCTCTCTTTACAAGACACTGGTTAGGCCCCATCTAGAGTACTGTACGCAGTACTGGAGGCCACACCTTCACAAGGACATGAACCAAATTGAGGCAGTCCAGAGAAGGGCAACCAAAATGGTTCAGGGACTGCATCAGAAAACATATGAGGACAAATTAACGGAGCTCAATATGTATACCCTAGAGCAAAGAAGGGAGAGAGGTGATATGATCGAAACATTCAAACACCTTAAGGGCATTAACAAGGTGAAAGAGTGTAACATGTTTCAATATAAGAAACATAGTAGGACAAGAGGACACAGCATGAGATTAGAGGAAGGCCGATTAAGGGGTAATGTGAGGGAGTTATTTTTCACAGTAAAGGTGGTGGATGCATGGAATGGCCTACCTCAGGAAGTGGTTTATATGAATACAGTGCAGGGTTTCAAACAGGCAAGGGATAGGCATAAGGGAGCAATACAGATGAGTATGAATAGATAGGTCATTGACAGAGCAAAGGTCAATGGCACATTCATAAAGTAGAAAAAGAAATGGGCAGACTGGTTGTGCCTTGTGGACCTTATCTGCCATCAACTTCTATGCTTCTATGTTAAACCTCCCACCCTCCAGCTTAAGACTGTACCCCCCTCATGCTATGGTTGCCACTCAGCTTAAAGAAATGTAATAGATGATGCCATGTAATAATTCAGTTAGAGGAATGGCTTCAAGTTCCATTCTTCATCGAGACCATGGGGTTTAAGTCTTGACAGGTTAAAAATCCTGAATTTCTATCTTTGCAATAGCCATTGTTGACCTGTCTCTACCCCTTCTGCCTATCTTGACACACTTGAGACCATAAACTTGAGAGACTTGTGATCACCTCCATGCAGTTCCTTAAAGTGTAGTCCAACTGGACTCTCAGCATTAGCATTGCATATATCATGGTTGTATAGCAGAAGCCAGGTACATTTATCTATGTGTCTGGGTCTGAAAGGTTTGATTACTGTTTCTCATGTAAAAAAAGTGTGTAGAATTCAGATCTACAACTCTTATTCATCCATAGCTGTACGTTTTCTTGGAAAATGCACTTTCTTAAGAGTTACTAAAAGTTTTACATTTATGTAATAGACTCAGTTTACTTAGTTATTTATTTAATTTATCTAATTTTTTAATATACTTGGTTTACTTAGTTATTAATGTAATTTATTTAATGTTTCAGATATGGTTAGCAAGACTACTCACAAACTGCAGAGGCAATACATCCTACACACGGATCCAGGAGTTAGCACAGACCATGGAGACCCGCTACCTTTTGATGATGCTCATTGGGAGAAAGTAGCTGATGAAAGGAAAGGCATTCTAGTCAAACACTGTCAAAGTACAACATGGTGTGTCTTATATTGCCTGAACGTTACTCCAGCAGCCATGGGTATCATTATATCTGCTACAAGATCTTCACTGCATATAAGAGTTCCAGTAAACTTGCAGCTGATGAAACTTAAAAAAAAAGACATCGTAATGAGTTATCCAACAAAATTGCTTCTCTCCCAAGTTCATAGTGCTCTATCTGAATCTGCAGCATCTTCATCAGGCATATTCCCAAATGAATATGTATTTTGCAAATCATACAAGAAAAGGAATCTTAAGGGGTCAAAGGAGCCTTTTGAATATCCTTTAACATGTGTAGCTTATGGGGCAGCAGACAGCATAAAAAACGCAGCAAAAGAAATGGATGATCGACAAATGGATATGATGGTAGGCAGTATTAATCTCATAGCTAAAGAAGTGGAGTACCACAACAGCTGTAAGAACTAGTATGTAAAAAAGGCAGAACAAATAAAGGGCACAGGTACAAAATGTGAATATAGTCAGCTGAGGGACAGTCACCAGGTTACCTTTTCCAGACTTGTTAAGTAAATGCAGTGCTTCATTGTTAATAGAATGCAAGAAGAATCATTTCTATCTCTACACAAAAGGTACATGGACATTCTTATGGAGTGTAATGGGCATGCAACAAATTACGAGCCACAGAGCTTGCAGTCAAAACTGGCAGATCACTTCAAAGATGATATCATATTCGATACCAAAAGTAGAAAAGCAGGTACAGTCATTAGGTCTGCTAAGAAACAGGCTGACTGGAGGGAAGCATAAACAGCTCAACACATAACAGAACAGAACAGTTGTTGGAACTCCTAAAGGTACAGCCTTATAATAAAACCAAAGTTAAAGTTGAAGACTTAATAGAAGAAAATTTAAAACTGCTACCCATTCTTCAGACATTCCTACGTATTGTACTCATGGGTCATCAGAAGTGGGAAGTAAATGACAGGAGAGGGTAGTTCAATCTATTGCACATGACATAGTGTTTGCAGTGTCAAGGGGAATAATCAAATGACAAAAACAACTCTTGTTGGGCATGGGTATTAAATACATGACATGCAGTAAGAAAGTTTGAACTATTTTGAACAGGTTTGGTCACTGTGTCAGCTACCATGTTGTGGAGGAACTCGAAACTGCAGTCACAACCAATATAACAGAAGAATATGGCTAAACCAAATGGACTGCTTATACAGTCAGGTTTAGCCACTGCTTTGGCTTTCAACAACTGTGATGAGATGACAGAGACACTTGGCAGTCATGAAACTTTGCAAGACACTGTGGGTATAGCATACTAAAACATACCATTCAATATTGAGGAGACAGCTGTACCCAAAGAATGGTCTGAAGAAGCTATGATAACAACACACACAGATGACTAAGTACCAGCAAGAAATTAAATGCACACAATAGAAACAAACACAGATAAGCAAAGATCAGAAGCTGATGTCCATGACCAGGCAGGGCCATCTTTAACATCAAAGAGCAAATGACGCAGAACATCAAAGGCAAAGGCTGAAGATTTTGATGAAGACTATTTGACAAGCATAAAGAAGCAGATATTGCAGCCAATGGCATGACAGGAACAAAACACTGTACCCAGGTGCATTCAAACGTCTCAGAGGAAAAGAGCTCTAGATATTGGCGAGAAAGACATTCGACCATATACATCTGGAAAACCAAAAATAAGGCAGTATCAATATACGGTGATAGAAAGCTCTGAACCAAAAAAACCTCATGCAAGCTAAGAGAAGGGACGTTGCCTGGACAATATCTTGTGCAAGTATAGATGCTACTGCAATGTGGCATGGATGGAATGCTCATGTTTCTGTAGATGACCTGCCCCAGCAGATCATATCATACATGGACCCTATAGGAAAGCCTCCTACAAGACTTGATGTAGTGCAAGACAGCATGAATACTGCTATCAAGGTTATGAATAAATGCCAGGAGGACTATATACCTGTTATTTATGACTTGGCCATAGCAAAACCTGCGCTACAAAGTCAGTCCACAAAGTCCCCAGAATATGGCAGACTTTTCATATGTTTTGGACCATTCTATATAAAATTAGCATATTTTAAAGAGCTTGGATACCTCCTGAATGGTTCTGGTGGAGACCACATTCTTGTTGAAAGGGGTGTATTGACATTGGGATCCCTGAATGGACTCCCTCAAGGAACATTTTTCAACTGGGCAAAGAGGCTTCACCCGATGCTATCAGCAGCATTCAGAATTAAACATTTGCAGTGCTTTATACAATTCAAAGGTTTGTCACACTTTCCAATCTCAAAGCATCTGCAGCAGCTATTTAATAACCCATCACCTTCCTCAGTGGTGGATCTAGAGAATACAGCTGAGTTCAAGACATTCATGGAAGCATATGAAACATTCTCAGATTCCACACACCATGGTGAGCATGGTGCAACTGCCCAATTTTGCCTGCAGTACTGCAGTTTGGTAGAGTTGTACCAACTCTTCTGCCATTCCAGCAGGACAAATAACTTGCCTCTCTTTGTGTATAGCTTGGAGAAGATAATACTGCTTTACTTTACAACTGGGCACCACAACCATGCCAAGTGCAGGATCCTGTACCTTATGAATTTTCTAAACATGGATGAGACCCACTTTGGACGAAGGAAAAAATCTGAGAATGGAGCATTAACCATTGCAAGATCAAAGAGAGGGTTTAGCAAAAATGCCATAGACTTGACCTTGGAAAAAACAATTAATGCCAATGCTGCATCAAAACTAACCAGGATTTTTTCTTTGAAACAGAACATCAACGCAAGGAGGAGGTGGAACATTCTGCAGTCAGCTCAAAGTAAAATTTTTGGAAGTCTTATAGAAAAAGTTGGTCTTGTCAGCCATGAAGAAGCCAGCCAAGAGCTGAAAAGTTTTAGAGTTAAACAAGATTCGAAGGATCTAAACAAGCTGTTGAACACAATAGACTCCTCCATGAATCCATTCTGGAATGCATTTGAGGACAGCAATCTTTATTCAATAGGTAGCGGAAAAGCAGTATCACAAGAAGTAGCAAATGAAGTGTTGCAGGTTACTGAGACAGGTTTTAGGATGTATCATGTGTTTAGAGACAAATGCATTACCAAAGGTAGTAGGTTCTAGGAACCCATCAAAAGATACAAGTTGAAGAACTCTGCGAATGATGCAACGACAGTGAAGATTAAGAACAAGGACAAGAAAATCGTCACGTTGAAAGGAACTTGAGACCTCTTTGGACACTTGCTATATCTATCAGCAACTTCAACAGTTGAACTTATGATGGTGTTTGCCTACCCGCTAACCTTGGTACCCCTCTCCATAGGAAACGCTGATGGATCAATGAACACAACAATGAAGTCAGCAATGCTGAAGAAACTTGAGACCAGAGTCCAAAGTAGCCACCTTGATGCTGTAAATGCCACTGTGGTTCAAGCCATGTTTTTGATTAGAAGTCTTACAAACCTGCCACCAACATTCCAGGGTGTAGCAAAAAGCATCCTGCCTCTTGCTTGCTGTACTTCTGCAAATGAAGTCACCTTGTCAGCGACTGTTACAAGTCACCATTGATCAAAGGTCTTGAACAAGAGAAGAGAAAGCATAACATTGCTGCACTCTCCTATCTCATAACTGGTCCTGACCAAAGCCGACCAAGAGACTTTGCTGAATCCCTGTCCTCATCTTCATTCAAGATGGCACCCCTAGGTTTTCTAGCTACAGCAGGGAATTCAGATGTGTACTGTGAAGTTCTAGGTGATAAAAAGCTCATGTACACAGTAGGAAAACCTTGTTACTCATACAAAGTGGAAGCTGGACATATGCTCAGGCTAGAGTGCAAGGCCCTAAAAAGCAAACACATAGAAACAGACACAAGAAGCATGCAACACATACACTACATTTGCAGTCAAAATGAGGGTGAAGATGTGCATGTAGTGGTCAGGGCAGATGATACTGATATTTTGGTCATGCTGCTGTATCATGCAAGTCTAAACGATAATCTCAAACTGCACATGGACGTTGGCCATTCAAGAAATAACACAAGAAGATTCATAGATGTATCCTGCTTGTCAGAAGAGTTAGGCAGACCTGTGTGTGCAGCTATACCAGGTCTCCATGCACTAACAGGGTGCAACTATTCACCAGCATTCAAAAGCAAGGAGAAGATGCAAACTCTAACAATTATGGAAAATAATACAGAGTACACACAGGCATTTGGAAAACTGGAATGTCCACACTTGTCTAAAGAAACTGAGGATACAATAGAGAGCTTTGTGTGTACCTTGCATGGACAGAAAGTAAACAGTGTCAACACAGCCTGTTACAGTATGTTCAAAGTCAAGTATCGACTGAGTGACAAAGACGCACCCTTAGAAAAGATCAAAGGAGCAGATGCAATCTTGCTGCCACCATGCAAATCGACTCTGACACAACACATCTGCCATGCTAATTACATTTCATTGTTATGGAAAAATACAGATAAACCAGAAATGATACTACTGAAGCCAGAGGACAATAGCTGGACCTATGAGGATGGCAAATACAAGCCAACGTGGTTCACATGTGAAGTTGTACCACCAGCCTTATGTGAACAATTGAGCAAACATGACAACAATCCAAATGAAGGAGAGACATCACAGTCACTGTTGAGGAAACAGATTTGCTTAACATCATATAATGAAGACAGTGAACAAGAATACTGACTGCTGTACTTAGGTTAATAAAATGTCATAAAAGGTTGATTGTTTCAAGTTAAATATAGAATAAAATAAATAATGTTAATATTAAGCCTTTGATACATATGTTGTTGTTTGCTACAATGTCTGTAGTATTTCTATAAAAGCTTATAGAACTGAAATAAAAGAAGGAACCATTAATTAAAATATGCACAGTGTTCACCGACAGTTCATTTTTTCATGGAAGAAGTGTATTTTCCAAGAAAACGTTCAATTTTGAGCGAATAAGAGTTGTAAATCTGGATTCTACACACTTTTTATGTTGTCTTGAACTCTGGCACAAGCAATATCTTGCAGTAGTACCACACTGAGAGATGTGTCAGTGTTATCGAATGCAGGGCACGCTTTAGTAGGTGCTTCCCTCATCCCTCGATTACAAGCATGCTAGCACTGATGTGGACATTATGGAAATTGCCACCAACTTGAAAGAAATCTGCCACTGCAACCAGAGACAAACTTGTCATGCAGATGACATGCCTCCCCAATGTGCCTTTCCTGGAGAAACTTTTCAATAAACATGGCAGCTCCTGCCGTCTGCCACACACAATCCCCATATTGACATTGAGGGTAGCCAACCCCCCATGTCAGCATGTTCCCCCATCCCACACACTTTCTTTGCCAATGGGGCCCAGTCCCCATCAGCATCAGTCCCCCCCACCCCAACACACACACACACTGTCTTTGCAGACAGGGCCCAATCTCCATTGCATTAACCCCCAAACTCATAGGAACACTGGGAGCCCACCCAGTGTGCCCAGCTTCCCCCCAAAACTCATGGGGCACACTGGGAGTCCACCCCAGTGTGCCCAACATCCCCTCCCCCGGAAGTCATGCTGCACACTGGGAACCCACCCCAGTGTGTTCAACATTTTTTTTTGTTCACCTGTAAAGAAAAAAAAACGTCTCTCGATGTCCATTTTATGTTCTTCCCTGTAAAAAAGAAAACAGTCCCTCAAGTCCCAGTGCCCCTCCCCAACCCGCACCCACCCTCTGCACACCCCAGCTCCCCCCCCCCTCACCCCATACTTACTTCCAGAGGTCTGGCGCTGTGATCATCTGTGGAACAGGACGTGTCTGGACTCTTCAAAGCCGAACTGCAAAATGAAGAAATGCTAGTAAGCTATATAATGCCATCAATTTGGGGGGGGTTCAACTTAGGTGGATATCTCAGCCATGTTTTTGAATGTTGGCTCCAAATTTCCAACATGGGGTTCTTGGGACCCCACCTCATGAACACATGCTCTGTCATCTCATTATTTGATCCCAAATGGTGATTTCCTGGTCACTGCATGGAATCACCTTTTGGGACCAATTAACTGAAATGATAGAGTGACTGTTCATGAGGTGGGGTCCCAAAAAGCCTATGCTGCAAATTTGGTGAAAATATTCAAAAAAAAAATGACTGCATTACAAGTGTACATTGCGCAGTTTCCATGCACACTCAGAACTTCGACAACTGTTCATATTTTCACTCCAGATTTTCAACATTGTCATTTTGTCACACCTCCTTAAGAACAGTACAGCTGTCATTTTTCACATCCTGCCCGAAATGTGTTTTAACACATCTGGCGCACAATGGCGCAGTCTCTGTGGGAAATCAACTTTCTGAACAGATTAACAAAATCATAATGCCACTGTTCATGAGCGAAATCCCAAAATGCCTATGTTGAAAATTTGGTTAAAAAAATCCCAAAATAATTGCGTTATGGGCATGCATTGTGCAGTTTCTACCCACGCTCGTGACTTCATCAATTTTTCATATTTTCACTCCAGATTTTCAACATTGCCATTTTTTACACCTCCTCATGAACAATACAGCCATCATTTTTCACATCCTGCCCAAACTGTGTTTTCGCACCTGTGGCACCAAATGGTGCAGTCGCTGTGGAAAATCACCTTTCGGCTAACAAACTGATAGTGCCACTGTTCATGAGCAAGGACATTGGTTTTCAGTTTTTACTATAAAACCCAGTAAAACTCTGGAATTAGGGCTACCTGAACACAGGTAAAAACAAAGATTTCATGGAATCTAGAAGTTTATACCAGATCAGTAGATCTACAAAACTTATATTTTTCATATAATTACTTCCTGTCTATTTTCAATTTGCTTTATTTAATGCTCTGTATATTAAGCCTTCTTTTCTTTTGATTATTTATTTCATTTCATTGTTTATTTAGAAAATACCTTTGAGTCCAAGACTCTTTTTCAAAGGTTCCACGTGAGACACAGATACAACCTGGGGAACCGTACAAAGTGGTTCAGCAAGGGGACACAAATAACAGTGTAACAAAGAATGGTACAAGAAATACAGTAAAGGCTAACATTTGGAGACTAGTAGAGTCAATGTATTAGTTTCAGAACAGTTACACAAGTCGTTACACATATAACCTCCACAAATTAGCAGCTCAGGGAGGTCAGGTTGGGGGGGGGGCAAACAGCCAGAGGCCTTAGTCAGACGAGAAAGGGAGTTAGGGCTGGGCTGGGATCCAAGGCAGTCACAGGGATTGGAGGACTGTAGATGATTCCTGAGGTGTGCTTTGTAGGTGCCTATACTTATCATGTTTGCAATGGTGCTTGGTAGGTTATTTATCCAGTTAGGGGCTCGGAAACCAAAGGATCTTTGGAAAAATGAGGTGCGGCAGCGAGGAACTACAAGGAGTTGCCTGTTTGTGCTATAGGTGTGCTGGGAAGTAGGGGCCCTTTGGAAAATCGGTGAGAGACCTGGGGGGCCAGAATGAGGGTAATCTTTTTGGCCATGAGGCATGTGTGATACCTGATTCTATTATCTAGGTTAAGCCAGTTTGTGGCATTATATAGGGAGCAAGTGTGAGTTAGCCAATCACAGCCCAGGATGAGGTGACAGGCTTTGTTGAGGGAGTGCCGGAGCCTTGTCAGGGTCGATGAGTTGGCAGCACTACAGATCAGGATGCCATAGTCTAGAAGGGAGAGGACCAAGGAGGAGACTGCTAGGCAAGGGGCGTCTAGGGTAAAACAGTGCTTAAACCAGTAGAGGAGGCCAAGCTGGATATTGAGGGTAGTAGACAGTTGATGGATGTGTTGGTGGAAATGAAGGACAGGGTCGAGTGTGATGCCCAGGTATTTAAAAGAGTCCACTTGTTCGAGAGGGGTCCGGTTGGTAGTTAGTACTTGGGGGCAGTGTACTTTCTTAGAATTACGGGGGTGAGAGAAGAACATAACCTTGGTCTTCTTATAGTTAAGGATGAGGCGCTGTGTGGTGAACCATTTTTCTGATTCCCTGAAAGAGGATTGAAGGGAGAGGTGGAGCTGGGTAGGGTTAGGATTGGAGGAGTAAAGTATGGCATCATCTGCATAGAGTAGGAGGTTGCTTGAGCATGACTGAGGGAGAGCATTAAGGAAGAGGCTAAATAGTAAGGGTCCAAGAATGGACCCCTGGGGGACACCAGAGCAGACTGGTAGTTTTCTAGACAAGATAGTACCAATTTTGACCTGCTGACAATGGCCCGTTAAGTAGTCCGAAAACCATTGTAGGGCATCTTGCGAGAGGCCCAGCTTACAGAGGGTAGCTATGAGGAGGGAGAGATTGACAGTGTCAAACGCCTTGGTGAGGTTAATGAAAATAGCACCAGAGATATGACCCCTGTCGAGGGCAGTGTAGAGGTGAGTGGTGAGGTCAAGCAATGTGGTAGTCATACTGTGACCTTTGAGGAAGCCATGTTGCTGCTTGCAAAGTATATTGTGTTTACTGAGGTGGTCAGTGAGTTAATCGGAGACAATACACTCAAGTGCCTTAGATAGGGGAGGGAGAATAGAGATGGGTCGATAGTTGTTGGTGGACGTATGGTCTCCACCCTTAAATATCGGGGTAATTGAGGCAGATTTCCAGTGCATGGAGATTTTCCCAAGACATAGATAGTGGTTTATAATGTGAGCCAGGGGGGTAGGCACGTCGTGGAGAGTGAGATGTAGAAGTCTCAGGTCTAAGGAGTCACTACTGTACTGGGAATGGCTTAAGGCTTTTTTGAGGTAAGGCTCTGCAGACCTAGCGGAGATGCAGCATAGGTGAAATGGAGGGTGAGCTGGGGGGGGGGAGATGAGATCACTGGCCAGGGGTGGGTCACAGAAGTTACGAGGGAAGACATGGCTGAGGTTGGTGAAGGCATGGTTAAATGCTGAGGCTATACGAGAGGGATCGGTGGTCAGAGCCCCATCAACCAGGATTTGCGTGGGGGCCGGGTTGGTGGTTTTGCCATAGATGTCCTTTATATTATTCCTGAATATATGCCCAGAACCCCAGTTTGAGGTTTGGGTGGATTTGTAGTACTTGGTCTTGGCTTTGCCCAGGTAGTTGGCTTTGCACAAGGATCAAATGCACTTGTTTCGGGCCTCTCTGACTAAAAGAATGACAGCAGAATCCTGGTAAAAGCTGGAAATTAGAGTAACAATCACAGGTGCAATCCTGGAATCTGAAGTCTTGAAAATGGAATTTCACTGTATTAATCACCATAGATCAGTGAGTGGCCTTGTTCATGAAGTGGGATCACAAAAAGACCATGTTAAAAATTTGGAGTGAAAATACCAACAAATGCCTGGGGCGTTAGGGTTTCCAACCAAAACGACATACCCTGTAGAGACTGACAGGCATCAAGGGTGTGACTTGGGATCATCGGCTGTAATGCTCACGCCATTCCACCCCCAACCCCACCCTGCAGCCAGTGACAGGCATCAAGGTGTGCCTTGGGGTCTTCGGCCACAAAACTCACCCCATTTTCCTTTACCGCACCCATGTCAGCATATTTTCTTATGGAATGGGGTGTGCATAAGGCCCAAAGACCCCAAGGCACACTGCAACACTTGTCAGTGTCTTGCAGGGTAGGGTGAGGTGAAATGGCATGAGCGTTATGGCTGACGACCCAAAGGCACATCCCAATGCCTGTCAGTCTCTGCAGGGTTGGGGTGGGAATGACGTCAGTTCAATACTTCACTGCCATTCTTATTATGCATCTCTCTAACTCTTGTACTTCTAATGCCAATGCCAGCAAGACAGCATTCGGAATTGGCAAATGCTTGTTTACATGAGAAACAGTCATCAAACTTTTCAGACCTAGACACATAGATAAATGCACCTGGCTCCTGGACTAATGTGTTCCTGTATACGCTCATGCAGAGACCTAATGGAGTGCCCTTCATACAGCTTGTTGCAGGGGTTCCAAAAGACATAGATTTTAATATTTGAGCTAGAATTTATGAACTGTCTTATGCCAGCTTTTCTGCTGTCCTCTTGCTGCTGAAAGGATTTTCCCCAGACACGACTGCAGACACTGCAGTACCTGCATCTGTACATTCCTTTCGGGGGGGCAGTGAAAGCCAGTTTTGAACTCTGCAATCACTTCATGACCAGTGAAATTGCCATGAACCAGCTTGTTCTTTTTAAAAAAAGATCCTGGGTTTGTCTCACACGACTGTAGACAGCATGATGTCATCCTTCAGGATGGGTCAGAACTGATGTACAATACCGCCAGTGCACCTAAAAGTATGATTATATTGTGTCACAAGACAAACTGGATCATTAGTAGTTTTGCCTTTGTTTCAGTCTCAAGAATTCAACCCTGATTTATTTTTCCAATTGTTTAACCAGGTGAGACACACTAAGCTGAAAGCTTTTTTACAGGTGCAAACTGTTTAGGGATTTAACTCTATTAAACTCATCTTCAATGATTTTATACTCCTAGCCCTTCTCAAGGAATCAATTTTTTTAACTCCTCTCACTGCTTCCCAAAGTTTTTTAAACTTCACCAATTACTCCAGAGCCTAACAAACCAGCCGTAAGGTATAGATCTTATAAGGTTCTGAGGATGGGAACTATTGGCCTGCGTAAAAGTTATTGGTAAGCCGTGAGCTTGCAGTAAGCAGTGTTAGAATAACAAATGTTAGTGCCTACAAAAAGAGCAACATCAAGGAAGTCTAGGGCAGATCTTTTTATGGTGCTAGTGAACCTCAAGTTCATTGTGTTGCTGTTAAACCACTGCTCAAAATCTTCTGCCTCCTGCATCAACCCCTCCCAGTTAGAAATAATGTCAATGTAGTGTAGAATTTAATGATGTAGACTGGGTGTGGGTTGTTGGTGTTGTTCAAAAAATACATTTTCTTCACAGAGTCCTATAAAAAGATTGGTAAATGACAGCACCATAGCAGCTCTCATTGCTGTTCCACAGAGCTAAAGGAAGAATTCCCTACAGAAGTCAAAGTAGTTGTGACTCAACAACATTAATTGCTTCTAAAATGAAGGCAATGGGGAATGCCTCCCTCAGTTGATGTTTGATCAGAAAATATTCTCATGCTTTCATTTCCACGATGTATCCATTTGATGCATAGAGGGACTCTACATCTATCCCTACAAAGACATAGGTAGGCATATTCAAAACTGTCACTAACTGCATCGCACATCACTGTTAGTAGTCACAAATCTGCACCAGTCTCTAAACAATAGTATATTCAAAGACTGAAAACTGACACAATGCTTGCAAAATATGTACCAATATATATATTTTTTTTAACCAGGTGAGGCACACGAAGCTGAAAGCTTGTTTACAGGTGCAACCTAGGAGCACTAGGAAGTTAAGTGACTTGCTCAGGGTCACACAGTATGCAAATGGGGGCAGTGGGATTCAAACCCAGGTCTTCAGCTTTGTAGCTCGGGGCCTTAAACCACTGCGCTATATTGCCTCTGATATTACAGCAGGCAATAGCAACTATCACAAATGCACTCATAAAATCTGCTGCAGTGCACTCCACAAATGACAGCATGAACAGTATACTACAGCATGAAGAGTATACTACAGGCAGTACCCCTAAACCCCCAACCATGCCCTAGAAAGCACACAGAACCATAAAGCACACATATGTACAAACAATATGTTATATAATTATATATATATACTTTTCCCTGGTCCCCTAACTGTCACACTCCTTTCTTCCCTTTCAGTTTTAAAGTTCCTCTCTTGGTCTTTCTCTTCTCGCTAATGCATCTGTACAAGGTCTTGTCCCCTTTGTTAAGTTCTTGTGCTATATTTTTATCTGTCCTTACCTTGGCATCCCTCACTGCATTTCCTGTCTACCTCTGTTTTTCTAGATACACTGCCCTGTCCTACTCCCTTTGAGTCTCCTAACATTTTCTGAAGGCCAATTTTTTGCCCTTACTTTTCCTGCTACTTCTTGTGAGAACCATACTGTCTTTTTTTCATTTTGCAATTCTCTATTTGTTGAATACAAATGTTTGTTGCCTCCAGTACGGCTCCTTTTAGATGTACCCATTGTCCTCTGCCTCCACCCCTTTTCCCTCCCACCTCTCAAGCCTCATTGAAGTATACCCCATCCTACTGAAGTCTTCCATCCTGAAGTCTAGAACCCTTGCTTTCATGTGGAATGTCCCTGTGTTAGTTTTCACATCAAAGTGCACTGTGCAATTGTCAGTGGAACACAGGTGTTCACCTACCTTGACACCTGCAATTTGTTTCCACGTTGGTTACAACCAGGTCTAAAATTGCATTCTCCAGGATTGGTTCTAGCACCAGCTGCTTGAGGCATGCCCCTTGCAGGGAGTCCAGGATGTCTCTGTTCCTGGCTGTTGCAGTCAATTGGGTGCTCCAATCAATGTCTGGCAAGCTAAGGTCTTCCATTAATAACTCCTCTCCGTTGGCTGCCATCACATGGATGGCATCCAGTGCTTCCTTGTCCATTTCCTCCTTTGGTGCTGCGGGTATGTATATTACTTGTGCAAATGGATTTCAGGGTGACTCACATTGCCTCTGCCTCTGCCTTCATTCCTTGCACCTCTGTCGCTTTTATACCTTCCTTGACATATACAGGCACCCTTCCCTATCCCTCGTCAATACAGTATACCATGGTGTAGTGAGGTCCCAGTCATGGTTTCCATGTTACCATGTCTCTGTAGCACCTATAATATCCAGGTCAGGCTCATATATCATGGCTATTAGATCAGGTACTTTGATCTCAGGAACAGGGGAATTGCGTACATGCCCCTCCATTTACTGCAAACACTCCTGTTGACCTACCCCCTATTCCCGTTGCTTCTCCAGTTCCCCCGTACCTCTGCTGAGTGCAGTGTTTATTTGGATTCACTATGAAATCCCGACATTCAGTCTCCCAAACTCCATAAGCCCAAGTTCAGAAGACCGATAAGGTCTCAAGTGCAATGCAGGGGGCTCCGCCCCACACCCTCTGTAACTTAAATAACCAGCTCCAAGGGGAAGCAGACCTCAGAGGAAAAAATTAGGTTACGGGGGGTGAAATGTAAAATTGCAGTGACCGGAAATCAGGTTGGTCGAGCTGCTGGTGGCTTAGCCCTCCATGCCTTGGGAGCAGCTAGGCCAGCTTCCACAACCTCAGTTTACTTGTGGTGTCTGCCTAGAGGTAGGGTAGCGGTTCATCACATCCACTACCTTACCCATGTCGGCACCGCCTTCCTTCTTGTCAGGCGAGCGGTGTGTTAGGCTGCCAGGCTTGGGATCCTGTATGTCAGGATTCCAAGTGTCCGCATATAGAAATACTCCTGTTTATTTGCAGGTTAGTGTCTTTATTGTACTCCCTGATATCCATATTATCTTGTGTGAGTGGGTAATTAGCTCTTCCCTGCTTCCGTCATGCACCTCCCTTGGCTACTTTAAATGATTGCCAATAAAGAACTTCAAACATTACCTGCGGACATCAGTTCCCCTACTGGAAAGATGCAGGCCATCACCACTGTGCACTCCTGTATTCCTCCAGGTTGGCCCTTAGCCCCCAATGAAGTCAAATCCTTGCTCTGTGCACCACCTCCTCAATCAGGTGTTGATGTCCTTGGATGGGGAGATCTACAGTACCCCCATTGCCCTGGACAAGCACCTCCAAGAAGATCATGGATCTTGCTAAATGCCCCAGGCTCCTCCCCAGTTACCTTTACTCTTCCTGCACTCTTCCTAATTCTGCCTTGTCAGCTAGGTCATTGGTCCCTAATAATGATATGAAGCTTCCCCCTCCTCGCTGTCACCCTAGCAATCCACTGGATTCACTTTCCATCCCTTCAAACTGTGCTCCTGAAAGACACTTTCCCTCTCCTCCTCAGTGCCAGTTCCCAGCTACACTACCAAGACAATGGAGTCCCCCTGCCAGGAATAGCTTCCTCTTCCTTTGGGGTCCAATTTCACCCACCTTTGTGGCTCCATTGCGAAGGCCCCAATCATCCTCCTGGGGGGCAACCATGGGTGACCTTGATGGGTCTTCCTGTTCCTCCAGTACAGTGTAGGAGTTCCTTAGCTGCACCAGCTGTGGGATGTGCCTCTTGTCATCGAGGTACCAGTCAGGAAGCATAGGAAAACCAGGAGCAGTTTCAAAATTCACAGACAGCGTTTTTTTTTTTCTCAAGAATAATAGAATAGAAAATAAAAATTGTTCAGTATAACTATTTACAATGGCAATACAAGCACAGAAAGCAGAGTCCTGTTTCTGAGTTTTTCTTCTCAATTTCCAATCGCAGTATCTTAATCTCTATCTCTCCTTGTCTCTTTAGTAAAAGCATTGCTTCTCTTGTTATAAATCTTTGCCTGGGAAACCTCATTAATAGATGTTCAGCTTCTCACAGAATGTTCTTGTAAGTTTACAGAATGTTCTTTTAAGTATCATTCCTTGTAGGTGTAGCAAAAAGAATACAGTGACTCAGAATTAACCTCTTGTTTACATCTCTGCAAAAGGCTTAAAAACTACATTTTAGGTTAACCCCTTGAGTTCCCAGTATCAGTGGCATTTTCACATAAAGAGTCACATATATTTTTATACACACAAATATGCAAAGGGTGAAAAGACAGAAACAGCAAGGGAAGGCAGAAAAATAGCAAGAGACGCAGAACTGAGAAACCATTGGAGTGAACAGTTCCTAGGTCTCACAAGAAAATCTGGTTGCACAACCAGACAGAGAAGAGACAGAAAAGGAGAGGATAGAATAGATCCTTGCATCTAATCTCTTTCTGCATAACAAATGGGGCAGGGCCTTATTCAACTCTGTCACACCTCTCACCCGCCTCCCTTACCCTGCCTGAATCTACCATGTTCCAACCACACTTGCTGCTGGGCATACTTTGATGTAGTGAGTGTGGAGGTGTGGATATGGTGGCTCTGGGTAGGGGAAAGGGCCCTTAGAATACTGGCAAATTCAGCTCTGAGACTGGCAACCTGCGCCCTCTGCCCAGAAAGGTGCCTGCAGGTGGAGCAGCACAGCAGTCTCCAATGCATTGCCAAGTAACATAATGCAGACATTACATGCCAGTTAGCTATAGTCATTGCACACCTGTGTGAATGTTGCAATGTTCATCAAATGTTGTGTTGACCCACGTAGTCCTTCAGATTCATGTCATTGTGTGTTGACATGTTCTTTGTTTTTATTATACCTTATACATACCACAACCACTGAGTCATTTTTAAATCCTCACAAATGTATCCTATGTCCCCACAGGTGCTCAGTCAGCTGGTTTTACTGGAAAATTCAAACAGCAAGCCTTCAGCTTCTTCATCCATTTCACACTGTGTCAGCGACACTTCAGGAAAATAAGTAGAGGACAATCCAGCTACTGTATGTCATATATTGATGAAGACATACCTCCTCAAATTGACATGGTGCAATCTCAGGAATGTGTAGATTCACCATCCTTGTACTGCGAAGTTGCTTGTCAAACAGATAGAATGATATGTGTGTGTTCATTTCTGATATAATTCATTCAAGTTTTTTCACATGGTTATCTCAGTGCAACACTGAATTACTCTGTATTATATATAGGATGGTTCCACTCAACAGATTATGGGACAACTTCTCATACCTGGCTGCAAGTACTGTCCATGGCGACTCACATCCATTGCCAGTCTGCCATAGACACCAAACCTGCTTTTTCTCTGTGTGTCATCCCTGGTTCGATGTAATGGTGCTTGTGGCAACTGTGTACATGCACTATTTATGGCTTATTCACATGTCATTGTAGGTTGTGTGCTGCTTGGGCTGCACTGTAAGTACAACATGGTGGCTTGAATATTCCCCATGCACTAAGTAACAACTTATAAATAGTAATTCTATCACCATTTCTGCATGTAAAACAAATATCCCCAATATCAGTCCTCCAAAAGAACTATTTATACATAGCTTGCTGGTAGTGCACCTGCAACAACCCCCCCCCCACCCCAACATTCTCTGACCATCAGTGATGCATTGCTATGTCTGTGGTGGGGCATTGGGTAACCATCCCTATTCACAATAGGCCCACATAATTACAGTAAAGAGGTAAGCCATGACATGGCATTGGTCATACTACATTTATCTCATGGTCAGGGGACTTATAAGGCATTAATAAAAGCCAAGTTGCTGCAGCCTATTTCCTGTGTCAACCTGCTGCCAGCAACATCACTAAAGTGCCTCACTGCTTATAGGAAAGGGGCCATGTGGCATCAGTCAAAACATCAAAACTGATATAGTTTTAAAAAAAAAAAGTGGAATGAAATGATTGGTAACTAATGTAAACTGGTACCTCCACAGATGTTTTTCACCCGTCAGTCTTATGTCTCACTAAATATTCAGTGTACCGTGTGATTGTTTACCATCAAATACAACATTGCAAAGAAAAGCAGTATTCCAGTAGTAGAATGCCCCCCGGAAAAAAGAAAAACACATACACACAGGTGGAAAAGTAACATCGAATACATGAATTCAACATTTTTACAATTGCCTCCTGCATGCACACATAAGGGGCACACAAGTTTGAGGTTGAGCCACAGTCTTATTTCTTTGGCAGTATGTGTGGCCCCGATGGTTATTGCAGCAGCAGAAAACAGTTGTGAGAGTGTCCCCCTCCAACATCGGTAACTTTTAGGCTATAAAGTGGTTGTGGGTAGTCCACAGCCGCAGAAGTAGTGAGACACAGAGAGAGACACAGTGACACTGACAGTAGGTTGACAGCAGCAGCAGGTAAGGGTCCTGATCACAGTAATGGTCTGTCTGTCCATTGGGTTGTTCAGCAGTGGGAAATGGGACTGTGAGTGGCATGAATCATCAGTACACTCAGTGTGGTCTTGCGGTATCTCAACCTGAGGATCCCAACCTCTCCGTGGCTGTGTAACAATGCTTTTCCTGCATGTAAGTGTTACAGAGCATTTTATTCAATTCTCACAGAGACACGGACAGCGGTGAGTTGTGTCAGTTCCTTGAAAGTGTACTGAAAGATGCATTTACCCCCTCACCCCCCATTTTCCTGACAGAGGCAGTGATCACCGCTAGGTGTAGTCCAAGCACAGCATTCCGCAGACAATTGTTTGGTACCTTGCTGTGTTTGATCGCAGGCTGTCATGAGCAGTGTGAGATCCATGCCTTGCTTGAATCCCTGATTGACACAGAGACCACAGCAGTAAGCAAAATTTACCTGCTCTCATCACTCACCTGCACACTAGTTCCTAACTCACTGCACAGGAAGTGTCAGCAGGAGCCCGTATTAGCAACTGTGAAAGTCTGCTTTTTGGTGGTGGTGGTGGTGGGGGGGGTACCGTCAGAGACAAGTCCAGGAAGCTATAAAAAGATGAGTCAGAAACTGCAAATGTGACACCTGACATCATTACTGTTTGTGTCACATACATATGTCCAGAACAGCCATACAGTTTGCTTCTCTTTGTAAGGAGTACTTTCCCTGTGTCATGACACAATGCCTTTTCCTGTGTTTCTGCAGTGGAAAACATCATTTTCCTCAGGCCAATTTTGTTGTTTTGCACAACCCCATAGATATAGATACATATATATATATATATATATATACATGCATATATATATATATATATATATATATATATATATATATATATCAATATGTAAGCAATAAACCTATGACAGGGTGTGCGTTAGACACTTTAACACATGGCTAAGAGGCGTAGTGAGGCACGAGGCCATTGACCGAGTGCATCCAGCCTCCTAGCCGTGTGTTAAAGTGTCTAACACACACCCTGGAGTGGCTTTTTGTGCTTATGAAATGGGATTTTAAATTATAGTGGGATGTGAAAAGCAAAAATAACTATATTAAGTAATAAAAAACATATATTTTGTTTGTCATTCATATAAAATAGTTCCTCCGCACTTACTTTACAGTGTTTTTTTTTTTTTTGAGTTGAGGACTTTTGACCCAGGAAGGCTGCCGTTGCTATCATTTTTTTCCAGGTTGTCATGGCACCCACCCACTCCAGCTAACTCGAGTTCTATTTAGTATTGGTATTAAATTGTTACATTTTGCATTTTACTGAAATGATGCCTGTGTGTGTGTGTTTTTTTGGGGGATGATTTCAATTTGTTTTAGGAGCAGGCAGCGCAAGGATGTTTCGCGTGGTTGTCCGTTAAGGAAGTCTTTAATTCAGTGACTGAGCCAGCGAGCAAGCAGACAGAGGGATGGGAAAAAAAACTGTGTTGCTGGTGTACAAGCGAGCGAGCAAGCAGACAGAGGGGCGGGAAGAAGAACTGTGTTGTAGCTGAAGAGGACAGCAGTATGTGTGCTACAAAAATGAGAGAAGGGAGGGAGGGAAGTAGCTAATGGCTGGCAAGTCAGGCATTGAGAGGAGGGTCCGAGCGGCAGGGGCGGGGGAATCTAAAGCGATCGTGGCAGTCTCGTGTTTTTGTGGTCGTGTACTTCACAGACGCTTAGCTAAAAGTTTATGAAATGGGCATTAAAATGGAGAGGCACTCTGACTGAAGAGGATTAGCTTTAAAATTTCGGCAGGCAAAACTGAAACAGTTGGCAAAACAAGATGTCCGCTTTACTTTTTCTGAACATTCTGAGTGGGCAGCTTTACCAATATCAGTGCCTACTGGGCACTGCTGGATCTTTTTCCTGTGCATAAGACACATTATCACACAGGTATTGCCCAATCAGATTGCCTCAACTTTGATGCCCATTTCATAATATATATATATATATATATATATATATATATATGTGTGTGTGTGTGTATATATATATATATATATAAATATATAGATAGATATATTTATATATATATATATATATATATGTGTGTGTGTGTATATTAATGTGTGCCTATTGGGGATATGGGGAGGTGGTGGCGCAAGACCACCTGGAAGCTTATGGTAATGACATAGGTATGGGAACCCGGGAGTGTGGATTGAGACACATTGCCACAAGTGTGGAATGATCCCAGTGGGAATATTTATAAGTACCTTCACACATGCAGTGGCCGGTGTAACTGTAATTCAAGATGCACCCTTTGGCATGGTTTTGACAGTCATGATCTAAGTAATGTATTATCGAACGTGTGTTGCTAACACCTTTGCGTCTTGGCACAGTCCATTTTGTCATTCAAGAATAATGAAAAACATCACTTTCAGTGGTACAGCCACTTTTCTGCAGATTTGTGCTGATTTGCAGCACTTCTTACATTTCTGGTTATGCTGTCTCATTTTATCACATATGACTACATTACTGACTATTCAACTTTTTGCAAGTGGAGTGCTTCAGCATCATTATGACAACATTGTTCACATTGTCTTTCAGTGCCACACCTCAAAAGCAACTCAGACTCTCAAGTATATACTATCTCTGATGGGGATGACCAAGTTTTCTGATGAGACTCAAGCATACTCCATGGGAATTAATCATGGAGTACAGGCTTGTATCAAGATCAATCCCACACGGACACTGGGCATGCAATATGAGGAACAGGCAGCATATCAGTGCTGAAGACCATCTTGAGTTGACCACCATCCAGGATGATGAGGAAGAGGATGACAACTTACTGGGAGGATGATGAAGAAGAAGATCCTGACTGGGTCATGGATGACTCCAATGACTCAGATTCTGCATCGGACTTTGATGATGTTGTTGAGGACCAGAGTGACAAGTAAGTGTTGAATTTCATTGCTATCTTTAGCAAAAAGTGTTATAGAAGGCAAATGCAAGCAACCGCATTCTTCTGAACATGCTAGTGAGCTGGGTTTGTTGAGGATTAACAGTGGAGCACAGGATTGAGTGTTCCTGCCACTCTTTGGTTCGCCTAGGATAGGGGTTAGATTAGCTGTGCTGAGGTTGGTGAAATGGTGAGTTGAAGGTGCATGACTAGTAGGAGGGTGCCTTAGTGCACCTGTTCTGTGCTGCTCAGCACTGCATTACTGTGCAGAGGGGGTTACAGAAAGGGAACACACTGTTCACTAGGAGTATGCTGACAGTATGACAACAACAACAAACAAGCACTAGGTTCTGCTCCTAGGACCTGATCACCTTCCTCCTTTACTTCTGCCTGTGCCTGCCATCTAGAGTTATGTGAAGCTATGCAACATGAGGCAGTCACCGCCGAGGGGGTTGGGAATACATGGCTGGGTGAAGGGGAAACACATAGGTGACCCACTGGTGGCTTGCATGAACAAGATCCCAGCACAGAGGAGCACAGGTGGGTGGTACAATTGCCCCATTTGGTTTATGGGGTTCCACTAACAGTAAACCAGATGAAACCACAATTGTAGAAAAAAAGTGCACATTATGAATGTTGTTTTGGGCTTATCTGCAGGACAGTTATGACATTTAACTTTACATATGGTTATCAGGAAGCTACTCCTTTACATAGAGAATACTGGATGGACAATGATGCTAAACCAGTGTGTTGTGCTAAAGAGTGGTTTTTACTTCCTGTGCACTCAATAGGTAACCTTGAGAGGTCACTGTTAATGACAGCCCTTGAGTGAAATAACACACTTCCAGTGCATGCTGAAATGTTCTTATCTACCACAATCTATCTTGTAACAGGTTTGTTATATCATTGATGTTATGAAACTATGCTGTTAACCCATGGATGGCAAAGTCACAATGGTTAACAAACCAGTTCTTTTCTAGATGACCATACATTATCCTCTGTGTTCTGTATAAACTTACTAGACCTTATTTGTGATAGTACATCGTATAACATGAAATGTGTGACTTTATTTTTTTTTCTTTTCTGAGTAATGAAAATGACTTTTGTAGTCTTTTGATGTTCTGGAATGCTGTTATTCCACAGAAGGGTGTAATCACATTCCAAGAAGTTTGAAACATGGTACATCATTTTGAAAATATATGGAACAATGCCACAGTTTACAGAATAATCAGTATTCTGTTCAAAAAAAGGGGCGAGGCACATAGTCATTTACGGGTTTTCTAACACTGTTAACAAATGATCACAAATACAATGTCTTTATAGTGTATAGTGGACCCTTATTGTGCATGGAAACTGGAGGTTCTAAAGATGTTGTTCTGCTGCAGTTCAAAAGGTCATGGAATATGATTGTACCCTACTGAAGCAGAACAACATTTTGAAAACCTCTAGCGGTTCCATGTGCTCAGTCTCCTACCTTTACTCAATGGAAACGACAGGCTCCCCACTCCCGGCGGCGGCAGTAGAAGTAGTCTCATCACAGCCTCAAAAGATGCAGGATCAACCAGATATTTTTAGTTTTAACAAAAACAATGACTGAGCGATCCCCAAACCAACTCCCGCTCGCTTAGTGAGAACTACGACCGCCATGTTATTTTTTTTGAAAATCCTTCCCACACCGGAATGACAGCCAATAGAAGGCTGCTCATTAAACAACGTAACATCTGTTCCCTAGCAACCATGCACACCACCTAGCAAGCATGCCCTAACTTGAACAGCAGGATGGAGCAACAAACTTTTTTTCTATTTTAAAAATTAAAACGGTAATCAAAAATGGGGACTATACACTATACCAAATAGCGCATAGGGAACCTCATGCATAGCTATTGTACCACCAGGGTTCTGATGACACGGACCTCTCGAGCTTTGCTCTCGAGGTCTGAGGTAATCAGAACCCCACTGTGGTACAATAGGCTGGTTGCGCATGGTTCCCCATGCACTATTCTCTATATATACTGTAAGGCAATGTTTGCTTCTCCCTAGGGCAATAGAACTGATATTTGACAAACCACCTCACCAACAACAGCTGTTTCTGATATTTGAGAGTGCAATTCTGTTGATGCTGCAGACATGCTTCACTTGCTTGGCGCAATGTAAAGTCTCCCTAAGAAGAACCTGTGGCGGCTTGGCAGTGCTTGACCAGCTGTGCGTTAACGGACATACCATAAGATGGGAGACTCAACCAAGACTGGGTGAACTACCTATTGGCAACTTGTTGGCAGCATGTGCTATTTTTTCAGTGGTGGCAGCCCAGTTAGAATACTCAACTTCATGAAACATCTAAACATGCCATCAATAGACTTGAGAACTTATAACATGATACAGTCAGTTTATCTACTGCAATCTGTTGGATGTGTATGGAGTCATCAACAGGGTAAGTTGCTTTTGGAATTGTCCAAAGGACCAGTGCAGCTGGGTGGTAATGCCTGATGTTGTTCACTGGGGAACACCACCAAGTTCAGTTCATACTCCTTGACAGATCTCGTCCACTCTAAAATTGTCAATCAGTAATTGATTCAGAGCAATGAAGTCTCCAGTTCAAATGCAATGGAGTTGGAAGGACTACAACAATGTTTTAGCAAAGTGAAATCCACTGATGTCAATGTCCAAAGTCTAAAAACAGACCGCCACATTTCTGTGAAAAGGTACGTGTGTGAACATGAGACTGATATAGTTCACCGGTTCGAAGTGTGGCATGTGATGAAAGGTAAATATCTTAATAACTGTCTAAACTTGTAAGGATTGTTAACAATGTTATGACTTACAGCAGCAATTGTAGCATTACTCAGTTTGTCAGTCCTGGACATAACTACCTCTGTGTTCACTTAGGTGTGAAGAAAAAAAATGGAGGAATGCTCAAAATGTAAAGGATGTAGTGCACTATCCCAGTAGGCCAAAGGAGTGAGTAACCACCTGTACTGGTGTGCGAACTCCAACAATGGCAATAGTGATATGGTGGTTGTCAAGTGGCACTCCATTTTGAATAACATGTGTAATATTCACAGTGGCCACAGAGAATTGTTCAGCAAATGTCATCCTGGTCCATTGGAGGACCGGAATTAGATAGAAAAATGTTAGCAGACATTTTGTTTTCATGTCTTGTGATACATTTTCCAGAGCACATTACAGCTCTTTTTCCCATATGTTATGTACTACACAAAGTACTATGGTGAATGTCATTTTGCACCACCCATAGCATGCTTACATGCATGTCAATGAGTATCAGTGAAGCTAATTAGTACTGGCATGAGTACATGTCTTGCCCTACGTACCATGCTGTCATACATAGCCACATAGTAGCTGCTTGAGTAGGGCAGTTGCAGTGTAAGTTCCACAATGAGTGGTAATATATTTGATGTTATTTTATATTGATCTGCATGTATGTATCCGTACAAACTGTTGTTTTTAATATGATAGTCTCTTCTGGATTGGTAAATGTTCCTGCTGGCCACTCTGTCTCTGTTGTTGGCGGGTGTTAGTAATGTTTACATCTCTGTTGTTGACAAACTAGGATATTTCATTTGGTCTATTGCTTGCCTTTCTGTGTTACACATTGAATTGCAGTACAGACATGTATTGAACTCAGATGCATAGATATTACTTCCATTTATGCCGCATCAGTACAGGTAATATGCATTTTGCAGTTGTGAAATAGAAAACTGTTTGCACAGTGAATTAGTAGTTCTGTAACTAAATTTATGATCAATTTCTGTGTTGTGATGCAGGAAGCAGAGCTCACAAGGAGCTCTTGATTATTGCCACAAATGCAGCGCTACTCAAGGACATCCCTGAGTTATCCCCTGGTGAACAAACATCATCTCTGAAGGCATTCCACAAGGTGGAGATCTTCTTCACACCCAAGATGACTCTATTTCTTCCCCAGTATAGATGCTCTGTAAGTAAAAGTGAATGACATTTATGTAGTACCATAAAACAGAACTCAATGAGCACTGCTTCCTATGAATGTAATCTGTTACAGGTCCTGTCAATACTTATAAAGGACATGTATGACACATACTGGGGCAGGGTTTGGTGCTCGACTGTTTATGTGTGCCACGATCAGATATGTCCAGATTGTGTGTGACCCCACATACAGCCTAGAATGGACCACCTTTTCTTCATTTATTTTTTGAATTATCTTTACAGATATTGTACCCATCTGACGGGATCATGGGTGATGTGGGGGCCACGACTAATGCTGGGCGAAGTCCATGAACTTCGCTACGCATTGCATTAAGCATCATAGCTATAATTATGCGAAGTACTCTGCAATGCAAAGTGAATAACTTCGCACTGAATTTTAGAGCAAAGTCCCATTGTTTCCTATGGACTTTGCGCTGACTTCGCCTTTGTTTTGGCCTTTGAGGTGAAGTTTGCAGTGAATCATGGGATGGCAGATCACATGTGCTCTAGATTGTCTTGCACAACCTCAGTTCTGCAAAATCTTCAAAAATCATTTTTGAGCCAATTTATTTGGTTAAAATTTAGTACATAGGTTGTAGAAAATCCTCCTGTGCTTATGTCGTCGAGTGTTTATTGTTTTTATGTGCATTTTGAATGTTAATTTAGAACATTCAGTCTGTGTACTGACAGACACTGTAGAAGTGTGCTTCGGGGGAGGGGCGGCTCTGTGGTGAAGGGAGATTCACAGTGAGAAAGGCAGTATTTCTAATTGTTGTTGGGTAGCTAGTGTGTTAGTATTTGTGCGTTCATGTACACACAGTAATACTTGTAGTAAGTTTATATACTTTTTTGCTGTTTGCTGTGGCACTGTGCCTTTTTTCAGTCGGTTTAAAAAATTTGTTTGTAGTGTACTGAACTGTTAAATTTTCTGCACATTACCTTTAGTATGTGTGTGCATGTCGTCAAGTCAGACACATTTTATTGCACCACACTGTAATCGCAGCACTCTGAATCTCTGATCCATCTGCAGTATTTTTTACTGCTTCATTCTATCTAGGTAGTGGACTGGTACCGCAGCTGCCCCCCTACCCCGCAAAAGAAAGTTTTATTTTTCCAGTTTGGGATTTGTGACCACTGGTTAAGGTGTTGTTGTGCCTGTGCAGCTGCATCTCTTGAGTGCTCAGTCTCCATCTATCTGTTCATCTGCATCTGTTTAGGGCCCAATCTCAATATGTAAGCCACAGTTGTTGAAAGTTCAGAAATCTAAATTTGTTGTTAATTTTCTGTGTAATCCCAAACAATGCCCACAAAGAGACATGCATGCAAAGATGTTTCTGGCTATGGCACTGCTGCCAGTGGCAAGAGTGGCCATGGGCGTGGGCATGGTAGTATGCAGCATAAGGGCATAGTTGAAGGCAGTAAAGGCATTTCTCTGACTGTGTTTTTCACAGCAGAGTAAGTTGCTGCAATGATGGTTGGAGATGCTGTTGTCCCCAATAGTGGTGGTAGTGAAGTTGGTGATGGCATGAGTATTGCCCCAAGTTCAACCTGTGACAAGTTAGTAGGCTGCCAAAATACTGTGGAGTCCAAAGACATGAGTCAGATCGTAGTTGGTGTCACACTCCCGGTTCCCGTCCCCACAGTAGTTGAACCTGATTCTGATCCTGACAATGATTCACAATCACAAGCTCATGTTTCCAGTGCTGTTGAGGTTGTGCCTGAGCCATCCAACAATTCAAATGTTGAAGAAAAAATAGTGAATGATCATACTGAGGCTGTGGTTGGACTTGGAACATGTTCTCCACAGGACAGCATCCAAGCTGAATTTGTTAGCAACCCACAAAATAAGAACAAATAGCTGTTTGTAAGAAATGTATTTATTTTCTTGGTGAGTGTGTGTAATCTAAAAAAAATGCCCACAAAGACATGGTTAGGCAAAGGTGTTTCTGACTGTGGCGTATGAGTCACATAAGTCAGTGGGGTATAAGCTTTGACTCTGCGGGCAGGGCATTATGTCTCAGCACATGTAATAAATAAAAAAAGGAAAAATCCTTGAAGGGAAAAAGTACTGTGCCAGAAAGGGTTAGGGCCAGGCAATGTCTCTGAATCTGTGTGGGTAACAGCAGTGCCTGCAGCATCACCCTTGGCGTAGGTGGAGTATGAAATAAATTCTGAGTGTGTGTGTCTGAAATAAAATCTGCCAGCCAGTCCTCAAGTAACAGCAAGTAGCCATGTAGGTAAAAGCTGCGAATTAGCACCGGAGGTTTACCACTGGCATGAGGAGGATGACTTTGAATGTTCAAATAGTGTTCAGAGTACCAGTGTGGTGTATACCTTGGTGCAAATGTTATACTCTTTGTCATGTCACGATCATGAGACAAATCATGTTCTTCATCTTCATGATCATGTGTCACACAACTTTGCATTTTTTTTGGCCAACCCTGTTTTTTTCCTAAATCTATGGTTTCATCATGAATCAGATCTGGGGGACACCCAATTATCATGTCTCATCACTCAAGATCCTTGGTCTAGTATGATGCTTCTGTTTGTGTTCACATTCTGTAGGATGCTGTACTCAATTATTTGTCCCTATAGGAAGCTGGACCTATTTAATCCAGTAGATATTATCTCGGCGCAAACATTGTACAGTTCTGGGAAGTTCATCATGATTGAGTCACGTCGTGTCATGATCATGAGTAACGAGACCTTAGCATAAGTGGAGTGTGAAATAAATTCTGTGTGTGTCTGAAATAAAATCTGCCAGCCAGTCCTCAAGTAACAGCAAGTAGTCATGTAGGTAAAAGTTGCGAATTAACACCGGAGGTTTGCCACAGGCATGAGGAGGATAACTTTAAATGTTCAAGTAGTGTTCAGAGTACCAGCGTGGTGCATATTTCACTTCAAACATTGTACTCATTGTTATGTCACAATCACAGATTCATGAGTCACAAGACAAATCACGTTCTTCATCTTCACAATCACGAATCACACAACTTTAACTTTTTTTTGTCCAACGTACCAAGCAGGACAATCACATCTATGTTTTTACCCAGTCACAATGATGGTGGTGCTGAATAATGCAGGTGAAGCAGACCATCCTGGTACAGTCTAAAGCAGCATACCATTGAGGATGCTGATGAAGTCATGGATAAAGAATTTCCAAGTGGGTACAACTCCGGCATTGAGGATTGCGAGGGCTGCTTTCCTTTTTTTTTTTTCCTTGTTTTCCACTGGTGTAAAGTATTTAACAGTGGTGACACACAGGCCAGATGATGGATATAACAAAAGACAGGAACAGCTCCACAGAGTACTGATACTGAATGGTGTACTGGAATGAACTATGAATAATTTCTTCTTCATCTGTTTGCAGGTAGCATCGAGGTATTGTGTGGACTGGCAGTATGTTTCAGTCTGAAGATGGACAACAGTTTGGATACACTGAAGACCTGGAAGGAAGACAAAAATATTAATGACAATTGTTTTCCAAATGACCATGCAACCCCCCCGCCAAAAAAAAAATACTTATATTTCATGGCTTGACACTGTTCGTACAGCCGAAGTCAACAATCAAACACCTGTGGAACACATGTGCAGTGGTAACATGGTTTCATCACTAAGGTCATGAATCTGTGTAATGTAACCTGAGAATGTAAAAGAAAAGAACAGTAATGAGAAATGCATAAAATTCACTCACTCACAGCTGTTCCCCCCGGAAAAAAATTCAAATTTTACAGTACCGCATTAGATGGCAACACATATGTATGGCTTGTGAATGTGACCATGGCCAACACACTGGTGAAGGGGAAACATTCGATATGTATGATGATGATTCCCTGCAAAGGACAAACATGATGGACTGCTCAGTGCTTACAACAAAAAACAAGATCCAACACAAATTAAATGGCAGTGTCTCTGAAAAAAACATGACAGTGACACATACAGTAACTTACCAGTGTTGGTATGAATACACACATATAGGGCAGCATGTTCTGTCAGTGCAGCAGAAGAATTTTCCAGAACGTCAAATTATAGTTCAACCCCATGGTAATCTGTGGCAATCATCATTTAGCAACACACTGTACATCATCAGCAGCCGAAAACAGACGGACAACAACAGCAGCAGCAGCAGGCAGCAGCAAGCCATTTTCTCATTTGGAACACTTATGCAGAGTTCTGGGTTTAGGTTCATGCTTTTAGCGTGCATCAAAAAATACTTGTGACTTTTCTGAACAGTTTTTCATATGATTATTCTTCATCAGGACTTTTGATGACATTTAAACAGCAGCAGCAGGCGCCAGCAAGCAATTTTCTCACTTGGGACACTTATGCAGAGTTCTGGTTCTAGCTTCATGCTTTTAGCAGTGCGTCAAGAAATATTTGTGACTTTTCTGAACAGTTTTTCATGTGATTATTCTTCATCAAGATTTTTCATGAAATGGAAAGAATGGGCCAAAACCACCAGCAGCAGCAGCAGCAAGTGTCGTCACAATGCAGTGATGTCTCTTAACACACTGTGACGCTTTTCTGGACTGGTACTAATTTTCATCTGGGCTTTTCATGAAATTAAAATGGGGACATTCAAACACAAAATAACACATTATTGGGGGCATGCTAGGTGGTGTTATGGTATTGTGAATATTGTCCTGATGCTTTAACTACATATTCAGAAAAGGAACAAGGTTTTTCGTGGTTGTTAGTAAATTTACTATTTTCAGAAAGCATAATGGGATGTGTGTGTGTGTGTGGACATTTGTGGTAGAGTGGGGAATAAGATTTACAATTATGAGGGACAAGAAATTCCAGATTAAGAAAAGTTACAGCACAAAGAAAACATGAACTGAACATGAACGTCATACTACATTCTGTAAGAAAATAAAAATATCGATTAAGAAATCTATGAAAAGCAGAGACTAGCTTTTTGGTGTGGAAATTTTCTTAATCCTCTATTTCTTGCACCTCATAATGGTAAATCCCATTATGCATCTACCACAAATGTCCCCCCACCACACACATGCCATTATGCTTTACACAATAAGCATTTAGTGGTTCACTCATTACTTTATTTTATGTAATAATAAGTCATGTGGTCGCCAACTGTGAGTCCAATGTGTACTTTCATTTCAGTTTAAATTATGTCACCATCTTCAAGACACCTTTATTGCAGCATGCGTAACGGCAGGACAGTTTCACCTGTAATGAAAGCGTGCAGTGTCTGCCATTTGATGACCATCACTCATGTAAAAATAAAGTACATTAACTAATAACTGCAGAAAATAACAAACAAAACATTGACTGAACAGAAATGTCATACTATGGCTGGTAGTAAAAATAAACATTACTAAACGAAAAACTGAAAAGCAAAGGAGACTTTTTTAGGGGGAAATTAAAACTTATGATCACTACTGAATATATTATGGGGCCTGTGGGGGCTGTTACTAGCCACCAACACTCAGTCCCTGCAGCAAGCAGATAATTTCTTCATTTTGGCCCTCAATGTGGGTAAGCTGTTGGATGGCACCCTCCACATCCGTTTTAAACTCCTACACCTCTGCCCACATAACAGCCAGGTCTGCCTGTGTCACTGGCTGCTAAGACAGGTCATATTGTATCTGGTCAGCTGTGGCTGTGGGACCTGCCACCTCTGCTGTTTCAATTGAGGGGGTCCTGCGACAGCGGTGACATGCAGGTGCAGGATCACACCACCACAGCTGCAGGAGTGGCTGCTACCTCCTGCAGCTTGGCATCCCACTGTTCTCAGTGGTGGACATCCATGTGTATCCTTGGCCCACTGGTCTCTAAGTGTCTGCCCTTGCAACCCCACTGGACCAGCACACTGCACAGCCTGCACCCTACTATCATGGGGTCACCTGGGATGTTCTCAAAAAAACTCCCACGCAGGAGAGCTCCATGCAGGATGCAATACAGGAAATGGGGGGGCACCAGATACAACAGCAGGCTGGGAGGATGCCACTGCTGGAGGGGCAACCGCATTCTGCACTGCCGGTGGTGGAGGGGCAACAATCTCCAGTTGTGGTTCTTCAGGCTGCTGCTGCTGCTCTGCATGCAGCTCTGGTCGGCCCCTTGCTGTGGGGCTGTCTGTGGCCACAACAAAAGTAGCCCACATTAAACGCACTGGGCCGCCCTGCATTCACGGCCCCCACTGGCCACCAACACTTCTTCCTCCACGATCCACGACATGACCATGATCCATCACCAAAAAAAAGGAAAACTACTAGTTGGAAAGATAGACTGCATGCAAGACTAACTCAAACAAAACCTGGCTTTAAGAGCAAAAGAAAAATCTCTAATTAACAAAAAACCCTGCTGCAGAATAGTTTTAGACTAAATAACTACTAAAGAAAACAATCAATGCAAAAACAAATCAACTATAAATGTATCTCTCTCTCAATCTCTCTCTCTCTCTCTCTAGATATATATATATCTCACTCTCGAGCTCAGCCTAGGCTACAACTTGGACTTTCATCAGAAAGGGTTTTAGTGCTCTGGAGGTGCAATCTACGCTTGCCTCCATGAGGTGGTGGCAGGGAGCAGAGTTTTTAGAGTATAAGTAGAGGGGGGAGCGGTGCTGTGTAGGAAAGAAGAGTGACCGGCAAGCACTGCAGGGCAGTGCAGGGAGGGGATCCCCCTCCTGCTTTAGACAGGTCGGCTTTTACTGCGGCAATGAGTCGGGTCCCCTGGTAAGCAGCCATGGGAGGGAACAGAGTAAGCAGCTGCTGCCATTTGTTCTGGGTCTCAGGCCCTGGGGAATGGTGGGATGGAAACATTAGGCTGTAAGGAGATGTAGGATTGGTAGGCCCTGGGATTTGGGTTTAGGCCCCAGTTGTGGTGTTTGTGTTCCTGGGTTGTTAGGGCTGCAGTAAGTTGTGGCAGGGCCTCTGCAGCTCAGGGTGGCAAGGTGGCCCAGAGACACTGGTGAGGGGTCCAAGTGGAACCTCTACCAGTGTAATGGACCTGTTTGGAGGGACAGGCCTTGGGGCAGCCAGACTTTGCTGAGTGGGCTACAGAGTGCCCTAGAGGTCTCCGGTTGTGGTGGTTACACTTATCAGGCAGCATGTAGGAAGGCTGTGGGGACAGTCTACAAGTAGTTGTCTAAAATTTGGAGCCCTGCCCCACTGAACAAGTGGGATGCCAGTTGTATTCTGAGCATTGAATTTGGGAGCCAGGCAGAACTGTGGAGTGGCCTGGGTGAGAGGAGAATGGGATATGGTGCGGTAGGTCGTGCTGGTACTGCACCATCCGTGTCCCCTTGTGAGACTGGAAGAAAGATCCAGAGAACTGGGTTTTGGGAGAAGCTGTAGACTTCCCCAGGGACAGGAAAATGGAAAGTCCCCATTTGCTTAAGCAGTGAAGCATCAGGTACGGTATACCATTGTAACAGTGATGCGTTCACAGTGACGCTGTTACAGCGACAGCAACCCATCGACACCCGCAGTGTTGACTGGGTTGCTGGAGCGATGACCAAGTCATCGACTCTGGAGTTTGACCGCTCTCCCCCAACATCCATGCCCCCCCCCAGAGTTGGAATCTATAAATCTGGGGGGTCTGGAGGGGTACAGCCCCCCCCCATGTTCACTGAACAGGTGTCAGTGTAGTTTCTGGTTGGGGGGTCTGGATCGGCGGTGTCGGGGGTGTCAGCGACCATGTGTCACTGTAGAGGATATTGCCAACATCCCTGTAACCGTGGCATAGTGGAATCATCAGGTACTTACCAGTGCCAGTGGAAATCTTTGCAGCTTGGAGCTTGGGTCAGGACTATTTGAGAGGCTCTCCCTGGAAGACCCATCCCCAGTGAAGAAGAAGCTGCCAGAGTTCTCCCCAGACATAATTGTAGAAGTGGTGGAAGAGGAGAGTGGTGCTGCAGGGATAGATCCAGAGGGCGAGGAGGGAACAGCTGTCTGCTCAGCCCCTTGTCGCCAGCTGCTCAGACTCCCCATAGCAGAAGGAGAGTCAGAGGCTTAAAGAAATTGACTGGTGGCCCTCCAGGGCCCAGGGGGTCCCTATCTCATTCCCTGCCAGGGAGCAGACCACCTTAGTCGGAGGATAAGCCAGAGGATGTGGCAGCTGTGTGGCCTAAAAATGCAGCGGTTAGGCTGGGGCCTATAGGAGAGAAGCCTGGTGAACAGGAGGAGAAAGGATTGATTGCAGAGGATAAGGACCTTGATGAAGAAAAGTATGCTGGTAAAAAGTTTCAATTCATGGACTATGAGGTGTACCATTCTATCCCCAAGCCATTCCATCATCCTGTGATCACCACCGGAGACTGCACCCCACATATTCCCATGTGCTCTAAAGCTCTCAGGTCCAAGATGGATAGACTTAAACAAAGTGACCCTTAAATATGGCATATCATCAAGGGACATGGTTGGAACCAGGCCACTCCCATAGGACCAGTGTCTCGGATTTGCCTGAATGGAGTCAAGCTGAGAGGTTAGTGCGGCAAAGGATGATATCCTTATGTCTCTGAGCAATTCTGGGACATTACCGAAGAGATGCAAGAGGATTGGCTCTACAATGAACAGCTTGAGAAGGTAAAGCACAGACCTGGAGTGGGAGGCTGTCCATCTCAGGAACTGTTCCAGATAGTGCAAGCTATGTGCCATATTGCCCCTTGAAAAGAACTTACCATCTTAAAGCACTTTACGCTGGTCCAAGACTTGGTGGTTGCTGGGTGAAATATGTGATGGCAAATTACTCCTTTGGTGACATCACTACTAAATCGGACCCAGAATTTTATTTTCCGCCTGGTGGGGGACCCGCCACTTAAGCCCCCTGGAAAGGCCTCATGGACTGTGCAAGGAAAGATTGCTCATCGGAGCAGGTTATGGTGACTGTATAACAATTTAAATGAATATCGAAAAGACTGATAATTGCTAACTGTTTGATGAAGATTCCAATGATAATGGTTTTAAAATGTTGTGGTTGGTGTGATTGGGAGAGTGTATGAGCGTGTACATGGAATGTGACTGGTACAACATTGATTATAGTTAATAGGGTAACCTGTTTTAATATAATTTCTGGGAGGTGTAATCAGGGTTAAGAGAAAGTGTAACTACTGGTTCTTCCTCAAATTCTTTCATATAATGTTGGTTATATATCTTTATAGAGCTACCTGGCACAGGTAAGCTTATTTAAATTTGTTTTTAAATAGATTAGAGTAGATAGTGTAGGAGGGGTACCTTAGGCCACAGTTTCATGTGGGTTTTTCTGGCGGGCTGGGGAGATGCGCATGCTCAGTTTATTGGAGTATACTCACCTGAACCCTGCCATCATTCCCAGGAGGAAATGATTCCCTGGGTGGGGGGGGAGAGAGTGTAACCTCCCTCTCTTTTGAGAGGGGCTTATACTCCCTTTAGGGATCCCCTTCCTTTTTCTATTTCCCCCAGAGTTTAGGGGTTTTAGTGCTCTTGGGGCACAAACTCCACTTGCCACCATGTGGTGGCAGCAGGAAGCAGAGTTTTTAAGTTATAAATAGGTAGTCCTTAGAGATTTTTATGGGTGGGGTGGTGCCATGTAGGAGAGAGGAGAGACCGGCAGCACTGCAGGGTGGGTAGGCAGGCCGACTTTTGCTGTGGCAATGAGTCAGGTCCCCTGGGTGAGCAGCCATGGAAGGGCACAGAGTAGGGCAGCTGCGGCCATTTATTTTGGGGTCTGAGACCCTGGGGGTTGGTGGGATGGAACTGTTAGGCTGTAAGGAGGTGCAGGATTGGTAAGCTGGGAGGTCCGGGTTTAGGCATCGGTTTTGGTGTTTGTGTGCCTGGGTTGTTGGGGTTGTAGTAGGTTGTGGCAAGGCTTCTGTAGCTCAGGGTGGCAAGGTGGCCCAGGGACACTGGTGATGGGGCTGAGGGGAACCTTTACCCATGTAAAGGGCCTGTTTGGAAGGACAGGCCTTGGGGCTGCTTGACTTTGCCGAGTGGGCTGCAGAGTGCCCTAGAGGTCTCCCCTTGTGCTGGTTGCACTTATCAGGCAGCATGTAGGAAGGCTGTGGGGATGGTTTACAGGTAGTTGTCTAAAAGTTGGAGCCCTGCCCCACCAAACAAGGGGATGCCAATTGTATTCTGGTCCAGAAGCAAATGGTTTAATATCTGAAGACTTAAGTCTTCGAGGAAGGACTTGGTTGGTCTGAATGCTTAGACATTGTTTTCTTTTTGTAACATCTATGTTGGTCCAATAAAAGGTATCAAACCATTTGCTTGTGACTCTGTTCTTACAAGGACCAATACAGCAACTAATCTATTTCTGTATGTCAATTGTATTCTGGGCATTGTCTTTGGGAACTAGCCAGAACCAGGGAGTGGCCTGGGTGAGAGGAGAATGGGGTATGGTGCGGTGGGTCATGCTGGTACCACACCATACGTGTCCCTTGTGAGGCTGGAGGAAGGAGCCAGGGAACGGTGATTTGGCAGCAGCTGTATGCTTTCCCAGAGAGAGGAAAATGGATAGTTCCCATTTGTTTAAGTAGTGAAGTGTCAGGTACTTACCAGTGCCAGTGGAAAGCTTTGGAGCTTCACAGTCCAGGATATAGAGGTCGAGTTATCCCTGAAGAAAGTCTGGCTGCTTTATTATAGCTGTTAGAAGAACTTGTCCTGCCCATTTTGACTGCCTTTCTCACTTTTACAAATGTTTAGCCCCATGGAGATGGGAGTTATCGCTAAAGAACTCTGGACCCCTGTAGCCCTTGTAATCATTTGAAGGAGAAATAAAATATTCACTTAGAAAAGAAATCAGGAGTTTTGCTCCATTTGTGAAAAGGGATACTTATGAAATATTAAGCCTTGAGTTTTTAATGTCCCAATGAGTTCATTTTGCCAGGGGGTTCTAAGTAAAGCCTGCATCTCCATATTTCCGGGGCTGGGGGGATCCTGGCTGACGGAGGAAAGAAGATATCCAGAGGCAGGGATCGTCGGTGGAGTATGTGGTGCCTTTTTGTGCTCACTACCATGGATCCTGGAGTTCCACCCATTAATGAATACAACTCCAGGTAGGCCCAAATTTTGTTCCATGCTTTGAACCTGAGGATAGTCTGGTGAGATTTCTATGCTGTGGGCCCCCTTCCCCGGACCATTGGTTGCCCCTAGACAATGGGGAGGAGGTGGCTACACAGGTAATACAATAGCCATTGTTATTTGTGCCAGATGATTCATAACTGTGATTGGCATGCATGTACTATGCTGGCTTGGGTGGGAGTAGGAGTGCATTCATGCACACTGTCACCACTCATGCATGTTGCAGCTAGCCGGACACAGCACGCGGTGTATTGGAAGCATGTTCCACTGCAGTGGTGAGGTTCACAGACATTAAACTGGAAAAGTTACACTTGTGAAATATCTGGTTCCTCAACTGAACAACACATTCCATGTACACAGCTGAGTAACACAACATGCATGCTGTACAGAGTGACATCCATGACATGTATTTTGATAATGAATAGCATGTTTGACAATGAACCACCCAGTACTGTCATTTTCCCATGCATATGATTGAAATACTCACTTGGCATAATGCAAGTGCCACACTTCCGTTACATGCCCTAGAGTGTTGATGTAGCAGTCATATTATTTATTATTTATTTATTTGCTTTTGGTAACCGGGTAAGCACTCTAGACAAAATTGCCTATCTTCAGGCACTACCCAAGACAGTACAAGTCAAAATACATGGAATAGAAATACACTGTAGTCGTAATGTACAACAACTTTACAGAGGTGTAGATCACATAGCACATAGGAGGACTGTATAATCACACGATATAGGAGGTAACAAACAGGCAATAAAACAGCAGGTATAAATATATGTACTAGAAGGCACTTTAGGCTAAGTCAGGCAAGGAGGCAGGTAACAAACCTAAGTGCATTAAGGTGGCAAAGAAGGGCAAGGGGAGAGAAGAGGCTAGGGAGGATATAAGTGCAAGGCAGAGTCAGTGACCACAAACTATAAAGTTAAGAGCATTTACATGTGTCAAGGGAAGTAAAATAGTTGGGAAGGGCCTTCTTGAATGCAAGGTGGGATTTGGTACATCTGATGCCAAGAGGTTGAGAGTTCCAGAATAGAGGGGCAAAGGTGGAAAATGCAAGTTCACTCATCCTGGTGGAGCATTTAGGAACAGAGAGCAGAGCTAGAGTCAAGGACCTGAGGGAGTGGGAGAAGTCAGCAGAGGTGAGCATAGCAGCGAGGGAAGAGAAGAATGAATTATGTTGTCAGTCAGGCAACCTATAGAATAGGACCAATGGGAAGAAGGGGATAACCAGAAAAGATCAGAGTACAATGTACAGTGATGCTTAAGGTGATGAGCAGATAAAGCAAATCTACAGATACTGTTGTAGGCAACATCCCACAATTGAAGGATATTAGCCTGTACCATTGCAAAGACAGGCAAAGCATAGCAAAGACCAGGGAGCAGGAGGCCTTGGGCAAAAGAAATCCTGGCAGTGGGGGTCAAGAATTGTCAGACACGTTAAGCCAGTCCAATTTTAGAGTTGACGGTCTTTGCAAGCTGCATTGACATGGAGAGAGAAATTAAGAGATGGATCCAGCATGACGCCCAGGTATTTGAAAGATTGGGTGACAGCTACTGGGGAGCTGTCAAGGCATGATATCAGGAGAGACGGGGCAAGGCACCAAGTTTCCTTCAAGACCCAAAGAGCATAGCCTGGGTCTTGGCCATGTTTAGCACCAAGTGGTGGGAAGTGAGCCACATTTGGATTTGATGCAGATCAGATGAGAGGTGGAAGTTTATTTCATTGATTGAGTTGGAGGAAACATAAAGAAACAAATCATCGGCATACAGTAAGGAGTGACAGTGGGTAGGCATGGTAGGGAGGTTATTTATGAATAAAGAAAAGAGCAGGGGCCCAAGTATGGAACCATGGGGGACTCTAGAAAGTAGTGGAGCAGGGGCAGAGAGAACTTTATGGTAAGTAACAGACTGGGAGCAGTTGAGCAGATAGCTGGAAAACCAGGCAATGGTGGATTGGGAGGCGTCAAATGAACCTAGTTGATGTAAGAGCAGGTGGTGGTTGACTGAGTAAAAAGCCTTAGACATGTCAATAAAAATGACCCCAGTAGGATGGCCTTTGTCCATGTTTGTTTGGATGTCACTAGTGAATTGTATTAGGGCCGTGGTGGTGCTATGGCCCATCCTAAAGCTATGCTGAGCAGGAGATTGCTGGTTAGAGTTGGCTATATAGTCGGCAATCTGACAATGGATAAGCTTCTCCAGAACTTTACTGAGGGTCAGAAGGAGAGCAATGGGGTGGTAGTTCATTGGGTTTTTAGGGTCACCATTTCTGAAGATAGGGATAACCCTGGCCTTTTTCCACAAGAGGGGCACTATACCAGAGCTGATGGAGAGGTTGAAAAAGTACGTAATAGGGGTGGCAAGAAGGGACATGTGACAAGGTTGAATAGGACCCTGTCCCAGTTGTTGGAGAGTTTGAATGCAGGGATCTGTTCTGTTCTTTCCTTTCCTGTCTCTTGTCTGTCTGGTTGCGCAACCAAATTTTCCTGTGAGAGCTAGGATTTGATCACCCTGACAGTCTTGCAATTCTTTGCCTCTCACTGTCTCAGTCTTCCCTTGCTGTTTCTATCTTTTTCTCCCCTTGCATATCTGCTGATATAAACATATATGCAAATCATTATGTGGAAATGTAACTGATATTGGGATCCCTTTGTTTAGAAATTATATATTGTTACTGTTGAAATGTATATAATTATAGTTTGAGATGATTGCAAAAAGCTATTGGGAACACAAGGGGTTAACCCGAGAGTAGTTTCAAAGCCCTTTTTCTGAAGCTGTGGAGAAGAGGCCTCAGTTCTGGGACATTGTGTTCTTGCTGCACCTGTCTGAACATTACAAGAACATTTTAGAAAAAAACAGAATGCTTGTTAAGGAGTGGGGTTGCAAAGACTTATAAGAGAGAGCTGCAATGTTTTGGGAGACAGAGATTGATGGAAAACTCAGATGGATCTTCTCTGTTGATTCTGCCTTTGTAAATAGTTATTCTGAACAATTTTTTCTTATGTTACTACTAGTACTAATAAACACTTTTTTGTGAATTGTACAACTGCTCCTGTTTTTTCCTATGTTTCCTGACCTGTGACTCAATGACAGATGGTGTCAGCCGTGGGATTTATGCTGTGCATACTCTAAGCCAGGAGTTTTGTGCATGGGTACTGGACCTAGTACCAGGGAAGCATAGAGAAAGGTATGGATTCTGCAGCAGCAAGCCCAGGAGTGGTTACCAGGAGAATGGCAGCCAAACTAGCAGAGACAGAAGTCCAAGCTGAGATTGTACAGCCAGCACAAGTTATGGAAAAAGAACAGACAGTGACAGAATCTTAAAGCCTGACTGTCTTTTTCAAATGGTGGGCTATACAACAGAAAGAAACAGAGGAACAGAGAAGAGAGTAGATGCAGCAGAGAGAACAAGAAATTCAACATTTAGCAGCACAGAGGAGAGAAGAGATGCAGCAACAGGAGCAGCGATGGCTGGATGCCTTGCAAGCTATCAAAGGCAGAGGATCTGGCACTGATCCAGATGAGCAACAAAACACAAGCAACTTAAAAGCCATTAAACTTACAAAGCTGTGTTCCTCGGATGATATCAAGGCATACCTGAAACTTTTGAAAGAGTTGCCACAGCCTGCCAAATGGCCAAAGCAGCAATGGACAATCAGACTGGTACCCTACCTGACAGGGAAAGCTCAACTTGCCTATAGCAATATGGACACTGCACAGTCAGAAAACTATGACCTGGTGAAAAGCGAAATCCTGAAAAGGTATGACATCTCAGGAGAGACCTACAGGCAGAGATTTCAATCTCTGAAGTACAGTTCAGTTGACAATCCTCGAGAAACCTTCACCCGACTCCGAGAACTCCTGATAAAATGATTCCAACCAGAGGGTAACACAGTCCCACAGATCATTGACACATTTGCCATGGAGCAATTCATCAACATCCTGCCTACACATGTGCAGCTTTGGGTAAAGGAACACTGACCAGAAAGTGGGGAAAAGGCTGTTTCTTTGGCCTAAGACTACCAAATGGCCAGACAGATGCCACAGCAGTGAGGTAACAGCCAAGCACTGGTAAGATACTCTTTTTCCCATTTAAACTCCAAGTCTGATAAGAACTCTGGTGGTGGTAACAAATCTGTGCCCAAAGACGTTATTTGCTATAACTGTAATAACCCAGGTCATATTGCAAGAAATTGCTATAAGAAGAGTGACACTGAAGCAGATTTGTCCTTGGCAAATTGGGGCAAATACTTAACAGATGTGAAGATGGGGGATAAGACTGTAAAGTGACTCATTGATTCGGGAAGCAGACAGACCCTAGTGCATGTTGAGGTGCTGGGAAAACTCTGTGCAAAAGGACCAGGTACTGGTGTCATCTGCATCCACGGGGACACCTGATACTATCCCACCACCCAAGTGACTCTGACCATTAAGGGTGTGTCGCACCAAATGAAAGTGGGGGTAGTACCTAAGTTACCTATACCCATGATTATTGGAAATGACTGTTCAGGATTTACTGAGTTAATCTCAGAGGAACTGAACCCTGCAGTTTCAGCAGCAGTGGTCACAAGAGCTCAGGCAAAGAAAATCTCAAACAGTGGGGACACTTTTCCTTTCAGCGACTTTGATTCAGACTTGTTTGAGAACAGCTCCAAGATCCAGATGTCCAGGAAAGAAAGAAAACGTCTGAAACAACAGTGGCAACAAACGACTGATGGACATAAAGGGTTAAAATATGAAAATGCTGGAGCTAAACTGATAACTGATTGTGATTTTGTTTTAGAGCAAGCTAACACTGTTTCTCTCCAGGGTTATTTTAAGCAGCTGGGGGTGAAACCAAAACCGGGTGAATCAATGTTTAAAAAATGTAATGGGTTACTGTACAGTTTGGGTTAAATCTCAGACACAGGAACAGACAGAACAATTGGTTATATCACAGAAGTATGGAAAAGAGTTGTTACAGATAGAACATGATAGTCCTATGGCTGGTCACTCAGGGAGGAATTGCACCCTTGCCAGATTGCTGAATAGATTTTACTGGCCTGGAATTCATGAAGATGTTGCTACCTATTGTAATTTCTGTGCTGAGTGTCAGAAAGTAGCTCCAGTCACTAGAAAAGACAAGGTGCCCCTGGTGCCACTACCCTTGATAGATGTGCCTTTTGAGAGAATTGCAATGGATGTGGTTGGCCCTTTAAACAAAAGTAAAAAGGGTAATAGATTTATCTTGTTAGTATGCGATTATACTACTCAATACCCAGAAGCAGTTCCAATGCGTACTGTCACAGCTTCAAAAGTGGCAGCAGAGCTTGCAAAAATTTTAAGCAGAGTGGCATACCAAAAGAAATGATTACTGATCAGGGTAGTAATTTTGGTGCTGCATTACTTAAGGAGCTGTACAAACTACTAGGTATTACCGACATAAGAACCTTCCCCTATCACCCTCAGATGGTCCTGTTGAGTGTTTTAACCAAACTCTAAAACGCATGTTAAAAAAAGTTTGTAAAAGGAGAAGGGAAAGATTGGGAACAATACTTGACACAGGCATCAACAGGGTTTTCACCATTTGAAGTACTGTATGGTAGGCAGCCAAGAGGGCCACTGGATGTGATAAAAGAAACGTGGGCAGATAAACCCACTCAGAAACAATCTATAACATCTTATATGTGTGCCCTAAGAAAGAAGCTGGCAAAATATGTTGAAATTGCCCATAGTAATCAGGAAGAGGCCTCAAACCAGCAGAAGATATACTATGACCATGGGGTACAAGAAAACGTTTTTGAGCCAGGTGAAAAGATTTTGCTACTGTTACCCACAACAGGAAAGAAACTGTTAATGAAGTGGCAAGGGCCTTATAGAGTGCTTAGACATACTAGCACCATTAACTACGAGACTGAGACCCCTGACTGGAAAACAGAAACAAGAAACATAGAAGCTGATGGCAAATAAGGACCGCAAGGCCCATCCGGTCTGCCCGTTTCTTTTTCTACCTTATGAATGTGCCATTGGCCTTTGCTCTGTCAATGGCCTGTCTATTCATACTCATCTGCATCTGAAAAATCCTACTAAGATATACCATGCTAACATCCTCAAGAAATGGGTTGAAAAATGCCAAAAGCTGCTTTGCTAGTTTTATCAGAAACTGATAAAGAAGATATTGATGTAGTTTATGATAGACCTGAACAAACTGTAACTGCTGATGCTGTAAAGATGAATGTTTCCTTAACCCCTGAACAAACTGCAGAAATTCATAACTTGCTAAAGACATTTAACAGTACTTTTACCACAGTACCAGGTCAAGCAAAAAGGTTCGAGCACGTAATGGTGCCAAGGAATGCTTGCCCTATTAGGCAAAAGGCATACAGGTTACTAGAGCAGTTAAGAGCTGACATGGTTAAGGAAATACAAAAAAAAAAGAACTGGGTATCACAGAAGAGCCGAAGAGCACTTGGTTATCTCCAATGGTAATTGTAAACAAAAAAGAAGGGGGTGTTAGAATCTGCCTTGATTTTAGGAAACTTAATCAAGTGTCAGAATTTGACAGTTATCCTATGTCCAGAATAGATGATTTGGTGGACAGACTGGGTGGTGCAAAGTATATCAGTACCCTCAATCTCACCAAGGGTTACTGCAAATCCCTTTAGCTAAAGAATCCAGAGACAAAACTGCATTTGCCACTCCTTTTGGATTCTATCAGTTCACCATCAAGCCATTTGGTTTAGATGGTGTGCCAGCTACATTCCAGAGCTACATGGATATACTGTAATTGTATCACCTCACACTGGTTATTGTGCTGTGTACCTGGATGATGTTGTGGTGTACAGTCCAGACTGGCAAAGTCACCTGGAACACCTACGAGCAGTTATCCAAGCTATCAAAAATGCAGGTCTGACTATTAATCCTACCAAATGTGCATTGGGCATGCAGGAAACCAGATATTTGGGTTATGTATTGGGAAATGGAGAAGTTAAGCCAGAAATTTCTAAATCAGAAGCTGTAGTTAACAGCCCTGCCCCTAAAACAAAGAAACATGTCAGATCATTTTTAGGGCTGGCTGGTTATTATCAGGGATTTGTTCCCAACTTTGCTGAGTTAGCTACTCCCCTAACTGAACTCACGAAAAAACAGTACCCAAATAATGTGAAATGGACCCCAGAGTGTGATGAAGCTTTTCAAGCCATTAAGGCTGCATTATGTTCAGCCCCATTTTAAGAAGCCCAGTTTTGAGAAACCATTTTTGTTACAAACAAATGCATCAAAGGTAGGTCTAGGTGCACTCCTGAGTCAAAATATAGATGAGATGGAACAAACTATTCTGTACATAAGTAGTAAGTTGCATGACAGAGAGAAAAGGTACTTCACCGTTGAAAAGGGCTGTTTAGCAGCAAGGTGGGCCATGGAGTCCCTTAAGTTTTATTTGCTAGGAACTGACTTTGTACTTATAACAGATCACAATCCTCTCTGTTGGCTTAACCAAATGAAAGATAAAAATTCCAGAATCACGTGGCGGAACCTGGCACTGCAGCCATTTAAATTCAAGGTGATATAAAAATCTGGTAAAGAGAATAGCAATGCTGATTTTCTGTCAAGATATGGATCAGGAATTGAGGGTTCTGAAGGTTGAAACACAAATGTATGAGTTTAAACTTTACTGTTTGCTGTACTGTTATAGAAAAAAAAGGATACTGCACATGTGCTTAATTTCTGAAAGTTAGAAGCTAATATTATTAGAGAATTAATAGAAAGTTTTGGACACCTGTTTGATAAAACAGGTTCCCTCTTAAGGAGGGGGATGTATGTGACAGGGTTGAATAGGACCCTGTCCCAGTTGTTATGGAGAGTTTGAAAGCAGGGATCTGTTCTGTTCTTTCCTATCCTGTCTCTTGTCTGTCTGGTTGCGCAACCAGATTTTCCTGTGAGACCTAGGATTTGATCAACCCAACAGTCTTGCAGTTCTTTGCCTCTCACTGTCTTTCAGTCTTCCCTTGGTGTTTGTGTTTTTTCCTCCCTTGCATATCTGCTGGTATGAAAATATATGTAAATCAGTATGTGGAAATGTAACTGATATTGGGATCCCTTTGTTTAGAAATTATGTAGTGTTACTGTTGAAGTATATATAATTATAGTTGGAGATGATTGCAAAAAGCTATTGGGAACTCAAGGGGTTAACCTGAGAGCATTTTTAAGCCCTTTTTCAGAAGATGTGGAGAAGGGGCCTCAGTTCTGGGACATTGTGTTCTTGCTGCACCTACCTGAAAGTTACAAGAACATTTTAGAAAAAAACAGGATGGTTGTTAAGGAGGGGGGTTGCAAAGACTTATAAGAGAGAGCTGCAATGTTTTGGGAGACACAGATCAAAGGAAAAATCAGATGGATCTTCCCTGTTTATTCTGCCTTTGTAAACAGTTATTCTGAACAATTTTATTTTTTTATGTTACTGCTAGCACTAATAAACACTTTTTGTGAATTCTACAACTGCTCCTGTTTTTTCCTATGCTTCCTGACCTGTGCCTCGATGACAGGATGCACCTAACTTGAGAATTCTAGGTTCCATCCCATCAGGGCCTGTGATCCCATGAGGGGACCGCTTGTAGAGGACACGCAGGATGTCCAACCTGGTGACCGGATGGAGGACCAAGGGGGTGGGTCAGGTGGGGGCTGGGGTGGGGAGGATCAATGTGGGTGGGTATGTCAGTGGTGGGGTTAGGCAGGGAGGTGAAGACTGAGTTGAGAACGTTAGCAATAGTGTATGGGTTATTGTAGGAGACGTTGTTGATTAACATGTCTCTGAGGTTTGTGGGCTATTACAGCCCATTATATGGTTGATTTGTGCCCAGTACCTTTTCGGGTCACTAGAGGAGGCATGGAGGCATAGTTACTTTTGGCTGCACTGATCTCTTTCTTACATGAGTTTTGCAGGGATCAATAAGTGACGAAATCAGAATGAAGTGAGGAGGCTTTCCATCTGCTCCAGAGCTTATCCTGAGACTTAAGCAGGTGGAGAAGGGGGTGAGTTAGCCATTTGTTAGGCAGTCCCCGTACTCTGCGCCTAATGGAAGGGATGTGCTTGGACTGCAGTGAGTGCAGAAAGTTGGTGAAGTTTTCGACAGCCAAGTCAATATTGTCCATGGTGTATATGGGAGTCCAGTCAACATGCTGAAGATCAGTAAGAAAAGCTGTGGTGTCGAGGGTAGAGAAGTCAGACATGGTGATGATTTTGGGTGAGTACGAGGGAAGGCAGCATCTCAGACACTGGTAACAGGCGAAAGGTCACTAACAGAGTCAGGTAGCACAGTAACAGAGGATATCCTATTGGGTCTATTGGTGAGAATCCAGTGGAGGAGTGTATGACTATTTCCATTGTTAGAGTGTCTTGTAGGCACAGTGACAAGCTGGGTAAGGTTAGCCTTACTCATACTGGAGTCTAGGATAGGTGAGCTTGGACTGAGCCAGTCCTGATTGAAGTTACCAAGGCATATCACTTCATTGTTTTTGGTGGCCTGGGGTGGGAATACCTGGAATTCCTCTAGCCCTAGTTTGCAGGAAACAGGGGGCACATAGGCACAAAAAAAGTGCAGTTTCTTGGAATCTTCCAACAGAAGCAGTGCATGAAGTACCTCGCAGGACATGAACGAGGGGCAAGGCATTAAGGTTAGGTTTAGATGAGGATTAAAGAATAATGCCAGGCCACCACCCCTTCTGGATGAGGGCCAATAAACCCTGAGCATGTTATAACCAGGGAGGGTACACAGAGTGTCAGGATGAGAAGGCTTGAGCCAGGATTCAATAATTGCTAGGAGATCAGGCCCATGGGTGACAGACCATGCCACTAGTTCCACATGATTTGCCAACAGGCTTCTTATATTTAGGTGGCAAATCTTTAGACCACTAGAATGTGGTCCAGCTGGGGAACCATCCAGAATGCGAGAGGGCCCAGATGCCATGGGACCAGGGTTAGTTTCTACATCACCTGATAGGGATAAGGAGAGGACCATAACCCAGGTAGCAGTGATCGAGAAGGCGAAAAAGGTCTTAGCTTGAGAGTGGCATACAGGCCTGATAAGGTATCTAATAAGGCAGAAAATCAGTTTAGGTCTATGAAGCTGAACAGGGCCTGGGGGCCAATGAGGGAGAAGTAGCAGATTGGAAAAAGTAAAGTCCCCCGCATTGACATCAGGGCCAGGTGGAGCAACAGGTAGAGAGGTAAAATATTCTAGGGTAATAATGGAGCAGAATGGAAGCAGTAGTACTATTAGATAAAGAGAAGGTTGCATGATGATGATGATAGGGAAATAGGTATCCAAAGGGTAAAAACGGCAGCAATCTCGGTAACATGAAGTAGATAGCAGTAGTCATTAGGAGCACAGCTGCACATAATGTATCCTACTACTTTAACTCTGTAGGCCAATCAAAGAGGGTTAAGGGCAAAGCAAAGGAGTATTTAATAAAGAAAGGAGGTGGGGGAGGGAGGAGGGTGGACCAAACTACCAATCCCAAGAAGGAGCAAGGAAGAAGCACAGTCCTTATATCATTAATTAGGCAGAGCCAGTCCAGCTGCTATGCCAGAAAAAGGCGCCAAGTTTAAATTGCTTTGCTCCATGTGCTGGGAGATTCTCCTAGTCCGTGCCTGCAGTGATTAACTCAGGTGCCAGTGGCAGTCCAAGAAGGGGCTGGGGAGGGTACAGAACACTAGCCCTCAGACCCAGCAAGAAAGGAGGAGAAAAATCATTAGATATAGCAGACTTGGCAGCTTAAGGCAAGGGGAGAAGCTACAGGAGAGAGACAAATTCAGGGTGGGGGATGGAGCTGGGGTGAACAGCAGGTAAGGGATAGGGACTAGAGAAAGAGCAGAAAAAGGAAAAAAAAAACAGCTAACGCTTATAACAGGCAATCTTATGGAGACTGGAAATATAGTGAAGCAAAATGGTACAGAGCTAACAATTAATTCAGCAAGTTCCTGACAATCTAATATCAGAAAATGAGCAAATAGATAAATTGCACAGAAGTAAAAAAATCCTAAAATGATATCCAGTCCAAAAAACCAAGCCCATGAAGGAGCGAGGAAGGAGCACAGTCCTTATATCATTAATTAGGCAGAGCCAGTTCAACTGCTGCACCAGAAAAGGGCATCAAGTTTAAATTGCTCTGCTCCGTGTGCTGGGAGATTCTCCTAGTCCGTACCAGCAGTGATTAATTTGGTGTCAGCGGCAGTCTGAGAAGGGGCTGGGGAGGACACAGAACACTGGCCTTCAGGTCCTGCAGTGATTAATTTGGTGGCAGCAGCAGTCCAAAAAGGGTCTGGGGAGGGCACAGAACACTAGCCTTCAGACCCTGCAGTGATTAATTTGGTGGCAGTGGCAGTCCGAGTAGGGTCTGGGGAGGGCACAGAACACTAGCCCTCAGATCCTGCAGTGATTAATTTGGCGGCAGTGGCAGTTGGAGAAGGGGCTGGGGAGGGCACAGAACACTAGCCCTCACACCCAGAAGGGGCTGGATATTAGAATTATTAACGCGGACATTTACAGTTCCATGATATGCTTGCATGTGTAATGTTTTCATATTCGTACAGGTTATGTTTCAGAACTCATAGATGAGGTCTTCAGCGTTAGTTAGCAGAATTCCTACCTCACCAGATTGCAAGGACCGCTAACACGGTTAGATCTGTCCCTCCATTCCTTGCTTCTAGACATGACAGACCGGACAAGGATCGACTTGTTAGAGATCATTGGTCTTGATTTAATAAGGTATAGATTGTAAGCTTGTGTCAATACACATTCCATGTCACCTTACATGTGTTTGATATAAGGACTGCAGAATGACTTTATATATTTTTAAACTAAAGATAGGTATACACTGGAAGAGTGTTTTTAGCCATAAAGGTGCATTGTACATGCATTGTTATCTTAGGAGTATCAGGGCACTGCCATCAACAGTTAATCATGACACAAAGGGAACTGAACTGTGGTAAAGGCACCAAGAAAACATGCAGCGATGTAGATGATACCAGGAGGTAACATGTCAGTTATATTGATGCCTACAGAAACTGTTGGATTGCAAATAAGGACTGTCGGACACTTTGGAGTTCTAGCAAGGCATGCTTACATAATGGCATAAAGGCATCACATGCAAAAGTGTCAGTTTTGACAGTGCATTGTTACTGTACATGTCAAGGAACAGGAAATGACAACATTTTTGTGATTTGTTTTGGAGTTCTCATGCTGTTTCTTCTTAGATAATTGTACTCTAAATTGGAAAACAGTAGTTGTAATGCTGATGCTGTGATGTGGAGAAATACATTTAGTTTTTGTAAATGGCCAATGATTAGTTTGCTATAATTACATGAAGTAGTAGTAATGTCCCATGACTTTTTGAAACATGGCTTGCTTTATGGAAGTATTCAGGAGGGCACAGGTTCTATCACTTCCCATCAGAGAAAGCAGGGAGATGTCTGGTCATGAAAGGAGAATGGTAAACAACAGTAAAAGAATCACAAACATGAAATGCACAGGGGAATATGTCACCTTCTCATTGAAAGGAATACATTGTTCAGCATTCTTCAGCAGAACTGTTATTTTGATTAGCCACTCCTGTATTGTGGTCATAACTTTCTCAACATGTCACATAAAAGGTAAGCAATTCTCCACAACAGACTGTGGGTTATGCTGTCATTTACCCATGCCTGCTGTGATTCATTCTCAAACCTGTGGGCTGAATGAGTAAATCACAGAGAAAGTGAGTAAATCACAGCATAACCCACACCCTGGAGTGGTTTATTGCCATCATACCATGTGGCCCCTCCTACCAGTATCATAAAAAAATCAAGGATACAGTTCCTTTCTTTGGTAGTTGTATTAGATTTCTGAACTGTAATGGTTATACTACCAAGAATACTCCATTGATACAGATGTCAGGGTTTCACCAATTCACTAGTCTAAATACCACTGTAACCCACTGCACCTGGTGTTCGGTGCAAGCTAGTACTATACTGCCACGCATCATAGAAAAACAATAACCAGGCATATATGTAGGCCAGTCAATGTAAGTCACTCTTGTACTGGTGAAAAACAGTGGCTATTCCTCTCTGGAGACCCACACAAAGACATTAAATTCAAAACTGGTGCATGTAATGGTGTAAGCGGCAACCAATAGATGCATGATGGGATACACTGCTGCACCATGGACACCTCAACATATTGTGGTACAACAGTGGTCTTGGCACATAAAAAGGCACAATTGTGCCAACCTCTGCCTTATGGCACGGGGTCAATGAAAGGTTGTTCCGCTTGCTCCTTCATGCAAGGGTAAGCATTCCCTTACCACCGATGGCCTGTTCAACAACGGAAATACGCATCCACAGTGGTGTGCTGGCACCCACCCGCAGGTCCCTTATGTTTGCCATAATATTGTCATTTAATGAAGCACCCTTCATAGATTGTCCAGTGCCCCTCCTCTGGATCCACGATATTGGCCATCATGTTCTCATATATGACAGGCTGTGACTTTGCTGTTGTAGTGCCCCACCACTGTCACAGGTGGTGTCCACCACCACACAGCCACACACAATCCCAAAACAGAGCCATTGAAAGGCACAGCCCTCCTCTCACCTACTTGGACAGGGACCAAATAAATGTCAGTGTCCACCTTCTGTACAGTGTACACAGTCATGGTGTACACTTTACAGTAGGCGATAAGGGACAGATTGGCCACCGTGGGGACAAGCATATGTGATGGGGAAGGTGACTATCAACTAGTCTTGTTTGGGCTATTTTGGGACAGTGAGGTGGTGTGCACTATCTGTGGCAGTAAATGGTCATTGAAGATCCCAGCACAGGGTGCTTCAATACATGACAGTATGACGGTGGATATCAGTGATAAGGAGGGGCCTGCTGTCAAGCAATGAGGGGTGCTTTATTAAATGATAATATGATGGGCAACATTATGGTTTGGGTAAGGGTGGCCAGAACACTACCAATGAAGGGGGATTAATGAAATTATATTGTCAAGAGGACAGTAGGAATCAGGAAGGGATGCCAGTACATAAATAATACAGGGGCTCGTATTACATGATACTATGACATAAAATATTGTGGAGCATGTACTTTAGGTATATTACAACAGTAACTGGTGTCATGTAAGAGTTAATATCACTGAGCGTAATCGCCGCTGAGGTGGGGTGGCTGTGACACATGATCGCAAATAGGGTCACTCTAGCATAGGAGATTTTACTAAGTAGCGTGACTCCTGGGCCATTTGGACTTACAGTACTTAGAATTCCACCCTCTGTGACATTTGTAAGAAATGAATTGTAATAGATAAAACACCTTCTCTCTACCACATACCCCTAGCAACATATCTCCACCACGTGTTGAATGCACAGGTGGCGCATGCACATTTTTGGGCAGTAAGCTTGTGGTTGACACAAGCTGCCATTGCTAGTTGGTCATATTGCATTATGTAGGGGAAGGAGGACATGCACCATTATTTGTGGCGCGAAGACTTTGCAATGGGGTTCTGGGTTGGAGAATCACACCCACTGTGTCCAGAACAAGTGCTCTTGATGATAATCTGAATGACAGCAACGACAGGTGCAGTGTGATATGGCACCTCATAACTGGAAGACAGCTGGATACACAGTGCACCCATACATCAGAGATGCTGTCATACCAAAGTAGTTACTGCAAATCAGAAATGAGGCAGGCATGTGGGAACATATCTGCTTAGCAAAGGCATAGTTAGGCCTGAGATTGCATGCTGTGGTTGCCATGACTGGGGGAAGGGGCACGTGCACACTGCTATGGTCCAGTGTACCTTATGTGCCTTCAGTAACTAGATGTTGGTTTCTTTATGACAGTTGTATTCACTTTTACTTCATCCAGTCAGAAAAGAAAATGCAGAAATGAGATGCAGACAATGCACACTTGTTGAAATTTATGTTTTCTGAATTGTGTTGCTATCACAATAATAGTTGTTTTTTGAGTGAACATATAAAGAAGGAATGTAACTATAATTAATCATTTTTTAGTAACTTGTGATGAGATGTGCCAAAGTTTAACGTATCCTAATACCCATTCATGTGTCATTAGCAATTGTATCACATCCGGAGTATCTGAATGGAGAATATAAAGAGAAGGATGTGTCATCAGCTGCTTATGGTTAGTTACTGCTTTTCTGCAGTACCCCCCCTCATTAATTCTCTGAAATTCTGCAGTTTTGCAATTTCCTAACTCCATCCTCCCCTTTCCTCATCACATACGTCAAATACCTTTATCCCCTATTTATTCATTTCTGCAAATCCCCGAGCATGGTGTACATCCCATAAGGGTGTATGCCAAATCCATCCCTTATTTGCTCCCATCTGGAAATCCCCTTTCGGGGTTTACATCCCAGAGGGGTGGAGGACCAATTCATCTGTTATGTGCTCCCCTCTGCAAATCACCTGGCATGGTTTACATCCCAATGGTGTGCAGGACACATACATCCGTTTTATGCATCCCTCTTCCAATCCCCTTGAGGGGTTTACATCTCAGAGGGGTGAAGGGCAAATGCATCTGTTATGTGCTCCCCTCTGACATTCACCTTGTGGGTTTTACATCACACATGGGTGGAGGCCCAATACATCCCTTATTTGATACCCTCTGCCAATCCCCTTGTGGGTTTTACATCCCAGAGGGGTGCATGGCCGATACATCAGTTATGTGCTCCCCTCTGCCAATCCCTTTGTGGGTTTTACATTCCAGAGGGGTTGCAGGAGCAATACATCATGTATGTGCTACCCTCTGCCAATCACCTTTGGTGGTTCACATCCCACAGTTGTGGCAACCCAATACAAATATTACCTGGTCCCCATGTAAGCCCCTTGTGGGGTTTACATCCAAGAATGGTGTACGTAAATGTGCTATCTTCATCACAACAAGAATTTCTTCAATGTGTACCAAATAGTAATAAATACAGAGACACAGTGTTACTGCATAAAATGCATGGAAGAGCATTTTAAAGACCCAAAAGCCAATACATATGCCATATCTGTCAACAAGGATGATGGCTGATGCCCATTGCAGGTAGTCCTCCTTACAGTTTCACCCTAAGGCAGCATCACTCCATGATGATGCATTATGGTGAAACTGGTAGATGGCGGTGTCCAAGTTGAGAAGCATGGTGTACATACTAGCTTTTGGCACTTTAAAATGTTGTTTATGAAGTTTATGCACTAACAATGTGTCTTTGCATTTATTATAAGTTGGTAGATGTAGAAATTCTTGTTGTGATGTGGATTGATTAATTTCCAGCACGTTCAGCTGTTGAATCTTTTTTTTGGTGTGAAATCTGCTATACAACCTTCTCCCACATCCCCCTATTTTCACATACAGTAGTACTTACTTTCTTCCCCAGCTACAACAAATCAAATATGACTGTATTGAAGTGTTTGTGGTTATGTTTATGTTCCTGTATCTGTGTATTAAAATCTTACTCATTTATTGCAATGTTTTCAACACACAGTTGCTCTATGTATTGTTTGAACTAGATGATGTATTCATCTTGTACTTCCTCTGCTTATCCCCATGATGCATCTGGAAATGGTGTATTGCAGTTCACTGTGTCTTTCCTGTCGAAAGTTATCAAATTAAATGAAAGAAATAAATGCTTTCATTTCCAAACAGTGCAAAAACTATTTGAGGGTTCTGTGACTTGCCCTGACAAAATCAAGCATTACCCACTGGTACCGGACCTCTGCCTGTTATCCCATAGGTAAAGCAGCGGTAATAATCATGGTGCATTTGTGCAGGCATAGTCCGGTCATGAAGAGGTTCAGCTAGCAGAAGGGGTTCAAAGATCAAATGCAGGAAGGAGACAAGAATACACATGGAAGAAGCTCAGAAGTAGATGACAAGAGGTGACATGTACCTTATACAGAACAGTGAAGCATGCATAAGTGGTGCTTGCTGTTCAATCGTACATCCCTTGGCTTCACAAGGACATGAACTACACAGGGACATCACAGATAGGGGGTACACATATGATTTAGGAGGGACACAAAGTAAACAGTATGAGTACAGATTGAGGCCCATAACTATGTAACAGTAAAGAGAGACAGTGGAGCCATGATTGAGAACAGTGACATTCATTTGAGGGGGGAACAAGCAAAAAAGCATAAGTGTGAAGCAGACAACTGTAAAAGGGGAGAACATAAGAGCTGAATGTCCAAACTGTAACTATTGACATAAAGACTGAATAGAAAATGGAATGCACTACAAAGTATAAAAAAATGTTGTAGGTGCCGTATTGGTCCTTTTAAGAACAGATCCAGAAACAAATGATTTGATGCCTTTTATTGGACCAACATGGATGTTATAGAAAAGAACAAAGTGCTCTAGCTTTCAAACCAACCAGGTCCTTCTTCAGAAGCTTTGTGGCAGTTATTTCAAATATCCCATACTATTAACACCAGATTATATTGAAAAAACACAAATAATTCTCATTGGTTTAACATATACATTTAAAACATAACAGAAGATTACATCAGAGAAGCTAATTAACACCAGTATGCCTTTAACCGAGGAGCCTCAGAAGGGCAAAGGTTATCAAGAATTCTCTACAGCCAGAGAATTCTTGTCACATAAATTTTAAAATGTCTCAGTATGCCAAAAAAGCATTCTAGTGATAAAAAAAAAACCTTGGGGTGGCATTCTCTCTAATACATATAAGATGAGCTTACAACTTATATTCCAATTGTCCTGGTATATTAAAGAACAGATAATGAGAGACACAATCCTGAAATTAGGTATAACTGCAAGTTGAAAACAAGCCTCAAATTAACATACACATCTATACATGATGCATGATAGTATCACTTGTAAGTGTAAGTGCCAAATAAAAAAATACAAAAATACTTGTCAAGGACCCCCAAGAAAATGAGACCATGAGCCTGATAAGTGCAGATTTCAACACAGAGTCCGTGTATAACAAAAATGCACAGAATCAGTCTAAGGAATCTAAATGAAAACCCAAAGGAATTACACCTTTTATGAACCCCCAAGTAAATGAGATATGCATCTTGGTTATATGACACATTACTCCACTTAAACTTACACAGACCTTTACTTTAAAAGATGGACATAAATACTTTAGTTCTTCAGTGGGCCTTTGATTTTGTAAGTTTATGGTTATCTACATGTTGACTTCTCACCTTAACTCTGTGGTCAGTGCGTTTGAGTGTGTGTGTGTATACACTGATGTATGTATGTGTGTGTTTTGTGTGTGTTTGGTATGGGTTGTGTTTTTGTGTGTTGTGGGTATTGTGTGTGTGTGTGTGTTTTGTTTATTGTGCGCAGTGTGGTGTGGTGTGTGTGTGGATTGTGTTTGTTATATTTGTTGTGTGTTGTGGTTGTGTGGGGTGTGCAGGGGTGTGTGTGTGGGGGGGGTGGTGTGGTGTATGTACACACATATGTGTGGGGGGAGCGTGGCATGGGGCAATTGTTATGTGGCTAGGACACTTAGTTTCCACATATAGTGTACATTTACTTCCTTCTACTAGTTGTCAGTGGTTGGATTACACACTGTCACATTTTAAATCTGCTCATATTAAGATGCATATCTCATTTACTTGGGGGTTCATAAAAGGTGTAATTCCTTTGGGTTTTCATTTAGATTCCTTAGACTGATTCTGTGCATTTTGTTATACACGGACTCTGTGTTGAAATCTGCACTTATCAGGCTCATGGTCTCATTTTCTTGGGGGTCCTTGACAAGTATTTTTGTATTTTTTTATTTGGCACTTACACTTACAAGTGATACTATCATGCATCATGTATAGATGTGTATGTTAATTTGAGGCTTGTTTTCAACTTGCAGTTATACCTAATTTCAGGATTGTGTCTCTCATTATCTGTTCTTTAATATACCAGGACAATTGGAATGTAAGTTGTAAGTTCATCTTACATGTATTAGAGAGAATGCCACCCCAAGGTTTTTTTTTTTTTTTATCACTAGAATGCTTTCTTGGCATACTGAGACATTTAAAATTTATGTGACAAGAACTCTCTGGCTGTAGAGAATTCTTGATAACCTTGCCCTTCTGAGGCTCCTCAGTTAAAGGCATACTGGTGTTAATTAGCTTCTCTGACATAATCTTCTGTTATGTTTTAAATGTATATGTTAAACCGATGAGAATTATTTCTGTTTTTTCAATATAATCTGGTGTTAATAGTATGGGATATTTGAAATAACTGCCACAAAGCTTCTGAAGAAGGACCTGGTTGGTTTGAAAGCTAGAGCACTTTGTTCTTTTCTGTAACATCCATGTTGGTCCAATAAAAGGTATCAAATCATTTGTTTCTGGATCTGTTCTACAAAGTATAAGAACTTTTATAAAGAAATGGCAGACAGCATCGAGAGATGCATTGTTAGAGGTATCTAGAAGAAAGTGGTAATAGTAGGCTGTGATAAATGAGGTGGGTAAATAAGAAAGTGTGTAGCTTGGTCACCTGTCTTATCATAGAAAATTACACAACAACCAAACTACATACAGTACATATATCAAAATGGCAAATAATGATGGCTTCTCCATATGCTCACATGTTGGTACCTTCCATACATCCAGTCTGTTAATGAAAAGCTGCAAATACAATGAAGTCAGATGAAACTGGTACTATCACAGTACTGGTTTGCTTACTTGAACTGTTCTTACACTGCATGAAAACCAGTGTAGGATTCCAAGGAGAATTTGTTATGTATGGCCAAAACCACATAGGCTGTCAGTCCTATTCCCTTGGCCCAAACGTTGCCACACCCAATATACAAATCTCCTGCAGGTCATATACTGCAGCAACCTGTAAAGGATCAATGGGAAAGATTTAGGGGTAGGTATGGAAGTATAACAATACTGTGTCAATGACTGCTCTTTCTGCAGACCTTGTTTATTGTGCTGCAACAGTAATCATAGAAGGGTACTTGCTGCTCTGTAGGGAGGAGTGGGTGCTATAGTCAGAGTGGTAACACATGCTGACTTCCATGTCATCCTTGGTGCTGCAACATACCGTAACAGCATATCATAGGTGTGATACTCTGACGCTGTGAATTAGATTTACAGTGGCAGCACACCTACAAATCATTCACAAGAGTGACAATAACATGCTGTGTGAGTGAAAGGTAAGGAGGCAGTCCCCCGGCATCAAAATTGTTTTGTTTTTTTTAGTCTTTGGTAACCGGGTAAGGCCCACTAGGCACAAGTGCACAGTACATTGGAGTAAGTATTGTCTAGCAAATGTCCTTGTTACAGTTACCAGACATGTCATCAAGCTCAATGGTGAATGGTGCTAATAAACCTTGGTTGCATGACCATTCCCGACACAGGTGCCAGGAGCAAAGTTATTCAGAGACACCATACAGGAAAAGTGACCTTGGATGATCATTTCTGATACACTGCTGGTACGTAAAGTGTGTGACAGGCAAGTGTAGAAGGCTGAAGGGATGCATAAGCAAGGTATTCATCAGCTGAAATAGGGAGGTAATAATACACCTGTATGGATCACTACCGAGGACACATCTATAGTACTGTATACAGTTGTGGAGGCAACACTTACATAAAGATATACATAGGGTGCAGTGGGACCAAAGAAGAACAATCAAAGTGGTGCATTGCATAAACCCCAAAAACATACGTTGCAAGTCCAAATGAATTAACTAGGAACTCCATGGAGTAAATATGGGAAAAAGGGGTATATGATATGTACATCCAAGCAACTCCCATGCGTGAATAATAAAAATGAAACAATAATTGTAAAAAGAATAATATAACTTGGAACAAAGTTAACACTATGATGACATAATTGGGAAAAGGTCATATAAAAGTGTATGCAATACTTCTTTAAAGAATGAGTTGATGACTCATGGAACAGTCTCCAAGACACAGTTTAGTTACATAAAGGCAAAGATCTTAGATTATGGTAGGGTGGGTGTTGCTAAAATGGAGAGTTGTATCTCAGAGGCACTTACAAGGAGGGGGATAGGAGGGGGAGTTGAGGAAAAGTGGGAACACCTAAAGGGAGTCTTGGAGGAGGTGACATACCAATGCATCAGTATGTTAAACAAAGGCAAGAGAAGGAGGCAACCACTATGGTTCTCAAGAGAGGTGACAGATAAGGTAAAGGCCAAATTGACAGGTTTCAGGAACTGTAATGAGACTCACAGGGATGAAGACAGGCAGGTGTACCTAAGGAATCTAAAGGAAGCAGGGAAGGATGTAAGGAATGCAAAGGCACAGACAGAGGAAGGATACACACAGACATTGAAGAAAGGGGACCAGACATTCTCTGGGTACATCAGCGAAAGACAGAAAGCTGGGGTGGGGGGGATTGTGAGGAACATGAGGGATCCAGGTGAGTGTAAGGAGGGAGACTGGGAAAAGGCAGAAAAACTGAACAAATACTTCAGTTCAGTATACACTGCAAAGAGATAGGGTTAGGGAGCACAGATGGGTAACAGATACAAAGGGGGAAGAGGTAACAACAAGTCTAGTCACAGTGGAGATCAATTATGGAGGAGGTCACAAAAGTGAAAGTGGACAAAGCAATGGGGCAAGATGACATACAACAGAGGATATTAAGGAAACTGCAAAGAGAGGTCACAGCACCCCTGGCAGACATGTTCACAGAGTCACTCAACACATGAGTGGTTATGGAAAACTGGAAGAGGGCACATTTGGTCCCTCTACACCGAGGAGGCAGGGAACACTTTTCTGGTCAGCGCCACCTCAGTAGTGGTTAAGATCATGGAGGTGCTGTTTAAGGAAAGAATAGTCACACATTTGGAGTCCAACAGTGACCAGAATCAGAGGCAACATGGCTTCACAGCAGGAAGCACATGTCAGATGAATCTAATAGATTCTTTGGGATGGGGTGACAGAAAAAAAGGAAATGGGGGGTCGCCTAACTCGATTTTAGTAAGGCCTTTGACACTGTCCCACACAGGAGGCTGGTTAACAAGATGGGTCATCTGGGCATGGGGCACAAGGTGGTAAGCTGGGTTAGAAACTAGCTAATGGACAGGAGGCAGAGGGTGGTGGTAAATGGGATCCAATCCTGGAAGAGAGGGTGACCAACAAGGTACCACAGGGATCAGTCCTTGGGCCAGTCCTGTTCAATGCTTTCATTAATGACATTGCGGTATAGCTGTAGTGAACAGTCTGCCTGTTTACAGATGGCAGCAATATCTGCAACAGGGGAAGATACTCCAGATGGGGTAGAGAAATGAAGAGGGACCTGCGGAACCTTAAAAAATGATCTTAGCCATGGCAACTGATGTTCAATTGAAAGAAGTGTAAAATAATACACCTGGGATGGGGGAGCCATGGGGAGAGCTACAGGATGGTGGCGGGTAAGTTTCTGACCATCACCAAGGAAGAAAGGGACCTGTGGGTTATCTTTTCAGACAACCTAAAGGTGTCTAAGCACAGTACCAAGGCTGCTGGAAGGACCAATGACATGCTAGTGTGCACAGGCAGAGGTATCACTGGCAGAAGGCATGAGGTGGTGTTGCCGTTGTATGAAATGCTGTTGAGGCCTCACCTAGGGTACTGATTGACTTTCTGAAAACTGCACCTTTGCAAGCACATTGATAGGGTGGAGGCAGTCCTGAGAATGGCGATTAAGATGCTACAGTGCTTGCACCAGAAAACATATGAGGTGACACTAAAAGAACCTCATTGATTACTCACTGGAGAAGAAGAGGGATTCGGCAGGCACATGATAGAAACATTCAAGTACCAACATGGTGCTGGGGAGGAGACATCTTCCAATATATGAGGAGTACAAGAATGAGGGGACATGATATAAAACTGGAAGGTGGCAGGTTAAGGGGAAATGTAAGGCTGTTTTTCTTCACGGAGAGGGTGGTGGACACATAGAATAGTCTACTACAGAAGGTGGTGGGAGCGAGTACAGTGGAGAGATTTAAACATGCCTAGAACAGTCATAAAGGAACCATCGAGGTGTGAAGAAGGGGTGAAAGCCATTAACCAGAGCAATAGGGTCATTGACCACAAACTAGTGTAGGCCTTAGATGCAGAGTGGATGGGCCTAGCTAACCTTATGTGCTGACAATTTCTATGTTTCTATGCTGTTATGTTTGTAAAGTGGGTGTGCCGATACTGTAGAGCAAGTGTTGTCTGTGTTGTCAGTATAGGTAAGAAATATGCAGCAGATACCATCAGAAAGTAGCATGCTGTTTTGAACAGATTTGTATGACAGTCACACATGAGTACCAAAGACTGGTAGCATGTCAGTTCAGTGACTCAATTACAGCAAGTCAATTACAGCGACTCATTTACAGCGACTGCAATAATAATGAGCTACCAATATCAGCGAGTCATAACTTTAGCAAGACCGGTGGCAGTAAACTACCTCCAAGGTCCAGGTGTGCCTCAGAGGATGTTGTTTTAGAAATAGCAGGGGGTTCGGGGGGGGTAGCCCCCCTGCATGACTCAGTGAAGTGGATAATTGGGAACAGGTGTGGGGTGGGTATTTAAAGTGTGCATGGTGTGTTGTGGGGGTGTTCAAGGATGTCAGTAGAGTATATTCGGAGACAGTGTGGGATGCCCCTCCTGTTTATGGGGGCTTTGTCTATTGGAGGGATAAGGCTGTTGCCCAGAAGATATATTGGCATTCTGTATGGTCCCGGTATGAATATTTGCATGGATTGGCATATAACTGTCAGCTACATATGTAGAATGTTAGCTGAAATTATATGCGCTGTAATTGAAGTTCACTGTAATTGCCTTCGCTATACATGAGTCGTTGAAATTGCAGTCGCTGTAATTAAACTGCCGAATTGACATGGAACCCCACAGACTGTATCTGGGAACCAGAGTCAGCCAGGGAAAGCAGGAGTGCAAAGGTGAAAAGTGTGGAAACAATCTCCCCAGAAATTAAGAAAGGAGACAACACCTCTTTCAGGTCCATTACTGACAAAAAAGAAGAGCAAGGGTTGGAGGGGGACCTATAAAATGCAACAATCCTAATGAAATATTTTGGTTCAGTGTTCACAGAAGAGGGGGAAGGAAAAGGTCCACTACTGGGGGATAGGAGCACCACTGTGAGATAGCTGCACTAGCCCGTTTACAGAGGAAAGAGTCTCAATGACACTGCGAAAGGGGAACAAGGCTATGGGGCCATATGAGGTACATCCAAGAATATTAAAAGAACTTAGAGAGGTGCTGGCAGCACCAAAAACAGCACGATTCAACAAATCAACAAAGACAGAGGGGATACAGGACAGTGTAGGAGGTCAACTGTAGTCCATCGCCACAAAAGTAAGAACAGGGAGGAGGATGACAACTACAGGCCAGTCAGCCGCATATTAATAGTGGGGAAATTAATGGAGTCCCTGCTACAGGAAAGGATTGTGATATATCTTCAATCCAAGAGAACACAGGATAAAAGCCAACATAGATTAAGAACAATGTGATATATTTCCACGACTGAATTACCAGAGAGATCGAGAGGGGTGGGACAGTGGATATGACCTACCTGTATTTCAAAAAGTCCTTTGACATCATCACAAATAGGAGGTTGAGAAATAAGGTGGCTAACCTAGGAGTGGGCCATAAGGTGGTAAACTGGGTCAGAATCTGGGGTTCCATGTGATAACTGCAATCATGGAAAAACGATTGCAGTTTAGGTGAGTGTACATCGCCGAAAATCAGTTTCGGCAATGTATACTCATGGCGCACAGCAAAAGAAAGCCGGAGACTTTGATTTTTTTTTTATGCTGGGGACTGTGACAAGTGCACCAAAGGCTATATGAGGAAAGGGTAGATGACCTCAACATGTATTCCCTTGAGAAGAGGCTAGAGAGGGGGAATATAATAGAGACATTCAAGCACATCAGGTGTATACACAAAAAAACAATGGGTAACATCTTTCTGAAAAGAAGTATTAGTAAAGCAAAAGGGTATAATATAAGGCTAAAGGGGGAAAGGATCAGAGGCTACATGAGGAAGTACATCTTCTCAGAAACAGTTGTGGATGCTTGTAACATCCTCCCTGCGAAGGAGGTTTTGGCAAAAATAGTAGGTGATTTTGAGAATACATGGGCTAGACATAACAGTACTCTAGCTGTAGGGAAGAGATGGTAAGCCACAGATCAGCTCGGGTCTGCAGTAATGCATTAGGTAGTCAAAGGTAGTAGACTTTGTGGCCCACACGGTACTTATCTGCTGTCATCCTCTCTGTATCTGTGTGTATGTGTGTGCCATCACTGATGAACAGTTACAGTGATCACTCAGTGTGCCATATTGTCTTCGGCCATCACAATACATATGTGGCCAATAGCACTCTAACAAAGATAGACCAGCAGTCTATCATTGGGATCAGGCAGTCAGGGCCCTTGAGAGGGTGGAGGAGCAGGAGATAATTCTCAGGGCACAGTGCAAAGATGGGGCCATGCCTCACAGCCTTTTGTATGCAAGGAAGGTGCTGTGAGCTGGTAGGGGCACCAGAGTCTGAACTTTTGCCGGGGCCCGAAATTCCTCTTAAGGGGCCTCCAGGCAGTTAGTGTTACTGAAACGTCACTGACAGTATGCTTCAACCCAAACCAAACTACTCTGTAGGATAACTAGCATTTTGTAGTACAGTACTGGTAACTAAGGCATACCACATAATGACATCACACGTAGAGTAGCACCACTCAGATTATTATACATGTGTGACACGGTACTACATTAGCACTACATAGACAGTTACATTTCTATGACTGACTACCCACAGAGCACAACAATCAATATGGCTGTATGTCTGCTGCTTTGTTGCATGATATCAGTGGACATGGTGGGATTTGAACATAGAATGATATTCTCCATGGAACCACAACTCTGTTGCATATGTTACTGTGTGTGTTTCTTTGCTGCTTCATAGTACAGAAATACATAGTTACAGCAAAGTATCCATCATTTGGAATGTAGTGATTATTGCCTTTTGAATTCCATACATAACAACACATAATGTAGGTACACGGCTGTAGAAAAAAGCAATGAGGGGCAATCTCTGTTTCCTTTTAGCTGTCACTTGTGAAATGTTGGGAGTGGGGGGTAGGACAGCTGCCTTGTATTATCATCTTGAGGCTGTCTGATGCACTAAGATAGCGCTGCAGGTCCATTTCTGGAGGTAACTACACAGCACAGCAGACAAAGAGACACAGAAATGATTTCAGCAATAATGAGTCTGATAAACTGGGGAATAACACATGTCATACATATCATCAGCCAACTGTGTGCCTTACCATGTGCCCCACTATTCTGACATGTTCACAGCCTGAATACACCTAAAAATGAAGCCGGACAACACTGTAATTCATAGGGGATAAACAGACATTAGAAAATGGGCTTTTTATTTCCTGGCATCTGATTGGCTAGTACCCTTGCCAGGTGGGTACATTAACTTTCAATAGATGCCCAGGAAATAAAAAGTATCATTCCCAGTGCTCCTTCTCCCACACAGGTATCCTTTTGCCCACCCTGCTTGTTCATTGGCTATAACCACCCCAGTGAATTTGAAATCCACACCATTGTTTTTTCTCGCTTTGCAAGAGATAAAGCTCCCCTCCCAACACAACACAACACTAGTTTTTTAATTAAGCACAATTTATAGAGACTGTCGGAGGCTCGCCACCTTTCTCCACCATGCCAGTCTATCACATTAAAAAGCTGAATCTTAATATAAGCACGAAGCAGCTTGCCTACTTGCCCCCAGCTACTGTACTTCCCCACAGTGGAAGTGCCCAGGGAGTCCAGAGTGCTCCACTGTCGCCCTTTCCCGCATCACAAAAACAATTAATTCTACCCACAGATCAGAAACACACCTTACCGCTTTAGTCAGCACCCATTCTAGTTCTGCACAAGACTTCAAATAAAATAGAAACACACATAAAATAGGAGAGAAGAGCAGATCGCATTATTGGGGGGGGGTGTTCAGTCATTTTTTTTAAGTCAGCAGTCAGTCAGTCAGCGAATAGTCCACTATTGCAATGCCAACAGCCCTGCTGTAACACAACATCCACTGCACCCTGCCATCCCTCCTGAGTTAGTACCCTTCAAAATGGTAACTCTGCCATCACTCCAGATGTACCTCCAAATCTTCTGATTTTTTTTATTTTTAACAAATTATCACTTTCCTGAGATCAGGAATATCACGGTCTGTCCAAGTTGACTTCCCTAGGACTGTGTTTTGAAACTGGTGCTAATGACTCACCTCACATTTGAAAACCAAGCAAAAAAAAATGTACCTGTTTAAACGAAGCTAAGCATGCTGCTTTTCCCTGTTCCAAATCAGCCCTCATACAAGTGAATAAATGAAACAGTGTTCCACTATGTTGTGTCTGCTTGGGGGAGGGGGGCGTTGGACAAAGCAGCAAGCTGGAGGAGATGCTAATAGGAAAGAAACAAATCATGAAAACACAGCAGCACTCTCCAGTGGTGATTGTACCACTTCAGGGACTACTTTACCAGAAAAGTTGATTTTAATTGTTTTTTAATTTAGGTTTTATAGACATATTTTTATTTTTACATATTTTTTTTCAAAAATTTCTCCTATAGCCCATTTTCTAAGCACAATAATACCCTCCAGGGTGGGCAGTATGGGCAATACCAGACCTTCCAGGGGCTATAAGGCCCTCCATCTGTGGCATTGGGCCTCATTATGCCCCTGGGTGGTCTGGTATTGCTCAATATGGCCTATCTTTTTGGGTATTATTGCTTACATAAAAACATGCTATCCTATGCAAGGGTCAGTGACATTCTGCCACTGATCAAAAAGTACTCCTGGTCCTGCATACATTCACATAGTCTACTGTACATCATACTGTCCGATTTCCAGCAACCCCCTCCCCACCAAGCAGCAGAACACACAGTTGCCTAGCAATAGTGCTTCAGTCTGCTATGGGGATCACAGATGGTGCTACACATAATGGGACACACAGTAAGGCACCCAGCTATACGTTCACTACTGCCAGTACAATGAAAAGTGAAATGAGTGAATCTAATGTCTTTTATTTCTGCAATCAGTTGGTACCGCTGCATACCACTCATCGACAGACATCTCCATTGTGCTTTTGTCCACCTCACTGCTGTCACTGCTCCCGATGGGAACATCCACAGATCAGGCTGTAGAGCTACCACTCCCTGATGCAAGGGGCTCAGAAGAGTAGGGCTCAATATACATATTGGGCTGGCAGGACAGAGCCTTAAGATCCGTTGTCTCATCATCCAGTGACACACTTTGGAGTGCAAGCAACTCAATGAAATCTTTTGACTGACCACCACAACACAGGGCTTGCCTCGAAATGACGTCATCATGCTGCACGCTCCCTGATACTTCAGTGTGATGCCCCAACAAAAGCAGAGCATCAGGAAGATGGGCGCAGCTGAACAAAAAAGGTAATTTTTACAAAAATGAGATTTTCTATCAGTCCTGCAGTAACAAAAAACTGTTCAGTAATAATGTGGCAAACCAGGGAATACTAAAACTTGTATCAAAGTTACAAATCTTTGCACAGGATCCTTAACAATCCACCAAGGCTGAAATATCATAACCTCACTAGAAATGAGAGGTTAGCCATTGAAACCCTGCAACAACAAACAGATCTGGTAATTAAAAATACTGATAAAGGCAGAAGCGATGTTGTAATGAATAAAACTGATTACATCAAGGAAGTAAATAGGCAATTGGAAAATGGACTTTGATCCGATGTATGACTTTAAATTTTCTGTTGATGAGTGTATTCGAGAGGCCTTTCAAAATGGTGACATTGATTAAAAAGAAATGGAATTTTTAATAACAGAATCTCCATTAAGGGTGGTATGTTATCTATTTCCTAAAATACACAAAGCTATGACAAATCCTCCTGGCCGCCCAATAGTCAGTGGGATTGGCTTGCTGACTGAAAGTTTATCATAGTTCGTGGACTTTGATCTCTACCCCTTTGTTAATACTTTACCATCCTATTTACAAGATACCAATGACATTTGAAGGCTCTTAAAAGATCATGAGCTGGATGATGACGGTTTTTAGTTACAATGAATGTAGAGGCACTTTATTCAAATATACCCCATTGTTACGATATATGGCTTCCAAGCCACTAGGGGGAGCTCTAGCTCTGCATTTGATTAACCCCGTCTAGTTTAATGACTCATCCAGAGAAAGGTAATCTAGGAAGCCAGATAGTATCTTCCTTCCTGTGCTAATGACTGAGTGTTTGGCTGCACATGCTGTGTGTGAGCTCCTTAGGAATAAAGAATCATTCTGCAGTCAAAAGCTCCTGTTTTAGCCATTTATTGCAAACAGAAACATGGTGTCAGAAGTCCTGAACTTGCACAGGTAGGAGAAAATGCCTTTTTACTAAAATACACTGAAAAAGATAGTGAAAGCAAGTGAAGCTACTGCTGATTCAAGAACATAAAGTTAAAATTTCACAATCAGCAAACAGTGACTGCACACAATGACTTCTAGTCAGATTCCTTTACCAACTCCTATGGCTATAAAGGGTAACACCTATAATAACTGGACATTTTTTAGGTCTCAGTGTGAAAATTACGAAATAGCCACAGGTCTTAATGAAAAAGATGTTAAGATTAGAGTAGCAACCTTACTGACGGTAATGGGGAAAGAATGCCACATGCTGCAAAGACACTTAGACATTGCTGTAGAGGACAGAAAGGATCCTAACAAAATTCTAGATGCACTGCAGAAACATTTTGAGTCTACTAAGAATGTGATATATGAAAGATATCCTGTTTAACATATGTGAGCAAAGTCAAACAGAAACTGCAGACCAGAGTATCGCAAGACTGCGTAAAATGGTAGACTTGTGCGATTATGGAGCTTTGAAAGACGATCTGATATGTGATGAAATTGTTATTGGCACAAAAGATAGTGTAGCCAGAGCCAGAAAGCTGCATGAACCAAAACTAACATTGTCAAAAACCATAGAAATGTGCAAGACCAGTGAACAAGCACAAATTCAACTAAAAAAGCTAAACGCAGCAGAAACTGAAACAGTCCATCATGTCACACCAAAGACAAAAGGCACCAAATAGCGATACAAAGGAGCAGCACTACCCTGTGCACAACTAAGCAAAACAGCCACCACAAAAGCCATGTAAATATTGTGGCGCACAGCATGCCAAGGCAAAATGTCCTGCGTACAGAGCTACATGTAAGAACTGTGGCAAAATAAATCACTTTGCAAAAGTGTGTAGACAATAGCAGGAAGGCAAACCAGTGCATTTGGTGACTGACACTACTGACGACTCCAACCCTGAAATTTTCTATATATCAGATGTTAAGTCTGTGCACTGTGGAGCAGACAAGTGGCTAGCGAACCTGAAACTCACTCCAGAAGAAAATGACCAGTGTAGCTATGACCTGACACACGAGATTGAATGTCAGCTAGACAGTGGGTCATCTGTAAATGGGATGAGCCATGAAGATTTTCTCACCATCATGCAAAATGGAGCAGCAAAGCTGGAGCCAAGCAGAGCAAAACTAAAGCTATATGATGGCACCATAATAAAGCCCCTTGGGCGATGCAAAATGCAAGCAGAATACTCTGGTTGCAAGTATGTGCTGGAATTTCAAGTCATGGAAACCACACAGAAACCACTACTTTCAGCTACCACCTGTACACAAATGGACCTTGTGAAAGTGAACTTTGAGCAACCAGTTCACCAAGTGGAACCAGAAAAGAGAAAAAAACATTCCGAAATCCAAAACACAGAAAGAGGCACTTCAGTACCACAAATTCTGAAAGAATATAAAGACGTGTTTGAAGGTCTAGGTTGTCTTCCTGGTACACTTCATTTTGAACTTGACAAGACAGTCACACCTGTACAACACTTACCCACAGAGTGCCCATTCCTCTCAAGAAAAAAGTAATGGCAGCAACTGAAAATATGGAAAGAAAGGAAATCATTGCCAAAGTAACAGAGCCTACTTACTGGATCAGCAATAGCGTTGCAGTAGAAAAAACAGGCACACTCCGCATATGTATAGATTCGAGTAACCTAAACAAAGCCTTAAAGGCAGCACATTATCAGATGCCTACAATAGAAGAAATTCTACCCGACTTAGCCAAAGCAAAAGTATTTACTGCACTTGACACAAAAGATGGTTATTGGTCAATACGTCTGGATGCAGAAAGCAGGTACCTCACTACTTTCTGGACACCTGCAGGCTGCTATCGATGGTTAAGGATGCCCTTTGGTATTAAACCTGCAGCAGAAGAATATCAGCACAGACAGCAAGATGCACTCAAAGGACTTAATGGAGTCAGTGTTACAGCAGATGTTATTCTAGTTTATGGCTGTAGAGACACCATCAAACAAGCAACGGCAGACCATGGCCACACTCTTATCAGCCTTTTACAAAGGGCCAGAAAAGTCAATCTTAAACTAAACAAAAAAAATGAGACTTTGACTGCCTAGTGTAGCATATATGGGACATCTTCTCACTGTCAATGGTTAGTGTCCGGAGCCAGAAAAAGTCAAAACTATAAAAGATAAGCCTAAACCAACAGACAAAAAGTCAGTGCAGCTACTACTAGGTTTTGTAAAGTACTTGACAAAATTTCTTCCACATCTCCCTGATGTCTGTGAACCTCTGAGATGCCTGACAGACAAAGATACAACATGGACATGGCTATCACAGCACAGTACAGCAATTGAATGCAACAAACATCTTGTGACTAACCATCCAATACTGAAGTACTATGATGTGAACGACGAAGTCACCATACAATGTGACACAAGTGAAACTGGACTTGGAGCAACACTCCTTCAGCAGGGACAGCCAGTAGCATTTGTCTCATGGACACTATTGCCTACTGAACAAAGATATGCCCAAATAGAAAAAGAGTGCATGGTGATCGTCTTTGCGTGCGAGAAATTCGACCAATACGTCCATGACTGAGAAATCATTCATGTGGAAAGTGACCACAAACTGCTGGAAAGTTTATTTAAAAAACCCTTACTTGCAGTGCCTGAGCATTTACAATGCATGCTACTCAGACTGCAGTGATACCACCTTGATGTCAAATGCAAAAGAGGACCAGAGATGTACATAGCTGATTTTTTTGTTACATGCTTCACTACCCACAAAACAAACATCTGAAACAACAGACCTCTGAGGTTGTATACAACATAGACTCTAGTATGCTCCAAGCAGAACTTGAAAACATCAATCAAGCAAGTACTACAGCTATCTCTATGCAAGGGCTTGAAAGAGTCAAGCAACTCACTCAACAAGATGTAGCCCTCCAAACTCCAAAATCAACTATTGTAGCAGGATGGCCAGATACAAAAGTGAAAACACCTGTCATCGTCCGTGTGTATTGGACTTATCGAGATGAACTAGTCACACAGAATGGCATTATCTACAAAGGTTCTAAAGTCATAATTAGAGATGTTGCGAAGTTTAAATCCTCCAGCAAAGTTCCCATGAAGTCACCAAATTCACGTCACAAAAAACTTCACGTAAATGACCTCTCTGGTGCCAAAACTTCGCCTCGGTTAACTTTGACTTTTTTTTAGTAACTTCAGAGGTAATTGTCTTAATCTGATGCAAAACTCGCGGTTAACCGAAGGCAACTTTGACATTGGTAGTTACTTCGAAGTTAATGAAAAACATGGTTTGTCACATGATTCACTTACTGCATGTCACATAGGAGACTCCAGGCAGGCAGGAAGTGAATGTTTCATTTTCATTTTGGAAGTTGTAGCTGAAGGAGAGTGGAGACAGTCTGATTGACTCAAAGCCTAGGAGGCAGAGCTTTTTATATATCTGATTCTTTACAGTTTAGAGTTGAATATTTCACTCCTTTTTTAGTTTTAATCCTTATCTTTCTTTACTGTACTTGTACTTTCTGATCTTATAGATTTTTTTAGTGTATAATTCTTTTTTCTGAGTTCTTACTGACTTTTTCTTTCATTTTCTTTACATTTCTGTTTGTGATGGAGGAGCAGCGTCAGGACTTGGCTAAGTCCATTCTGGTTGGTGCTGGAGCACCAGTAAGGCACCCATGCCTTAACAGGCATTTTTTTTTCAAAAGGGACTGCACGTCCCCAGCTCAGGAAGGGAGTTCTGCTGTTGCAGAACCACAGCAATAAGAAAAAGATAAACAGCAGGAGCAGGAACAACAGCAGCAGCAGTAGCCACAAGTTCTTCCCCCCCAGCAGGAGCCTGCCACCTCCTCTTCTGGTGTTCCCCCAGTCCTGCTGCATTTTGTGGTGTGCGATTTTTTTGATATGCACCTTGCAGATGACACAGTAGCATTCTGCAAGGTGTGTGGATGGTGTGTGAAGGGTGGCAAAAAGGGAGCCATCTTGGGACCAGCGGCCAGAGGACGCACCTCCACATCCGCCACCTCACTGAGTAGAGGGCCAAAGAGCGTGATATGGCTGCATCACGTAATGGTGGTGGTGGTGGTGACGGCCCTGGGGGAAATGTGGAGCAGCATGAGGTCGGTGGTGCTGCTGCAGTGCCAGCAATGAGTCAGCAATGGCATGGCAGGCATGATGTGTACCGCAGCAGTACTCCTCATGTACCTCACCAGCTCCATTATGACAGTGGCAGTGATGACCCCATGGCACCTGCCACAAATGGCCATCTTGTTGTTTTGTGGGCTGAGGTAATGATCTGTGCCAAGAATTCAACACCTTCCGGCAGGAGGCAATGGATCGGCTGGACAGTATCATGTCCAGCCATGAGAGGATCCTCACTCTACTATCTGAGCCGCGTGGTGGTGGTGGTGGTGGGCATGGCTTGCCTTTTGGCAGTGCTGGTTGGGTGGTCTGAGATTTTTTGTTTCAAGTTTTATTTTAGTTTATATGTAGTTATTCTGTCATCTGTGTTCTTAATTTCTCCACTCCCTAGTCCCCCATGAATAATAAAAAATACCCCCAAAAATATAAAAAGTAAAAAACAGCTTTGTTGTTTTAAGGTCTGTTTTCTCTGTCCTCTTTTTTGGTATTGTTTCATTCATGTGGCTGTCCCTTGCTTGTCCTGTTCTGTTATTTCTTTAATTCTTTTTGCACATGATGAACCACATTCCTTCCTTTCATTTTTGTCACTGGTTCATCATGTGTACTCCTTCCTTCTATCCACAAATGTCAAGTATTTGCCACATCACATAAATTGTGCCCCCATGGTATGTAATGGTGCATAACTGGTAGTGTTGTGTGCAACTGCCAACCACCTGAAGAAGTGCAAACCATAACACAAACATGAGCTATTCTACTGAAAAGTTAAGCATAAATCTGTATAAAGCACTTAACATATTTACTGCGTTTGCCAGAAATGTGAAGTTGTGTCCCCAGACATTAATTGGTTCCCTTCACTGAAATATGGTTGCCACACATACCAGAGAAGGTGGTGCAAAGCATATGTGAAGCTTGCAAGAGAACATAAACATATTTATCATACTATGCATTTTTGGGCCTGCCACCCCACAAGCACCATCGGTACTTTGCCAGGAATGTGAAGTTGTGACCCCAGAGAGAAAATGCCTCTTTTCAGTCAAATACACCTGCCGGGTATACTGACACAAGGTCGACACCACTAAGACGAAATCCAGCACAGTGACAGATTTCACAAGAGTACGGTGAGTCGCATTGATGGAACTCTGCCGACACCAATGGTGCGGCTCCCAGTGTTGCACCCCTCCCACTCCAACTCGAATCGGAGTTAGATTTTAGAACCCGGGGTGTGGGGCGGAAATCCCACATGGGGGTTTAGGGGGATGCATCCTTCCAGTGGAAAAATGCAGACAACCCCAATGGTACAATGCTGACACTCGGCATTGTGTCTGTCGCTGTCAGGGATGTTGGCATGAGCACTGTCGAAGCACTATTGTAAAACCCTTCTGCCACACACACCAGAGAAGGTGGTGCAAAGCATATGTGAAGCTTGCAAGAGAACATAAATATATTTATCATACTAAGCATTTTTGGGCCTGCCACCCCACCACCACCACCACCGCCTCCACCGCTACCAGTACTTTGCCAGAAATGTTAAGTTGTGTCCGCAGAGAGAAAATGCATCTTGTCATTCAAATACTTCTGCTGTGCACACCACAGAAAGTGGTGCAAAGCATGTGTGAAGCTTGTAAGAGAACATACACATATTTATCATACTACGCATTTTTGGGCCTGCCACCCAACCACCACCACTATCAGCACTTTGCCAGAAATGTGAAGCTGTGTCCCCAGAGAGAAAATGCATCTTTTCAGTCAAATACTTCTGCTGCACACACCAGAGAAGGTGGTGCAAAACATATGTGAAGCTTGCAAGAGAACATAGACATAATTATCGTACTACGCATTTTTGGGCCTGCCCCCCACCATCACCACCACCACCACTACCAGCACTCAGCCAGAAATGTGAAGTTGCATCCCCAGAGAGAAAACACACCTTTTCAGTCAAATACTTTTGCCACACACACCAGAGAAGGCAGTGCAAAGCATATGAGAAGCTTGCAAGAGAACATACACATATTTATCGTACTACGCATTTTTGGGCCTGCCACACCACCACCAGCACCACCAGCACTTTGCCAGAAATGTGAAATTGTGTCCCCAGAGAGAAAACGCATCTTTTCAGTCAAATACTTCTGCCGCACACACCAGAGAAGGCGGTGCAAAGCATATGTGAAGCTTGCAAGAGAAACACTGTTGCCGCATGGAGAAGGTGCTTTGATGCTGCTGCGTGCTGTTTTTGTTCCAAAGTCAGAGAAATGGCCTAGTGCTTATTGTGGTTCTGGATCCATGATGATATATAGACATACTGTACAGGTAAGTACTTTTGTTTTCTTTCCATTGTAATGGAGGGGGTTTATTACTACTGTTTGAAGTCTAATATACAGTATTCGTAATTCTCTGTCATTGGTTTTCAGTTATTTGTGCATATGACGCGTTCCTAACTCAGCAGGTGGGGGAACCAACAAGGGAGGTGCGGGTACTGGATGTGGTCCTGGCAGACAGTGACCAGATTGGGGGCCTGGAGGTAAGGGACCCGTTGGCGGGGAGTGACCATGCCATGGTCCTGGTTCTGCCTGGACCTAGGAGGGATAGAAGGCTGCACAAAGATGGAGGTAACTGACTTCAGGGGGGTGGATTTTAAGGAAATGGGAAGGATCCTTAAGGAGCATTTGGATGGGATTGGGTCAGACATGTACGCTGATAGAAGGTGGGAAATCATCAGGAAGAGGGGTGCAGGATGCTATCAGCAGCTGTGCAAGAGTAAGACGAAAATTCGGTAGGGCCTGAAAACCCTGCTGGTGGACCAGGGAGGTCCAGGAGGTGGTGCAGGAAAAGAAGGCAGCCTATAGGCAATTCAAGTGCTCAAGGAGCGAAAGGGATTGAGGGGAGTACGAGCTGATGGCTAGAAGGGCCATTAGGGTGGTGAGGGCAGCTAAGGCAAGGAAGGAGCAGAACCTGGCCAGGGAAATTAGGAGAGGGAACAAGCGGTTCTTTAGATACACTGGGGAAAAATGAAGGGTGAAGGGGCAGATTAGCAGGATTAAAACAGGGGAGAGATGGGTACAAGACCCGGGGGAGCAGGCTGAGGTACTAAATGAGTACTTCACCTCAGTTTTCACCAAGGAAAATGGGGATGCTGCATCATACATGGGAGGAGACAGTGATACTGAGGAAGGGGGGACCCTTACCGATCAGCAGGTCTGGGGAGAGGGGGAGGCATCACTGGCAGGAGGGGGGAAGGCTAAGCAAGGAGAAGAGGTGGTGGAAGTGGAAATCACAGCAGAGAGAGTGAGGGAAGCCCTCAGGTCCCTTAAGACGGAGAAAGCAGCGGGGCCGGATAAATTACATCCCAGAGTGCTGAAGGAACTTGCGGATGTCCTGGCAAAACCCCTGGTGGAGCTTTTCACTATCTCTCTGAGGACAGGGTGGGTGCCCCAGGACTGGAAGGTGGTACATATAGTGCCTATCCACAAGGGGGATCAAGGGAGGTGGCAGGGAACTACAGGCCTGTCAGCCTGACATCGGTGGTGGGCAAGGTGATGGAGGGCATTGTCAAAGAGAGACTGCGGGGGACCTGGAAAAGTCAGGGTGCCTGGACAATAGACAACATGGATTCGTCCCGGGGAAATCGTGTGAGACAAACCTTGTGGAGTTCTATGACTGGGTGACGAGTGCCTTGGACCTGGGTAGACCAGTGGACGTCCTCTTTCTAGACTTCAGCAAGGCATTTGACTCTGTTCCTCACATGGCCCTGTTGGATAAGCTGGGAAAAATGGGGGGTGGGGAACCAGATGATCAGATGGATAGGCAATTGGCTCCAGAACCAGACCCAGATTGTCGTAGTTGGCGGGATAGTCTCATCCCCAAGGAGGGTCATTAGTGGGGTCCCACAGGGATCAGTCCTTGGGCCCCTCCTGTTCAATGCCTACGTCTCTGACATAAGGAAAGGTATCAGGAGTGAGTTGAGTCTCTTTGTGGATGACTCAAAACTGGGGGCAGTGGTGGATGGGGAGGAGGGGAGGGTGGCCCTACAGGGGGACCTGGAGGCTCTGGAAAGATGGTCTAGAAAGTGGAAGCTGAGGTTCAATGCAGGGAAATGCAAGGTACTGCACCTGGGGGCCAGAAACCCGGGCCAAGTGTACACCCTGGGGGCAAATGCTACAAGTCTCGATGGCTGAGAGGGACCTGGGGTTGGTGGTGGATGTCAAGATGAACAACTCAGAGACTTGTAGGAGGGCAGCAGCCAAGGCCAACAGGATGCTGGGATGCATCGCTAGGGGATCACCTCCAGAAGGAGAAGTGATTCTCCTCTGTATAACTCTTGGTGAGGCCGCACCTCGAGTACTGCGTGCAGTTTTGGAGGCCACACTTTAAAAGGGACATTAAACTCCCGGAGAGGGTCCAGAGGAGGGCAACCAAAATGATTTGGGGCTTGGGGGACAGGACCTATGAGGAGAGGCTCGAAGAGCTAAATATGTACACATTGGAAGAAAGAAGGGACCAGGGGGACATGATAGAGGTCTTCAGGTACATGAAGTGGGTAAATAGGGGAGGAACAGTCAGGGTGCTTGAAGGAAGGAGGGGCCACAGAGGGCATGGGTGGAAGCTGAAGGGGAAGATTCAGGAGAAAGGAGGAGGTGCTACTTCACTGAGAGGGTGGTGGAGCCATGGAATGTGCTGCCTAGGGGCTGGTGGAGGCAGAGACAGTGGAGGGGTTCAAGAGGGGGTGGGACAGGTACAGGGGAAGAGTTCTGGAAGCAAAATCCAATGCAGCGAGAATATCCGGAATTGGGAAGGGAGAAGCCAGAGAAGGCGAGGGGGGCAGCAAGGTCAGCTCCAGGGTGGGGGCTGACCAAACAAGCAGATGCAAAAGACCATTAGGCCTATTCTGCTGGCATTTTAGTATGTTAGTATACTGCTGGACATCTACAACATATATGCTGTAGTCTGAATCATGCTCAACATTGGCCAACCATGAAGGTAAGTATTTTTTTTGTTTTGGGTGGGGATTGCTCGCTGGGGGTTCATGATGGCACATAGACATAGTGCACAGGTACCTTTGTTTTGTTAACGGAGGGGTGGTTATTGGTACTGTTCGAAGTCAAATATATTCGTACTTCTCTTTCATTAATTTTCAGCTATTTGTGCCAAATGCAGAGAGATGACATCATACCGCTGGACAGATACAACATAGATGCAGTTGTTTGAACAATGCACAACATTGTTCAACCATGAAGGTAAGTAATTTTTTTGTTTTTTTTTAGGGTGTGTCGACTTGTTTCTGTACCATATTTGACAAATTAATTTAATTTCCTAATCATTGACTCTGCTGTTCTTCCTTATCTTTAGAGGTATTCCTTGTGCCTGAATTTGTTGCAACGATGTGCTTGATGATTCACCAAGCAAATGATGTCAGTCCACAGAGAGCACCTGGAAAACAAGGAATGATTTTTGTGAATTAAAGTTGTGGAAAGTAAAGTAAAGTTAAAGAAATTAAAAGAAAAGAAAGCAAAGGAAAAACATTAAATCACGATACTTACCACCAGAGTACTACTGCTGGTTGTGCAATTCTGTTTTGGTGTCTGTGTTCTGTAGTAGAACCAGTAAAACCTGCATGAAGAAGATATTACAGGAAAATATTTTAATGCTGCAATGAGTCTCATCAATCATGGTCTGATTTTCTACCTCTAGTAGGCTTATAGAAGTGCTGCAGTGTCTGAAAAACAGTGCAGGTGTCTTAACTACAGCAGATGAAGAAAGTCCTTGATGCAGTGTTGTTACACTCGCATGATGATGCCTTGCAGACTTCAGTCAGTGGCTTGATGGAGGAGGAGGAGGATCAAGATGAATCTTTCAAGAGGAGAATTTTGAGGAGGTACAGGAGGAGATTCTGTTTAACATTGATGGCAATGAATCATCAGTCACTACGGTGGTGGAAGTGGTAGCCGAGCCAATGCTGTTTCTTACTTGATGTGATCGTGAGGAGGAGGACATAGCTGAAGCAGCCCAGGGAGTACAGAGGAGGTAGAGGAGGTGGTTCTCTTTATCACAACTGGATGCCCATTACATACCAATACCACTGGTGGTGGAAGTGCTGTGCCATGCTGTTTCAGCCTGCGTTGGAGGAGGATCCAAGGCATCTACATACAGTGCACACAAGAGATAATAGGAGGAGGAGAAGGGTGAAGTGTTGAGGTCAGTGCTGCATGGCTGCGGTGTTTCTTGCTGGCTGGAGTGGGTGTTCTGTTCAGTAATTCATAAGTGTCATAGTGCATTGTTTACAGCCGTTCAATTTGATGCAGTTAAGAAGCAGCACTAATTAATAGTTGTTGATGTATATCTCAGCACTGAATGTGATACATTATTATTGTTATTAAGTTGACATCCAGGAGTACATTGTTGTGGATGGGTGAGGAGGTGGAGGGAGGAGAAAATAAATAGTAGAGTTAATTATTCTTCCACATCCTCCATGAAGCATTCCTCACAGACTTCAGTACTGGAAGTGTCACCATATGGGAACTCCCTCTCCATCACTGCTTCATCCACTTCAATGTTGCAAGATAATGGTAAGGTATGTCCCAGTCTGCCTAAAGCACTTTCCTCTTCATCATCATCACTGTCAATCGGTGCTGTTACCATGGACATTACTCTTTTTAAGTGTATGTAAGCCTCATTCATTTTGGTAAATGTCAGCATGCCAACATTTTTAGAAGATAGATTTGTGCACCTGTCATACACGATGGCACCCACTGAACTGAGCACCCACTCAACACTGACACTGGAGGAAGGGCAGCTAAGATATTTTCAGGGCACCCGCTGTTAGTGCTTGCCAGTCATTGACCTTAGTGCCCCAGTATAGTAGTGGTTTATCTCCAATGGCGAGGTTCTTTGTATCTGCAAAACATGCATCTACCATGCATTTTTCCAGTCAAAGACGTGCAATGTGATCCTCCTCCTCCTCAGTTTCCTCCATGTCTGTGACTCCCACCTAGCTGAGGGCGGCCCAAATGGGATTCAGCATAGGTCGCTTTACTTTGCATTGCTTTTCTGCGGTTTGACACCCTGGCTGAGATGAAGAGAAGTGGGTGGCAGTAACACCAGATCGCTGTGCAGTACCATCATCTTTCTTTGCCCCTGTGCCCGTAGTAGCAACTGTGCACCACTTACCCTCTGAGTGATTAGTTCTGTCAGTCTCTGCAACTCACGACACCCACTTTGTAATATGGCTGCCAGCCCACATGTGTAATGTGGGTTGAGCACTGTTGCAATTCCAAACTCCTCAGACTGCATAATATACATTATGTGGGTGTTGGAGTCTAATGTGGACAGCATGTGTTCCATTAATCAGCAAATTGCTCTGTCACCACCTGCCTCAAGCTGTTGCAGCACATTCAGCAGTGTCTGCCTCAGCATCCATAGCAGAGGAATGGACTCACTTATGCAAGCAGTGTCCCCATTCACTGCCTGTGTTGCATGCTCAAAGTGTCTCATAATCGAGATGAGCCCATCCATAAGGTGCCACTGCTCTGTTGTGAGACACATGGATGCCCACTGTTGTCATGACTTGCATGAATTAGCAGATACTCAGATATAGCCTTGTGCCTATCCAAAATGGAAGGCAGCATCTGCTGAACTTTTCTTGATACTGCTGCCATCAGTGATGCACCTGGTGGTGTGCCAAACAGCTTGCCTCATCATTGTGCCAGTAAAGGGGTGCTCCTTGCCTGTGGACTACCAATGGTGTTTATAGTCTGTGGCGCTGCATAACACACCTCAGTGGCTTTTTGGTTTTTTGAATTAGTGGGGTAGCAATCACATTTGGGGTTAGGGTGGTACTCTGGATGCTAGGACCACAACTTTTCCCACTGCCAGAATCCTCCTCATCCAGTACAACAATGATGTCCTTCTTCTCACCTGTACCTCCTTGTCCCTGTAGTGGTGCTGTGTGTATTTTGCTTACATTGCTCTCTGATTGGGATGTACCAGAACCACTGTAACTGGCTGCCTTCTGGTGTTGATGCCACCAAATTTGGTTCCTATTTTTAAGGTGTGTCTGTTGCCCACCTGTGCCAAGATGACTACCCTTCTTACCCCGACTTACTCGGATTTGACACAGTTGGCAAATTGCCACTGTCTTATCAGATGGGTCCAGTACATAAAAATCCCACACTAGGGATTTATGGGGCCTTGTATTTACTTGGTGCCAAGACGACTGTGATTGTGATAGCAAAGAAGAAGATTTGCCCTTTGTTATGTTGTGGGGTGACTGGAGCAATGTAGAAAAAATGGGAGAAACAGTGGTTGGGGTGCTCTTCTCCTTGATGGTTTTAGCAGCTGAGGCAACAGGAAAGACATGCTCTGTAACACCCTGTTGTGACCTTTTCTTTTGTGGCTTCCATGAGGGATCCGTGTCTGACATATCATCATTATCCACATCATAGTCTGGAAAAAAGCTGTCAGTCTCATCAGCCTCAGCAAGTCTGTCTGATTCAGTAGCAAGTGCCACAGACTCTGTAACATGCACCTCCTCTTCATGACTGTTGTCCACATGTTGCTCCACATGTACCACCACCTCACCCTCACTCACTGAACAGGGACACACATTATCTGGCGCCGCCTCCAACCTTCCATCATCAACAGCACTGCTTTCAAATTGCACTTCAGCACCAACAGCCTTCAAGCCCACAATTGTTTGTTTGCTAGTGGTGCTGATGCTTCCTCTCACTGTGTCACTTGACATTGAGACATCCATCTGCCACAGATTCTGCAGAGAAAAACTTAACAGCAGGAAAGCCGACACCAGGGCCACATACTTTGCTACTACTGCTACTGCCTGCCACAGAGTCATCTGAATGCTGTCCCTGTGCTCTCACAGGCACATTTCTGGTTCCGGCACCACTGTTAGGATTAGTGTTAGGAACCACAAATTATGGGAAATGTTCTTTGTGGCTGCTTCATGGCCTCTCCCTTTAGTTGCCCTTTTCTTCCCAGTCTTTCTTCAGCACATGCAGAGACAGAACAATCACTTAGCTTAAATCGCTGTCTGGAGAACAGTGATTTTTTCCCTAAATACAGGTGTGTACACAGGAACACAACAATCACTCAGCTTAAATCACTGCCTGGAGAACAGTGATTTTTTTTCTCTAATACAGGTGTGTACACAGGGATACAACAATCACTCGGCTTAAATCACTTTCTTGAGAACAGTGATTTTTTTCCTAAATACAGGTGTGTACACAGTCACACAACAATCACTTGGCTTAAACTGCTGTCTGGAGAGCAGTGATTTTTTTTTTCTAAATACAGGTGTGTTCACAGTCACACAACAATCACTCGGATTAAATCGCTGTCTGGAGAACAGTGATTTTTTTTTCCTAAATACAGGTGTGTACGCAGGGACACAACAATCACTTGGCTTAAATCGCTGTCTGGAGAACATGGAGAATACTGGATGGGCAACTATGCACAACCAGTGTGTTCTGCCATATAGGGGTTCTGATTCCCTCTGACCTCGAGAGCAAAGCTCAAGATATCCATGGGAATCAGAAACCTGAGGTGACAGATCACACTGGTTGTGCATAGAGTTGCTCATCCTGTATTTTTTATAGTGTATAGTACTGCATGAAATATATGTGCACGAGTTCTTTTGCTTTCAAAATGTAACTGACTCATGCAGTTTCTATAGGTTCTAGAATGCTGTTCTACCACACTAGGGTAGAGTCACATTCCATGACCTTTGGAACTGTGGTACAACAGCATTTTGAAAGAGATGGAATTCTATACAGAACAACATTTTAATATACACTATAGTGTTTTGTTTCCTAAATACAGGTGTATACACAAGGACACAACAATCACTCAGCTTAAATCGCTGTCTGGAGAACATTGATTTTTTTATCCTAAATACTGATGTGTATGTAGGGACACAAAAATCATGTGACTTAAATCGCTGTCTGGAGAACAGCGATCTTTTTCCTAAACACAGGTGTGTACGCAGGGACACAACAATCACTCGGCTTAAATTGCTGCCTGGAGAACAGTGATTTTTTTCCTAAATACAGGTGTGTACGCTAGGACACAGCAATCACTCAACTTATATCTTGTCTTGTCTGTCAAAGGTCTTGAAGGGATTGGTTAAGGGACAGCTGAGTAGATATTTAGAAATAAATTCTCTCCTGTCCCCTCATCAGTCAGGATTTTGTAAAGGGTATTCCACGGACACCGCACTCACTGACTTAATAGACAACATTGCCTGCCAGTTAAATGGGGGTGGATCGGTGGGGGCGGTGTTTGTGGATCTCTCCAAGGCCTTTGACACCATAGACTATGGAAAATTGCTTGGGAAAATTATGGATTTGGGAATAGATAGTGAAACCCTTCCCTGGTTTGAATCATACTTGATAGGTAGAGTTCAACATGTTTATATTGGTGAAACTTCATCAAAACCAGCCCCAGTAAGAAGAGAAGTCCCACAAGGCTCAATTTTGGGCCCTTTATTATTTTTAATGTATGTAAATGAACTTCCAAAAGTGGTACACAACTCAGTTTTGAGTATGTATTCAAATGATACTGTACTGCTGGCCAGTGGTGATTCAGTCCAGGAAATGGAAAAAAATCTTCTGAATGATTTTAGTAGGATGGAAACATGGTTTTACCAGTTAGGGCTGGTTTTAAATAGTAAGAAAAAAAACAACTCTATGGTCTTCCAGAGTAAAGGAAGAAATTTTAGTAACTCTTACATCATTTCCGTTAAGACAGCCAAAAATGAATTCTTAAATCAGGTTGAATCATATAGGTACTTGTGGATAATTGTGGACTGTAATTTGAAATTTAACTCCCATATAAAAAAACCTTTTCATAAAACAAACAATAAATTAGGGGCATTTCATAGATCTAAATATTGCCTAGACCAAAAAATGAGAAAAGACATAATTAATCAATTGATATTTCCATGCATTGAATATGGAATTCATATATATGGTATGGCCAGTAAGTCAAATTTGAAAGCTATACAAGTTCTTTATAATAACTTAGCTAGATTCATACTAAACTGTGATTACTATACTCATCTTTGTGAAATGTCTAAGATTCTAAAATGGGATCAAATAGAACAAAAAAGGGAACAGAAATGGTTAAAACAAATCCATGGGGTAATACATAACCAAAGTCTGAAGTACCTCGTCGAAAAAATTCCATATTCGATTCATGTTCATCAACACAATTTAAGAAGTAAAGTGGGAAGTAAATATGTTATGCCTAAAATAAATAATAAATACAGTGAAATGACTTTTTGTATGAAAGTTATAAACCTTTGGGCCCCAATTGAACTAGAAATAAAGCAGATCCAAAATCTTAAACATTTTATGAGATCAATTGATAATGGATTGACAATAAGATGTATGTGTAATGGGTGATATACCTTCATCGATGAAAATATGAAATTTTAAGATTTGTTTATAGAGGGTTTTTTCTAAAAATTTTGGAATTACAGTTTTAATGTAATTTAAATGTCTGATGTGTTGTCTTGTACGGGGGGTTATGTAAAAAACACATGCTTCTGTACGTTTATTATATTGTATGTTGCATTACAGACTTTTGTGAAATTTTATGTAACTTTTTTAAAGTGAAGAAAACAGGTCCATCTTGAAAAGGGGTCTATGACCCAATGATGTAAACTATCTCTACCTGTATAAAATAAACTTTTACTACTACTACTACTACTACTAAATCATTGTCTGGAAAACAGTGATTTTTTTTCCTAAATACGGGTGTGTATGCAGAGATACAACAATCACTCAGCTTAAATCACTGTCTGGAGAACAGGGATTTTTTTTCTTAAATACAGGTGTGTATGCAGTCACACAGCAATCACTCGGCTTAAATCGCTGTCGGGAGAACAGTGATTTTGTTTCCTAAATATAGGTTTGTACGCAGGGACACAACAATTACTTGGCTTAAATTGCTGTCTAGAGAACATAGAGAATACTGGATGGACAACTATGCACAGCCATTGTGTTCTGTGACAGAGGGGTTCTGATTCCTTCTGACTTTGAGAGCGAAGCTCGAGAGGTCTATGAGAATCAGATCCCCAAAGTGGCATAACACACTGGTTGTGCATAGAGAGCTCATCCTGTATTTTTTTATAGTGTTTAGTACTGTGTGAAATATGTGTGCATGAGTTCTTTTGCTTTCAAAATGTAACTGACTCATGCAGTTTCTATAGGTTCTAGAATGCTGTTCTACCACAGTAGGGAAGAATCATATTCCATGACCTTTGGAACAGTGATACAACAGCATTTTGAAAGGGATGGAATTCTATACAGAACAACATTCTACTAAACAGCATAGCAGTTTTATCCAAAATACAGGTGTGTATGCAGGGACACAACAATCACTCGGCTTAAATCGCTGTCTGGAGAACAGTGATTTTTTTCCCCAAATACAGGTGTGTGTGCAGGGACACAACAATCACTCAGATTAAATAGCTGCCTGGAGAACAGTGATTTTTTTCCCTAAATACAGGTATGTATACAGTCACACAACAATCACTTGGTTTAAATCGCTGTCTGGAGAACAGTGATTTTTTTCCTAAATACAGGTGTGTACGCAGTCACACAACAATCACTCAAGTTAAATTGCTGCCTGGAGAACAGTGATTTTTTTTCCCTAAATACAGTTGTGCACGCAGTCGCACAGAAATGACTCGGGTTAAATCACAGTCAGGAGGACAGTGATTTTTTTTTCTTAAGAAAAGACAGGGCACTTGTCAACTGATTTTGTTCAGAAGAAAACTGTGTCTTCTAAGTTACTTCTACCCTCCCCCGGCCCACACAAGCCACCAAACTACAACTTCTAACAGAAAACTAAATACTGCAAATAAACAATATAGGACAGAGAAAAGCAACACAAAAAAATCACTGTGTGCAAGGAGCACTCACAGTAACAGTTCTGAAGCAATTTGACAAACAAAATGTTCTTTTATATAATGTTTTTAGATTTGACTCTGAGCTGCAGCACAAGCTCTGCTCTCTAAGTATCTCTCGAACACACTACACTCACAGAATGAAAATACTAGCTTCTCATTGGCTGTTCAGCAACATGTAACCTCATATCCCATGGTTCATTGCAAACTTCAACTATTATGCTGAACTCCACCAGTGAAGTTCAAGCATCGCAGATCTGAGACACTTGTAGCATTAACTGTAACAGGAATCCAAGTTTTTGACTTCAAAATTTCATGAATTCACCCAAAATGCTTCAAAATAGGACTTTGCAGGGCAGAAAGCTTCATGGAATAGTCAAAATCTACAAAATTTTACGCGGGGCGAATTTTAACAACTTCGCACACCTCTAGTTATAATACCCAAGGCAATGAGAACAGAAATGCTTTCATGCATTCACTGTAGCCAGTCAGGAATCGAAGCCTGTCTCAGGAAAGCCAGAGATGTTGTAAACTGGCCAAACATGACACATGAGATTCGAGACCTTGTCAGCAAATGCAGCATATGTAACGAACACCAACATAAACAGCAAAAAGAAACACTAATGAATCACCAAATTCCAGAGGGACCCTGGAGCAAGGTTGGCATGGTCCTCTTCACTGTCAACAATAAAGTTTACCTCATCACTGTGGACTACTCAGATTTTTGGGAAATAGATGAAATACAGGACACTACTGCAACCACAGATATTCAGTGATGCAAGAGACATTTCAGCAGACATGACATTCCAAATACTGTTGTGTCAGACAATGGACCTCAATTTACAAGCAGGGCCTTTAAACAGTTTTCTGAGGACTGGGAGTTTGAACATGTCACATCTTCTCCATATCACAGTCAATCCAACGGCAAGGCTGAATCAGCTGTTAAGATAGCAAAGACTCTAGTAAAGAAAACACGTGCTGATAACCAAGACTTATGGAAAGCTGTACATAATTGGAAAAGCACACCAACAGAAGGCATGAACAGCAGTCCAGCACAGCGTCTGATGTCAAGGTGCATGTGAACACTGTTACCAACTGCCAGCAAACTACTGATACCTGAAGTCATTGATGGAGTTGCTGAGAGAAAGGAACTGCGCTACCAATAGGCTAAACTCTGCTATGACTGGCAGGCTAAGTACCTACCTGTGCTGAATGTGGGTGAACCAATACGTGTTAATTGGAAAGGCTTTGCCTGGAGTTCGGTGGCCAAGCAGCCAGCCACTCCCACTTCCTGAGCTAAATAAGCAGTTCCTCTCAGCCTCATTGTGAAGCATTTTTTTTCTTTGCAGCCAAATCATCTGTCAGTCTGTCCTCTGAGCTGGTTGGGCCTACCTGAATGGCTGGCGCCTGTGCGTCCTCCACCTTGCTGCTCTTGCTTGCCTCTGCTGGGCTTCTGTGTTTATTTTCCTGCTTCTGTTTTGTATTTTGCCTTTGGCTGTGTGTGCTTCTGTTTTGTTCCCTGTTTTCTGTGTTCATGTTTCTTTGGTTTTGCCTTTTGGGGGGGTGCTTTGTTTCTAAGCTTCTAGAATATTGCTACTTTGAGCTTATACTACTTGATTTCAGTTACTTACAACTGCAGCCACTGCTACTGTTTACTCCAATTACTACTGTACCCAGTGCTTGTGTTTTTACATTGTCGCTCACCACTCTCAAACTACTGCAATGCAACTGCTATCATTATCTGTATGTTTCAGCTCAACCATAGCTGCTCCATATTGCATATTCAATTGTTTTCACCTGATGCAGGTTTACTCTGACCCTAGCTGTGCTGCTCATTCATGCTCTCATTCTACTTGCAGCTTCATTGCACTGCCTGGCTACACCTGCTTTCAGAGCATTGTGTCCCCATGTTTTATTGCAGTTTTACAACTCAGTGTACTCCATACAGATGTTGCTTCTATATTTATTCAACATGTTCTACTCTGAGGTCAGACAAAAAGCTCCTGCAGAGGCTGTTAACCTAGCTTTAATATCTGCATGTGGTTCTCAGCCTTCCATCACTTCCTTGTTTGTCCTACGGCTGGGACTTGGTGGTGTTTGGAGAGTCATGGGCCCATGTGGCTACTTATTTCTGTTCTGAATCCTGTCTTTGCCTCTGAAAATCCTCTGAGTAATTGTCACCTTGATTTGGCTTTTCAATGCTGTCTGGCTTTCCCCACTATTCAGTGCTGTTTCATTACTAGTATGTTATGCAGACCTATGTGCATGTCCACTTATTACTACTCTGGTTACTGACCTACGTACAGGTCCATGCTTGCTTACGTACTCATTGCTTATGCAGCTCATTGCTTCATGCCTACTGCCATCCCTCAGCTTCAGCCTCTGGGATTCTGCTGCACTCAATTCTGCATTCAACCTGCAAAGTCTCAGCACTCACTGCTCATTATGATCTCAGCACACCAGTGCTCAATCAGCTCACCAGCTTCAGCTCTCAGTCTATTTCTGGGGCATGCCAGCCATTCTTTATTGGTGCTGGGTTCCTGCAGCCAATGATCTCACTCTGCATTTAGTCTGCATCATTGAGCATGTCCAGCTTGGGGCGGGATCCTTCTCACCTGGCCCATAGCTGGGAATGTCCTCACCCCAGGCTCAGCTTTAGCTGTCTGCTATGTGACAGCAGCTCCTGGTGTAGAATTTAAGACTAGTGGTGAAGGGTGGTTACTATGATCTCCTTTGGCTCTAGTGTTCCACTATAACGGTTGTCCATTGGCTTTAGTGGATTCCCTAGCAAAGTACCTTCACCACATTCTCCCTACGACTGCCTGTGGTTCACCTGGTTTGATTTTAGGGTGGATAGGCCAGGTAAGTGCCTCAGCAGTTGTTGCTGTCCTCCTCCACCTTGGTTGCATGTAATGTTTCAGAGTTTTCTCGCAACCTTCCATGGTGGTCCTGCTAGAGGATTTGAGTGATAGCGTTCCTCCAAATTGGAATATTTTCCATCTCCCCTTAATTGGGTTTTCCAAATTGCAGCTGCAGAGCCGTCACTAAATAAAATATCCCAAGCCTGGAGGAAAGGTAACCTAGGCCTTGGATCCCCAGAGATTTCCTCCTCATAGGGTTTTTTTTTCTCTCCTCCCTTGCCTCAGGTCATAACTGTTAGTTAGCATAGTAGTGTCCCCTAGTTTCTTTAGGTAGATTACACTGTTGGATGGAGGTGAATGGTGTTCCTGCTGTTCCCTCTTTCCTTTGAGGATCCCCTCATTCTCAATGCATACCTGTTTCATGCTACACAATCCTGGGCATTTCATTATGTTATCAAACTGTCTATGCTTCTCTACTACTACGTTACCATTACTGCCCCTACGTCACAGTAACTGCTTGCTCATATGCTTCCTGTCACCTCATTTTTTGGGATGCTTGTACTGCATTTCTTTTTGGGATTCCTAAAGTACTTTTAGCCATGGGAATCATCCCATGGCACCTGTAGAGGTGGAACCCTCTCCAAGGGTTCCTTGCCTTTCATACCCCTACAGGGTGGTAATTCCTCTGGAATAGAGAATGCGAACAGCCAAAATCAAACTAACACAGTTGTACACACATAACACTATATTGGCTGCGTAGGACAGTGAATTGGAAAGGCTTTACCTGGAGTTCGGTGGCCAAGTAGTCAGCCACTCCCACTTCCTAAGCTATATAAGCAGTTCCTCTCAGCCTCATTGTGAAGCTTTTCTTTCTTTGCCTCACCATCCTCCCCTCCTCCTCCAGCAGCAGCACTTCTCTCCTTAGGTGGATTTCTAAGGTACCTTTAGCCATGGGAATTGTCCTGTGGCACCTCTAGGGGTGGAACCCTCTCTGAGGTTTCCTTACCTTTCGTACTCCTACAGGGTGGTAATTCCTCTGGAATAGAGAGTGTTAACAGCCAAAACCAAACTAACACAGTTGCACAAGCATAACACTATACTGGCTGCGTAGGACAGTGAAAGGGAACATAAACAGGCTCTGTATCTCTTTATTAAGAAAAACAATCCTTTATACCCCATACATGTTTTGTACAGTGCTGTGAACTTGAAAATGTACAAAACAGCATTTTTACCTAAAAAAACAATTACTTTTTTCCATTGGCAGCACTGCAGTTCACAGTCAGTTTATCAGTAATGAGCTAAGATGATCACATGATCAGATGACATCAGATTAGCAACAAGAAAATGAAAGTGTTCCACATTCAACCAGTGAGTCAGTGAATACTGAGGAGCATATATGGCAGAGTAAAACAAAAAGCTTTAATACATTTTACGAGTGTCATACTTTAGAGCAATGAAAACACTGAATAGTTTTCTAGCTGAGGTTGTAGAAGCACACACTTTTGGATAAATTGTAACACAAGTTAGATAAATACATGGATGCAAATCACAATGGTAGAACCTGCTGAAAGGCAGGAAGACATTCCTAACATACCTCGCCATCTTCTTATATCTCTCAAACCAAAGTATTAACCTAAAATTAGAGCATTATGACTTTATGGCAATGTTAAAAGATAAAATCCAAGAGAAAAATATCCTGTTTTTGTTTAAATATATTTTATTCAGTTACAAAAATATGCAAGACATTTGAAAACCCCTAAGCATAGGATGAATACATAAAGATATTTCACAGCACAGCTTAATTTGGTTTAATCTCACTTGACATGCAGCTGTGTGGGGGTAATTGTGATGCGGAGGGGCAGCTACAAAATGGGGTGCTTCTGTACACTCGAGCAGACTTGATAGACCATGTGGCCTGTATCTGTTGGCAAGTAGTAAGTAAGTAAGTTGACAATGCATTAGAAAAAGTATTTTAAGTACAGAGAAAATAAACTTAGATATCATTAAATAATTGGTTACAAGATTTTGCAGTTCTGCAGCTGGGGCATACTTATACAAGTTCTCAGTTTTAGACATGTATTAGATTGATGTGGGGGAAAACAAACTCACACACAGTCTATATATTACACAGGTTATTGTGTTTTTAATAGTTTTTTTTTTTTTACTTCCAAATATTGTAATAAAGTCTCTATTTGTTGGATTTTTTTAAGATGTCACTGATGGGCATGTCAGTACCAGGAATCAAACCACATAAACTGTATGCAAAAGAGGGCATGAGATCAGACAGTCCCTAGATACATTCCATTTTGTTTTGCTACTAGGAATGCATGACGTCATACCTCCCTGTTTATTGCAACTAAATGCACACTGACGAGCAGCATAGTGGTTTTAATATGAAGTTTACAAAGCTACTGTCAATCGATCAGGTTTACTATGGTGATGCAGAAGCACCATTTTTATATTGTCTTGTGTGCACAGCGCAAGCAACATTTTGTGACAGCTAGCTGGAGTACCAGGTTGTGGGGATGCAGTTGTGTTGTGGCCAATGGTGCCACTACATTCTTGGACTGGTCTGTGTGGCACCAATGAATAAGCACACTGTCTATGACAACACTTCAGAAGTGTGCCACCAAGTTGAAAGGAATCTGCTGCTGCAATGAGAGACAGGCTTGTCACTGCAGCAGCAGATTTCACACGTCTCCATTATGTGCCCCTGGTGAAACATTTCAATAAACATGGCAGTGACTCCTGCCGTCCACCTCTCGCAGTCCCTACCAAGCCAATGTTGGGGGTGTCCAATCCCTCTGTCGGCATGCCCTCTCCCCAGTTCATTTGCCGATGGGGGAGCCCAATCCCTGTCGGCATAATGTCCCACTTGTTTTGTCTGCCGAGGGGGTGCCCAATCCCCCTCTGCATCATGCCACCCCAAAACACAGACACACTTTCTTTGCCAATGGGGGGCCCCAATCCCCATCGGCTTCACTCTCCCTCCCCAAAAAACACAGGTGGCACACTGGGAGCCCACCTCAGTGTGCTGAAAGCAAAACTGTAAATAAAAAACCTTCCCATGATTTCCTTTTTTTTTGTTCCCTGTAAAGCAGAAAATTGTCCCTCGTGGTCACGACGTCCCCCCTTCCCCAACCCTCACCTATCCTCAGCGCACCCTACCTCCCCGCACCCCATCACCTCATACTTACCTCCAGAGCCCAGCACGATGATCTTCAGTGGAGTGGGAGATGTCTGAACTCTACAAAAGCCAGCCGCGAACTGAAGAAAATCACGGTATACTGTGTAATGGCCTCAATAGAGGGTTTCAACTTAGGTGGATATCTCAGCCATTTTTGAAACTTTTGGTTCCAAATTTTCAACATGGGGTTCTTGGGACCCCTTCTCATGAACCCAGCCACTGTCATTTCATTATTAGGTCCCGAAAGGTGATTTTGTGGCTAGTGCACGGAATTGCCTTTCGGGACTAATTAACAAAACAACAGTGTCACTCTTCATGAGGTGGGATCCCAAAAAGCCTACAGGTATGTTGCAAATTTGGTGGAAAAATTCCAAAAATTACTGTGTTATGAGTGTGCATTGAGCAGTTTCCACACACACTCATAACTTCAAGAAATTGTTGTTTTCACTCCAGATTTTCAACATTGCCATTTTTTCACACCTCCTTATGAACAGTACAGCTGTCATTTTTCACATCCTGCCTGAAATGTGTTTTCGCACATCTGGCACACAATGGTGCAGTTGCTGCAGGAAATCAATGTTTGGGACAGATTAAGAAAATCACAGTGATACTGTTCATGAGCAGAGGTCCTAAAATGCCTATGTTGAAAATTTGATGAAAAAATTCTACAAAATGACTGTGTTACAAGTGTGCGTTGCACAGTTTCCAAGTACACTCATAACTGCGAGAATGTTAAATATTTTCACTTCAGATTTCCAATACTGCCATTTCTTCACACCTCCTTATGAATGGTACAGCTATCATTTTTCACATCCTGCCCAAAATGTGTTTGCGCACATCTGGCACAGATTGGTGTGGCCACTGTGGGAAATCAACATTCGGGACAGATTAACAAAATCACAATGCCACTGTTCATGAGCAGTGGTCACAAATGCTTTCATGAGGTGGGGTCACAAAAAGCCCATGTTGAAAATTTGGAGTGCAAATGCCAACAAATGCCTGGGGTGTAAGGATTTCTAACCATAACGTCCTACCCTGTAGTGACTGACAGGTGTCAGGGGTGTGACTTTGGATTGTCGGCTGTATTGCTCATGCTATTCCACCCCCATCCCCACCCTGCAGCCAGTAACAGGCATCAAGGTGTGCCTTGGACTCGTCTGCCCCAAAATTCACCCCATTCTCCTACACTGCACCCATCTCAACATATTTACTTATAGAATCAGGTGAGCGTAAGGCCCGATAACCCCAAGGCACAACGCAACACTTGTTGGAGTCTGCAGGGTAGCGTGAGGTGAAATGGCATGAGCATTATGGCAGATGACCCAAAGGCACACCTCAATGCCTGTCGGTCTCTGCACAGTGGGGTGGGGTTGTCGTTAGTTCCATACTTCACTGCCATTCCTATTATGCATCTCTCTAACTCCTGCACTACCAATGCCAGTGCCAGCAAGACAACATTCAGCATTGACAAATGCTTGCTTTTATAGTATTAGATAAAATAACTGATTTAAAATGAGTCATCACAGTAGCAAGACCTATAACTTACACACGTATACAGTAGTTTAGAAGGACAGACACTTCCCCCTCCAAACAAAAAAAAAAAAATACTTTGAATGCCCAACAAATGAGCCAAAGACAGCTTTATGTATGAACAGCTGTTTTTGACAGTACCCATTCTGACATGATATTAATTTTAACAGTTTTGTTTACAAAAAAAGTCATTCAAGCACTCTCTACTGACAGTAACAATGAGGTCCAATTTGCTATCAGACAGAACAAAAAAAAAAACAAGACTAGACACATTGCTTATTATTAAAATACTCCATTTATTACATTGCTGAAGAAAACTACTAGAAAAGTTAAGATTTGCAATAATTGTTCTTTAAGGCATGTCAATCTCTTGCTTTACAGAAGAGGCTTCCTCATTTCTAATTCTACAAGCATAAAAAATTAGTAATATAGTAACACAGAGCTCCTCTGTTATTAACTTTGAATTGACATTCACTGAATTTTTGTCTGTTGCAGACCAGAAAGACAAAAATACACACCGAGTTTTCTTTTACAACACATTTTATTAACAAACTCTTTACAGGAATGCAATGGAACACAACATAATGCTCCAAGATGATACAGACAGCTTGCTAGAGTGACATCATCAGCTTTTGTTCTCTTGCGTGAACACAGGCACTGGGATTCAAATATGCATGCTGCTCACTTCCTGGAATTGCAGTTTTTAAAACAAAAATAACTCTGTTATTTTAACAAGTTGTTTTTCACCCTTGTTGTGAAATGGTACATCAGGGACCAGGGCAACTGCACAGTAAATAAGTTATTGCAAAAAATGTGTGCTTATAGTCCCTTTAAGTTATTCCGAAATGACAAGACATGCAAATGGGAACTTGGAACATGCACAGAGAAAATCAGTCCACGATCGTATGTGGTGGAAGTAGATGGACAACTGTACCATAGGAATCGCAAGTACATCTGTTCAGAGAGCAAACAACCACCTGACCACCAACACCCAGATGACACTGCATGCCATCAGGATGATCAAAAGTGCACAGGAGACCCCAGAACTGAATTGGAGAGTACCCCAATGCCAGCAGTGACTAACATGAAAGCACCAGTAATGGAGAGTCCAACGCCAAAAGACACATCGGAGATCCTTAAAAGCACTCGCACGAGGACTAACAAAAGACCTCCAGTGTGAGACACTCTAAAGACTTTATTACTTGAAAGTGGGACCTTTTGTTAATGCTGGCAGGGATAAGTTTAACACTAGAGTAGTATTCTTACTGATGCTCTATTTGTTTGTTTCTATTGCTTAGATTTATTATTTGCCTTAAGAAAGCATCCTAGCTTAATCACATATGGAAAGGGGGATGTTACGATATATGGCTTCCAAGCCACTAGGGGGAGCTCTAGCTCTGTATTTGGTTAAGCCCATCTAGTTTAATGACTTATCCAGAAATAGTTAATCTAGGAAGCCAGATAGTATCTTCCTTCCTGTGCTAATGACTGAAGTGTTTGGCTGTACATGCTGTGTGTGAGCTTCTTAGGAATAAAGAATCATTCTGCAATCAAAAGCTCCTGTATTGGCCATTTATTGCAAACAAAAACACCCATGAAGGGGCCCTTGATGCTGTTACTATGTTTTTTAATATTAGGGGGGAATGCAAAACCATCCACTACATTTCTACTTAAATTGATTGAATGTGTTTTAAAGTACAGTGCTGCTTTGTTTGATAAGAAGTTTTTCTTGCAGACCAAAGGGCAGCTATGTGGGCCACATGTGCCCCCTCAATTGCTAATATCTAGATGGGGGTCTGGGAAAATAAGTATGTTCTGGATAGTGACATGAATCATTTTTTTATATAAAGTAGCAGTTTGGAAATGCTACAGTGATGATTTATTTTTTGCATGGATAGGTAATGAAAGTGAAAGTGAATTAAACTAGTTTGTGAGATATTTCGAAGGGCCAGATAGCAATTTAAAATTTACCTGTCAAGCGTTACAGGAAAACAATATGCTTTCTGGATCTTTAAATCTGTAAAGAAAATGACACTAGTTTAACCACTAATTTATATAGAAAATTGACCAATGGCAACACATTACGTAGAGCCAATAGTTGCCACCCTCAGCACACTATAAGGAACATTCCAAAAGGACAATTCCTTAAAACATGGAGGAATTGTAGTAGACAGGAGAAATTTGAGAAGGATGCTCAGGAACTTAGCTCTCATTTAATACAGAGGGGGTATAGCTTAAATGACATAGATGCAGGCTGGGAATTTGCTGCTCAAGTAAGATAGAGATACCCTGCTGGCAGAAACAGACAATAATACACACACAAACCAAAGAGACAGGAGGTTCAGTTTCGTCACCTCATTTTCAACACATTCCAGTGGGTTGAAGAAGACTGTAAAAACCACTGGGGTATTTTAGTCAGTGACCTCGGTTTGAAAGATATTGCCTCAGAACTGCCACAAATGGTGTTCAGGAAAGCACCTACTTTGGGTAATAAATTGGTGCAGAGCCATTTTATAGATATAAGGAATGGGAATAGTACATGGCTAAATAAATCAGTGGTGGGGTGTTATCCATGCAAAAAATGTAATGTGTTCCAATATTAAACAAGGTAAAAACTTTGTAAATCAGAATACAGGTCACACCTCCGAGGTGTGCCAACTTATTACTTGTGACACCAAAGGTATCATTTACCAAGCAACATGCAGCTGCAGTTCATTTTACAATGGCAAAACAAAAAGATGCCTAAAGACATGTGTGGGCAAAAGGGGATCTCACCTATGCTACTACAGCTCATGTTGTAAGGTTTGTGAATAAGAAGGAACATGCATTTACTTTTCAAGGAATTGATAAAGTAAATATCAGACCAGGTGGGAATTTAATGATTTACTCTTAACCAGAGAAGGGTTCTAGATAATAAATTTGAATGATTCCAAAGATCTGGGATTCAATTATGGGTTTGAGCTGAAGCCATTTTTAAAAAGACAAAATAATCAGAAAACGAGATGGCTGGGTCAAATTGAGGCTCTAACTTGCTGCTTGATTTATTTATATACTGCTATATTTTTCATATGTGCTCCTTATGGCTAGGTCCTTTGTATCTGTATTAACATTAGGGATGGATGATTTTTTTCTTTATTGCAATAAAGTTTATGTATTAGTGTTTTGTGCATGTTATATGATGAGTTCTATGTCATAACTTCGACTGCCGAAAGGCGATCATTGTTAGGGTGACTTTACATCGCCAAAAATAAGTGTCAGCAATGTACCACCGGTGCACAGCAAAAGGACACCAGGGACTTAGGTTTTTCTGTTTTATGCTAAAGGATTCTCAACCCCAGGGGGGTGCACGTTGGGGGGTGCAACCCTCCCCAAAAAAAAACTCGTGCCGGGCACAGCAAAATGCACCTGTGTCAGGACCTGAACCCAGTACCCTCAGAACCCCAGCCCTGAGCCCACCCACCATGCCATGGGGCCAGCTTGGCAGCTCACTGCGGCACCACCCCTCACAATCCCTCCCTCCCCTCCCACCTCCGCTCGTGCTCACTTCCTCACATGCATATACATGTAGCGACATCCTATATGTGTAACGCCCCCCAATCTGGTCACCCTCCCTGGTGGGTAGCCCCAATGACATGTGCCATGATTGAGTCACCATTTTTGTATGTGCCCAATTACGGTTGTCTATGTCACTGGATACCTGTATTACGATATGTTCCCCCCACCCTTTTTCCCACATCAGTCAGCAGTTTTCTCCTGTTGCTATTATATGTAGTTGCCCCCTCCCCATTTATGTCCACCTGAGTTTTTCTCACTTTTTATATATGTTATAGTATGAGATTTAAGCCCTGGTGGACTTTAATACATGTAAATAATTTATATTAAGGTGTGTGTATTGGTGGGGGATGGGTCATGGGGATTCTGCTTTGGGTCTTGCATGTTTTAACCAATTACAACTCTGGTTTCAATGCGACATCAGTGTGACATTATTTGAACTGAGTATTTAACTGACATGCACTTTATTCATTTTAGCCTTTGATAAAGGATACTGTTTCATCTGAAATGTGTCAGGCAATCTGTGCTTTTATTTATGCCTTAAATAAAAATCATGTTTTAATTTTGAGACCTGTGCCCTTGAATTTTTAGAGGTTGGTGAGTGCTCAACTTTCTTGTGCTGAAAGCATTTACATTGTAGTCTGAAGCATCACTTTCCTTGTGCAAACTCCGTTCTGCTGTTTGTTTGAACAATAAAACAAATAGACATATTTAACTGCAGTCAAACAATATTAAAAAACTACATAATTAAATCTGAAGTAAACTTTAATCAGTAACACTATGAAATAATGTGCATTATGTGGTTTATGTTATGTACTCCAAATGAAATGTAACTTGTTCTTGTTTCAACAAATGGTAAAGGGATTTTTTTTTTCCTTTATTTCTAACAGTTTAAGCTTGTTGATAAAATGGACAACTTCGGTATAACAGGCAGCAGAGAAGAACATAGTACACATGACGAGGAAAATATCACTCATCACTCATGAGGTACCAGAGATGCAAGGGAGCAACAGGCAGAGGTAGAACAAGAGACTAAAAGAAAAGATGAGATTGAAAGCAAGGAGGAACAACCAGAAGTTAACTGAGAAACAGAGCAGGAAATTGAGGAAGACCAATCTGAGATTTACAGAAAAATGAAGCCGGAGATCGAGGAGGAACAACTAGAGGTAATAGAGAGATGGAGCAGAAAATTGAGGAGGAACAAGCTTAGGAATGAGAGCAAATTCCAGATGTGTCTGAACACGCACAAGAAAGGCATTTCCAGTACTCAGAACTTAGCTATGTAACATAGCAGAAAGGATGATGAACCTCAAGAAAAAGATGGAGCTCATGCTTCAGCTGCTAGAGATGCACAGTGGCACGCAAAGTCCGGTGCTTTCACATCTATGTGCATCATCACCTGTGTCATACATACAGCTTCCTGAATCTGATGTGCAGATTCCAAGCAGCAGAAGCAGTGATGGCACTGCAGTAATAAACTCTGACAGTTCCCTACATGTGCCAGTTATGCCTGCTGTTGAATATGATAAAATTATTGTGAAATCCTCCTGACATGAAATGCAGTTTGTTTGGATCAGCAAGGCAAGAGAACTTGAACTAGTGACAATGCCAGTGGCAGGCCCAGAACATCTGCTAGATCTGGTGTTTAGGACAATAATGCCGCAAAGACAGTATCTGTCCTGGAGAAGAATGGAAACTGGGACAGTAGCAGGGGACATATGCAAACATACGAATAAACCAGGAGATTAAGGCCTAACGGTCTATCGTGTCTGCTCAAATGTGCAGCTCTCAGTGCTGGGCACTGATGCTGCTCCCCCCCCATCCTTAATCTCCCCCTTCCTGAAAGATGCACTGAATGCTATACAGTTTTCCATGCGCCCCCACACACACCCTCCTCTCCCTCTCCATTTATTGCTCTAACTGCTTTACCCTTTTCCTCTCCATCTTTCCCAATTCTGATTTTGCCAACCAGTCTAGCCCACCACCCCCCCTAAATACCCCAATTGATGACTGCACAACCAATTCCTCAGGCAGAGCATTCCATGCTGTCACCACCCTCTCTGTGATAAAATGCCACCTCATCTCCCTTTTGAACTTACCCCCCTACAACTTCATGCTATGGCCTCTTGTGATGGCGTTGGGTTGTATGGTAGCTGTCATTGCCAGACAGCTGTGTTGGTGGGCAGCCGTGGTGGTATGCGGGTGGGCTGAGCTGCCCACCGACAGTGGGACCCTGCTGGGGGGGAGAGGGGTGGGTTGAGGAGTGACTTGGGGGTTCGTTCCATGCTGACCAGCTGCCGCGGAGAACGCTTCAATGGGGCTTGGGGCTGAGGTGGTAACCCTTTTCTGTTACTACTGCTGCGGTGGGGTGGTTTTTACCAGGGCTTGGAGGGAATTCTGCATTTCTTTTACCACCACTGGGGGCCGCATTCTATGGGGGTTTGGGGTGGGGGTTATTTCATTCATTCCGCTGCTGGGAGTAGCTGATTACAGGGGCTTGGGGCTGGGAGTGGGGTACAGCATTTCTGTTACCACCACCACCGGGAGCAGCATCCTATGGGGTCTTGGGGCAGGGGGGTTCTGCAGTTCCTTTACAGCTGCCGGGAGTGGCATTTACCGGGTTCTTTGGGCAGGGAGAGCGCATGCTCGTGTGACAGGGGTCCACTTTTTGGCGCATTCCACCCGGCATCCTTGCAGGCGCAATGCAAATGGGGCCATAATGGCATGCTAATGGCCCCATTGCGCTATGCATGCCTAATGGCCTCATTTGCATGCCCCTGGCTGTTGATCATGTTTTTGAGCATAGGGCATCCTGAGATGCCCTACCCTGAAGGGTTTACAGCCTGACATGGGGATACACCAGTGCAGCCTGGGATGCCCTGGCACATCCTGGGCGGGGTACACCTGTGCTATTCACAGTGGGGATGTGCCGGGGGCATCTCCCTGCACCTCCTCTGTGAATCACCCATTTTGCACTCAGTGCATCTCGCCTGCGCTGGGGCAGTTGAGATGCACTGAGCGCATCTTCTTTGTGAATCCTGCCCCTTAAGAATTTCTTAGTACATTGTAATACATACCAACAAGTATTTTCATAGGAAGTAATTTTCATTGGAGAATATGAGTGGACAGAAACTACAAGTGCAACAGTTAGAGTAACAAATAGAGTGCATGAGATGCAAAATATGAGATCAGTTACAGTTGCAAGTTACAGAGAGGAAATTTTGCAAGGCAGAGGATAAGGATGAGGGGTGGAAGAGTGGCAAATTTTGGGAGGGGGGGTTCACAGCTTATGGAATCATGAAAAAGCAGCCTAGCCATTGGCCATTTAAGGTACGGGAGTCATGGGACCCAAGTGAATGAGTGGGGGGGCAGATAAAGAAGAGCTGAGGTAGGTAGGGAGTGAGATAAGCCAAAGTTTGGAGATGAATTTAGCTCAATGGATGAGACATCTATTTTCTAGTGAGAGGAATACGAGAGAGTGGTAGAGTCGACAGTGGTGGGTAAGAGGAGGAACTTCCAGAGTGAAGCAACAGAAGGAGTTAAAGAGGGCGTCCAATCTGGCTAGGGCAGTCTTAGGATCGGCACAGTAGACTACATCGCAGTAGTCATGGATGAGGATCATCTTCTGAACAAGTTCTTGCCTTGCTGGGAGAGGAATGCACTTCTGGTTCCTATATAGAGTGCCTAGCTTGGGGCGCAGCTTTTTTAGGATGGCATCCACATGTCCAGAGAAGGAGAGGTGGTGGTCAAGCCAGACCCCAGATATTTGAATGAGGAGGTGTCCTCAAGGGCCGTCCCATTGATGGTATGGAAGGTGAGCAGGAAGGGGAGCCTAGAGAGTCTCTGCCTAGTGCCGAAGGTCATGGAGACTGTCTTCTTGGCATTTAGGAAAGCTGATGTGTGCAAAACCAGCACTGCATGTTATCAAAGTCCTGCTGAAGTCTGTTTGCTACATCGATGGAGAAATGACCATGGGTGTAGAGGACCGTGTCATCTGTGTACAGATATATTGAAGTAGATGTACAGATGGTAAGTCATCAAGAAAAATGGAGAAGAGTATGGGGCCCAACACAGATCCTTGCAGGACTCAAGAGTTTATAGGTAGAGGGGAGGATGTGGCATCAGAGATTCTGACTGACTGGGTCTGACCTACAAGGTAGGACTGGAACCAGTTAATGGCAGCAGGTGACAGGCCTGATGAGGAGAGACAGTACAAGAGCAGAGGGTGTGAGACTGTGTTGAAAGCTTTGGCTAGGTCAAGAAAGATGGTGGACATGATTTGACCACTGTCCAGCCCAGAGAGGATGGAGTTGGTGAGCCTAATCAGGGCCGTGGTGGTAGAATGTTTTTTTATTTGAAAGCCAGATTGATAGGGAGTGAAAAAAATGAAGTTAGAGAGGAAGGAAGAGATCTGGGCAAGGACCAGGTGTTCTTGCAGCTTAGCAAGGGTCGGAAGCAAGGCTATGGGGTGGTAGTTCCCAGAGAAGGATGGGTCCCATCCTTGGGTATAGGAAGAACAATGGCATGCTTCCAAACAGAAGGGATGGCTGCTAATTTGAAAGAGAGGTTAAGCAGATCAGCCAGTGAGGTAGAGATAGCCATAGTATAAAGGTAAAGCAGCTTGGGGTCCAGTCCATCTGGCGAGTTGCCTTTTGATGGATTAAGATCCAACAAGACATCCAGGGTGTCAGGAGGGTTACTTTAGAGAAAGTGAAGCAATTTGTCTGAGAGAAAGTGCAGGGCGGGTTGGGGGGTTCAGGCTGGGAAATCATTACGGAGGATAGGAGAGCAGAAGCACAAGAGGTGAAGTAATAGTTAAAATTTGAGGCAACACTCGGTTGGTCAGCAATAAGGATATTGTTTATACTGAGGAGGGGGGCAGTAAAAGAGAGAGAGTGAATAACCTTCCAGAATTTAGCAGGGTTGCTTATATTAGTTTAAAACGTAGTGGAAAAGTAATAGGCTTTGGCCAAACAAGTGGCTTTAGTGCACTTGTTGCGAAGGTAGTGATAGGTGTCCAAGTCTGTAGGAAGCTTAGAAATTTTGTGTTGCTTCCAAACTTGGTCTCTTGCCTTTTGGCATGCTATAAGTTATGGGGAGATCCATGGTAGGTGGATTCCATGGACTCTGATGTGGTGTAGTGGCGCATGCTTCTAGGAATTTTACTTTGAAGTAATCTGTGGCTTCGTCGATTGAGTTTGCTGTGGCTATGGGGGCCTAGTAAGTAAAGGATAGGTCATTGAGGAGCAGAGCAAGGTTCATAGATTTATATGAGTGAGTCACCATGGTTTTCTGGGGGGCCTTAGAATGATGAATATGACGTATCAGATGGGTCATGCGGTGGTCACTTAAGGTGTCGGATAGCACACCAGATTTAATGATCCTGTGTGGATGAGATGTGACAGCCCAGTTGATTAGGGAGTAATTGTTTTAGGGTTTAATCTAGTGGGATCAAGGATGAGTTGGGTTAAGTGGTGGGCTGCAATGTTGTTTTGCACTTTGAGCAGAGAAGGGATTAGTAGGGGTGAGCGAAAATGCAGATTTCCACCATTGCAGAAGTTTTGCGAAATTTCAAAAATTTTATGGAATTTTCTGCTCTTTTTCCTGTGACAGAATTCTGAACTTTCACCAAATAACTGTGGATTTCCACCAAGTACTGTGGCATTTAATTACTAAATGCGGACTTTTTACATCATATGCAGAAATAAAGTCCCTTGCTTAATATTTCTCCATATATCATGTAATTATCCATGGTTTGCATTACTTCTGCAGGGTTTTTCCCACAGTTTAATACATTAATCCTCATTTCTTACATTTATTCTGCAGTTTTCAGTGGAATTTCTGTGAAAGTTGGTGAAATGATTTCCAAAGTTTCACGGAAGCAAAAATCCGACTTTTGCCAAAATTCAGCCAGCAGAATTTTTTTTTTGCACACCTCTAAGGGATAGCCAATTTCAGTTAAAGTCACCCATAATACAGAGTTCACCTGAAGAGGTATGGGAGACTATGGAAGTAATAAGGTCAGTGACCACAGAGGGGTTGAGACTTGGGTGGCAATAGGTCCCACTATGGAAAAAGGGGTAGAGAATGGGAGGTAATTTTAGGGTAATACCTCAAATGCATTAGGGACAGAGGCTGAGAAAATGGGGTGATTTGGATGGCTGAGGAGACAAAAATGGCCACACCACCCCCCCTCTCTCAGACCGATCCTGTCAAGATATAGAATAGCCTGGAATGGCAAAAGGAGGGTCTACTATTTTATTGTTAAGCCATGTTTCTATCATAATGATAATATCTGGGCCTAATGAAGCTACCAGAGGCTGGAGTACATCGATTGTAGGGAGAAGACTGCAGACGTTTATATGTAGGGTTTTCAGGTCTTGGGGCAGGACAGAAGGGCTTGATGGGGTAGTTGTTGGGGTAGAGGCTGGGAGCACTGAGCTGATTGGGTGGCAGGGACTGAGGTTAGGATTTATATCTTCAGACGATAGGAGCAGGAGGGCCATGATTACATAGTAGAGTTTCCTGCTCTTGTGCCAGTGTATTGAGTTTGCACCAGTTGAGGGAACAGTGGCGAGGTTAGCTGAGGGAGGTAGAAAACAAAGTGTGCGCATCAGTGTCCAGTAGATGGGGATAGTAGCAAGGGAAGTACTGGGCCTGAAAGGGTAGTGATTCCAGGGAGGAGATGGGGTGATACCATTTATTAGAGACCATGTCGTTGAGAGTGACATGGCTGAAAGTGAGTACAACAGAGGAGCCCCTTCTTCTGGTGGTCATTAAGGCACCCACCCTTTGGGTAATATGTATCTTGAATAGCTTGTTAATACAATCAAAAGGGACCAATTTATGGGTGCTGTTATATTGGCCTCTGCTGTTCCAGATGGGTTCTCAGTGATACACCGCCTGAAGTTGGATCATAGGGGAGGGGGCTAGCCATTATATTTAAGACAGAACTGGGCCCTGTGGATGTGCCAGTGGGGCCCACCAGATCCATCGAGTGTATCCTGGGAGAGGGTTTAGGGTGCGGGATACTCCTCATCTACCGTCCACCCGGTGATGGTGGAGAATCACTGAAGGAGATAGCAGACTTCATCCTCAACATGGAACTGGAGTCCCCCAGATGGTTAATTCTGGGGGACTTCAATGCCTGGGTCAATGATTGTCTCTCCCAATTTGGTCAAAATCTCCTCCAGCTGATGACTATGCTGGGTCTTACACAGGTGGTTACCTCCTCTACTCATATGGGGGTCACTCGCTGGATCTGGTATTCCTCCTGGGGATGGAGATCACTGATTTGGGGGTGGAACCAGTCAGTTGGTCTGACCATCACACCATAAGGTTCAGTTTCAGGGCCTCCCCAATGGACCTGCCCCAACAGAGATGTTCCAGTACCACCCTTTAAGGAGGGGTTACCCCAGAAGGTCTATCAGCAGTGCTGGATCTATCGGGATTGTCGAGTGAATGCATGAGTCTGGGGAATCTCGTACTGGCCTATAATAAGGCTGTGGGAGATGCCCTGGACATGATTGCTCCCATTCGTGTTTGACCACTCACTCTTTTGCCCAAGGCCCCCTTGATTTGATGGTTCCTTAAAGGAGTTGAGGAGAGTTGGTCAAAGGCTGGAGAGAGCATAGCGGTGGTCCGGCCAGGATGTTGACAGGCTTAGATTGATGGAACATTATAAGGGCTATCAATTGGAAATCACCCATAAGAAAGCAGAGTTCCTGTCCAGGGAGATTTCTGCTGCGCAGAATCAACCAGCTCAGCTCTTCCAGACTGTAGACAGATTGTGCAATCCAGTCTGTCTTCAACAGAAAACTTTTAAGTCCCTGCCAGAACATAATTCTGCCCAACTGTAATGTCATTCTGTACCACAGGTGCAAAAACACACTATGGCCAAGATTTGAAAAATGACAGCAGTGACATGCATGAGGTAAGATAATAAGAAGACTATGTTGAAAACTTTGGGTCAAAATATTTCAAATTTCGAATGTTATGAACATGTATAGCAATAATTGCAACAAATTGGCATAACTTTGCCATTTATAATAATTTTGACCTGAAATTTGTAACATACTGTAGCCTTCATATGACCCCACCTCATGAACAAGGGCAGGAAAAATTGTCAAATCCTGCCTGAAAAGTGAATTTATCAACCAACTGTGAACTTAACTTTTGAGTGGGAGTTGTGTAATAACAGTCATATTGTTCATAATGTGGGATTCCCAAAAGGCCATGTTGAAAATCTGGTGTCAGATTGGAAAGAAAGGCTGAGTTATGCATAAAAGTTGAAACCCCCATTGAAATACACTGAACCGCATTTACCTTAGTTTCTCATATTGCATTCGCTGGTTCCAGCAGCAAGTTGTCTTCGATCAGGTGAGTAGATCTCAAACCTGGGACCTGTTCAGGTAAGTGAGGGTGTGTGTGGGGGGGGGTGGACTGGGGGTGTGGTGAGTGCTGAGTGAGAGGTGGGGGTGGGGGTGTCTGATTGGTGAGGTACTGTTTTCTTATTATAGAAAAAAAACATTGAGGACTATTTTCTTTTTTACAGGCAGGGAAAGCCATCGGCAGGTGGGGGGTGCTCTAAACACCAGAGGAAAAAAAAGTAAAGGGTGGGGCATAAACTGGAGGGTGCAGGGTGCCACCTACACCAGAGAAAAAAATAAAGGAGAGGCATAAATATGACAGAGGGGGTGCCACTAGACACCGGGGAAACAATATAATCAAAAGGACACAGTAATTGGAGGGTGGGGGTGCCACTAGACATCAGTGAAACAATATATTGAAAAGGCGATAGGGATCAGAGGGTAGGAGGGTGCCACTAGACACCAGGGAAAGGATTTTTCAATCATGAAAAAGGATCCATTTTTGTGATCCATGGTATGAAGAAGAATCTTTTTTTGTATTACAAGTCATGAAAAAAGATTTATTATGTAAAAAAGACACTGAAAGGCATTTTTACAACAGGTAATTGCAGAATCCAACAGAGGGGGTCTTGATAAGCAAGGTACATGTGTCAGTATCAAATAAACAGATACTTTTCTTTAGTTATTCGTTTTGTTTCCCCTCGCTAGCAGTAACACAAAATGGCAGCAGCATGAAAAAGGAATTCCCATTTGTGATAAAAGGATTACCCATTTGTGGCAAAGGAATATGATTTGCAATAAAGGATCCTTTTTCGCATGGGACATCAATGGGAAACTTTAAAATTTAATAACATCTAAACAAATTAATATTTTTTCACCAAATCTTCAAAAAGTACAGCTGTGATCCAAGGCCAGTTTACCTTGAAAATTTAAGGCCACAATTCCACACCATTATTGTGCAGTGGCATGACAAACAATGTGACAAAAGATGGTAATTTCCACATTTTTTGACAGTTTGTATCTCCGCACCCACACTTACGACTGGGATGAAACTTGCTACATCAAGAGATCTTTTGCCCCTGGTGGCACATGCACAATTTCTTGTGCACTGGTGGAATGATTGTGAAGTTATTAAAGTGCAAAATGTTGAGTTTGAGACCAGGCCCCTGTAATGTATTTTATATTTAACGGTGCATGATTCCTTGAATGGTGTAAGAAAAGTATGACCTATACTGTAGGCCTTGAAGCTGCATGTAACATCACTTTAAAGTAATGTATTGTGCAGCACTGTAACATTGTAGTATATAATTTTTGAGTTATTTTTTCCTGGTAAACAAAGATTTTATTAGAAAACAGTGCAGTATGGTATGGTTACTGTACACCATGATATGCATGCATAGTAGAGAACTAAGGCGTCGTTATTATGTAGCCAATATTACTTTTGTGCTTTCCAGTGTCATTACATTGTGTAAAGAAAAGTAAATGTTTTGTTGCAAGGCAGCAAGGATGTGAGGAGCATACCCATGAGGCAGTATGACACCCTGGTGCTGCTTCATACAGTACCTTCCAGTCAACTGAGGGGACCACGCCAGTCCCCGAAACCCTCACAAATGTTTGCCCCAATCTTCCAAGATGTGGGGCTGGGTGCCGTGAGAAAGGCCACACACCCTGCAGGAGTAAGTATTGCAAATTCATGTTGCAATAATATACCTATGGAACTGTATGATGTAAAAATGTTAAACAGCACTTTCTTTCCAGGTTATACTGTAGTTACAAACTGGGTACAGTGCACAATGTTATTTATTTCCTTGCAGATGAAGGTTCATGTCTTGTACCTGCAGTTGGCAAAGTTGTGGGAGTGTGGAACAGGCAGGGAACCCAACCTGCATACTGGCAGAAGTTGTGGCTACTTGAGTTTCAGGAATAGACATGGTCATGGTTCTGGAGCTGGACGAGGAGGAACAGCATGTGCTGGAAGATTGTGAATGGACACTTAAATAAAAATACATTAAGAATGGGACTGAAACCCATGAGGAATACAAAAGGATATCTTCCTGCCTTCCTTGTATGGTACATAACAAAGAAAATAAAGCAAAGAAAAGTAAAATAACAAATGCAAGCACCTAGTGAGAATAAAATCAACACAGATGCCTGTACTTTTGTGTTTCTGGCAGTGCCATATCCCATCAGACCAACCATCTATACCCTTACCCAAAGTTCACAAGTCCCTTGATTATCCACCTGGCAGATCCATCATTTCCTCCACTGGCCCATTCACAGCAGCACTCTCCAAGTATACTGACCATCATATCAGACCATTTGTTTTCCCTTTCTTGGATGTCTTTCAGTAAGTCATATGTTAAGGATGCAATGGACATCTTGGGGGAGTTGGAGGGTCTCCACATTGAAGAGAGACATCTTTTAGTGATGCTTGATGGGGAGGCCCTCTACACAACATCCCTTATATGGGAGGTCCACAGACACTTACACTTTCTTGGATTTCAGGGAGGAGGGGAGTAGACCATTTACTAGATTTTTGGTGTACCTAGCCCAGTTTGTTCTAGAAAGCAATGCCTTTAGCTTTTTAAGGAACATCTATACGCAGACTAGTGGTACGGTAATGGATGCAACATTTGCGCCCAGCTATGCTAATTTGTATTTAAGCCAATGGGAGATTGATGTGGTCTATCATCCATTGGTCAATTTTGTCCTTCCGTATGTGGTAATATGGCATTGATACAGTATATTGACAATATATTCATAGTGTGGCAGGGGTCACTGGATGAGCTGAAGTCTTTTGTGTCTTTCCATGAAGTCAGTAATGAACATTTCCGATTAACCTTGAATTCTGACATTGTAAACATTCCTTTCTTAGATGTCAAAGTCATTAAGAATTCTCAGCATGGAAACTGCACTGACCTATCCTGTAAGAGTGGCACTGGGTCATTATGTCACAAGACTTAATGCCGCATAGCACTATTGTACCGCACAATTAATGCCATGAGGCATCATGTCTTTGTTCTGTGGGGGGCTCTGTCCACCACACCCCCCGTTATGGGGGGCTATGCCCCCCGGACCTCCACTAAAGATTCTCAACTCCAGGGGGGTCCAACTTGGGGAGCGCACAGGTCTGGGTTTCACCATAATGTCGTATGCTATTAAGCGTGTAACATTATGACCCGGTACGTGTAAGAGTTCAAAAAGAAATATCTTGTTATTAGCCAGTTTGTGCCACCCCATCACACCTTGAACAATATAACAACCAGTCAACATCAACTTATCCAGATGAATTATAGCACTGTTGAGGCTTTTAAATATAATGCTTGGGACTTGGAAAATTGGTTTATGCAAATGGAATATTAGGAGGGCCATGGATCAAACAGTTACCACTAATAGATTTGAACTCATTGTCCCTAACCCACCAGCTTTGACTGGCAGCTCCTACAATTCCACCCTCAACTTTGTTGCCACTTATAGTACTGAATCCAGGGCTGTTCAAGAGATTCTTCAGAAACACTTGGAGGCCCTGCAGACTGAGCTCTAACTGGCCCCTTTTACTGACAGACCACCTTGAATAGTCAACAGAAGGGCCAATTATGTGGGAGACAAATCACAGATAGTCTGCAACCTACTGAATGAATAAGTACGAGGTTCCTGCCTCCACCAGGAGGGAATCACAAGTGTACAAGGTGCATGTATTGTTGTGTATTGAAAGAGGGGTCCTCTTTTATTAATTCATCCAATGGTGAGGTATGGAACATTAGAAAATTCATTAGCTGTGGCAGCATCCATGTGATCTACCTTGGCACCTGTACTGTATGAGTGGCAGCTTCTATGTTGGCATGTTAAAGGCAAATTTAAGGACTGCATTGGAAACCAGGAGCTAGATATTCAGAAAGGTGCTAAAGCAGAGTGCAAAGCTTTGCACTGTGCTTGTGCACAGCCTAGCAGGTGATATATTCAGTTGGATAGCAAACCAGCACTATCTGACTGAATATAGGGCAATATTGGTGCCACGCAAAGAGAAGCTGCACTGCCCCAACATGGACCTGGGCTGTATGCAGCCCACAGGGAGTTGCATCCCCCGCACTGGATAGCACCAGAAGTTGCAGTGTGATATTCAGCTGCAGAATGCAAATGAGCCCATTGGGCATGCAAAACACTAAGGGGCTGCATGCATGCCCATTATGGACTCATTTGCATGGGAAGCGGCAGCAGGTTTGCACCCATTCCATGGTCACCTGCCACATCAATCATGGTGGCGACTGGCCTACCCCAATCCAAATGCCTGTCCCCTCTATACCAGTGTACTCCTTGGTGTCTAGTGGCACCCCCACTTTCTAATCACCCACATTGGTATTATAAACATTCTCCCTGGTATCTAGTGGCACCTCCCACCCACCAGTCACCCACCCCAGTATTGCAAACATTCTCCCTGGTGTCTACTGGCACCCCCTCACCCTCCAAGCCCCATTCCAGTCCATGCCATGTGTGCCCCAGTGTTTAGTGGCACTTCCCTTCCCTCTGATCTTCCATCCTTGTTCCTGCATGACAGTCTCTGGTGGCTAGTGATACCCCCAAATGCCCATCTCTGATCTGCTGTTGGATGCCCTGGTGTCTAGTGGTACACCCCAGAACACTGGTCACCACATGGACTGCTGAACAGTGGTTGTGTCACAGCCCCCACCCCACCACACCTAGCATGTAATCCACTCTGACCCCCCCCCACCAGGCATGGCAGGATTGCGTTGTGCATCGCACAATGGCAACTGGCACAGCCCTTCGCTCACCTGCTTGGCTGGCCACTGTATGAGCTGTAGGGGTTAAGACAAATGAATGAAATTAGGGAGCTGGAGGAATTCTTTGACCTGAACCAGGCAGAACTGCAAGATGAACCCCTAATAATCACGGAGGATAATGATAATGTTCAAGTATTGCACATAGTGAAACAAAAAGGAATGCTAACAAAAGAGCTTACAGAAGGCTTATAATACTTGCAATTCAAAAAATAAATAAAAATAAAGCCCAGACTGCTTCCCAAATTCAGAGGGTGTTTAGGCAGTACTATCTAGATCTCTGCTCTAAGACTCCCCCCCCCCATGAACATTGAGGACTTTCTTGCACAGTTAAGGCTCCAATCATTGGGTTCACAGCATAAGACAGCCCTGCTTAAGCCTATAGCAGAACAGGAACGTAAGAACACAATTCAAAACTTGAAAAACAGGAAAAGCCCCGGTCCTGACAGATATGGAGCAGAATTTTATAAGGCCACGTATGGTATAATAAAAGATCCCTTATTAGCCACCCTAAGAGAGAGAGAGTCACAGAACTGCGAAATATCCTGTCTTGTGGAGACAAGCTACTATACCTGCAGCCCTAAAACCTGATAAATGCCCACAGGATTGTGACTCCTACTATCGTCTTAAACCAAGATTTCGAATTTATACAAGTATTTTGGCCCATCGTTTGGATGATATTCTCCCTCTTCTTGTTCACCCTGATCAATCTGGTTTTATTACATTCAGGCAGACCACAGATAATATTAAAAGAACATACTTCATCAATCATGCCATTTTACAAAAACTCCCCTGATGATTCTCAGTTAAGACATACAAAAAGCCTTTGACCAGATGTCCTGGCTATTTTTACTGCATGCCCTGTGAAAGTTCTGTTTCCCACAAGAATTTCTTAATAATCTTAGAGGCATGTACATACCAACCCTGAGGCATTGGTTAAAATTAATGGCTCTCATTCCCCCCACTTTCCTTTGTTCAGGGTCACAAGACAGGGTTGCCCCCTTTCCCCATACCTGTTTGCATTATATGTGGAACCCATTGCCCAATTTCTCTGCCAGTCTCAGGGGATTTCAAGTTATTATCTGGATGATCAACTGCACAAAATTGCCTATTATGCAGATGATCTCCTGCTCTATACCACTGTTCCAGATATCTCTCTAGCAACCCTAGAAGATAATTTGACAGTGATAGAACAAGTATTAGGCTATAAAATAAACCCACTGCCCCATGGAGTGCACTCTTATAATCGATCCCATACACAGAGACTTTTTTACCAGCTAACATAGATCTTGGGTTTCGTAACTGGGAGAGACAGGGCCTTTATCTAGTTTCACAGTTTCTGGGAGAGGATGGCCTCTTGACACTGGCCCAACTTAATGAAAAATATGGCATCCCTCTGAGGGACAGATTTAGATACCTCCAGGTTTGTAGCTATATTAGATCTATTTCTGGAGACCTGTGGGCTTCCAGCTCCCCCCCCCCCCAGATTGTCAATATCCTGGTGACTGTGGTGGAGGGCAAGGTACCCCAGGCTCATATCATTTCATATCTATATGCAGTGATCCTGGCAGGGAATGGCGGTTCCCTGGGGACCACCAAAAGCTTGGGAAAGAGATCGGGGGTCGAGATTGAGGAGGGTCTGTGGGAGAAACATTTAAATAGGCTTCATTGGGGAATTTCAGCTGTATCTTAGAAAGAGTTTAACTGGAAAATTACAGCTAGATTTTTTATAACCCCCAAAATTCAAGCCAAATATCAGTCTACAAGATCTCCCACATGCTGGAGAGGATGTGGACATTCCCCAGCTGCGCTGGCCCATATAATGTGGGGATGTCCCGTATTGGCCTCCTTATTTCAGGAGTTGCAACAGGCTGTGATGCTGCTGTTTACCCCTAATGTTAAGCTTACTCCCACTATGATGGTCACGTGATGTAGGCAGCCTAGTGGCAGCAGAGTTACCGGGCTCCTATCCTTCACATCACATTTTCATCTTTTACAACTTAATTCCAACTGGAAACTGCCTAATACCACAACAAGGAGGAGAAGACATCTTCAGCATTCGATATCAACATTTACATCGCTATTGGGAGTTTTTCTTCCATGATGGATGCAGATATGAAGATGGCCCAGCTCAGGCACATGCCTCCTCCCTCACCTGAAAAGTTGCCTAAAAAAGCCAGGCCTCAAGGGGGAGCCTCCAACTCCAAAAGCCCAGCAACAGGCCCACCAGTTCCTGTCACTGAAGACAGGTTTCTACAGGAGCTACTGCCTTTTAGAGAGACTTTACTTGATATATCCACTGAAATTAAATCAATCAGAAGTGACATGTCAGATCTAGCTAGAAGGGTTGACGACACTGAAGCCAGAACCTCCTCCATGGAAAAATGGAGAGACAGAGTTGACCCAGAGTTAATCCAACTCCGACAGCAAATTAACAAGCTGCAACTAAAAACTGAAGACCTTGAAGGTAGGAGCAGGAGAAACAACATCTTAATAATGGGTCTTCCTGAAACAGAAGAAAACCCCAACATTGTTCTTTTTGTCCAGAAATTACTATAAAAAATCATGGGGCTGTCTCCCCTCGAGGTTAACTACCAAACTGAACAAGCCCACAGATCACTTAGACCTTGACCCCAACAAGGCTCCCCACCAAGACTTCCAATTTTAAATTTCTGAGCTACATGCAATGTCAGCATGTGCTCAGTAAAGACAAAGAACTTCAGTCAATTATGTGGGAGGGCTCCACACTGCGTTTCACCCATGATCTACCTTATTAGATGCACCAAAAGTGGTCTGCCTTTCATCCTACAGTCACTAAACTTATAGCAGCAAGTATCCCATTTAAAATGCTATACCCAGCTAAACTTCAAGTGTCAGTAGCTGGCTCCTGGATCTCCTATGACACACCAACTCTGGCCAAGACCGACCTGAAAAACTGACTACCAGAACTGTTTAAAGACGGTTGAGCTCCTTTTGAAGGACTATGTTCTTGTGAGAGAAGAATTTCTCTGATTTATACTAAGCATCTGAGGGAACTGGAGTTTCGCCTACCTGCTGCAGATCTGAACCCACACTTCAGCCTTGTTTGTTCTCCTTGGATGGGCCTATACTCCTCATCCATAATTCCTGTCTTCTAATCCAGAGGGCAGCCCTCTGCAGGGAACTGTTTAGTTTAGAGGAACTGTTTCCATGGGTATAAAGGGGAGGGGACCTTTATCAGGTAAGACAAAAATGGTCCGTTCGCTTATTTGTTTCCCCCATTCATTCCCCTTGACCTACAGAGACAACATCCATGGACTACTTCATTACAAGTACAGACTCTTGTTTTTTCTTCATTCTTTCGGGTGGGATAATGTACTGGCAACAGGGGTGGCGGGTTATAAGGCCATCAGAAGCCTGAGAAGCTCAGAGTTAATTGCTGGAAGGCAGGAATATATGCCAATTAAGTTTAATTTCTACTGGGTCCCCATGTGTCATTTTGATTCGTGTGGTGTTTATATAGTGGGAGTTTATAGCTTCACTAATGTTGGCATCCAGGTTCAAGGATGTGATGGGAGGGAAGGAGTTGCCCTGACTCAAGTAAGCCCAGGGTTCACTGCACAACGCGCCTAACTGTGTGGGGTTCAGCTCCTTTACATCCCTCACACTAGTAGTATGTTGGTACGGGTTAATCTCTATGCTGATACAGAACCAACATTCCATATTTTTCATTTACACCTCACCTTTAGGGGGATTGTATTTAGGAGCTGTTTGGGGGCGTCTCCCTTATGCGGGTTTGCTTACAATTAAGCTGCTGGGCTTTAACTTTGGGGAGGCTTGTGTAAATAGTTGCTGGGGTTGGTTAAGGGAAGGGACAGAGCTCTTATCGCTCTTTGTACTAGGGACATCTAGTTCTGGACCAGTTAGACATACAGTGTTTACAAATCACAGTGGACGGACAAGTTTTATTTTACTTCTAGGGGGAGGAGGGAATGGGGTGCATCCTCACCATCTTCAAGTTCTGGGAATGGTTTGGTCTTTCTCTCATTTAGACTGTTTATGTTATTACCGGGTCATTACCTGGGTAAAGTTGTGGGGGACTGTGGAGAGGGGGAGGGAGGATCAGAGTGTGTCAGTGTGTCTCACATTCAATTACTGTCACTTACCATTTTCTCCTCTGGAATGATTAACTGGATTGCTATTAGTTATGAATTTTAACCACTGTAAAATAGTGTCCTGGAATGTTAGGGGAGTCCAAGAGCCTACAAAAAGATACCAGGTCCTTAAGCACTGTTCCCTGCTAAATGCAGATATAATGCTGTTACAAGAAACCCACCTCCTGGTAAGAGAGGCTATCTAGCTATGGAGACTTAGTTTCTCACAATTTTTTGCAACAGGAGATTCCTCAGCAAGTAAAGGGGCAGTTATTCTAATCAAAAACACAATCTCCTTCCAAACAGACTCCACAATGATAGATCCTAATGGCAGATACGTTCTTGTTAAAGGCATCCTCATGGGGGCTACTGTGCTACTAGGTTTCATATATGGGCCTTCAGGTGGAGATCCCTCATTCTTTATGGAGATTGCCAGTAAGATTGCTCCACTCCTCCCCATATTCTTGATATTAGGAGACAACTGGAACGTCCCCCCAACCCAAGACCTAGACAGGACACATCAACCCTTAAAGGCTCCCTCTGCATCCCAAAGAGCTCTAAATGACTTCATAGACACGCTAGGGCTTTGTGATCCATGGCGATTGCTTAATCCATCACACCAACTATTCACTTTTTATTCTACCGTCCATCAATCATGGTCTAGACTGGACTACATCCTAATTAGCATTCCTCTCTTACCAGGAGTATGCCAAACCAGTATTGAACCAACAGTAATATCAGACCACTCACTGGATACTCCCTCCCCTACTAGTCCCAGAGATAGGCCATGGAAGCTGAATACACAACTATTAAAGGATAAAAATGCTATCTCTAGAATACAGTTTTCCATTCAGACTGTCACAGATATAAATACCAGTTCAATTCAAAGGGAGCACCTTCTCTGGTGTACTCTCAAATGCTACATTCACAGCGAACTTATTAAAATAGCCTCCAGAAGAAAGAAACTGAGAGAAAAGGAAGCCTTATCTCTCCTAGCCCAAATAAGAACAGCAGAGCTTTCCCTATCTTCTTCAACTACCTGTGTTTCAGCATCAGAGCTTCTGAATCTTTGGAATAAATATGCTGACCTTGTAAGAGAAAAGGCAGAATATGCAATTTTGAAAACCAAATCTACATATATAGACCAAGGGAAAAAAGCTGGAAAACTTCTAGCTTTTCGGCTACATAAAGTAGAAAGCTCAAGACTCATACCCTCTATGCAGGCTCCAGATGGTACTATAAAAACAGATCCTAGTGTTATAGCTTTCACCTTCGAGAACTTTTATCGGTCTCTCTATGGGGGAAAACCCCCAGGGACACCTTCTCAAAATATAGAACAGTACTTAGACTCTCTTGCTCTTCCTTCCCAATCGAACAATCCCAGACCTCTTTAGTGGAACCCATTACCCTTGAGGAGATAGTGGTGGTTATTCAGGATTTAACTCTAGATAAAGCTCCAGGCCCTGATGGTTTCCCCACCAACTTCTATAAAACCTTTGTCAAAGAACTGGCACCTCTGCTGCTTAAATTATATCAGTATATATTAGAAGCTAAACCCTTGGATCTGACTCTATTGGAGGCATCAATAATTCTTCTCTTGAAACCCGATAAACTTCACCTGCACCCGGAAAGTTACCGACCCATCTCCCTCCTAAATTGTGATATTAAAATCTTGACCAAAATACTCACTAATCGTATACACAGGGTATGGTCCCAGCTTCTCAGTCAGGAACAAGTAGGATTTGTTCCAGACAGATCTTCAGCAGATCACCTTAGGAAACTCACCCATGTATTCCAAGCAGTCTGTCTGTCCCACTTCCCTATGGCCCTAATCTCGCTGGATGCCGAAAAGGCCTTTGATAGTGTGGACTGAGTGTTTCTCTGGGTAAGTTTGGGTAAAATGGGCTTTCCCCCCTTATTCATTCGATGGATCCAAACTGTATATTCATCTCCCACAGCAAAGACATACTATAAGGGAGTTTTTTCCTCAAGGTTTTCCCTTTACTCAGGTACTAGACAGGATTGCCCCCTCTCACCCTTCTTATTCAATCTCTACTTAGAGCCTCTTTTGTGCCACATTAAACAGTCTCCACAAATAAAAGGAATCTCAATCTTAAACCATACTCTTACCCTCTCTGCCTATGCGGATGATATTCTCCTTCATTTAGAGAATCTGGTTTCTTCTCTAAAGCACTTACTGGATGTAGTATCCCAATACAGCTATTTCTCTAACTATAAACGTAACCTTAACAAAACTGAAATATTTCCCCTCAGTCATCTCACTCATAAAATGGATTTTAACGATCTTGATATTAAATGGTCCTCTCATTCACTTAAATACCTGGGAATATACCTAACCACAGATCAATCTCTTACCAGGAAACTGAACCTGGATGATCTAGTGGTAACTTTCAGTCAGATCTTCATAGATGGGAGGCTTTCCCACTGACTCTCTGGGGACGTATTAATATTATCAAAATGAATTTTCTTCTTTGGCTTTTTTATCCTTTGAATATGCTGAACATCTGGCTCCCCCTTTTTTTTCTTTCAGAAGGTCCACTCTCTCATTTCCAATTTCATATGGTTACATAAACAACCCAGAAAATCATATGTCAAATTGAGCCTGCCTAGATCATCAGGCAGTCTTCACCTCCCTAATTTTTTCCTTTACTACTGGGTAGTCATTTCTCCAAGCTCGGTAGATGGAATACTAATCTGTTGGGTGTTTATATTCCCCTCTGGCTACAACTGGAATCACAGATGCTCCTACAACATCATCTCCTCTCCCCAGTTATTTTTTATATCCCTATGAACAGGCTACTGGATTCTATATGCCAATCCGTAATTGGGACTTCCTTAAGAGTCTTCTCCTAATTCTGCTCCTCCAACAAGCTGTCCCCATGTCAGGACTTTGCCCAACCCCTTATTCTCAACTCCAACATTAAGATAGATAATACCGACCTCACTTATAATAACTGGCTGCCTCAACTGCAGAATGCTAAGGTAGTGGACCTGTATTCCCACAATTCCCTTCTCTCCCTCCTTGAAATAAGGAACAAATATAATCTTCCCACTATTTGCTCCTTCATGGTCTTTCAATTGAGGCAGCTGATAGGACAAACATTTGGAACCTCTCCACAAGAATCCAAAATACAACCTCTTATTGACAGCTTCCATGGCTTACCCTCTAAACTCATTGTTTATCCCACTTATATCATTCTCTTCTAACTATGGGCCACCCAGATGTCATACCCAGCTCCAGAATCTGGTCTTCTTTGTTGCCAAATGCAAACATAGATTGGACTAGAGTCTGGAAAGACTTATATAGATTCATCTCCCAGGATAAACTCAGAATTACCCAATACCATATTTTACACAATCTATATTACACAACAGTTAAACTAGCCAAAATTGGCCATCTATCTACTTCCAACTGTTTCAGATGTGGCAAAGCCGAAGGGAACCTGCTTCACATTCTTTGGTCTTGTGAAAAAGTCACTCCTGTATGGCGTGCAATCCAATCAGACTTAGATCCCTTACTTGGCCTAGAAGATCTCTTCACTGTGGAGATTTGTATTCTAGGAATCTACTCTAATATCTGAGTCAAAGAGCATAAATATCACATAGCCTTAATCTCAATGGTAGTCAAGAAACTAGTGCTTAAACATTGGCTGGATCAACTAACTATAACCTATACTAAATGGCTGAATGACATCTCAGCCTACTTCAGGACTGAACATCTGATTGCTGGCTCTCGTAATAATCTGTCAGGTTTCGATAAAAAATGGGGTAAACTGTATGCCTTATACCTGCATTGATAATGGTTAACTGATAGACTCCCCAGAGTCAATATAACATATCCAATTCCTAGCTATACATACAAACTCTGTGTAATATTTTATAGCACGTTCTGGGGGTTTACGGGAGTGGAGGGGAGCCAGTGGGAGGGGGAGGGTTTTTTTGTTATTCTGTTACTTCTACGTACTTCCTCCTCTATATAGTCTATTTGCTATCTGCTGTTTGTAATGGAAGGGCTCTCTACTACAGTTTGTATAGCTTGTTTACCAATGTATTATATTACAAAATCAATAAAGATATTAAATTAAAAAAAGCTTACTATCATGCTGTTCTTCTTCTCTGAATTCCCCAAGGACTGCAGAGCTCCCAACATGACTCAGCTTCTAAGGGTGGCCACCCTGGCAGCCCAGAAGGCCATTACAAGGAAATGGCTAACTCAGGATCCTATTACAATCCGACAGTGGCAAGACATAATGATAGCAAAATACAGAATGGAATTGGTCACATCCATGGTAAATAGGAAACTTCAGAGGTTTGAATTGATCTGGAGGAGATGGGTTCTTTACATAATCCCACTAAGACCTGAATTTGTACCCTGAGTGGATCTTCTCTCTCCCTTAAGTGTGGGGGGGGGAAGGGGATCCACTCTATTGCATGCCTTGTAAAATATATTTGAAGAAAATGTTTAAATCTGAGGAAAAGAAAGTGAATAAGTGACTGAATACAAAAAGAAATACTGGTATGAAATCTGTTAACAGTTGATATATGAAAATAGTAATGGTATGATTGGAATTGTCCTGGCTTTTTATTATTTGTTTTGAAATTGAACATGATGTTGTTTTATACAAAATTTTAAATAAAGAAAGTTTTAAAAAAATAAAATAAACCCACTTAAAACAGAAGTATTAGTCATTCAGGGTACCTCTTTGCTATCTATGCAACAGAAATATCCCTATAAGTGGAACTGAACACACATCAGATACGTAGGAATACAGTTAACCCTGGACCCCTCATTGATATTTTCCTCAAATTAAAATCCCTTTTTCATTCAGATCAAAGCAGATCTCTGGACTTGGATTCACTTGCCTATATCTCTGCTTTCTCTGGTTCAGTCCATACAAATGAACATTCTACCATGATTATTATACCTTCTACAAGATATTCCATTAGTCCCTCCTAAAAAAGAGTTTATGAGATGGAATAGACTAATCTCGTTTTACCTATGGCGGGGTCAGCTACCTAGAATAGCCACTAGTAAGCCACAGCTCTCCAAATCTAGAAGTGGGTTAACCCTACCTAATTTCTCAAATTTTGCAATGGCTGCTTTATTCAATCATTTGACACATTAGTTTGACTCCACAACATTGACCCCATTGTGTATGCAAGCTGAGCAAGCCATATTCCCACACCCACTGAATTACACTGCTATTTTTCAACCAAACAATTAAGAGAGCTTGGGGGGCTCTTTGTATACAACAAACTTAATGCACTGCTGGGGTACATATTTGAGAAACTTGGAAATCACATAGGTGCCAGATGGGTGGGGATTCCAGCCCTGGATAGTAACTTTCTCCGAGCAAAACTGGACCATGGGTTCAAGAGACGGCCAAGAGGAGGCCTTAAATATGTATGTCAATTTTATCAAAATGGGACCCTAAGTCTTTTGAGCAGTAACAAATAGAATTCTCCCTGACACAATCTGATTTTTATAGATTTTTACAGTACTGGCATTATTTAGTCACTACACTAGGCGTTACAGTTGACCAATCAACTTTTCCTCCATTGTTTCACATTCTCCCTGAAATTCAATTAGAATCTAGTCTAGCGCATCTTATTTCTCTATTCTATAAGGCATTAATAGATCTTCTCTCCAACATGATGCACGAAGTATAACTAAAGTGGGAGGCTGAATTAATGTTAGAATTGTCCCTGGAAGACTGGCATCGGATCTGGTGCAGACAATATCAGACCATGGGCTCATATGACTGGACAGAATATGGATGGAAAGTGGTGGTCAGATATTTTCAGACCCCACAAATCATGGTCAAGTATTTATGAACAGGAGACTCTTCCTGCTGGAGACTCTGTGGATGTGAGGTGCCAACCCATACCCATGTCTTTTGGTCCTGTCCTATACTTTCCCAGTTTTGGAGGAATGTGGATCGAACCTTAGATCTACTATTCTTGGAAGGCTGGGCCTGTGGTTCAATGGACAAGCAGCCAGCCACTCCCACTTTCTGATCTGTATAAGCAGTTCCTCTCAGCCTCCTTCTGGGGCACTTTTTCTTTGTCAGCCGTAGGCTATGTCGGTATGTTCTCTGCAGGTGGCTCGGGCCAACCTCTCCCACACACTTTGCTGCTTCTGCTTGTCTTTGCTGGACTTCTGTGTTTGTTTTCCTGCTTTTGGTTTTTATTCTGCCTCAGGCTGTGTGCTTCTTTCTGTCGTTTGTTCCCTGTTTTCTGTTTGTGTTTCTTTGGTTTTGCCTTTTGGGGGCTTTGTTTCTAAGCTGCTAGCATATTGCTACTTGTTCTTAGTTACTCACAATGCTACTGCAATCATTATATGTGTGTTTCAACTAAAACCACATAGTTATACTCCATATTACACTCATAATTGTTTTCACCTGATTCCGGCTCACTCTGAACCATAGCTATGCAGCTCAATCATGCTTTCTCAACTCATTCTACCTACCTCATTGCTGCAGTTTCATTGCAGTGCCTGGTGACAGCTGCTTTCAGAGCATTGCACCTCCCTCCATTCTCTGTTTATCGAATTTTACAGCTCATAGTTATTCAACACATGTTTGTACACTGCTATTATACTCTGAGGTCAGCTAAGCTACTGCTGATGCTATAAACTAGTTTCAGTATCTGCATGTGGGTCTCGGCACCTTCCATCACTTTCTTGCTTTTCCTACAGCAGGGACTTGGAGGTGTTGGGGGAGTTGTGACCCCGCGTGGCTACTTACTTTATGTTCTTAATCCTGCCTCTGCCACTGAAAATCCTCAGAGTATTTGTCACCTTCATTGGCTTTCTTGAATGCCTGACTGACTTGCCCCATTATTCATATTGCTGCTTCTCCGACCTACGTGCAGATCCAACTATTGCTACTCTGCTTACTGACCTGCGTGCAGGTCCGACTATTGCTCCCCTGCCTTACTGACCTACGTGCAGGTCAACTCTTTGCTTACGCAGTCATTGCTTAATGCTCAGCCTCACTACTACCATCTGATATACATGAGGTCCCTGCACTCTATGCTCATTCAGCTCCTTTTTGGTTTTGGGGCATGCTAGCCATACCATTCTGGCACAGGGCCTCCCTGCAGCCAATGGTCTTGCACTACATTTCTAAGCCCACATCTTGAGTGTGCCTGACTTGAGTTGGAGTCCTTCTCACCTGGCCCATAGCTGGGAATGTCCTCACTCCAGGCCTGGCTTTAGATTTTCAAGACTCGATGGCAGCTCCTGGTGTAGAATTTAAGACTAGCTGTGAAGGGTGGTTACAGTGATCTCCTTTGGCTCTACTATTCTACTAGCAAGGCACCTCCACTGCAATTTCTCTACGACTGTCTCCGGTTCACCTGGTTTGTTTTTAGGGCATGTAGGCTAGGTGAATGCCTCAGCAGTCATTGCTTTCCTTCTCCCACCTTGGTTGCCCCCGATGTTGCAGAGCATTCTCGTAACCTTCCACGGCATTCTCATTAGAGGGATTGAGTGAGAGCTTTCCTCTAAATTGGAATATTTTCCACCCCCCTTATTGCGTTTCTAAATTGCAGCAGCAGAGCCACCAGAAAATGAGCATCCCAGGCCTGGAGGGAAGGCAACCTAGGCTTTGGATCTCCAGAGATTTCTTCCTCAAGGGTTTTTTTTTCTCTCCTCCATGCCTTGGGTCAAAACGGTTACTTATCCATAGTTAGTGTTCCCTAGTTCCTTTAGGTAGGTTCTGCTGTTGGATGGAGGTGGATGGTGTCCCTGCTTGCCGTTTCCTATCTCCTTAGAAGGTCCCCTCAATCTCTAGCGCAACCCATCGACTCATGCCATTGCTAATCTGTGCATCTCATTATGTTATCAAGCTGCCTGATGCCTTATCAACTGCTATGTCTCACAGCTACTGATTGCTAACATGCTTTGTATAATTACATTTCTTTTTGGGGATCCTTCCTAAGGTACCTTTAGCCAAGGGAATCATCCCACAGCACCTTTAGGGGTGGAACCGTCTTTGAGGGTTCCTTGTCTTTAGTACCCCTACAGGGTGGTAATTCCTTTGGAATAGAGAGTGCGAATGGCCAAAACCTAAGTAACACAGTTGCACAAGCATAACACTATACTGGCTGCATAGGCCATTGAATTGGAAGGCTGCACCTGTGGTTCAATGGACAAGTAGCCAGCCACTCCCACTTCCTGACCTATATAAGCAGTTCCTCTCACCCTCCTTCTGAAGCACTTTTTCTCTGCCCCACCATCCTCCCCTCCTCTCCTCCTCCAGCGGCAGTGCCTCTCTCCTTGGGATCCTTCCTAAGGTACCTTTAGCTGAGGGAATCATCCCGTGGCACCTCTAGTGGTGGAAATCTTTTTGAGGTTCCTTGCCTTTGGTACCCATACTGAGTGGTAATTCCTCTGGAATAGAGTGTGCGAACAGCCAAAACCTAAGTAACACAGTTGCACAGGCATCACACTATGCTGGCTGCATATGCTATTGAACTGAAGCTAGGGCCTTTTACCCCAAGTATAGCAATTCTGTTACACTTCCTACCTCATTTTAAACAACGTCATCATACATATTTATTGAGTATACTCCTCACTGCAGCCAATAAAATGATCTCAAGACTATGGCTGCAGCCAACTCTGCCAATGCTCAGACAGTGTGAGGATACTATTTATGACATTTATTGGATGGAGGAAATGACTGCTAGATTACAAAACAGAGCTCCTATTATTTTGAATAGATGCACCCCTTGGCTATTGCAAGTCTCCATATATAGACCAGAACTGATCCCTTGAGGGTTGTGGGTTTGGAATTATGGGTTTGGTGCCAGTTAGCCCATATATCTATATTGATTATCAACCTAGAATAAACAATAGAAGGTCCCTCTCAACCTATAGCACTCCCCCCTGAAGATATTATTTCCCTTCTGTGCTTAATTCCCTCCTCTCCATTAGGGCTTATGTACTGTGGATATTGCATTAACATTTTTTGATTTGTACAGAGCCATAGGACTAATGTTATACTATGTAAGCATACAATGTGCTGGTATTTTGCTGACTGTACCATAAAACTATTGATAGCCAGCCCGGTGGCACTGAGGGTTGAGGTGCTGGATGCCACACCTCGCACCACACCGGCGACCCAGGTTCAGGAATGAGCCGGGGCTGCTGGGGGTCAGCAGGGGAGGTAAGGGATCGAGTATCCGAAGGACTGCTCTCCCTTCCCAGGGAGGGTTTCTGGGGAAGCACCACTCCTGAACAGCCCCTGACAGTGGTTGAGGGACAGCCAGGAAGGGAAGTGCCATGGATGTGGGGATGGAGCTGCAGCGTATGTCGGCACATTTGTGCCCAAAGATGTAATTGCATGTCCAAGCTCCACAGGGGAAAGCAAATAAGGAGAAAACCCTGCAACTGCAGTGGAGATGGTGGGAACCCAGGGGATCTGCCACATCCCAAAAGCTTGATCCACCTGCACCGGTACCTCCCACGCCTGACCCACCCTCAGGGTAAATTCCTCTTATCTCAGAAAGGCCACCACAGGAGGGTGGACCCTTCCCCTTGGGGGGTGATCTGAGGCACAAAGAAGAAAATAGAATTGGAAACAAACACTACTAATAAACCATAAGATTTTTTAAAAAGTAAAGCCCCAGAGCTTTAACATCCTCATTAATAAAAACTCATTACCAAAACAAAAATGGGGGCATGGAGGTGAGGAACCAGGAATGATAAATTTTGAATGCAATGTGTATAGTCATGAAATTTGGTATATATGTTTCAAGGTGTCCCCTAAATTCCACTTAAATTCCAGGTTGTAAGCCAGCTCAGTGGAACAGTGGTTATACTTCCATCTGCCCATGATGGTGAGGTTTGGGAATGGATGAGGGTCACTCGGTGGGGTGACTGAGTGAGGGAGGATTGAGCACATTATGGCCACTCTCCATCCTCAGGGAAGGGAATAACAGGTCCCACTACAGAGACTGCCATCTGGCAGAGACTGGGAATTGTGCAGTGGGGGTATAGAAGGAACAGGGCTAGGTCATGATTTACTGGTGCATGCACACCAATGCTCCAGACCAGAGGGTGAAAAAGGAGGAAAATATGCTGGGCTGCCCTTAGCTAACGCCTCCCACAGGCACTCATGTGACGGACATGGCTGGCCACTCACCCAATGAGGTTCTGAGCAACTGGTGGATAACCAGTATGTCTGTGAGAAGATCATTGACAAGGTGAGGGGTGCCATTGGGCAGACCCAGAGGGGAGAAAAACTACTGACTTGAAAAGCAATTCCAGGTTCTAAAACAAAGGTTAAAGTGGTTTTTGAGGGGTCCATCTATGTGGTACAGGTGAAGCCGGGTGTAGCTTGAATTTGTCATAGCAGGGCCTGCATTCCTTTCCCAAACACCAAACAGAAGCAGGTATAACATTTACATTTCTTGTGTTATAACCATGAAATATGGTATACATCTTCCCAAAGGTGTTCCCTAAAGTCCATAATAGCCCAAGTTTTTTAAAAACAGAAGAGGTTTTGGAAGTGTGCATCAGTGTTGTGTGATGCTGCATGCAGCTTGACTATTTCATGAAAGAGACTGCATTCCCTGGTAGCACCTATGTTGAGCACATATTATTGAATGCTACAATTTGAGCAACTCAATAATACTGCTCTCACTGAGAGCTAGTGGTAAAGTAGGTCACTACATCCTATTGCATGAGCATAGCAAGGAGCTATACTCAGTAGTACAGGATATAGGATCCTGTGTGGATAATTCCTGCTAAGCTGGCCGCATAGCATAGTAGTGTACACCACCGCTTCTGATGCCAGCAGACCCGGATTCGGGTCTGGTTTCAGACAGAATTTATTTAAAAAGGAAACAATAACTTGCCCCTCGGTCCGCACCCCCCCTTGGAGTTCATTATTTTAGTTTGGGGGGTGAGCGGGGGGGGGTGTAGCCCCCTGCATAAATAAAGTTTTTGTGTCTGTGGGATGAATGTATTGTAGTGACCATCACTATTTGCGATGGTCGCTACAATATGAGGTGCTTTTTTGACCACGGGCTGTTTTGTGGTCGCTTTATGTGATGGGTGGCCTTTCAGACTCGCCTTTATCACATAAATCTCATTCCCTTCACAAACACCATATAGAAGCAGGTATAACTTTGGAATTTCTTGTGGAATAAGCATAAAATTCCACATACTTATTCCTCAAAGTGTCTCCTAAAAAATCCCAGTTGTCAAAAATAAGTTAAAAAGGTTTTCAAGGAGTGAATCTGTGTGGTGTATGTGAAGCTGAATGCAGCTCACGCGTTTCATGGCAGGGACAGCAATCCATTCACAAACAACATACAGAACCAGTTATAACGTTAACATTTCTTGTGATATAAGCATGAAATTAGGTATACATGTTCCCCAAGATGTCACCTAAAGTCAACCTGAATCCCTGGTTGTGAAAAATAAAATTTAAAATGTTTTTTGAGGAGTGCCTCTGTGTTGTGTATGCAAATCTGAATGCCATTTGAATGTTTCATGGTGAGGACTGCATTCCCTTTCCAAACACCATACAAAAGCAGGTATAATGTTTGAACTTCTCACGGTATAAACATGACATTCAGTATATGTGTTCCCAAAAGTGTTTCCAAAAGTCCACTTAAATCCCAGGTTGTAAAATAAAGTGGTTTCTGAAGGGTGCATCTGAAGCCCAGTGTATGTCAAATGTTCCTTGTCAGGGCCTGCATTCTCTTCACAAACACCATACAGAAGCAAGTATAACTTGAATTTCTTGTAGTATAAGCAACCATTTTGGTATACATGTTTCCCAAGGTGTCCCCTAAAGTCCACTTAAATCACAGTTGTAAAATATAGAATAATGGCTGGGTATGTGGTTATAATGAGAATTTTACTCACACCTGAAGTGTAGGATGCCATATAAACACCAAGAGCACAGCTTGAGGGGTTTATAGAGGCATTCCACACCAATAGTGTGTGTAACATTTGAATTTTATACACTTTCCCAGCATTTATTTTATGTAATTGCTAGGCAGCATTTTTTTTGCCACAGCAATTATATAAAATAAACAGACCTCCCTGTGGAGCTGCAGTTCAGTCGGGTTTCAGTGCCATTTGCGGAGGGGTTGAAGTGGCTGGTAATTAAAAAAGAAACATTTCCCTTTTTATATTTTACTTTAATTTAAAAAGTTGAATCATAATAGTGAAAAGACTGAAACAACTTTTTTTTTAATTAGCTTACCACCGAGTGCAAGTGGCAGTGAAGTGTCCGATTCCAGTGCTGAGGAAGGGAAGAGCTACAGCTGGTGCATGCATGGACCGAGGGAAACCCAGAGTGTGTTCACCATCATTATAACCAGCTTGTTATAACAGTGAATTATGACTAGGTTTCCCTATGGGAAAAAACACTTGCCAATAATTATAAAAGGTTAAAGTGTTTTTGAGGGGTGCATCTATGTGGTGTATGTGAAGCTGAGTGCAACCTGAATGTTTCAAGGTAGATTGCATTCCCTTCACAAACACCATATACAAGCAGGTATAACTTTTGAATTTCAATAAGCATGAAATATGGTATACAAGTGCCTTAATGTGTCCCCTAAAGTACACTTGAATCCAAGGTTGTAAAAAAAGGATAAAGTGATTTTTGAGGGGTGCATCTTTGTGGTGTAAGTGAAGCTGCATGCAGCTGAAATGTTTCATGATAGGGACTGCATTTCTTTCCCAAACACCATACAAAAACAGTTGTGTCTTTAAAATTTCTTGTGGTATAAGCATTAAATGTGGTATAAATGTTTCCCAAAGTGTCCCTTAAACTCAACTTGAATCCCAGGTAGTAAAAACAAAAGGTCAAAATGGTTTTCACAGGGTGCATCTGTGTTGAGTATAGGAAGCCAAGTGCAGATTAAATGTTTCATGCAGGGCTTGCATTTCCTTTACAGACACAGTAGAAGCAGGTATAACATTTGAACATTTGTGGAATAAACATGCAATTCGATACGCACATTCTCCGAGGTGTCCTCTGAAGTCCACTTAAATCCCAGGTTGTAAAAAATCATTAAAGTGGTTTTTGAGGTTTGTGAACCTGAGTGCAACATGAATGTTTTACGTCAGGGATTGAATTCCCTTTACAAACACTGTACAGAAGGAGTTGCAGTATAACTTTTGAATTTCTCGTGAAATAAACATGAACTTTAGTATGCATGTCCCCCAAGATGTCCCCTAAAGTCAACTTAAATTCCAAGTTATGAAACAAATGCTGAAGTGGTTTTCAAGGTGTTGTCTTTGTGGTGTATGTGAATCCAAGTACACCTCAAATGTTTCATGGCAGGGGTAGCATTTACTTTACAAACATCATACAGAAGCAGGTATAACTTTTGAAGTTCTTGAGCTTTAAACATGAAATTCAATATGCATGCTCCCCAAGTATCCCCTAAAGTCCTATTAAATCCCATGGTGTAAAACATTGGTTAAAGTGGTTTTCAAGTGGTTCATCTGTGTTGTGTACATGAAGGCGAGTGCAGCTCAAGTGTTTAATGGCAGGGACTGCATTCCCTTTACAAACACTGTACAGAAGCATGAACAACTATTGAATTTCTTGTGGTACAAACAAAAAAACTGATATAAAGGTTCCCCAAGGTTTCCCCTAAAGTTCACTTAAATTTCCGGCTGTGAAACATTTGTTAAAATGGGGTTTGGGCTTCATAGGGGACTGGGGCCTTACCTGGGCAGATGCAAGCTTATATAAGGAGGATGGCCTGCATCTGTCCAAGAAGGGGACCTTCGTCCTTTGTGAGAAATTTAAGTGCTTCAGCTGTGAGCATTTAAACTGGCCAAGGGGGGAAAGCCAGAAGGAGGCTTAGGAACATCCCCCCATGGGAACACGCAGGAACATAAATTGACTACAGGAACAGCTAAAGCAGGCAGGGAGGGACAGGCAGGTGAGAATGTATAATGAGTGATACAGGGGGCAAGACCACATAGGAAAGGAGACCAGAGTAGGGGGAAGATGCTGGAGAGGGAGAACAAGAGCAAAGGGAGGGCAGACTGTAAAACAAGGAAGGTCATTCTAATGAATGCCCGTGGCCTAGGAAATAAGGTACCAGATCTGGAGACCTTGTTGGAAGATGCAGACCTTGACATAGCAGCAATACTAGAGATATGATAATCTTCTAATTATGGCTAGAAAGTCAGTGTACGGGGTTATACACTGTTCAGGAGGGACAGGAAGGGTAAAAAGGGTGGTGGAGTGGCCCAGTACATCAGAGATGGTATAAAGGATACAGAAGTTCAGGGAAGACAAGGGGAGGCCGAGGTAATGTGGGTCACCCTGAAGTCAGGGAATGGAACAGCAGTACACACATGGTTGATCTACAGATCTACAGCATAGAGGAAGGAAGTAGACAGGGAACTAGTGGAGAACATACACGACATGGCAGCTAAAGGCAAAATCCTGCTACTGGGGGATTTCAATATGCTGAACGTGGATTGGGCCACCCAGGTGGCTGCTTCAGCCAGAAGCACAGCCATCCTGGAATCCCTGCATGGGGGTTGGACTCAGGCAGCTGGTGCCTGAGCCAACCAGGGACAAGTCAGTTCTGGACCTGGTATGGACCAATGGGAACAGAGTTGAGGAAATACAGGTGGAAGGGCAGCTGGAGTCTAGTGACTACCACATGGTGTGGTCCAGCATGGAGACATGGACTCAATTAAGCCACACAGGGGCAACAGCATTAGATTTCAGGAGGGTGGATTTCTCTGAAATGGGTAGATGAATACAAGCAGTCCTGGGGAAGAGAGAGGTAACAGAGGGGGCGGAGGAACAATGGGAGAAACTGAAAGGAGTCTTAGCGGAGTTAACAAATCAATGCGTTAAGATAGTGGCCAAAGAGAAAATAAGAAGGATACCACTATGGTTCTTCAAAGATGTGGAGGACAAAGTCAGGGCTAAAAGGTTGAGTTTTAGGAAACATAAGAGGAGCCAAAGGGAGGAGGACAACAGGGAGGTGTACCTTGAATGTCTAAGGGAAGCAGGGAGGGTGAAGGCACAGACAGAAGAGAGCTTAGCATGGTCTGTAAACAAAGGGGATAAGGCATTTTATAGGTACATCAGTGAAAGAAGAAAAACAGGGGGCAATAGTGAGACTCAAAGGGGAGAAGGGGAGAAAGGAAAGTGTAAGGATGAGGATGTGGACAAGGCAGAAACACTGAACAAACACTTCTGCTCAGTATTCACTAAGGAAGGGGAAGGTCAAGGACCACAGTTGGGTTGCAGAGGCAATGGGGAAGGGGAGAAGTGGACACCAGTCCATTCACAGTGGAGAGAGTTCTGGAAGAACTCATAAAGCTGAAGGTGGATAAGTCCATGGGGCCAGATGGCATCCACCTGAGGATATTAAAGGAGCTGCGAAGGGAACTAGCAGTACCTCTGGTGACCCTGTTCACAGAGTCACTCAACACTGGTGTCATTGCAGAGGACTGGAGGAGGGCACATGTAGTCCCACTGCACAAAAGCGTCAGTAGGGAGGAGGCAGGGAACTATAGGCCAGTCAGCCTCACCTCAGTGGTGGGAAAAATCATGGAGACACTGCTGAAAAAAAAGATAGTGGCACATTTGGAATCCAGCATTGCTCAGGATCAGAGGCAACATGGATTCACAGCAGGAAGGTCATGTCAAAAGAATCTAGCAGATGTTTTTGATTGGGTGACTAGGGAAATAAATTGGGGAGGGGCAGTAGACGTCGCCTACCTAGATTTCAGCAAAGCCTTTGACACTGTCTCACATAGAGGGCTGTTTAACAAGATGGGAGACAAGGTGGTGAACTGGGTTAGGAACTGGTTAACAGACAGAAGACAGAGGGTGGTGCCAAATGGGGTGCAATCAGGGGAGAGGAGGGTGACCAGCTGGGTACCACAGGGATCAGTACTAGGACCAGTGCTGTCCAATGTCTTCACTAGTGACACTGCAGAGGGGCTGGAAGGAAAGGTCTGCCTGTTTGCAGATGACATCAAGATCTGCAACAGGGTGGATACTCCAGAAGGGGCGTAAAAACCCTGGGGAGAGCTACAGGTTGGGGGAGGAGCTGACTGTCACCAAAGAGGAAAGGGACCTAGGGGTTATCATCTCTGATGACCTTAAAGTAGCAAAGCAATGCACAAAGGTGGCAGGGAGGGCCAGTAGCATGCTGGGGTGCATAGGCAGGGGTATCACTAGCAGGAGGTGAGAGGTGATGATGCCATTGTATAAAAACATTGGTAAGGCCTCACCTTGAGTACTGCATGCAGTTCTGGAGGCCACACCTGTGCAAGGACATAGACAAGGTGGAGATTATCCAGAGAAGGGCAACAAAGATGGTGAGGGCTTGCACCACAACACATATGAGGAGAGACTAAGGGACCTCAATATGTACTCACTGGAGAAGAGGAGACAGCGGGGGGACATGATTGAAACTTTCAAGTACCTCAAGGGCATAAACAAGGTGCAGGTGGGGGACCTTTTCCAATGCAGAAAAATTACTAGAACAAGGGGGCACAATATGAAATTGGAAGGGGGTAGATTAAGACATAATGTGAGGAAGTGTTTTTACACAGAAAGGGTAGTCAATGCTTGGAATAGTCTGCCACAGGAGGAAGTGGGGGCAAGCACAGTGGAGGGGTTTAAGCATGCCTGGGACAGGCACAAGGGCAGCTTGAGAGGGGAGGGAGTGATGACAAGCCATTTATCACATAGGGTCAGTGGCCACATGCAATGTATAGGGCCTACGGGCAGACTGGATGGGCCTAGCAGTCCTTATCTGCTGACAATTTCTATGTTTCTATGTTTCTCAATGGGTTCACCTGTGTGGTGAATGTGAAACTGAGCAGCTTCAGTGTTTCATGCCAGGGACTGCATTCCCTGTACGTACACCATATAGAGGCAGGTATAACTTTTACATTTCTTGTGGTATAAACATGAAATTTGGTATACATGTGTTCCAAGGTGTCCTTTAAAGTCCACTTAAATTCCAGGTTACAAAAAAAAAGAATAAAGTGGTTCTCGAGTGAAGGATCTCTGTGGTGTATGTGAAGCCAAATGCAGCTTGAATGTTTCATGGCAGGGACTGCATTCCATTTACAAAGACTGTATAGAGGCAGGTGTAACTTTTGAATTTATTGTGGTATAAACATGACATTTGTTACACATGCACTCCATAGTGTCCCAAAAAGTCCACTTTAATCCCAGGTTGTAAAACATAGTTAAGGTGTTTTTTTAGGTGTGCATCAGTGTGGTGTACCTGAAGCCAAGTGCAGCTCGAATGTTTCATTGCAGGGACTTCATTCTCTTTGCAAGCACCATGCAGAAGCAAGTACAGTATAACTTTGAGTTTCTTGTGGTATAAATATAGAGTCTGATATACAAGTTTCCCAAAGTGTCCCCTAAAGTTCACTTAAATCTCAAATTGTAAAACAAAGGTTAAAGTGGTACCAAGGGGTGCATCTATGTGAAGTCGAGTGCAGCTCAAATATTGTGTGTCAGGGATTGCATTTGCTTTACAAACTCCATGCAGAAGCAGGTATAACTTTTGAATTTCTTGTGCTTTAAACATGAAATTCAGCATACATGTTCCCCAAGGTTCCCCTAAAGTCCACTTAAATCCTGGGCTGAAAAAGCTAAAGTGGTTTTCAAGGGGGCTGACTGTGTTAAGTGCAATACATGAAGCTGAGTGCAGCTCCAGTGTTTCATGGCAAGGACAGCATTCCCTTTACAAATGCCATACAGAAGCATATATAACTTTTGAATTTTTTGAGGTATTAACAACAAATTTGGTATACATGTGTTCCAAGATGTCCTGAAGTCCACTTAAATTTCAGGTTGTACAAAAAAAAAAGCTTAAGTGGTATTTGAGTGATGCATCTCTGTGATGTATGTGAGGCCGAATGCAACTTGAATGTTTCATGGCATGGATTGCATTTCCATTGCAAACACTGTACAGAAGCAGATATAACTTTTTGAATTTCTTGTGGTATGAATATGAAATTCATTATATATGGTCCAACAGTGTCCCCTAAAGTCAATTTTAATCCTTGGTTGGAAAACAAAGGTTAAAGTGGTTTTCGAGGGATGCATCTGGGTGGTGTATGTGAAGTTGATTGCAACATGAATGTTTCACTGCACGGATGGAATTCCTTTCACAAACACCATATATAAGCAGATATATCTTTTGAATTTCTTGTGGTAGAGGTGCTTTTGAGGGTTGCATCTTTGTGGTGTATGTAAAGGTGGTTAGATACTGTACTTAATAAACTGTAGGAGAAAGCAGGTGGATCACCACAGGGTTCATGTATGAACATAATTGGAAGTCAAAAACAACACATTGCGGTAGTGACCTAGCAATTACAGCAAAATATATTAGCACAATAATGATTCAATGTTTGGGTGAATAGAGCATGGGGTTAGCAGTGTTTATGTAGCTGTAGTTTACTTTTTGGCTTTTCTGTATTCCCACCCTTGGTAGACAAACTCAGTAGTGAGTAGGGAATAGAAAGCCCAGCACCAAGGGTGAGTAGAGTGCCAGAGAAGGAGGAGGCAGGGGTGGATGGTGGGTGTTTCACAACGTGCTAAGCAGGAAACTGCTGTGGGAGGCTGGTCTTTATTAGGGATGTGGGAGGAGCTATTCCCCCACATTGAACCTCAGGCTTTAGCCCTCCCATTAAATGTTTTGATGAACAGAGTATGGGGTTAGTAGTGCTTATGTAACTGTAGTTTACTTTTTGGCTTTTCTTTATTCCCACCCTTGGTAGAGAAGCTGGGTAGTGAGTAGGGAATAGAAAGCCCAAAAAGATTACCTCATCCAGCTCATGGAAAGTATGACCAGAATCACTCAGGAGAGGAAAAAAAAAACAGGTTGAGGAAATCTCTGAGGACCCATGGCTACTGACCTGCCCAGCCTCAGAGCAATCTAAGAGGAGATGATCCTAGCTTCTTACAACTATGTTCTAATTTCTAAGTGAGGTGAACTGTTGTAGAGATGATGTTCCATCTTCGGCATCTGTTGGATGATGCATTCTGGAAGGTCAATTCTGAGGCTAGAGAGGCAGGTCCATTCTGAAGGAGTGTCAAGATCCTGAGTACAGATTAAGTCCGGCTGGAAAGGAGTGAACATGGTCCAAGATTCCAATGTGATATTGGTTGATATTCGACGGGTTACAGAGTCCATGCGAACCTGAGAAGCATGAGTTGATTAATGAGCTGCCAGACTCTGAAGTGTGGGAAGTATGATGGGTTATGAAATTCTTAAAATAATCTATCAGACTTCGGAGAGAGTTTGACATCTGGATTAGGGTCTCAAGGCTTAGAATTCAGCAATGTGTGATATGTCGTTATATAGGTATCTATGGGATGATCTAGGATTCGGACAGAAGCTTTAGGTACCTGGTAGGAAGGGTTAATGTGGAAGATTTGAAACCAATGAAGGAATGGTCGTCTATGCTATAGAGATGATAACTGGATATCGATGGGAATAATAGGAAAGTTCAGTACAATGAAGTCGAGGGTTGACTAGAGCTATTGCTGCTCCTGTGGCCTTGCCTCTCTCCGAGCAGGCCACAGCTAACCGACCACCCGACTGACCCCCGGACAGATTCAGACAGCCCATCTGTGGGCTTCCCAAGCTGCTCCTGTGGCCTTGGCTCTCTCCGAGCAGGCCACAGCTAACAGACCACCCGACTGACCCCCGGACAGATTCAGACAGCCCATCTGTGGGCTTCCAAGCTGCTCCTGTGGCCTTGGCTCTCTCCGAGCAGGCCACAGCTAACAGACTCACCGACTGACCCCGGACAGATTCAGACATCCCATCTGTGGGCTTCCCAAGCTGTTCCTGTGGCCTTGGCTCTCTCGAGCAGGCCACAGCTAACAGACCACCCGACTGACCCCCGGACAGATTCAGGTATGCACCGGACCTCCGAGACTCGTGGTTTTGAATGCCACTGTTTTGACTGGATGCCCAGTGGAGGAACCAGGCACTGACTGGCAGCTGTACTCCTTGGCTGATTTTCCAATGCCTGGTGCTTCCTGGTCTCAGGGAAATCTCTTTCTGTGCTTTGTTCTGGACTGAATTTTTGTTAATGTAATCTACATATGTTATGCATCAATTGGTCTTACTTTACCTGCCAGCTTAGCTAGTCTATTACAAGCCACTAGTCTAGCCTCTCAGTGTTACTTAGTGCTTGACAAACTGTATTGTATAGTAGCCGATGTTTGACTGCTTGACCTAGCTACTGAGCAAGACTGCTGCAGTTTTCCATTTCTGCCCTACTGACGAACTCTGCCCTTTCCCCACACTGGTCACTCTGCCAGTTATTAATTTCTCTGCCCCACTTGTAATGGTGTCTCTCTAAACACCTTACTTTCTTCTCTGCCTTACCTACAAACCCTTTCCTTACACCCCCCCTGCTGCTGCTGCTGTCCTCCTCAGACATCCCGGTGCCAAAGCACAGATGACCCCCCCATTAACTCCTCTTCTAGCTCCAAATAATTGCCCTGCATTTACCACCTCTTTACCTCATGCTTTGTCTTTCCCATTGCCTGCCCCCACTGAGCTTGCTATTGTACTCTAGCTGTATTTAATCCTCTGTGTTTCCCTCCTTGTTCCATGACAGCCCATCTGTGGCTTCCCCAGGTGCTCCTGTGGCCTTGGCTCTCTCCGAGCAGGCCACAGCTAACAGACCACCCGACTGAGCCCCGGACAATTCAGGTACACACCGGACCTCCGAAACTCATGGTTTTGAATGCCACTGTTTTGACTGGATGCCCAGTGGAGGAACCAGGCACTGACTGGCAGCTGTACTCCTTGGCTGATTTTCCAATGCCTGGTGCTTCCTGGTCTCAGGGAAATCTCTTTCTGTGCTTTGTTCTGGACTGAATTTTTTGCCCACCCCTCCCCTCCTCCTCCTCCTCCACAGTATTAAATAGACCCTACTCCACGCCTTCCTCAGCCTAGCAGCAGATTGGTCACCCACTGCTGCACATTTTCATGCTATTGGCCTCCTGTCTTCAATACCTGACTTGACCCACTTTCTTACCGCCCCTTTTTAAAGCAGTCCCACCCACAGGATCCCACATTTCCTCTCAACCTTTTCTCCAGCCACTCTATCTAACTTCTCTCAATTACTGCTCTACCTGCCCTATTGTTAGGGACCTCACCCTAATTCGACTGTATACCCTTTCAACTATAAACCAGCTTGCAGTTAAGCAGGCCAGCAACACCAAACAAACTACCTTGGGGTGCAACCACCTACTACTACTCGTCACTACCTCTTTTGGCATTGCTGGTACCATATACGTCCCTTTTGTTCTGCAAATTTTGGACTCCCGCTGTTCTGTCTAACCCTTTATGTGAATCCACTTTATTAACCCTCACTCTCCTTCTCTCCCTCAGCTGAGAAACTGTCGCCCAGGCTCCCAGCTCCTAAGCCGCGGGATTCCCAGCTACCGGGCGGTCGGCGCCCACCTAGCCGATGCTCGAGATCGCAGACACGGACCCAAGGCTCCCCAAGGTACGGCACCGCCGCAACTTTTTCGACCGCCTCCCCCACCCTCCGCTGATTATTAAACACAGTAGCTCCTGCCAAAATATTAGTCCACGCCCCTGGCACAGTGCCCCACCAATAGAGACTTAGCTCATGATCCCTCTTCTCTATCCAGCCTATGGGATCCAACTCTCAGGGCCTCGCCTTACTAAAAGCATATAGGGCTCTCCTTGGCTGTGCCTTCACCACTAAATATCTTTAATGCTATCAAATTTGGGTCGACCTGGATCGGAAAGCTACTGATAAGCTGCATTAATCCAGCAACCCCACTGGCCCCTGGGCTAATTGAGTGGCTCTTTTTGAGATACCATCATGTCGGACCCTATGGCTCCTTTACTGCCCCTTCTTCTGCTGATACCAGCTGCCCAGCATTGGACACCTGAACTACCATCATGTTTGGTTCTACAATGGCACCTTGTGCTGTATACCACATGGCAACTTATCCTTTATTGCCTCTGTGATTCCAAGTACCAGTACCTGAACCCTGCTCTTGGACCACACATACCAGTAGTACCTTATAACACTCCCCACCACAAGGCCCACCTCCCACCATGCAGACTTATCTCGCCCCCGCCTATTGTGGTAGGGGTACTAGCTCTTGCTACAACAGATCAGCTCTTCTATGGTGGCTACTTTCCAGTCCCTAAAAACATCAGATCTACTAGACGGGAGAAAGGCAGGAATTACAAGCTTATAATTAGCGCTCTTAGAAAAATCCTACTTATCCTCCTGCTTTGTTCAGGCAACATAGAACTCAACCCTGGCCCCTCAGAAGCTATTGCTTTGCCAGCAGAACTAGCAAATTTAAAAGGAATAAGCTTTTGCATATTAATGTATGTAGCCTCCTTAAAAGATAACCTTAATACAAACCTGGGTAAATCATACCTCCTGACATACTTGTGATTTCCAAACTTGGCTTAGACCCAGCACCACTGATAGAGAAGTAAACATACCCAACTATGCCTTGTTCAGAGCTGATAGGCATGCCAGAGGAGGAGGGGTAGCTATTCACGTTAAAGACAAATTTTCTGCCTCCTGCTTATCCTCGGCATCTGTTGCCAGCGAATTCGAATGCCTAATTTTCAAAGTGGAAATTACACAGACTACTGCACTCTGCATATGGATGCTACAGACCACGTCTGCTGGCCTACAGCTTGTGTCTTATCTAAGTGACAAGTTGGGACAAGGGCTGCCAGAAACTATTATTTTAGGACCTCAACTTTGACTGGTTTCTAACATAGCTGCCCCTTGCATCCTTCTGTGATGAACATGGGCTGACGCAACTTATTACTGAACCAACACGCCAAACGTGAAGAACCCCAGTAAAAGTACACTTTGATGTGCTAATGGTGAGCAAACCTCATCTCTTTCTCCACGCTGATGTCTTCTTCTCAGACGCCAGCGACCATTGTTTTATTGGTGAGTAAGATCCACCAACAACCCAGCACCCATCAGCAAGTTCTCTATGAAGAGATCCAGGCGCAACTTCAATGAACATGCCTACCTAAACGAGCTTAAGTACTCCCTGAGTGGCAAGATTTCTACCTCGCCAAAACGATTACGTCAGCTTACAATATCTTCCACAACATTCTATCAAGGGCCCTTAATAAGTATGCTCCCTTATTAAAGTTCTGAACTAGGACCAAAACCTGTAAATGGTTCACCCTCAGATCAAGTCCTTGCTTCTAGAAAGAGATAAGCTCTGGAAAAGCACGCAGACTGAACACTGCAGAGGATTGGAACCAGTTCAGGAGACTATGAAATTTATGTACCTAAACAATCAGAGAATCAAGGCCACCTTCTTCTCAACCGAACTCGACTCTGCCACAAAGAGCCCAATCAAGCTCTGGAACACAATCAGTGATCTGCTAGGCCACTCCCCAGGAAATTCACTCCCGACCAAGATTACCTCTGGCAACCTGACTATAACCGAAAAGATGGATATACTTGACGCATTCAATAACCACTTTGCTACTGCAGGCATGGCATTTGATAACTCCCCTGCAAACATACTTCGGCTCCCAGACTGCCAGCCAACTGCCTGAAACTCCGATAGCTTACGCCTTTCTCACTTCAACCTGCCACACTAAAAGAGGTAGAGGACCTCTTGCTTCAGTTGGATACTAGAAAAGTGCTGGGGCCGCCCTTTGACTCCTTACTTCCTAAAAATTGCCTACCACGTACTTAGCAATACCTGCCACCCACCTTTTTAACTTATCCCCGTCTCAGGAAACCTTACCACCTATATGGAAGACAGTACATGTCATACCACTGTTCAAATCAGGTGACCGTGGCGATCTCAATAACTACAGGCAATTTCCCTCCTTCCGTCCTGTCCAAGCTCCTAGAGAAAATTGTAAATGCACAGCTGAGGACTCACCTTGAGTCTAGGGAACTGCTAAATCCTATGCAGTCCGGATTCAGAGCTAAACATAGCACTATCTCAGCCTCGCCAAAGTTACTAAATCCATCAGCAGCTTAATTTGAGAGCAAAACTTTATTTGTGCTGTTTTCCTTGATCTAAGCAAGGTTTTTTGACACCGCCGACCATAGTCTGCTCCTCTCCGCCCTTCAAACCATAGGTGTGGACCCTCCTCTCTGCGGCGTTCACTGACTATCTTACAGGGCTTCAACAAGTTAAAGTCAAGGAGCCTGTCCTCTTAAAAACTCTGGCAAAGAGGGGTACCTCAAGGTTCTATATTAGGCCTTCTTACTTTTTTGGTAATCTACATTAATAACATCGACTACTGTATAAAAGAAGCCAACATCCATCTGTTTGCAGATGATACAGTTCTCTACGTGAGTCGCCCAACACCTGAAGCTGCCTGCAATGACCTACAGTCAGAATTCAACCTTTTCAAAGCCAACCTCCAAAAAGCTACTCCTTAATGCCAAAAACTAAAGCGATGGTCCTCTCTCCTTTATCCTTACAGCTAACCCTGTGTCCAGTGGGACAGTTCCCCAAATTACCACAGTTCTAGGTGAAAACTAGAATTTGTTACAAAATTCAAGTATCTGGGAGTTTGGATAGACCAAAGACTCTCCTTCATTGAACATATCGAGGACTTGCAAAACGACTTTGGCAAAGGCTTGGACTGTTTTTTAGAATCAACCAATTTCTCACCAGAGATGCCAAGAAACAACTGGTCCAATCCATTTTCCTATCATTGGTTGATTACGCTGACTTCCTCTACAGCCAATGCCCCAACTCTTACATGGCTAAACTGGACACACTCTACCATCGAGCACTGAGGTTTATAACGGACTCCCTTAGACACATCACTGCACCTATATGCGGCAGTGGGATGGACATCACTAAAGTTCAGGCGCCACAGAAACGCCCGCTCTCTGGACCTATAGAGCCATCTCTAATAAGCTGCCTTACTATATCTCCTGCTGTCTTCCCTAGGTATAATTGGGAAATACGGCGTTAGAAGTTACTCAGCTATTACACTTAAAGTACCCAAAGCAAAATCCCTTGACGGGGCAGCCATAAGCTTCGTGCTACCTACCTTATGGAACGATCTACAAAAACCCTCAAATTATGCACTCTAATCAGTATAAATGCTTTCAAGATGCTTTATTTCCGTACAATCAGAGAAGTATGTTACTTCTTCACCCACTCAGACCAGTACCGGTGTCTGCACTGGTATATATACGCCTAGACCCAATTTTAGTACTGACCCCCAGCTTGCTCCTCACCAGCCTAATTGTTCTCTCTCTATCCCCTGTCTTAGCAACACTAGGCCCATCCATCCCCTTATTCTTCCTTTCTCCCAACCTCAGATAGGAGCTCACTACCCTGGGTTGTGACATCCTACCATGCCCCGTACTTTATAGCATTCAATCCTGGGGCTCACACATACTCCTTTTCTCCATCCACCTTCTCTACATCCAGCTTTACCAACTCCTTTCTGTGCACCGTGCCCTCCTAGCCTTTCTCCCCCTACTTCCCTCCCTCTCTTCCTCCCTACCTTCACCTCTACCTGGTGTATATTTTTATTTTTTTCTTCCATTACTTCCTCCTGCAACCTTAGATAACCTGCTTTATCTTCTTATAGACACTTCTATGTATGTAAATACCATGTAATCTGTACAATATCTGTATAATTTTATATACATATGAACTTCTTTTTCTTCCTCTCTGTAAAGAGTATTATCTGTATTGCCTTGTAAATACCTGTGTTGACCTGTATATACAATTGTTCATGCTCCACCCAGGTCCATCTTGCAAATGAGCTTCTGCTCAACGATGAACGCCTGGTTAAATAAAGACTTTGATTGATTGATTGATTGATTGTTATGATGAGATTTACAAAGGCTCATATTCAGAAGAACTACTAGTGGGAATTGGTGGATATGGGTATTGCTGTGGTTTAATTGACCATGGCAGGAGGTTAAGTGGCTGTGGCAGCTTTGCATTGTTGGAGCATCCAGTGTCAGAATGCTGAGGGGAGCCCGAGAAAAGTCTATAAACTGATGTGGGAAAGGGAAGATGAGAGCAGCGTAGAATGCCATGGGTGCCTAGCATGCTTAGTCAGATATAGGACTGTTGTAAGGCATGAGTGGGATAGTGAGGCAGCCAGACTGTTTGCAGATGTGCATATTGAGGAATCAGTAGAAGCCTCCTCTCAGTAATGGTATTCGCTGGAGGGATTATGAAAGGTCAGTCCCAATGGATACTGTACGTTAGAAGGACTGCTGGATAGGTAGCTGGCATGATTTAGGGTAACATGATGAAGTGATGTAGACAACTTTATGAGTTATGATGACGTTCGGGGGCCAGAGAACAGTGTCTCAGATAGTGTAACTTTAGCAAGGCAGCTAGGCACCAAATATTCAATGATACATGTTCTGGAATAGTTGCTGGAGAAGGTCTTAGGAACATCCAATGGCTATTAAGGGAGTACAAGTTGAATAATTTGATCAAACTGAGTCAGCGTTTTTAGAAGGAGTATATGAGGAGAAGGTATAATGGATGATGCAAGTATTGCTCTGAGGTATCCTGCAGTTCCCGTTACCATTAACAGTGATAGTTATTATGGAGATGATACATCTTGCAAGTAATTAGGGTCATGTTTACAGGTAAGAAGATAGGAGTGAAGGAGACTCCACTAAATCTTGGATCCTAAGAAGACATGGGAGGTAGTGGTGCCCATACTGCTTGAATCAACAGGCTATATAGGGTAGCATCCTGCAGAGTTGGTTGAGAGATTAAATCTTCTGTAGTCCAGTTGAATGGGATTCTAGAAATAGGTTTTGGGGAGGTTGTTGGGAAGTACTGATGATTCTGTAGTGACATAAGAGTCTATAGTACATACTGTTCAAGGTATGTTGCTGGAAGAAGGTTTCCTCAGGTGAGAAGAAAAGGTATTCCATAGAGTGTAGGAATGGAGCTGTTATGATGGATGAGGTAACAGTATAAGACAGATGAACAGGTAGGAGTAGTTGATCAGGCAGGGATGCTGGATGTCGATAGTTGTATGAATGCCCAAAAAGCGACACAGCAGATGTGCAGGAGCCCCAAGCTGCAAGGGTGGCAAGGAGGAAAGCAGCAGTCCCAGGGTGGAGGGAAAAGTCCAAGCAGAAGTCTACCTACTGAAGGAAGGAGCTGGAGTAAAAGAAGGCAGAGGTGGGGCAGTACAGACATCAGCAAGTGTAGGGAAGGGATGGGACCATAGTAAGCACCACAACATACCAGAATAGAATGCAGGAAAAGCTGAATCAGGCCTTGGTGTGACAGTCATGTCAAACAAAGAAGCGAATCAGGTGCAAGGTGTGAAGTTGAGGTGTGAGGGTCCCATGTCCGAAGGAGATGGAGAACTTAAACAGTAGCAAGGTGCTACAGTGATGGGGAATGGGTTCCCACTTCAGAAGGAGATGGCAAACTGGAATTGCTGGCAGAAAAAGTGTAGCAGTGATGGGGAATGGGTTCCCACCTCTGAAGGAGATGGCAAACTGGAATTGCAGATAAGGAAAACACTGGAATCATTGCTGAAAAACTACTGAATGGGATAATGGGAGCAGCAGGGGAAACCTAGTAGAAGACTTCAGGCACACATCCTTGAAGAGGAGCAAACGTCACACATCCAGCAGTTAGCAAGGGGAATACAGGAAGACATGTCCAAGAGGAAGGTAATTAGGGAAATATAGATATCCGGTGTAGCAACAAGGGAGGAGATAGCAGCATGGAGCTGAAGGGATGAATATTGGATGAGGGTGAGCCAGAAGACAAGCCACAACAATGAAGCCTGGGAACACAGGAGTAGGTGGAAGACAAGCAGCAAGGAAGTCCAGGAGTCTGATGGACTGAGTGGAGGTGGAGACTGAACAAGCTTGTGGGGTCCAAGTCCAGAACGTGAGGAGGCCAAGGCGGGGACAAGTACATTGAGTCCATGGAAGTGCAGGTTGTAGTCCGGTAAGGTAGGATATCGAAGGCAAATGGGGTATAATGCCCCCGTTCCCAGAGGGAATGTGGCAACTGGGTATCAGGTCTAGAACGCAGTTGGTTGAAACAGTAGATTGAAGGCAACTGGGGTATATTGGTCCCATTCCCAAAGAGAATTTGGCAACCGGGTATCAGGTATAGAATGCAGTTAACTGAAACTGTAGATTGGAGGCAAATGGGGTATGGTGGTCCCGTTCCCAAAGGGAATGCAGCAACTGGGTATCAGGTATACATTGCAGTTAGTTGAACAGTAGATTGAAGACACAGGCTCCAATCTCCGGTAGTTGGGGCGAGCCAACCGTCACTTGATACCGCACCAGGCAGAGTTTAGAGATGGAGACTGGAAAATTGACCCGGAGTATAACTGGTCAAAACTTGAGGCAGAGGAAATGGGCTCTCATCCCCAGTAGACAGGGGAAGCCTACCTGCACTGCTGTGCCTCAGTAGGCAGAGTTTGGGAAGAGGCCACTGGACTGCTGTTATGGGCTAAGCAAGGAAAAGGGAGCTGACAGCTGAGGAGTAGGAGGTAGGCAAAACAAGGATGGACAAAGATGATGATAGTAAGTAAGAAGTTAGAGGACAGGTGAAGTACGATTACTACAAATGCCATTAAGGCAGAGATAGGAGAATGCAGTGAGGAGCATGCAGCACAGTAAAGGATGGCAAGGAATATGTTAAGGTTGGGTAGGCTGCAAGATCAATGGCTAATGGAGGGATAATGGAAAGCCATACAGGAGGAAATCAGGGTAAAATCATAAAGCTAACAAAAGGCATGCTCCAGCCAATTGGAGCCACGATGCCCCAGCGAGGCACCGCAGTCCCCCTTCCCCCATGTGAATAACAGGGAAGCCAGCTGAGTGACATGGACCAAACAGCACTGCAATGGGAAGGGCAGGAACCACAAAAAGAGGCTCCAGTACTGGCAAGGTCCTAATAAAGGACAAGCCGTAGGTATAATGGGGAACATGGGCAGATGAAACATAGTACTAAAGTAACAAACAAGGGGAACACCAAATAATACAAAATGTAGGCGAAGGATCACCAAGTGCAGAAGCACTGCAAGAACTAAGACGATGGATGCAGGAGAGGGCATGAGGGCTGTGATGAGTTGGTGAGCCTGAAAGTCATGAAGTACAAGGGGAGAATGAGGCCCCATAGGAAGGACTGGTTGGGCAGGGTATGAATACTTGGGCTAAGCAATGGTAAGGGGTAAGTAGCATGGGGATGAACATAAACAGGTAGAGAAGGGGGATGCAATGGGTGGCAGAGTGGAGAAATAAGAGGAACTTCAGGCTCCAGGAGAGGGTCAGAAGTGGAACAGGACTGACGTTGGTCAAGGGGTGCGGAGATGTAGACGGAGTGCCAGTGCACATGAAAAAGCCCAAAAGAAAGCACAGAAGTGAAGAAAAAAAGTCAGAATGAGGGACAAAGGGAGGCAGGAAGGAAAGGAGGAGGAAAGGGGATAGGGAGGAGAGAGGAAGGGGATGCTCAAACCAGAAAAGGGGAAAGCAGCAAGGGTGGCATTATACAATAAACATTTTTTGGGGGTTTGTAATGAGGTCCATTATATATTGTAGTGGTGTCAGTCCCCATGGATTGGGCTCCTGCAGAGCAGAAGAAGCACGGCATAGACAGGAAACTGCAGGGCACAGATCCCAGAAGGCAGGGAAAGAAATAGTGCCAGCAATGGAGGGAAACAAAGCAACAGGTAAGGAGACCAGAAAGAGCTCCTATGGGAGGGAGAACAACAGGAGACCGAAATGGAGCAAGGGGAAGGAAAAAGGGGGGAGTGGCAGGGGAAAGAGGAGCAGAGCTGAGGTAATGCTCACTCACAACACACAAGCAGTGCAATGTGCAGAAAGCAGGGGAAGCCAGCTTGGAAGGGCCACATAAAAAATTCCAAGGCAAAAAAATTAAGCAAGCACATATAGGATCCATCAGAAATTGGAACTGGCAGGAGAAAAGAAGAGCAAATGCAGCCAGCTGCAGCCACCAGAGTCAGTGCAGAGCCAATGCCGCAGGAGGAACCAATATGGAGCAGCAGGACATGGAGCAGCACCGGAGCACATAGGAGATGTAACAGTGCTGACATGGGCAGGAGCTAAAACAAGACATCATTGGCAAATGGAGAGACATGGAAATGGGGAAGGCAAGGTCAGGAACAAGGAAGGAGAGCCAGGGGACAAGGGCAGCAGGACTGGGGAAAACAGAGCAGGAGGGGGAACAGGAGTGCAGCAGTGCAAAGAACAGAACAGGAAGGGCAATGGGTGGAGGGACAAAATGGGAAGAAATTGCAGAGGGGGTTGCAAATTGAGAGAGGAGAACACAAACAGGGTAACACAAAAGGGGCAGAGGGAGAGAAAAGGCAGCACAGGGAGGCAGAGAGAGGGAGAAGGAGGCACAACCCTTGAGCCACGCAGGAGCCCAGCACTTGCAAAGGGGAGTGTTCCGCAATGCGCTATGTGGGGAACTGCTTTGGAGGCTGGCCTTTATTGGGGACGTGGGAGGAGCTATTCCCCCACATTGAAACTTGGGCTTTAGCCCTCCCAATAAAGTCAATGCTGGTGAGTGGTCGCACCAGTAGTGCAGAGATGCAGCAGCAAAATGATGTGCCACTGCATGATAATGTAACAAAACAATATACCATTGGGCACAACTATATGGTTGCTGTGATGCCTGGGGTGCAGTATTGTTTCTATAAGACTTGGCTCCTCTGTTACTGTCACTCAGGACATGTGTAATGTACCTGTGTGTACCTGTTGAGTCCACTCTGTCTGATGGGACATGATCCACTGTACAGCCCTATATGTCCAATGCAGGTGTATGGGATCACTGTTTCAGTAGATGCCTCCCTTACCCTATACAAACAGGACTCAATGTGGATCTTGAAGCCATGCACTTGCCATAGCACCAAGGGTGAGTGATACCACAGTGACATATGATCACTGTCTGTGTATGGGTGCTGTGTCAGATTACAGAATACGTCTTGTGATGTAGGGGTACACATAGTCAGCACGTTAGGCATGCCAAACAGCATTTCACCAAAGACAAATGTCTGTTCCATATTCACTATGTTATGTAGCATGGGTACTGGTATGCATACGCCATGCAATGCTTGGCATACTGTTGTATTGGAGGGGGGTGCCACTGTACAACCTACCATTGTGTTGCGGTACACTGTACCTATGGCATGATGTCATCTGTTACTGTGGTAGTAGTATGAGTCCTGTGTCCTTGTTGCATGCAACCTAGGGCAAACAAGCAACCTACTATGTAATATTACATGTACATAGCATATAGCTGATATGTATGGGTATGCCGGACAAGGGTGGCAAGGAAGGCCACAACACATGCCTTGTATACACAATGCTAGACCATGGCTAAAACATTGGTATTTAATGTGGTGGCTGTGTCTGGGCCACACTGTCTTTGTGGCACACAATGATTGTGAACAATGGCAATATATGTCCATGCACAGTCCTGTCCATCCCCATGCACTGGTGGCTGATGTTGTACAGTATTAATATTACAGCTGGGTGAACCTCTTAAAGTTCTAGCATGTGAACTTTATGAACAGAACCAAAAAAAGTTATACCTTGTTCTGTTAGATAGAACCAGATTTTATCTGGTTCTACCAGGTATAACCAGGTTCTATCAGTTATCACCAGGTTTTACTTGACAGTGCCTGTTTTAAGCCAAACCAGTTAGATTAAATCTTAATGTTTTAGTTGTTTGCTTCTTTGGGTACTTGCATACTAAGCACAGCTTGTTCTGCAAGTTGCTGATGCATTAAACATAGAAACATACACTTTGATGGCAGATAAGGACTGCTTGGTCCACCCAATCTGCCCCTTTCCCTACCTATCGGAAAAGCTGCAGATCCTAGTTAACCAACATCCTACTTCCTCCTACCCTTCCCCTCCCACACTAGAATGTCCTTATGTCTGTCCCATGCATTCTTGAATTTCCCCACTGTTTTTGACCTCACAACCTCCTCAGGAAGGCTGTTCCATGCATCCCCCTCTTCCTGAAAAAATACTTCCTCATGTTGCCCCTGAGCCATCCCCAACTATATCTTCAAATTCTGCCCCCTTGTTCTTACACATCTCTTTTTCTCAAAGATAGAAACATAGACTTTGATGAGAGATAAGGACCACTTGGCCCATCTAGTCTGCCCATTTCCCTACATACAGGATAGGCCGCAGATCCTAGTTAACCAACAGCCTATTTCTTCCTACCCCCCACAAGAATTGCCTTATGTCTGTCCCATGCATTCTTGAATTCTCCCACAGTTTTAGACCTCACAGCCTCCTCAGGAAGGCTGTTCCATGCATCCACTACCCTCTCTGTGAAATAATACTTCCTCACATTGCCCCTGAACCCCCCCCATCTTTAAATTGTGTCCCCTTGTTCTTGCATGTCTCTTCTTCTGAAAGATGCTACCCTCTTGGACTTTGATGATTCCACTGAGGTACTTAAAAGTTTCTATCATGTCTCCCCTCTCCCTTCTTTCCTCAAGGGTATACATATTAAGCTCCTTTAGTCTCTCCTCATACAGCTTCTCTTGCAGACCCTGCACCATTTTAGTTGCCCTCCTCTGGATTGCCTCTATCCTGTCTATGTCCTTGCGGAGATGGGGTCTCTAGAACTGGACACAGTGCTCCAAATGGGGTCTCACCAACTGTCTGTACAGAGGGAAAACAACTTTCTGTTTTCTGCTGCTGATGCCTCTCCCTATGCATCCCAGTATACCCCCAGCCCTCCCTACTGCCTTCTCACATTGCTTGCTAACCTTAAGGTCATCTGATATGATTATCTCCAGGTCCCTTTCCTTTTTTGTTGTTGGTACTACCCCCCATTGTGTATTTTTCCCTGGGTTCTTGTTTCCCAGGTGCATTATTTTGCACTTCTTTCCATTGAATCCTAGCTGCCATACTTCTGACCATTCCTCCAACCTTGCCAAGTCCCTTCTCATCCTTTCTACACCTCCTTGTGTATCAACCCTGTTGCAGATCTTTGTGTCATCTGCAAAGAGGCATACTTTTCCTTCCAGTCCCTCTGCTATGTCACTTATGAAGACATTAAAAAGGACTGGACCCAATCCTGAACCCTGCAGTACCCCACTAGTAACCCCTCTTTCTTCAGAGTGGACTCCATTTACAATTACCTTCTGTGTCCTGTTGTCCAGCCAATGTTTTACCCAAGCTACCACCCCGGGACCCACTCTCAGGCTGGTTAATTTGACTATTAATCTTTTGTGTGGGACTGTGTCAAATGCTTGCTAAAGTCTAGGTAGGCCATGTCCACAGCCCCTCCCTGGTCTACTACTTTGGTCACCCAGTCAAAGAAATCTATTAGATTCTTCTGACATGACCTTCCCACTGTGAATCCATGCTGCCTTGGGTCCTGTGCCCCACTGGCCTCTAGGTACTCAACTATTCTTTCTTTCAGAAGTGACTCCATCACTTTCCCTACCACAGAGGTCAGACTGACAGGTCTGTAGTTTCCTGCCTCTGTCTTGGTCCCACTTTTGTGAAGGGGAATCACATCCGCCTTCTTCCAGTCCTCAGGTACCACACCATCCTCCCATGATTTATTAAAAAGTGTAGCCAGTGGTTTCACTAGTTCTCCCCTTAATTCTTTTAGAATTCTGGGGTGAATTCTATCAGGCCCCATTGCTTTGTCCACCTGCAGTTTTAGGAGTTCTTGCAGAACCCTTTCTTCTGTGAAAGGACTGGGATCGACCCCCCTATCAAGAGTGCTTCTGTTAATTGGATTAGACACTTCCCCCTCCTTTTTTGTGAATACTGAGCAGAAATATTTGTTCAGTATCCCTGCTTTTTCACTGTCCTCCTCTGTCCACCCACCGTTCATTCTATTCAGCCTCACTATCCCCTCCCTTTGACTTTCTATGCTCGCTGATGTACCTATAAAAGGTTTTATCCCCTTTCTTAACCGAGTTGGCTATCCTTTCCTCAGTTTGGGCCTTTGCTATTCTGACTTCCCTCCCTGCTTCCTTCTGCCTTAACTGGTACAGCTCACTGTCCTGCTCCTTCTGTGTTTCCTTATACTTCTGGAATGCTATCTTTTTCTTCCTGACTTTCCCAGCCACCTCTTTTGATAACCATAGTGGCTTTTTCTTTCGTTTTGATTTGTTTATTTGCTTCACACAAAGGCGTGTTGCCTCTGTGATGGCAGTTTTGATGATTCCCCATTGTTGCTCCACACCTCCTTCTAGCCTGCTTACTAATGCTTTTCTGAGGCACTCTCCCATCTTGCCAAAGTCAGCCCTCCAGAAGTCCAGTACCCACACTTTTGTATGGCTTGACTCTAGCTGTGTTTAATGTGAACCACACTGTTTGATGGTCACTTGTTCCCAGATGGCAACCCACTTCTAGATCTGAGATCCTCTCACTGCCCCCATTTGAGAGTATGAGGTCTAAGATTGCTCCCTCATGAGTGAGTTCCGAAACTAGCTATCTGAGGTTTGCCACCTGTAGGGCATCAAGAATGACCCTGCTCTTGGATGTGGCTGCAGCAAGTGTGCTCCAGTTAACATCTGGCATATTCAGGTCTCCCATCAACAGTATCTCCTCTTTCTCTGCCATTCTAAGAATGCCTTCTATCACATCCTTTTCCATTCCCTCCCCCTGACATGGGGGTCTGTACACAACCCCTGTGCAGATTGTGGTGCCCTTTCCAGTCTCCAAGGTGACCCACAGTGCCTCCTCTCCTCCCTGTTTACTCTTTTGTTCAGTTGCTTTTATCCCTTCCTTTACATAGAGAGCTACTCCTCCCCCTCTTCTCCCCTGCCTGTCTCTCCTGTAGGTTATATACCCTGGTATGTTAACATCCTAGTCATGGTTCTCTGTGTACCATGTTTCTGTGACTGCTACGATATCCAGGCATCCCTCTTCCATCAAGGCCACCAGCTCAGGGAGCTTGTTGCCCAGACTACGGGCATTGGTACTCATTACCCTCCATTTCCTGATGACCTTACTCCTTTTTGCCCCATCCCTGTCCTTCAGGCCTTTGTCACTTTCTCCATTTACCCCTGCTCTTCTCTCCTATCGACACCTTTATGTTGGTGTTTACCGCACTTACTACCATGATTTTTTGGGGGGGCTAGGATTTCCCTGCTCCTTTCCAGGGCCTCCCCCCTTGGCTGGATGCTGTCCTCTTGGACTGTGTTGATTCCCTTGAGGTACTTGAAAGTTTCTGTCATGTCCCCCCTCGCCCTCCTTTCCTCTAGGATATACATATTACGATCTTTAAGTCTCTCTTCATATAGCTTGCCCTCCTCTGGACTGCATCCATCCTGTCTATGTCCTTGTGGAGATGGGGTCTCCAGAACTGCATGCAGTGCTACAGATGGGGTCTCACCAACTGTCTGTACAGAGGGATAACAACTTCTTGTTTTCTACTGGTGATGCCTCTCCCTAAGCAACTCAGTAACCCCCCAGCCCTACTACTGCCTTCTCATATTGCTTGCCTACCTTTAGGTCATCTGATATGACTACCCCCAGGTCCCTTTCCATTTTTGTTGTTAGTACCTCCCTCCACACTGTGTACTCTTCCCCTGGGTTTTTGTTTCCCAGGTGCATTACCTTGCACTTTTTTGCATTGAATCTAAGCTGCCATACTTTTGATCATTCCTCCAACCTTGCCAAGTCCATTCTCATCCTTTCCACCACCCCTCTTTGTGTATCAATCCTGTTGCAGATCTTTGTGTCATCTGCAAAGAGGCATACTTTTCCTTCCAGTCCTTCTGCAATGTCACATATAAAGACATTCTGGAGGACTGGTCCCAGTACTGAACCCTGTGGTACCCCGCTACTGAACACCCTTTCTTCAGGGGTGGACTCCGTTTACTATTATCCTCTGTGTCCTGTCATCCAGCAAATTTTTTACCCAGATTACCACCCTGGGACCCACTCCCAGGCTGACTAATGTGTATATTAATCTTCTGTGTGGGACTGTGTCAAATGCCTTGCTAAAGTCTAGGTAGGCCATGTCCACAGCCCCTCCCTGGCCTACTACTACGGTCACCCAGTCAAAGAAATCTATTAGATTCATCTGACATGATCTTCCCACTGTGAATTCATGCTGCCTTGGGTCCTGTGCCCTGCTGATGTCTAGGTACTCAACAATTCTTTCTTTCAAAAGTGATTTTATCATTTTCCATACCACTGAGGTCAAACTAACAGGTCTGTAGTTTTCTGCCTCTGCCTTGCATTTGTGAAGGGGAATCACATCCGCCCTCATCCTGTCCTCAGGTACTACACCATCCTTCCATGATTTGTTATAAAGGGTAGTCATTGGTGTCACTAGTTCTCCCCTTAGTTCATTTAGAATTCTGGGGTGAATCCCGTCAAGCCCCACTGCATTGTCCACCTTCAGTTTTTTGAGCTCTTTCAGGACCCTTTCTTCTGTGATTGGACTGATATCAACCCCCCTCCTCCCATCAGGGTGCTTCTACTGTTTGATTTAGGTACCTCCCCCTCCTCTTCTTTTGTGAATACTGAGCAGAAGTAGTCATTCAGTATTCTTGCTTTTTCACTGTCACCCTCTGCCTTATCATCCCTCCCTTGATCTTTCTTTGCTCCCTAATGTACCTATAAAAGGTTTTATCACCCTTCTTAACTGAGTTGGCTATCTTTTCCTTCATCTGGGCCTTTGATATTCTGATTGCCTTCACTGCTTCCTTCGTCTTTAACTGGTACGGTTCTCTGTCTTGCTCCCTCTGTGTTTCCATATACTTCCTGAATGCTGTCTTTTTCTCCCTAACCTCCCCCGCCACATCTTTTGAGAATCATTGTGTTTTTTTCCTTCATTTTGTTTTGTTTATTTGCTTCACACAAAGGCTTGTTGCCTCTGTGATGGCAGTTTTGATTTTTCACCATTGTTCCTCCACCCCTCCTTTTTGCCCATTTACTAGTGCTTTTCTGAGGCACTCTCCCATTTTGGCAAAGTCCACCCTCCTAAAGTCCAGTACTCTCACTTTTGTATGGCTTGACTCTACAGCAGTGTTTATCATGAACCACACAGTTTGGTGGTTGCTTGTTCCCAGATGGCTATCCACTGTCACATACATATTCCGCAGGTCAGGCCCTCTGCTCCCGCAATGCCAAATCTTGAAGTGCAATATGTGAACAGGAGACAAACAGGGTAATCCTCCTGTCTGTTTGGGTCTGAAACAGCTCCTAGTTTCAAGTCCTGAGGTCAAATATGAAGCCTTTTTCGCTAGCACACCCAATTAAAAAGATCAAATATCACACCCTCTTTAGGGAAATGCAGTGCAATACTTAACCCAGTGGGCACCCAGCCTGGTTCACAACTTCCCCCTATTTTACTCAGTTTGAGACCTAGGTATTTTCTTAACTTAGCAAGATGGTAACACACTTTTTAAGCCCTTAACAGTTTGTCAGAATTATCAAACACTGTTCCAGTATTCACATGCAAATGAAAATGAGAAAAGACACAGGCAGAATTTCAAGAAAAATAATGTTTACTAAAAATTAAAAATAGATAAATACAAAATGCAAAACATGTAAAATTAGAGTTACAGTCTTTAAAAGTAAATGGATAATTATACAAAACAAAGCCTTATTACTGAATTTCTACTACCTTAGGTTTCAAGTAATAAATAGGTGGTTCAATTTACCTAAAGTGCTGTGAAAGTTTGTCAGGAGCCCCACCTCAGAATCAGAGGCAAAATGCCAAAAGCCAAAAAAAAAAATACAATGCTTTCTCCTACCTGGTTGATAATATGTTGTCACAAAACTCCTCCTCCCTGATGACACTGCTCACAGATGCTGGCTGTGGGGTGACTCAGACCTGAGAACTTGAATTAATTTATCAGTCACATGTCTCAGCCCACTGCTCAAACATTCCGATAAAAAAATATATGTCTTCTTCTTACTAACATACTAAAATGCCAGCAGAATAGGCCTAACAGTCTTTCGTGTTTGCTCATTTGGTCAGCCCCCACCCTCAGGGCTGACCTTGCTGCCCCCCTTTCCCTCTCTGGCTTCTGCCTTTGCAGTCCCGGATATTCTCGCTGCACTGGTTTTTGCTTCCAGAACCCCTTCCCTATACCTGTCCCACCCCCTCTTGAACACCTCCACCGTTTCTTAATCAGTGAGGCCTTATGACAGACAGAATTATCCCTTTAATGTCTTCAGAAGCTTCCTGAGGAACTGTGTTCGTCTAGTAATGAAAGCTAACACAAATCAGTTAAAAAATTACCTTTTCCTCAGAGGTCATAAAATGCATACTTTGTCCCTGCGTTTCAAAGTAAAGGGATAGTTTAGAACTGTTATAACCTTGCCTTTTGAAGGAAGTCTGTATATCCCCAGGAAGGCTTGCAACTAGGTGTCAGCACAGAGAAGGAAACTAGCTCTTTAGCTACTGTAGCAACTGTTTTGGAGTCAAAAGATCAGGCCTCTTTAACACTACTGTCTTCCAGATAGCCTGCTGACCCTGCTGTGTCTTATAAGCAGAAATTTTAAAACATATATTTATAACAAAATTATACACAGAGCTAGTAGACAGGCATCAGGTTACATTCCTCCCTTCTAGACTGAACTTGGGGGAATCTATTCATAGGCATGGGATGAGTACCCCACATTCAGTTCACTGCTCAAACTGATGTGATAACCCATCTGCATTTTCATTTGCTGCTCCTGCCCTGTGTGAGACAGTTATGTCATAACCCTTTAAGGCAAGGCTCCACCTTAACAGCCTACCATTTGTTTTACCCATTTGTGCCAGCCAAACCAGGGGGTTGTGATCTGTTTGTACCTCAAAATACTGCCCATATAGGTATGGCTCTAACTTCTTTAGTGCACACACCATGGCAAGACATTCTTTTTCCACTGTAGAGTAAGTCTGCTCCCTGGGAAGTAACTTCTTACTGAGGTACACTATTGGGTGATCTTTTCCTTCTTGGTTAGACATTTGACTAAGCACTGCCCCAATACCCACATCTGAGGTATCAGTCTGGACTACAAAGGGTTTATTATAGTCTGGACTGGCTAATACAGGAACACTGCACAGTGCCTCCTTTAGTTGTGTAAAGGCCTTCTCACAGGCTGGTTCCTAGTTAATCCTTTTTGGCATCTTTTTCTTTAACAGGCCAGATAGGGGAGTGGCCAGGGCACTGTAGTTTGGTACAAATTTCCTATAGTACCCTGTGGTCCCTAGAAAACTCTGAACCTGCTTATGTGTTTCTGGTCTGGGCCATGCCTTGAGCACCTCAGTTTTTGCTTGATTAGGATAGAGCTGTCCCCAGCCTACTACATGCCCAAGGTATGCCACCTCAGCCATGGCCACCTGGCACTTTTCAACTTTTACAGTGAGCCCAGCCCTCTGCATCCTGCCCAGCACTTCTCTAAGGTGGGACAGGTATTCTTCCCAGCTGGTACTGATGATGGCACTGTCATTCAGGTACACCGCGGTATACTCCTCTGCAGCATTTAACACCTGGTTCACCAATCTCTGGAAGGTGGCAGGGACGATCTTCATTCTGAAAGGTATTACTTTACACTCAAATATCCCTATCAGAGTGATGAAGGCTGACCTCTCCCTAGCTCTGGCAGTTAATTCTACCTGCCAATACCCTTTTTTCAGGTTAGTAGTGGTAAGGTATGTCACCCCTCCAAACTTGTCCAGTAGTTCGTCTGTTTGTGGCATTGGGTGGGAGTCCGACTTTGTGACTGCATTGAGTCCACGATAGTCCACACAAAAATGAGAAGAGCCATCTTGTTTGGGAACAAGGACTACGGATGGGGCCCAGGGGCTGTGGGATTTCTGGATTACCCCTAAATTCAGCATTTTCTCCACCTCCCTCCTGATGTCCTTTTGGATGGACTCAGACACCTGATATGCTGTTCGCCATAGGGGCACTTGTGTCCCCATCTCACATCATGCATTGCTAAGGGGATTAGTCCAGGCTTGGCGCTGAACAATGGGGCAAAATCTGCTAAAACCTCCCTTATTTCCTGGATCTGGTCAGGGGTCAACTGAGCCAACATTTTAATTGCCTTCTCAGAGGACTTCTGCTTGCTTTCTTCCAACAAGTCCAGAAGGGGGCCTTCTTCATCCATTCCCTTCCCAAGACTACACACTGCAAGACCATGTAAGCCCTATTAGCATATGGCTTCATCATGTTGACATGGTACATTCTTTATATACGTCTCCTGTCAGCCAGTTCTATAATGTAGTTTACGTCACTCACCTGTCTGACTACCTGGTATGGTCCTGCCCACTCAGCCTGCAGCTTATCTTTCCAGACCAGGATTAGGACCATAACCTCCTGATCCACAGTGTATGAGTGAGTGCTGGCTCGGAGGTCATACCATAACTTTTGTTTTTGTTGGGAAGCTGCCAGGTTGTTATAGGCTGTTCCCATAAGTTCCTTCAGCTTTTCCCTAAACTTAAGGACATAATCCACTATGGGAGTTCCCTGGGTGGCAATCTTGCCTTCCCAGTCCTCCCAGATCAAGTCTAGGGGCCCACATACCCTGCGTCCATATAAGAGCTTGAAACGGAAGAACCCTGTTGACTCTTGATGCACCTCCCTATATGCAAACAACAGGTGGGGAAGGTATTTCTCCCAGTCCCTCCCATGCTGTTCCACAAAAGCTTGGAGCATTGATTTAAGGGTACCATTGAATCTTTCCACAAGCCCCTTGGCTTGTGGGTGATAAGGTGTCATGTGTCTCTGCACCACCCCACACTTCTCCCACAAACATTTCATCAGGTCTGACATGAAGGAACCCCCTCAATCCATGATAACCTCCTGCAGAAACCCAACACAGGAGAAAATCCTTAGCAAGACATCTGCCACTTTGTCTGTCCTCAGTGAGGATAGGGTGACTGCCTCTGGGTACTGGGTGGCATAATCTACCACTTTTAGGATAAACCTCTTCCTGGAGGAGCTGGGGTATTCAAAGGCCCCACAATATCCATTCCAACCTTCTGGAATGGCTCCTCCACTATGGGCAAGGGAATTAGGGTGGCTTGAGTTTTCCTACCTGCCTTCCCTATTTCTTGGCACTGGTGACAAGACCTGCAATACTTCTTCACCTGCTGGGTTAAATTGGGCCAATAGAAATTCTGGGCCAATCGCTGTGTAGCGCACATGATTCCTAGATGTCCAGACATGGGAATATCATTAGCAATCTTGAGCAAATGCTCATGGAACCCCTTGGGAATGACAATCTGCCTGCCCATCACCCCACCCTCTGTCCTTTATGTCCTGTGTATACATCAGTCCATTGTCCCAATAAACTTTGTGTTTCCCGTCACCTCCCAGTGCTCCATCAGAGTCCGCCCAAGCCCTCAGCCTCTGTAAACTAAGGTCATTTTTCTGAGTAGCTTCAAACTCCTTACACATTCCCAAGGCATGGGACAGGTCACCTCCAGTTTCTAAACTAGGATCCCTAGCTCTAGCATCAGGGCATTCAGAATCACTGCCATCCCTAACCCTCTGACAATGGGTTACCCCTCCCACCTCAGAGTAATCTTCTGTAACTGTTCTGTTAACTGCTACCTGGGGAATTTCTACCCCTTTCATTATTCTCCATATCAGGAGACATAGGCTAGGGATCCAGCCTCCCAGTGTTTTCCACAGGAGCTTCTATGGGGTCCAAGGAACTACAATTTACCTTTGCTGCTTGACTGTGGGTAACTGCACACACCATCCCCTGTTGGAGATTGTTTTCGATAATTACATCTAAGGCAAGATTCTCTGCTACTGCAACCTTTTGCACAGTCTCTCCTGTCTCACCCCAGTCCAGGAGAACACTAGCAAGTGGCAGCATTTTCTCCTCCCCAGTGAATCCTCGTACAGTCACAAATCGATTAGATATAAGCTGTTCAGTCTCTATCAAATTCCCTTTTACCAAAGTCAAGGCTGCCCCGGTATTCCTTAATCCATGGGTCTGTACCCCATTCACAGTAACTGGGTGTATGTGCTCCCTCATGTTTACTGACATCCTTTCAGGGATACACAAACAACCCACTTCTTTCCTAGCACCACTTTGTGCACTCTCTGCCCTTTTTGGACACTGCCTGGCAAGATGCCCAGACTGTCTGCAGACCCAACATTCATTTCTTTTATCAGGCAAATCTTTTCTTTGTAACCTGGGGCTGCTTGGTTTTGATGGAGGCAGGGAGGGTTTTAGCTGCCCTAAAGGTCACTTTTCCCTTTCTGCACTGCCATGCCTGCCCCATTCCCTCTCAGAGCAGGTCTGCTCCTGGCATAGTGGTCTGAGAGCTCAGCAGCCTCCTGCACAGTTTTTGGATCTGAATCCTCTAGCCAGGTTTTCAGCTCTTCTGGGCACACTCAAAAGAGCTGCTCTAAAAGTACAGCACTTTTAATTTTCTCTACAGAGTCTGCTTGTATCCCTTCCCACCAATGTTTTAAAAAACTGATGTTTTTAGTGGCTAGCTCCTTGTAGTTCATGTCAGGGTTTCTCCTGCACTGACAGAATTTAACTCTAAATGCCTCTGCTGTTAAATCATATTTCTTTAACAAGGCATCTTTAAGTTTGCTATAATCATTACTGCCCTGATTGTTCATTTGACCCAATGCATCATGAGCATTCCCAGTAAGCAGTGGGGATAGCTGGAAGTTCCAGGACTCGCTGGGTATTTTTGCGTGAATGCATACTTTCTCAAATGAATTTAAAAATGCATCCATATCTTCCCCCTCTTTAAATTCAGCTATCAATTTAGAATTTAGTTTGTAACACAGTCTTGGAGTTCCAGGTATATCTATGCCACTTACCTGCTCTGGTACTGGTCTTGGGAGTTGTAGCTTCTCTAGTTCAAATTTTGTCTGGCGCTTTCTCTCCTCTCACTCGGCCTCTCACTGCTCTCGCTCAGCCTCTCATTGAAGCTGTCACTCTTTTTCCTTGTCCACTCCCTGTTCTCACTTGGTCTCTCTCTGAAGCTGTTGCTCTCTTTCCTCTCACTCCATCTCCAGCTTCCTCTGTTCAAGCTCCCTCCAAAGCTGGGTTTTGAACCTTTTCTGTTCAAACTCCAGCTCCATTCTCCACAACTCTATCTGCAGCCTGATCTCTTCTGGCTCTAGAATGTTGGTGACCTTCCCCTGCTACTGTGGCTTTTAACTTGCTCTGGTCCTGCTGTCCTCCTCCCTGGATTTGGACACTGCTTTGGACCCTAGCCCCTCCATGCCCAAGGTTTGGTCCTTTCCAGTCACCGATGGTGACTGAATGCCTTGGGCATTGGATACCACAAGAGCCTCCATAAGGTGTTTTTTGGCTCTCCCCTCATGCTGGACTCCTCTCTCTAGGCACAGCTGCCTCAGGTAGTCTGCAGTGTACTTGCTGTAGTTGGAAGCCATCTTCTTCCATAAGCTACGGCTACACTAGCTTACACTACAAAAAAAAAGACAATAGGTAGGGAACTTAGACTATAAGCGCAATGATATAGTTCTTTACTTTTTAAATGACTGCCTTATTTTGCATGTGAGCTGTTACAGTTATCAATCTGACACACTGGGCTGTTAATGCTCATGTTATCAAATATTTTTAAATTACACTTCTGCCAACCAGATCTGTCACAAACACACTCCGAAGGTCAGGCCCTCTGCTCCCACAGTGCAAATCTCAAAGTGCAATATGTGAACAGGAGACAAACAGGGTAACCCTCCTTTCTGTTTTGGGTCTGAAACACTTCCAGTCTCGAGTCCTGAGGTCAAATATGAATCCTTTTTTGCTAGCACACCCAGTTAGCAAGATCAAACATCACACCCTCTTCAGGGAAATGCAATGCAATACTTAACCCAGTGGACACCCAGCCTGGTTCACAACTTTCCCCTATTTGACTCAATTTGAGACCTAGGTATTTTCTTTACTTAGCAAGATGGTAACACACTTTTTAAGCCCTTAGCAGTTTGTCAGAATTAGCAAATACTGTTCTAGCATTCACATACAAAAGAAAATGAGAAAAGGTAAAGGCAGAATTTCAAGAAAAATAATGTTTACTAAAAATTAAAAACAAATAAAATACAAAACGCAAAACATATGAAATTGGATTTACAGTCTTTTAAAGTAAATGGATAATTATACAAAGGAAAGCCGTATTACTGAATTTCTACTACCCTAGGTTTCAAGTAATAAATAGGTGGTTGAATTTACCTAAAGTGCTGTAAGAGTCTGTCAGGAGTCCCACCTCAAAATCAGAGGCAAAATGCCAAAAGCCAAAAACCAAATGCAATGTTTTCTCCCAGCGGGCTGGTAATATGTTGTCACTAAACTCCTCCTCCAAGATTACACAGCTCACAGATGCTGGCTGTGAGGTCACTCAAACCTGAGAACTTGAAATAATTTATCAGTCACATGTCTCAGCCCACCGCTCAAACATTCCAATAAAAAAATACATCTTCTTCATAATTAGTGAGGCCTTATGACAGACAGAATAATCCCTTTGATGTATTCAGAAGCTTCCTGAGGAACTGTGTTCACCTAGTTGTGAAAGCTAACAGAAATCAGTTAAGAACTGCCTTTTCCTCAGAGTTCATAAAATGCATACTTTGTCCCTGCGTTTCAAAGTAAAGGGATAGTTTACAACTGTTATAACCTGGCCTTTTGAAAGAAGTCTTTATAGTCCCAGGAAGGCTTGCAACTATGTGTCAACACAGAGAAGGAAACTAGCTCTTTAGCTACTGTGGCAACTGTTTTGGGGTCAAAAGGTCAGGCCTCTTTAACACTACTGTCTTACAGATAGCCTGCTGACCCTGTTATGTCTTATAACCAGACATTTTAAAACATATATTTATAACAAAATTATACACATAGGGTGTAGATGGGTATCATGTTACACACAATGCCTCCTCTCCTCCAGGTTTACCCATTAGTTCCGTTGCTTTGATCTATTCCCTTACATAGAGAGCTACTTCTCCTTCTCCTCCTCTTTTACCCTCCCTGTCCCTCCTGTAGATTGTGTACCCTGGTATGTCGACATCCCAGTTGAGGTTCTCTGTGTACCATGTTTCTATGACTGCCATGATATCTAGGAGTCCTTCTTCCATCAAGAAGCTTGTTACCCAGACTATGGGCATTGGAACTCATCGTCCTCCATTTTTGATGGCCTTACCCCTTTTAGCCCCATTCATGTCCTTACTGCCTTTGCCTTTATTGCCATTTACTCCTGTCCTGCTAGCTATCGACTTCTCTACCTTGATGTTTACCTTGTTAACTACCCTGTTTTGTGGGGGGAGGGCTGGGATTTCCCTGTTCCTTTTCAGTGTCTCCCCCCTTGGATAGTTTAAATGCTTGCCAGTGAAGCATTTAAACTTGTCACCTAGGAGCCTGGTTCCCCTCAAGGACAGATGCACACCATCATGCCAGTGTAGCTCTGTGTCCCTCCAGGTGGACCCCCAGTCCCCAATGAAGCCAAAACCCTGAGTTCCACACCAGTATTTCAACCATTCATTGAATCCCATGGTGCAGAGTACCCTAGCCTCACCCATGCCATAGACAGGCAGTACCTCTGAGAAGGTTACTGTGCATGCTACTTGTCTAAGGCCCCTTCCCAACTCCACAAACTCATTCTGCACTGCTCTGATCCCATTCCCAGCCAGGTCATTTGTCTCTCGGTGGACAATGATGTTCATCTCCATCTCCCATGCAGCCGCTCCCACAATTCTGAGGATTCACTTCCTGTCCTTCAAAGCCATGGTGCCGGGCAGGCACCTCACCTCCCTCTCCCTTCTCTCCCCCAGTTCTACCCTCCTAACAACTGAGTCACCCAGCTGGAGTTGTTTCCTTCCCCATGGGGTCCCATGCCTCCCTCCTGTAGGTATCTTTTCTGGAGGTTCCCAGCATCCTCTTTAGTCTCCATTGCAGGCGCTTCCATAGAGGAACCACCTCCACCAGGAATGGCATATGAATTGTGGAGAAGTACAACTGAAGGGTTGTGCCTCTCTTCTACCACCCTCACCCTCCCTGAGCCTACCTTAGTCCAACTGCTTACATATTAATACATCCATTGTAAGTGTGATTTACAGAATAGCCACTTTATATAGCAGCCCTCCAGAATGCCAGCATTTTTGGATTGTGCTTGCAGATCACTTGTTTACCCGGTGAACTGCTCCTTGTTTAAAAAAACTATAATCCTACATCTTCCATTTTTGACCAATGTGAGAGGACAATAATACAAAATGGGTGCTGTAAATGGAGAAAATCATCCTTAAATTGTCAGGCAGTTATAGTACACTGTGCCCCACATTTGAAAGTTTCAGATTGCTCCTTGCAAAGGATCTATCTCAGCAAAAGGCCCTAAATATGCTGCATTCAAATAAGTTCTAAGCTCAGTGTGGGGGCCCTAAATTTGTTTGAGTATAGCCCCCTAGAGTGCAGCCCTAGCAAAGGCAACAACAGGTGCATGCAACACTAAGAAAGGCACCCCATGTGCCTACATAGAACACTGGGTTGACAAGAAGCAAAAGCAGGTACTGTAGGGCATCTCAAACCAATTAGTGCTCTTGCATCAACTTGCCATTCTAAAGTCCCAATGTAAATGACTTCTTTGCCCAGATAAGGTGCTTAGAGGTAATTTGCATTCCTTTATGGTCTTATGACAATGACACAGCTGCTGCCCTGTGGATTGCATGAAGGGCTGTGTGTGGAACTTCACTCCTCCAACACACAGGCATCTGGGTGCAGTAAACAGTAGAAAAATAACCCTTGTTAGGTTCTCACTCCTGCTGCAATCACTGTGTAAGTAGTTAAGCAAAATTACTCCCTAGTAGTCAAATACACACCCTCACCCGATCCAAGTTTCAGTATTAATGTAATCACTGTTTGTATTGTGTACCCTCCATAATGTCCCAGTATGCGATGCCCGCCTACCCCCCAAATTCCCCTCATTGGCATATGGTAGCCTCCCCATGCCCCAAGACATCTACCCCAGGCCAAGCCTTGAGATGGAGACTAGCACAAACCCACTACACACCTCTACAGGCAGATGCCATCTGCTTGTTTGAAGTACTTGTATCAGTATAGAACTGTACAGTGATACAGTACTTACAGAACAACTACACAAAATTACAGATCTTATGTGATTTCAACTTGTCATCCCACAAGCACTGTATTACTATACAGAGTTCTAAAGTGCTGCAAGAACTTACACAAGCAAGAGGGCAGCTATCTGAGGAGGTAAGTGGTGGATTTGTGCTGGTTGCCTTTTCTGGAACTGGGCTGGGAATGAGGGCTGGAGCACAGAGGGGGTGAAGGGTGCCATCATACATCAGGGAGAGTACCATTGGAGAATAAACATCGGCTACTGGGAGGATGTCCTCTAGTCTGCCACATGTAACACCAGAGAGGCCTGGGTGGGCAACTCTGTGCTAAGTGTTAGTAGTAGGTTTTTGGTAGCATTAACTAGCATGGAGCTACCAGCCTGTTAGTGATTCTTAAAACAAATAATTTTGACAGTGTGCCCATATGCAGTGCTATGCCATGTATTGCACCAGTGAATGAACAAGCACAAACTGCTTTGCGCAGTAATTGCTGTGCCTTTCAATATGGCACTTGGTACTCTAACAGGGTTTTGAATTTCCAAAGCACGTTTTTCACATTGCAAACAATGTTAGCGAAATATAATCCTACATCTTCCATTTTTGACCCATGTGAGAGGACAATAATACAAAATGGGTGCTGTAAATGGAAGAAATCATCCTTAAATTGTCAGGCAGTTATAGTACACTGTGCCCCACATTTGAAAGTTTCAGATTGCTCCTTGCAAAGGATCTATCTCAGCAAAAGGCCCTAAATATGCTGCATTCAAATAAGTTCTAAGCTCAGTGTGGGGGCCCTAAATTTGTTTGAATATAGCCCCCTAGAGTGCAGCCCTAGCAAAGGCAACAACAGGTGCATGCAACACTAAGAAAGGCACCCCATGTGCCTACACAGAACACTGGGTTGACAAGAAGCAAAAGCAGGTACTGTAGGGCATCTCAAACCAATTAGTGCTCTTGCATCAACTTGCCATTCTAAAGTCCCAATGTAAATGACTTCTTTGCCCAGATAAGGTGCTTAGAGGTAATTTGCATTCCTTTATGGTCTTATGACAATGACACATTAGCTGCTGACCTGTGGATTGCATGAAGGGCTGTGTGTGGAACTTCACTCCTCCAACACACAGGAATCTGGGTACAGTAAACAGTAGAAAAATAACCCTTGTTAGGTTCTCACTCCTGCTGTAATCACTGTGTAGGTAGTTAAGCAAAATTACTCCCTAGTAGGCAAATCCACACCCTCACCCGATCCAAGTTTCAGTATTAATGTAATCCCTGTTTGTATTGTGTACCTTCCACAATCTCCCAGTATACGATGCCCGCCTACCCCCAAAATTCCTCTCATTGGCATATGGTAGCCTCCCCATACCCCAAGACATCTACCCCAGGCCAAGCCTTGAGATGGAAACTAGCACAAACCCTCTACACACCGTTTGAAGTACTTGTATCAGTATAGAACTGTACAGTGATACAGTACTTACAGAACAACTACACAAAATTACAGATCTTATGTGATTTCAACTTGTCATCCCACAAGCACTGTATTACTATACAGAGTTCTAAAGTGCTGCAAGAACTTACGCGAGCAAGAGGGCAGCTGTCTGAGGAGGTAAGTGGTAGATTTGTGCTGGTTGCCTTTTCTGAAACTGGGCTGGGAATGGGGGCTGGAGAACAGAGGGGGTGAGGGGGTTGCCATCATACACCAGGGAGAGTACCATTGGGGAATACACATTGGCTACCAGGAGGAGGTCCTCTAGTCTGCCACACGTAACACCAGAGAGGCCTGGGTGGGCAACTCTGTGCTAAGTGTTAGTAGTAGGTTTTTGGTAGCATTAACTAGCATGGAGCTACCAGCCTGTTAGTGATTCTTAAAACAAATAATTTTGACAGTGTGTCCATATGCAGTGCTATGCCATGTATTGCACCAGTGAATGAACAAGCACAAACTGCTTTGCGCAGTAATTGCTGTGCCTTTCGATATGGCACTTGGTACTCTAACGGGGTTTTGAATTTCCAAAGCATGTTTTTCACATCGCAAACAATGTTAGTGAAACTGGTGTGCAAGCAATTTGAATATGGGACCCATGATTTCTTTTGAGAAACTGGAGGATTTGTGTGGCATTTAAATTCTGAAGTAGCTAAATCCCAAGAAAAGCAATAAACGCACAACAGTAGGACAGCTGCAAACAGAATTCTGCCGTGCAAACTGTCAATTTATTTAAACATAGTTCCTAATTAGAGCAAGACTGGGTGTGCTATGCTTTGTATAATAGTAGTCCAGTAGATCTGCAAACAAATCCAAACTTTATGGACAGAACTAGCATTGCTGTTTGTATTTTGCTCTGCCTGCCTCTGGTCTGTTCTTATCAAATGGCTAAGCTGACTAGCTGTGGCATTTATTTCTTTTGCAACCTCAAACACAGACTGAATAGTCTAGGACAGAGCACAAAATATTTTGAGCATGCTCTAGGAGTCTCTCTGATCTGCCAGAATAAAATGCACTCCTCAGTAGGTAGCAGAGAGAGTGCTGAATGCTGATGCAGATCAGCATCTAGTTCAGAATCAGATTTTTTTTTAATAAGTATCTATTATATTACAATTTTTGGGGGGGACTGGCTAGTAGGCATATTGCTTAAAATTATGTGTTGCTATTGCAACACAAGAAGAGAAATGCTGGCTTGCTAAACAATGAATCAAGGCTTGCCTAAGAAAAAAACAGAAGAGTTAACTAACTTAACTCCATCGAGTGAGTGGAAGGGTGGAAGGGAGGGGCAGCTGCAGAATAAGGGGTGCTAGCTGCACATTCGAGCAGACTTGATAGACCTCTAGGCCTTTATCTGCTGGCAAATTTTGTATGTTCGTATGTTCGTATGAGTGTAGCACCATGTGGAAAGGAGATGCCTCAGTCTCAGATGCCCAGGTTAAAATCTGATATCAATAACTACCCCCCATAGACAAAATTGTCTGTACTACTGCAGAGCCTTTTTTTTCTCTGTATAGTGAATCCATTGAAACAGACACAGAGTTTCTGAATAAGTGCAGCAGACTGCAGAGCCAAAGGCACACTCGGCCATGTTGCCCCAGAGACTGAATGCTGAGTGACTGGAAAAGATGGTACAGCTAGTGCATCACATGGGTTTTTATGCATACCTGCAAATCATTCTACATCATACTGGGATGTGCAGCAGCTAAAGAAAATCACTGACAATGTAATGTACCCATCCTCATCCTATCAGCGTGTAGCACATAATTTATGCATGTACAGTCTCTTTCCTTTCACTGACTGATTCCAGCATCAGATTAACTCTTCCTGACAGGGCAAGGACATTGAGCAGAGTCACATGTTTTTCAGACAGTCGTAATGTCAGAGAACCAAAGTTCACCACTTTTCATCAAATGTTCGCTAGTATGCGATCTCATGCGAATACCATTGGTTTTACCTTTTCAGCAGCTAGGTGGAACTGAACTTGCAGCCCTAATTAACATATACATTAACCTGTACTGTTTAGGGTTCATGGTAGCGTGTCATGTGCTCCATTGCATGCTGTTGCTCACATGTCACCTTTGTCCTTTTCAGTACTTATCAAAACAAGCATTTGTCAATGCCGAATGTTTGCTTGCTGGCATTGGGATTGGTAGTGTAGGAGTTAGACAGCTGCATAATAGGAATGGCAGTGAAGTATTGAACTGAAGCCAACCCTGCCACCACCCTGCAGATATGGACAGGCATTGGGGTGTGCCTTTGGGTCATCAGGCATAATGGCCACATCATTTCACCACACCCCACCCTGCAGACACTGACAAGTGTCGTGGTGTGCATTGGGATCTTTGGCCCATATACACCCCATTCCAATCTAGGAAGTATGGTGAGATAGGTGCGGTATAGGAGAATGGGGTGAACTTTGGGGCCGAAGAGTCCAAGGCATACCTCGATGCCTCCAGTGACTGCAGGTGTGGAATGGTATGAGCATCACAGGCAAGAATCCCAAGTCACACCCCTGATGCCTGTCATTCTCTATGGGTCGGGCGTTATAGTTGAAAAGCCTAATACCTCAGGCATTCGTTGGTATTTTCACTCCAAATTTTCAACATGTTTGTTTTGTGACCCCACCTCATGAACAGGGGGAATATCAGTTTGTTAGCCGAAAGTTGCTTATGCACAGTGACTACGGCATTTAGCACCACAGGTGCAAAAATATTCCGAACAGGATGTAAAAAATGACAGCTGTACTCTTTCATGGGGAGGTGTAAAAAATGGCTATGTTGCAAATGTGTAGTAAAAATATTTAAAAAAATGGTGAAGTCATGAGCGTACATAGAAACTGTGCAACGCACACCCGTAATATAATTAGGTTGGGGATTTCTTACAGCAGAGTGTCAACTCAGGCATTTTGGTGCCTCCGATCATGAACAGTGTCACTGTGATTTTCTTTATCTGTGCCGAACAATGATTTCCCACAGCGAAAACGCATCTCTGCACTGAAAGTGTGAAAACACACTTCGGCCATGTTGTGAAAAATGGCAGCTGTACTGTTCATAAGGAAGTGTGGAAAAATGCCACTAGTGAAAATCAGGACTGAAAATATTACAAAGTCATGAACTAATGAGGGTGCGTGGAAACTGTGCAATGCTCACTCGTAACACAGTCATTTTATGGACTTTTGTCACCAAATTTTCAACATAGCCATTTTAAGACCTCTGCTCATGAACAGTGTAACTGTGATTTTCTTAATCTGTCCTAAACATTGCTTTCGCACACCAACAGCACCATTGTGCGCTACATGTGCGAAAACACATTTGGGTGACATATGAAAAATTGCAGCTGTACTGTTCATAAGGAAGTTTAATAAAATGGACATGTTGAAAATCTGGAGGAAAATATTAAATTTGCAAACTTACAGCATGCATAGGAACTGTGCAGCATACGCTCAGAAAAGTCATTTTAGAACTTTTCACAAATTTTCAACATAGCCATTTTAAGACCCTGCTCATGAACAGTGTCACTGTGATTTTCTTAATTTGTCCTGTACATTGATTTCAGACACCGATCATGCTTGTCAGCGCCATATGGGCGGAAACACGTTTTGGGTAAGATGTGAAAAATGACAGCTGTACTGCTCATAAGAAGGTGTGGTACAATGGCAATGTTGAAAATCTGGAGTGAAAATATTGAAAGTTTGCGAATAACGAAAAGCGAGGAACTGTCAACGACACTCATAAAACAGTCCTTTTGAAATTTTTTCAAATTTTCAAAAGCCATTTTAACACCTCACCTCATGAACAGTGTCACTGTGATTTTCTTAATTTGTCCGTAGATATTGATCTCAAGACATCAACTGCGCCCATTGTGCGCTATATGGACGGAAACACATTTTGGGTGAGATGTGAAAAATTTCAGCTGTACTACTCATAAGAAGGTGTGGTAAAATGGCAATGTTGAAAATCTGGAGTGAAAATATTGAAAATTCACGCCCTTACGAGCGTGCGTAGGAACTGCGCAATGCACGCTCGTAAAACAGTCATTTTTGGGACTTTTTTCACCAAATTTTCAACATAGCCATTTTAAGATGTCTACTCATGAACAGTGTCACTGTGATTTTCTTAATTTGTCCCGTACATTGATTTCGCACACCGACTGCGCCATTGTGCGCTACATGGGCGGAAACACATTTTGGGTGAGATGTGAAAAATGACAGCTGTACTACCTCATAAGAAGGTGTGGTAAAATGGCAATGTTGAAAATTTGGAGGTGAAAATATTGAAAATTTGCGAACTTACGAGCCTGTGTAGGAACTGGCGAACGACGCCAGAAACAGTCATTTTTGAATTTGGCACCAAATTTTCAACATGGGGTTTTTGAGACCCCTTCTCATGATTGATGTCACTGTCATGGTGTTATTCAGGTCTGAAGGGTGATTTTGCAGTCACTGCACAGTCACTGCGCGAAATCACCCTTCGGGCCCAAATAACGCCATGACAGTGACATCAATCATGAGAAGGGGTCCCAAAAACCCCATGTTGAAAATTTGGTGCAAAAATTCAAAAAAATGCCTGAGATATGCAATAAAGTTGAAACCCCCCTATCTAGCCCATTATACAGCTTACCGGCATTTCCTCAGTTCGCGGTCGCCTTTGAAGAGTGCAGACGTGTTCCCGGTCCACCAAGATCGTCGGCGAGGTCCTGAGGTAGGGTATAGGGTGTGAGGGGAGGGGAGGCTGGGCTGCAGTGGGTGGAGTGCGGGTTGTGGGGGTGGGAGACTCGTCGTGGGACAGTTTTTTCTTCACAGGTGAAAAAAACCGGACAACCTGAACGTTTGCCACGCTGGGGTGGTCTCCCAGCGAGCACAAGGATGTTGGGGGTGGCTGTTCAGCCGACGGGGATTGAGCACCACCGATGGCCTACGAATCGCTTGCCATGCTGGGGTGGGCTCCCAGTGTGGCACTCACTACTGGGGGGGAGGACAGTGCAGCCGACGGGGGATTGGGCACCCCCATCGACTATATGATTAGTTGCCATGCTGGGGTGGGCACCCAGTGTGGCATTTTGTAAGCGTTTGGGGAGGCGGAAGGAACACAGCAATCCCCGTCGGCTATACAGTGCATGCGTGCGTGCGGGGGCGCGCACCCCTGTGGGGGGGGAGCTGTGCGTGAGCACCTTATCTTATGGCTGCTCACTCAAGCGTAGCTCCCCCTTTTAACTGTATGCCACTGCATTTTGGAGTGTGTCATAGACAGCTCCAAAATGCATTGGCTTACAGGGGCCGCGCCTGCCAGCACACTGACTGAATTGGAGGAGGAGGTGACACACCTCCGAAATCTCCGATGATGGCACTATGTTTCTTGCACATGCGTGCAAGCAAACATGAAAAACTGGATGAACACCACGCATGGAAATCCATTTTCAAAGATTTATTTTCCTTACTTAACACAAATCACTGGGGACATTTTGTGACTTTGTCAGCCCACTGTGCTCGAAACCTTTACAATTATAGTTTCAGTATACTTCAGTAGTAGCTCAGTTCTGTATCTGTTTTCTTAAACGTTTGGGCACTTTGCCCAGCTGGTGGGTAACATCCCTTATCACTTTAAATTCCTTAGTGTCCTGAAGTCTCACTTGACTCAGTCTTTTCCTTTGTGATGTGAGGGAACTCACCTCACCATCTAGCTATCTCCCACAGTGTATAAGAGCCACTGGAGATGGCTGTTAGTGATAAGGGATGGCACCCTCCAGGTTTGCAATGCACCCACATTTTTCAGAAAATGGAGATAGAACTGAGTTACTATTGAAGTATAATCAAACTTTATTAAAAGGTTTTGAACACAGTGGGCTGATGAAGGGACATCAGTCATGAAATGTCCTCAGCATTTTGTGTGAAGTAAAGAAAACACATCTTTGAAAATGGATTTCCAATGTGTGGTGTTCATCCTTTTTTTTTTTTTAAAGTACTAATTTGAGCTGTCTTTGGTTGACCCAAGACCAAAACGATACTAACTCTTTAAAGGGAAATGGCAACCTGGACTTACTGCATAGACCTTTGTCTTTCTCCACAAACAACAGGACCCAGGAAGGGCAAACTGGGGCCAGCCCGGTGGAATGGGGCCACCAGGAGCAGTGCCAGAGGGAGAGCACACCTGGTCATGATGGGGTCCAGAGGGACCAAGGCAAGACAAGATGGTCCTCAGACACACTTCCACGTAAGTACCCTGCACTGTGTGTTTTACAGTTTTGTCTTCATTTATACACTACGCAGCATTCTTCTTCTGTGGAAGGGGATGCCCATGTGTCTCAACAGGCTGCATGCATGCCTGTGGGGGCAGCACCTACGTAGCTGTGGTTGGGGACACTCACCTGGACCTTGGAGTATTGTCCCATCACTTACACTGTGGTATGTCAGGGGCTGTGCCGTCTACTGTTTTGATCATCATTGAAACAGGCATCCTGCTCTGTTTGTGTACTGTGCCTTGGTATGCATTACACCATGCAGTGGCATGTCCCCTGTGCAACAGAACTGGTACTCTGGGACATTGGTAGAAATGCTCATAGCCTCAGGTGGTACACCGGTTATTGTCAGTTGGGTCTGTTATGCCACATGATCAGGCCTAGGTATGCATCCATACACAGCAGTGTTGCATGTGCCATGTGTGTGTGTGTGTGTGTGGGTGTGTGTGTGTGTGTACAGACCTAGGCCCTGCCCCTACTGCTGCCCACAGTGGCTCATAGATGTCTGTTGTCCTGCCCACCTGTGTTGGCATGTGTGTTGGATGCCTGGTCTATAGGACGCAGGGTGCATGTGTGCAACTCCTAGCTACTTGGGCCATTGCAATACTTATCAGGCTCTGGTTTGGCACTGCTGCTGCATGTGCTGCATTTCCACATTTGGCATGTCTGCTGGTACTGTGTGTCCCTTCCATAGCTTGGTCATGCTCCACTGTAGCATGGCACACCCACTGTTTCTGCAGTCCTCTACTGTTCAGGTCCACAGTGCTGTCTGTGGTATGCCATGCAGCTGTTTGACTCTTTCCACCTATATGTGCAGCATGGTGGCCACAATGTCAGCTGGCTGTACTTCTATTATGCAAGTTCTGCTACTCCTGTGTTCCTCATCCTGCACTGGCTGAGTTTCATAGAAAGATACTTCAATGTACCTGTGCAACTGGTTTTGTGCTTGTGTAATGTAGATGTAGATGAACTTTGGCTGTTCACTTCTCTATCCATGGGATATGCCACCTTGTAGGAGTATGATGGCAAGGAACCCTAGGGGAGTGTTCCACCCCTTGAGGTGCTGCGGGAGTGATTCCCATGGCTGAAGGTACCTTAGGAAGAAGCCCAAAAAGAGTGTCAAGCAAAGCATACAAGGCAGTGAACACGTATCGCGGTCAAGGACCTGTACATAGGTCATTTGGTAGCATAGGTTCAGCTGGTAACATGGGTCAATGAAGATCTGTATGTAGGTTGGTTGGTAATGGGGTTCAGCAGGTAGCATAGGTTCAGTTGATAGCATGGGTCAATGAAGATCTGTACGTAGGTCGGTTAGTAACAGGGTTCAGCAGGTAGCATAGGTTCAGTTGATAGCATGGGTCAATGAAGATCTGTACGTAGGTCGGTTAGTAACAGGGTTCAGCTGGTAGCATAGGTCAGTCGGTTGTATTGTTTGAGTAAAGTAGGCAGGAAATTACAGGTGAATAGTTGATTCACTCAGAGGTCTGACTGTAAGACATGGAGGCTTGGCTTCCTAAGGAGAGAGAGAGAGAACAGCCAAAGAGAAAGACGAGACGATTACAGGACATCCACCCGACTCCATCCAACAGCAGAAATGTACCTAAGTAGGAAACCTACCTAAGTGACCTAGGAACTACAAGGATGCCTATCTAGTATTATGACCATTGGCATGGAGGAGAGGAAAATCCTTCTTTGAGGAGGAAACCTCTGGGGATCCAAGGCCTAGGTCGCCTTCCCTCCAGGCTTTGGGACAGTTTTCATTAGTGATGGCTCTGCTACTGAATTTAGTAGACCAATCCAAGGGAACTGCAATTTCAGGGAACACTCTCACTCTGTTCCTCCAACAGGAATGCCGTGGAGGGTTGAGAGCGCACTCTGCAATAAGAGTCTACAAAGGCAGGAGGAGGAGAGTAACGACTGCTGAGGCATTCAGCCAGCTACCAATCTATCTACCAACAAACCAGGTGAACCAGAGGCAGTTGTAGGGAGAATAGCATGAAAGCATGCCTCTGAACCCACCTGGGTAGCTAAAAGGACCTTTCACATGAGAGCCCCACCCTTCACTGCTGAAGTCTTAAATGCTACATCGAGAGATGCCGTCAGTATGGTTGATGACTGAAGGTCCACCCGGAGCAAGGACCTTCCCAACTATGGGCCAGATGAGAAAGATCCTGCCCCAAGCTTCGTATACTCAAGATGCAGACTTCAGGGTGCGGAGAGAGACCGTTGGCCACAGGGCTAGCCCTGAGTCCTAGGGTAATGGATATGGTCAGCATGTCTCCAAAATGTGGAAAAGTGAGTTGTAATGAGCATGAGACCTGCACATGGTAAGGAGCATGGGACCCATACTTGGGTCATAATGGATGATAGCAGACATGGGGAGACCTGTACTCAGGTCAGACTGAGCAATATGGACCCTCTCATGGGTCTAGCTAAGGCAAATAGCAATTGTCAACCACAGGAATGCATGCCAACCAAGACCATTGGAAAGCCAAATTGAGAATGAATTGAACAGTATATTATAAGTAATAGAATGGCAAGGCTGGGTGAAGCCCAGGGCCAACAGTTGGAGAGGAGGAGGCTGTGAAGCCAGTTAGGTAGGAGAAGGCTGCAAAGCCAGTACAGTAGGAGGTATGGTTTGAAGCAAGTAAACATGATATGGTCTCAGACTTGGAAGTGGATGCCAGTATTGAAAGGGGAGAGGTCCTGGAATGAACGGACTTGCAAGCTGATTGTGTCAGTGCCATGACAGCTGGTATATAAGCAATACTGGTAGTGCAAGGGACAGGAATTCTGGAATGACTGTGTAAAGCAGATGCAGAATAGCAGAGAAAGGATAGTAGAAGGCTGGGCAGAGCCAGCTACCCTAAGGTAGAGAGTTGCCTGGAAAAGCTGGTTGTGGAATGCCATAAAGGCTGTGTGAAGAAGCAATAGAAGGCGGGGGTGAGCCAGTGACCAATAAAACATATAAGAAGTTGAAGCTACTCCTGCTGCCTGGAGCCATGATGCCCAATGTAACTCCTCAGTCCCCCTGCCATAGGAAAAACAAAGAAGCCACAAACATGACATGACAACACCAAGAAGCAAATGAAATAAGTTAAATACATGCCAGCCATGAAAGCAGGATTAGGTTATCATCAGAAACAGACTGCTGAGGGTTTGGTATAAGTAAGGTTTGATAAAGGAGGGAGTAGCAATAAATGAGCCTAAATAACACAAACATGGAAGTGAGGAGTAATGCAGTAGGGGCTGCAAAAGTAATTGAGCAGCATCCAGCAGCAATTAACTATAGCTTGTAGGGGTAAGAAACATAGAAACATAGACTTTGATGGAAGATAAGGACTGCTTGGCCCACCTAGTCTGCCCATTTCCCTACCTATTGGATAAGCTGCAGATCCTGGCTAACCAACAGCCTACTTCTTCCCACCCACCCCACCAGAATTGCCTTATGTCTAGCCTATGCATTCTTAAATTCCCAGAATATTTTACACCCCACAACCACCTCAGGAAGGCTGTTCCATGCGTCACCACCATCTCTGTGAAAAAAATACTTCCTCACATTGCCCCTGAGCCATCACCCCTCTATCTTCAAATTGTGTCCCATTGTTCTTGCACATCTTTTTCTCTAAAAGATGCTGCCCTCTTGGACTTTGTTGATTACCTTGAGGTACTTGAAAGTTTCTGTCATGTCCCCCTTCTCTCTCCTTTCCTCAAGGGAATATATATTAAGCTCCTTTAGTCTCTCTTTGTATTGGTTCTGTTACAGACCCTGCACCATTTTAGTTGCCCTCCTCTGGACTGCCTCCATCCTGTCTATGTTCTTGCGGAGATGCGGACTCCAGAACTGCTTGCAGTACTCTAGATGAGGTCTCGCCAACTGTCCGTACAAAGGGGATAACAACTTCCTGTTTTCTACTGGTGATGCATCTCCCTATACATCTAGCAATCTGAATGAACATAGAAACTGTAGGGAGAGGCAATGCACTGAAAACAGTAGCAATACTTGCTTGGTGTAAGTTTAGGAAGCAGGATTGAGTTCCATGGACTAGGTTGCTTAGGTTATAGTGAAGAACTAAAACAGGGAAAAGTTGTTAGCTAGCCAGCAAAGCCATGAACAGGTGTAATCAATTAAGGGGAACAAGGCAGCAGATTGCAGTGTGAGCTGAAACAGACAATGACAATAGCAGGGACTGAGGCTTGTTAGGCAGAAAGCAGGTTGAGCTAAAGCATACAGAGAACCATGCAGTGAACAGAGGGCTGCAATAGTAGGTGAGAAATGGAGCCTGGGGGTATGTACAGGCACAAGGTAGCTTGCGGCAAGGAAACACAGAGTATAACCTGAAGCACAAGTAGCAATGTATAGACATGGCACTAGAAAACTGGAAAGCCCAAAAGAAACAAAGAAGGCAAGCACAAGGACAGGAGCAGGAAGGGAACCAGCACACACAGAAGTACGGAGCAGCTGGAGGCCAGTAATATAAACCAAAAACAGGAGAACAGAAAAACAGAAGTCCAGCACAAACCAAGCAGAATCCAAGCATGCACAATTGGGAGGGGGGATGGCAAAGCCCCAGTAGGCCACAGGAGAGAAGACAGACCAACAGAGCCTCCAGCTACAAGGAAAAATGCTTGTGTATGGAGTGAGGAGAGAAGCCCTTGAATAGGCCAAAAGGGGGGTGTTGCCAGTTGCATCACCCCCTTGAACTACAAGCTATAGCCTTCCAAATAGAAACATAGAATCTGATGGCAGATAAGGTCCACTTGGCCCATCCAGACTTCCCATTTCTCCCTCCATATATTTCTTTCCATGGGTGCCTGGAAGGATACCAAAGGCAGGAAGGATGCCATGACAATGACAGGACAACCTTCCATGCAGGTAGATCTGCCTGCAAAGAATCTCAGTAAGGCAAGTGGAGGAAACTAATCAGGTTATCTGGCACCTAACAACCTAGCAGCAATACAGTGGCATCAACCACCACCACCACCGTTACCTGCTACAGCTCCTTGAGGGCATGGTCTATGACAGGTGTGTGCCCTTTGTTTTATTTATTATTCACAAGCAGGTGCCCTTTTCATTTGTTTTAAACAGGTGGGTGCTCGTTTATTCTGTTTTCATTGGTGGATGCATGTATTTGGTTTTAATTGGCAGGTGCCCTTTCTTTGTTTTCATGGGTGGTGCCTTTTCTTGTTACCTTTTACGGATGGGTTATTATTGTTGTCCTTTTTCTATGGGCTGTTGCCCAGTTATGTATTAAAATATTTTTCATAGGATCTTTGCTGCTGCATTATATGTCTTTCATTTGGTGCCCTCCTCTCACACCCACAACCTCCCCCCACACTGTGCCTGTGTACTGCACTATATTCAGTGCTGCTTATGTGCTCTCTGCTGTGCCTGTGCTATCATGCAGTGTACCAGCACTATGCATTTTTACTGTGCTTGTACACAGCTGTGAGGCCCACTGTTCATAGGTGCTAGCGTTGGGGCAATTCATCTGAATATCCTAATTGCAGTGTACTGGTGCTATGCAAGTGCAGTGCAGGCACTGCTGGCTGAACATGGGGCTCTTTATGTATTACATGATCAAGGACTGAAAATAAAAAACAGCATAGAATGCAAGCAAAATAATATCAAATCAATCTGACACAGAGGCAACTCTAGAATCCATTATATACAACTCTTTTTAGAGTGGGTTTTTAATGGTTGTTTTAAAAAAAGAAAAACAGGGAGCAAGCGGGTTAGGAATGCTTTAACATTAAAGGATTAAACCTATAACAGAACATCAATGGTGTCCTATCCTGTGTGCATATAATCCCTTCATTGGATAATATGCTACAATCCAATAATAATGTAGGTCACTCTCCCTGAGAATGCTTCCATAATACACAGGGTTCACTGCTAGACCAATCATTGTTTTAGCCTGGGATATCAAACATACTATGGGTAATTGAAAAGGCATTGTCTTAAAGTGTTCCTAATAACCAGCCACCATCACTGGAAGGCGCATTCCAGAGTTGTCATAAACTGATATAAACTTTTTCAGTAGTACCAGTATACACTATTTCTTTGCCAAGAAGCCACTTGCAAGGATACATTGGGTTATAGTTTATATAGACATAAAGTGCATCAGTACCAGGCAGCCAACACAAGTGGCACAATTTGACCACCAGATGATGGGCAATTTCATAAAAGTGCCATTTCTTTGCAGCACTTTTCCTCATTTATAGCCACACGCAGAACAAATATTCTTGCAAGCCTCCAAAAGGGGGCAAAAATATTAGAAGTGCTCTGTCCAGTGTTTCCATCAACTACATTTTAGAAGCACGTGACTCCCAAAAATAATGAGCAAACTTCCATAATAAAGGGTGAGGAATTATTTGTCTCCCTAATGAGAACAAACTTAGGTTACATGCAGTTTTGCAGGCACAGAGGTTGAAGCAGCTGTGTCTTCTGAAAGAAAGAATATTTTCAGCCAGCCATTTGGTGCAACAGTACAGCTACCACTCACAGAGCTGCTGACCTGGGTTTAGGAACGAGTCTGGGTCACCAAGAGCCAAAAAGGGAGAGAAGGACTGAGCATCCCAGCAAACACTCTCCTCCACTGAAGAAGGAGGCACACCATCTTTGCTACAATTCTGCCACCTGAGTGATTACTGGTGGCAGTGCAGCAAGGCACCATGAGGGAGGGGAGGATGGCAGCCGGGGATCTGCACTAAGTATGCTTTGCATGGTACCAGGTCAATACCGCACATGTAAGATGTATAGTGAGTGCCTAGATTTATAGCAACAGGGGTAGAACAGCAGTAGGGGAATACCACTACCCCATCACTGCATACAGAAAGGGAGGTTGGAGAAGTTGCTGTGTGCTGAGTGCCTGGTTGAGCCACTCCCACGGAGGAGTGGTTAGGGTACCAGCACACGGTGCAGCTGGGAGACCTGGGACCGTGGTTCGCCCCCAGGTCTCCCTGTTACAACATTTTGGCATGATTTAAAAAAAAAAAAAACCCCAGAGTTTCTCCCCATCCCTGAGGTCTGGAGGGTGTGAGGGGCAAAGTCTCCCAGAAAAAAACATGAAGACCCATTGTTTTCAATCAGCGCAGTGCATAGAACAGGTCAGTGTTTTGCCCAACTCTGTTTTTTGTCCAGCGCTGTTTCACTGCGTATTTTTAGCCACACTGTTTTGACATGCAGTGGGATGACCCCATGCCGCTTTGCAGTCACATGCACATTGGTCTCCCTGATGTGCTGCTATCCTCCAGTGGGGCAGCAACCAAAGACCAAGGAACATGATTAGATAAAGAGGCACACTTGGGCCCTGGCCTGGCTGACCAGCCACTCCTTATCCTGGAAGACCTAAATGTATGGTCAACACCTCTACTCTCCCCATCCAGGTGAGCCCAGACTCAGGGAGGGGGGGTAAGCCAAGGGCTTGAGAGGGAGGCAAGTGTTCACAGTCTGGTACTGCAAATGTATTGATGGCAAAACAAAGCATAGAAATGATCCTTGTGTTTTGGTGGTTATGCCTTCTTTTGGGGGCCTCATAATGAAGGCCTAAGCACTGAACCACAGGGGTCAGTTTTGTGTGTCTTGTTTTTCCATCAAGAAATTCACAGCAGTGAACATTTCTTCTTTGCATATTTTGGTCTGGAGTGCTGGCTTTCTGGTTTAGACTGGCAGTGGCAGTTTTGTAGCTAGCTGCTCTACACCAGCACAAGACCCAGCCTCAATGTTAGCGCAGCATGATGGTAGTGGACTGGACCTGTTATATTTCGACTTAATAATGTCTGGTCACCATAAAATATTTTGGGTGCCTCAGCAATATTTCATTTCTGTTGGGTAGAGTTTGTTGAAAAGCAGGATTGAGCAGTGCTATGATCTGCTAAACCTCATGAGTGCACTGTGACTGAGGTGCACACTGCCCACTGAGCCCCCTTAAACATATCACATGACATTGTCCACTGCTGATGATGGCACAAATAAAATATACATTATATATTCTTATCTTTATTCTTTATACCATAAACAGTGGAACAAGTCATCATATATATGTTTGCAAGAAGCTGGACAGTGTGAGCACAGGACAGTTCACTGCACACATGCTGTTTAGCAAAATATTATTGCACTGCTCAGTCCTGCTTTTTAACAAACACTCCATGACAGAAAGGAAACATTACTGAAACCAGTAAAATTATTTATTTTTGGAAATGGACATTATGAAGTCGGACTATAACAAGGAAGGGAATTAATTAAAGGCACACTCAGTCTGGTGTGCAGTGCTCACACACAGTCCCCAGAATTAATGTTCATCCCCAAAATGCTACTGTCTTGTGTCCAGAAAATTCCCCAGTCCAGATGAAGAGAAATGAGAGCATTACAATGAATGGAAAGTCTCCCTGAATTAATGGCACATTCAGTCAGGTGCACTGTGCTCACACACAGTCCCAAGAATTAATGTGCATCCCCAAAATACTGCTGTCTTGTGTCCAGAAAATTCCCCAGTCCAGACGAAGAGAAATGAGAGCATAACAATGAATGGAAAGTCTCCACACTCCAATAAAAACTAAGTGCCCTGCTGCTGCTTTTGGAATTACATGTAATGCTGCTGTTAACCTGACTAGGATTGGATGATGCACAGTGTCTTGCCAAACGGTGTGCTAGAAGGATAACCTGACCATTGAGTTAACCGTCCAAGATGATGAGACTGAGAATGCTATTGGTTGCCCAAAGTGTGCTGCACTGACCTCAAAAGGAAGGTTGCCCTTTGTGTATACATTATTACTACCCTTGGTAAGTTGATTAATGTGCCTGCCTGGCACCATCATTGTTTTCTGCAGAACCTGACCTTAACTGTTTGTTATATATATATATATATATATATATATATATATATATATATATATATATATATGTATGTATATACAGTATATACACACAGTGGATTCCTGATGTATGCATATGCCCGGGACAAGCTGAATTTGTGCATACAACCAGAATGTGCATACAACCGGAATGCCAATAAAATGAATGGGTGCATATTGAAATTAATGGGAACCTGTTTACAAAACATAACTCACATGCTCACAAACACACCTAAGCCATCTTAAATGCTGTTAAATGTTATTTTAACAATATAGAAGTGACAGCCTTTACGATAGAACTTTTTTTTTGGCTAAACTGAACATTTACTGATGCTGACCCACTTCTGCTGCAACAAGCGAGAGTTAAAGAGGCTTTCAGTGAGTAGCATGAGTTTTGAAGTCAGATCCTTTGCCTTCAGTCCATCACCCTCTGTGAGTTAATCAGAACTTGAAAATTAGCAGCAATCACTAGCACTATGGTGCAGGGGGTACTGGTGTAATTGGGCTCTGGCATTTGTCAGGTGATTAGTGAATTAGCTATGGGGGACAATCTAGTGGCTGCAAGGGAATGACAACTGAATGCAACTGAAAAAGTGGTGCCAATGAACCTCTGGGGACCTGCTGGGGAGCATGTCAAAATGAAAAAAATTTGCATATAACCGAAAAACTGTGTGCATACAAATGGAATAATTAACATTGCTGCAATAGGGCAAGAATCAGGACTTCAGTTTTTGGTGCATATATCCGGAATATGCATACATCTAAATGGCACACAAATGGAATACACTGTGTGTGTGTGTGTGTGTGTGTGTGTGTGTGTATATATATATATATATATATATATATATATATATATATATATATATACACACACACACACAACACACACATATAGTCATTGTTTTGTTTTGTGTCACAGGTCACATAGTTGTAGTTGGTGTGACATTTCTGTGCTTGATGAGGAATTGAGGTGTTGGAATACTGTCAAGCCAGTAGGGGTAAGTATATTTTTTTGGGAGGGGTCATTTTCAAGCAAGTTTCATTAATGGTCTATTATTTGGTTAATTCTTCACAGGTTTTAGCTGCATCCTCCTCCAATCCAGTACTGATGGTCATGGTTATGGATTCATACTACTTGTTGAGTGTCTGACGGCCTGGGGGGTACAATATTGAACTTGTTATTTGGAGAAAGCAGCAATGACAGCACACAGCATCAGAAAATTTCCTCCTAAAAGTGGTGAAGAAGGAGTTATTAGTACTTGATTGCAGTAACACATTATGTTTAAAGTGTGGCTGTTCCATCCTATCATATATGCTGCTTAACAGATACCAAGCTGTCTCAGTAAGCCACATTTTATTTATTTATTTATTTAGTTTTTGTTGACCGGGTAAGTGCACTAGACAAATCCTGCCTATTTTCAGGCACGACCCGGGGAAGGGGATACAGATGAATGCCTACTGACCTTGAACCAGATTAAGCTGTCGGTGGTATTTTTAGTGAATGAGGGAAATTTGGTCAGGACACCGGGGAAATTCCCCTACTCTGCTTCCTGTGAGCAGGGGGGTCCCATTTTCATGTGGGACCAATATGGCTGCCTCTGGACATGCTGTGGAGGACATGGAGGTGTTGGGGGCAGGGGAGTTGGTCTCCTCCCATGTCTCTGGATTGCCAGAGACCTCATCGATTCTTCCTCAAGCTTCTTCTAATGGATCTAAGTTGCATGCATCTCCCAGTTCATTTCCTTCCTCAGAAATCTCGATGGATCAAAGTAAGCAAACAATTGTTTCTTCCCAGTCTGTTCCTATACTGCAACAGCTAGCATCTGCTAAAGAGTCTCTACAGAATACTGAATGTTTATGACCTACAGATGTGGACGCTTTGCTATTACTTGAGGAAACATGCTATCTTACAAAGAAACAGGAGCTTTTAGCACTTAACAACTCAGCTTTATAGCTGCCTACTGATTCTGACTCACTGTTGCAGACTACTGCGTCAGATGCCCGAAAGACAGCCTTGACATTTCCGCATTCTAATGTGGTCTGTTCGACGATTTCTTCTGCTCTTGCTGCTGAAACTTCTCCTGAAAACCTTGCTGTTTCCCCCGATCTTCTTCCACGAACCTCTGCATCTGACTTGCCCCCTGCAGAGGTTGTTCCACAGGGATATTGGTCAGTTGACTCTGCTTTTGTTGCGGCAGGGTGAGAGAGGGATCCAGTTGTCGGTACCTGGCGCTCTGGTCCTTCCCCAGTTCGGATCAACCCTGCAGATGCCCCAGCTATTTCTCCTGTGCAAGACCAGTTGGACTTTACGCTTACTCCTGCTTTGCATTTAACACAGAATCCAATTCTCAATTTACCGGTTTCCACTTCTCCTGCAACTCCGTTTTCAGACTCTGACCCTCTTCACCGAAGTTTACCACCCCAGGGCCCTGGTCTACCACCTCAATGGACTGAACGACCGACTTCTCTTGCTTCTACATCTACTAAAACATATGCATCTTGTTTTTCTGTTCCCACCCAACAGGCTAAGAGACACAATGCTGTCAGATTACAGTATTTGGGGGGTTTACCTGAAATGCCTGATAGGGTTTTTGTTGGGCGCACTTTGCTTAAAGACTCCATGAAATTTGCTGCTTATGATATCCACGCATTGATATATGTTTCTACTGAGTCCCATTTTGATGTAAGTTTTAAAACCTTAAAAGGTTTAGAGAAATTTTGGTCCCAATTTCATCTATTGAAAAATACCCCTTTATGGTCACCTTTCAGTGCAATTCCTTTAATGAAACCTGCACAAAAGACTGTCACTATTCTGTTTAGAAATGAAGGTGTTAGTTTGAACGATATTACAGTTTGGCTGAAACAAAGATGTACAGTGCTCTCTGACCCTGAAGCTATTTTTGATTTGGAAAATTTGTGGAAGGGAGGGTGAAAGGTTAGGGTTATGCTCCGGACTACTGATACTGGTATTCAACACCTACCCGATAGTTTTCTGTTAGGCAGGGATAGGGGAGTTTTGTTCTATTCTGGACAACCTAAAGCCTGTTATAAGTGCGGTTCCACTTTTCATCTCAGCAGCATTTGTAACACTATTAAATGTACTGTTTGCGGTGGTCTTGGTCATGCAGGTTCACAGTGTACTGAAGAACCTCTCTGTGTTTTGTGTGAAGACCTGGGACATATTTTTCAGCAATGTTCCTGGGCTGCTCATAATTCTCCTACTTTAGCTGATGGAGAGGAGCAACAGCTTATTATTACAGTGGCTCAACGTTCTAACATAAGGGTCCCTCTTCTTCTACAGTTGCCCCCCCCACTACTTTAGCTGAATCACATAGTGTTGTTTCCACTGCCACTGTAATAACTGCTGGGGATGATTTGACTGAGCCTGTCCCACAACCTGTTACATTTTCTCTACCTCCCCACCCTCCTTCTTCCCCAGTTCTTCCTAGCTGTTCTACTTCAGGTGGACCTTCTATGGGACCCCCCCCAGCACCATTAGAAACAATGGAACCTTTCCCTTCTGACCCTTTAACTACACCTTCTAGAATTACAAGGGGTTCAAGAAAGTTTGGTCTAATCTTCCTAAGGCTCAGAGGGTAGAGACTCTCCCTTGACAAATAAATATGAATTGCTGCGACATACTTGAAAACATAGACTCTGACTCTTCTTCTGTCCAGTCCTCTCACCCTGAACTTACTACAGATACTGAAGTCCCTCTCGACAATGTGGGGTCCCAAAAAAGGAAAGCCAAGGCCAAGACAAGACATACAGAATGTACCTCGAGAAAGGGTAGACAGAGGTGATTGCTATGCATATGTCTACTTCTTTTGCAATACATACTGTTAATGTTAACAGTATAAAAAAACAGCATAAGAGGGATTCAGTTTTTTCGTTTTTGTCTTGCCTTACTGCCGGTATCATACTTCTACAAGATGTTAGATTCCATTCTTTGCCTGAAATTTCTAGGGCCCAAAAATCCTGGCATCTAGGCCCCTCCTATTGGTCATTTGGACAGGAGACATGTTCTGGGGTGGGTATTTTGTTTAATCTTCCTAATGTCTCTATTATTAAGATTCTAGATTTATGCCCTGGCAGAGTATTATTGATAGACTTTAGGTTCCTTTCTATCCCTTTTTGGATTATCAATATTTATGCCCCACAAACCAAGTCACTTAGGATTGAACTCTTGAAAGTGGTTCAACCCTATCTTTACACCTCTATGCATGTCATTTTTGGTGGCGATTTCAATTGTGGGTTGTCCACTAAGGACAGGTCCTCATTCTCAAAAACCACAAAATTATTTTGTGATACCACTTTTCTCAAAGATCTTTTATTTTCTGCAAAACTGAAGGATGCTTATCTTTCTCTCACCCAGACACATACCCCTACCTTTCATAAAGGCTCTTTAGCTACCCGGATAGATTTTTTTTTGTGTGTCCTCCTTTTTACAAACTTCCGCTGCTGAAGTATAGTGAGGCAGTATAGCGCAGTGGTCTAAGGCTCTGAGCTGCAAATTTGATGACATCTAGCAGACCAAACCTGGGTTTGAATCCCACAGCTTCCACTTGCATACTGTGTGACCCTGAGCAAGTCACGTAACCTCCTTGTGCTCCCAGGTCGCTCCTGTAAAAAAAGCTTTCAGCTTAGTGTGCTATACCTGGTTAAACAACTAAATAAAAAAAAATACAGGTGGCTGAATTTTCAGATCATGATTTGCTTACCATTTTTCTTGGTCCTAAGAATGTTGCAACTTTTGGTCCTGGCACTTGGAAATTTAATATTTCCTTATTAGAGAATTCTCTGTTGTTAACCCTTCTTAAATCTTTTTTTCAAAACAGAAAATCTGTGTTTTTCTTTACAATGATCCTTGGTGGTGGTGGTTAGATACGAGGAAGGATTTGACGAAATTACTGAAATCCTTTAGCAAAACCCATGATGAAGATTGTTATTTCACATACCATAGGACACGACATCAGCTGCAAAAACTCCTTACCCTTTCGTATACCACTGACCAGGATTTTTCTTCACAAATTAATACCCTGAAAAAATCTTTAATGGACTATCACTCCAAAAAATATGCTTCAATGCAACAACGTCAACGTTTTAGTGTAAAAGGTGCCTATGATGTGATCTGCCCGTTTGCACATTTTTCTAAACAGATTACGGGGAGAACCATTGATACTATTGTGACTGAAGCTGGTCATACAATTACTGATTCTAGGCTTATCCAAAATTATGTGGCCGAGTATACTCAAAACTTATTCAGTCCATTCCCTACATGTCTACATGATATATTGACCTTCCTTAGTCCCATTTCTGTTCCTGATGTGCAACAATCAGTATCTGATATGCTTGCTTGTGATATTCAGGCACGAGAAGTAGTTGAGATCATCACAACTCTGCGATCTGGAGTATCTCCAGGCTTGGATGGCCTTCCGAATGAGCTTTATAAATTGCTTAATATTGAGTTGAGCGTGGAATTGGCCGCAGTTTATAACTTCCTTTTAAAGGCTGATACTTTACCATTAGAATTTAATATGGGTAGTATCTTCTATATCCATAAGAAAGGAGACAGAAAATTACTGACTAATTGGAGGCCTCTTAGCCTATTGAATGCGGACTTTAAAATTTTAACTAAAATTATTGCTCTCCGTCTAGCAAAGCTGGCCCCTCTTGTTATTTCGGAAGCTCAATCTAGTAATGTTCCAGGCAGAAGTATACATAATCATGTCCTTTTATTACGGGAATTGGTGGAACATGGCAATTCAAATAGGTTAACAGGTCTCCTGTATTCATTGGATCAAAGACAGGCATTTGATTCGGTGAGTCATGACTTTTATGGCAGGTTTTGAGACATTATAGGGTTCCTGTGACTACTCTCTCCTGGTTAGGCTTATTATATTCTACAGCCACTTCTATCCTCTTGTTAATGGCTGGAAGGGTCCTTTGATACCTTTAAAGAGAGGTGTTAGACAAGGTGTCCACTCAGTCCCCTTTGTATATCTTTTTTTGATCCCTTACTTTTGCACCATTAATACAGCACACAATGTTAGGCCTATTTGTTCCTTACCACTTTCTGTTTTAGCCTATGCTAATGACATGAGTTTAATAGTAGCTGATATTCCTTTGGCAGACGCATCTCTCCATCTCTGTAAGTCCTTTGGTCTTGTTTCAGGAGCATCCCTGAACTTGGAGAAATGTGTCGGTCAACGGCTTGGATCTCAGCAGTCGAATGATGTAATAGTTTCCAGTATTGCACTTTGTGACACCCCTATTAAGATTCTGGGCCTTCTATTTGGCTCAGGTCCTTTAGACATTCTCAACTGGACTCCCAAACTGGACCTAGCACAGGCCAAAGTTTCTCTTTGGAACACCTGGAAACTCAGTAAAAAAAAGAGGGTTTACTTGATAAAGTCTGACTTGTTCCCAATTTTTTTGTTTTTGGCTTATGTTTTTCCCCCTCCCGTGTTTTGGAAACCAAACTTCTGAGTATATTTTTTCAGGCTTTATGGGGCAGCCACCTGAATCCCATTAAGCATTCCATTACCTGCTTACCTTTCAAGGAAGGTGGTCTTAATATGATACACCCATTATTTTTTTATAATAGTTTATTTTTTGTGACTAACCTTAAACCACTTTTAGTTAATTATGACGTGGGATAGGAATTTTATTTTTTTCAATCCTGTCAACCCTGGTTTCATCTTTGGGACTTTAACACTTCAAAACAGGTTAAACATGTATCGTCTACCCCTTCTCTTCTTCGTGATACCTTTTGCCATTTAAAACAATGGAAGATTACTAGCCATATGATTATGACTCTAAATAGGAAAGCCATTTATAATTTTTTGATAGATACCACTTGTGCAGACCTTGTAATTTTTCCCAAATGCCCCCCTACTTCCTTACCTGCTTTATACACACTGTTAAGGAACCCTCGCATCTCCCAGAAGATGTGGGATCTACATTGGCTTAGTTGTTATGAACAGATCAATATTAAGGCAAATCATAAACATCAACAGCTGAATGAAAGATTGTGTTCCAGACCTTTATGTGTAAATCAGGATGAAACAATACAACATCTGTTTTTTCTTTGTTCCTATATCACTGGTTTTGGTTATTTTTAGTGAACAGATGGAAGGAACCTTTATTTACTTCTGTTACTTATGAGATGTTATTGTATGGTAGGTTTCCAGTGACCTGGAAAAAGTGGAATATTGACACCCTAAACTTATTGTTTACCATCATTAAATGGCATTTATGGACTGCTCGCTGTCTTTTCACCTTGCAGCAAAAAGATATGTCCCACCTACTGGTGGTCCAAAGTATTGAACAGGATTTAAAAGATGTTTATTTTTCTGAACTAAGAAGTTTGTCATCTGGATCATTGTTTGCTTTATGGAAATGCTTATCATGGGTGACTGATTCTGATTTTCCTGTTACATGAGTCTTTTGTATTTATTTTTGTCAATGTGATTTTGGTTTGTAGTTTCTTTGTCAATAAAAATTTCCCCTACTCTTTTCGATAAGTGCCATGGGATCTTTAACATCCACTTGAACTACCACCAATCCAGGCAGATTGGACCTTGGTTTAACGTTTCATCTGAAAGACAGCCCCTCAGAAGTGCAGCACCCCTCTCATGTTGCACTACAATGTCAGTACTGGGATAGTAACCCAAGTGCCAGATGTGGGAACTGAACCCACAGCCCTCTGAGCTCTCAGCGGCAAGCATGCTACCTACTGAGTCACTGACACTGCAAGACATGAAGACCAAATCATTACAATCACAAATTTAGTACCTGTAACCCAAACACTGTGTCACTGTCCCTATGTCTTAACTCAAGTTGCATTGTAAAAACACATCTTGTCAAGTCACGACCTGGCTCAGACTTTGTTCAACACTGGCATGGCTGCTGAAGCAATACAGTGTGTGATATTCATGACAAACATATTATATGACATACATGTCATGTCACCTACTTTTATATGACTCGTCAGTTGGATTTGCACTCTTTTGAAAAAATGAAAAACAAAAAAGAACTGATGAAATAAAATTGATATTCTTACCGTTCTAGAAATGGATATCCTGTAGGCGGCTGTAGAGACAGTACTGCAGTGTCATAGTCCTCCAGCGAAGGAGAGTGGTTGGTTAACCTGTAAAAAAAGAAAATAAGTTGACCATATGTGTTTGACCACTGCATCTCATAAAATCAACAGGAAACATAACACAGCAAAAGAAAGTTCCATAGTATGATACACATACTCTCTTTAAAGTATTGATAGTAACTAAGAAGCCATGTGGGCGTGGCTGTGGCTGATGTATGTGGTCTCCTCTCTGATTCCGTCTGCCATGGCATGAGCAGGACACAGAATGGAAACCATTAGCATACTGGTGATGGTGGTGGTGGATGCTCATGGGCACATCATGATGGCAGTCCCTCTCACATTTATCTGCATCTTTTGGTCGCTTTGGCTAACAGCGGTTTTCTGGTGGTGGTCATGGGGGCACAAGACGACATTTCCTCTCACATTTATCTGCATCTTCTGGTGGCTTTCGCTAAGAGTGGTTTTCTGGTGTTGGTCATGGGGGCACATGATGACATTTCCTCTCACATTTATCTGCATCTGGTGGCTTTGGCTAACAGCAGTTTTCTGGTGGTGGTCATGGGGGCACATGACGACATTTCCTCTCACATTTATCTGCATCTTCTGGTGGCTTTCGCTAACAGTGGTTTTCTGGTGTTGGTCATGGGGGGCACGATGACATTTCCTCTCACATTTATCTGCATCTGGTGGCTTTGGCTAACAGCAGTTTTCTGGTGGTGGTCACGGGGGCATATGATGACATTGCCTCTCACATTTATCTGCATCTTCAGGTGGCCTTGGCTAACAGCGATTTTCTGGTGGTGGTCATGGGGAACAGCTGCAGCCTGCAACACATTCACTATCACTGTCAGACACACACACAGGTGGGTAGAGGGTGGGATATAGTGTGCACTGTCTTACAAATATGACATATGGAATTTGAGTCATTCTGAGTAGGGCATTAATTTAACTTTATGAAAAACAAAACATGTACCATAGAAAAAATGTGACAGCCTTTTAACAACTTCACTTAAAACCTACCAACATCAGCCTAATCATCATCCTCATACAGAAAGCTGCCCTCGCAGTCATCAAAGTCTGAATTCTGCCCACTAGGGGATTATTTCTCCATCATGTCATCCTCTAACTCACTGGTAGGCCATTTCATGAAGCCAGTGCCACCAGGATAGTCCAGTTCTACAACATCAGCACAACCATAACCATGCTGGGGTACGAATACTGAGGTTGCAGTTCGAGCTGGTATGTGCCCCTCATTCATTTTTATGAATGTCAGCAAGGTGACATTTGCAGGAGAGAGGTTTGTACGATGATCCCGAACTATCGCACCCGCTAAACTGAATACCCTCTCGACACTTACACTGGAGGATGGGCATGTCACGTACTTCAGAGCCACTGAGGTCAACTCTGGCCATTCACTGACCTTTCCACTCCAGCATAAAGGAGGATTATCAGTTATTGACAGATGCCTGTTTTCAGCTAAATATGAGTCAACCATTCGCTGTGCTGCACGAAGTCCGTGGTTGATGTATCATCCTGTTCTCCGGAATCATTTATGTCACAAAACCCCACTTGGGATAAAGCACCCCAAAGTGGGTTAATGACAACCAATTTTGATGACAGACCACCTATAACTGCAGCCCCCTCACAGGAGGTGCATGATACTACTCCAAACTGATCTTCAGCCTGATCATGCTGCTGAGATTTGCTGACCTTGGCATGTGACTTCTGTGCCCCATGAACCTAGCGCACCAGTTTCCCACTGACATTTTTTACATGTTCAGGTCCTCCCTTCCTCCTGTAGTGATGCAATTCCACATTTGTATCATGGGTCCAGCATTGTTGCTATTGCAAAGTCGTCACTCTGCTGAATGCTCAAGATGTGCCGATTGTGCTCGAATATTGTCAGCATGTGTTTCAGCAACACACTGCTAGCACAGTCTCCGGAACCATCAAGGCTATCCTGTAGATTCAGCAATGTCTGCCCCAACACCCGCAGCAGTAGAAATGATTGGCTAATTGAGGCAGACTCACCACTCACTCCCTGTGTGGCAGGAGGCAGACTCACCACTCACTCCCTGTGTCGCATGTTCAAAAGGCTTTACAACTGTTATTACAGAGTCCATGAGGTGCCACTGTTCAGTCGTGAGAGACATGGAGGCCCTGGAAGTGTTACGGCTAGTGTGCATGACAAGATGTTCTGAGATGGCTTTGTATTGTTCACACAACCTCTCTGCCATGTATAAAGTGGAGTTCCACCAGGTGATAACTTCCAGCTTGAGGCGGTGCTGCAGGAGGCTGTTCTGGATCTGCAACTGCCAAAGCTGGTCACGGGCTTTTGCAGAGTGTGAAAAGTGAGAACAGATATGGCATGCAACTGTCAGCATTTCCTTTATATCAGGGTGCTGCAGAAACTCCTGCACCACAAGATTTAAACAGTGGGCCATGTATGGAAACTGAACAAAGCCACCATTCATGATGCATTTAACCACATTTGACCCATTGTCACTTGCTATAAACCCAGCTGTCAGGGACAAGGGATTCAGCCACTCATCAATTTCAGTCAGTAGCAAGTCCAGCATGTTTTCACCAGTGTGTGAACAGGTCACACTGCACGTAGCAAGTGCTGCATGCTGTCAAATTCCTGGAAGATTGCTACCACAACAGTCCACCTTACTACACTGATTAGTCACACTATCACCAGCACAAACAACCCCGGCACCTTCGCCCAATGTGCAGTTATACACAAATATGAACTCCTCACTGCTTTGCCACTTGTCCACATATCCATATTTAAATAGATGAATGGAGAGGAGGAATGTTGAAGGGCATGTCTTACAGAGTCAGCCACAATACGGTATAATTCGAGGACAGCACAGGTGGAAAAGTATGTCCTGGATGGGACTCTCCATTTCACGCAGGCACGTGCCACAAACCACCAGAATCTAGAATTCTCCACAAAGGAGAAGGGCCAAAGATCATTTGCCAGCATTTCAGCTACAGCAGCATTAAGTTCATGTGACACTGCATGATTGGGTGGGTACTTCAGGTTAAAGGCAAAAACTCTCTGCAACGTGTGCTGAATTACATGTTTTGCATGGGGTGTGACAAATGGCTCTGCTCTGTGAATGGCTGGGGGTGGGGTGTGGACGTGTGATGAACAGGGCTGCACAGGTGACAAATCCACAAATGATGTTATTTTCCCAGATTTCTTTTTTACATTGAAAGTTTATTGAAGATTTTACAATACAGTACAATATAGTACAATACAAACTGTGGAAGTACATATAGTAGCAATGACTGATGTGGAATCATTCCCCTCTCCCCACCCACCACCCAAAACCCCCAAAACCTCTCTCCTGAATCCCCCTCTACCCCTTACACAATCCCCCCTTACCCCCAACCCAAACCCAAGCACAGCTGGAACTTTGCAAGACACATAGGCATAGTTGTCTGATAATGCTACCTGACATATTGCAGGGAATACAAGGAGTGGAGGGGACCCCAAACTTTCCTAAATCTAGGCAAATGATTACTGAGGCTAGCAATCATCTTTTCAGTCCTGAGGTTGACCAGCAAGTCACTCAGCCACTCATAATAAGAAATATTGTCACCATCTTTTCAGTGCTTTAGCACAAGTTTCTTGACTGACATAGATATGAGGGCCATATGATATTTACAGTTAGTGACACCAACCTCTGTAAAGTCACCTAAGAGACAAATTTTTGCTGTAAATAAATCTTCCAAACCTAAGATTGGGTCTGCTTTGTGTTTAATACAAATCCACAGTGATGTCATTTTGGGGCATTCCCAAAAAATGTGGAACAAAGTGCCTTCAGCCTGCTGACAGCGCATGGAGTAAGAGGGCACTGGATTATTAAACTTAGTGAGCTCCTCCGGAGTGTAATAAAGGTTGTGCAGAATATGAAACTGCATTAAGCGGAGTCTATCTTGAGTTACAAATTTGTGACATCCCCTCCATAATGTATTCCAGTTATTGGGTGTTTCTGGGAAGTGGGTTGTCCAATATGCTACTGAGCCCGTAAGTTCAGGGTATGCCCAATCATAGAGGAGACCAAAAAGTTTAGATACTGCATGTGGAAGCCCAGCAAGATCAGATAACTCTGAGCAAAATCAAAATTTTGGGGCTGGAGGGGTGACAGGCCCAAAGAAATAGACCAGAAGGTGTCTCAATTGGTAAATTTTGAAGATGAAGATGTCTTGCATACCGGATCTGGAAATGATCTCCAGAGAAGTAAGACAAGAACCCACCTTGTTTACAAAGTGTGTGATAGAGGCGGGAGCAAGTTGGGGCAAGCATGAAAAAGGGAGTGGTTTGCCATCTATTTTAAAGTTGGGATTGCCTATAAGGGGTTGGGTAATGTCATGAACATGATCATATTTTAATGAGGTGCAGAGTTGTGAATGAACTCTAATGGAAGTGCCAATTGGTGAGGCGCACAACTGAGAGGGAAGAGACTTAAGTGGTATATGTAAAAGGGAAGCTGGAGAAAGGACATGGGAAAGAATCTGGTCTTGCTCTGTACAGAGCCAGGGTGGTGTGCAAGATGGGGTACTCTGGGCCAACTCCAGATCTAGCCACCTAAGGTACTTGCTAGCATGACTCACCTAGTAATAGAGGCCCATATGAGGGAGACAAAGTCCTCTATGACTCTTGGAAGTGGCCAATTTGTGGTAAGCCTTGCACGGTCTCTTACCTGCCTAGATGAAATCTATGATGTGACTGTGCACCCTTTTGAACTAGGAAAGTGGTAACCAGACACTGAGGAGATTGAGGGGGCAGAAAGGTCATGGGAAAACTTTAATTTTTATCAGATTGATTCTGTCCCATAAAGAGAGAGGGAGGAGAAACCACCTATTTATATCCTGAATGTCTGTCTGAAGGATATTGTCCAGGTTTTCCTTCTTGAGATTGGGGTCATTCCTGTTGATGTCAATTCCCAAATATCTAAGGGTCTTGGGAGCCCATGAAAGCCCAAGGGTAGTTATCACAGGCTTCTGAATTTTATGATTCAAAGGAAACACTACAGTCTTGTCTACATTTAGTTTATAATTCGATAGGGTGCTTAATTCCTCAATAATTTTGAGCATTGGTGGGATAGATGTGGCTGGATCTGAAATTTGGAGGAGAAGGTCATCAGCATATGCAGATACTTTGGGTCTATATGATAAGGATGACTGCATTACAATGACCCATCAGAAGGGCGCAACCCTCCCCCGGGCAACGACATTAAACAAAGTGTTGTAATGTGGGGGGCTGTGCCCCACACCCCCCTTTTGTGTCGGGATTTGCTCCTCACACCCCCTTTACTATGGATTCCAACTCTGGGGGGGAACACAACTCGGAGAAGAGGACAAACCCAGGTTGCCCTAATTGTCGGCGCCTTAGTGCTGTCACCATTCTGACAGATCGCCGTTATGCAGTCGCCCTTTTGACAGGTTGCCAGATACTTTAACTTCTTGACTTCCTACTCTGATGCCTCGAATCAATGGGTACTCCTATAATCTTTGAATAAGGGTTCTAAATATAAATTGGAAAGAAGAGGGGATAAGGGACAGCCCTGCCTGGTGCCAGACTGAAGTGGGAATGTCCCAGAGAGTTTCGCATTGCAATAGATACGGCAGTGGGGGCAGCGTAAAAAGCCCAAATCCATTGCGAGGATCTATCAGGGAAGCTTAAGGCCTTCAGAGTTCTAAAGAGAAGTTGCCAGTTGACTCTATCAAAGGACTTTTCAGCATCCAAGGAGACCAACACTGTGGGAAAAGAGGCATTATTTTCCCAGATTTACGTACATCGGTTGATGTACCACTTGCACTAGACATACCGCATTGACCACCACCAACACTGCTACTCTCATCACCACTTGACAAGATTTCAAAATCATTATGCTCCACCTCATCATGCCTGTAGTAATCCTCTGCTGTTATTTCATTGCTACTGCAGACATTCCTACTTGGTCTTACATTCATGGAAGAGGATAACATGCTCATTAAGGTTGATGACAAGGGTGAACTCCCCACTGTGGCATTAGCTGCCATTTGGTGCTGGGTCCACAGCGGCATGTGTTTGTTCTTAACATGTGTATGTTGCCCCTCTGTGCCCAGATGACTCCCCTTTTTACCTTGACTCACATGTGCATGGCAAAGCTGTCAGATTGCAACTGACTCATCATTTGCATCTTGCACAAAAAAATCTCAAACAAGGAATTGTGATCCCTGACTTTTAACATATCCCTGATGCTGCTTATTGGACTCCGGTTTTTTAAGCCCTGAAATGGGGGGGGTGCTACATGATTTTTCAGGCGGGACACACTTGGACTGCAACTGACCACCCCAGCTACCTATCATTATTATTGGATTATCATCATCATCAACATCAACTGGAACTGCTAAATCACAAATTTTTTCCAGGAGGGGGGGTTTTAACGCCAACAGACCCAGACAAGCCACCTTGACTTTCTTTTTCTCCGGTTGCCAACAGGGGTCACTGACATCATCATATTCATCAACATCATCTGCATCCACGTTTTCTGCTTGGATGCTGTCATGTGGACTACATGTTGCAACCACAGCAACATCATAATCATTATCATCATCACCCTATATTTTTGCACCTCACTGTGAATCATTGCATGGCAAAGGCATGACCTCAACCTCAGTGGAAGAAGTGTGACATTGTGAGTTATCGTTGCCAGGATCAGAATCATGTTCAACTACCATGGGGATGTTACTGGGGAATATGACATCATCTACACTGTCACTCATTGCTTTAGACTCAACTTTATTTTTTGACATGGTTAACTGGTCAGAAGTGGAACTTGAGGCAGCAATACTCATGCCAGCAGAAACTGCACTAACAGCACCAGCTGGGATAATATCATCTCCTCCAACTATGAGTGAAGCTACAAACTGCACTGTAAAAAACATTGATGGAGTGGGCCGGCCCGGTGGTGCTGAGGGTTGAGGCACTGGATACCACACCTAGTACCATGCCGGTGACCCAGGTTTGGGAATGAGCCCGGACCACTGTGGGTTGACAGAGGAGAGAGAGGATTGAGCATCCAATGGACTGCTGTTCTCTCCTGGGGTTGGGATCCAGGGCAGCCCGGTGCAACAGTGGTCCCTGGTGGAGACCGGTGGCACTGCTATGAACTCAGGTGTGTACAAGTGTGGATGACATCTGGCAGCCAACTCCGGATGTGGGTGGGAGCACCTATGTCATGGGCTGATGACATTGCATGCCTTATGTCAGGTGGGGTACCAGAACAAGGAAAAACCCAGTGCCGAGGATCAGGTGATGGCACCAGTCCCCCATGCCCAACACTGGGCTCTCCTTGACTGGCCTCCGATTTCCTCAGGGCACTCCCCGTCCAATGCCAGAGTCTGACTTGATGAGAGGTGCTCAATGTAGGTGGAAGATGACCCGCCCTGGATAGGGTTAGCCAAGGGTGCTGGCATTGGAGGGGAGGGAGGAAGAGAAGAGGCACAGTTCGGGGATCCTCAGGTGGGAAGGAAAAAGGATTGGATGCCTGAGAGAGGACCTCGGGGTTGTGACTGGAGGGAAAGAGAACTGAAAAAAAAAAAAAACATTGATGAAGAAATCCCTTTCCTCACATCAGCTATGCACTTCTGCGTACTACCATGCCCACAGACAATCTTACCACTGGCAGCAGTGCCATGGCCAGAAACAGCTTTGCTTGCACACCTCTTTGTGAGTATTTCGGGGATCACCAGGAAAATTGTAAACCAATTCAGATTTCGGAAATTTCAGTCTGGTCCGGTGGATGTGAAGCCCAAAAAAACAACAACTGTAGATTGCAGATGTAGATTGTGAACTAAACAGATGTAAAGGCACAGACAGATTAGATTGCACTGTGCAATCAAGAGAAAGATGCAGATGTTGCAGGTGCAATGTCACAACAACACCTTAACCACTGCTGCTCACAACAGTCACAATCCAAATCCAATATGGAAAAGAATACCTTTTGCCGGTTGGGGGGGAAGGGAGCAGTGCACTGCAGTAACAGTACAAAACCAATATACCACAGTCCCGACCATGAAGCAGCACAAAATCACACAGTTGTGGTGGATAGCAGGTTCACACTGCTGCAATTACTCTGTGACACAATAAAAGATGTCTGTGATTTGATGGTGCGCATCGCCGCACACACACACACACACACACACACACACTACAAGTAAAGCATGGCAAATTGAAAACTCGAGTAATATAACCAGATATTTTCAATAAACTGAAGTTATGCACTGCTGCAACACAAAAATCAGCAAGAAAAATGTCAAGAATTACTAAAAATATTACTGTGTCCATTAACACAGTTATACAGTACAACAAAAATATAACCACAACAAAAGACTGCCTTTTTCTCCCACTTAATCTACTACCTACACTACACAGATATGCCCCTCCCCCAAAGCACACTTCAAGTGTCTCTTAGTACACAGACTGAATGTTCAAAATTAACATTCAAACTCCACACACAAACAATAAACACTCGATATGAGTACAGGAGGGTTTCCTACAATTGATGTACTAGGTTTTGAGCTCAAAAAGGCTTTTTTAACAGCTTTTAAAGGGTTTGAATCACAAAGCTCTGACAGCAAACTGTCTCCAGCTACCACTACACACACACTACACAGAGCTGAGGCTGTGCAGAACAATCTAGAGCCCATGTGACCTGCAATCCCATGAATCAATGCCAAATTCACCTTGGAGGTGAAAAACAAGACAAAGTGATGTGAAGTATATTGGAATCAATGTACTTCACCTAAAAATAGGCACAGAACTGGTTGGGGGAAGGTGGAGAAACGTGAAGTGCATTGAAATTAATGACTTCGCAATCCTCATTATGACATAAAGTACTCCACTTCGCGTTGCAGAGTACTTCGCGGATTCCCCACTACTCCGTGAATTGCTTTGCAGAGTGAATTTCGGCCACTTCGCCCACCACTACCCATAATGCGCCCACATTGAATGCTGCCCAATCATCATGTGGCTTGTTGTTTCCCATAATGTGCCCACATTGTGAATTACTTTGGATAATCACCACCTGCTTGGTCTAAAAATTACAGCTGATACTCATTCTAAATACAACCACTTCTATATTTTGGCCATATAAATATTATTTATACAATAATATCTTAATGTATGTTGTGTGTGGTTTTTTTGTAACATTGTATTTCTCTACCTGTTCTTATGTAAGGAGCCCAGACCCCAAGGATTGGGCACCATCTAAATTAATTTGCCTTGCTTTGCCATACGTGTGAGAGTTTTTTGTTTGAGATAATGTTGTTTATTTCCATCTTAGTTCCAGGTAAACATTTATCTGTATCTAAGGGATGCCACAATCAAAAATGCATTGATCTGTGAATAAATGGAACACAGCCACTCACATCAACATGCTGCTGGCTCTGGTTTCTAGCCAAGCACAGTGTTCTCAAACAGTTGCATTCGGTTTAAAACTGCCAGCCAACAAGAAGTAATTAAATAGTTAAATGACCATACATGCCCAGTCTTTGTTTGTTGAGGCTGTCCTTATAGATTTAATAACCATAAAGTAACTGAATATGTACCAGACTTTAATTCAGCGTCTGCCATCATCCTCCATGCTAACATGCTGTCTAATGATACCTGTTATTATAGGTGCAGATATGGGGACAGTTTCTGTGAAAGCTTCTTTCAAAGCTGAAACAGACTGGGGATTTCAATTGCTAAACATATCAGTGGTATTTTGTATGATAGTTTTAAAGAATATTTGCGGGACCAGACTGTTTGTTATGTGTACAGACAGTCTTCAAGTCACTGACTGCCCAATCGGTACCCTCCTCCCCCGTTGTAATCCTGACTTGCCAGAAATGGGGTTTCTCTTCAAGGATTCAACTTATACAATAAGGGGACATCCCTTGCAGTTACAGTTGAAAACATTTAACCTTCTTCCACGAAAGTTTTTTTACCCAGTAAGAATTATCAAATTGTGGAACAGCTTACCTATTGAAGTGATTGTCTTTAATTCATGGCAGTCATATAAACGACAGTTGGATACATTTATTCTCTCAGGCGGAATTTTTAGTTATTATTAAATATATAGGAGCTTTACTATGGGCCTTTCTGGCTCTCTTGCTCCTATCCAATCCTAGTATGAATCCTAGTATGAAAATTGCTGCGGGTACATAAAATCATGCATTATGTGAGTCAGTGAATGAATATGTCATAACTTTTCCCAACTGTTCTCCCTACTCTTTCCTTCCAATAGTGTCCATGGTGTCCAAATCATCCATTCCTTAACCTGACACTGTATGGACTTTTCAAGTCCGCAGCTTTACAAGAACAGCTGACAAACAGTACAAACAGTGAGAGAGGAAAAAATGGTGAGTCAGTGGCCTGTGAAAATTAAATGCAGATAGATGGTTATATACATGGCTAAAAGAATGTATGGGCAGGTGTTTAAAAAAAAAAAAGAAGCGTATTTCAAGGCAAGCGTGTCACTCACACCTACTACTGTATATTGCCATGACTACATCATCCAGATAACTGAATCCTTCTACAACACTTCAGAGGCATAAGACCCTGTTTTGCCAATGGCATTCAAAATGGATGTTGGCAGGGGAGAGATGGTTGTCACTGTTGTAATATCCATGTCAGCAGCTCATGATCTGATTGTTGCTGTCTCTACAGAGATAACTTAGCAGACCATGCACAAGCCAGTCAGCAGAGGTAGTAAACTGGCCATGTGATGGCCTTACATTGAATATGGCATTTATCTACACTCATTGTCTTTGACCTCAGTGCACTCACTTGTGGCTGTGCTACTCATGAGGTAGCAGAGGTCAAAAACAACTCATATAGAAAAATTCCATATGTGGTGAAAGGCTATCACATATCCCCTATATAATTTGCAGTCTGGAGTCTTAAGACATGTTTGAGAGATCCCAAGAAATTAGAGAGTTTAAGGGCCGGTAGTCAACAATGAACCATTTAGTTTAAAATGCATTATATAGTTCTAAACTCCATCAGTTTTATATTGGTAGCACATCATGTGCAAGACTAGATTTTTTTGCATGGTAATTGTCTATTCCTCTATGCGAGGATCAGGACTCTGAGAAGATTTATCTTTAAAGTTGAAGGACTGGATACCATGCAGCTCATGGGCTGAATACACAGCTTTAATGATGTATAACTTTGTTTAAACATGTGATAGTTTCCCTCCTAGGATGTATCTTTCAGCAGAGATAGTTCATTTGAGTAAATTAAAAGGAATGGTGCCCTCTGGTGATATAATGACATATCTGTAAGCTCTCTGCTTGATAGTCAAACTGTATATGTGTTTATAAAATGAATAAACATAAAGTAAAAAATAAATAAATTATAGAGTATGTCCACATTTGGAAATCCTATTTGACATGGAAAGACACAAATTAAATATTTTATGTTTTTTGCTATAACCTGCACTCCATGGATAAATCTTTGTTGCAATGCATTACTTGGCAGCATGGGCTATGTCTCTGAATGACCAGTCACTGTGCGTGCTGAACATTCACCCCATCTGTGAACTTCCCCAAAAGCTAGATTATGCTATACAGTTGTCATTCTTTCACACATTTCCTGCACCTGACATCTCATAGTTCTACTGCACAATGGGAATAGTAGTTGCATCATAGCCAGAGATATTGTAACTGTGATGTACAGAGACGTTAACAAGCTGGAAGAGTGAGCAGAGAGACGACAGATGAATGTGACTGTGGAGAAATGCAGTTATGCACAGTTGAAAAAAAGAACTGAAAGACAAAACATTACATTAACAATTAAGTGATTCCTAAAATCCAGTAGGAAAACATCCTGGGTTTAGTGATCTGCATCACATTTAAATGGGACCAGCTGTGTGGGTTGGCAACTAAGGAAAAAGCTATGCCAAATTTGTATTCAGTGAATGTGCCAAAATTTGACACTTTACTATATCTTTCATTTGAAATCTTCAGCTAAATAATTAAGACCATAACATTTCAGTTCTTTCCAGGTGTTTAGGGCTAGTTATTTGCCCTCTAGTTCTCCACTGCAGTCATTTTCCACCTCATGCCCACACCTTTCTCCCCAGACATGTTTTACAAAAAATAAAAGTCTGGCTCCTGGCACTGTGCTAGGTCCTTACTGAATTATTTTTTAAAAGAGGGAGGAACAGGGTGGGATGGGGTGGAATGGAGTGGGTGCAGGGTGCTAAAGGAGTGTATCTTACCCCCATTTTATCCTGCAAGACTTCATTGCCAGTGTTCCAAAGTGTTGCTGGCTGAAGTGTTGAAGCTGAACTGAAGGCAGCTGGGGTTTGAAGCAAAGTCAAACTGAAGTTGCCATTTTGCACATTTGCTTACCCTGAGTGGCAACAAGCAAAGCAAATAGAATAATGGCATCCATCAAGATAATATTCATAAGCAGATTATGATATATTATAATTTAGAAAATAGGCATGTTGAATACTGCATTCTGATTGGCTGTTGCCATTCCATAGGCATATATTTTTGTGTGCGTATACCACACTATAAAGAAAATGGTCCAGCCATGTGATCTGGAATTTGAACAAATCACATACAGAATGCATGAGTCACTTCACTCATTCTTGATTTCCATCACAAATATGGCTTCCACCTATACCCTTACATACAAACCTTTAACTAGGCCCTTAAAATAAAACTTCTGTAAATAAAAAAATTATAATAGAACGTTTTTCACTCATAATCCCCTCCTTACACACATAAACAAATAAAACAAATCAAGCATTATTCTCAGTTTTTATGGCTATGGCCAGAGCCTACTGACATTTTGGGATGTCATGCCTTAAAACGGCCAATCATGGCACCTTCCATTGGTCTTTTGGAAGTATCCATCCGAAAGCCAATGGAGCTTGAAACACTCTGCCACAACTGGCCACTACGCAGTAACAGCCACACTATTTCAGCTGTTACTTCCACATTCTGGGGCAAGACCTGTGCATGCACGACTCATATACATGTGCAATTCCACTGGCGCCACCATTTTGTGAATGGCAGAATGCCATTCACCACAGTTATGCATGCGTGAGTGTTGCATATGTGCAGTTGCATCACCGCCACTATCTTTCAGATGGCACTCCTCCAGCACCCTCCCACTACTCCTGTCTTCCCCGCTCCCTCCCAGCACCGGCAGCAAATAAAACCCTTTCACTCCCTCCCACTGCTGCTGTCCTCCCTACTCCCTCCATTCCCCATCCTCATGCTGACATCGGTATGCCCAATCCCCGTGTTGGCATCATGTACCCCTAACTGGTGCTCAATCTCCAAGTTGGCATCATGTACCCCCACAACTCATGTGGCACACTGAGAGCCCACCCCAGTCTGCCCAAATTTATGCATGTATTTCTTTTTTTTCCCTGTAAATAAAGAAAACCACCCCCTGATGTTTTTTGTTTTTTTTTCCCTGTAAAAAAGAACACAGTCCCTCATCATCGCCAGTCCCCCCTTCCCATCCCCACCTTCACCACTGAGCACCCACCTCCCCACCCCTCCACACCCCATACTTACCTCCGGAGATTGGCACTGTCATCTTCTCTGGACCAGGACACATCTGCACTGTTCAAAGCCAAACTGCAAACTGAAGAATCAAAGGTAAGCATAGTACAATGGCAGTCAATGGGGTTTTCAACTTATGTTGCTATATCAGCCATTTTTAGGAATTTGATCCCAAAATTTTCAACATAGAGTTCTTGAGACCCCACCTCATGAACACTTTCACTGTCATTTCGTTACTCAGTCCTGAAGGGTGATTTCACGGTTGCTGTGCGGAATCGCCTTTCAGGACTGATTAACAAAACAACAGTGCCATTGTTCATGAGGTGGGGTCCCAAAAAGTCCATGCTGCAAATTTGGTACAAAAATTCCCAAAAAGTACTCTGTTATGAGCATGCATTGCACAGTTTCTGTGCACACTCCTAACTTTGCCAATTTTTAATAGTGTTACTCCAGATTTTCAACATTGCTATTTTTGCACACCTCATTATTAACAGTACAGCTGTTATTTTTCACATCCTGCCCAAAACATGTTTTCACACCTGTGTCACAGAATGGTGCAGTCACTCTGAGAAATCACCTTTCAGAATAAGTGAACAAAACGACATTGGCACTCTTCATGAGGTGGGGTCCTAAAAAGGACATGTTGAAAATTTGGTGAAAAAACTGCAAAAAATGGCCACGTTACATCCAGGCATTCAAAATTTTCTACTGACACTTTTAAATTTGGTCATTTGGCAGCTCACCACAGCTGTGCCAGCACTGACTAGAGTTTGTTATTTCTGGTGTTTCTTTTAACCAAGAAATTTCACCCTCATGTCCTAACCAGTTTGACAGAAAATCTCTGCTGCTAACCTTGTCCCAGATAAAATTGAGGCTATGGCTCCATATCAGGTCTGTGTGTGTCTGTGTGAGTGTATCTCAGTAGAATACTGCAAAATTTTGAATCCATGCATTCCATGTTAATATTCCATGTGTGTGTGTGTGTGTGTGGTGGCAGCATCATACTACAGGAAGACTGGTGCATATTGTCTTCTTAAATTCCATGGTAAACTATCAACACTTTCTATTAAATGTGCAGAAAGGTAGATGATTGACAGGTAAAAACAATCTGTGGATGGGCTATTTGATGTTTTCAAAGTACTATTTTATTATATTTGTGTGTCTATTTTATCTTTTAGAGCTTGTTTTTTTTTTAATTTGTCCAACCCATCTTCTAAGCACAATAAGTCCCTTTGGGGGTTGCATATTACTGGATACCTGCACATCCAGGGACTGTGAGGCCCTTCACCTGCTGCATCGGGCTTCATCATTTGATTCGGTGCCGCATGGGAGGCTAGGAAGTAAGCTGGAAGGCACAGGGGCAGGGGTGAAGATGGTGGGATTGGTAGTGAACTGGCTGCAAGGCAGACAGCAGAGAGTGGCGGTGGGAGGGGAGCTCTCATCTCCCAGGGCAGTGACAAGCAGTGTGCCACAGGATTTGGTACTGGGGCCAGTGTTGTTTGGGATCTTCATAGCAGACATCTCAATAGGCATCAAGAGCAAGAGCAGTCTGTTTAAACATAGAAACATAGAATTTGATGGCAGATAAGGACCGCTTGGCCCACTCAGTCTGCCTATTTCCCTACCTAATGGATAAGCTGCAGATCCTAGTTAACCAGCAGCCTACTTCTTTCTACCCCCAACCCCTAGAATTGCCTTATGGCTGTCCCATGCATGCTTGAATTCAATCACTGTTTTTGACTCCACAACCTCCTCCAGAAGGCCATCTCATGCATCCACAACCCTCTCTGTGAAAAAATACTTCCTTACATTACCTCTGAGCCACCCCCCCATCTTGCTGTTTGCAGATGACACCAAGATAGGAGCAGTAGTGGATGACTTAGAAGGTGGCAAGGGTTGCAAGATGATCTGGCAAAGTTGGAGACCTGGTCAGACACTTGGCAGCTGGGGTTCAATACCAAAAAATGCAAGGTGCTACATTTTGGTACAAAAGTCCCAAGGAGAAGTTACCAGCTAAGGGGGAATTCAACTAGTCAAGATGGAAGAGGAGAAGGAGCTGGGGGTGATCATAATGGCAGCAATAAACAACTCAGCACAGTGTAGAAAGGCAGCTGCAAAGGCAAACAGGATGCTGGGTTGTATTGTCAGAGGCATATCCTCCAGGAGAGGAAGGTGGTCCTGCCACTATACAGGTCACTGGTTAGACCACACCTGGAGTACTGCATGCAGTTCTGGTGACCGTACCTGAAGTAGGACATTAGGTTACTGGAGGGGGTGCAGCGCAGGGCAACAAAAATTATTTAGGGGCTAGGGGACTTACATTATGAGAGCAGGCTGTGGGAGTTGAACATGTACTCCCTGGAGGAGAGGAGGGATGGGGGAACATGACTGAAACATTTTAGTACATGAAGGGAATAAATAAGTCAGACATGGAGGGACTTTTCAAATTAAGAAGAGGAGGGATACTCAAGGGCATGATCTGAGACTGGAAGAGGGAAGGCTCAGGAGGGAAATGACAAGACACTTTTTTATGGAGAGGGTGGTGTCTGGGTGGAATGCATTGCCAGAGGAAGTGGCATCCGGTAGAACAGTGGGCTGCTACAAAAGGGGATGGGACCAGGTAAGGGGGAAGGTCACCAGAGGGAGAGGGGAGGGAGGGGCAGCTGCAGTATAAGGGCTGCTAGCTGCACAATCGAGCACACTTGATAGACCATTAGGCCTTTATCTGCTGGCAATTTTGTATGCTCGTATATATGTTTGTATGCCCCTGTGTAACAAGGGATAAAGAAGTGTGTCCCTATATTTCAGCCTAAACCTCATTTTGGTCTAAAACATAATGTGTTTGTGTAACAAATGTTGACCTATATAATTGGATCATATAAAACTTGTAAAGCCACAAGACAAACTAAGCCACAAGTTGCAATATTAAAGTGCCTTTTGATATTTGTGCTGACCATGTAATTAATGGCAAACAGTTGTCTTATGTGTCTGCAAGACAGGAACACAGAATAGTGTCCAAATTACCCTTCTGACTATCTCTAGTGTTTGTTCTTATCAGGACAGGCCAAAATGCTTGTATGCACATTCTTAAGTCCAAACCTATTTCTTCCTCCTGGACTTTGGTAACTGGTAGTGACAACTGTTACTAGCCATATATAATAATAGAATGTATACTATCTATACTTGTGCTGACCAAGGATGAGCCTATACATATACCAAAGGAGTATTCTTGTAAGTTGATGTTTGTGCTTGTTTTGGACCAATCATAGAAAACCATAGGAAATGATGATGCTGTCTTCCACTATATAAGCAAGCCAGCACACATTGTTATTTTGAAGAATGTACCACTTGTAATCTCTCACTGTGATTATTGTTATAATCATTAAATTCTTCCACCTTCAGTCTCATCTCCGTTCGTCTCCTTTCTAAGTATCTGTAATTGATAATTTACTAACTGTAATTTTTTCACAATGCTACACCCTGGGTGCTTGGGTATCCACCAATACACCACACCCTTTCAGGTCTTTTTGCTTACATAATGCCCTTTTAAAGATCCTAAGGCAAGCCTCATCATAAGTATTGGGTTTAGCTCTACAGTATTTCCTAAATCTGAGAAAGGATATTCACATGTCAAAAAAAAGCTCAAAGAGATGACAAATGTGGTCAAGAAGTTGTGGAACATGAGCTAGGACTGATTAGTAGAACGAGGGCTCTCTTCATTGGAAAAAAAATTGATGTCGGGACACAATCATGGTATTTAAACTGCTATTGTTTACCTTTGATATGTGCTTTATTTTACTTAACAGTTAAAGAGCACCTTTTCTGGTGCCCATAATAAAAAATAGAGAGGACCCTTACCTACCCCCAGGTTAACTAGTGCCAGACTTATAATTTATTTCTACCCCGATTTTCCATGGAAAGAGATTGTGAATTGGCTCCATGGAGTTCAGTCGCTGATCTCTTCCACTTCCTGATTGTAAGAGCCACCCTCTCACTAGCACATTTTGTGATGTATTATGGCGAGCACAGGGGCGTGCTCCATGGACAATAATGAGGCCATTTTTTAAGTCCTTTCTTCATATTTCAGATGATCATTCAGAACAAATCAAAAAAACTAACAAGGTCCTTAAAGGAGAAGATGTAAGAGGCAAATTGGACAGGCAAGGGGAAAGAAGACCAGAGTTTAGAGAAATTGTATGAAAAGGCAGCTTGGCCAGCAATAGATTTCCTGTGGGGTGGAGAAAGGGACTAGGAAACAGGTCTGTGGAGTAGGCAGGAGGCAACAGAGGGACATACCATGGTTCACTTTAATTTAATTACATTCAGTTTTATTATTTTTGTGTTTTTCCAATAAAAAGATTATGCTGGTCAATTTATTTATAAAAGCTTGTATTCAAGTCCTTGTGTCATACTTAGTGTTTCCTGAATATTTCATACTATTTGGCTTTGTGGGTTTCTTTAAATCAGCATTTGTTAACTTGCTCTGCAGCAACTGCAAACAGTCATGCTGTTTCTGTCCCTCTAAGTGAGCCTTGGAAAGTGATGACATCATATTGGTGTAGCTGGCTGCTTCAGCAGTATAAGTCTCTGCCTGACTGAAGAGCTGTTTCACTTCTCAATGAGAGCTATCTATAGAGTTAATTGTTTTCTCTCCAGGGTTTTTACTAACACAGTCTCTTGTTTGTGTTCAGATTGATTAACATATCATCTATCATTCTTTTCTTATAAAAAGTTAATCGTTTGAGTCTCAGTGCTAAATTGAAGTGGTATGAATATATCTCTGTGAGAAATCAGCTTGTCTATTTCGCAGCTGCCAGTTCTTTCTCAACAAAACTCTGTGCTTTGTTTCTAGCTATATAACAGTGGGTTGTTTTTTTAATGGCTATACAATAAATCTACATTTTGTTCATGCATAGAAGTAGTTTGTAATTAATGCAGCCCCCATAAATAGTTTCAGGCAAGAACAACATTTTTTCATGTCAGATTGACAAACAGGTCCCTGCCACACTCTGCTATTTCAATCACAAATATTGTACAAACTCACAAATTTCAGCTCTTTGATGGTTTCTGTGTGAAAATACATTATTTATGTACACAACTAGAAACACTATATGGAATCTTAATGCCCCCTGTCTCCTGCCCACAGTTGAGGCAGCTGCACTCTGCTGCTCCTGCCCCACAAGCCACTTGTCTCCTATCCCACATTCGAGGCTGCTGTATCCTGCTGCCCATTGTCTTCTCCCACATAGTCAAGGCTGCTGCACCCTGCTGTCCACATCCCTTGCCTGAATAGTCAGGGCTGCTTCACTTCACCCTGCTGCCCATTGCCCAAACAGTTGGAGTTGCTGCACTTTGCTTCCCTATGTCCCCCAACCCAACACTCAGGATCATTACAACCTATTGCCCCATGTTCCTGTCACCACAGTCAGGGTTGCTGTGCTCTGCTATGCCCTAGAGTCCCATGACCCCTGCCTCCACAGTTTGGACTGCTGCACCATGCTGCCCCATGTCACAAAAGGTAGGGCTTTTGCTGCACCCAACTGCCCATTTCCTTTGCCCCAAATGGGCAGGACTGCTGCACCTAGTCAGGGCTGCTGTACTCTGATGTTCCTTGCTATAAGAGCATAATAATTTTCTGTATTCTGTAGAACAAGAAGTGCTCTGAAGAATTGTTTTTGAGAAAGATGTTCAGTCTTTTCTGATGTAAAATACTCACATGGTCGGATGATTTATACAAGTGTATTACTATTAGTCTATATTAATTCCAAAAAAGCTTTTGGAAAATACAGTAACTTAACATAGTATACATAACTGGATTAAAGAATTTACATGAAATTTGATATATACAAGTATTTGGGGACTTGTGGAGATTTGTTATTTTTACTTTCAAGAATTGTTTTATTTATTCTGAAAAGATTATGTCTAAGTTTTGAGGTGCCTTAATGAAGTAAGGAGTGTGCCATGAAGCACTGCAGTTTGATAATTAATAAAAAAATTCTTAATGATTTTCCAGCGAGTGGATCAGTTAATCCATACTGGGTTGGCCTTACTTCTGCTTGTGGAATATATCTCTCCCAGATGTTTAATCTCACTTGTGTAATTGGGAAATTATTAGAAAATATTATTAAAGATAAAATCCTCTCGTTTATTCAAGGATATGATTCATTACAACATGGCAGCTTTGTCAAAGGAAAAAGTTGTACAACCAACTTGTTGATTTTTTACAACCACAGTAGCAAATATTTAGATCAAAATGTCCCCTGTGATATAATCTATTTTGACTTTTTTAAGGCCTTTGACTTGATCCCACACTGGGCCATAGTAGAAAAAATGGTCAAATTTAAAATTGACACAGATTTGGTAAACTGGGTAGCAGACTGGCTTTCTAATAGGTGACAGTGCATAACAATCAATGGGTAGGTCACAGGTGAGGGACCAATCTATAGTGGAGCACCACAGGGCTCAATTTTGTGCCCTGTTCTCTTTAACATTTTCATCTTGGATTTTACAACAAAACTTGAGTGTATGACCTTGAAATATGTGGATGACACCAAACTATGCGCTCCTTGCACAAGCGTAGAAGATTATAAAAGATTTCAAAAAGAATTGGACAAAGTAGTATTTTGGACCAAAGAATGAAATACGCTACTTAATATAGGTAAGTGCAAAGTGATGCACATAGGAATCAAGCAATCAATCAATCAGTTTTATTTGTAAAAAGGTGCTTTTCCAAAACCAAGGCGCCTGTACATTAAAATACATAAAATAGAATAATTATAAACAAACATATAAAATTCCAACAGAAAACAGTATAAAACCGTATAACAAATCAAATAACCACATTAATTAACAAACGCCAGGTTAAAAAGGTAAGTTTTTAAAGCAGTTTTAAAACTCGGGACAGTTAGGCAATCTCGTACCCAATGAGGTAGAGAGTTCCACAGGGACGGAGCGACAAAGCTAAATGCCCTTGCTCCCGATGTTTGGAAATGTACCCTGGGAACCTCTAGCAATCCCTCATCAGTGGATTGGAGAGGATGGGGGGACAGTAGGGACAAAGGAGATCTTTCAGGTAACTCGGTCCCTGGTCATGTAGGGCCTTATAGGTTAACAAAGCAACCTTAAAGGGTGATCCACCACTTAATCAGCAGCCAGTGCAGACTGCGGAGCACAGGTGTTATATGACTGGCTCTTGAAACACCAGTCAATAGCCTGACAGCCACATTTTGCACCAGCTGCAAGTGGCGGATATCAACTCCAACAGCCGTAGGTAAAGGGCATTGCAGTAGTCAAGGCAGGAGGTAACAAAGGCGTGAACCAACGTTGGAAGATTATCAGGAGGAACCAGATGTTTGACCCAGGAGATATTTCTCAGATGGTAAAAAGAGGTTTTAACAACTGCTGACACCTGTGATTTCAGGGTCAGACAGTCAAACATCATGTCCAGGTTCCGTACCCAGTCTGAGGTAGCTAGCTGGACACCTCCAAGCCACAAGCCCGAAGGTGAACCTGCCAACACACCTACCTCACAACGACCCAGATTCACAACCAACACCTCTATTTTTTCAGGGTCCAACCTTAGCCAGCTCATATTCATCTAGGCCTGGATTTCAGTCAGACAGCTGATGAGCATCGAGACAGCACCATTTTGTTCAGGGACAAAAAACATGTATAGCTGAGTATCATCTGCATATCAATGAAAACTCAAGCCATACCATCTAATAACTGCTCCCAACAGCAGCATATACACTGCAAACAACATGGGCACTAGAATGGATCCCTGCAGAACCCCACAAGGCAGGGAGAATGGAGCTGAGGTACAAACCCCAGACACCACTCTCTGAGTCCTACTCGTGAGGTAAGATCAAAACCATCTGAGGACAGTTCCCGACAGTCCACAGATAAGCCACAGGTGATCCAACAGCACACCATGGTCCACAGTGTCAAATGCTGCAGAGAGATCAAGAAGGACCAAGATGGAACAAGTCTTTTGATCTCTCGCTATCAGGAGGTCATTTAGTACCCGAACAAGAGCCATCTCGGTACTATGTTTCTTCCTGAAACCGGACTGGAGACAATCATAGATATTGTGGCAAGTCAAATGGTCCTCCAGCTGTGAAGCCACCACCTTCTCAATAACCTTACCCAAAAAGGAAAGGTTAGAGACTGGCCTGTAGTTTGTAAGACAATCAGAATCCAAGGAGGGCTTCTTAAGAAGAGGCTGAACCACAGCCTCCTTAAGGGAAGCTAGAAAAATTCCCCTCTCCAAGGATAACAAGACTATCTCAGCAAGGATGGGGCCTATGACATCAATGCAGCCAACAAGCAAGCGTGTGGGGCCCGGATCCAAACTACAGTAGGTAGGACGTAAAGTCTGGATAACCATCACAATAACACTGATTGTAGGCTGGCCAAAGTCGCACTACTCAAACTGGGGGTCCGACATCTCCTGCCAACCACTGCTACTCCCTAGAGAAAGGGTCAGGCAGATATCAGACCTGATTGTGGCAACCTTATTCGCGAAGAATCGAGCAATCTCCTCACACTGCTCTTGTGAAAAAGCATTTCTGGGCTGAAGACAGAGTGAATTGCACAGTCTGTCCACAGTCCGGAAGAGCTGAGCTGGTCAATTCTGTGTGGCAGCAATTTCCCTTGACAGGAATTCTGCCTTCTTATGGGAAATTGTTGATTAATAGACCAAATAATGGTCCATCAAACTAAGCCTGTCACATACCAGGCCGGACCTCTGCCATCAGCTCTTTAGCCTTCGTCCAACTCTCCTCAACTCCCTCAAGTCCTCATCAAACCATGGAGACCTAGGGTGAAGGGAGAGTGGATGAACACAAACAGGAGCAATGGAATCCAGGGCCTCTGTCACTGCCTTATTATAGGCAAGTGCAAGATCCCCTGGATCCACGCATTCCCTCGGCATGCCCGATAGGTCCAGTGCCACCATCAAGCCATCTGGGGATACATCCCTCAAAGTGTGGTACTCAACCATCTCCATAGGGGCAGACCTCGTAGAGGGGGCCTCAAAACTGAAACTGATGGTATGATGGTCCGACCACCCGACTGGTTCCACCACCAAGTCGGATATCTCCATCCCCAGGAGAAACACCAAGTCCAATGAATGACCACCAATGTGGGTCGAGAAGGAACCAACCTGTGTGAGGCCCAGTGAACTCATTAACTAGAGGAAGTTTTGTCCAAACTGCGAGAGTTCATCGTCGACCCAAGCACATTGAAATCCCCAAGGATCAGCCATCTATGGAGTCCCAATGTTAGGTCGGCGATGAAGTCCATGACTTCCTGTAGGAAAACATTCCCGTCTCCTGGTGGATGGTAGACGAGAAGAATCCTGCACCCTATACCCTCGCCTATGATACATTCAAAGGAGTGGGTGGCTCCCACTGGAATTTCCCTCAGGTTGAGTTCTAATTTAAAACAAAGGGCCACACCCCCGCCCCTACGATCGATCCTTGGGCGGTGTATCATCGAGTACCCGGGTGGAACCGCTGAAGCCAAAACAAGGCCAGCATTTCCATCCAACCAGGTCTTGGTGATGTAAGCCAAGTCAGTTGAATTAACAAGATGCCCAATTGTGATGGTCTTGTTTTTAATTGACCTGGCATTGCATAACACTGCCCAAGTTCGATGAGCAGCTGGGGAAGACCGAATTTCCTGTCTGCAATAAGCAGAACCCTTGAGTATGGGAACCAGACAGGGAAGACCCCTTTCCTGGACCCATTTCGCCCCAGGGCTTCTCCTTGTCCCAACTATCCCAATCCATCCACTCCTGTCCATTTCTCCGGCAGGCCGAGTCCCCGCCCAAGCCCTCCTTGCTAACCCCAAACCCCTGCACTGACTATACACCTCAGGGGATAAAGGGGGCAGCAAAAAGGGTGAAGATCCCTCAGTCTAGAGGGGGAATACTGCCTAACTGTCAACCCTGGCCAACACATTTTTTAAAAACAAATAACGCAAACCAAATAATATATAACCACACAAAACAACACAATACAAATACAACCCCGACCCCAACAATAAAACAGACTAAGTAAAACAAAACACAAAGGCTTCAAAGCAGCAGCAGAACGATCCAAAACCAATAATTTGTCTCTAACAAGGGACTTCCCACCCCCAAAAGATAACACAGTTAGATTTCCCAAAACAATACCTTTCACATTTTGTCAGGGCAAAACATTAAATGAAGTGATATTTTGACATTCTCACAATCTGTAAATTAAACTTTAAAACCATTAAATGCAAAAATGAAACTTAGGTACTTAAGTACCCCCCACACTGAGGTGTACAGAAAATAATATAAGCAGTGCCAATAAGCAGTGTCAAATAAAGTTCTGATCCCCAGGCCCACTCACTACCTGGGAAATTTGAAATAAAATAAAGGCACTCTCACTGCCCAGGTAAAGAAAAAAGTTTTAAAGTCTGGCCGTAAGTTTTGTTTGTAAGGACCTCCCAATAATAATCCAAATTTTACTGATGATTTTCAAAACTCTGACCATGAGTTCGTTATTATACAATTCCTTAAGCCAAGAATCTCCCAATGATAATCTGAATCTTGCTCAATGATGCCAGAAGCCCGAAAGCCCTATTTATGAAGAAAGGGGGGGCCGCCATCGGAAATATCTGCCCCGTAACCTCAACACCTCACTCGAGCCAATCCACTCACCGGCCCAGCGAGAGGCTTTGGAGAATCACAATCCCCTCAGGCTGGCTCCCCGGCCAGTCCAGGACCGGTCCTCCGAACAGAAACAGATTCCAGCAGCCAAGCCACCCACAAATATAGGGTCACTCCGTCATAAAGCAGGCCGAAATCACCAAATACCTTCTTGTAAAACAGCCTGAAAAGGGCAGCCACCTCCAAGCGAGCAACCAGGTCCGAATCAAATCCACACCAGTTCACAAAAGTTCCATCCGAGATTTCAGCAGTCCGCCAGCAGAGAACACGGGCTCACTGCCTTCCCTTCCAGACCAATCCTCAGGTACTTGCCAATGTCCTCAGGTCACAGCATGCTGAGGCTCCTCCACACTCCACACTTCAGGTCACAACACGCTAGTGTTCCTCCACACTCTAAACTCCCAGTTACAGCCACTTCAAAATAAACAATGTGGACTGCCAAAACAGCAGTAATCGCCATGAATGGAAGGTATCTGATCGTACCTAATCCTGAGAATGCAAAATTACCTCGCTAGTCTCACTCACTGCAATTCCCTTACTATTCTAACTAAAATAAAATGAAAAATACATAAAATTTAGAAATAACTAAGCTGCTGCTGATGGCTAGCCCAGCTGGCCGCCATCTTGATAAATAATAAATATGATTATTATATTGAAGGCCATAAGTTAAATGTGACCAATTGTGAGACAGACTTAGGTGTCTCTATAACAAATAACTTAAGTTCCAAACAGCATGTCACCAAGGCTATAAGTACTGCAAATAGAGTGGCATGGTCAATAAGGAAAAACATTCCATCTAGGTCAAGCGAAGTCATGATTCCTTTGTATAGATCATATGTACGGCCACACCTAGAATATTCTTCCCAGATCTGGAACCCCTATAGAGTTTGTGATAGGAATAGATTAAAGAGGGTACAACATAGGTACACAAAGATTGTGGATGGTTTTTATGAAGTACCACATGAAAATAGGCTTACTTCACTTAAATTGATGTCTTTAGAAACACGCAGTGTACAGCAGCATGTGTGCTCATGCTTTGCACTTACAATTGAACACGCTGTGAAATTCGCATAGGTTTTTACATGACCTGTTCAACAACAGTGTCCTAACACTTCACCTGTACTTGAAGTGTACCCCTAGTTTTGGAACTTGTTTTGGTTATAGCTCTGCTTGATGGGGCATGCATGCCTGCTCATACCCATATCGTGCACCAGCAATATAGGAGAGGTAGGTTGTTTCAAACCTGGACTATTTTGTTTGTATAAAAATTACACAATGTCAATAACTGTATATACTGTACATTAACAGTAGAACTGGGTAAAAGGTGTACAATTTGTTTTGTGCAATTGTGCAATGCATGTCATTTTCATGAAAGTTTGATAATGTTTGTTCGCTTTCAAAGCGTGTATTTATCACTTCCAAAAAACACACAGTTTTGCAGTTTTAGCATACAGAGCATGCACAAAACTTAGACTTTCTTGTGTTTTGCACACTGGAAAATTTGGAGCGAAAGAGAGGTCACTTGTTCCAGGACTCGTTGACTCCATGTGACAGATGTGCTGTCATAATGCACAAAGTATGCAGATGTATATATTTTGAGCACACCATGTGTGCCAAATAAATAATGCACTGTTTTGAAACCACGTGTTTTTAGATTGCATAAATTGTACACTGTAAACCAATTTTGTGCATTCTGTGTAGTGGGAGGGATTAGCTAGGAGTATTTTGCCCATAGTTTCTGTTGAGACTGCACTAAACATGTATTCCATGTTATCATGGATGCTCTGAAGAAGAGAACTCAGAATAGTCAGAAGTACTTGCAGTTTATCTCTGGGGAAAAAAAAGATTTGCCATGCTAGGAATTCCTAGTACAGAAATTCTTTGATTGGTTGCACTTTTGTACACCTCTCAGTATATTTGTATAGTGGGACAGCTTCTCCTGCTGTGTCTTTTCTGATCTGTGTATGCACTTTATTTATTTACTTACAGCCAATGAATCCCTTATGTAATTTCCTCATGTCTGTGTAAATGTCTCAGGACCTCCTTGTGAATGAGCTTGCTCAATGGAGTTTTTCCTGCAATAAACTTGAACTTGAACATACCACACTACAGTACGTTCATTCTTCTATTATTGTGGGCCTCATTAGACCCTAACTCACTGATCACAGAAGTGCTAATTCTAAGTGGCATAACATTTATTTCCACTGTATAACTGATTGTGTACATTGTAGTGTCTGAGGCTAGGGTCACTAATAAACAACTAAAAAATTTACAAAAATACATTGTGTAGAAAGAGCAAGTAGGCAAATGTGGAAAAATTAAAATCCTAACAGCAAACAAAGGAAAGGACATAATAGAACTGCACACACAAATCAAAACACTCTGCATAACACTTTTTTGTAAAATTAAACCCCCGCGATCCCACATCTCTGCCTTAGCTTCTTCACGTGTAGCTTACCTGGTGCTTGCTGCTTGCTTTCTCATCGCATTGCATTTTTCCCCACTGTATAATTAACTTTGTGTATTTCAGTGTTTATGACTAAAGCCATTAACTTGAAAAGTTCTGTCTGGGTGTGGTGGACAGCTGACAAAACTCTTCCCACTGCTCCTCCTATTTAAACCCCACAATCCCACCATCTTTGCACTAGTTGCCTCATGTGTGGCTTACATGTGTGCTTGTTCTTCACTCTCCCTATTGCTCCTTGCCATTTTCTTGCTGTTGTCCTGCTTCCAGCTTCACCTCCAGTTCTTGTTTGTTGTGCTCCTGCTGCTGTCCCTTTTCCATTTATTTTACCTTCATCTGCTGTCCACCCTATTCCCTCTGTTCCTTGTTCTCATGCTTACTGTTCTTGTGCTTCCTTTTGTTTGTTAGTTCATTTTTGTTCTCCATCTGTATGCCCATCTTGTCTGCTGCCATTCTACATTTCTCTCCATGCTATCCACCCTGCCTTCACCCACTAGCACTCCTTTATGCATCCTGTGTTCATTCCTACTTTTGTGTGTCTTTCACTTCTGCAGCATCTCCTGGTAGTCTCCTCCTGTGGGGAGTCATTCCATTGACTGCACTCACTTCTTCACTTCCCACAACCTGCACTTTGGTTCTTCTTCTTCTTTCAGTCCCTAGTACTCCTGCCTCAGCTGTTTCTATGGTTATCCTTTCTTCCTGCCAGCCTCAATTTAGTGCCTTGCTGGCCTTCCTATGTCTGTGTTTTTCCAGTAGTACTGCTACTTCTGTGTCTTAATAGTTTTTCTCCTGTCTTTGTGGTTGCCTGGGCTGCCTCTGTATAGCTGTTTGCTGTACTGTGAAACCTCTGTGCTCTAATCTCAACCATTCTGACAGTCTGCTGCTGCCAGAGTCAGCCCATACCAGTCTGTTGCCCAATCCTTCAGCACCTCTTGCTCCAGCTTGCAACACCGTTGACTTTCATCTGCTGCTCCTGTATACCCCAAATTCCGGCACCCTACCTGCCTCTCACTTGATACCCATTCCTCCCATTCTTTAACTTGGTTTCCAGTAACTTGCTTGACTTCATAATAGTTAGACTTGCCCCAGATTCCAGTGCTTTACATTTTTAGCATGCTATATTCCCTACAAACCTGCCCTAATCATATGTGGACACTGGCCAAAGCGCTTCCTACCTTTTCCTGATTGTTGTAATCTGCCATGTGCCTCCTGGGATTTTCATCATAGCAGTAGCCTAACAGCATTCAGGGTAGCCTCCCTGCTATTGTATACCTAGCCTAGCTTGTCTGAGGACCTAGCCCCCACTCCCCAGAGCACTTATTCTGGATGCCAGAAGTCATCCGCCCACAGTAGCTGTCTCCTCAGGACAAGCACCTAAGCACTCTGAGTCTTCTTTCAGACTTTCTCCCAGTTCATTGTCCACCTAATACGAGCTCCTTAATCATACAGATAATATCTTCTTTTGACACAATGGAAACCTCATCTCCAGAAAACACCTAACATCAAGTTTTTGACCAGGATGATGTTGAGTTCATTTCTTTGGATGCCTCTTAACTGAGGTCCAGAAAAACTTAAATGAAGTCTTGATTCCATGAGCTCACTTTTCAGAGGGCTGGGATTGAAACAAGGGACCTGCGTCAAAAAGAAATGGTGCAAGCGACACACTGGGCTGGGCCTTGCATCAGTCCTAATTTTCTAATGCAGCTTGCACCCATTGCAGGGCTGCCTGCACCAGATCAGCATGCACAGGGCTTGTGACAATCTGCATGCTGCACCATGGTGGACAGGAGGCATACACCACAACCTGGCTGCACCATCCATGACTTCAGGATTTCCAAAGTTCTGCATGGGCTGTAGGGCTTGCCAGTGCTTAGACTAGCCAGAGTTGGTCTAAGACCCCTGCACCACAACTGCAGCCACGGCGGGCATGCCTACCAGATGCCAGGACCCTGTAGGGAATATAGCTGCATGCTGGCATGGTCTATAGCAGTACTGCTATGTTGGGTGATGCTATATGGCCATGCCATGCAGGCTGTGAGCTGTAGGAAACAGGTGGCAACAGACAGATCCATCACAGCATGGACAGTCCCTCATGCCTCTGCTGGCATCCAGGTGCAGCACGCCTATACAAACGTAGTGGCACCCATGACCAGGTGGGGCACTGCCAATTCAGCAACATGGAGTAATGCCACTGTCTGATATAAGCATCATATCATACATCTACAGCCAATAGAGACAGATGGCTGACTGTCTCGGGAGTGTGCAGACATGTGTGGCTGCCCTATTGCAGATGGATGACCAGGGTGGGGACACATACCTACTGCTGAGTCTTGTCCCATGGCAAGAGTGCAGCACTGAATGCTATTGGTGCCAGTGACACTGGCACACCAGTAATGCTCAGGGCAGTGGAGGCTAGTCTCACCATAGCATGCACAGTGGAGCCCATACATACCAGCCACACCTAGTACAGAAGCCTTGAGCTGGCGCTCAGCAATGGCGGTGATGCCAACTACTATGGTGTTCCACATGGACACTGTGCAGAGGAGAGAGTGAACCTCCTATTTGTAACTGCTCCACATTTGATACAATCACTGGGATGCAGTATCAGGGTTAACGCAACAGAGTAGCTTCTTGAGCACTGAGATAGCTTCCTGTGTGGACTACCAACATAATAGCCTTCTGACTGATATACCGACAACTGGTTGTGACAGAAGTGGCACAGTGTGTGGAGGTCTTCTCTATATTCTTGTCTGCTGACATTATAACTGCCAGATTAACCTTCTGGGAGCTTAGACACTGCCCATGATACCACACATCCTTGGGGGTGCTGTGCCACTCACCATCAAATGTGTCCTGTCACCCATGTTGGTCCTTTGGCAGGATGCTCTGTGGGATCCTGTTTGTGACCCCTATCATGGCTCCTCCACACTGCATGATCCACTGTATGATACACAGTCACAGGGTTTATGCTGGCAGCCATATGCCAGTCATGACAGCAACACGCTCGCAGTGATCTCAGTCGGGACATGCAGCCTAAGCAACTGGTTGAGATTATCTGTCCACCAGTACCTGTAGGCAACCACCTACAGTCTAGGTAGGGAGTGCATTCCTTTTATGCAATGGCATGCCATTTATCCACTAGGCTTCTGGTGCCATTTCGGCATACCTGATGTGTCACCTGTATTGTCGATGACACTCATACAGTCCCTCTATGCTGCAGCTATAGTGGCTGTTGCACTCTCCAATTCTGTTTGTGTGCTTCCCCACACCATGAGGCACACCTCCATGTTGTTTGGTAGCCACAGGTTGGTTTGGGTTGCAGGGGCCAAGGACTGATGGCTGCGACCATCATTCTCCTCCTGTGCACCATGTCATTGATACATGGAACTACTTGTGGCACCTTAGGGGACTTTGGTGCTGGGACCCCTTAAGTACCAAAATCCAGCACAGGATCCTTGGCCCACAGGACATTGCCACACAAGGGTGTTCAGCACATCTTGCGTCACTCTAGCAGGCCTTTGAAAATTGAGCTCTGTACCAAAGAATGGACTATTCCAAAGCTTATGGAAGTGCTACAGGCCAAAAATACCCCCATTGTGTCTTATGCTAAGAAGCAACAACTATTTGATCTTTATACTGCTACACCAAATGTAGCATATGTAGCTATGGCAGAATGTGTAGCACTAAACATACTACATATTCTGGCCATTTTGTCTGTGTTCTAAAGGTCAGTGGTGTGCAGATTTATGCTGAGAGGTTGAGAGGTATAGCACAGAACTGTATTCCAACAAAATGGAAGTTTCTTTGCTCTGAGCTAAATGAAAGCATATTCCTGCATTTGCCTCTTCTTTTCTGCTGTCTCTATTGGGTTACATTAATTTCATCATGCAAATTGTTCCCCATGGTAGATTTGTTATTTCCTATCTTCTTCATTATATTCCACCCCCCCAACAGTGACACCAACACAGCGACCTAACAACCCATCAACAAAATCAACAGGTTGCTGACAGGCCACTGTGTTGGTGCACCTGACACTGGGGCACACTGTCTCCCAGTCCTAGACCCCTGCCCTGAATAAACTCTGACTGGAGTTGATAATCCTAAAGACAGGGGGAAGGGGCAGAGCCCTCCACATGGAGGGGTTCGGAGCAAAGACCCCTGATGAAAACAGTGGACCAGGAGACAAACAGGAATTATGTCACTCACAACTTGCAGTCGACATAATTCCTGTCGATGAAATGCCTGTCGACACAAGTGCTGTCAACCCGGCATCATACAGCCCTTCTTTACATAGCTTACTCCATCACCTCCCTGAACCATCATGTTGATATCACAAAAGCTTCATGATCCAATTTAAATATGTGGCCTATTGTTTATGAAACTGGAACTGTATAATATGAACCTTCACCTAGTCTCACTCTAGAAGTATTTAATGATGCTCTACCATCTTTTGGTTTTGCCACCATCCATGACAACCCGTGGTTTGCCCTTCCATGGCCCCTGATATTTTCTTCCTTTCTCAATTCCACACCATACTTTCCATGTTTGAAATGTATCCCATTATTGCAGCTGTTCCAACCAGGGTCTATATTTGGAATAATCAGTTATGTTCTACACAGACAATCAGGTGGTGGTACCCATTATCAGAAAAGGCCATTCTTCCTTCCTTTCATCATGAAGTTCCTCAGAAAATTGACTTGGGTCTCTCTCCAAAATGCATTTTCAAAGTCTGTGTGTTTTATATCCCTGGTTCTGATAATACCACGGCTGACCGCTTACCTGTTTTCAATGCCCAGTCCTGCAAGAATCTTCATCCATAAGTGGATTCTCATATGACTCTTTCTCCTTGATTTAGAGACCTCAAAATGATTTAGAATACTATTCAAAGAAGTCAATATTGATTTGACAATCACTGGCTTTCTGTCCCAGATTGCCTTACAGAACTACATGGAACAAATACTCCTTATTTTGCATTCTCCAAAATCTGAATCCTTATGCACCATCTATTCAATAAGTACTTGCATTCACCTCATTCCACACCCTAACTAATCATCAGTCGTTATCTTCAGTTAAACAGTATGTCTCTAGAATTCAATTTCATCTGGCTTGCAGTCTGTTGGACTGTTTTGGTTCTCTTTCAAGCCCACAATCAAAAACATTTCTCCAATGTCTAAAAACCTTTATGCCTAGATTACTTCAAGGTCATCTTACCTAAAACAAACAGTACAAAAATAGAAACACAAAACATGTTGGCAGAAAAAGACTGCTTGGCCCACCAATTCTACCCAGATGGTTCCTGCCTAGTCTGTCTCTGCAGACCCTAACTGGTCCCCAGTGAGCCTCCCATAAACTTCAAATTATACTGCTAGTTAATTGACCTATTAAGAAATAAGTATTCAGTCCTTAATCAAATCTGTATCTGCAAGCAGCAATAGCATAATTAATTTTGGTTCCAAGGACCCAAAGAATTTATGGCTTCATACTCTACATTTGCCACTGGAATACATCGGTCAACATCAGGCTTCAAAATGACCACTGTTGATTTAATAATTCTTACTCTTAGAAATTCTGAAACAGCTGGTTTAATTAGAAACATAAACTTTGAAGGCACATAAGGACCGCTTGGCCCACCCAGTATGCTCATTTCTCTACCTTTTGGATAAGGTAAAGAAAAGCTGCAGATCCTAGTTAACCAACAGCCTTATTCACAATAACCAAAACAAAGTTCTCAGGATGGTCCAAAACTTCAAATATCTTGGGGTTACCTTGGACAGCTCCCTATCATACTCACCACATGTAGACCTGGTCGCTAGGTCAGCAAATAGGGAAATTGGGCAGCTGTGTAGACATAGGCACTGCCTCACAAAAGAAGCCCTAAAACTCACCATAAATAGCATGGCCATCTCAGTAATAGACTATGGTCTCATCATCTACAGTGCCGCCCTTGACACTACCCTTAAAAGGATTGCATTAACACTGAATAAAGCCTGCAGGCTAGTCCTGGGTGCTCCACACCTTACCCACATCTGTGTCCATTTTTCATGCTCAGGTTGACTAGACCTGGAAAAAAGAATTAGATATCAGCATTGTCTTCTACCCAAAAAGGTCATCTTATGCCTAGCCCCAACAGGGGCTCAGGCCAAGCTTAGACCTGCTATATCAGCTAGACTGACTAGAGGATCAAGTAACAATCCTATAAGGTCCCCCTCTGGTGAACTTCGCAAGGCCAACGATCCTTCAGATTCCGTGCACCAAACTGGCTCAACTCACTTCCAAAATACCTACTTTCTGAGCCCAAAATTGGACCTTTTAAGTGAAAACTCTGCTCTCACCTCACAAGTCTAAAGAGGTGCACTTGCTTCCTCTAACCAATGCAGGTGACCAAGAGTAGCACTGATTCTCAGTACTTTATCCCCACCTTACTCGATCCCTGTTAATCTTTCTTCCAACACTCTACCCACCTAGCACCCCCCACCCGCCCTTCCCTTCTGCACTGCTCCTACACTTTTTCCTATCTCAACTTCCTACCTCTACTTTCCCACCCCCCCTGTTGACAAAGGTAACTGGCTCTGCTAGTTCCCTGCATTTTGACCTATTAACTTCCCTACCATCACGTATCTGAAGATGTCTTGTAAACACAAATTCCTATCATGTTCACAATCTCAATGTGTTACTTATTGTTATTATCCTACTGATAATTAAAGAGACTCACCATGATGAACCCCTGCTATATATATATATATATATATATATATATATATATATATATATAGGTGCCTTGCATAGAGTCCGATATTATGCATATCCCCAAACAGTGTTTAGTGGATAAAATGTAATTTCCTTTGTAAAATCCAGTATCCAACCCCCTTGTTAGTTGACCAGTGCCCACATTTCATTGCCAAGTGGCCATTATATTAGTAAAAACAGATCAAAAAGTCACCACCCATTGAGTATAATGAAGCATGCCCCCATGCTCTCACTGGCATCTCATCATCATGTCCATGAGCGTGGGGGCAGAGCATGGCCAGCAGAAAAAACAATGTCCTTGGGATCTGGCATACAGGATTTTATGAAGGAAATTACATTTAATCTACTGAACACTTTTTAGGAATATGTACAATATGGGGATCCTCTGGTGGTAAGGCACCTATATATATGATGCAGGGGCTCCTAGATTTATCTTGGTGGATCTCTTTAATCAAGTCATTATATGTGAATAAGTTTCTGCTCTGTTATCTTCAACTTTGTTACATGTAAAATGTTGTTGTTTTGACTGTTGTTCATGACGTGGAACCTCTGTAAATGAGCTCTTAGCTCAAAGGTTGTAATCCAAGACTAAAATAAATAAATGTTATTTTGATTGAAGTGTCCCATAGGTACTTATCTAGGACAGATGTAGTCTTGTAAAGTGGTAGCAAGGTATACCAATGCAAGATTGTTGTACCTATATCACAACAACATTTGGCATACGTGAAAAGGCCACACAAATGTACTAAAGTTGTCAAGATAAGTTTGAAAGTAAAAATGACCAATAAAGTAGGATCTAAACAATTCATTTTAAAAGACAAAAACAAATTTTAGTCATGCAATAGGTTTTTTTGACACACTTATTACTAATTTATTCTAAAAGACAAAAACAAATTAAAGAATGTTGGTCTTGTGTTTTGCATTGATAAATGCACAAATTATTCATTGACGCAAAAGTTTTAAATACAGTATTCATTATAATAGAAGCCAGGTATACCACTGCACACCATAGTGCTAGCAAAACAATAATATCCAATGGACTTTCTCTCTCTCTCTCAGCAATGGGCAATATGACAGTATAGATATATGTCTAGCCTTTTTCAATATATTTGTCACATGCTACATGTCTAAGTCTGAATCATCTCTAGTATTAGACTCATCTGGATCCACACTGGCAAGTATATGAGGATTATAACATTCCTCACCACCAGTACACAAGCAAGCCTCTGTGCATGCATGCTCTGCCTGAAACTGCAGTTGCACTCACACTTGACTTTTTTACACCCACATGTAATGAGTTAAATGAGTGCTTCAGGGGCAGGTGTATGTGTCGTTAGTGTTGGAGAAATGTGTCCATCCTTGTCATGATGCCAGACATTTCCAACTGGGGATGGGATGTCAGGCTGAGCCTCCAGGACTTGGCTTCAGATAAGGGTCTGGTAATTTGCATGCTTGATATGTAGCAGAAGACTATCAGAAGTTGGGGGGAGGGCTTAATTCTGGGCCTGTTTGAGTCAGAAAAGCTTATATCACACACCATTTACATCCGGTGAGTTAGCCGCTGGGTCATAGAGAAGGGTTATCAGAAATTCTACTGATTTCAACTGTGCAGGAGGTATATCCACCATAGTGCCAAACTTGGTAAGGCTTCTAAATTTGTGTGGATTCATCCTGACAATCTTCCATGGCTTCAGTTTGCCAACCCTTGCAGAACTACTGGTTGAATACCACCCAGTGAGTGTGTGTACTTCTGGCAACATTCTGCACAGTTGTTGGCCAAGTTCAGCTGCTATTGTATGGGTTGGCAAAAACCTGGCTTTATCATTCACACCAGTATGAAACCAAAGCTCTTGAGTTGCTTCCAACTTGTGAATAAAATATACACAGAGAACTGCAATGTCAGTGTCTGGAGATCACACCACTACACAAGGGTATTCTTGTGAAGCATGTGCAACATGATGAAGAAGCTGAGTATCTGCTTCCTTGTGCTATGATACTAGCTCTTCTTGGTCTACAACTCCATCTGAAGTGACCATGCAAACAATGAGGTCGTCCTTGAATTCATCTGCAATAACCATTTTCTGATCTGGGCCATGTAAAGTTTCTGCCATATCACACCATGATACTGACAGGAATTTTACCAGATGTTCTCTATTCATGGGCTTTCCAATGAACTTATTCCACTGTGTTGGGATGGGTGTTTTGAGACCATGGATTTTGACTTCAGTGCTTTGTGAGGATTGCCTTCATGCATGTTCAAAAGTTTTAATTGAATCTTTGACATCACATCGATCAAAGACAGTATCTACTGTTTTTCAGCTTTCATAACTCTGTAGAGGCTGGCGTACTATTCTGAAAATCAGTTCAGCAAAGTTCTCCAGAGCTAGTTGCACCTCCTTGCTCGACCATTCCTATAACAGCCATGCCATCTACTATCCAAGCTGTGGGCATGTTGGATACTGGCAGCTGATACACTGACTCTGCTTCTTTTTCTAATTCAGGCAATTGCTTACTCTTCGCAGGTTTGTTCAGGGTACTATCAGAGTGTGCTAGAGCATATGGAACTGTGGAAAGCTCATGTGTGAAAACTTCCTTCAGCTCAATCGCTCTTGTTTGTGCAGCTACTACAAGATGGCTAAACAAATCCCTGTCTGCATTGATAGTCACTGTCTTATCCCTACAAACTTTTGATTTATTCTTCTTGCTTAGAGATGCAGATGTCTTGGTGTTGAGGTTGTGTAGTGGTTCAAAGAATCCAGTGGTATTTGAATTTAGTCTGTATTCTACAAACTGTTTCATTGCTTTGATTCCAGTACTATTCGCAGTAACAAGCTTGGTGGTAACTTCTGAAGGTGCAGCAATGTCAGTTGCAATGTTGGTGTGAGCTATAAAGTCAGCATTCAGATCAAATGGGTTTGTCATGGAGTTGATGACTGCGTTAATCTTATTTACATCTCCTTCAACTTGTTGCATGTGACGTGGTGCAGCCTCCTTGTGTTTTCCTTGTGAAATGTCTGAGTCTGCCATATCACGCATTACCTTCATGGAAGTTGTGATAGCTGAGCACTCATAAGCAGTGATGAACCATCTAGCCAAGGCTCCTGATTTCAAAATGAAATCAACTACACCCCCTTTTACAGTTTACTGTTTGTTCAAGTGCCATGTCTGTCCAGACTTTGCTGAACTTATTTCTAGACCATGCTACAGCATGATTTCTTTAAACAAACTGCTCATGAACTTTGAGGGCACAACCTGGCAGAAGCCTTATATCACTAATGTACATAGATACCCAGTGGGCATAGTTGGTGCAGTCAAAGGCAAAAAATAGTGGTGGCATCTCTACAACTGCCGCAAAATGCAGGTCCCAGTTGCCTTCATGTTCTGCTCTAATGAACCACATCAGGATATTAACCCTTTGAATGTAATCATCCCAGAATGCAAATGATTGGGAAGTTGCTTTTCTAAAATTGCTGAATCTGTGTAATGCATCCTGTACATTCCTGAAGGCATCATCGAGCTGGGAAAGTGTTGCTGTTAGGCTTGTTGCATCATTGTTTGATACTGCATTTTGACATTCCTGGAGCTTGCTGTTGATGAGGTCTACATCACAATCAATTCCATTGTCTTGTACCCTGTTACAAAATGCCTGCCACCTCAGTCTGGACAGAGGCTCCATTACAAGCTTGTGGGCCCTCACTCTACGGTTGTAGGATTTGCCTTTAAGTAAATTGCTTTCTGTGTTGCTACCATACACCTGCAATTCTATGAGGATGTCTTCCAGACCACTCTCTTTATACTTCTTTCCAATTACAGCCAGAAATGTCTGTGCTATGTGGAACCACCCATTCTCAAGACTGTTTTCTGAAATTCTCCAAGCACCTCCACCGAATCTCTTTAGCCTTACAATATATAGCCTCATCAAATGTCAATACACTGTAATCTTGGCCTAGTGTCCTAGACATCTTGCAGATATTCTTCATTGCAGTGAAAACTGTATTCCATTCAGTAGGTGATTCAGGCAGCATTGGACAGTACCCAATAAATGTTACTGTTGGTATGGTAGATGAAATCATCACATTAAAAGCTGTACATCCTGGTATTTGCTGAGCATTCACTTTTTCAAACTCAACCTCAAATAGCTTGGTTGGGCAGCATCTTAGAATTTGCCATTGTAGATTAAGGTTGGTGGCTTGATGGCAAGCCTTTACTTCAGTATACCAGTTATTTTTTACATTTCCCACAAGATTTGGTGTAGGGCATCTGCCAGGAGGATTGTACTCCAGAATGGCCTGACACATTTTAGGAGTACCAAGTAGGACTGTGCATGGTCCGAATAGTATTTCCCGAATACCATGAATAGTAGACTTGCTGAATATTCAGAAGGACGTCCCGAATAGTTCACTATCTGGCCACTATTCAGGATGTACTATTCGGTGGGTGAGATTTCAGAATCTCACAGAGCTTCGCTGGCCAATCAGAGGCTGTTTTTGGAGCTCACAGCCAGGAACACCATGTGATCTCCTCACTCTGAGTGTGTAGTTGAGAGGAGACAGTCGTTTCTGAGAGATCTAGCTCTATTTAGCTTACCACTTGTGACTTTCATAACTGTTTAAAAAATGTGTGCGTGATGCAGTTTTGACATCTGATCACCTTGTGACTGCATCTGACTGCAGTTTTGTTTTCCATCCTTGAAACTGGCCTCCGCGCTTCAATGAAAAGGAGAGTCTGTGTGTGAGTGAATCTTTGTGTGTGACTGTGTGTGCTGCTGCATGCTGACTCCCCTCCCCCACTGCTTGCAGTTTCACAGCTCAGCTGAAGCAATGTGATTTGATTTTTTGCTTAAGAACCTTTTTGTTCTATTATTAGTTCTGAATCAGGTTTTTTTTGGTGAACAAAGTCCAGCTTGGCTTTTGCATGTAGTGAATAATTAAGCAATAAGGCACAACAGGGTGTGTGTTATTGTGTAATAGCATCACTCCTGGGGTGGGTTGAAGCACGAGGCAAAGCCAAGTGCTTCCACCACCCTAGGAGTGACATTATTACACAATTACACACACACTGGAGTGCCTTATTGCTATTGTACAATGGCTCATTTAAAAAAAAAAGAGAATAAAATGTGAAAAACTATGTTTAAAATATTTTTTTAAAAGCATTTCTGTTATGGCAGGTATACTGTACATATTGAAAAAAAGTCCATACTTTAGTCCAGCAGATGGCACTGCCCCTACATGACTGCCCTGTATTCACTTGGTTTGTGTCTCTCTGACCCCCCTGTACCCTATTGTTCTGTTTTTCTCTGCTGTTAGACACAGACAGTATTTTGCTCCTCCCATGAAGTGAGAACACAAATAGTTGTGACTGACACTGCAGTTTGAATATTGAGACTAGACTGCAGGAAAAGATGAGCACTGCTGGTAATGGGATTCGGAGTGAGGTTTGTGGCTAAGCAACTGTATTGCACAATGCTGCAGTGTGCACGTGCTGTCAGTCGCGAAGTGGAATGGGGAACGAAAAAGCCATTTGGAGCGATGGCTTTCTTGTGCTGTATGCCACACTTTTTTTTATGTTAGATTTGTGGTTATGACTGGGAGGAGCAGAATAATGTGTGGAAGTGTTCTGGGATGGCAAATTTTACTCGCTGTGTCACGTGACCAGCAGATTCAGTGTAGTTCACTGCATCTCAGCAAAGCCATTCGTTTATGAACAATAGAAATCTGCAACATGCAGCGCTGTGTTCTACAGAGCATGACAGTTACTGAATATGGGGGGGAAGATTGTGAGTGGGTGGGGTGGGGGAGACACTGACTTGCTGGAACAGGAAAGGTACTGTGAATTCGTATTAGATTAGCTGGGGCTTCACTGGGGGAGGGAGGGATTTCATTACCAGTTCAGCGGTCATCTCTGTACCTGCCCTTGATACAGTAATGTTATTGTCTAATAACTGCTGCCAAAAAAATGCAGTGCTGCTTGTCATGGCAAGCAGGTTGGTCAGGGTCTCCCTCCTCCTCCTAGAAAAAACCAAAAGTTCACCCTGTCCTTTCAAAGAGTTGTGTCAAGTTCAACTCCATCTGATACACAAAGTAGTTCTGCAATTACATCTGTTGCAGAGAAAGAAAGGAGCAGAGCAACTGCATCCACTGCACTCAGGTCTGATAAGGAGAAAGGAACAAAACATGGCCATGGTCGCCCTATTGGGGCCAGTATTTCCACTGTCAGTGGGGGGGAGTGTGGTATGGCTGTACTTTAGTGTTGTGAAAGATGATCCAACAAAGGCAGTATGTTTTGTGTGTGACTGTACTATAAGTCACGGTAAAAACCTTTCAGATCTCACAACAGCATCAGTGATGAACACTCTCCGAATGAAACATCCCAGTGCACTTCAAAGATCCACAGCTGTTCCTCCCCCTCCACAACATGTGCCTGTCATTCCCTCTTCTGGTACTGGTCCAGTAGATGAACAAAGTATTGGTAGTGATTCTATTACTGACACAGACAGTCTGCCTTCAACTCCCCCTACACCACTTGTAGCGCATCCCTGTACAGGAGCATCACCCATTCTGCCTTCTTCTGCTCAATCATCTATTACTGCAACATCCTCCACCATGGGTTCAAAGTCAAAGTGGTACTACTTTGACTCCACACCAAATGCCAGGCGTCACACCCAGCAGCACAGCAGATCACCAATTTAGTTGGTGAGATGATGGCCTTGGATCTGCAGCCATTTTCCATTGTGGGAAACACAGACTTCCATAGGCTGCAGCAGCATTTGCTCCCCAGATATAATATACCATCACTGATCACATTTTCACATACTGTAGTACTGAACATTTACCATGATTTGAGAAAAGAAGTTGCCAGACTACTAGCACAGGCTGTTGGTAGAGTTTGTTCACTGCACAACTGATATATGGACCAGCATGAATTTAAATAAAGCATACATTTTACTGACAGTACACTGGTGTGTTGCAAATGTGGTAGTCACTGGTGGTGATGGTGGTACTGGTGCTGGTTTTGTCTCTTCCTCCTCTCCCTGTAAGTCTGCATTGCTAAATGTCAGTGTTATGGAAAAGGATCACTAGGCTCTAAACATACCATCATTCCTGCAAGAGATGTTGAGCTCATGGACTGATGGCAACAATTTGCAGGTAGGGTTTGTGGTCACAGACAATGCCACATATATGATAAAAGCACTTAGAGATGACAATTTTGAGGGGATACGCTGCTTTGCACATACACTAAATTTGGCAGTGACAAAAGGCTTTGGCAATCACAGCAGAGGCAGATCGCACAGTCAAAGTAGCCAGAAGCATATGCAGCCACTTCCATCACTCTGTGAAAGCCACATACCATCTGCATCAGCTACAAGAGCATCTTCAAATGTCGCAGCATCATCTCATCCAGGATGTACAGACCCGGTGGAATTCCACCTACTACATGCTGCAAAGGCTTCTGGAGCAGAAGCAGGCCCTTCATGAGATGAGAATGGAAACTGACATAGGGGGATTCCTTGGACATCGGGACTGGGCTGTGATTGAGGGATTGGTAAAGGTTTTAGCCCCATTTGAAAGGAGCACTCATGACCTAAGCTGTGATTCTGAACTGCTAAGTCAAGTAATTCCTACTGTACAGATCCTGAAAAAAGCCATGAGGAGATTCAGTGAAAATGCTGAGAAAGATCCAAACCAGACAGCAAGAACAGTGATATCTCTAGTGGAAAATCTCACCATGGAAATAAAAGTTAGATTTTCTGATCTCTGTTCCAATAAAAAGCATATATTTGCCACTATGTTGGATCCACGTTTCAAGTGTGAGGTGCTACACCTTATAATGCCCACTCACAGGGTTACAGACTTTCAGAAGCAGATGTGTTCAGAACTTATTTTCTGCATGCTTGGGTTGATGAGACCAGCAAGTAACCCTATCAATGAGCCAGTCTCAGAATCACAAACTGAAAGCAGTATGGAAAATCTTGAGAAGGAGGGTGACTGTTGGGCTGAACTCAGCTCATCGCTACAGGCTGAGCAGCGGAAGAGAACAGAACAGCAGCCTCAGTCAGCACCCAATCTGCTGAACAGTTATTTCTTTAAGCCTCTGGAGTCATTCTCCATAAATCCAGAAGAGTACTGGATCAAAAGGATGAAAGCATCTCTTCACTTTTCACAGTTGGCCCTTAAATATATCTGTTGCCCTCTACCAGCGTACCATCTGAATGAATGTTCAGCACTGCTGGGGATGTGGTGGAACTTCACCGATCCTCACTTGACCCAGTACATGTGGAACAACTTGTATTTATAAAAATAAATCTACCTCACCTTGGGTACACATATGGCCACTAGCAATTGCATTAAATAATCATCTTGTACTGGATACATTTGTGTGTTGTAGCAGTGACCCATACACAATCCATTCTGTGTTAACCATCATTGTTCTGTTAGCAATTAAACACAACATGTTAACATTTAGTCAAACATGCTTATCATATTCATAGTCATACTAACACAAATCTGTGGCCTGCACCCTTTTTCTTTATTACTTCCACTGCCATGATGTATTCTTTGGAAAGTGCATGCCCTGCAGTTCCCAGTGCCTAAAACTGCCACCCGCCTATTGACTGCTGTTCCTAATAAAAAAATCCTCCACTGGTATTGCTACATCTCTCATCCCCTGTGTTGCTGGTGCCCATATTCCATCTATCCCTTTAACAGCTTTCCAGATGCCCGTTACCAGTGTGTCATCACCAGTCTCAAGTATTTTGCATTCTTAAAATATGACAGTTAATAGCATGTCATCTCCAGTCTCAGTGTTTCCCATGCCTGAAATATGGCAGTTACAAGTGTAGTATCACCAGTCTCAATGTTTCTCATGCCTGAAACATGGCAGTTAACAGTGTGTCATCGCCAGTTTCAGTGTTTCCCATGCCTGAAATATGGCAGTTACAAGTGTGACATCTCCAGTCTCAGTGTTTCCCATGCCTGAAACATGGCAGTTAACAGTGTGTCATTGCCAGTTTCAGTGTTTCCCATGCCTGAAATATGGCAGTTACAAGTGTGGCATCACCAGTCTCAGTATTTCCCATTCCTGAAATATGGCAGTTAACAGTGTGTCATCTCCAGTCTCAGTGTTTCCCATGCCTGAAATATGGCAGTTATAAGTGTGACATCTCCAGTCTCAGTGTTTTCCATGCCTGAAATATGGCAGTTAACAGTGTGTCATCTCCAGTCTCAGTGTTTCTCATGCCTGAAACATGGCAGTTAACAGTGTGTCATCACCAGTTTCAGTGTTTCCCATGCCTGAAATATGGCAGTTATAAGTGTGGCATCACCAGTCTCAGTATTTCCCATTCCTGAAATATGGCAGTTACAAGTGTGGAATCTCCAGTCTCAAGTATTTCATATGGCTGAAATATTCCGGTTACCAGTATGGCATCACATGTCTCAAGTATTTCACATGACTGAATTATTCCAGTTACCAGTATGGCATCACATGTCTCAAGTATTGCACATGATTGAAATGTTCCAGTTACCAGTATAGCATCAAATGTCTCAAGTATTGCACATGATTGAAATGTTCAAGTTATCTGTATGGCATCACCATTCTCAAGTATTTTCCATGCTTGAAATATTCCAGTTACCAGTATGGCATCTTCAGTCTCCAGTATTTCACATGACTAAAATAGTCCAGTTACCAGTGTGGCATCACCAGTCTCAAGTATTTCCCATGCTTGAAATATTCTGGTTGCCTGACTACCACCAGATTGTACCATTGTTTTGTTGCAATAAGTTGTTGATGCTGCTGCTGCTGTGGTTGCTGCTGGTGACGATGATGGCAATAATGATTGTAAACAAATCTGAAATATATTACTGATGACCGATGACCGCCAAAGCCAGAGTCTAATGCTTCTCATCATCGATGAACACATTGTGTACTACCAGCAACAGTAAGTGAAATATGCAATCTTTAATGCTTTTATTTCTATTTGTGTTTTGGTGGGGGGTAAATTGTGATTAAAGTGTATCCCTAATCATGTTTTTCTCCTGTTTTTTTTTTTTTAGTGATACAGTTATTTTATCTCCAGGGTGATGAACTCTTGGTAACACATCGGGTATGAACAGCAAAGGTAAGTAAAGTATTTAATCTGTTAATTGTTTTCTTTCTGTTTTGGGGTGTGGGGTAGGAGCTTATTAAAATAGAACAGGGAGACTGCCTGGATGTGTGTAGGCCATTTTGGAAAAGTACTGCATTTCATTATGTCTCCCTCACAGGTAGCATCCAATAAAAATACCTTTTTGGGGTAGCACATCACAGGCCGAATGGGCTTCATGCTTGAGTACCATCCTCACAGCTGTACCGTTCAGCTCTGAAGGTAAGATGTGAATGTGTATGTTGGCCTGTTGAAGTTACAGTGTTATCCTATAGGCTTAATTATGTCTCTTTGCTTGCTTTTCTTAATGGCCACAGTAATTTTAAGGCTCTGTCATATGGTGTTCTTGTAGTGGCCACTGAGACCTTTCAGACCACATAAAGATTGTTAGCTCCAAATATTTACAGAGTTATGGCATCTTATACTTCCAGTGTTATCCTATGGGAAACTGCACGCCCATGATGAACGCCATTCCTCTGCAACCTCCTCCTGAGGCATCAGCATCAGAAGACATTTTCTGGCACCAATGTACAAGGCAAAGTACCATGACTTCTACATTCTCCTCCTGAAGCACCAGCAGCACAAGACAGCCTCAAGCACCCATGTACAAGCCAAAGTGCTATGACCTCTTCATCCTACTCCTGAAGCACCAATGGCAAAAGACAGCCTCTGGCACCACTGTACAAGGTAAAGTGCCGTGACCTCTACATTCTCCTCCTAAAGTACCAGCAGCATAACACAGCCTCAAACACCCATATACAAACCAAAGTGCCATGACCTCTTCATTCTACTCCTGAAGCACCAGCAGCAGAAGACAGCCTCTGGCACCACAGTACAAGGCAAAGTGCTGTGACCATTGAATCCTTCTCCTTAAGCACCAGCAGCACAAGATAGCCTCTGGCACAAATGGGCAAGCCAAATTGCCATGACCCCTGCATCCTCCTCCTGAAGCACCAGCAGCACAAGACAGCTTCTGGCACCAGTGTACAAGCCAAAGATCCATGACCTCTGAATCCTCCACCTGAAGCACAAGCGGCAGAAGACAGCCGCTGGCACCACTGTACAAGCCAAAGTGGTTAGACCTCTTCATCCTCCTCCTGAAGCACCAGCAGCAAGTGCCATTACCTCTTTATCCTCCTTGTAAAGCACCAGTGGCAGAAGACAGCCTCTGGCACCAGTGTACAAGTCAAAGTGCCATTACCTCTTATCCCCCCAAAGCCATTCTAAGGAGTTATATAGCAATTCTCTATTAAGGCAAACTATATATCCAAATACCGAATACCGAATACCTGGAACCTGAATACCGAATATTCAGCCGAATATTCAGGAAATGGTATTTGCACAGCCCTAGTGTCAAGTGATCATGTCTGCAGTGCTATTTTCTTTGTTTGAGCCTGAGCTGCCACTGTGCCAAAGCTGCCTTCCAGAATTTTGGAAGTCTGATGCTGATATACTACAATAGTTGTGGCATGGGTTGTGTGCTATCTATTTAATATTTCCTTATTTATAACATTATTGTAAGCAGCAAACTGAACAAACTCCCCATGCTGTATATTTGATGGAATTATAATATTGTCCCTGGCAGCTTTTTCATGCTGATCCATTGCAATAGCTGTGTCAGTTCTATCTAGGACTTCATAACTGATACAGTGTGCTAGCTTGTGCACCATTGTTACTATCTGTTTTGAGCCTGTCATATGGCATATGGACATTGCAAGCCCAACATGTTTAGGTGTACGCTTTGCACCTCTGGATACCATATGAATGAAGTCCTGACCAACTGATATCTGTCTGCGGAGGGTCTTGTTAGTGGCTGTTACTAAAGGACTGCCATCTTCAACAGATTCATCACCAGCATCCCTATGGGATACTCATTTCAGGAACCTAGACACATTATCAGAAATTATGTCTAATGCTTGTTTTAAATTGATGCAGTAGTGGAATTATCTATTGGATCGATATCCAGTCCTACACACATTTTGAGTTCATTACAGAGGACCTGTGCTGCATGACACAGTGTCGATGCAGCTGAATATTTATCTTTATTTTCAGAAGTAGAGAGAGGGTTTTTCCCTTCATACTGTTGCTTTGAATGCAACCAGAAAGCTGTGTTGATGACATCTTCCAAAGACACAACACTGCTACACACAAGCTCTGGTTTACTTGGGTCATTTTGCATTTAAAAAATGACTTGGTCACCAAAATAGTTTGTTAGTCTCTTCTTTAGCTTCTCACTTTGCTAACTCTCATTGCTAGGAACTTTGCCTTTCAGAATATCCCAGTATCTCTGTCGCAGGTAAGACATGGACAAGGCTTTTCTGCTGATAACAAGGTCATTCTCAATTTCAAAAATCAGTTTACTGAAACATGCTTTATACACAAACTCTTCTTCCTTGTCACTGGATAGTGAACATGTTGTCTGTATGTTTCTTTTGCTGGTGAAAGTACTATGGCAGTCTTTGTGGTACTTTGCTTCAAATGCAATTAAGTCCAGTCCAGCTATTCATGTTAAGACTGTGTTGTCGTTGACTCTGGTTTCAGCTGTATCAAGCAGAGTTTCTTGGCCTGTGGAGGTTACAATCTATGATATATTTTTGTATTTTTTGTGGTACACCTTCTGGCATATTATACACAAATTTCAGTTAACAGGCTAGCAAGTTGATTGCCTACTCTGTGAGCTTAAACACTGACCAGTATCAGTAGAAGAGCCATGACTTGAGCTTCTTCCTTGACTTTTAAAATGATTCAGGTTTGTTTTCCTGGTGTAGGGCTGATGACATCGTGCATTATAATGTATTGCAGGCAAAGCTAATAATGTGTCAATGTCTAATGGCTGCAATCACTGATAAACATGATCTTTTCTAACAAGGCATGCATTATAAAATTTGCTAGTCCTCTAGGGGTTGCAGTCCTCAGGTGTTCCTGTGTTGTTATTTGGTAGATGATATACTTGGACCAGTCACTAGTCAGGTGGATTTTTTTTTGGTGAGGAGGGTCAAAGTCGCAGCAGGGTTTTCAGTCATTTGTTGCTTCTCAGTTGTTGTTATGACATTAAAAAAAGAGAAATTCTGTTAGAAATATGTTCATTAGTACAGTATTCATCTAGTAAATTATAATAAGAAAACACCTTTTGTCCATGTTTTATGGTTATAAAACATGATGTTGAAATAAGCTATTTTTATCAATTATACAGTGTAAGCAGTTCATAAATTACACATATAGACAAAACAACAAGCAGAGAATATATTTAAAGTAAATTTGACACAATGAAATTAATTTAGGATGAAAACACTGTAAAATTATACACACGTTTAAAAAACTTCATAATTTTGACTTTTTCAAGAAATTTGTGAAGGCAATTTGATACAATTTAGAAAAGCATCCATATTTTTCAAAGTTTCCACTACATAATACCACATCCCCCTTAAAATCACTCATGGAAATCCGTCCCTTCATAAAAAATGTTAAACCTTTTCTGTGTGTGGGGGGTGCTACCAATTTCAAAGTTAGGTGGGAGTTTCTATTTGGGCCCCCAGACTACTGGAGCTGTTGACAAGATTCCCACAATAAACAGCTGTGCCAACATAAGGAGAGCACAGGATAATACTTTATAGCATCACCTGTGGAGTTGGGTCCAGAAGTTATTCAGCCCAGCACAACTCCAAATAATATGCAACATTTCACACTCACAGAGTCCAAAGGGTCTGGGGCCATGGACAGAATGGTTTTGTTTTCATAGTTATTTTTAGTAGTATTTCCATAAACAATAAATAAGATCACATGCAGTGAAAACAACAATTATTATTATAGTCTAATCAGTATTAAAAGTGACAGGAAACAATTTTTACACCTCTAGATGCCCACCAGTTGTCATTTTATTGACTGCCCAATATTATGATATGCTTTTGACCTTTTTTGTTAAATTAATAATCTAATTTTGTTACCTTTTAGCTACCCTGACTACGTCTCTCCTCAGCAGTTGCTGCTCTCTCTTTTCATACTGCCTGAACATTCTGTGACATCAGAAACTCCCATTCCAGGCCATTCAGATAAATAGCATGGAATGGGAGTTTGAGATGTCATAGAATGTCTTAGAAATATGAAAATCAAGAGCAGTAGCTGGTGAGGAGAGTGGAACTCCATATTGATCTGAGGGCACCCCAAAGCTAGATTATTTATTTATCAAAAAAATCATCAAAGCATATCAGAATATATAACTGGCATGGAAAGGAAGATGAAAGGGCAGTTAACTATGTAAAAATCATTTCCTATCTCTTTTAAGACAAGTACAAGAGAAGCAACTAAAGACAATATACTATCATAACATAGTCAAGGATATTTTCAGATGTATATGCTACTTCATGACTGCAACAGGATTCATAAACCTAGGAACCATTATAGATGTAACTGAGCATCATTCAACTGGAGAAAGGGGCCCCAAATCTCAATGAAACTGTTAATTTTATTCAAAATCAAATGGCTAATTTTTTCATTGTTTGCTAAGTAGCTCATAAGGTTAAATCATTTTGATATAGTGGGGGTTGAAGGATCATGCCAATATTTTAAAATGAACCTTTTAGTTGCAAGTGCTGCTACCATTACCAAATGTTTTTGGGAGTAAGTAAAGGGGCTGATATGTGAAAATATCTCCAAAATATACAATTTACAAGAGAAGGGTAAATTCATGTTCACAAATGTTTTCCATATGTTATGAACACCCCCGTAAGTTGATGAGCTTGAGGCAATGCCATAACATATGCAACAGAGTTCTGTCTGGTTGTCCCCATTTCCAGCAGTTGTCATCTGCAAAATAACCTATTTCAAACAGTTTATTGGGAGAGAGATAGAAGTGATGTAAGATTTTGTGTTGTATCAGCTTACCTTGAGTCTCTCTGCTACACCAATAGGCAAGTTTCCATGAGGTGTGCGAATCACTAGAGATGCAGCGAATTTAAATTTTGCCGGCAAAGTGAATGCAAAGTGGGTGCTTTGCATTGTCACTCCACTTTGTGGAGTGGCCAGCATGAAATGCCCACTTTGCCTTGTTATTATTACTTCACTTTGTCATTCTGCCTTAACACGAATTAAGGTGGAGTGACAGCAATATTGGCAGCCCCCCTCACACACAGTCACTAGAATTAATGTGCATCCCCAAAATGCTACTGTCATCTTGTCTCCAGAAAATTTCCCAGTGCTGATGAAGTGAAATGAGAGTGTAACAAGAAATTCAGAGTCTCCCAGAATTAATGGCACACTCAGTTATCTGGGCAGTGGTCAGTCAAAGTCACCAGAATTAATGTTCTTCCCCAGAATGCTACTGTCATGTGTCCAGAAAATTCCCCAGTGCTGACCAAGTGAAATGAGAGTGTAACAAGACATGCAAAGTCTCCCATCTTAGAGATGCAGCAAATTTAAATTCCATCAGTGAAGTGCCCTTGAAGTGGGCACTTTGCTTTGTCACTCTGCTACGTAGAGTGGCCAGCATGAAATGACCATTTCTCCTCGTTATTGTGATTGTGACTTCTTATTGTCATTCCGCCTTAACCAAAAGTAAGGCAGAGTGGCAACAATCTTGGCAGCCCCCAGGCCCCCACACATCACATGGCTTACAGTACTGTAACTCACATGCTGTACAGGAATGCGAATGCCTAGGGCTGTAGTTCCCCGATGGCAATGACCTGTATCACAAATAGAGTTGCAGCGAATTCAAATTCCACCATTGAAGTGCCCGCAAAGTGGGCACTTCACGTTGTCACTCCATGGCCAATGCAAAAGGTTCACTTCGCTTAGTAATTATTATTTTGTGTTGTCATTCCACCTTAATTCAAAGTAAGGCAAAGTGACAACAATATTTGGCAGCCCTTCACACACACAGTCACCAAAATTAATGTGCATCCCCAAAATGCTCATATCTTGTGTACAGAAAACTCCCCAGTGCTGAAGAAGTGAAATGAGAGCACAAGAAATGCAAAGTCTCCCAAAATTAATAGCGCACTCAGATGTCATGCATGCAGTAGTCACACACAGTCACCCAAATTAATGTGCATCCCCAAAATGCTACTAAGAACTTAACAAGAAATGCAAAGTCTCCCAGAATTAATGGTGCACTCTGTCATGTGTGCAGTGGTCACACACAGCCACCAGAATTAATTTCATTCTCCAAAATGCTACTGTCTTGTGTTCAGAAAATTACCCAGTGCTGACGAAGTGAAATGAGAGGGTAACAAAAATGCAAAGACTCCCACAATTAATGGTGCACTCTATCATGTGTGCAGTGGTCACACACAGTCACCAGAATTAATGAGCATCACAAAAATGCTACTGTCGTATGTCCAGAAAACTCCCTAGTGCTGACGAAGTGAAATGAGAGCATAACAAGAAATGCAAAGTCTCCCAGAATTAATGGTGTACTACAAATGCACAGATTAAGATTGTGCTGCACACTCAAGAGATGCAGATGGAAAGGCACAACATCTAACCAGTGCTCATAAGTCGCAAATCCAAATCTGGAAAAGAATACCTTTTGCCGGTTTGGGGGGTGGGGGATAGTGCACAGCAGTAACAGTCCATTACCAGTAAAGATACCACAAAGCAGTATAAAAAATGTATGCAGGTGTGGTGGATAGCAAGTTCACACTGCTGCAGTTACTCTGTGGCACAATAAAAGGTGTCTTATTTAATGGCATGCATCGCACACACACTCACACACTCTACAAGTAATGCGTAGCAAATTGAAAACCTTAAGTAATATAACCAAATGTTTTAAACAAACTGAAATTGTACACTGCTGCATCATAATAATCAGAAAAAAAGTCAAGAATTACTGAAAATATTACTGTGCTTACATTAACACAGTTATACAAGAAAAGTATAACCAAAACAGAAAGACTGCCTTTTTCTCCCAGTTAATCTACCTACACCACAGATACACCCCTCCCCCAAAGCACACTTCACAGTACACAAACTGACTATTCTAAATTAATTTTCAAAATCCACACACAAATAATAAACACTCGATAATATGAGCACAGGAAGGTTTCCTACTCTCAATGTAGTAAATTGTGAGCAAAAAAAAAATAGTTCAAAAATACTTTTTTAACAGCTTCTAGAGGAATTGAATCGCAGAGCTCTGAGAGGAAACTGTCTCCATCTTCCACTACACACACACTACACAGAACTGAGGCTGTGCAGAACAATCTAGAGCCCATGTGACCTGCAATTCCATAAAGCAGTGCAAAATTCTCCTTTGGAGCTCAAGAACAAGGCGAAGTGAGGCAAAGTACATTGATTTCAATGTACTTTGCCTTAAAATTGGTGGAGAAGTGGTTTGGGGAAGGTGGAATAACGCAAAATCATTGTTTCCAGTGGACTTTGCCTTCCCCATTATACCGCGAAGTACTCCACTTCGTACTGCGGAGCACTTCACGGATTCTGCATTACTCCGTGAATCACTTCGCAGAGCAAATTTCAGCCACTTCACCCACCACTACCAATCACTGTCCAGAATTAGATAGTGGAGCTCTGCTTCCCACTTGGTTTTGGCTGACAGGGTCAGAGATTGAGAATAAGAAGCATTAGTGAGAAGTTTATAAATGATGCTAGCACCTTTTCTTATGGGTCACATTTAATAATCTGTCCTCACTGTTCATTATGAGAGAGTGAAAAATCAGGTAGCAGAACATAATTTTTGGAGTAAAGTTCTGAGTTGTAGATAGTAATGAAAATTAAAATTATGCTAAACTCTGAGCATGACATCAAAAAGCCGGTGTCATCAGATAAAAAGATTATGAATTCTATTTATGCCCACCTTAGCGCACTCCGGGTTGGTTAGAGGTAGTTTTCCATTTGTTATAGAGGGATTGCACCAAATGGGAGCGCAATGAAGGAACAAATGCACTGGATTCAACCTCTGATTAATTTTTTTGAGAAGTTTAGAAGTTTCAACTAGACAAGGGTTATCTCAAAGGCTATCTGGCACAGGAGAGTAAATAAAATCTGAAAGTGTGTGTGGGTACATAACAGTTTTCTCCTTGTGGAGCCATAAGGGTTTATGATCAGAATATCTGGTCTTATTTTGGAGGTGCTGGGATGCCAGTTTAAACAAGAATGCAAGTTGATATTTTTCCCAGCATGGTAGAGCCATGTCTCCCTCATCATAAGGGGCCTGTATTTTTTAAAAACTTAATCTAGGTGGTTTGTTGTCCTAAAGGGATACTCTTATGAGGGATATTAACTTTTTCAGTCATTTGCTATTTAATAAAATGGGCGTATTTTGGAATATATAACATATTTTCTGGGCTATAATCATTTTAACGGAGTTGATTTCCCACAACATAGATAGGTTAAGATGGTTCCACCTAGTTAAGCCACCTTCTATCTCCTTTAGTAATGGCTACAAATTAATCTCCATTAGAGTCTCTAGCCTTGTACTAATTTGCAAGCCTAAGAAGGTTATCTGACTTGTAATCCAACCTTTATCACACATTTTTGTCAACTGCTCACAAATAAAATATTTCATATTGGAATGTAGGGCCTGTGTTTTACCCCAGCTCACCTGTAGGCCTAAAATACTTTTGAATTCAGCAAGGGTGGCTTTTAACACAGTGCATAATTGAATGGGTTTGGTTATTGTTAGTAGGAGATTGTCTGCAAATGCAATGGTTTTGTGAACCTGGGCCTTAACCTGAGCCCAATGAATGGCAGGATTAGCCTTAATAAATCTAATTAATGGCTTGATTGATAAAATAAGAGACGACCATCCACTGTTGTAAATAGGGTAGTGAGTCTATTTCTCTCAGCTGTAATGTTGCCTGAGAAGAAAGTTCTTCTTGTGGCTAATCACCTCCTGGTATTCTCTATAATGAGCAGATAGGACAAGACCATCAGAATCTAGACTGGATTTCCTCCACTTGTGCTCTAACCTTTGACCCCTTGCTCTAAGAGAATGGAGCACCTTGGTAAACCACGGCAAACTCCTACTTCCTGGTTGAGGAGTGGCTATGGATCAGCACCAGACCATCAACAGAAGACAGGCTGTTATTATGTAAAACCTCCACTGCCTCCATGACACTTCTAGTGAAAGCAGTGATGACAGCAAAATCTTCCAGATTGAGTTTATCCTGTGCTCTGCAGTAGACCATCTCTGAAGAGATAGAACCATATCAAGGCCCCATCAACCCAACGGATATGGCATAATGACTGGACCAGACCACAAGATGAATCCAAGGGCTGTCAACCACCATTCCAGCAGCAAAAACGCAACGTCCGATATGTGACCCCCCCAACATGTGTGGCAGCCCAGTTGTGCTCAGTAAAACCCAGCAATTCCAGCAACTGAGGGTGCTCTATAGCAAACCCATTATCCTCGGCATCTACCCAGCAACTGAAGTCTCCGAACACCATAAATCTCAGGGACATCAAAAGCTGAGCAAACACCAAGTCTAAAAACTCCTTCAAAACATCTAAAAATAACCTCCAAAAAAGGGGGCAAAGTAAAAGAACCTATAGTGTGGGAATAGAGGTAACACCTTATCAAGGGTTAGGGTAAAAAGAGAAAGAAAGAAGCAAAAAGGGAAAAGGGAAAACTTAAAACACCATGTCTAGGATCAATAACAAAGGGGTTAAGCAAAGCAAAAAAGGGGAAATTAAAAATACCCTATCTAGGGCAAGGGTACACGTTCTTCCAGTTAACATAGAGAGTGTAGGAAGGGGAATGTTGGGAGTGGTACGATGCAGTTGTTGTGGAGTGGTAGTATTCACAGAAACCTTCTGGAAACTGAGGTGCTGACCCATCTGCATCACCTCTGTGGGCTGAGGGAGGAGGTTGCTAGATTCTGGACTGAGTTGGCTAGGATTCTAGGGACTTCTACCCCCACCCAGGGGCCACTGAGTCTACCACTGTTGTCTCAGAAGATGCCAAGGAGGATGGCCGGTTGCACTGTGGTGAGCTCTGGCAGGGTGGAGGTGGTGGGTCTGGGGCACATTCCTCAGCCAGTAGTATTATGAAACTTATTTGCCACTCTGGAGGGATAGGACTGCTTGGAGGAGGCACCCATGGTAGTGGCCAGAGAGGATGTGATGATGGTCTTCCCTAGAGGAGACCCCAAGATGGGAGGAAGAGGACACCAGTAGAGGAGAAAGTAATTTCCAGTGGGGGACTCAATCATCAGGAGGGTATATTTGGGAACAAAAAGGGATGGAAAGAGGGAGGTGTGATGTCTACCTGGTGCCAGAGCAGATCCTAAGGATTGCTAGGGTGGCAGGGCAGGAGGGGAGCTGGTAGTCATTGTCCATCTGGGAATAAATGACCTGGCTAGGGATAGGGGTTTGATTGTACAGTGAGATTTTAGTGAGTTGGGAAGGGGTCTTAGGCAGGTAGCACACTGAGTGGCTTTCCTTAAGATGCTGCCTGTCCATGGCTGTGGGAGGATAAGGATCTTTGCCCCAGGAGCTTCAACTTGTGGCTGAAGGAATGTTGTAGAGATGAAGGGTTCAGCTACATTGCAGAATGGAGACCAATCTGGAGGGATAAGAGCCTATACAGGGGCGATGGCCTGCATCCATCTGGGAGGAGAATCACAGTACTGACTGAACAGTTTCAATGTTTCTTTGATGAACATTTAAACAAGCCAAGGAGGGTGGGGAAAGAAATCAAGGAGGCATAAACTGACCCCATGGACTGAAACAGAGAGATGGGAAGACTCATGGGGAAGTACATTCCCCAGGGTGCAAAGAAAAAAACAGCATGGTTGAAATGAAAAGAGATGGGAGCATGAGCTGTAAGAAGAGAGGAGAAAAGGAAGCAGAGCAAAAAGGAAACAAGGGAGTAGCAGGCAGAGTGGTAACACAATGTTGAAGGCCATGTGTGCAAATGGCAAAAGTCTAAGAAATACATTTCTGGACCAAGAGGATATCATGATGGAAGCAGACCTGGTTATTGTGGTCATGACTAAGTCATGCTGCACAGAAAACCATGACTGAGACATGCCAGGCTATATTCAGTTCAGGAAAGACAGCGAGGGAAGGAAGGGAGAAGGGGTGGTGCTGTATGTAAGGGAGGGTACAAAAGTAATAGAGATACAGGGTCTCCAGTGTGGAATGGAGGGGTTGGAGGTACTCTAGGTCACCCCGGAGATGGAAAATGGAGCCACTACTCACAATGGCTCACAATGGCATTATCTACAGACCTCCAACACAGGGAAAATTTAGATAAGGCACTGGTGGAAGCCATTGGCACAATAGCAGAAAAAGGGTGCTGCTGCTGGTGGAAGAAGGGAAGGTGCTACTGGTAGGGGACTTCAATCTGCTAGATGTAGACTGGAGCCTTCCAGCCATAGCTTCAGCCTGAAATAGGAAAATCCTGGATTCCCTGCAGGGGGCATTTCACAGGCAACTAGTGAAGGAGTCCACTCATCATATGGCAATACTGGACCTGGTGTTCACTAACAGGGTCAGTATTGCAGATGTCAAGGTGGCAGGCTACCTGGGGACCAGTGATCACAGTACAGTGTACTTCAACATAAGGACAGCAGTGGAAGTGAACCACACAAGGACAAGAGTCCTAGGCTTCAGGAGAGCAGATTTAAAAAATATGAGTGAATGCATCAGAGATGACATAGCAGATAAGGATGATGTAGGTGGGGCGGAGGAACTGTTGGCTAAGATAATGGAATGCATAACAATGGCAACAAACTTCTGTGTAAAGGAAGCAAGTAAAAACAAGAGGAAAAAAAGACTGCTATGGTCTTTGAAGGAAGGGGCTGAAAATGTAGAGGATAAATGGATAGCTTTCAGGAAGGGTAAGAGACACAGAGGGAGGAGGACAGGGAAGTGTATCAGGAGAAGATGGAAGAAGGCTGAGAAAACAGTGAGGAGTGCAAAGGCACAGACTAAGGAAAGAATAACCCAAGGGGTAATGAAAGGGGTCAAAACATTTTTGGGTACATAAGTGAAAAGAGAAAGACTGTGGAGGGATTGTGACATTAAGAAGGGCAGGTAGGGACAGTGTAGAGAAGGATTAGGAAAAAGCAGATATCTTGAACAAATACTTTTGATCAGTCTTCACAAAGAAAGAGGAAGGAGAGAGGCCACAGAAAAGCAACAGGGCCACTAGAGAGGGGAAGGTAGACACAAGTCCCTTAACAGGGGAGAGAGCTCTAAAGGGACTTGCAAATCTGTAAGTGGACAAAGCTATAGGGCCAGATGGAATACACCCAAGGGTACTGAGGAAGCTCAGGGAGGTACTGACTGCACCTCTGATAGTCCTTTTTAACAACTCAGTGCAAATAGGAGTAGTTCTAAAGGACTAGAGGAGGGCAGATTTATGTGCAATAAATGACAGCAGGGAGAAGGCTGGCACTTTAGATCGGTCAGCCTGACATTGGTGGTGGGGAAGCTAATGGAATCACTTCTAAAGGAAAGAACTGTGGAGTACAGTATCTTGAATCCAGTGGGTTATAAGGCCCAAAGCAACATTGATTCACAGGGTGGGAGGTCATGTCAGACAAATCTGATAGATTTCTTTGACTGGGTGACCATGGAAATAAATCAGGGTGTGGTGGTAGATGTGCCTTACTTAGATTTCAGTAAGACTTCCAACGTTGTTCCACATAAGAGGTGAATAAGGAAACTAGACAGCTTAGTGTGGGTCCAATGGTGGGAGACTGGGTAACAAACTGCATAGGTGACAGGGGGTGGTGGTAAACAGAGTTTACTCTGAGGAAGTGAGGGTGACCAGTGGGGTTCTACAGGGCTCAGTGCTGGGACCAGTCCTTTATTAGTGTCTCTGTAAGTGACACTGCAGATGAGTTGGAAGAGAAGTTCTGCCTTTTTGTGGATGATAACAAAATCTGCAATAGGGTAGCCACTCCAGATGGGGTGGAAAGAATGTGTAGAGACCTGAACAAACTCAAGGAGTGGTTAAGGGCATGACAGGTGCCAGCTGGGTTTCAATGTGAAGAGGTACAAAATCATGCACTTAGGGCACAGAAACCCAGAGGCTGAGTACAATATGGTAGAAGACATACTGGTAGTCACCACACAGGAAAAGGACCTGGAAGTAATCAAATTTGATTATCTCAAGGTGGCTAGGCAGCATGACAAGGCAGTGAGTAGGGCCAGTGTGATGTCAGGATGCATAGGGAGGGCTATCACCAGCAGAAGGAAGGAGGTGGTGTTGTGACTATATAGATCACTGGTGAGACCCCAACCGGGAGTACTGTGTACAGTTCTGGAGACTACATCTCAGGAAGGACATAGGCAGAGTGGAGGTAGTCAGAGGAGGGCAATAAAAATGGTTCAGTGACTGCATCAGAAGCCCTAAGAGGAGAGATTGAAGTCTCAATATGTACATCCTGGAAGAGAAAAGAGTGAGGTGAAATATGATAGACATCTATAAATACCTCACTGGGGTAAATAAGGTACAGAAAGGGAACATTTTTCTGAAGAGAAGATGCATGAAAAGATAGGGACCTGCAATGAAGCTAGAAGAGAATAAATTCAAGACAAAGAGATGTGAAGAAGTACCTCTTCACTAAAAGAGGGTTGGACATCTGGAACAGTCTTCCAGCGGAGATGGTGGGAGTGAAAACAGTGGTGGGTTTCAAGCATGCATGGGATAGGCACAATGGAATCTTAGAGGGAAGTAAAGTGTGGGGGGAAAGAGCTGGAGAACAAGTAGAGTATACAGTGACAGTATATGCAGGGAAAAAATAAGGGCAGACTGGGTGGGCCAAGTGGTCTTTTTCTGCCATCAAATTCTATGTTCCTATGTTTATAGTCTACCAATTTATTGAAATGAAACATAAAATGGGCTGGAGATTTCATCCTGCCTGATTGGTCAGCATCTGGCTCCAGCTATCTATGTTTATAGTCTACCTAATAATTGAAATGAAATATAAAATGGGCTGGAGATTTCATGCTTCCTGATTGGTCAGCATCTGGCTCCAGCTATCTATGTTTATAGTCTACCTAATAATTGAAATGAAATATAAAATGGGTTTGAGATTTCATGCTCCCTGATTGGTCAGCAACTGAGTCCAGCTATCTGTTTCTTCCAGCAGTACCAATGGCTCAAAACACAATCCTGGCTGAGTAGGCAGTTCACATTCCATATCCTTGGGCAGCCTTTTGCAACTCTGGCAAATTCACAGAAGCCCTGTCAGACATACCTGTTTCCAGCTTTGACATCTCCCTGCTCAATGAGATGGAGAAAATATTCAGCCCTGAGGAAGAGATCAGCGCAATGCATCTCCCAGATGTTCCTGCTGTCAGTGCTGCGTGGAAGACCAGCCTCAGCCAAAAAGAAATAAATAAAATGTCAATGTCAGTACTAGACATTTTACTTTAAGTGAGGCTGAAGTCAACAAGATTGAAGAAAACAAAAATGAGGCCAGCACAAGAAAATCAACACTGTGGACTGTCTCTGATTTCCAAGACTGGCTGGCATAACGAACAACAAGCATTTGTCAATGCCAAATGTTGTCGCGCTGGCATTGGCGGTGGCAGAGCTAGAGACACATAGCACTTTGATTTTGTCAATGTGTCGCAAAAGGTGATTTTGCACAGCGAGCATGCCATTGAGTGCCACAGCTGCGGAAACGCATTTTGGGCAGGCTGTGAAAAATGGCAGCTGGACTGTTGATAAGGAGGTGTGCACAAATGCCAGTGGTGAAAATGTGGCATGAAAATATTGTAGATTGATGAATTTACAACGGTGCGTGAAAACTGTGCAATGCACGCTTACAACACAGTCATTGTATGGACTTTCGGCACCAAATTTTTAACATAGGCATTTTAGGACCTCTGCTAATGAATAGTGTCACCGTCATTTACTCAAACTGTCCGGAAAACTGATTTTGCACAGCAACCATGCAATTCTGTGCTGGATGTGCTAAAACACATTTCAGCCAGCTGTACTGTTCATAAGGAGGCATGGAAAAATGCCAATAATGAACAGCTGGAGTGAAACTATTACAAATTCATAAAGTCACAAGCGTGCATGCAAACTGCGCAATGCACGCCCGTAAAACACTAATCTTATTGACTTTCGTCCCCAAATTTTCAACATAGGCATTTTAGGACATCTGCTAATGAACAGTGTCACTGCCATTTTCATAATGTGTCTCAAACACAGGCTTTCCGCAGCGACAAACCTATTCTGTGCCAGAACTGCGAAAACAGATTTTGGTCAGGATATAAAAAATGACAGTTGTACTGTTCATTAGGAGGTGCAGAACAATGGCACTGTTGAAAATCTGGAGTGAAAATATTATGTTTGAGAACTTACGAGCGTGCGTGCAAACTGCACAACGCACGCTCGTAACACAGTCATTTATGAAGTATTGTCACCAAATTTTCAACACAGGCATTTTAAGACCTCTGCTCATGAACAGTGTCACTGTCATTTTGATAATGTTGTCCCAAGCACTGATTTCGCACAAGGACTGCACTATTCTGCGCCGGAAGTGCGAAAACACATTTCAGCCAGGATGTGAAAAATGACAGCTGTACGGTTCACAAGAAGATGTGGTAAAATGCCAATGTTGAGAATCTAGCATGAAAATATTGTGAATTCACTAACTTACGAGCGTGCGTAGCAACTGTAGCGTCACGTAAATAAAACAGTCATTATTGGATCTTTCCACCAATTTTGCTTATAGGCTTTTTTTGAGACCCCTCATGAACAGTGGCACTGTCATTTGCTTACTCAGCCCCAAAGGTGATTCTACACAGTGACTGCGAAATCACCTTCGGGACTGAATAACACCATGACAGTGCAAGAATTCATGAGGAGGGGTCCCAAAAACCCTTTGTTGAAAATTTGGGGCCAAAATTCCCAAAAATTCCTGAGATATGCAGCAAAGTTGAAAACACTCTATTTATTCCATTATACAGCTTACCGGCATTTCTTCAGTTCGTGGTCGGCTTTGAAGAGTGCAGATGTGTCCCGGTCCACGAAGATCGTCACGCTGGACTCCAGAGGTAAGTATATGAGGGGTGTGGGGAGGCAGAGTGCACAGAGGGTGGAGTGCGGGTGGGGGCACGGAGACTACGAGGACCGTTTCATTTACAGGTAAAAAAATTAGACATCGATGGGACAGTTTTTTTTTAGGATTTGGCACACTGGAGTGGGCTCCCCAGTGTGCTACCTAACTGTTGGGGCCTGTAGCCGACGGGGATTGGGCACCCCATCGGCACACATCATGGGGGATGTTATGCCCACGGGATTGGGCACCCTGTCGGCACACAAAGTAAGCAGGGGGGCTGAGCCGAGGGGATTGGGCACCCTCAGCATTTAACAATGGGGGTTCTTTATGCTGATGGGGAGTGGGCTCCCCCGTCAGCACACAAACAAAGCGGTGGGGGGCCAAGCTGAGGGGGATTGGGCACCCCCCTCGGCATTTAACAATGGGGGGGTATTTATGCTGACGGGGAGTGGGCTCCCCCATTGGCACATACAGAGGGACAGGGGTAATCGATGGGGGAATTGGGCACCCCTGAAGTCGGTAATTTGGCGACCACTGTGCTGCCATGTTCATAATGCGGTGAGCATGTCAAGGGAAGGCCTGCTACATCTGACAAGTTTTGCTCACATTGCAGCAGACCTTTTCTTAGCTGTGCTCACCACATTATGTATGCATGGTGTGGCGCTGGCATGCAGGCTGATTGGGGAATGAGGGCGCACCTACTGATGCATGCCCTACATTCATGGCAGCGACCCGGCGCCTCAAATCCCCTGCCACAAGATGTTGGCTGTGTAGCGCCAACATAAAAATGAACTGCAATTTAAAAGCTGTAAAGCTGAGGATCTGAATTCAGTGCTGGGGGAATTTTATGCATGAGTTATAAACAGCTCTGGTGAACAGTATGCATATCAGTTCATTTACTAGACCTCCATGTTGAGCCTAATAGATGCATAAGCAGTTCTCAAAATAAAAGACAATTCAACATATCTTCACCTGACTTCAGATCAGCAAACAATGATTTGGGGCAATTATTAAAGCTTACAGAAAAGCCAAAAAGGATGTGTCAGAACACTGTATACTGGCAAAACACCGAAACAATTGCAGTGAAAACCATTACAGCAACAAATTCGAGATTGTCACTGTAATGGTTCTGCTGTAGACTGGTGGCATTTTTGGCGGTGTTTCACCCCTATTCAAATCAACTCCTCCTTGGGTTGATTATTAAAAATCGGAGGGGGTGGAAGCCACCCACATTAGTGGGGGTGCAGCTCCCCCCCCAAAAAAAACAATGATTTTCCAGTGGGCAAAACTTCAACAGTCGAAGTTTCGCCAGTCAATGTCGAGGATTTTGACAACTTGGTTGCTAAAGCTATTTGGTGGAACCACAGAACACCATCCCCCTATCAGTCAGAATGATCTTGACAAACTTATATCAGCTAAGTGCCTGAACCTCAACACTGTGCTGGCCTTGTATGGAAAATATGGCAGGATATCCAGCTGTGTATGGCCAGTGTAGGCTGGAGGGTCTAAGATACTTGAAGCCAAATTCACCAACCACGAAAACCAGTAAAAATGGGTACTAATCTGTAATGCTCACATTTATTGAGCACACTAAAAATCACCAGGACAATCACAAAATGAACAAACAGTGGTACAGGGGCTTCATGTATGCTCTCCCTGGCAATCGTATGTGTCCAGTGGCATCTTTTAAAAAATATATGTCTAACATACCAAGCGACATCCTTGCGCTGTACCTCCACCCACTGAGGCATCCACAGCATTACCTTAACTGCCTTGAGATGTGGTATAGCTGTGAACCCATGGGAATAAATTACCTGCCATCCATGATGCCTCAATTAAGCAAGGAGGCACAGCTAAGCAGATGGTACTCTCACCATTCAGTTAGAGTGACAGTCATCCAACTGTTGTCACAGGATGGATTGGAGTCCCGGGAAATCATGTCGGTGACAAGACACCAAAACTGAAGCAGCCTATGGAGTTACTGGACTGCCAGCTAAGATGACTGGAAGCTGTAGAGCATGATCCAGTCAAGATCATGGCAAGCAGGCTCAGCCAGCACAAGCAGTGTCAACAGGAAGAACACAACACTTGAAGAAGTAAATTTAAACTGCCAGCAGCCTACAGCAACACTACAAACAACAAACCCCTTTCACTGCTTTCTACCTCAAAATGCAAATCAGTGCCCAGAACAAACAGAAGCAGCCATCCACTTCGAGAAGTAGCATCACGATGTGACTCAGGAAACTGTGGCAGCAGGCAGCATGAATATAGTGCACAGCATGGCAGCAGCTTTCCCTTTCAACCTGACTGTGTCCTCAATTCTCTGGTATAGTTCCTTAACAGCAGTAAGTGCTGTGGTTATGGCTAATTTTTCTTGTTTTCACTGCTTAGCTACACAGCACATCCTGTGGTTGTAGCATTATTGTTTTGCCCACCCCTTCCTGAGTTAGGGAACTATTTTTCTGAGCTGTGGCTTTCACTAATTTTACTTTGATGTGCCCATTTTATATACATTATATGGCATTCTGGGGGTGTTGGTTGTGCTAGGTTTACCTATGACCAGGGACTGAAGGCACTTAGCTAAACCTTGTGCCTTACTACACCCATGACCATGGAGTAAACCTAGTAAAACCAATGCCCTATTGTGCCTTATTGCTTAAACACTGAAACACATTTATGAAACTGTGCCTGATGTATTTTTTTTTTTGTGTTGTTATTTATCACTTGATATTTTACCGAGTTGATCAGTAAAATTTGAACTTGACCTATTCAAAGTCAGTGAACAACCTGGCATCTCCACAAGGCTTCAGGCACTCATGAGGAATGGCGGATATATAACACCTCTGCCATGCAAGCACAAAGTCCACCAGAGAGACCAAATCATATTACTATGCCATCAGCTTACAAAATCCACTCCTAAGTTCTAGGCAGTTATCCACTCCCTCTTTGACCCCCAACCCTGTTTCCTACTCATATTTTCAAACTAGGTATCTCACTAATTTTTGACTCACCTGAAGTTGCTTATGCTTTCAACCAGTTCGTCACTACTTGTGCTCTCTCCTTCTTGTCCCCCTACACACATTCCCTCCCTCCTTCTACTGCTTCTATTCCCCTCTCTCTTTCCTCCTCTGCCACTTTCCTTCAACTCTGTTGGGTCCACTCACCTTAAACACTATCAACTCTGACCAAAATAAAAGCCCACACCAGGCAAGGATGTTGCAAAGTTGTAAATGTATTTACTCCATAGGTTTATTAGAAAAAATGTGTTTTTAGATAAACTATGTGGAGCTGGCCTGAAATTAAGCAGTACCTTGGTGCTTGAGCCCACACTTATCAAGCATTTCTTCATTCGTGTAAGTGAAGCTGCCATTTATAAGCTGCCTCCAGATGTATCATTCGCATGTATGACATTCCCCAATTCTTCAACACTCTTAACCCATCCAAAGAGCATAGTCCTGATGATCTGGATCCTAATTCTTCTCTCTGCCCCTGCTATTGTTGAACACTAACCTCCCTCCTAAATGTTTCTTTCCAGTTTGGGACCATTCTCCAGACGTGGATGCAGGCTAAAGTTCCTCCTCTCTATAAAGGGGGTGACTCCTCTTCCCCAAGAAAGTACAGTCCCATTTCTCTTCTTCCTATCCTGGTCAAGGGGCAACAACTTGCACTCCCACCGCTTTCTTCCTCCTTTCTTGACTCCCCTTATTTAACTGTGGTTCAACGCACAGTGATTATGTTACATACTGTAGCTGGATGATGTAGGTTTGTGCTTGGATACAGAGGCCAGACCAGTAAGTAGGACAATGCTTGCAAGGTACTAGTAGTATGAAATGATTTGTGCTTAGGTTCTTCAGCATAGACATGAGCAAGTCAGTGATTATAGTACATATGAAATGGATAGTATACGCAAGGTGCTTAGATGCTTGAACTGATGAGTCACTTGTTATGACTTGATATTTTGTCCTTTCTCTGTATCCCACCATAGGAACGATGCTTAGTCCAGTACTATGAGACCCCATCCAAAAAATAATGATATCTTACGATTGTTCTGTATCCGACTGTTAGAAGAAGTCAAGTAGGATTACACCCCCGAGAGAATGAGTAGCAGTATGATCACCTCCTTCAACTCCGGAGAGTGTGACCAGTAGCATGCAGGAGAGAGGAAACCTCTGAGAATCCATGGCTACTGACCTGCCCGTCCTTCTGGGCATTCTAAAGGAGAGTAATCTTAAATAAAATTTAATTTAAATTGGCTAATCCGAACCCCAAAGTTGTAGAACCTGATCCAGAGAAACGGAGAACTGAAGAAGTAATGAATCCTGACATGTCAGGTGAACAAAGCAAGCATCCTCATAGTAAACTCCAAGTCTGAGAATCCATGTGCAGGCTGGAATGATAGTAGAGTGGAATCCATGGTCTATGAATTTGAAGGTGACGAGCTGCAGTGGTGAAGCATTTCAGCAGGTGAGGACTTCTCAGAGGAGAACCAGGAATCAAAGACTACGTGTCCATGTCCAGAGAAGGAGGACAGTCGGGTCGTGTTCCACTTGGCAAGCTTTGCAAAGGAAGGCCATGGTGATGAAGCACAGGAACTGCCATATGCTGCTTGATCGGGAAGGACGGAGCAGTAGAAACCTCCAATCCGGATAGGGGAAGCAAGTAAGTGAAGCAGGTAGATATCTTAGTGCATATAGGTAGACAAAAGTCAGATGTACTTCCAGTTGGAGGAGCGCAGTAGGTTGTAATTCAGTGAGTTAGTCGTGATGACCTCCAGGCCCTGTAAGGACGAAGCAGGTAATAAGAGCAGTAGGGTAAGAAGTGGGCCTGTACGTAGGTCAGCAGTAGTGTAGTAGTAGTAATGAATCTGCAAAATGTAGACATAGTAGCAGAGGAGTAGTATATCATAATATATGCACAGTATACAGCAAGGACCATGAGGAATTGGAAACAGCACAAAATTGAAGTATTGTCTGTGATCTTAATAGCTGCATAGGGATGAATGCATCCACATTTTGAATCCAGAATGGTTCAGTAGTTAGAATTAACTTGGTGAGAATAGTCTGATGATTCCTGAATAGTCGAACGTATGAGCCATTAATGGTGATAGCTGAAGAGGCTGAGTCAAATGAAGTAGCACTGTCATGGTCCAAGAGGCCTTGGTGCACAAATCAAGAGATTTAAAGTCTTCTGGATAAGCTCAACGACGTCCTAATAGGAGTGTAGCAGTAGTCATTCATGTGACTAAAGCGGCAAGACAGAAGCATCCAAGAATAGATGATGAATGGCTAAACAAATCCAGATGTGAGTCCATAGTAAAGGAGCTCTTAAGGCTGGCAGACACGGCTGCAGATAGATGTATAGTGGAATATGCGAACCTCCAGGCCCCGAGCTGGGCGTGGCAAGTGTAGAGCAGAAGTAGGTAAAACCCCTGGCCCAATGGGCGAAGCAGGTCATATGAGCAGGTGAATATAGTGTAGTAATGTAAGATCCAAGGGACCTATAGCCCTTAGGAGCACAGGTCATTAGAAGTGCGATGCAGTGAACCTCCGGCTCGCATGATGCGGCAGGTTGTAGAGCTGTGGTAGATAGAGTAATAGTAATGTCGAACTGCATACAATGCAGAATTAGTATTGAGTAGTATGGAATAGATTATAAATAATGTTATATATGGTAGCATACTGTTAAGCAAATTCTGTGCAGCGTAGAAATATTCTGAGGCATATACATGAGAGCAGTAGAAAGGAGTTGTAAACTGTCATTTCCTGATGATTGAAGATGGTAAGGCATGATAAGAGACCTGGGTGGATGAGTTGGCACCTTGACCTGAAGTAAAGCATCCAGACTGTAGTAGATTTATGTCTTAAGCTTAAGCTGTGAATGGAAGGCATTATGACAAAGTAGTACATCCAAAGAAGGCGAAGCATTATGACAAGAAGCATCCTGGGGAACTGAGTGAATATTCGATGTAATCCAAATTAAAAACAATTGAAGGAAGAAACGTATCATGAAAAATGGAAGTAAGTGAGGGCAGCAGGTGAGGGTTGCAAGGTCCAAGATTCGAGTAGTATGACTGAAGGTGAGGAATGACTGGTGATACAACCAATCTTGAGATTTAAAGTGAATGAAGAGCGGCAGCTAAGCCACAAAGGCTAGTATGACGGCTGGACCACACGTAGGTCAGCCGGTAAAGCAAGTAGTATGTGGCAGCTAAACCCCACGAAGGTTAGCATGGACAGCTAGACCACACATAGGTCAGCTGGTGAGGTAAGTAAAGAGGCAATGAAGCCCCATAAAGGTTAGCCAGTATGGCCTGACCACACGTAGGTCAGCTGGAAAGTAAGGAAGGAGCAAACAAAGTGAAGCATCAAGGCAAGCATCCAGGGATAGCTAAATCCTAAAACAAAATCCAAGGAAATCCATTATGGAGCACAGATGATGCAGAACGGATGGAAAAGCATGAATAGGCAAGGTGAGCTGCAGTGTCCAGGACCCGAGCAGTAGGATCGGAGATGAGATATCCTGGAGTGTGTCCAGTCTCGATAGAGAAGCCCAGATGGTCTGCAAGAAGAGTTGGAGCAGGTTCTGAGAGTGATGACGGGGTGCATGGCTGGAGTCTACAAGCGAAGGCAAGGAAGTGGCTGGGCCAGATGCAGGTAGAGTGGGTGCTGAACCCATGTGGGTCAGCTGGCAGGTACTAAGTTGAGTGTAAGTAGGTAGCGAGTAAGAAAGCTTCTTGTCACAGAGCAACAAGCCTTGCAGTGACCAGATAACAGATATGAGGCCCCATATAAGTAGTAATATGAAACGTTGAGTTGATTTAGGTGTGCTATACAGACATGTTCTAGCTGATAAGGAGGGAGGCGTAGCCTGTATGATGCTTCCATAGGACCTTAAAGGGATATGTGATAGAGTTGAGTGCATTGGCATTGTATCCAAAGAGTCCTGATTGCCTGCTGAATAATCAGTGGATGCTGGACAGCAAGGTGCGCTGAATAAAGCAGATGTGACAGTGGAAGGCCAGCCGAAGTACAGTGGAGTGATTCACTGCAGGCACACCGTAAGAACTTTATTAAGTTTTTGCATTTCAAGTAAGCTTGGATAACAAATGTCCACAATAGATACAGTGTCTTGAAGCCTGACAGTAAGGGATGTGACTGTTGTTAAGTAATAAGCATCCTACATATATACATGCAACGGAGCTCCAAACAGCTGTCCTGTGCTGTAAACTGACAGTAGATGGCTGCTTAGTGGCCCGAATACCTTGTAAATGAAAATCATGAATAATGAAAAATGTGCCAAAGTAGCGATTCCTATGGGGCTAACATGGGGGTAGAAACAACTACAATGGCTATAAAGGATATGGGAACCGTAGCTGCTGTTAGCAGTGCATGAAGCTTACGAGGGCCAGGCAGCCCTTGATGAAAATGATGGAAAACATACAGAGCAGTAAAGGTAACATGGCTGGGTGTTGCTGAGGGAGAAAGCATTGCCTGGCTAGATCAAGAAAGTCATGTGCACTTTATCCCATGGAACAAATCCCCATCCAAAAAGCAAACAGTTCGCATGTATCTGTCCAATCTCCCTACTGACTGGCTGAGCAATCGTATGCATGCTGATGCCTTCATAGTATCAAAGTAGCCTCTTACCACAGATAACCCTGAGGCTGCCATATTCATCACATCCTGCTCCCAATATGAGCATGCCCTAAGTTGCAAGGTAGACTTCCATGGCGAGGTGGAACGGTAAAAGGCAGTAAACATGCTGTATGCACAGAGGAGTGAAACACGAGTAATCTGGTGAAATCAATGCAAATTCAATGATTAGGCATCTCATGGTTGCCAAGGTCTCATAACACAAACGGCAAATAGTCAGCTACGCCCAGAACAAGAGCTGTAGGTGACCGAATGTAGGGAATATTGTGAGGTCAAGTTGCTGATGTGCAGGCGTCCCAGGTGCAGTAGAAGTCGGTGCATGGTAACAGCAACCAGTAGATCCACTGAACAAGAGAGAGCTCCAGAGTAAATGAAGAGGCATGGGGAAAGAGAGCATAACAGCAGTACAAGGGGTTCCTGGAGGAAGGGAAACAAGTGGAGAAGCAATGAACTGCGGTGCTGTGGATGGAAGTGAGGCAACCCCCTCCCCAAAAGAAGAAACAAAACAAATGGGAAGGGAGGGCAGGGAACAGAGAAGAAAACACCAACACAAAATGAGAAAAAGGTAGCAGGGAAAGGAGCGGGGGTGGGGGTGGGAGGCAGGAGCCAGCTCCAAGATGCAGCACAGAGCGAGCCCAGCAAGTGCGGCTCGTTCTAAGCAGGGCGGTGGACAGCCTGCTGGCTGAAATAGGATATGGAGGAGGACCTCTTCCCCCACTTAACCATGGGTATGCACCCTTCATTTCTTTTCTCCTTTCCAATCTAGTTTCTGCAAAAAACCCTTTACAGTCTCTTCTCTCCCCCATTTCATTGCTTCTGTTCTTAAAGGGATGGATCAGAGCCTTATCACCTCAGCTGTGTTCACTGACCTGGCTAAGGCATTTGATACAGTGGCCCATACCCTTGTCCTTTATAAGCTAAGGTGGGCAGATCTATCTGACCTGGTGGTTGGTTGGTTCTGCTAATACTTTTCTGACCAGCACCAGTCGTTCCTAATTGGTGATGCTTTATCTCCCCCCTGTCCATTAGCTCTAGTGTCATTCAGGGCTCCCTCTGCAGTCTATCTTCTCCATCTTCCTAAATGACCTGCCCTCTGTCAGTGTCTCTGTACATTCACACGTGCATGTACAACACTGTACCCTTTGCTTCTGAAGCCTGTTCCCCTTAGATGGATCTGTCACTCCAGCCAGACCCAGCTACACCTCAACCATGTCCAACACTGGTCGCATGCTAGCTAGCTTTCACTTGATGCTAAAACAAAACTTTCTGTGACTTTTGGCACTAGGCAGATGCAAGTGAGGCTTCACTAAATGCTGGTCTTCAGTATTTCTTATGGTGCTCCCCTCGAAACTGTTTATCAAGTATATTGGTGAAGTATCTTGGTGCGTAGCTGGATCCAGCCCACGCCTTCTTTACCCACATCAATGCCATTCTTAAGGGAACACTGTCCGCTTTTTAGTCTTAGTTTTGATCATGTGAGACCAGTATGCCTCCATTAACAGAAGTAGCAAAGCAACAGTTTTAACTGCCCTGATATGTGACAGGTTTTTTTTTTGTGTTTTTGTTTTACCTTTTTACTGATTTTTTATCATTAAGGGTAACCCCCCTGCAAATGGGGGTTCCCAAAAGACTTCCAGGAGCTTGCTTGAATGCTCCAAGCCTGAATGGTGTTTGGCATTTAAGCCATTTATCAGTGAGTGTTTTTAGAGCCTCTGGTACTGTCTCTTTAAGAGCTGTCTGCTTGCAGACATAATTAGTTTGTATGGGGGACTGTGTGCTTCTGAGTACCACACTGAGCTGCTGCCAATTCACTTCATTTTTGCAGTCACTAGGAGTGCAAAGGAACCTATCTGAAAGATGTAACTGTTTGCCAGAAATTATTTAGAGTAATAATGAAATTACAGTTTGTCTAACCTGCTTTCTTTGCAGTCAGAACTGTGTCTGCTAGTTCCCCATTCTAGTTTTGAACTGCTGAACTGGACCAATCAGTGTGGGGTAAGCTAGCTCTAAAATGGTGCCTTGGACGAATCAGAACTTGACTCATAATCTGAGCCAGCCACAAGAGGATTGTATGGGCAGTGACTCTGGGAGATGTAGTTTAGACTTCAGTGCCTTTTGGACCAACAGCAGCAGTCTATTGTGAGTGACAGCCAATCCAGTCAAGAACTGGGAGGAACTCAAAGGAAGTGCCCAGTTTTGTCGGTTGGAGTTTCAGTTGAGCTTTGGCAGTGAAGAAGGAAGGAGCCCTGTGCTTTTTCAGTGTGCAGTTTTAGTCAAAAAGTGTAAGGCCCAGAGTTCCGGGTCTGCAGCTTGTGTAACAGCTTGTTAGGACTGAATCTGTCCTGTGAAAAGAATCAAAGGATCTCTGAAGAGTAGAAACCAGGCTCACCCTGTAGAAGACTGGAGGAATTGCTGAAAATTGCACTCGGTCTGTCAGGAACTGAATCTGCTGTGTGCTCTTCCGGTATTGTGCAGTAATTGCGATCGGGATACAGATGCAGCCTGCCTGGTATAGTGCTTTCTTTATATGGATGTGTGAAGAGGTTTGTGTACCTCAAGTGAGCCCTGCTGACATTGAAGGACCCTATCTTATTTGGAGGTCGTGAGTACTAATTCAGGGTCGCCTCCTGTTGAATTGCCACATTAAATCCAAATGGAATTACTGTACTGTTGACTGTTTAATTCTCCTTTCTCTGTGTGAAAGGGCCCCTACCAGCTGCCACGGTTTGGACTAGCCACTAGGGCTTGGGTACCCAGGGACAGTAACTGATAGGGATAGGCCTGTGCACAGAGCCATAGGTAGATTATTAGAGTGATAGTCTAATTAACCTGATTTCCCCCTGTCCTTGTTATATCCCCCTAAATAAATCAGAGCTGCTTGTTTCAGCAAAGTTATACTGCCTGAGGTATTTGTCTATGTTAAAGTACTGTACTGTGATTGTTGCACTGTATCTCATTTCACAGGAGGTCCCAGTGCCGGAACCAGACCTGGGGTAAGTGTATACTGTGAAGGTAATTTGATATATTGTGTGGGCCACTAGTGGGAAGAAAGGGGGGTTGCAGTGTCCCAGAGGGCTGTGACCAAGTTAGTTTAACTATTGCAAACCCTGACCTCTGGGTGGAGGCACCCACCATTGGATCCAGGCCCCTCAACCTGTTAGTGGCAAATCAGGCAGGGGTAGTAGCCCCTGGGATAGCACCATCTAGGGGTTACATAAGCTTGTGATAAGCAGGCAAACCAAACAAACAGCTGCCAGAAGCCATCGGACACTCATCATAATGTACATGCTCAGGGTCTCCTTCAAAGTTAGTTTTTTTGCTCTTCCAGTGCTTGTTTAATTTTTTAGAGTGGTATCTTTTTGTTGGGCATTCAGAGAACTGCTGAACTTCCATGGTTTCCACCTGCCCAAAGCCGGTCCGAAGATTGCCATCTTCACTTCGGCTTTGGTACTTTCCTGGGCATGACACAGCTATATTTTAAGAGAGCACACACTGAGTATGTGCAACTTCTTGGCATCCACCTGACCATCAGAAACCAATCATGGTTGCAGAATCTTGGCAAAACTGAGCATTCTGCAGCTCTGTGTGCCATTGCAGCTCTGGTGTCAAGGAGAAACGACCTTGCTATGTGTGCTCTCACTTTGTTATTTTTGTTACAAAAAGGAAAGTGATTGGAAGCTAGTCTTGAGGAAGAACAGTTTCTTGCATTTGTGCAAGCTGTGCCAGTTGGTTGGGTTCCACAGATTTTGTTAGGCAGGGGAAGGGATGGAAAAGAGCATTATAAAGGCAAGCGTGGGGATGGGAGAAGGGCCTGCACTACAGTGCTGTTGTGCTGTTGTACTCAAATCTTCCACACCAAAGTTTGTGTACTTTTCTTCACTGGGTGCCTAAGCCCCAAATCTTGTCAGCAACTTTATCAAATTGTAGTTTTGGTGACTGTGGATGGCAGGGTCAGGGTGCTGCCAGCTTGCCTGATCCCCCTTCCCTCAAATCCTGTGACATACTTGATCCAATTGAACTATAGTTGGTGGGTGGCAGTGGGTGCCTGCCTAAGCCCCTTCCCAAATCTTGTGAAAGACTTTATCCAATTGCAATGTAGTTTTCATAGTAGGCAGTGGGTGGGTACCTGCCTGGCCTGCCTGAGCCCCTCCCCAAATCTTGTGAAGCACTTTATCCAACTGCAGTGTAGTTTTTGTGACAGGCAGTGGGTGCCACTGCCTGCTTAGTCTGCGTGACACCCCCCTCAAATCTTGCAAAACAAACACTTAATCTAATTGCAGTGTAGTTTTCATGACAGGCAGTGGGTGGGTGCCTGGCCTGCCTGAAGGACCTAGAGCCCCCTCATCTTGTGAAACACTATCCAATTGCAGCATCGTTTCTGTGAGAGGCAGTGGGTGCCTGGACTGCCTGAGGGAGCTGGAGTCCCCCCCCCAAAAAATAAAGTGAAACACTTTATCCAGTTGCAGCATAGTTTTCATGACAAACAGGGGGTGCCTGGCCTGCCAGATGCAGCCGGAGCCCCCCCCCCAAATCTTGTGAAACACTTTATTCAACTGCAGTGTAGTTTTTGTGACAGACTGTGGGTGCCTGCCTAGTCTGCCTGAGCCCCCTCCCAATCTTACGAAACACTTTATTCAACTGCAGTGTAGTTTTTGTGACAGACAGCGGGTGCCTGCCTGGTCTGCCTGAGCCCACTCCCCCCAATCTTGTGAAACACTTTATCCAATTACATTGTAGTTTTTTGTGAAAGGCAGTGGCTGCCTGGCCTGCCTGAGGGAGCCAGAGCCCTCTCCCCCTATCCAAATCTTCTGAAACACTTTATCCAATTGCATTGTAGTTTTTGTGACAGACAGTGACTGCCTGGCCTGCCTGAGGGACCCTGAGCCCTTCCCTCCAAAACCTTGTGAAACACTTTATCCAGTTGCAGTGTAGTTTTTGTGACAAGCAGTGGGTGCCTGCAAGCCTCTTTTTTTTAAAGGCATTATATGATTGCAGTAAGCTGCCTATAACTGCCATAAAGATGACACAAGGATGTCCTGAAAGGGAAGCAGGGAGGACTGGGAGATGAGGAGGAGCAGGAAAACATTCCACTATGGTACCTGTCCTGACAGCAAGCAGCAGTTCTGCAATTATCAGTCATAGTCATGTGACCCATGGTGGGGATGATGTACATGGTAAGGATGTTAGAGGGAGAAGAACAGAGACAGGGAGTGGTGTTGGTGCTGCTGGCGGTGGTGGTGGGTCTGAGACTGAGAAACATACTAGGGCAGGTTATAGAATAGTGTGTCCAAAGAAATCATGGGGATTTGCTGGTCAGCAGAAGTCAGCTGGTTCTATGCCCACTGTAAGCAGGAGCTTTCCCATTCAGTCAGAGTCAGTATCCAGTGGTGCATTTGGAGGTGCTGAAACCAGCCAGAGCAAAGCAGAAACACACAGATCTTCTACCTCTCATGGTCTTCCTCCTCCTCCTCCAAGTACTTTGCTTTCCCTTACTACCCATGGTGGTGATGTAATGCCCAGGGATCTTCCATCCCATTCCGAAGATGTACAGGCAAGTCCTCTACCTGTGCATCTTGTGCGAACCACATGACAGCAGCTGGCAGTGTCAAGTAGGATGCCAACTCAGCAACCAGCATACCTGCACAGTGGTGAGCACCATGGGCAATTTCCTGTCTACCACAACCGACTTGAGGCACTATATGATGTTCTATCTCAGAGTGTACCCGCAGGTCCCAATCAGGGAGTGAGTCTGGGTCTGACACTAATTTATCCTGTCACCTGAGGATAAAGAATTGTTCAGTGTACATGGATGTGGTGCTGCGTATGGTATACCAACCCCTCTTTTTTATAAAAGCAAGCCAGTAGCATGTGCACAACCAGCACAGCCATTTGCAGTGGAGGAGACTGCAACAGAGGAAGAGGATATGGAAGTGGAGGTGCCACAGGAGGGAGAGATGCTGATGATTCAGAAGGAGAAAAGCACAAGCACAGAAAAAGGAGGTAGCAGGAAAAGGGCATGGGAAGGGTGAAGCATAAGGGGAGAGCGAGGTGGAGACGGGTGGGGAAGGAGAAGTTGCAGAGAAGAAGCATGGAGCACTGGAGGAGGAAGCAGGAGAAAGAGAAGAGGAAGTGGAAGTTGAAAGTATGTTGTCAATTATAACAAACTCTTCTAAAGAGGACTATGATTCTGAGGCATGGAGGCCACCACCACCACCAATATGGGAGGACAAAAGTGAGTAAGTAGGAGAAGCAATGAAGAAGAGAAGAGAAGAGAAAAGAACAAAAGCAACTTGATGAAGCCGGGAAATCCAAATCCCAGGCCAAGTTCCCAGTCCCACCTGATAAATGTGGTACTAATGCTGCTGCTGCTGCTTCTGGTGATCATGTCGAGCAGCAAATTCATTCCTCCCCCATGACCTGGAAAAAGAAATCTCACAGTGGGCCCTTAATCTGGTGGTCATATAGATAAGAATGCCAAGAGATGTTCCACTCTATAGGAGTATTTTGGGGATGACCCAACAAATCCACTGAGAGCATCCTGCAATGGGAGTAAGAAAAGGATCATCCACATGGACACTTGGTACCAGTGTTCTGGCTGATCATCTAAAGCGTGAACACGCCATCTTGCTAACTGACACATCCATTAACAATCCACATACAGATCAGACTCAGCCACATCAGCAGCCAGGTATGGATGGTGGGAGCAGATGGTTTATTCAGATTATGCAGTCCCTATGGCAGCAGCAGTCAAAGTCAACTGTCACTAGTGGCACTCCTTCCAGAACACCAGTCCAACCAACACTACCACCTCCAGCACCTTCACTAGGCAGTGATGATAGCAGTAGTACACACAGTAACAGTACCAGTGCTACAGAATTTATTGCCACCAAACAAACCACACTCCAGGAGTCATTACATGCCTGCATAAAAATGTCACCTACTCATTCAGCTTCTGTGCAAATTCCTCAATTGATTGGTGAGGTGATGGCACTAGATCTGCAGCCTTTCTCCATGGTGGAAGACATTGGCTTTTAGAGACTGTTATGTGAGCTGAAACCCATATACAGCATTCCACCATACTCATGTTTTCTCGGCATGTTACCCCTGAAATGTATGAAGTTATGCTCATGCAGACGGTGATCCTTCTGAAGCAGAAAGAGGGGCAATACGTGCATTTCACTAGTGACATCCGAAACAGTACTGCAAACCAAAGCTTCCTGAGTCTCACTGCTCATTGGATTGTATCACGCACCAGAAGCACTACTGCTGCCCCACATCCACCACTAACATCAGCCCCTGCAGGAGTTGTGTTGCAGACAGCCACACAGAGGAACACTGCTATAGGGAGTGCCATACTTAATGTGTCAATAATGGAAGGGAAACACGGTGAGGAGAACATTCTGTGCTTCATTTGTTTTGGGTTTAGGTTGTTTTATTTCTGGTCCAGGGTGAGCTTTGTTGTTAAGTTGTACTTTTTAGGATTGTGTGGATGGTTTAATTTGCTATCATGTACTTAGCAGTAGCCAGGCCTTTTTCAGTTTACTCTGGGCAGCAGCTGCGAGAGTGGCGTCCCTTTGATGGGTACCCTTGTACTGTGCCTGCGGTGGTCATTAACCACTGCAAGGGGGCTGGTGATCCTCTGAAGGTGCTACTTAAAAAGTAGACCTGCTCCACAGGTAGATAGGGGTATCAATCAGGACTGTGGTATCTAGGAGGTGGCCAGAGAGTAGACCTTCTCAGAAGAGAGGTTCACCCAGCCTAATACCTGTTCCCTGGGCTTCTGACTTTTCCAGTCAGCAGGTGGCCATTGGGACCAGCCAACTCAGCTCATCCTCATTAAGCAGTTCTGTGAAATGCCAGTTCTCTTAGGAAACAGGACCATCCATTGAAGATTCCTCGGCAGACTTAGTATGCATCATGGAGACCTGGTTGAAGCATGACGCAGGCTCTGTGCTTGAGGCATCCATTTCACTGGGTTTCTACATGGTATACTGCCCTAGAAGGGAGTACGGGGGGGGGTAGAGTGGCCATCTGCTTTAGATTCACTTTGAGACTGATGCCATATCCCTTGGTAGATACTAGATGATTTGAATGCATGGCTGTTAAGGGTGGGGTAGAGTACAAGGAGCAGGATTGTGCTTGTTTACTGTCCTTCTGAAGGTGGGTACAAATTCCTGCAGGAACTGAAGACTTTCATGGCTGATCTGGTATGCTGAAGACTAAGGGAGTGAAGGTTGGAACATTGTTGGAGGAAGTCCCACTAGGTTGAGAATAGATTGGCAATGGCGGCTCACTTCAGTGAGTATCAGCAGGCAATCACTCTGAAACAGTTAGTGTTCCTGTCATGAGTGATTGCTGCTGAAGGAACCAGTTAGCTCAGCTCTTCTGCACTGTAGACAGACTATTAAATCCAGTCTGTCTCTAGTCCAGCAGAACCTTTTCTGTTAACATATGCAACAAGGAGTTTAACTTGTTCTTTCTAGATAAAGTGTCCTCTGGGCTGGAATATCCTCCACCAGTCCTTTATTAACTGACAGTATCCAAACTCTGTCAGATAGAGGCACTCAATTTCTATGGGAAGAGTTACAGCTGGTTGGACTGTATGTCATTTCTTAGATGGTGTATAGTGTGCATCTAATCTCCTGGCATTGGAACCTGGACTGATCCAGCTTCTTTTAGAGTACTGGGATTCACGCTGTCCAGTTGTGGCAGGGATCATGTTCCCTTGGGGAGGGTGTCTTCCCATCTGCCATTAAAAGGGTGGTGGTGAGGCTCCTCCATAAGAAACCTTCCCCTCGCTGGCCCGCCGGTGCAGCAGTTGGATTTATGCTTGCGACGCTGGTGACCTGGGTTCGGGAACGGACTCAGGTCGCTGGAGGGCCAGCCGGGGGAGAAGGATCGAGCATCTTACGACTGCTCTCCTTCTCCGGGGGGAGGGTGTGGGGAGTCGCTGATGCACGGGGGACTCCTGGTGGAGACCAGGAGAACCACAAGCATTCGGGCCACAGCATCATGAAGGGGGCCGGATGGACGCAGGTGTCATTGCACGCTCCTGCCCTCTTTAAAGGGGAAAAAAAAAAACAGCCTACCTCCTGATGCCTCTATGATGCCCGTCCCTCAGGCTGCCGTAGGCTTCTCCAAACAAGCACGGCTCCCACCCTATCCCGTTGTTCGTGGCACCTTAAGAGGCCTTGGGTGTCACATCCCCGCCCTGGGGGGTAAGCCAGGGGGTACCGGGAGTATGGCAATAATGGAGGGTGCGCAGCAGGGGATCTGTGACCGTGGTGGATACCCTGGTGCAGAGGAGGGGGCGCAAAAAGTATAAATGGAAAAGAAAAAAAAAAAAAAAGAAACCTTCCCTCCTCCTCCTACCCTGTCCTTCCATCCTTGGCTCTCCACATTCTAATTACTCCTATATACCCCAGCTTTCCATATTGATGCAGGGCCTACATCCTTCGTACTTTGCTAGTGCCTCTGGCATTGTTCCTTGAGCAGAGACCATTCTCCCAAAGTGCCTAAGACAGAAATTCTCTAGGACTTCTTTTATACACTGGTATCTTCACTCCTCCTACCCATCCTCCCAACAACTCCTCCTCTTACCTTTCCTTAGTCCTGCTTTGCCCCTAGGATTATCTTACCTGTTAATGTCAACACAGAACAATAACTTTTATGAGATCCTTCCTCTGTTCCCTTGGTTTACCACTAGTGTATAATAATGCACCCTAAGCTGGAGGACCCTGTGTCTAACCTGTGTCCCTACATTATTTAGGGCAGAGTTACCTGTGGTCCTACAGCCTACCTACAGATGATCCTGCATGCAGACACTGTCCTTGTTTGTTCTTACCCTCAGAGTCAGTCACGCACTATGCCGTTTGGACCTGCAAGATTTAAATACTGGATTGCTAAAACTAAATTTCCTCTAGCAGAACCAGACCTATACCTGCCCAGATTTCCTCCCTTCTGGTGACTCCCCTTAACCCTGCACCAACACAAAAGAGTAAAAAAATTGTGCAGCCCAATAACAGCACACCCTCATAGAAACATAGCATTTGCTGGCAGATAAGGACTGCTTGGCCCACCCAGTCTGCTCATTTCCCTACCTAATGGATAAGCTGCAGATCCTAGTTAACCAGCAGCCTACTTCTTCCTACCCCCACCCCCTAGAATTGCCTTATGACTGTCCCATGCATGCTTGAATTCCACCACTGTTTTTGACTCCACAACCTCCTCCGGAAGGCCGTTCCATGCATCCACAACCCTCTCTGTGAAAAAATACTTCCTTAAATTACCCCTCCTTGCCTTAATGCAGCTATGATTGTTCTCTAGAAATACACATACTGATGTTTCTTTTTAAAATGATTTGCCTTGTGAGGATTAATTAATTGGATTACAGACTACCTTGATGGGACTTTAAGTGTACTGAAATTAAATGATGTGATGCCTCTTGTCTGCAGGCTACACCATCTATGAATCTGGCCAAATAAAATAATCCTTGATGGACTCTAATTCAACCATTGTGGGAATCTCCTTAATGTTTTGTAGCAGTTGTTGCACTTTATTAATAACCCTTTTTTTATCCTAGCTCCTGCAGTCCTTGTTGCCGGCTGCTTAGGGGCCACCACACATCCCAGAGGTCAAATAAGTGGAATGTACGCTGTGTGCTTCCCCCTTCTGAGAACTGTGACCTAAACCCCTGGCTGGCCACGGAGGACAAATGTGTGATGTACAGAGAATAATGCATACGCAGGTGTATGTGATATGCAGTGTTTTTACACACCCAAGGTATGTGATAATACAGTATATAAACCTCGAGAACGAAGCACGAGAGGTTTACACATTATCACACATTGAGGGTGTGTAAAAAAAATGCACATCACACACCTGAACATGCTTTATTTTTAAGCAATATACCTTGAGAGGGTGTGGATAAATCCTGGCATCACCCACGCCCTTGAGAGGGATATTGCTATTATACAACTGGTGACAGACAGAGTGAAAACATTTTTGTTTGAAAGCATTTATTTATTTTTTTGTTTTTAATGCATTTGGGAAGCATATGCTTCTGCTGAACAAAATAGTTATAAAATGGAGGTGCAAACTTAGACGCAGAACAGTGCCCACATCGCATGGGTTTCAGCTTGTGCCGTGTACGGTGACTTGAGGCTCAGGTACAGGTACATTTTGGGGGTCATTTTGTGCCGTTAGATTGTCTGTTTCTGTGTGTAGAATACATCTTTCTGTGTGCCTCAAGAGCAAACCACCACACCAGGTGTGGGTAAATCCTGCCATCACCTGCAGCCGCTTGTGGTATATTGCTTAAATAACTGGTATGTCCAGACTCGGTAATTGAGTGCCATGCGAAGGTCAGAAACTGTCACTTTAAATAAAGAAATGACTCTGCTGTGCTAGAAAACCATCTCAGGAAACCTCAGATTGTTTTATTGGCTTAGGATCGCACTCACAGTGAGGCACAAGACGGCTAAAGCCTTTATCTACTTAGAGTGAGGTCTTGACGGGTTGATAAGGCTTTTTGCTCAGTTGAGACAGCTTTTTACAACTTTAAAAAACGAGTTGATAGTGATGGTCAACAATTATTATAAGACCTTATCAAATCACAGCCGGAAATAAAAGTTCTCAAACTGTGGATTTTCATGGATTCTGCTTTGAAGTAAAAGTGTAACACGCTAACAGTGCAAACTGCAAAACCTAACCTGAAACCAAAAGCTTGAGTCCATAAGGTTACCACCTTTTAAGAAGCATAAAGTGGGACGTTTCTTACTGAAACATGATTTATCATGGTACAATATGTAACCTCAACCAATGCAGCATACTTGTTTTCTTTAAATAATCAGAATTAAGACTAAGTATTGTAGTTTTTTAGTTGTTCCTAGTGTTTCTTATCATTTTATGGTATTTTAGTTAAGGTATTATAGTTTTTTGCAACATTTAGAGGAAAGTCAGAAAATATTTCCTTCTTCTAAAAGGTCAGGACATAGTATTTTTCTTTTTTTTTCATAATTCTTTTATTTTGAATTTTCATTCAAACAAGATACAAAAAATAACATTCTACATCACACTATGAGTTACACAGTTTACATAAGAAAACAATAGGAAAGACAGAAACAAGAAAAATAAAAACATGCAGTGTTAATTAAATAAATACAAAATAACTGTTAGCACCCTTTGCAAACTGTGTGAGAGGCCTCTCGGCACCATGCAATTCTGCTTAAAGTTGGACCAGCATAACGTTCTGTGGTGATTTGCATATGCAGCCCATGATGCTTTGCATTGTGGGGGCATATGTGATTTTGTATTTTCTTGAAACTTGGCTTCCCAGCCAAATGCCCTTTGGGGTAACCCTCGTCTCAGTGTTTGTGCACAGAGGTTCTTTGTCTTCAAAATAACACATGCCCCCACAATGCAAAGCATCATGGGCTGCATATGCAAATCACCACAGAATATTATGCTGGTTCAACTTTGAACAGAAATGCATGGTGCCAAAAGGCCTCTCACACAGTTTGCAAAGGGTGCCAACAGAAGACATAGACACGTGTTTCGTCCTATCAGGACTCATCAGTATGCCTCATCTGACACCCCAGTGGAATGAACCAGCTACCCTAAGATGGTATATCTGGGTTATGTTGTGGTGAACCCAATTAAAATAAAAAACAATTTAAAAGACAAAGAACCTCTGTGCGCAAACACTGAGGCAAGGGTTGCCCCAAAGGACATTTGGCCGGGAAGCCAAGTTTCAAAGAAATACAAAATAACATATGCCCTGGGGTGTCAAACAGATGAGGCATACTGATGAGTTCTGGTAGGATGAAACACGTGTCTATGTCTTCTGTTGGCACCCTCTGCAAACTGTGTGAGAGGCCTTTCCGCACCATGCCTTTCTGATTTGCATATGTAGCCCATGATGCTTTGCATTGTGGGTGGCTTGCGGTTGGGAGCTGCTGCTGACATGGGGCTGCAGGGTGGCGGAGCTCAGTGGGCGGGTGAGGAGGGGGTACCACTGGACCTCTAGGGATCTTATTTATGTTTGCCCGCGATCAGGCAGGGGTTCAGGTCCACTGGACCACCAGGGTGTGTTATACTACAGGCCCGCAATCGGGCAGAGGATAGCGGTCCACTGGACCACCAGGGTTATTTATAACTATGCCCGCAATCTAGCGAGGGCGGGGCACGACGCCCGGACTGTGTCACGGGAGGTCGGATGAATGCCCACAGCAGGCAGCCGCTGTGTTGTGCCCAGCAATATGGCAACCCGCCTGTGGATATCCCCTGACTTGTTCCTGGTTTTGACGAGCAGATCATTTGCGCCCCCCCATGCGGTGCAAGGCGGGTTTGTGCCTGCATATGCGCCACACATTCCGGGCTGAATATCAGGTTGCACCGCATATGCATGGTCATGCCCCCTGCACTTGCGTCGCATACATTACTGTTGCACCCCGGCACATCAGAGATTGCGTGGAGCAACCTACCCCTTTGAATATTGGGCCAGAGTGCATCCGTGGGTTGCGCATGGCGCAAAACTGTTGCTCCATGCGCATCCCCTTTGAATATCCCACCCTTAGTTTCCTGTGATCTGAACCTACAGTCATACCCTCAATAGCTTGATTATTTACTAACATACTAACATACTAAAATGCCAGCAGAATAGGCCTAATGGTCTTTCATGTCTGTTTGTTTGGTCAGCCCCCACCCTGGGAGCCGACCTTGCTGCCCCCCTTGTCTTCTCTGGCTTCTCCCTTCCCAGTTCTGGATATTGTCGCTGCACTGGATTTTGCTTCCAGAACCCTTCCCCTGTAACTGTCCCACCCCCTCTTGAACCCCTCCACCATCTCTGCCTCCACCAGCCCCCTGGGCAGCGCATTCCATGGCTCCACCACCCTCTCAGTGAAGTAGCACCTCCTCCTTTCTCTCCTGAATCTTCCCCCTCCAGCTTCCACCCATGCCCTCTATTTCTTATAATCTGAAGGAAAGGTTCAAGCATTAATACAAATAAGGTAGGGGAGAGGGGGCAGCCTTGGCACACACCATTTAACATATCAAAAGATCCATTAAATATTAATTTGAAATTGTACTAATCTTTTTCTATATAATTTTTCGATTAAGGTTATTAGTTCTTAAAAAAGTCCTATCTTAGACATAATATAATACATATAATTCCTATTTTAAGCTTTAGTAACATCAACAGAGACAGCATAATAGGTGTCCTTTTGATAAAGAGGGTTAGAATTTAATAGGTGTATAAGTGCTTGAATTTTCCGGTTGGCTTGGTATAGTGTTCTGCCTTTCATAAATCCATATTGATTCTGATGCATGTAAAAAGGTAGATGGTGTTGCATCTGGTTATTAATTAGTTTAGCAAGTAATTTTAACCCACATTTAAGAGGGCTAGGGGTCTATAACATTCTGTGGAATCAGAAGGTTTATCCTCTTTTAATAACAAAATCACTTTAGCCATCTGCATCGGGGGAAGGGGGATTTCATAGTCTGGGTTATTCATCAAAAGTTTGTTTATCATTTTTTATGTTGGCTTGCCGCGCTTGCGCGGCAGTCAACATATTGGGAGAGTGGAGATTTGGAGGCGCAGCTGCTGCTGGGCGAATGCAGGGCACGCATCAGTAGGTGTGTCCCTCATTCCCCAATAAGCTAGCATGCTAGTGCTGACACCAACATTATGTAAAGTGGACAAAACTTCTAAACAATGTGCCGCTGCAATCGGAGACAAGCTCGTCATACAGTGGCACTTTGTTTACAAGTTACATCCACTTTACATAATGTGCCATTCCCCCCCCAGTACAGAGTACCACACTGGGAGCCCACTCCAGCGTGACAACTGATGCCATGGCCGACGGGGGTGCCCAATCCCCCATCAGCTCCACTGTCCCCCCCCAGTACAGGCTGCCACGCTGGGAGCCCACCCCAGCGTGGCAACTGATGCCATTGCCGACGAGGGTGCCCAATCCCCGTCGGCTCCACGCCCCCACCAGATTCTTCTGCCACGCTGGGAGCCCACCCCAGCATGGCAATGTCCCGTCAATTTAAAAAAAAACTTGTAAATTGAAATGGTCCCAATGCAGTTTTCCTGCCCCCCCACAACCCACACCCACCCACTGTGCACCCTGCCTCCCACACACCCTCACCCCATACTACCTCCGGAGTCCAGCGAGACAATCTGCGGTGGACTGGAACACGCCTGCACTCTTCAAAAGTCAATCAGAAACGAGAGGAAATGCTGGTAAGCTGTATAATGGGCTAGATAGGGTTTTTCAACTTTGTTGCATATCTCAGGCATTTTTGAATTTTGCACCAAATTTTCAACATGGGTTTTGGGACCCCTTCTCAGAATGCTGTCACTGTCATGGCGTTATTTGGGCAGGTGATTTTGCAGTCACTCGCAAAATCACCTTTTGGGACTGATTAATGAAATGACACTGCCAGTGTTCATAAGGTGCGGGCTCAAGAAGCTTCATATTTGAAAATTTGATGGAAAAATTCAAAATGACTGTTTTTACGAGCAGCATTGCACAGTTCCTATGCACGCATAAGTTCGTGAATTTTCAATATTTTCACTCCAGATTTTCAACATTGCCATTTTACCACACCTTCTTGTGAGTAGTACAGCTTTCATTTTTCACATCTCACCCAAAACGTGTTTCTGCCCATGTAGCGCACAACGGCACAGTCGGTGTGTGAAATCAATGTACGGGACAAATTAAGAAAATCACAGTGACACTGTTCATGAGCAGATGTCTTAAAATGGCTATGTTGAAAATTTGGTGAAAAAATTCAAAAAAATGACCATTTTATGAGTGTGCGTTGCGCAGTTCCTACGCACGCTCGTCAGTTCGCTAATTTTCAATATTTTCACTCCAGATTTTCAACATTGCCATTTCACCACACCTCCTTATGAGCAGTACAGCTTTCATTTTTCACATCTTGCCCAAAATGTGTTTCCACTACGTAGCGCACAATGGCGCAGTCGATGTGCGAAATCAATGTATGGCACACATTAAGAAAATCACAGTGACACTGTTCATGAGCAGAGGTCTTAAAATGGCTATGTTGAAAATTTGGTAAAAAAATTCCTAAAATTGACTATTTTACGAGTGTGCATTGCGCAGTTCCTATGCATGCTCGTAAGTTCGTGAATTTAATATTTTCACTCCAGATTTTCAACTTTGCCATTTTATTACATTTCGTTATGAACAGTAGAGCTGCCATTTTTCATATGTCACCCAAAATGTGTTTTCGCACATGTAGCACACAATGGTGCTGTTGGTGTAAAGCAATGTTTGGGACAGATTACGAAAATCACAGTTACACTGTTCATGAGCAGAGTTCTTAAAATGGCTATGTTGAAAATTTGTGACAAAAGTCCACAAATGACTGTGTTATGGAGGAGCATTGCGCAGTTTCCACGCACACTCATAAGTTCATGACTTTGTAATATTTTCAGTCCAGATTTTCACCAGTGGCATTTTTCCACACTGCCTTATGAACAGTACAGCTGTCATTTTTCACAACATGGCCGAAGTGTGTTTTCATACTTTCAGCGCAGAGATGCGTGGTCGCTGTGGGAAATCATTGTTCGGGACAGATAAAGAAAATCACAGTGACACTGTTCATGATCGGAGGCACCAAAATGCCTGACTTGACAATCTGCTGTAAAAAATCCCCAACCTAATTATATTACGGGTGTGCGTTGCACAGTTTCTATGTACGCTCATGACTTCACCAGTTTTTTCAATATTTTTACTGCAGATTTGCAACATTGCCATTTTTTACACCTCCCCATGAACAGTACAGCTGTCATTTTTTACATCCTATTTGGAATGTTTTTGCACCTGTGGTGCTAAATGCCATAGTCGCTGTGTATAAGCAGCTTTTGGCTAACACACTGATATTGCCGCTGTTCATGAGGTGGGGTCACAAAAAAACATGTTGAACATTTGGAGTGAAAATACCAACGAATGCCTGAGGTATTATGGTTTTTAACCATAACACCCAACCCTGTAGAGAATGACAGGCATCAGGGGTGTGACTTGGGATTCTTGCCTGTAATGCTCATACCATTCCACACCCCGCAGCCAGTGAGAGGCATTGAGGTATGCCTTGGACTCTTCGGCCCCAAAGTTCACCACATTCTCCTCTATCGCACCCATCTCACCGTATTTCCTAATGGAATGGGGTGCGCATAAGGGCCAAAGACCCCAAGGAACACCGTGACACTTGTCAGTGTCTGCAGGGTGGAGTGTGGTGAAATGGCGTGGCCGTTATGCCTGACGGCCCAAAGGCACACCCCAATGCCTGTCACTCTCTGCAGGGTGGTGGTGGGGTGGGCTTCAGTACAGTACTTCACTGCCATTCCTATTACAGCTGCTCTGTAACCTCTACACTACCACTGCCAATGCCAGCAAGCCAACATTCAGCATTGACAAATGCTTGTTGTATCCAGGGAGCACTTTCTTTCCAAAAGCATTGTAGAAATTCGTTTGTGAGGCCATCCAGTCCAGGTGATTTCTCTCTAGGTAATGCATTTATCATAGATTCATATTTATTATTTCCTGTTGTGTAATATTTAGATATTCAAAGGAGTATTTGTTTATGTTAATTTTTGCCCAAAGGACCGGTAGTATGTTTCATGTTTTTTGGCCTGACACAGCTGCCCACATCAGGACTGTCCTGCAAAAATCAGGACAGGTGGTGACCCTGTGAGACTGTGATACATAGACTTTGTCTTATCTTTATCCCACTTCTCTCTGGAAAAGTCAACGGCCCTAGAAACAAACAGGCCCCATCACTAGGTGAGGGTTTCAAGAGGTGGAAGGCGTTCAAGGCGGAGAGTCCAGATGTGCCTCGTCCAGAGGAGGAGGAGATGGGATCAGAGGCGGAGCTCTGGGAGGGGATATCTCGAAAATCCTCGTTGACTACGGCAGAGATAAAGCGGCTCCGAAGCGGAGCTCCTGGATTTGGTGAGGCGGAACGCCGTGTTGAAGCATTATTGAGGGCAGAGCTGTTGGCCGAGTGGAGGTGGGGCCGGCTCGTTTGTGCCCAGTGACTGACAGTGTGCGACGCCCCGGAGGCAGGGTTCAGCTGGCTCAGTCGTTGACAACATAGGCTGGCAGAGGGAGAGCAATTAGGAAGGGGACAGACCAGTTGGGTATCAGTTCTGCTGCTGCTTTTACTACTATCTACTTAGAACCAGACGCAGGGAGATATCACCATGACTAGCAACAAATATGATGCGATTGTGATTGGAGGAGGCATCTCAGGTCAGTGACAAAAGGACAAGGTGCTTTTTGCACCTAGAAAACAACATAACTGGGTGGCTGTTATTTACTAGTAAATTATATTCTGATCTGGCGGAGGCGCTTGGACACTGTAAGACACATTAATGCGTTCTGTTTATATGTGCTGAAGATGCCTGTCTCCATATTTTGCTTTGAACGATGCAGCAGTGCGAATGATTTTTACTTGTATTTGTCATTTGGGGACTCCAATTAGCGACTCTCTTGGCACAAGATGCAGTTTTTGTTTTTCAACTTACGTTTCAGTTAACAAGTATAGACATGCATGCCATTATTCTGCATGAATGTCATATCTGTGTGTAATCTAATGGTTCATGCAATCAAGTAATTGTTATGGCAAGACACAATGCATCTGACAATATACAGTGTATGTGAGCAGCTCCGAGTCTGACGTTTGTACAACAAGCAACATTTACAAGTATAAATGCTGACGAGACACAGGTTGTATTGCGAGTTGGCATATTTGTCATATTTGCAACAATGTATTCCGCAGCATTTTTTAATGATAAGGAAGACGACCAGTGTTGTGACTTTTATTTATTTTTTTTATTTATTCTACTTTTTGCCCCTCACTCCAGGCCGTCAGAGTTTCTATCCTGGTCATGATGCCCCCATGGCTTCCACCTCTTGTAGTGCCACTCGCTCTCCCGGTCACCCCTGGCATACCCCCCCAAGGGGTGGGGTCCCGGCACCACAGCAGAGACCTGCGCCAGGATATCATAACCGGTTGGGAGAGCACTTGGCCAGGAAGCTAATTGAAGCCCAAGGGCAGGACTTCATAAAGGCGACACCCAGAGTGGGGATTTTATCCCTGTAGGCTGGGGCGGGGAGCATGCAATGACATCAGCATTTTTCCCGCCCCAGTGCCCCTTGACCTTACATTGGTGTGACAGGGTGGCTAACCCAGCCTCCGCTATATGTTGCTCATGCACCGAGTGTAGAACCCCCCTCCCCCCGGAGAAGGAGAGCAGTCCTTAGGACGGTCAGTCCTTCTCCGCCCGGTCGGCCCTCCGATGACCCAGGCTCGTTCCCGAACCTGGGTCACCAGTGTCGCAAGCAGAAATCCCAGCTGTGTTGTGACTTTTAGAAAATTAAGCAGCATGCCGTCCCAGCATTTTGTTGTCACTTGCGCTTGAAACATAGAGACACAGACTTTGATGGCAGGTAAGGACCGCTTGGCCCACCTAGTCTGCTAATTTCCCTGCATATTGGATAAGCAGCAGATCCTAGTTAACCAGCAGCCTACTTCTTCCTACCCCCCCACCAGAATTGCCTTATGTCTGTCCCATGCATTCTTGAATTCCCACACTGTTTTTAACCCCACAACCTCCTCAGGAAGGCTGTTCCATGCATTCACCACCCTCTCTGTGAAAAAATACTTCCTCACATTGCCCCTGAGCCCTCCCCCTCTATCTTCAAATTGTATCCCCTTTTTTGAACATTTTTTTTTCTGAAAGATGCTACCTTCTTGGACTTTGTTGATTCACTTGAGGTACTTGAAAGTTTCTATCATGTTCCCCCTCTCTCTCTCCTTTCCTCAAGGGTATACATATTAAGCTGTTTTAGTCTGTCTTTGTATAGCTTCTGTTGCAGACCCAACACCATTTTGGTTGCCCTCCTCTGGACTGCCTCCATCCTGTCTATGTCCTTGCAGAGATGGGGTCTCCAGAACTGCACGCAGTACTCCAGATGGGGTCTCACCAACTGTCTGTACAGAGGGATAACAACTTCATATTTTGTACTAGGGATGCCTCTCCCTATGCATCCCAGTATCCCCCCAGCCATCCTTACTGCCTTGTCACATTGTTTGCTTACCTTTAGATCATCTGATATGACTACCCCAGGTCCCTTTCCATGTGTGTTGTTGTTAATACCCCCCATTGTGTGCTCTTCCCCTTGGTTTATGTTTCCCAAGTGCATTACTTTGCACTTCTTTGCATTGAATCTAACCTGCCATGTTTTTGACCATTCCTCCAACCAAGATTGTGCTATGGAAACATACTGGGCATTGATATTGTCTTGATTTCGATCTTTAAATTCCTGAAAGGGGTTAAAATGTCAGACAAAATTGAGCTGTTCGTTATGCATAAAGATGGAATGACAAGGGAATGATGGAATCATGTGGGAGCTGCAAGGCATTTTCCATCCTGGTCCATGGCCAGAAGGAAGTCATCTATTTATTCATTTATTAAAATGCTTCACCAGGAAGGCACACTGAACAACAAGTTGCTCATCTCCTGGTGTGACGGGGTACGACCTGGGTGGGGGTACATATGGATGTGACGTAAAACCTACAGTTAATATTAACATACCCGTCAAATATACATTCACTTAATTTGTAGAATGACACATATAGTTACATCTGTAGGTTGTCATACAATTACCATTTAACATGACTGTGGATTATACAAACATTTACATTTAGTGTACACATTTAATTGCATATCTAGAAAGACACATTCAAATGCTTTTATAGAAAGAATTCAGTTAACAATTTAAAATGACTGAAGATAGTACCAGGCTAATGCAAGCTGGAGGCAACCTAGACTAGGCAAAAGAGCGTGAGAAGTTAGTGCAAATGTACTAAAACCTAATTTAAGTGCAGGGTGGAAGAGAGGGGGGCAGAATGAAGGTGGGGTGAGATGAGACAGGGAAGGACAAGTCAAGCCAAGTGCTAACCCCTCCAGGATGCAGAGAACCCCGCAAGGGGCAGAGTGAGGTGGTGACTTGGAAGGGGAAGGCAGGGAAAGAAAGGGGAATGTTAGGTTTAGAAGGGGTGTGTAGATAAGGTGATGCTGAGAAAAGGGAAGGACAAAGCTTTGCCGAAAATCTTGGCTTCTCCAGGATGCTGATAACCCTGCCAGAGGTTAGGTTCAAATGAGAATAATAATAATAATTGGATAGAAAAGAATAGCGGGGAAGGAGGAGGGAAGGGAAAAGACTTGCCCCATACTAAACTCTTCCAGGATGCTGAGAACCCTGCCGGAGGGGCTAGAGTAGGCATGGGCAAGTTGATAATGTGGGCAGATGAAGGGGAGAGGAAGAAGCAAGGGGGTAAGAGGTAGTAGCAGAGTGAGAGTGGTAAGTAACTGGTTCATAAGGGGGAGAGAGGATTTGAATTGGATGGAGAAGGGCAGTAGAGCAGGCTCATAGTGGAGCTATTTAGGGGGTTAAAACAGGAGCAGCTAAAGGAGAGGAAATTATGTAAGGCAGAGGCAAGGGAGAAGGAGGAGGTGGAGTGTCATATTTTGGGGGTAGGTAGTTCCAGAATTTAGGGAAGTTATGAGTGAAGCCTGACTGGCTGATGAGGGTGGTTCTGCGGTGGACCAGCAGAGTGTGGGAGTCTGTGTATCAGAGGGAGTGGGAGGGAGAAGGGGGGGGCAGAGAGGGAGCATGAGCGGTAGGGGGGAAATTCTCTTAGCCAGAATTTAGAGGTGAGTTTGGTACAATGAGCGAGGCATCTATTTGCAAGTGAGGGAAAGGACAAGGCATGGTAGAGGTTGCAATGATGAGTGAGAGATGGAGCATCAAGGGCAAAGCAACAGAAGGAGTTGTAAAGGGTGTACAATCTGGTTAGGGAGGATCTGGGAGCAGCACCCTAGACAACATCACAGTAGTCAAAAGTAGGTAGTGTCATCTTCTGGACTAGTTCACGCCGTGCCATAGGAGGGATGCAACAATGGTTCCTAAATAAGGTGCCAAGCTTGAGATGTAGTTTTTTCAGGATGGCGTCAATGTTGCCAGAGAAGCTGTGATGGTCTAGCCAAACCCCAAGATATCTGAAAGAGGAGTTGTTCTCAAGGATTGTCCTATCAAGGGTGTGGAAAGAGGGTAAGGGATTTAGCCTAGAGAGTCTCTGCCTTGTGCCAAAGGTTATGGGAACAGGATTTTTGGCATTTAGGAATAGCTGTTGTGAAGCAAACCAGAGCTGAACCTGTTGGAAGTCATGCTGAAGGGTGGTTGCAACTTTGACAGGGCATCTACCAGAGGTGAACAAGACGGTGACATCGGCATACATGTGGATGGAGGAGGAGGGGGAGCAGACTTTGGGTAGGTCTTTTACAAATATGGAGAAGATAATGGGGCCAAGAACAAAGCCCTGAAGGACTTCTGTGAAGATTGGGGGGGTGGTGGAGATTGCATCCTGAATCTTTTTTTTTTGCACTCTGTTTCTCGCCTAGATGACCAAGGCATCTCTCAAGCAGACTTACCTCAGCGTCACTGCCTAACTGCTCACCTGAACCACTCCCCCAACTGAAGCTTCGGGATCAGGATCCCCTCTTCTTCTACCAGGCCCATACAGGAGGAGGAGGCTGAGGATCCCCAAGGGTAAAGGCTGGGTTCATGGCCAGCACTGAGCATGTGGGGGTTCTGCCCTGGGAGACCCACCTTTGACTCACCTGGCTGCCAGGGGTTTTTCTCCTTGTTTCCTCCCTAGGAGTGCAGCGTGCAATGATTCCTGAACACAGCTGCCCTGCTGACATCTACCACACTTCGCCCTTTGCATCACCCAGTGTACCTGAGGTGCTCCCACTCTCCATCAGAGGCAACAAGGACACCGGGCATTCATGGATCCCACCCCAGGAAGAGGAGAGCTGTCCCCCAGATGTTCCATTCTCTCCCTCCCCCACTGACCCCTGGCTACCTAAGTCCGTCACCGAACCCAGATTGCTGGTGTGGCATCCAGCACCTCAACCCTCAGTGCCACCAGGCTGCATTGCATCCTGAATCTTGACTGATTGTGTTCTGCCTGCGAGGTAAGCTCTAAACCAGTTATGAGCAGGAACAGACAAGCCAGCAGATATAAGGGAGTCAAGAAGCAGGGCATGGAAGACAGTGTCGAAAAGCCTTGGCGAGGATGACAAAGGTGGTAAAAGTGATGAGGCCATTGTCCAACCCAGTGAGGATGGAGTCAGTGAGCCTGAGAAGGGAGGGAGGTGGTAGTGGAGTTATTCTTCTGAAAGCCAGACTAGAATGGGGTGACAACTGCATGCTACTTTCCACACTTCAGGCCAAAGTATTGGACAATAAGGGCTTGATTTCCAAGCATGGAAGTATTAGGGAAGGAGAAAACTGTATTAACACTCTGTTACACTGGATGCCATAGAATGAACGAGGGATGAAGAAGAAGAACACAAAGACTGAACAGAAAAGCTGGAGCTGGGATTGTTTGATATGTCAGAGGGATTTCTACATCATGGTTGCGTAGAGGGGCAGGAAGACATCCGTCATCCTCCAAAGCAGATACTCTCCACTAAACAGTAATGATATGGAAGTAAAGAGGCAGCTGTTGCAGGTTACGCACTGGACCCACTCCACAGCCTGTCATGGAGGGATGGGGAAAGTGAGCACAGAAGGCAGATTGTGATTGTAAAGGATTATCTTACTAGATTCATACTGTAGATAGGATTGTATGTACAGTAGTTGGGACCATGAGTACTGGATGATCTATTGCCTCCTGGGTGAAGATCTCCCACCTCAGATGGATAGATTGCGAGGGATCGTGGGGAGAAACCACATTTTTCATCGATTCTGCATGAAGAACATAGAAACATGTAGGCCAAAGGTCCTTTAATCAGAGATGAGGGTATTAGAGAGAGAATGCTCAGGAGTATGGGCTCTCAAGTGCTATTCTTAATTATACCATGGACAAAAATCATGTAATCTAATTGGCCAACTGAGGTCTTTACCCAACTGTAAATCTTGCAGCAAGCCATGGCTGAAGAAGGGCATTTATAGGAAAAAAAAAGAACAACATTTATTTTACGCACTTGTCTATTGTTTAATCACACTAAGGCACTTCAAGAAGTAGGTAATAGGAGAATTACTTTTGTGTGGTTAAGACATTCAGCTGCACATCATGACATACCACATGAGGTGTGGGTGAATTCCCCAATAACCCATGCCCTGTGGTGTCTTCTTGCTTAAATATACTACCTGTGCCATGTATGAACCATCAAAAACAGAGAGTCATTAGGCAGTTTAGCATGCAGCTAGTGGTTTGCTGTAAGGAGTCATTGTTTTGCTTTGTAAGCCATTGGGGAGCTTTTGTATTTGGTGGGGGGGGGAACCTATACAGCAGGGTTGGGCTCTAGCTGAGCAGAAGAGTGGAGGACATCCTGGCAAGTAGTATGGTCAAAATGGTGGAAGAGCCCAGCGGAGAGTTTAAACTAGGTGAGGGGTAGTCAGGCAGATCGGGAAAACACCAATGTCCATCATATCATGAAAAAAAAAATGAAAATACAATGCGGAAGGACAAGAAAATGCAGTAAGCTGTATTCCAGTGCAGGATGACAACTCACATGGCAAATCCAAGCAAACATAAGGGGCAAGGTGATAAAGCTGGAAATGTGCTTGTGTGAATGCAAGGAGTTTCTAATAATACACGTGGGTCAGAAGACTTGTCAGCCATAGATAGGTTTCACATTACTATCAGTGAAGGTTAATACAGAGACTACAACCACTGGGATACAAATGAAAGGCACTCACCTGTGTCTGGTGGCATATGGTGGCCACTCTCATCAGAGTAGCACTGCCTTATGCCATAGAAACCAGTAACTTCATCATTGCCTTACCACCTCGGGTCTGGGGTGATGAGGCTAGGGGCATCTTAACCATACGCTGGGGCATTAAACCTGAGACCTTACACAAACTGAGTTCCAAGCATGGAACTGGGATCAAGCTAGGTGTATTTGTTGAGCTGTCAAGGTGGTACACAGCTTTAAGGGCATCTCCCTTGCCACTTCAATTGTCACTTTAGGTTATCAAGCACAGTACTTAATGCATCACACTGTAGTATAACATCTCATTGGGGTTCAGATCTTCACCCCCACCAATCTTCCCAGGGCCTATCTACCCTGCACTAGTTACCACAAAATTGCTGCCAGGTTTCATGCCTTAATCTAAGGGGCATAGCTATTAAATTTTATTGGATCCATGTCCAAGTACACATTTCAATCTTTACATAAATCCCTAACTTCCCTATACAGGTCCCTGTAGCCCTGGCACTCCCAAGATCATTTGTGCAACGGCAGTCTCCCAGGCTGGATGAGCACTTCCCTTTGGGCAAGGCTTGTGCCAGCACATGTCTCACTGTGTCCACTTGGGACACCATTAAGAAAAGCAAGTCAGAATATAACAGTACTACTAAATGTAATCGATTAGTTGGTCTGGCCATGCCTGTCTCCCTCCGACAGTACACTGTTAGCCCTAATGGATCAAAGAACAGGCAGAACAGGCTCCCAAGCCTGACCCCTCACACGGTGACTTACCAACCCCAACTCTTGCCAGGCCCCCATCTCCTGATGACCATTCACTGAGCTACCATGCAAGAGCGCTACAGTACCTAGATTTTTAATACACTAACAGAACATCTGTAATGCAAGGCTTACTGACAGATGTGCCCACTTTCAGACTGTGGCTGTCATTTCAGACCTAGCTCTCTTGCAAGCCATTCCATGGTAGGAATGGATTCTCATGGAACTTGATGACCTCCCTTGTGGGGTGGACCTCCACTACTCCCTGTGGTGCCAAGTTGGTTATCGGGCTTTCTCGGTCCTCAAGACAACTCCTGGGATATGCCATCCTCCCTGCTATGTCTTGATGGTGTTGCTCTGGAGACCTTGGCTGTTGGGCCAGTGCCACCTGGACCTGAGGACCCTGCCATTGGTTGCAGCTGGAGAGCTGGCTTTCACTGCTGATCTTCCCTTCTTTCTTTTTTTCCATACAGATTTTTTTCCCTCCTAGGAGCCTGGCAGTCAGTCCCAGTCCCTCCCTCAGAGGGAACTTGGTCTCTGGTCCCATCTTTCCAACACCCGTCTCACCCAGTGATCCCCCATGGGTTGTCCCTCCATGACAGGGCTGAGGTGAAGGGAGCTGGCTTACCCCCAACCCTGGAGACCAACATCCAGATTCTGGGTATTGGGATGGGGCACTGAGGGAGACATCATGGAGCCTGCCAGCTCCATGTTCCTCCTTGTTTTTTCTCCATCCCCCCTCCCCATTGATATTGTGCATCAACAGCATGCCTCCCAACCCATATCCCCTTCCAGTCATTGCTAGAATGTGATCAGTGAGTGGGACAGCAGTCCCGTTCCTCCCCGAGAGAGAGAGAGAGCTGTCCTCCAGATACTCGATCCTCTCTCTCCCCTGCTGACCCCCAGCAGCCTGGGCTCATTCCTGAACTTGGGTTACTAGAAGGCATGAGGTGTATCATCCAGCACCTCAACCTCCAATGCCACTGGGCCAGCCTCTGATCTTCCCTTCTCTGGCACTAACTCCCTGTGCTTGCCTTCCCTTCTTACAGCTGAGATAGAACACTCTGTACACAAACATCCAGACATCCTGTCTCCAAGCACTATCCCCCTTGAGGACAACTCTCAAGGTCAGACTTAACCCATTGAGAGCCTTCTAGTAACCTCAAGCTGAGTGAAGAGAGATGCTGCTTACACAGACCTTGAGGGGTACAGGTAAGCAGTATGAACTGACTGGGTGTGTGGTTGTGTGATTACCACACTTCCAGGAGCATGGGCATGAGACCAATGTCTGGGTACCTTTATCTCCTGGAAGAGTCATTAGCACAGCGTTACTGTGACAGGGTTGTATAAGACCCTTTCCCATTTGTTATACAGAGAGAGTTAAAAACAGCAATCTATTTTTCTGTCCTTTCCTACTCTGTCACATGTCTGTCTCTTGTCTGTCTGATTGAGTAATTAAATTTTCCTTGTGGAACCTTGGAACTGGACACTCTGATGGTCCCACAGAATCCCCCTGTTATCTCGCTTCCTTTACTTGTTGTTTGCGTTCATTCATTCTCCCCTTGCTTCTCTGGTTAAAGCCTATATGTGAATCTTTATGTGAAACTGAAATCCCTTGGTTTGCAAATATACATAGTTATATTGTTGAAATGAATTGCAGAAAGCTGTTTGGAGTTTGTTAGACAAGCTAGCAAGCTGAAACATGGAGGAGGTTGACCTTGAGGAACCTTTTGACCTTATACAAGCTTGTTTGAAGAGCTGTCAGCAAGAAAACCAGCTCTAGCCAGAAAGTCTTAATTGGCTGCACTTGTTGAGAAGACTGGATGTACTGGTTGTCGTCAAAGCATAGCTCAGGAAGAATAGGAGAACCAGGAGTAGATATAAAATTCACAAGTAGCATTTTATTTTTTCCCAATGGCAGTAAAATAAAAATAAAATAGTTCAATATAACTATTTACAAAGGCAGCAGAAACAGGAAAAACAAAATCCCTCTTTTGAGTGTTTTTTCTCAATTTCAAATCTCAGTATCTCTCTCTCTCGCTCAAATATTGTTGCTTTTTTTATAAGTCTTTGCCTGGGAACTGTGCTTGCTAGTTTCTCTACATGTACAACAGAAAGAACATAGTGAACCAGAACTGATCTCTTGTTGACAGTTATGCAGAGATTTTGCAAACCAGCATCTCAGGTTAGCCCCTTGAGTTCCAAATAGCTTTCTGCAATAATTTCAACAGTATAACTATATACAGTTTCAAACCAGACACACAAGAGACAGAAAAGGAGATGATAACACAGATCCTTGTATTTCAAACTCTTTCTGCATAACAAATGGGACAGTGTCTTATTCTCAACCCTGTCACACTGGTCACAGGAAAGGAACTGACAAAGTTTGTTACATTGTGTGAAAACAAGAGATATAGCTTAAAGAGAACATGATGCAGTATTTAATTGCCAGGTGAAAACAACATATAGAAAGAGAACAATGTTTGGAGAGTTAGAGAGAGACAGAGGCTGAGATTAAGATTTACAGATACCCTCAGATGAAGGAACTGAGAGCAATGTCTGTTTAGAGAGTTAGAGAGAGATGGAGAGACTGAGATTTAGATTTAGAGATACCCTCAGATGAAGAACTTTGCTTTGTTTGAACTGCCTGTATAAGAGCTATCCTGCACAATTTTATTATTTTCATTTTATTTTATTGTTATTAATCATTATAAAATGCTACTTGTGAATTTTATGACTTCTTCTGGTTTGCCTGTTTCCTGACCTATGCCTTGGTGACAATACTCACTCACTAGGGTCTTATTATAGCTATACAGTGGGTTTTATAACTTAAAAAAACAAGAGACTGCTGTTTGCAAGGTAAAACTTAGAGACAGTAATGTTAGAAACAAGAAAGATAATTCTATCTTTCTGTTTCCTGTTTGTGATTGAATTATTTTTTTCTGTTTACTGTTTGTGATTGTGGTTCCTTGAAACTATAATGAACTGTGACACTGGTGAAGTACTTTAACATTCTGCTTTGCTTGGGTTTTTGTGAAATAGCTGTTTCCTTGAAACAGCCCCCAGTGGCAGCCAACATGCAAAATGTTGAAGCATTTGTGGCTCCATGGGAGAATTTCCCCAGTAAGACCTCATGGCAGTTTTTATCTTTTTGTAATTGTATCACCTATAATTGGTGGCATTCCATGATAAATAGAGAATAATGGTTATGCAACTGTATGTTATGTTTTTTTTTACACTCAAGGTATGTGATGACCCATAAACCTTGAGAGTGAAGTGCAAGAAGTTTATGAGGTTGTCACACATCAGGGGTACGTAAAATAAACCATAACAACACAGTTGCATAGTCTTTATTTTTTATTTTTATAATTACTGGTGTAGAGAGTTTTTTTCCTTGACGACTTGACTGATGCTAAAGTTAGTGGAGCACTACTGTCAAACACACACACACACACACACACACACACACACACACATTCTGCCTGTCTGTCCCTTTCGGTATAGACATTATTTTCTTTTATGTTTGTTTTAGTTTTGTTTTTTTGTCAATTACACTGCAAACTGCAGTTGGAGTAGTCTGCTATGGTCCCTTCCTAATTCAGACGCTATCTACCGAAGCCCTGCTTGAAAGGTATAAACCGCAGGATTAACCAGATATGTATTTAAAGTTGTGAAGGCAGGATCAACCAGGTAAATATTAAAAAAACGTTAAACATTTACCTGCCATCACAGCAAAAGGCAAAGAATCAGTGCAGTTCTGCCATAACGGAAAAACAGCCGCCATGATTCTCATTCTCCTTGAACTCTCTTCAGTGTTCGACAGTGTGGACCATGAGGTGCTGCTGGACAGTCTGAGAGAGTACATAGGACTCAACCAGCAAAGTCATCAGCTGGTCTGAGTCCTTTCTCTGGGCCAGGTCTCAGAGGGTGGTAATAGGGAAGTATTCCTCAGCCCCAATGGACCTGCCCTGTGGAGTCTCCCAGGGTTCTGTCCTCTCTCCATGTTGTTCACAGTGTATGTGCTGCCCTTTGGCAAAGTCATAAGGTGGTATGGGCTGAGTTTTCATTGCTGTGCTGATGATACTTAGCTGTACATGTCCTTTGCACGTGGAAGATCGGATGCAGTCGATGTGCTAAATAAATGCTTGGTCGAGATCTGGACTTGGGTGACATCGAACTGGTTTGTACTTAACTCAGGGAAGAATGAGGTGCTGGTGGTTGAGCCAGATTGAAGGGGGGGGAGTGGGAGCCTCTGGTGATAGGTTGGGGCTGTTCATTGGCTCCACCAAAGTGGAGGCCTCCAAAAAGGTGAAGAATTTGGGTGTTGTTCTGGACAATGAGCTGACACTCAATTCTCAGGTGTTGGCTGTTGTTTAAACTGGGTTTTACCATCTTTGGAATATTGTCCAAATCAGGTCCCCTATCCCCCTTCCCCCATGACCTGGCCATGCTAGTACATGCTTTTGTTACCTTGAGGCTAGACTACTGTAATGCACTCTATTGCGGGGTCAGAGTAGGTGCGATGTGGCGCCTGCAGCTTTTGCAGAATGTTGCGGCCCAGTTGTTGACTGGGCATTCAAGGTTCAGTCATATTACACTGGTGCTGCATGAACTGCATTGGCTGCCGGTGCACTGATGCATCATCTTTAAAGTAGGTCTTTTGACCTATAAAGCCTATGCAGTTTGGGTCTGGGCTATCTAAAGGAGCTCCTGCATTCCTACACCCCATCCCATTCTCTCAAGTCAACTGAAGAGGCCCTCCTAGAGATCCCCTGGGCAAGATTAAAATCCTCCTGGGACCAGGCATTTGAAGTTGCAGCCCTGGTCCTCTGGAATTCACTGCTGGGGTACATTTGGGAGGTGCCCTCTGTTGAGATCTTTAAAAAACAGCTGAAAACCTTTTTTTATTTGAGCAGGCCTTTGAGACCTAATACAGTCACTGTTTTGGTAACTGGGTTATTGTATAGTTTTGTAATTAGTCTATTTTAGATTTTATTAGTTATGGAAATGTTATGGTTTTATGTTGATTGTTTCAGGGGGTTGAAATTGGCATCAGCCTGCTAGACAAATGCTGATAGATTTTGTATTGGGCTAGTAAGATTTTTATTTAACTAGCCCTGTGGGCTTGTACTGGAGATGGCAACACGTCAATATGCACACCAACTGGGCCAGTGGAAATGTTTGTGGGGCCAGTGGATTTTCCCAGTCACTAGTCCTGCTCGCTAGTGGCTGCAGAACTTAATTTCACCCCCTGCTGTTTTGTATTGTTTGCATGTTTGTATTTTATTGTAAGGGCGCCCTGGGCCTTTGGGGAAGGGTGCCTCATATAAACAAAATCTACCACTACTACTATTTAAGCTGTTCAGCCCACCCTCACAGAGAGTAACATCCAGTGAGGTCATGTGCTATGAATGAGTGACTTGGTCAAGGACACTGCTATTGAAAGAAAGTTTGGGGAATGCTGTAATAACCAGTGTCCTGGTTATTAACGGCATTCGAAAGGGGTCTGTAAACCATGTGCTAAAGGGGGTCACCAGTGATTATATTATATTTTAATCTGGCAGTTGGTTGGTGCCATGCTTTGCTTGGTTGGGATGTTTCCATTTGCACCAAGCACAGCCATTTTCTTGAGCAGCTTTTCCTTTTTGATTTCTTGCAGCAATACAGAGCTGTGACACAGTGGAAGTGCTTTAAGAATGTACTTCAGAACTGTTTCAAGGAACCAAAACCAAACTGTGTGACTATGGTCTGGCAATCACACACGTTTGGGCTCTGACAGCCAATCAGAGTAGAGGAGTTTTAGGATCAGTTGCGTGAGATATAGAGAAGAGACCAAAATGTGAAGCAAGGAGGCGCAGCATTGTATATTAAAGGAATAATCCAGGGTGGGTGTTATGCTGGGATAGCATCCCCACCTTGGGTGGTTGGGCCCGAGGCAAATGGCTGAAGTCATCCAACACCCAAGAAGAGATGGTATCCCAACATAACACCCACCCTGGATTATTCCTTTAATATACAATGCTGTGCCTCCTTGCTTCACATTTTGGTTTCTTCTCTATAGAAGGGATGGTATCCCAGCATAACACCCACCCTGGAGTGCATAATTCCTATTATATACTAGCTTGTTGTTATATACAGTATAAAAACAAATTAAAGAATGATTTGTTAGTCTAGAAAAATATTTTTGTTTCTTAAGAGAAGATGGATAAGGACAATGCTGCAGCAAAAAAACAATCAGCAGGGATGTTATGCCAGGATAACATCCCTGCTGTGATAGCCAACTGACCAGTCAGAAGCCAGGATTCTTTCTTGCCATTGTTTAATAAACAGGAATTAGAGCTGTAGTAAGGGAAGATATTTAGAGAATGGAAATGGAAAATTAATCCTATGAGTGCAGTTAAATAAAGGGAATATAAGTAAAAAAGAATACCAGGAGTATACCATAGACCCTTGACCAGACAGGGGATGTCAGTCATGAATTATGTGATGAAATCAGAATAGCAACCTATAGGGGTCTGTTAGTAATTACTTCATGTGAGATTTTAGTTCACCCCATATAAATTCGGACAGTGGTTCTTCAAAAGGGAAGGTAGGGCATGAATTCTTAAATGTAACAGGGACCTGTTTAGTATCACAGTACCTGAAAGAGTAAACATAATGGATCTAGCTCTGAACAAAGGAAGATCAGGTTTCTCCAGTAGGGGTGGGTGAGCATCTGAGATCACTGACCGTAATATCTTAATATTAATAAGGGCTAGTGTAGAATTTAAAACAAAAATGAAAACTCTGAACTTCAGGAGTGCAGACTTTGATAAACTATGATTGGTTTTGGAGAACCTGTATAAAATGGGCATTGAGAAGGTGGAGGAGATATGGAAATCATTTAGGTGTAGAATAAGCAGTACAGTGGATCACTGTGTACCCCCACGGAGGAAGGGGATAAAACAAGGAAGTGTCCTGTCTGAATGGTTGGGGACTACGGTTGTCAGAATAGTTCAGGAAAGATTTGAACCCATGTCGAACCCTGGTGTTCGGGTTCTAATTTAGAACTTGAACACTAGAGGGTTTGCAAAAGGGTTTGAATCAACGTGAAAAGAAATTGTAGTTTTTTGAATGCATTAAGCAAGCGTTCTGCCCGATTTCAAACTAGCAGCCCCCGAGTGAATAAATCTCACTTTCCTGTTGGCAATGCATGATGCAAACTCAGCTCTGAGTCCCGCTCCAGCTCTAGTAAGATTCATGTCATGAATAATGACCATCCCCACTGCTAAAAGCAAATCCACTTCCAGCTTCTGAACCTGCTTTTTAAATCCACTTACAAATAAAAACATCTGAATTCTGAAAATCCTGCTTCGGTCTGGCAAATTGAAGGCTTCAAAACTAGTAAACCTGCTCCGGTCTACAAAATCAACAGCATATTTGCCACCACTCAGTGAAATCTGCCTGATCCCCAAATGAAATGGCAGAGAATACTTCTGGCTTTAAATAAATAAAATATGATTCTGAAATTTCTGCCAGCCAAGCCATGAAGGAGTCAGCAGTAAAAGAATGAGCAGCCAAGCAGAGCTGCTTTGAAAGAGAGAGGAAGGAAAGGAAAGAATCCTAAATCGAATTAGGACTTACAGCATGGAGGCTGGAGCAGCAAAATATTTACTGTTCTTTGTCACCACTCCAAGTCTGTGGATTTTCTGCCCTGGTGTCCCTTCTAAAATAAATTAAATGAGAGAGAGAGAGAGAGAGAGAGGGTAACAAAAGTAAAATAACAGTAAGAGTAGGGCGCGCCTGCTTCTCTCTCTCTCTCTCTCAGATTCACCCTCTTGCTCTCACTCTTGACAAAAAGCTGTCCTGCTATCTGAATTATTAAATAAGAAGGAAGGAGCACCCTTATGTATGATAAAAGGGACAGGGACGTCCCTACTCGTACATAAAAATGTGCTACTACAGCCCTTAGAACACAAATGAAAAGGTCCATTAAAATAGAAATCGTGAAATAAAACACCAGGGAAAACAAACAACCCAGATAAAACTTCCTTGTATCATACAATCCAAGGAAGTTTTATCTGGATTGTTTTGTGCTTGTCGGGATTTCATCAGTCAACTTTTTGTTTCTGTTGGTGGTACGTGTTTCGGGATATAAGAGCTGGGCAATTGTGTTGTGTCTGTGTCGGGCATACTTGCAAATGTCGGGAATTCATACCTAAACCCCCCATTTTTAGTGTTGTTGTTGGGGGCGGCTGGTGGATGGTGTGGGGTTGGCTGCCATTCAGTGAGGTCGCGCCTGTGTATTTGGTGATCTCAGTCAGTGTTACCACCTGACCATCTGCTCTGTGGTCAGGTAGTGGTGGTCGAGTTGAGTACATTAGTAAACCACACGGCTGCAGCTCTGTTCATTTAGTCCCATAGTGGAAAAGGAGTTGCAGCTTGTGCTACTATGCTCCGTCTCTGCTATTTGCAACTTGAGTGAAATTTTTCAAATCATGCTGGCTTTTCATAAATAGTTGATGACTGCCTCCTTAGTTATTATAAAAAAAAAATAATAAAAATAAAGGGCGGGTGGGGGTGAAAAGGTAGGGGGGAATGGGACTGAGGAAAGAAAGACAGGGCCGAAAGGAACAGTTGGTGAGATGACAGCCTGAGTCAGGAGGGAAATTAAAGAGGATTAACGCTTGTGTCTGAGTGCTTAGTCTACTGCACTGCAGCTTGCTAATTGCTGAATAAAACCAAGTCATTTGTGAGAAACAGAAAATTCTGAATTGATCTCAAGTTCAACTCAAATTCAACAGTTCATCTCTCTGTCTGGCGTGACTCATGGCACACTTAGGAGGGAGAGATCACCCTGGCTGGGGGAGGGGTGAAGAACATTTTATTTATTTATTTAGATTTTGTTTACCAGGTAAGCCCACTGAGACCAGAGGTCCCTTTTTCAGGGGCGACCCGGGGTGAGTACACCACAAACTTTACATAAGGTACAGTAGACAGCTTCAAAAAATATATATACAATTTGTACATAAGGTACAGTATACAGCTTCAAAAAATATATATACAATTTGTACAGGAAGTTGTGAAACAGTAAGGCAGAGACAGAGAGCATGTAGCAAGTAACATCTTCAGAGAAAATTGCATTGCCCAGGGGGAAAAACAAAAGTCCATGGGTCATTCAAAAAGGAAAACATAACACAGTTTGTAAAGAGTTTTTACAGTTAATAGAGGTTTGTTGGTACACGGGGCACCAAAGGATTTGTAGATAGCTGCATTAGGTCATGAGGGGTAGGGAGCTTATCTAGCGGTTACAGCAGCAGTGGCTCAGTTCCAGGAGGTAGACTTTGAGACCGGCCTTGAAAGAGGAGAGGAAGGGTTTGTCAAGCAGGGAAGAGGGGAGCGAGTTCCAGAAATGAGGGGCAGTGAACTGGAAGAGGCGTTTTCCTTGATTGGTGCGGATGCGGGGTATGTTCAAGAGTCGACTTGAGGTAGACCGGAGGTTGCGGAGGGGGACTTTAGGGGTAAGCAGGTCGCTAAGGTGAGGTGGATGGTGTGTGGAGAGGAGTTTGTAGGAAAGGCAGGCAGGGGAAAAGGATAGTTTAAGCTTGCGTGTCGGCCAGTTTAGGTCCTTAAGAGTTTCACAGTGATGCTGCCTAGGGAAGGAGTGGGCTGCAAAGCGAGCATTGCGGTGGTAGAGGGTGGAGAGATTGGTTAGCTCAGTCTCTCTGAGGGACTGTAATAATGGGGAACCGTACAGTAAAGAGGGGAGGAGGTTGCAGTTAGCAGTGGTTCTACGTGCTTCTCCAGAGAGGGAGTTCCCGAGGCGGTATAGCAAGCCCAGTCTCTGGTGGATAGATTTAGTTAGGACATCTATGTGAGGTCTGAAGGTTAGCTCCTGGTCAAGGGTAACCCCAAGATACTTAAACTGGTCAGTGACCTCAACACGCATTCCCGAGCTGATGTTATAGGAGAAGACCACTCACGGTCTTTACCCAGTCGCTGGTCCTGAAGAGGACAGCTTTTGTCTTGTCCTCATTTAGCTTGAGGTGGTTGGCAGTGAACCATGTTTCAGTTTTGCCAGGCAGGCTTGAAGTTCAGTTGCGATAACGGAGGATTGGGGTCACTGTGATAGATTACAGTGTCATCAGCTTACAGCAGTAGATTGCAGGGTGCACACACCTCAGCTATGTCGTTCACAAACAGGGAGAACAGCAGGGGTCCTAGTATGGAGCCCTGGGGTACCCCAGTGATCACCAGTCTGGGGTTTGAGTGGGCACCTTGCCAGTGTACTGTCTGAGCTCTGTTAGTCAGGTAGCTAGTGGCCCAGAAGAGAGAGAGAGAGAGAGCTGATCCAAGCCAAGCCTTTGAAGCTTTGAGAGGAGCAGCTTATGACTGACCATGTCAAAGGCCTTGGAGAGGTCGATGAATAGCGCCCCCGTAGGGGTGTCCTGGTCCATGGCGTTGAGTATGTCGGTTGTCAATCTGACTAGGGTAGTGTCCGTGCCATGATCTTTCAGAAAACCATGCTGGACCTTAGAGAGGAGTAGGTGTTGCTCCAGGTAGCCTTGCAGCTGATCGTAGACTATTCTTTCAAGGATTTTTCCCATGGGGCAGAGGACGGAGATGGGTCTATAATTCTCCACCCTGTCCCGGGTTCCTTTTTTATGGATTGGAACTATGGTGGCACCTTTCCATTTACTGGGGACTGACCCTTCCTGAAGAGATCGGTTAATGAGTAGGGCTACAGGGTAGGCAATGGCTGGTGCTGCAGCCCTCAGTAGGCGAGGTTCTAGCTGATCATTGCCAGTAGATGATTCAGGGTTAATTTTGCAGAGTAGTGGTAGCACCGTGCAGGGGTCCACAAGTTTCAGGTGGAATAAAGGTCGAGAGAGCTCTGTGTCAAGGTGGGTGAGAGGAGGAGGTCCCGGCACGGATGGAGAGCAGGTGGGGGGATAGGAAAAAGATGCACTGAACGCTTCAGCCACCTTTGTGGGGTCATCAGTAGGGGTGTTTCCGGCTAAGACCATAGCACTTTCTTCCTGCATACGACCCTTCAGGAGGGAGTTTATATGGCCCCAGAACTTCTTAGGGTCACTTAGGTTGCCCACTTGGAGGTCTCTGAGGTATTTTGATTTGGCCAGTTTTGTGGTCTGTTTACACTTGTTGCGCAAGCCCCGGTAGTTCTCCCAGTCAGATATTGTGCCAGAAGATTTGTAGAGCCCCCATGCCTTGCCCCGGAGCCGCATGGTGTGTTTTAGCTCTGGGTATAGCCATTTATGGCACATTCCCATAACCCTTAGTTTTTTCCAGGGGACATGACAGTTTACTATGCACAGGAATGTCTGGGAAAAATATTCGAGGGCCGCGTCTATAGTGGGAAGGGAGACGATAGGCCCCCATTCCGCCTTTAAGAGGTCAGCGCAGAGGCCTGCTGGTTCAAATCTGCTGTTGTTTCTTGCAGTGATCAGCCTGGCAGCTGGCCTGGGAGGTTTATTAGACCAGATGCAGTAGATAGGGCAGTGGTCACTCAAGGAGTCAGACATTATTCCGGCAGACAGTATCCAAGTGAGGTTGGAGGTAAGTGCCCAGTCAAGAAGTGAATGGTTGCCAGTTTTCGCGTTGTGCCTGGTTGGCATGTTGATCACCTGGGTAAGGGATGCATCCAGCATGAGGTTCTTTGCTCGGGAGGAGTTAGGGGTGAGCCAGTTGAGGTTGAAATCCCCTAGGAGGATTTTCTCCCCTGTGGGGAGTTGAAGGATGACACTGGTAAGAGATTCAAGGGAGGGGGTAGCAGATTGAGATGGGAGATAGGCACATCCAATATAGAGGGGCTTTGTACCTCCAAGGAGAAGTTTGAGAAGTAATACCTTGTAGGTCAATCAGGGTGGCATTTAAGGGGGATTTTAGATTGATTAGGACTCCCCCCCTTTTTTTAAGAGTCTGTCCCTTCGTATGGCTTGATATCCTGCCAGTTCGACTTCATGAGGGAGGATGTCAGGCTTTAGCCAAGTCTCAGTCACAGCCAAGATGTCTGGCTTGTAGAGTAGGGTCCAGGCCTCGAGGTCAGCCACCTTGCGCCGCAGGCTCCCAATGTTCATATGAACCAGTCTGAGCCCCCCGGAGTTAGCCCAGGAGGGGGTAGTAGGGTCACTGAGCATGCAGTTTGGAGAGAAAGGGTCAAGGTTGGGTTCAATATCACCCCTGCACAGTAGTAGAGTGCAGGGCAGAGGGCCTGCAAAATGGGGGGAATTATGGCAAGAGAGGGCCAGAGGGTGGGCCAACAGCATTATTGGAAGGAACGTCATCGCCCTTATGGGGCCAGGCCATTCTTGGGTAATTATTACAATGAACGGGGTATCCCAAGGGGAAGAGGGACACATAGTAGGGGTTTTTGCAGCGCTGCGGAGTGCAGGGGAACAGGGAGGATGGGAGAAGAGGTTGCTAAGGTTAGCAGCACCTAGTGTTGTTGCTTTAACTTTACAGAAACAGGTTGGAGGGAAGAGGATAAAGAGAGCAGTCTCTAGTGGGTAAAGGTGATAATCTGCAAATGGAAAAGTGAGCTGATAGGATCTGCAGCTCACGTGACTTCTATAAATACAGATGCTCACCAAGGGCGGTGGTGGGGGTGGTGGGGAGCCGGCGCACAGCGCCGGCGGGGCCTCACTATGATGGAAGACAGCAGGCATGTAGAGATGCAATCCACTCAGGCACAATAGCCTGGCGCCTGAGGAAAAAAGTACCTGGCTTGCCGAGGGGCACGGGTCAGCCCCGTTGTGTCCAAGTGTGAGGAAGGTACAGATTCCTTAGGGAGGGTCTCGGCCTTCACAACCTCCATTGCTCCGGGTGTGGGGGGGGTCCCGAAGAAGTGATCCACGGCAGGAGAGCAGCGCTTCCATCGCCTCACGACCTTCCTGGGGATTCAACTGCTGCCTGAGGAGAAAAAGGGAGAGGGTAAGTTTAAGTAGGGCACAGGTAAGGGGGTTAAGCTGTTTTTGGTATCGAGTTGCAGGACGGATCCTGCCAGATACAAGTAGATTGGTCGCAGGATGTAGCATGCAAGAGAAATGTTAAGGGCAGTACAGGACATGGGTACGAGCAAATTAAAAGCTGCCTAGGGCCCAAATTAACCATCAGATTTACTTGTGTATGAGGAAATTAAGTTAAAAAATAACTTACATTGAATTTAAATTAATGTGAAGTTGAACTAAAACATTTTGAATCTGATGGTGTCAACAAACAAGGGAAAAAGAATTAAACCCTACTCAATAAAACAAAGTAAACATATTGTCAAGAGGACATGATTCTATCTAAGGATCATACTGTATGGCTCACATTGGATATGGGCAAGGAAGGAGTGGAATCTGGCACAATAGTGCTGGACTTCAGGAGGGCCGACTTTGGGAGGATGGAGGAAGTGGTAAAAGGGTACCTGACCAGAATTCAATCTAGTATGGACACTAACCAGAGGTGGGAGCTCATAAAGCTGGGGATAGTGGAGGCAACCAAAACCTGCTGCAAAGCCCAGAGCAAGAAGGCTAGGGCTAAGAAACTGATCTGGTTGAGCAAGGAGGTCATGGAAAAGGTAAGGAGGAAAAGAGCTGCCTTTAGGAAGTACAAGAAAACGGAGGGGGGAGGACAGGGAGGAGTACTTGACAGAATCGAAGGAGGTCACAAGGGCAGTAAGGGGAGCCAAAGCATCTACGGAACTCAGGCTGGCACAAGGCATTAAGAAGGGGGAGAAGTACTTCTTTAAGTACATCAGGGAGAAAAGGAGCTGTAAGGACCACATAGTAAGGATTAGGAAGGAGGGGGGTTGGGTGGAAGCAGAGTGTGATAAGGCAGAAGCACTAAATAAGTACTTCTGCTCAGTATTTACTAAAGAGAAGAGGGGGGTGACACCCAAGGTAGGAGAAATGGCAGAAGCGGGAGAGTGGTGACAGATGGGGAAATCATGGAGAGCAGAGTTCGAGAGGGTTTGAAGGCACTGAGGGTGGACAAGGCGCCAGGCCCAGATGGCATCCACCCCAGGGTACTGAAGGAGCTGGCAGAGGTCCTTGCAGGACCTTTGGCAGACCTATTTAATGCCTCACTACATTCGGGGTGTGTACCTCAGGACTGGAGGATGGCTCATGTGGTGCCCCTCCACAAGAGTGGCCCCAAGGATGAACCGGAAACTACAGACCAGTGAGCCCTACATCCATCGTGGGTAAGCTAATGGAGACTATCCTGAAGGAGGGCTAGTGGCCCTCCTAGAGGCCAAGGACTACAGGACAGCAGACAGCATGGCCCGTGCAGGGCAGATCCTGCAAACCAACCTGGTGGAGTTCTATGACTAGGTAACTAGGCAACTGGACAGGGCCATGCAGTGGATGTCCTGTATCTGGACTTCAGTAAGGCATTCGACCCAGTGCCACATGGAAGGCTGGGAAGGACGTTAGTAGCACAGGGCGGTGCAAAACTGGTGAGATGGGTAGGAAACTGGCTGCAGGGAAGGCAACAGAGGGTGGTGGTGGGTGGGGAGCTCTCACACCCAAGAGCAGTGATGAGCGGTGTTCCACAGGGCTCAGTGTTGGAACCAGTGTTGTTTGGGATATTCATTGCAGACATATCATGGGACATCAAGAGCAAGATCAGTCTGTTTGCTGATGATACCAAGGTAGGCGTGGTGGTGGATGACCTAGGGGGATGGCAGGGGTTGCAGGATGATCGGGCAAAGCTTGAAACCTGGTCAGACACCTGGCAACTGGGCTTTAATGCCAAAAAGTGCAAGGTGCTGAATTTTGGGATGAAGAACCCAAGGAGGAGTTACCAGCTAGGGGGAGTGCAGCTAGCCCAGACAGAGGAGGAGAAGGATCTGGGTGTGCTCATTACAGGGTCAATGAACAACTCGGCACAATGTAGGAAGGCAGCTGCAAAGGCCAACAAAATGCTGGGTTGTATTGCAAGGGTATATCCTCGAGGAGGAGGAGGTGATTCTGCCACTGTATAGGTCATTAGTTAGACCACACCTGGGTACTGCGTGCAGTACTGGCATCCGTATCTGAAGAGGGACATTAAGTTACTGGAGGGTGCAGCGAGAGTGACAAAGATGATCAAGGGCTGGGGACTTATCATATGAGAGGAGGTTGAAGGAGTTGAACATGTACTCACTGGAGGAGAGGAGAGACAGGGGTGACATGATTGAAACCTTTAAATACATGAAAGGAATAAACAAGACAGGTACAGAGGGTCTGTTCAAAGTAAGGGAAGGGAGGACCACTAGGGGCCATGATATGAGACTGGAGCGAGGAAGGTTCAGGAGGGAGATGAGGAGACACTTTTTTACAGAGAGGGTGGTGGCTGGGTGGGAATCGTTACCTGCTGAAGTGGTATGCAGTAGAACAGTGGACTGCTTCAAGCGAGGAGAGACAGGACAAGGGGGAGGTTAATGAAGGGGAAGGGTGGGGGAGGGCAGCTGCAGAATAAGGGGTGCTAGCTGCACATTCAAGCAGACTTGATAGACCTTTAGGCCTTTATCTGCTGGCAAATTTCATATGTTTGTATGTTCGTATGTACTGTGCTGGGCAGGGTTCTTTTCTAATCTCTTCCACCCTAAAAAATTCCTGATAGAACAACACCAGGCTGTTTTTTGTTTTTTTGACACAGTACTCCCTACTTGCGTGTTGTGCATGTGACTCTACTGTATCTCCTGTGGTGTTAGCCTATCACCCTACTGCTTCTGTGTACTCTACCCAGTGTGTGTTATTGTGAGAAGCCCAGTATTGGGCAGTTGTGTGGTGGTATTATACTTAAATAAATGAGATAAACCTATAAATAACTTTTACTGTTGTGAGGAGAGAGAAAAGTCTCTTTCCTTGTGTGTGTGTGTGTGTGTGTGTGTGTGTGTGTGTGTGATGCCATCTCCTGTGGTCAGCCCATCACCCTGCTGTGGTGTACCCTTTAACTGCACTGTACCCTACCTAGTGTGTGTTACCATGAGAGGCCCAGTGGCCAGTTTTGTGGTGGCATTATCCTTAAATACATGAGAGAAGCCTAGAAATATATTTCCCTGTTGGGAGGAGAGACATACAAATCTCTTTCCCTGTTTTGTGTGTGTGACTCCATCTCCTGTGGTCAGCCCATTACCCTGCTGCTGTGTGCCCTTTGACTGTACTGTACCCTACCCAGTGTGTGTTACTGAGAGAGACCCAGTGGCCAGTTGTGTGGTGGTTCAATTGGATTCAGAATTACAACTATTGACCTTTCACCTTGCCTGACCTGCTTTGCATACGCCTATGCCCAGCAGCCCAATCATTCTGTAAGCCTTGAACCTGGGATTCTTTTGTTGCAAACCGTCATATTCTTCAATTACCTTCAGTCCATCACATCACAGTGTCATACAGCCAAACCAAATTTTGGAGTTGAAGCCAACGATCACAGATAACATTGCTTTCTTACACAGGAATTGTGTGTGTGATTGTATGCAGTATATTGGTACTATTATGGCTGACACCAACATAGATGAAGCATCTGGAGCTGGTGGTGGAACAGGTGTTGGTGGTAGTGGTAATCCTGGTGCTAACAAAAATAACCAAAACGTTTCACGTGATAAAAATTCAACAAATACCAAAAAAGCAACAATGAAGGATGGTAAAGGGGGACCCTTTAAGAAAACTTGCACTACTGCTGGGGTCACATGGAGAGGCATAAGGTATGCCGTTCATGCTGTTAAAATTCCTATGACTAGCAGTAATACTGCAAGTGACAATAAGTCGCTCTCTGACTCAAACGGTAGCTCATGGTCTCAGTTCTGACACTGTTGTTGTTGGTGACGTATCATTAGTTCCTCAACAAAGTGAAATAAGCAAATCTTCTGACAATGAATCAGAAGTGCACTTGCAAATACGTCCACCACTGTTGGCAATAAAAAGGCCATATTATCCAGTGAATCCACCACCTCTATGTCAACCAACAATGAAAACCCATCAAAGTCCCCTGCCCACTCTTCTAGCACCAAGGAGCATGTCATGGGTTCTGTTAGGACAGGTAAAAAGACACAAACAGTTTTCAGCTATTTTCCTAGCACTTGAACAAAATCTGTCATATCTGAAGTGTGGAATTATTTCTCTCTCAGTAAAAGTGATCCATGCAGAGCAATTTGTTCCCTGTGTAAACAGAGTGTAAGCCGTGGTAAAGTTGCATCATGCCTTGGCACTACTGCTCTTAAACGCCATCTGAAAAAACATTCAGTTTTGCTTGATCGTACAAAACCCATGTTCTCCATCTTCCAGTCCACACGAGAGAAGGGACAGGAATCTGAAATGGATACTGAATTGTCTGAACTTGATGCAGACAGAACTACTGCCAGCCCTAGGATCACCCTTACCACCAATACCAGCATCATTAGCACCAGTTGCACATCCAGTGATGGCACTGAATGTATAAGTCCACCATATCAGCGTCCATCTGGCCATCGAAGCATAGTCTGTAATAAGGGACATGTTGTAAACAGCTAACACTGTCTCAGGCATTTGAAAGGAAGAATGGTAATACCAAAAATTATCCCAAGACCCTTCATCTTAATCACAGAATTAATGACCTGATAGCTGGAGCCCTTCTCCCATACTCTTTGGTAGATCATGAGGATTTTAAGGAGCTCATGAAACTTGCAGAGCCTCATTACAATGTTCCTCATTAAAGGTACTTTTCCTGTGTTGAAATACCAAACATTTATCAGGCTTTAAAAGTGACAGTGATGCTTGCACTTAAAACTGCAGATGGTAGGATTATTCATGTCACAACACATATGTGGACCAGCAGTCAAAACATAGATTACATGTCCCTTACCGCTCATTGGGTCATGTTTTCTTATGCTTTTTTAAAAACAAAGACATCCCAAAAGATAGCACTGCTGCATGTGAAGAAGTTTGGGCAAAGTCATACAGCTGCAAACATCTTGTAGGAACTAAATGACCTCCTTGATGAATGAGTTTATTCTCATGGTCTAAAATGTGACTTCGTAGTAAGTGACAATGGAGCCAACATCTTGAAAGCAGTACAGGATGAAGGATTTATGCATGCTTCTTGCTTTGCACATTGCTTACATTTAATTGTCATGGGGTTTCTCAGCAATGAAACACAAGTGGATGGTATGATTGCTATTTGCAAAGAAATTGTGACTCACTTTTCACATTCAACCAAGGCTACACGGACATTGTCTGAACTGCAAAAAAAAAAAACACAAGCTGCCCCAGCAAAAACTGATTCAAAATGTTTCCACTTGGTGGAACTCAACACTTTATATGCTGCAGCACCTCTTAGAACAAAAGCAAGCTGTACATGAATATTGCCCCAATTACATTATTGGAGATGGCATTATGCTGTCTGTGCTGCAGTGGAAATTAATGGAGACAGTGTGCTGCATTCTAGATCCTTTTGAGACAGCCACAAGAGACACAGCCACAAGAGACATGTCTTCTGAAGGTGCAGCTCTGAGTATCCCACTTGTAATGCTGATTTTACATCATCTTAGTGTTCTAACTCTACAGATAGAAAAAGACAGACCTGAAGCTCAGACATGTCGACTGTACCATGGCAATCTCATCAAGAGAATGAGCGAGCACTTCAAAACAATGACAGAGTAGTTGTAATGATGAAATCAAAGCACTACATTGTTGAGACTCTCTTAGATCCCAGGTTCAAGACTATACATCTTCCAAAAACAAATGGTATAGAGCACTACAAATTTCTGCCACTAGATGAGCTGCAGCACTCACAGGAGTCAAACACAGACACACACAGTACCCTCAGGTTGTCATCGCCACAACATGCAGGTCCATCTTCACAAAGGGATACAGAATTGGAAAAGTCACCAAACATTAGCAGTAGTTTTTCCACAACTGCCACTTCTTCAACCCTTAGTAGCAAGCAAAATCTGTGGCAAAACCTTTCCAAAATTGCTGCCGTACCAGCTTACACTGATTCTTCTTCTAAGCATTCTCTGCCCATCATGGTAGGTAGTTACCTGCAAGAACCACTTATTCCTATTGATGCATGCCCTTTTGAATACTGGAGATTAAAAAAGTTAATTTGCACCAAGCTGTATGATGAAGCCTGTAAATATCTTGGTTGCCCAGCAACAAGTGTCTCTTCGGAGCTCATGTTTAATACAGCTGGCAATATTGCAACAGGCACCAGAAATAGGTTGTTGCCAGAAAATGTACACGTTGACTTTTATTAAAGTTAATAAGTCAAGTTTTTTGTATCCCTACAAGAGTATACAAACTGATCCTGAAGTGATTGATGTTGTGGATGCTGATGGTGATGACAACTCAGATGGTGGTTGTTGGTAACTACTGTGTGGGACAGAGTCTCTCTGAACAAAACAAGAAAATTTAAAGACTGTGATGAAGTGGGTTGTCTCTCTCCTCTCTCGATCTCCTACTATGGACTATATACCCCCACAACTTTTACCACTTCTGTGGCAAACTGCTTTGTAGCTAGGGTCTAAAGTCAACAAGGTGTTTTTTTACAGGAAAATTTTAACATCAGTGGGAACAGGCCCAAATTTGGCATGAAAGGGATACTGCCACCTTGAACAAATTTCCTGTCCCCTTTAAAAAAGAAAAAAGGATTTAGAAAAAAACAGCAACATCAGCAGTGTAGTGTTTACAGAATGTGACCAATCATTAAGTGTGTTTGTTTTACAAATAGTGATAATTTGATGCATAAAGGTCAGGGATTGACAAGACACTGTCCTTTAAACATCGCATGCCAACTGATGCAGTTACATTAAATGTTCCTTAGCAGAGTATGCGGTGAGGAAACCTCTTTTATCTTTATGTGACTGAAATACGCATTTTATTTACGTATCAGCTGGAAAGTTGATGCATTATCTTTGAAAGTTGCATATATATTACTTCAATTTGCTAACAAGACTGTTGGTATATATACGTATTATCTTAGAAAATTGCATATATTATTTGCCAACAAAAATGATTGGAATTTTTTGTATTCAAATATCTTGACTTACTACATTATGACATAATGTCTTGCAGCAGTTCCATGTGCTGTGCCTACAGTACCTTGACTTTGTTATAAAAACTTTCTTTCAAACATAGTAAATTTTGATTTATTTATTTAAAAGAGAAAGCAGCAAACAGCTGAGATAAGGTAATATCAGTAATTTTTTTTTCATACTTTGTGATGATGAGACTATATAACTGAGTACATAAATGGTTAATGTGCCACTTTATTGTCACCAAGGAGCTATAATGCAGCTGCAGCAGGAACACGTTTAACATATGGGTGGGCGCTGGGTGGGCTTGTTAGCAGTCAGCACCTGTAAGTTGCTAGCTCTAGCAAACAGATCAAGAAACCATAGACAAACCTAGCTATAGTCACGTCAAAGTGACACATGATCCTCTCTCTTCCCCCTTATACTGCACAGTTTGTAGTTCTTTCTGTCCTCGATTTAATTTGTATTTCAATAGTATCTTCATTATTGACAGAATGCCCTCGATTTCACATGTATTTTATTATCTTAATTATTGGCAGCATAATTAAAAAAATAGGGTTAAAGTTCTACAAAGTTCTAAAAAAGATTAGAACCCTATAACTTTTTCAAAAGTTCTAGAGTAGAACTAGAACCCAGAGCTTTAGAAGGTTCTGAAAACCCTATTGGGGACACTACAAAACTGTGGAGGGAAAAAAAGAAAATCTTTGAAGACACAGAGGGAAAAATGCACCAAAGGGAATAGTGACAGACAAAACCTGTATAAAGGGAATCAGGCTAGCAAGAAAAAAACTTGAGAGTTAATGGGCAAGAGATTATAAAACAAAGTCTTTCAGCTAACATAAATAGGGTTTATTTATTTAGAAATTGGTGCTTGGGAAGGGCATAAGGCTCATTTCTTGGTGCAGCCCAGTGGAAGAGGTACATGGGATAGTACATCAAATAGACAAAACAAAATAGCAGTCTAAATACAGGACAAACAAATATAATCAGTGCTTGCAGCAAACAGCACAGCCCTAACAAATGAACAGTAACAACAGTACCATAGTGCGCAATGATAACTTACTTACATGAGAAACAAGGCAGAACATAACTTGGGTGGGAAAAAAAATCAGCAGTAATGGCTAATAAGACAGAGTGGAACTGTTATGAGTAGTATCTGGAGAGGGGAAAATATCAGATGATGCCTTGATCGCAAAAAGACAGTTAATATCTAATCTCTGTATTTACTAAGAGGTGTTTGAAATATTGCAAAGTCTGAGTAAGATGGTAGAGGATGTGTATAGCACAACAGATACTGTATCACCATTAGGTTAGTTGCTGCACTGTAGAACTAGGAAAGTCAAAGGTGAATAAATCACATGGTATGCATCTGGGGGTGCTCAAGAAATATAGGATAAAGTATGGGTCTGGGTGTATAACGAGAATTTACACACACCCGAGGGGTTTATGTGAAGCATCAAACCCCAAGGGTGTGTGTAAATTCTTCGTTTACACACACCCAGACCCATATTTTATTTTATATAATTGTTGGCTTTCTCTTTTTTGCCTCAGCAATTATATAAAATAAAAAAGGCTGCTGTGCCACTGCCGCCGCAGTCCGATTCCGGTCGGCTTTCTCTTATTTAAAACATTTTTTTTTCGACAGTATTGTAAGGGAGGATCGATCCGGTAGCAATGTGGTACAATTAATTAAAATTTTATTTTACTTACTGCCGAGTGTCCGTGTCAGTTTCTTTTCAGGTTGGGTTTGCGGTTCAGGAAGTGAAAAGCCAGCAGAGTTTGAGCAGGCGCATGCGAAGAGAGGGGGAAACCTTGCGCGTGTTTGCCGTTATAAACGCTCCTTTATAACGGCAAATTACGCCACGGTTTCCTTATGGAAAAAAGAGGAAGCCATTAATTATGTTATAATTACATCATTGTAACCTATATCCCTTGTTGAACTGCCCCTCTTTACCCAACAGGCAGGTTGAACACTGGAGTCTTTTTGCATATACAGTAAGACTTTATTGGGAAAGGCACCTTCCTGTCGTATAGACCTGCTTTCTCTGTTCCAGGTTCCTCAGCTGGTGCACGAATCAAACTTACTTCTTTAAAAGAATGTAAGATCTATATCTAAGATAAGTTCCTGGGCATTTAATATTGCAGCACAGAGAACACTGGTACTGACGCGTTTACTAGGAGAGCAGAATGGGTGCTAGTCAAAAACTACTCAAGCAGAAACACAAACAGCAGCACTCATCTTGGAAATTATTTAGATTAAATAAATGTAAAAGCCACGAGGTGTGTTCAACTCACGAAAACCACAGCACAGCTGCCCCAGCACTTTGACTTGTAATCTTCATCGGGGGGAGTCACGATTATGACTCGAAGTGTCTGGGCAGATGTGCTATGGCTCTTGTGAATTGAACATACCTCATGGCTTGTTGATTTATTTAATCTAAATAATTTCTGACATGAGTGCTGTCATTTATGTTTCTGTTAGTGTTGCAGCACCATGGCACTGGAAGAATCAGCAGAAGTTGTCTAGGTAACAATGTTTTGCTTCTTATCTCACATTTCAAATTCTTAATGAGTGTCCTACCACTAATTGCAGTCATTTTAAATATATTGTAGTTCAAGTTCAAGTTTATTGCAGGAAAACTCCATTGAGCAAGCTCATTCACAAGGAGGTCCTAAATCATTTACACAGTCAGGAGACAGCATAAAAGAGGCAACATATAAACAGAAAAAGTGAAACAATATACACATAAGATTAAAATGCATCAATTCATGTAAGTACATCATACCAAAAAGAGGTATAGTAAGGTTCGTATATTACCAGGTGCTCAATTATGACAGTGCATAGTCGGAATTATTAGCATAAGATTGAGGTAGGCAGAAAATGTGGGAACTGTACTGAGACAGAAGAGAGTAGTTAAATAAGAGTAGTTATGCCGAAAATGTGGGGACTGTACCGAGACAGGAGAGATTAGTTAAGTAAGAGGGATCAGTTAAAAATAACAGGAGAACGTAGTAGAATAAGATGGAAGGGTAGCTAATGAGTGGTGGGGGTGAGGGCTAATGAGAGTAGGGGGAAAAGGATATAGATACAGAAGGTGAGGACAGGAGAAAGTTTTGAGAATAACTGAATGGTTTCATGTCTTGTTGACCCCTCCCCCCCCCCATATCTGAAGTGAGTGTATTAGAGATGACATAGAAATTGCTAGGGTAGAAGAGGCAGAGGGAAACGTGGAGGCCTTATGGGTCACCTTACAAACCCCAGCAGGAGGTAAGGTCAAGCTGGGTGTAGTATATAGGCCCCCCGGGATGGGTGATGTTCTTGAGGATGGTTTGCTGGACAACATCATTGCCCAGTGTGGACCAAAAGGGGAAGGAGTGGTGTTGATGGGGTACCTTAATATGCCAGGTACAAACTGGGGAACCATGTCCTCTAAGGTGGCCCAAGGAGCAGAGGCTGCTGGATGGCTTCCAGGATGTGTTCTTAAAACAGCATGTGATGTAGCCCACAAGGGAGGGGCATGTCCTGGGCATGGTTATGCCAGATGGGGATCTGGTAAGGGATCTGGTTGTAGAGGATCCCCTGACTGGGAGCGACCACAATACTGTCTAGTTTCAAATAAGCATGGGGGGAAGGGGTGAAATCTAGGACACTGGCAGTAGACTTCAGTGGGGCAGACTTTGTGGGCATGGGAAATATTCTCAAGGATCACTTGAAGGGGATTACATCAATGACAAATGTGGAAAAGAGATGGGAGGTCATAAAACCGGGACTTCATGAGGCAGTCAGAACCTGCGCCAAGGTGAATCATAAGGGAGCAAGGTCACATAAACCATGCTGGTGGTCCAGTGAGGTTCAGGTAGCGGTCAGAGAAAAGAAGGTGGCCTACAAAAAATATAAAACAACAATAGGGGATAGGGATAAGGAAATGTACCATCTTGCATCTAGAAAAGTCACCCGATGGTGAGGGGGGCAAAGTCCAGTAAAGAGCAGCGGCTGGCACAGGGGATACATGGAGGGGAAAGAGGTTCTTCTGGTACATTGGGGAGCAGAGAAAAACTAAGGGCTATCTCAGCAGATTGAGATCAGAAGGAGGGTGAGTGGAAGAGGCAAGGGACCAGGCAGAGGTATTAAATGAGTACTTTGCCTCTGTGTTCACTAGGGAGGGGGATGGGATATCTATAAAGCAAGGCACGATGGGGATAGAAGTGGCAGTGAGTGGGATCAGGGGAGCAACAGAAATGGAGCAAGAGGGAGGGAGAGGTACCCCAGGGGTGTCACATCAGGATAAGGATAAAAAGGCCAGTAAGGTGGAAGGGATGGATGATGTTATCTCCACCGAAAGGGTGTGGATAGCCCTCAAGGCCCTAAAGAAAGACAAATGTCCTGGGTCGGATGGCATTCATCTGAGAGTACTATGGGAATTGGCAGACATACTGGCTGCACCCCTGGCGGAGCTCTTCAACAGGTCGCTTGAGACAGGGAGGGTACCTAGGTATTGGCGAGAGGCACATGTGGTGCCAATCCATAAAGGGGGGTCGAGGGAAGTACCAGGTAACTATAGACCCATCAGTTTGACCTCAGTGGTGGGAAAATTAATGGAGAGTATACTAAAGGAACGATTGGGGGTGTACTTGGAGGAGGTGGGAGGTCTGGATAGTCGGCAACATGGGTTTCTGCCAGGTAGATCACGTCAAACCAATCTTGTGGAGTTCTACGAATGGGTAACATCAGAACTGGACAGGGGAAAGCCTGTGAATGTATTATTCTTGGACTTCAGCAAGGCGTGTGACTCTGTCCCCCACAATGGTCTGGTGTAGAAACTGATGGGGTTGGGAGTAGGCCCTTTGATGGTCAGATGGATTGAAAACTGGCTAGCTGGACGCACCCAGAGCGTAGTGGTCGGTGGGGAGCTCTTGAACCCTAGAGAGGTCGGTAGTGGGGTACCGCAGGGCTCGGTCCTGGTTCTGATCCTGTTTAATGCATACATATTGGACATCAGGGAGGGTATAGGGTGTGAAATGAGTCTCTTCGCTGATGACTCTGAGATGGGAGCAGTAGTTGAGGGGGAAGAGGGGAGGTTGGCCCTGCAAGGGGACCTGGACACCCTGGAAAGCTGGGCTCACACATGTAAATTAAATTTCTATATCACCAAGTGCAAGGTGTTACATCTTGGGCGGGGAAACCCTAAACACAGGTACACCCTGGGAGAGGAGGCGCTGGAGGCCTCAACAGGGGAAAAAGACCTAGGGGTCATGGTTGGATGCATGTATGAATAACTCCAAGCAGTGCAGGAGAGTGGCTAGCAAAGCAAACAGGATGTTGGGATGCATCATAAGGGAGGGGTCACCTCTAGGAGCAGGGAAGTGATTCTGCCGCTGTACAATGGACTGGTTAGACCACACCTTGAGTAGTGTGTACAGTACTGGAGACCACACTTGAAGAGGGACATACAGATCCTGGAGAGGGTACAGAGGAAGGCAACTAAGATGATACGAGGACTAGGGATTTGACATATGAGGACAGACTTAGAAGCTCTGCCTGTTTTCATTGGAGGAGAGGAGAGACAGAGGGACATGATTGAGGTCTTCAAGTACCTCAAGGAATAAATAGGGTAAACATGGAGGGATCTGTAGACTAAGCAGGGAGGTATCACCAGAGGGCATGGTTTGAAGTTGGAAGGTGGAAGGGTGAGGGGGGAAAAGAGGAGGAGGTTTTTCACTGAGAGGGTGGTGGACCCTTGGAATGTACTGCCTGGCGAGCTGGTTCAGAGATCCACAGTAGAGGCCTTCAAGAGAGGGTGGGACAGACAAGGAAAGTGGATATATCAGATGATGGCCTGGCCCAGAAGGGTGGGGATGGATGATAGGGGTTTCTGGAACACAAGGGGTGGGGAGGGCCTCGGCACCCAACTAGGGATCTGAGGTTCAAGCAGACTCGATAGACCGTAAGGCCTAATCTGCTGGCAATTAGTATGTTAGTATGTTACTATAGATCTTACTTTGAGGAAGGCTCTTGCTGCAGGCCACACTGATAGGACTAAGCTGCCAGGCACCAGGACCACATGTAAAATTCTAGTTAGCAGTCTACCACGGGGGACTGCCCACCATCTATGTCAGTCAGCTGTCATCAGTCTAGCCTGTATAGGTGAGTGGTCCCCCACACCAAATTCAGTTCTTTTCCCAGCCATTGACCTGCACATGCTGGACCTTAGTGGACACTGCATACAGTCGACCGCCATTACCTGCACCTGCCACATGTTTTAATTTTTCAATTTCTTTTAGTTCTACTTCACTTAAACATTGAAATGTTGGTGTTTTCTTCAATGAGTTTATGTCTTCTCCACCAGCCTTGTCTTCCGACCGCACCACGAAGTGCGCCTGCAGAAAACAGATCACTGAAAAGGATGGCCACTCTGGGTATCTTTTCTGTCTAGGCCCCAGCCACCACACTGAACCTGCCAACACTGCCAGAAATTTCATCAGGCCACCTGAAGATGTTGTTTGAAAGTGCTGGAGAGCCATATTTTAAAACAGAAGTTTGTTGTGATGGAAAAGGAGCTGCAGGCCAGGAGCTCCTCGGCCTCACTGGTGCAGTCCTCCGGGGCCTCTTCTTCTTCCCGCAAGGAGAAGTCAGGGAAGCACAAACACTGGGACAGGGATTGGTCAGTTTCCTATTCATGGTTGCTTCTTAGGCCTCCAGCACATTTGGGTCTTCCTCCTGCGGGGATTGACCTCCTCAGTCCCGCTAACCCTCTCTTCTCCCAAGCTCCGGGTGGCTCCACAGCCCACCCTTATTTCCATGTTGTGCAGCAGGTCTTCAGGACAGGAGACTTTGTCTACTGTCCCCAAGCCCCTGAAGCTCAAGCCTATATCTTCAGCAGGCTCTCAGCCAGGTGGCTCGGCTGGTGTTGGTGCCTCTGGTGTCAGTTCTACCACCGTCACCCCCCCCAGCCACCGCACTTCCTGTATCAGCACCTACTGCTGGGACTGATGTTAGCCCTAAGGTGCTTGCTGTCTCCTCCACACCAGCGTCACCTCTGTCTCTGGGGTCTCCATCTCCTCAGGCACTAGCTTCACCAGCTAGACCAGCATTGGGGGCTCAGTCTCCCGAACACTCCAGGCCATCGCCTGTCAGGCTGCCGCCGATGCTGCCATAGCCCCAGCCAGTGGGCCAACTCTATCACCACCCCTGCCACTTTCTTCACTGCAGCTGATGCCTGTCAGGCCAGCCCAGGTGGATTACAATGCCCTTTTTTGGTGTGGTGGTCCTTTATGCAGTACCAGACCCCCGCTCCCCAAGGGTCGCTGCTAGCTTCTCCCCTCAGCCCTCCCCAGGACCCTCAGCCCCAGGATCTTATTCTCACACTACGTATTGTGCACCTGAGTTAGATAAACATTTCTGAGCCCTTTGGAATTTTCCTTGAGCTGGGGTTTATTGTGTTTTGAAGGGGAAAAAAGATATCAAGAATCAAAGTCATGGAGATGACACTGGAATTGTGGAGGGGATGCAAATAATGAATTCAATTTTAGTGTTGATAGGCCTCAGCAACTGATGACAAAAGTCTGTGCTACAATTACAGAACGTTTGCCAGCCCCCCCCATATCTGAAGTGAGATTTATTTGGTGATCAGATAAGAACACTTGACCAGAGGACCTTTTTCAGGTACAGTCATGTAACTCTTTCATCTCAGCAGTTGACTTATGATAGGAATGAAGACTTATTTTGAGCCTACATAACTCACAAAGCTCATAAAGAGTAAGTCAAACACTGATTAAAATATGCAGCACATACCATTTAACCTGTGTATTAACATTTCCTCTGAAGGCATGCACCTGTAACCCTTCCAGGGCTTTGGATATCTGTGCTAGTGCTATGACCTTAATTTCAGTATTTTATTATGTTACAGTAATCATTGTGGCCAACTAGCTGGCCACTTCTGTATACTGTCTTCTGTACTGTACACAATTAATACTATTTTCTGTCCCCATCACAAATGCTTCCATTATGTTAGTATATAGTGCTGTGGCTACTATTATTTCATGGTGCTGCTAACGTTTTGCATGTGTACCAAATACAATTTAATCAGCTATGTGGTAAATAAATTCTTAAAATCAGAAAGTTGGAGTAAATCATGTAAAAATGGAAGTACAGTACTGTTTCCCTCCCTTTGTTTGTTTCCAGACCACTGCATGTCCAGTTTATCTAAAGACTTCTGGTCCCATACATAGGGGTCAGTTTCCTTGGGTCCAGCTGCACCAAGTACAATACAAATGTTCAGTACTCTGTGAATTGTGGCCTACCTGTGGAAATTACAAGTAGGAAGGGGAAGGCTGCAAAGTTGCAACCAAGCATGTTCATTTCCCAAAGATGGGACATGGTGATGACCAACAAGACTGGGCTCCAGCATCGTCCAAGAAAGAGTACCACTCATCCAGCAGAATAAAATATGTTCATAGATGTATTTACTCGCACATGATTTCTAGGTGTCAGGACATTTTGTTCAAAAAATACCAGTGTCTCAAAAGTACAAATGTGTCGTGACATAGAAAACTGCTGGGAGAGCAAGGGGTGATGGGAAACTGCAACGTACTCTGACTGGTTTCACTGTGCACCTCTTCATGTCTGCACTTTTGAGCCATTGGCATTTTTGCACAACATGTCCTGAATGTGTGAAACTCATTTATGTGAGTAAATAAAGTGATGGACATATTTTATTGCTGAGTGGTGTTCTTGATGTTGTACATTAAATTAAAAGCTGATAGCAGCACGCTCAGGGTCAGAGCTGCTTCATTGTGGTTATGGGTTCAAGCTTCTACCTTGGATGTCGCTTGGCTTGGGGAGGGAAGGGCACCTTATTCCATTACATGACAAACACCTGCTGGCCCAGGGGGAGGCATTGTCATGTGGGACGGAAGAGAGCTTCCTCACAGAGCCGCCTTATGTTGGCATGCACCTGCTTGCTTAATGTGTGATGTGGAGGTATCACCTGTCCAGAATGGGGCTGGCAGAAGAGTTTCAAAGCAGGACATGGGCTCACCCATTCCTCTGACAGCCTTAATAGGGTGCAAGGTCAGGTCACACTACAGGAGCATGTCCTATGAGTGTGGGATAAGGGTGGGGCTACTGAGCAACAAATAAGGGACAGACTTGGAACATATTAAGTCCCCTTGTCCCACCATGCCCAGCTGGGCTGCCTGCCCCCCCCCCCCATTGTTTGCTGTCTCCTCCCTCTGGGATCTCTGAGTTGTCAAGTGAAGTAATCTCAGAGGACTGTCACCCCCAAGGTCTTTCCTCCTCTTGGTTGGGCAGTCTGTAGACCACCCCCGACCTGACCTGACCTTCCTCCCTCTATTGGTCTGTAGCTCAATCCACAGCATTTCCAGATTCCCCTTTTTATTCTCCTCCCTTGTGCATGTTATCCCCTCCCTGATGTAAGTCACTACTCCCCCTTTGCCTAACACACTGTCACTTTTGTATAACTTGTAACCCTGGATCAAGAGGTCCCAGACATGGTGTGATGTAGCCCAGGTCTTACTGCTGCTATGTCTATCTTCCCCCGCTGCTAAGAGGACCTGTACATCTGCCATCTTGTTACTGAGACTGCATGTGGCACCACCCTCCACCTCAACCCTTTGCATCCCTGCCTACTTTTTGTACATTTCCTGGCCTGCCCTTCCCCTGCACTCTTCCCTTCATCCCCCATACTTGATTGCCCCCTTTGCCTTCTCGCCCACTCTCCTGATTACTACTGCCAGTGTAGGGAGGGAGGTCCATGGACCTTCTCATCCTGAAGTATCTGGGCCTGCTGGCCCAACCCTCTCCTCAGCATTTTAAACTCATATCGTTGTCTATGTATTCCACGAGCTTGTCTCTGAGTATATTTGAGCACTCCCTACTAAGGTGCAGTTTATCTAGCCCAGCAATTGTCTTTAGTTTTAATCTGGGATAAGATATACCAGTTTGGCCATCTGGTGGCAGCACCTTTCAGTCTTTGCCTTACAAATGAGACATGTTTATTTTGGAGTTCCAAGAATTTAGTTACAAAGTAGACAGGAACAGAGAATACATCTGAGGTAGTAAATACTGTAGGTACAACCAGCTAATATGAGATGAATCATTAACAAAGATAACTGGACTGACCTTGGAGAAATTCCTAAAATTAATAATTCTTGAATGTGCCCTGGGATAGCAAGTTCACCTAACACATGTAAGGGGGTGATCACTGATGGAGTCGGGCTAAGTACGAGCAAAGAGAATTCTTGCTTTTCTGTTAGTTAGAACCCGGTCGATCAGTGTGTGCTGATAACTGTTTCCTGTTAATCTAGTGAGGGCATTAATCAGCCAGGATAGGGTAAGATTGCTTATGTGCAACTCATAGATATTAGTTTTGCTAACAGGCCAATCAAGGTTAAAGTCACCCATTAAAATGACTCACATTACCTAGGGAGAAGAAGTGACATTTGAGGCAAAAAGGCAGGCTGCTGGCTACTTGAAATTAAGTGGAAATTAGTGGAGGAACATTTTAAGTGGTTTACAGTTGGATAGGGAATAAAAATAAAATAAAAAAGAGATGGGAGAATATGAGCTGCCATTTTCAGAGTTCAAACTTTTGAGTACAGCATGATTGTAGCTGAACAAAGTGCTCCAGTTGTACCGTAGTCAAAAATTGACAACTCTGTCTATTCAGTCACTGTCTTCACATGTGAGACTGCCAATAACAGTTTGCGATGGTGGTGCTTTTGTGATATAGTATAGACGACTTTTCCATAGGAACTGGCTTAAGATCACCACAACTCAGTTCACATAAGCCAGTGAACAACTTTAATGCGATAATGGCTTCAAGCTACCACTGACCTGTGCTGGGCTTAAATCAGTTGACTAAAAGTGGGTCTAGAACTTCACTAGTTCACAGAGCCATCTTGTCCAAATGTAACCCATAACAAAATGTTGTAAAACAATACATCTTTAGAGCTGTCAAATGTAATGTTGCTCTTTATATGGAAATTTCCAGTATATTTTCACAGTTGCAGGTAATGTACAACAGCCATAGCAAGAACGAGAAATAATCTAGAACAAAACTGATTATGTAAGCAATATACCATGAAAGGATATGGGTATATGTGTGGATTTACCACACCTGGTGTGATTCAGTCATGAGGCTGCAGCTCGAGTGACTTAACAACACCAGAGGTGGTAAATCCACCCCATATATCCACATCCTGGAGTGGTATATTGCTATTAACACAATGTTCCCCATCAATTAAGTAACTAAAACGATAAAGAAAATTTTTTTTTTTTTTTTTTGGTTTTACATGATTTTTATTGCTTTTATTGTTGTGCTTCAAAAAATAGTTCCTTGTTGCTATGCAAAATATATAGGAGCACCCCCCAACCACCCGCTCAGTTCAGTCCACATGAAACAGAGATAGCACAATGCCATTTTTGTGAAGGTTTACCAAGAGAAGATGACTCCTGTTTTCCTGGATGCTGCCTTTTTGGTCCTGCTTGTGTAAGAAAAAAAATGAAACACTCTACTGGCTGTTTCACTTTTGCTGTGCAGTGTGGTGTGACAGGAAGTGCAGCATGTTTTTTGGGGTTAGCAGTGAAAGGTCACTGTCAGAGTTTGCTTTCTGGGATTACTGGGGTGTTGTGGTTCAGAGGTTTTATTTGGTGTTTCATTTTTATTTTCGGGAAGGATTATAAATCATGGATGTGGCTAATTATGGGTACACTAGCAGCGAGAGGCATATTGAAGGACCGACTTTGTTTTGTGGAGCTGTAATTAAAAGACAGGGAGACCGTGGAGATGGAATCTACACTAATGGTAAATAATTTGACAAAGAATGAAAAGGAAGGTAAAGGGTGTAAAACCTGATATTGAAGGGAGTGCTGTTGTTACTCGGTGATGTGGATTTGCTTTTAATTGTTTTAAAAAATCGGTGCTCATCTGGTTTCTGTTGGAGTGCTCTGTGTGTGTGTGTTAGTTGGAGTTTGAGCCAATGTCACTGTCCAATTGTTGCCTTCTTTTTGTAGTCCTGGCTGTGTCGGAGTGGTTTGAGAGGAGTTTGATGCTGCGGCTGACTGGTGGCTGGCACCTTTTCCAGCAGGTATACTGGAGAATTTATCATGCTGAAAAGGTGCTAGGCAACAATCAGAATGCAGCATTTTGTCTTTTGTACTGTGCCCATTGTATAATTCTATATCTACCACTTATTGCCTGCATATACCACTTACTGATTTGTTATCTCAGCTGCTTGTAACATGTATTTCCTCTGTTTTCCCTCCTATAGGTCACACCTGCAAACAAGGTTCCGCTCAGTATGCCTTTCCCCATTACCAATTTTCAAATAAAGAAATAAAATTATAAAATGGAGAGCAGAAATCCTGGAAGCTGATTGGCTGACGCACTCTTCGACCTGTAATGGTATCTTAGAATGTCATCACAGTCCAAAACGGATTACCAAGATCACCCATTTACTAACACTTTAGGGCCATTTTATAATCACAGTAATATACTCCAGGGTGTGGTATATCATGGGACATTGTCACTTCTCTGGTTGTTGAAGGCACTTGGCGTTGCTTCGTGCCTCACAATGTACCCAAGGCATGATGATGCCCTATGACATACCACACCCTGTTGTGTATTATTGCTTAATTGTTATGTCAATTTATTTTGAACTAAGAAATGAAGACATTTTTGAGGAACTACCTTTTGACTGTATTCTCTTGTTTGCTTCACTTTGTTGGCAATTGAATGCTCAAAACAAACAAAGTAAGTTCTTGAGCACACATAGTTCAGTTTTACAGTGATCAGGCTGGGACTGATAGATGCCACTAATGTTTTGCACCAGAGTGTCAACACTTTGAGTACAAAGTGAGATGGAAGAACAGTTTTGCCTGTCTTTAGCAGCAGAGTAAGATGGATTTGAAAGCAATCTCACCATTCAATTTTTCTTAAGTGGCTGCAGTGTGGTTTGTGGTTGCCATGGAACTCTCGATAGGGCTGCAAAGATTGGCTTGCCTCGCAGGACCTGATCTAATAACGGGTCTGTACGATTAGTCAATCAAAAATCTTTATTTTACCAGGTGAAACACCTCTGAGTAAACTCATTTAGAAGATGGACCTGGACAGGTACATGATCAAACACAGAATAATATTACAAAGATTAAAATAAAGGTATTACATACAATGCAATAAGATACATTTGTAAATATGTACACTAAGAGAACACTTATAGATAGCAGTCACATAACAATATATGCATTGAACATACCAGCATAACAAAGGCGGTGTGGGCAACCATGCAGAGAAGGACAGTGGTTACATGGAACAACTAAGGTGGAAAAAGGAGGGAGGAGGATAAGCGTGAGTAAAAATTACCAAGGGTACAATGTCTGAGGTCAGTATACCTTTAGCCAAAAATCAAGGAAAGCAATTGCAGGACTCCTTAAAGGAACATGCATATAGTGATTTGAATGCTAACAGATTAATATGGCAGGCTATAAAGTACAAAGCCTGGAGCTTTAAACAAGGTCCATATTATTTATTTTCTTGTTTCCCACTTCTGCCGTGTTGTGCAGTTTATCAGCTCTATTATGGTGACCTAAAATCCTTTTTCTTTACAGACATCATCAGTGCAAATCAAGGGATAGGTGCATGGATGGATGTGAAGGATTTGGGGTATATTCAAAGTGTTGTGAATTGTATATAATGCATTTCTTCATATTTTTTTGTAATGGTTACATACACTACTTCCCAGATTTTCTTTTTAGGATACAGCTATGTAAGCGTAGCTAGAATTCAGTAACCAGTTCAGTCAATGTTGCATTGGTCTGGGCACAGCGCAATTGGTGACTGACGTGCTAACTGTACATGAATGTGTGATGATGTCATTACTAGCAGTGCATGCTGGGGGAGGAAAGGATTTTTATTACTATTATGCAGAATGTTTAAATAATTACACGTATCCGAGACTTATCGGCACTAAACTGAATATACAAGTGTCTAAATATAAGAAAGAAAAGAGTAAAGCAGTGTGCTGTGCATTAATTAGCTATGCATCCATTAATGTGGGCTTACACTTATTTAGGGCTGGGCTTGCTCTCCAAGCTGTACCCCATCTATGCCATTGGATGCAAAAATAAACTGTTTTATTATTTTGTTAAATTAACTAAATAACTGGTAATTCTTTGAGGATGAAGCCAAATGAATGCACAGAATCAGAAGTTGGCAGCATTATCAAGGTTGACCCCCTCCCCCATACTCATCCAGTGCTCTCAAAGAAAGTAGTGTTCTCTACCTTTCATATGTCTGTCAGTGTTAAGTAAGAAACAAGTTTATAAATGTGTAACATTAGGTAATTATTAATAAAATACAGTACATATAAACAGAGTTTCAGGTTTTATAGCACATACTGTGCTGTAATGCTACATGAAGTGTTCAGCACAGTACTCTATGTAAAATATAGTCATATGAATGTATATTTTTCCGTATTATATAGTTATTATTTAATTTTTTACCAGGTAGATATGCTGATATAAACAGTAATATTGTTTACTGATACAACCTGGGGGAGGAAAGGGGGCAAGGGGGAATAGAAACAACCTTAGCAAATGACAAATGAAACTACAGGAAAACATTACGTCTGGGGCATCTACAGCATAGTTACAGAAATATACAAATGATTGGAATGATAGAGCAGTAAGCATTCCGTGTGACACTAGAACTACCATACATAACACTAAATACAAACAAAATCACAGTATATGTAAAGAACATTTAGAAGTGATCGGGGTGATAATAGTAGTACTAGCAGTAGTAGTAGTAGAGTTTATTTAATAGATTAGGTAAGTGCAAATGTAAGAGGGAAAATACACACCAAGAAAAGTAGATGACATAAGATAAGCCAAAAAAACTATTGGGCATGCAGATTTATTAATAATGAGCATGAGTGTCCCAGTAAATAGCCCCAGGTATCCAGTAGTGTGATCTTACTGACAAGAGATGTAAGACAAACAGTAGAGCAGTTTTAGATTCTGTTTGGCAGAGAGAAGACAGGTGTGGTACATGATCTTTTCTGAGGTTTTTCATTGTTTTCATTTTTATTTCATTTTCATTTTATTGTTTAAAATGTAAGCAGGTGGTCAAAAACTGCCATTTTCACAGCTACCAGAATGCATAAAGAACAATAATACAAAACATTGTGCAAGATAATATGCAAACATTTCTTGAAAACATGTGCATTGTTTTTCTTGATCTTAAAGAAACACACTGAAAGCGGCTCCCAGAATGGCATGGTGCTCACAGCACAAAAATTACAGTACTACACAGAAAGCAAAAACAGACATCCCCTTTATGCATGGGGGAGGACTTTTTTCGCTGCTACTGCTGTTAGTGTCTATTTAACTTGGTACGTATAGCTAATAAATTTATTTTGCAGGCACTTCAACCAGCTGGAAGGCCTGGTTATTCTTAAAGTGCATGTGCCCACTTTCTGTGTAGGACTTTTTCATGATTTCCCATGTACTTTATTGACCTTGTCTTTATAAATTTGGAGCCCAATATATTGTCCCTATTACATTATGATTGAGCAGTATGTGTTTTGTACCTGATGTCTGTTCTGTGCTATAAGCACATTACTGGAATAACATGCTATACAGTATTATTCCCAGTACCTGTCATTGTTTATTTATTAAAAGTTTTTCAACCAGGACAAATATACTGAACTGCAAGCAGCTTGTTTCCATGTGTGTCTGTGGGAAAGGGTACCTAGCATGTACAGTATCAAGTTCATGGTATAGTAAACAAAGAAATAGGCATTAAAAGTGGCTAAATATAAGGTGTTTGGTGCAGTGTGTGACTGCAAAATTACAGTGCAAGGAAGGACTGGATCCCTGTGCCAAGGAATATAGAGTGAAGCAGGGACACTCCCTATGCAAAATTCTTCGCAGAGTTTTCCAACTTTACACCATGCATAGTGCATGTGTAGTGGTGCTTCGCCAGCGAGGTGCCACTATATATAGTTCTTCACATGGCAGAGTACCACAATGAATGGTGCTGTATAAAAAAAGTGCTTAAAAGCTAGAAACCCATCCTCACCCACGTAGCTCAATTCTTCCACCCACCTCCTCCAGCCCTGACCATTGAAGGTAAATCCTACCTTGTTGTAGTATGCAATCCTCATCCCCCTGCCCCAGTGAAGTTGTACTTATAACACACTTTCACATAAATACTATACATAGTTCCTTTCTTCCCACCTGCCACTTTCATGACAGTGAATGCCAGAAATTACTTGTGTATTGTGCAGATCAATTCCTCCCTCAGTGATGTTAGGCACCTGGAAGCCTGGTTCTTCACAAACAAATTGGTACTCATAGGAACTTGGGTGAGGAAAGGCAAAATTTACTTAATCTGTGCACAACTGCTGGGTTGCATCTTGAGGTTGCAGGGTCCATCAAGAACCTAGGTGTACTTCTGGATCAAGAACTTCCCCTCAGACCCCACATTGACTGCCTAGTGAAAAGCTTTGCACTGGAAGCTTGGACTGCAGTACAGGCTTCGAGCATTCCTCTCTAAAGAGGTGACACTTGCCATCTCAAACAGCAGTCTACTCCCAGTCCTATTCTACAGTGCCCCGATCCTGCACTCCCTCAGAGAAACTCAACTTAGCAGGCTTAAAGTCTTATTCAGCAAAACTGGATGCGTTGCTGCTTACACCCAACCCAGAGAATATCATTGTGATGTGTTTGATCCCTTGGCTGGCCTTCCCTTGAAGGTAGACTGAACTATCCAGTTATCTGCCTGACACACAAGCTAATTGGAAACTCTCCCCTCCAAGCCTATAGGGCATATTGGAAATAAAGCCCTAATGGAGAAGTCTTCACTCCAGTGTAATGCATCCACACTATTAATTATCCCAAGGTTCAAATCTGGCTTTGGCCATTGAGCCTTTGCTTTCACTGCCCCATACCTATGGAACAAAGTCCTCAATGATATCCAGAGCACTATTAACTCTGATTCTTTTAAGTCAGGCCTAAAGACTCATTGCATCTGTAGCATTTTAATTGCAGTCACTGAACTAAAGATGATAGCCGGTAAGCAGGGCAAGGCATATGAGGAGAGGTTGAGGGCACTGAACATGTACTCCCTGGAAGACAGGAGAGAGTAAGGGGACATGATTGGGACATTCAAGTACTTAAAAGGTATAAATAATGTTGATAAGGAAAGTTTCTTTAAGCTGAGTGGCAACCATATCATGGGGGGCACAGTCTTAAGCTGGAGGGTGGGAGGTTTAGGAGGGATGTAAGGAAGCACTTCTTTATAGAAAGGGTGGTGGACACTTGGAATGCGCTGCCAGAAGAGGGCATCTCATTAAAGACAGTGAGCAGCTTTAAGAGAGGCTGGGATAGGCATACGGGGAAGATAAGAATCATGGGTAGGGAGAATGGGAGTAGTGGGGAGTGAGGGCAGGGACATCAGCACAAGCTGTGGACCCTGCAATACGAGCAGACTTGATAGACCAAATGGCTTTCTTCTGCTGGCTTCTTTGTATGTTTGTATGAACCCTCTTTGCATTCTGTTAACTGCCTTTCCACTCTCCTTTGTTGCTCTATAGACACTTGTTGTCTACAAACCTGTTTCAGAACTGTAATGCCTTATACCTCTATTTGCTAACAATTGTATTGCCAATTCTGTACCTGAATTTATTGTACAATATGGTTATGGTCTACTGTACTTTTGCTTACAGTAATTAATCCCAAGTCACCACTGGAAAAGGGACACTGTCTCCGTTGGCTTACCCAGTTATCAAAGTCCAATAAAAAATAAAAATTTCTGAACTTTAGTGTCATTGGTCAGACAGTTCCATTGTGAAGAACACCTTAGAATGTTGACCTAGCAGAGCTAGGCTTATATTCATGCTCTACAGCAATCCAGAGCTCCTTATTGGCCCAAATTCATATGCATATCTTTTGGTGTTCCTTTGAACCCTTGCAGGGTCAGGGGGCTTTGAGATACATGAGCATGGCCATGTTTGTTCATATGCTCCCTGTGTTTCTGCAGCCTCCAGCTGTTTCTGCTGCTTTACATGTAGTCCTGATAGGCTGTTTAATCATGTCTTGGCCCCATTGCTTGGCCAGGAGCCAGGAGTGCAGTTTGTGTTGCTGGAGATTAGCACATTGAGGAATTGGGGCTCTGGTGAGGAGAGGCAGCAGCAGAGCTGGTCACTCTGTCTGGTCCAGTGTGCACATGTGTGCAGTTGATTTATGGAGCTCCAACACCAAATATCTGTCTCCTTGACACCACTGTATTTCCTAGGGTCATCATCTCCAGTGTGTGCCAGATGGCACTTTTTTGAACTAGTCTGAGCCCCACAGCACAGTTCCAGGGATGACAGCACGGGTCATTCCATGCAGCTGCAGCCATCATATCAGAGGGAGCTGTGACTCAACTCCCTTCATGGACTTCTGCAGCCAACCTCTCTACTGCTCTGCCAGTCCCCCAATGCAACAGTCCAGTTCTCAGGAAACCAAAGGGTGAAGATCCCAGTCTGGCTAGGGGGTGTGGCAACTGGGCACCAAGAGCCCATTAAGGTAGGCCCCCAGAGTTGGGTGGGGGCTTGCATAAGTAAGAGATGACTGTTCTAAAGCCACTCCTACAAGGACTTGAAATCCTGATTTACAGAGGCTGAGCTATCATTGAGTGGTTCAGAGCTGTGATGAATGATTAAGTAAACAGCATACGGTACAACAATATATTGCAAAACTGAATAGAGACAGGAATAGTACTGCTGAACAGAGGGGATAACAAGGGTCCTAATATTGACAACTGGGGGATATTACTAGTAACTTGGAGAGAGCTGAAGATGGTATTACCTAAACAGACTCACTGGGACCTCTTGGAGAGAGTTCAGAAGTCGTGTAATGCAGTCCCTTAGAGGAGGACATTTTCTATCAAGGTTAAGAAATTGCATGTCTGGACTGCTAAAAGCCCTTTTGGAAGAAATGGGTTAAAGAGAATTAATCGAGTGACCCAACAAATGTAACATAGCGAGCAAGAGGTCATGGGCAGCCAGGTCAATTGCCTTTATCAATTCTGTAAATTAAGCACCAGTTAGTCACGGTCCATATCCTTAGACACATTTATTTATTTATTTAGCATTTTTTAAACAGGTAAGCACAACTAGACAATCAAATGCCTATTTTCAGGTGCGACCCGAGAGTTTTCAAGGAGATTACAGGCAAAAGCAGGTAATTACAGCATTATAGAGAAAGGTAGTAGTCATGATTGTGAATCTGATTAAGGAAGGCAGTGTTAGTGCCATGACCTCCTCTGAACCCATGCTGCAGTCCTGTATGTTGTATTTATTGATGTAGTCACCAAGCTAAGTAAACATACTTCTCTCAAAAAAAAAGTGTGCTAAATGGTGAGAGGATGGCTATGTGATTAGTAGTTATTAATGGAGACCGGAGTGCCACTCTTGAAAATTGGAACTATTTGTGCCAACTGCCATACATTAGAGGATGTCACATGTGACAGATTTAATATTTTCATTAAGGGGAGAGCTAGCAGACTGGCATCCAAACTAGCGAATCTAGAGCACCAGAACAGGGAACTAGAGAAATTAATATTTGTAGGCATGGCTTTGAGAGACTACTTTAAAGTAAAAAGGAGGGTAATTGAAGTTTGGAGCAGGGCAGTTGGAGGAGTTTCCAGAAGGAGTTCAAACATCAATGTGTGGAAGTAAATGTTCAAATTTGTACAAGTCCGTAAACTTTTTATTGAACGAACCAACAGTAAGCCTCAAATCTGTGACAGTTTCATCATCCAGATAAAGGTGTTCCATTTTCATCCTTTTCTCAGTGCTAACAACAGAGTTACCACTACCAAAAAAACACTAAAGAGAGCATACTGCCAAGGGGATCTGGCTGATCTTCCTGGACATAAAGTCTCTACCACTCATTCACACTAATGAGACTACACCGGAGACGCTAGGATTGAGTGGGAGCCAACAATCTTCAGGAGGGCTGGCGCTGGGGTAGGACCGCGCATGTGCGGTACCATGAGAATGGCTCGTGCCATGTAGGCTATCCCAGCATCGACCCTCCAACAGCCTCAGTTCCTTTTTTCCCACCATCGAGTGTACTTCAGTGACAATGTCGCTTGCCTGCTGAGAGTCAAATCTTCACATCTATACGACAGCAGCATAGTCGCTCAGTATTTGTTTAGTTTTAGTATATTCTTTATTTGTTTATTTGTATAAAACAAAAACATTTTTTCTTTGTCATACAAAGAACAGAGAAGTCTTCTTCAGCCTGCCTTCAACGGAGTCAACCATGAATGGGGCCGGTGACAGTAGGGAGACTTCACATGAAAGCTGTTCCAGCAGCAGGGCTGGGTCCGGTCTGCCACTCTCTATGGGGGGGGTTCTAAATATGAGCAGTCCGGTGCTCAGGAAGAAGGGCAGTTCTCCTGGAAGCACAAAAAGAGGTGGGCCTGTTCCTGATCTTCGTCGGGGACCCAGCACCGCTCGACCTCAAGTTCTTCTTCATCCCACAAGTCAAAGAAGAAGCAGTACCACTGGAGTTCACTCTCTGGTATGTCTGCATGGAGATCGTCAGTAGTGGGGGACAGGAGGCCGACCCCAGCTCCATTGGGGTCGCCTGCGAATTTGGTTGCTGCGGTCCATCATCCTCTACTCTGGAGCCTTTCCCGTCCACTGGGGGGGTCCTCCAGTGAGCAGTTTCATCATTGGGCTGCTCTTATGAAGTAATGGGTTCAGTGGTTGTCCCAACTGCCCAGATCTGAGGAACCGACCCCGGGGCCTTTGGGCCTGGGGGCTTCAGACCCATGGTCAGGGTGGTTGGGTCAGCCTAGTCATGCAGCACCTTCTTCAGTGTCATCGATGCCATGCTCTTGTGCTTTCCCCCTTCACATGGCAGCAGTGCAGGGGCCAGCACAGGTACTACCCTCTCCTATCCATGTTTTTAGATCTTTAGCTTTGGGTGCCTCGGGGTTGGGGTCTCCAGTCAGTCAACCAGTGCTGGTTGTGGTGCTGCCTTTGACTATGGTTTTGGTGGTGCCATGTCCACCACCACTTTTGCCGCACGTGCTGCCGTGGGTGCCAGGTTTCTTGACTCTGATTTGAGGAGCACCTCCTCCTGCTCTCTTTCCTCCCTTTCCTCCATACACTATCCCTTCTGGGTTAGTAGGAGATGGTGTTGAGCTTGATCCTAATCTACGATTAGGAGATGACTTTGATGGAGACTCATCCTTTGGAGTTGAAAGTGAGCCTTCTACTTCAGCAGAGCCTTTGGTCAAGGACCTATCCTTTAAATCTCTCCTGAAACATATGAATTCCATCCTCTCTCTCCAGACTTCTGAGGTTGATCCTAGGAAAGTGTTGCACCTCCAATATCTGCATGTCCCAGAAATCTCTGTGGAATTGACACCTCCAGTACAGCCCTCTTTTGACACTCTGTCACAGATGGTCTGGGACAGCCCAATGCTCATTCCTTCAGTGGCTAAGTCCACAGACAGAAAATGCATTCCCCCAAAGGCTAGACCAATACTGGCCTCTCAAGCCTTTGCAGATGCTATAGTGGTCTTGGCAGAAAGTGACAAAGCCATTCTCCCTCAGGAGTCTGTGGCTCGTCCAGTAAATAAAGAATCCCATAAGACTGACACATTAGGGAAGCAAGTGTTTGCCACTGCTAATCTAGGAATGTGTATTACTAGCTACCAGGGCTATTTCTCACAATATGAGTATACCCTCTGGCACTCGATAAAAGCCACTGTGGAGGCTCTTCCAGAGTTGGACATTAGTTCAGAGCTTCTCCAGACCATTACTAGAGACATTGAGTCCAATAATCAGCAACCTAGGGCTGCTATGGATGCCTTTGACACTACCTCAAGAGCAGCAGCAGCTGGGATATGTACTGTACCCGGTGTCACTCACGGTTACGGACTTCGGGATTCACAAATGATGCTCAGCAGAGAGTCATGACTTTTCCATTTGATGGAGTTTATCTGTTTGTCCCACAGATGGAGCAAGCACTGGAGGCCACTCAGAAAACTAGGACTGTTATTAAGACAGCCAGACCAGCCCCTGCTTCTTCTCAATGGGGCAGAAACTGCCCGCAGTTTCATAAACTTCAGTCCTTTAGTGGTAAAAGCAGAGGAGATTTCAACAAGACCCAAACCCCCCAGCCACAAAAGAAAAAGCAGCAGAAGGCACAGGGCCTGAAAGTACCTAATGCCACCCTCTGAAAGTCCAGCCCAGGTACCATCTCAACTGTCCAAGGGGGACTCTTCTTCGGCAGTATGGGGGTGCCTGACTCAGTTTTACAACCAGTGGAAGTCAGTCACAATGGACAGATGGGTCCTTAGGATAATTCATGAGAGTTACACTCTGAATTTTTCAGATACCCATCCGAATCATCCACCCAAATGACAACCCAGACTATCAATCAGTCAGACCTCCTTGCTTCCAAGATTCAGGGCCTTCTGAACAACAGGGCAGTAGAAATAGTTCTGCAGGAGAAATAGGACGCAGGTTTCTACTCCCTTTACTTCCTAGTGCCAAAAAAACAGGAAGTATGCACCCTATCCTGGACCTAAGGAAGTTAAATAAATTCCTCTTCAAAGAGAAATTCAAAATGATATCGCTCAGTATGCTTCTACCTCTGATTCATCAAAATGATTGGCTAGTCTCCCTGGATATGCAGGATACACACCAACATGTTCCCGTACACCCAAGTCACCACAGGTATCTACAATTTGTGAATCTGGGCCAGCACTACCAATTCAGAGTCCTGTCCTTTGGGCTATCCTTGGCACCTCAAGTATTTACAAAGTGCTTTGCAGTACTCGCAGCTCATCTCAGAAAACTCAGGATTCAAGTATTTCTATATCTGGATGACTGACTTCTAGCATCTCCTCCAGACAAGGGATGCAGGAAGCGGTGGCCATGGCTTCCAAGTTCCTCGCATCCATGGGAGTTCTGCTGAATCTGGAAAAATCACAGCTACAGCTCTCCCAACAACTCCTCTTCATAGGAGCTCTCCTGGACACCTCAAGGACAAGGGCCTTCCTTTCAGAGAACAGCAGAAACAATATCTTCCAGATGGCTCACTTCATCAAGGAGAATGACTCAGTTCGAGCTGTCTCAATGCAGCGGATGCTAGGTCTCATGGCGTCATCTGTGTTCACGGTGCCTGTGGCTCACTTACACATCAGAATCATTCAGTGGATGCTCAGTACTCAGTGTTCCCCAACCACACATCAACAGTCCATTCACACCAAGGTGAAAGAACCCTTAAGGAGGTCACTCACCTGCTGGACTCAGGGAGACAACCTTCTTCAAGGCTTTCTGTTTGCCCCTCTGGAAACTCAGATCACTATCTTGGGGTCAAAATTGGCACTTGCCCGCTAGCCAAATGCTGGTAGATTTTGTATCGGGCTAGTAAGATTTTCATTTAACTAGACCTGTGGGCTTGTAATGGACAAGGCAACACTGCAGTATGTACACCAGCTGGGCCAGTGGAAATGTCTGTGGGGCCAGTGGATTTTCCCAGTCCCTAGCCCTGCTGGCTAGAGGCTGCAGAACTTAATTTTGACCCCTGCTATTACCATAGATGCATCTTTAATTGGCTGGGGAGCTCACTGTCAAAATCTCCACACTCAGAGTTTCTAGAGTCAGGACAAGTCTCAACTACACATAAATGTCCTGGAAGTGAGAGCTGTCCTGTATGTTGTTCGAGCTCTGAACGATATCCTCTGTCACAAAGTAATTCTCCTTCAGACAGACAGCAAGGCAGTAATGTACTACATCAGCAAGTATGGTGGAGCACACCCTTACCCTCTGTGCAGGGAATCTATGAGAGTGTGGGAATGGTGCCTAGAGCATGAAGCCCTGATCCAGGTGGTCTACTTACCAGGAGTCCAGAATGATCTAGTGGATCACCTCAGCAGATCGGAGGTGGATCCACACAAGTGGTCTCTCTACTCAAACATCATACAATTGCTCTTCAAAGAGTGGGGCACACCAGATCTGGATCTTTTTGCATCCCCACTCAACACAAAACTGCCTCTATTCTGCTCCAGAAATCCAGAACCTGGTGCTTTCTGTCAGGATGCATTCAGACTGCAGTGGACAAGATGCTTTCTGTACACATTTCCTCCTCTTCCCTTAATTCAGATGGTGCTTCTCAAGCTGGAGGCACAAGGGTGAGAATGATTCTCATCACCCCATACTGGCCTCGACAAATTTGGTTTCCGTTAATCAACAGGTTATCAGGAGCTCCATTGAGACAACTACCACTTCAAATGGACCTGCTGACCCAGGACCCAGTGGTCCATTCCAACTTGAGATCTCTTCATCTCCACGCTTGGCACCTGAGGAGATAGAAGTAGATAGATTTAATGTCTCCCTTAGAGTCTCAGATGTTCTTCTAGCAGCCTACAAACTGGCCACTAGGAAGACTTACACGGCAAAGTAGAAACGATTCTCCATGCTGTGCAAAGTCCTCCATGGACCCCTTCTCTTGCCACCAAACAAAATCTTGGGAGTATCTGCTAGATCTGTCAAATTCGGAGATACAATACTTGATGGTGAAAGTACACATATGTGCAGTTTTGGCTTACCACGAGCCTATCCACAACATGTCAGTGGTTCAGCTGCCCTTAGTTAAGAGGTTCCTTAAGGGGGACTTCCGGTCGTGCGAGTGAAGAAATGGCTGCTGCCTGGGAGAGCTGCAGGAGACCATCTACTCATTCTCACTAAACAGCTCCAATCTCTAATATTTACACCACAATATTATTTTGTTAAAAAGTATTACTTCACTGGGTAGCTACCGATTCCATAACTTACCATGCCAGAGCAAAAATCGTCCAAAAGAGGAGATTCTATGGCACTATTCCAAAGTCTCGAGCAACAAAAGCCTAAACAGTACAAACCAGATCCGAAATCAATAGCTACCTTGACTGCCAAGGAACCATCATCTAAAGAACATGAAATATACATGGCAGAGTTCAATTCAATAAAATCAATGCTGTCGTACTTGACACTAGATATAAAATCAATAAAAGTAAATGTAGGTACCATAACACAAAGGGTCTCTGACACTGAAGCCCAAATTAGCTCTTTTGAAGATTCTGTTCAGTAAGGTGATAAAGAGGTTGTTTCTTTGCACTGGAGACTACAGAAGATGGAAGAAAAAGTTGACAATTTAGAAAATAGATCAAGAATAAATAATATTTTAATTATTGGCATGCCTGAAGGAGTTGAGCAACCGGATATTCTTAAGTACTTAAACAGTTTCTTCACTCAGATTGCTGGCCCTCCTGATAACAGGAATACTTATGCGATTGAAAGAGCACATAGAGCTCTTCGACCTAAGTCTAGGCCAGATGAATGACCGAGAGCTATACTTTGTAAATTTCTAAATTTTCAGGATAAGATTAAGATCCAATGAGCTCCTAGAGCTCAGGTAACCTTGTTTTGGCAGCAGCACAGAGTTTATATTTTTAATGATGTCAGTAGTCAAGTGCTAGACAATCAGAAAGCATACACAGAGATTAAAGGGATCCTACACAAAGGTAACATTAAATTCCGAGTGCAGTTCCCAGCCAAGCTTGTAATTTCTCTACCACATGGAACTTTAACATTCCATTCAGTGGAGTCGGCACATCAACAGTTACCTAAAGTCCTACCAGATCTGTTCAAGGTGCAAAACAATAAATATACTGTTGCTGAAAATATGGAAGTTCAAAACGGCTGAGAAGCATCTCTGCTCCCAGTTACAATTCTGCTGAGCTTTAAGGATTTTCCGGTTTTTTTACTTTCACTGAGCACTATAGTTTTTCCTTTTTACATACTTCAATGCTGACTGAATAGTGCGTAACACAAAACTATTGGGAACTTAGAAAGCTCCTCAGACTGAAACAGACCTTTCAAGTCTTTGCCTCTCGTTTATAGACTTTCTGCTTTTGGCATTTCACACTGTGCAATAAGTTCATTTCGAACATTCGAGGGACTCCAAAATTGCTGCTGTGATGCAACAAAGAACGCACAGTTTGTTACAATAGGCCTAATTATTATTTTACCACTTACATAACTCCTGATTTCAGTTTTTTTCTGACTATGATGGAAACTGCTGCAGGGGCATAGTTGTCCCAGCTGGTGTTTTTTTTTCTGTCTATGATTGCTTTGTGGTTTTATAGGTATTAGCTGAAATCTTATTTCATATGGTCTTAATTTTACAATTGCACACATGTTTTTGACTATGAATATTTATATCCCTGTATACATAGGGCTTTCTCCTCTTATAAGTTGGTAGGCTTTTGTTCAGTATAATTTTCTTAATTGCCCTTTTTAATTAGCTATTGACCTTCTACAATTTAAAATTATAATTTGCAGTCTTCTCTCTTATCATCAGCTATGTATTTAAGGCATAGACTGCAATAGGTGTGGATGGACAGAGCAATAATACGGAAGATTTATGATTACTAGTGGTTAAATATTTGTCTTATTGCAGGTTTCAGGAGGCACAATCTTATTTTTTTTTTGTTTTGTTTTTACCTGTATGTGCCAGGACTGACTTGGTTTGCTCATGACTCTATATGTAGACTACCGCACTGACATAAGTTAAGCTCTTTGATGGTATCGGGCCTTTGTTTACAAATATAAACAGCTGTAAGAAGTTTAAAATAAATTACCCTGGCACTTTTTCGTTTACCTGATACTACAGAGATGTTCTACTATGTTAACTTTTGCCACTGTTTTCTACCTTAAATGTTATTATATATAAAAACAAAATATATAGATCAGTCAGAGTCTGTTACTCTGCTTGCTCCAAAGAGGACAGTATTTAGTAACTTCCTGTTTTCTTTTAATGAATATCTGACGTCTAGGACCTTAATTTTTTTTTTCTTTCTCAGTAATATTTGGTATTGTGGAATACTGATTTTTATTTTATAATACCTAACAGTTTATTTGACTAGAAATATTGATATGTGAAATTTTAGATATGAGCTAAGGACTAATAATGCCAGTTTGTAAAAGTTATTGATAAATGCTTAGTAATTTGAATATTGTTCTATAATACTGTTTTAAACATAGAGAGAGGGATAAACCTATAACTTTATTGATTGATGGCCTCCCGAACAGTGTCATTTAATATGCAGCCTGTCCTTAACGCTGATTCAGTCGCTAGGTAGTGTGGGGGGGTGAGGGGAATCAAGCTCATAGAATTATTTTTCACATTTTAGCTATAAGCATATGTTTAAATGAAAGGTTGTTTAGGGAAAATTGGAGAGGCTGCTTGTTATGAGGTCAAGTGGACAGGGCATGGGGGGAGTGATCATATCTCTTTATTATTGCTTATGTTTAATAAGTTACATATTATATTGCATGCTTTTGTTTATGAAGAATACCACAATTTTAAGAGCCCACAACATAAATATAACAGTCTGTACTACTGTTTTAGATTGTATACATTTGCACTGATGAAGATTATTGAACGTACTCTAGTTTCTATTACAATGGAACTAAATCAAAATATTGATACAAAGGGCAGTCCTGTATTACTTTTACTATAACTAATTTTAATTTATGAGTTTTACTTTTCTTTTTTGGAATATCAAAGGTGCTAATTCCCCACAGAAAAGATCTAAATTACTAATTCATTTAAACAGATTTAAACCTTCTATAGTCTTTCTGCAAGAAACCCATTTATTGACCAAGGATATTTTATTTTTAAGGAGAGATTGGGTGGTTCAGGTTTTGGGGTAGGAGTAGACAAAAAGAGGGCTTGTGAAGCCATATTGATCTCCAGGAATATTAATTTTATTTGTCAACATACGATTGTGGATCCTATGGTCAGGTTTATCATCATTGTAGGCACTTTAGATAACAAAAAGATTTTACTAACCTCAGTTTTTGGCCCTAATAAAATTACATTCAGCTTTTTATAGATATCTCTTCACATTTAGCCAACTGGTCAGATATTCTACATATAATTGAAGGTGACTGGAATGTGATTTTTGATAATGACTTGGACAAAATGGGTCCCTACAGTAACTGGCTTTCCCAGAACCAACAAGATATTAGGGGTTTAGTGGATTCTCATTTCCTGATAGATCCATGGTGCACTTTATATCCTAAGGAGAAAGATTACACATTCTTTTCTCATCCCCACAATACAAAATCAAGGATTGATTATTTTTTAATCAGTTATTTTTTAATAAAGGGTATTTTGCAAGCTCAGATTTTGTCATGTGTGATTTCTGATCACTCTCCGATACATTTGATTCTACAGGTAGTTCATGACGTGAACGCGGACAACCACTGGCAAATAAATGATTCACTATTAAAAACTAAAAATGTAATCTCATCTCTCAGAGAATTTACGATTCTTTTTTTAAAAGAGAATACAAGGTCAGTGGTCTCTTATACCAGCTTATGGTTAGCTAATAATTGTTCTGTTTGTGGAGAAATCATATGAATAGCTTCCAAACTCAAACGACAAAAATTAGCTAAAACTAGTGAGATTTTAAACACGATCAGATCCCTAGACACTCAAATTTCACATTCCTATTTGAATAATTTATTTAAAAAATCAACAGATTGTTGGGAACAGTACTACAAAATAATAGATTGCAGGCAGAATTTAACATAATCAGATCTAAACTCAATTATGCCTTTTCTGGGGAACGCTTGGGCAAATTACTAGTGATGTACATTAAACAGCAAGAATCAGCTAGAACTATTAAATGTACAGTATATATGATCCGACAACCCAAAAGTCAATTACCAACCCCAGATTAGTAGCAGAAGAATTCAATAAATTTTTCTATACTCACAATCTAAGGGCCATGAGATAAATAATTACTTGGCCTCTTCCAGTTTGCCAGTGTTAGAGTGTGAGGATCAAGAATTTTTACTCTCCCCTCTTACAGTAACTGAATTACATTCTGCTTTAAATGACATGGCCATAGATAAAGCTCCAGGCCCAGATGGATTTTCAGTTTTATTTTATAAAACTTTTTCTCACATATTACTTCCTCACCTTCTTCAGGTGATTACAGATGCTTATAACTCTGGTGTTTTTGACCCTGTTACGCAATAATTTATTATTTCACTTATACCCAAACCTTGGAAAGATCCTACCAATGTAAACAACTATAGACCTATATCACTCTTAAATGTAGATTTTTAAATTTTGATCCTGTGGTAGGCTTGTTTGATTTTGGCCAGAGTGGTAGTCCTGGCTGATTGGCTTATGGGTGTACCATAGAATAAGGCAGGGAGCAGGGTAGCTCAGGAGATGATCTTCCTAGCACAAGGAATAAGGTAGGAGATGGTACGATGGAAGAGGCCGAGTTTCAGATTAGTTTCAGATTCAGCTTTGATAATGTTGTTAACATATGTGTCGAAGGATAAGTGTTCATCGAGCGTCATACCCAGGTATTTGAAAGATTCCACCCCTTCAAGAGGTTTACCCAAGGATGTATTGATAAGCAGCAGAGGCTGAGAGGTTAAGTCAAGGGGTGTATGGCAGAACAGTATGAACTTAGTTTTCTTTGTATTCAGTACCAGCAGGTTCTCTTTGAACCAGTCTTCCAATTGCAGGACACTCATCAGACCACCTCAGAAAGGTGCAACATATCAATCAATCAATCAATCAAAATCTTTATTTATTCAGGTGAACATCATTGAGCATAGCTCATTTACAAGATGGACCTGAGTGGTCATAACAAAAAAGGTTACAGAGTGTATACAAAAAACATGATATTGAAATAGCACAAATACAAACATTTATGAGTGAGATAGATATACAATTATTTACATATATACAAGGCAAAGGACAGTAAACCAAAACCTATTAAAGGTGAGAAACAAACTGTCTGGTGGGGATAAGGCTAGGAAAATGGTACATGGGTAGCATATATGTTTGTGGTTTGATGTGGAAAGGACCAGAGCAACGATAGAAGAATAGGGATGAGATTTAGAGGGGGGTGGGAGAGAGAGGGTGTGGGGGTGGGGGTGGAGGACTAGGCCTTGTGGAAGCAATTGCATGAATCTGGGATTAGGCTGGTGTACAGCTTTTTGAAGGATGTAAGGGGATCAGTGTTTCCATTTTCAATGTCTTTTGGATAGAATTCAGATAAGTGCCAGGAATAACTGATTGCAGCTCTTCCATACCGGGTGCAGGTGATAGGAATCTTCAGCAGGATCAGTTTGTTGATCCTCAAGGTGTAGGGCCTGGATGTGATCTGGTTGAAGCAATCTGAGATGTAGGAAGGGAGTTTGTTTGTCAGAGCTTTGTAGATCCAGATAGCAGCATTTTTTCTTCTTCTATGTTGCAGGGATGTCCAGCTGACTGCATTGTAGAGAGAGCAATGATGGGTGCTAGAGGGAAGGTCAGTAATGACATATAATTTCTGTATCGAGGGGGGCAACAATCCCTATGATTCTTGCCTCACTGTATGCAGAAATAGCCTTTGATAGAGTGTCTTGGACATATCTTTTTCATTCATTGGGAACATTTGGATTTCCTAATGATTTTATTAACTGGATAAGACTAATTTATACTCATCCTTTGGCTAAAATTAGACCAATAAAGTGTTTCCCTCTTCTTTGCAGTTACATAATGGTACACGTCAGGGTTGTCCCCTTTCCCCTTTTTTATTTAATTTATATATTGAACCCTTTATCTGGCATATTAATCTTAATCCACATATTATTGGCATTACCATAGGATCCCAAGAATATAATATCTTGCCTATGCCAATGATCTTTTGTTACATTTATCAAATCCAGCAACTTCTTTGCCTCGTGTGTTAGTCAAGGTTAGGAAATTTACAACTGTTTCAAATTACAAACTAAATACAGCTAAGACTGAGATTTTACCATTGAATAATTATACCAATAAACAAGATGTTTCTTTTTTTGTAACCAGTAAAATTTACCAGAGCATTACTATATCTTGACATTTACATTTCGGTATCAAACTCAACCTTAATTAGGAAAAATGTTACCCTTCCTTTGTGCACAATAAAATCTGATTTACAAAGATGGGATAAATTACCTTTTTCTTTGTGGGGTAGATTAATTTTATTAAAAATGACTATTCTACCTAAGATACTTTACCCTACAATGATGCTCACAATTTATTTACCTTCCATGTGGTTTACTCAATTACATAAAATATTATCAACATTTCTCTGGAGAAGACAAAGACCTAAAATAAATTACTATGCATTGACTGCCCATAAGCAACTGAGAGGTCTGGCTGCCCGGATTTCTACGGTTATTTCACTGGGCTGCTCAAGATCAATCACAGCAACCTTCCTATTTTCTACTGTGGTGGAATATTGAAAAAGATTCATGCCTCAGATTTGATGTGCAACCCAAGGCCTTATTTTTCCTTAAACCTGCCATGTTGCCACCATTGCTTAAGGATTCACATATAGGTACTTCCTTAACTATTATTAAACAATTACAGAGAAATTTGAAATTTCTGTTATGTAATCCCTAGGAACAACCATTATGGCTAAACCTGAATTTTAAACTAAACAAAAAAACCCTCAAGAATTCTAACTGGAAATCATGTGGCATTGAATCTCCCTTACAGTTCCTTCAGGAGCATAATTGGATTTCTTGTTCTAGTTTCAAAAAAGAATATAAACTATCTAATAAAGACTGGATGGATTATCACCATATCCATCATTTGATATATTCAGTTTTGGGTAATTCTAACCCTTATAGTAACAAAGCTTCTTATTTATCTACTTTTTCAAGCCTTTCTGTTGTGCGACATAACATTTCTGAATTATATAATGAAATACAACAGCATAGGAAGTATAGAAATAATATTTCATCCACATATTGGTCTAAAACATTGGGCTTATCCTTAACTGAATTTCAATGGCAATCATTATGGTTAAATATTCATAATCTTATTAAAGTTGATGGATACCGTCTTACTCAATTTAAAATAATTCACACAATTTACAATACTCCTTCTAAGCTACACAAATGGGGAATGTTAAACTCCCCTATATGTACTAGATGTCAATAGGACTCTGGTACACTTGTTCATATTTTATGGGACTGCCCTAGAGTTCGACCCTTATGGATAATTATAATAAATTCAATAACACCTGACTTGGGAATTAGAGATCATTTTTCTAGAGATAATTGTATTTTGGGCCCAATTGATCAGAACATAGTGGGGAACAGACATTTTCACTTTATGATAATTACTATGGTAGTTAAAAAGATTACACTTAGACACTGGATGGGCCAATCTGTTCTTACTGTTTCTGAATGGTATAAGGAAATGCTTCAGATTTTAAGATTTGAAAAGATGCTAGCATCTATGAAAAATGCCTTTTTGACTTACAACAAATGCTGGGGTCCTTTAGAATCCTGGCTTTACAACGTAACCCTATAAACTTGGTTTGATATACTATTTGATATATAATCAATTAATACAGTAGCCTGTCCTTGCTAATGCTCAGTCATTTACTTAGTACATAATCTGTTTTATTTATGCAGCCGGGAGGTTGTGGGAGGTGGGATTTGGGTTAGGGTGGCCTGTCCTTATTTTACTGTAACTTAACACTTGTAACATCACTATATGTTTTTGTGATTTAATTGTAAGGCATTTTTATCTTGTTTCTTTTCAATAAAGTATATTTAATTTGAAAAAAAAAAGAGGTTGTATCCTCCACACTAGGCCACCAGTCAGAAGATCGGTAGCCGCTTGGGACATGAACCTTGTGCTAGACATGCTTACTCGTAAACTCTTCAAGCCTCTAGCAACCTGCAAGTTGAAGTTCTTGACATGGAAGGCTGCCTTCCTTGTAGCCATTACTTTTGCTTACAAAGTGTCCAAAATACATGCTCTGGTCACCGATCTTCTGTACACCGTATTTCACAAGAACAAGGTGGCTCTCAGGACCCACCCCAAATTTCTCCTGAAAGTAGTCTCAGGATTCCATCTGAACCAACCCTTGGTAATTCTGACCTACTTTGCTAACTTTCAGAATGAAGGAGAATGTATCCTACGTTCTCTGGATCTAAAACGAGTTTTGTGGTTCTACACAAATGGAGCAAAAGAGATCCGCAAATCCAAGCAACTCTTTGTCTTATTCAGCATGGCCTGGCTGGGTCAGCCTATTGCCATCAGGTGTAGTTCAACATGGCTGGTGGCATGTCTCCGCCATTGCTATTCAGTGGCGCAGGTCAAGCTGGAAGGCAGGGTCTGTGCCCACTCAACCAGAGCAGTCGTGGCATCTGTGACAGAAATACAAAACATGCCCATTGCAGACATCTGCAATGCAGCTACTTGGAGCACTGTGCACACCTTTGTGAAGCACTACGCTTTGGGTGTCCATGCCAGACAGCATCCGTCCTTTGGCAAGACAATCCTTAATGGACTTGTGTCCTGAGTGAGTTCTTTTCTTTCCTGCCACCCTTCTCAGGGAATTATTTTGCTCGGTACTCTCCCATTAGTGTGAATGAGTGGTGGAGACTTTATGTCCTGGAAGATATGTAAATTACATACCTACCATAACTCTTGATCTTCTTGGATGAAGTCTCCACCACTCATTCACACACCCACCCACCATACCTCGAGCTCACCTGTCTTGTTTGGTCTGCACTCCCTCGTTGACTGGGCTATGAGGACACTGTTGTAGGGACCCTTCTTACATGGGTTATGTGGACTATCTTATATCCAACATAGGTTAGTTTCACTAACTTAATTTATGCTGCACCTCCTCGGTAAAAAAGCTACTGAGGAGGTTGGAGGGTCAACACCGGGATAGCCCACATGATGCGAGCCAGTCTCACGGCACTGAACATGCACGGTGCTACCTCAGCGCTAGCCCTCCTGAAAATTTGTGGCTCCTGCTCAGTCCTAGCACCTCTGGCATAGTCCCATTAGTGTGAATGAGTAGTGGAGATTTCATCCAAGAAGATCAAGAATTACGGTGGGTACGTAATTTACATTTCCTGTTATGGTCTAACAGAGCATCAAATTCCAAACGTCACATAGATTCACTGCACAATGAAAGCAGCGTGAAAGTCAAATGAATGCAAAAGTACAAGATTTACTGAGCACTTTTAAACAACACAGCTTCACAACAACAGTGTTAACTGCAGCACAGAAGGATTTAGGATTTCTAAAGTTATGTGTCTGTTGGGACTTATTTTATCTTACAAGCTCTAATTTACATGGGTTCCCAAGTCGACAGTATTTTTACCATTGCTCAGGAGAGGGAGTTTGCTTATATGAATGCCCCACTTTATCTGTGAGCTTCATGGAAGGCAGCAAGGTTTTGGAAACATAATAGAAGCAGTGTGGTCTAGTGGTTAAAGCACTGTCCTGGGAACCAGGCATAACAGGTTTGAACCCCACTAGAGCTAAGTACTCAGAGTGACTTTAAGCAAATCAGTTGACCTCCCAGTGCTACTGTCTACCCAGCTGGTGGACTGCATAGAAGCAGGACCACTCTGAAACTGAGATGTTACAAAATTTGCAAAGCTGATGCATGTGTGATTGAGATGTAGAGCATCTTGCCACATTGCAGAAGTTAACTTTTAAAAAAACAAACAAAAAATTCCCCGCAATAATGGTGCTGAGATTGCATTGCATCTACTGAGCCTGCCAAACCCTGCTACATAATCAGTCACTCCAGGAGGTAGATGCACATGCCAAATAGAAAACTGAGTACTAGTACTCCAGCTCCAAAGATTGGGTGTGGCACCAAATGCTGTGAATTGGTTCAATGGCTACCTAACACATAGGAGCCAGCGAGTCAAAATCGGGCAGACGTTATCCAGCTCCAGAGATGTACTCCTAGGAGTCCCTCAAGGATCAATTCTAGGGCCCCTGCTTTTCAGTCTCTTTGTAAATGACCTACCCACAGCCTGTGACACCAAACTTATCCTGTATGAGGACGATGCCGTGCTGCTGAGCAGCAGCACCTCTCAGGTTGCCCTACAAACTGAACTACAGAACTCTTTCAGTGAACTCAAGGACTGGTTCAGTAGGCAAAAGCTACTACTAAATTACAAGAAAACCAAGGCCATGCTACAATCCAGCCCTACAACAAACACAAGCATGCTCCTCTCGTAATCACCAACAAGGCTGGTGAGCAGATTGAGCAGGTGCACTTGTTCAAGTACCTTGGAGTCACCATTGATGACTTTCTCATGTATACGCACCACGTAGACTCCCTTATCAGAGTGGTAAACACAAAGATCACACTCCTCTATAGGCATAAGAAAACCCTCACCCTGGAAGCACTCCGAATCTCAGTCTCCAGCTCCATTCTCTCCATCATAGACTATGGGCTGGTGGTCTATGGAGCTGCTACTGATACAGTGCTCAAAAGGGTCCAAATTGCACTCAATAAGGCATGCCGCCTCACCCTGTGTGCAGATCACAACACTCATACTTGCACCCTGTATGAGCATACAAACTGGCTTAGCCTAAAAGACAGGATCAAAAACCAAACTTACCTCCTGGGAAAGAAGGCACTCCTCGGAAAAACCCCACCCTGTATAGGAAACCTGCTTGAGGCTTCTCTCTCAACACACATCACCAGACGGAGGAAGAATGGAGCACTGTCCATACCATTCTGCTGAACCTCACTAGGGCAGCGTGCTTTCTCCTATCGGGCCCCCCTCTGGATAAATGAACTCCCAATTAAATTACAAACAAACAGCCTGTCTCAATTCAAAGTAGGTCTCAAACAGCACCTAATGTCTAGCTCAAAATGCACCTGCTTCTCAGGCCCCACTTGATAGATAGGCCTACCCCCAAGGTAACACCCAGCAGGGCTACCTAGAGAACCCTGCCTCCATTCCAGCCTAGCCAAGGGTTTAAATAAGCTATCAGTCCTCTTTAAATGCACTTGGTACTGCCCTCCCAACCCCCCCAACACACACACCATATTCGACAAAGTCCTCTGGAGCTGCTCTCCCCGATCACAGCCCTGCCCCATTTCACTATCCCCCCACCTCTCGCTCCCTGCAGTTGGTTCAAACCCAAACCCCCTTGTTTCACTGTCACCCAGCCTCCCGCCATCTGGGATAGCGTTAAACCCTATGCAGTTACTCTGCCATAGTCTATCAACGGATTTGAAGGTTTCCAAGGGTGTGCTACCTAGGGCAACCGATTAGAAATAGGTTAGTATTCAATTACAACTGCTCAGTTTTTTCTCCTATTTGTCTAATTGTCATGTAATCGCTCTTTAATGCCTAATGATCAGGCCTCTGTAACCACTGAATATTTGCATTATCTTATTGTCCACCCTGACGTGGAACCTTTGTAAAAGAGCTCATGCTCAAAGGTCTTTCCGAAATAATAATTAAATTAAAAATTAAATTAAAATTAATGCACAAAGATCCAAATTATATCCAAAAAAGTGCTGGTTTATTACCAAAGTGCACTGCTGACCCGACCCATCCTGCACCACACACTTGGAGCATTCTAGCATATTTTGCACATAATGCAACTGTGAATTTTATTGACTCAATATATCTTGTTCCCTTGGTGCTGATTAGTTCATGCACTTTGTATTTTTGATTGTATTGTAATTTTTTTCTCTCCTGTATATACTCCATTTTCCCCTCCTCCGGGTCGCACCTTGAAATGATCCTTAGCTCAGTGTGCCTTTCACAGTTACCAATTTTAAAATAAATCAAATAAAATTTACAAACCAGCCTTGATCTCCACAAGACCATGTGCCCCAGTACTTTGCTTTGATACAGCTCCGTCAGGGGGCTGGCCTTAGGATCTACAGTACATTTATCACTAAAATAGCTCAGTCATATTGTGTCATTATACACATCACAGTTTGGAGGGGGGGTTACTATTTCTTTTAAATTTAGCGACTGCAATGAACAAAAGCAGCTAAAAAGTGCTAGTAATAACCTCACCAAACTGTGATGTGTACAGTGTCAAAGCCCTATCCTAGCAAAGAGCCGGGGTTCGTGGTCTTGTGGGCAGCAAGGCTTATTTATAACTGCACTTGCACTTTGGTAATAAACCAGTACTTTTTGGAAGATAACTTGAATCTTTGTGCATTACTTGGTTCGTTCAGCGTGTGCTTCTGCCTCCTGGACTGATTGATTATGTAGCAGAGTCAGTCAGGCCCAGTAGATGCTCCACAGTTTCAGCACAGCTGTCATGGATTCTCTTTTGCTGTTGCATTGGGTCAGAAACTGGTTGAGTGACAAGACACAGAGGGTGGTGTTCAATCTGAGGAGAGAAGGGTAACCAGCAGGGTGCCACAGGGATCCATGCTGGGGCCAGTCCTCTTTAATGTCTTCATAAGTGACATTGCAGAGGGGCTTGAGGAGAAGGTATGCCTCTTTGCAGATGACACTAAGATCTGTAACAGGGTCGACACTCCTAGGGGGGGATGGAAAAAATGAGAAGGGACCTAAACATGCTTGAGGAGTGGTCAAGAGCTTGGCAGTTAAGATTCAGTGCAAAGAAGTGTAAAATCATGCACTTGGAGTGCAGAAATCCAAGGGAGGAGTACAAGATGGGGGGGAGGTGCTGACGGCCACCTGTCACGAAAAGGACCTGGGGGTAATCATATCTGATGATCTAAAGGCAACCAAATAATGTGAGAAGGCTGTGGGGAGAGCCAGTAGGATGCTAGGGTGCATAGGAGTGGTATCACCAGCAGAAAAAGGAGGTGGTTATCCCACTGTACAGATCACTAGTGAGACCTCATCTGGAGTACTGTGTACAGTTCTGGAGATCTCATCTCCAGAAGGACATAGACAAAAACAGAGGCAGTCCAGAGAAGGGCAACAAAAATGGTGCAAGGACTGCACCAAATGTCATAAGAGCAAAGATTAGAGGACCTCAATATGTATTCCCTGGAGGAGAGGAGAGAGAGGGGGGATATGATAGAGACATTGAAGTACATCAGGGGGGTAAACAAGGTACAGGAGGGTAGCATCTTTCAGAAAAGAAGGTGTATGAGAACAAGGGGGCATGATATGAGGCTAGAGGGGGTAGGCTCAGGGGCAATGTGAGGAAGTACTTTTTCACAGAAAGAGTAGTGGATCCTTGGAACAGCCTCCCTGCAGAGGTGGTGGGGGCAAAAACAGTAGGGGACCTCAAGAATACATGGGATAGACATTAGAGTACTCTAGTAATAGGAAAGAGAGGGTAAGCCACAGATTAACTAGGGTCTGCAGTAATGCATTAGATAGGGAAAAGGGGCAGATTAGGTGGGCCATATGGTCCTTATCTGCTGTCACCTTCTGTGTATCTGTGTTTTGTTTTACCGAGCCTCAGATCTTGCAGTGATGGGCGTTCGCACAAATACAAAGAAGTGTGAACGTTGAGAGACTTACAACAAAGGGTATTACCTTGTGGTCCCAAAAGTCAGTGGTCAAAAAAGAGCTAACAAAAAACCTAGGGAAATGCAGGATAAAATCACACAGGCAACAGCAAGATCATCAGAACAGACATACTGTTTAATGAAATCAGATCTACTTAATGTCAACAATGATGGTTAAAATGGTATAAATGTATTGTTTTCCAGGGTAGAAAAAACTACTTACTTTGAAAATCAGCATTACATATGACATAATTACTTTATAAAAGTACTTAGAAGAAAAACGGGCATTGCATGGCTTGTCCCTGACTAAATTACAGTGGGTCACCTGCAGGACTTTTGCAACAGAGTGGGAGACCGTTCTCTTTGAAGGCACTGAACCAGCACTTTTTCAATATAATGCAAGTCTTTTTTCAGCCTGGATCTAAACTAGACTGCTTTTATCCAAAAGTAGCCGCTAAGCTGCTGTAAGTCTGACAAACTCCACAGCTGATGCTGGGCAGGTTACTGTACTCATCCTCCTGAGCCGCATCCTTTCTTACTGCAGTTGCACTCTCCTCCCTCAAAACTCTTTCTATGGAAAGGTTGGTACAGTAGATTTACTGCAGATGGTTGAGGCCCTTTCACAACATAGCAGAGGTCTTAACAGAAACAAGGAATGGTGCAACGTAAGGATTTCTTCTGCAGTTGAGTCTTTAAGCACTTAGTATCAACAGGGTATTAGGTTTATCCTGACCTGGAGTTCTCAGAGTGTCAGCTCTGAGTACTCAGAGGGTTTGAAGGGTGGAGAACAGCATATCTTAATAGAGCTTGCAGGGGTTGCTATTGCAAGACTGTGGCTAAAACACAGTGCCAGCAAAGTAGGAAAGTAGCCTTCAGTGCTGCAGACCTTGAACCATACCTAACCTTCAGAGTCTTGGTGACTGCCTAAGGGGCAATTGGAATTATTTAGCCTTTTAAATGAACTGTAACTGAAAAAAAGGAAAAAAAAATGAATCAGCGTAAAACCCAAACAGCTCACTTCATGACTTTGCAGTGTGCTCTGTAGTCATGACTAGTTCAGTGTAAAACTGAGAGCTTCATTATCTCTCATCACTGCAGGCATTGCAGACGGCTCATTAAAAAACAAACAGGAGTCCAGCTCAATCAGTAATAATAGCTATTGATGAGTGTACCGCAAGTAAGACTGATGTAATAGTGTCTGTCTCAGATGTTTATTGCATTAGTGCTAGGCCAGTTCTTGCCTATGGCTAGGGATGTCTTCTCAACTGACAAGCTAATATTAAAGCTGAGTTTTCCCTTTGACTCAGGTAGATGAGAATGCAGGGCTTTACTTAATGAAGCATTGTATAAACTGAAGTGGGTTAGCACAACGTATTTCAGAATACATATACATAACATTGGTACTGGAACTACACAGTGGTCTACAGAAGTTGTAAGAAGTAAACTTTAGAAGGGGGACAGGATCAGATCTACAGTACAGTAGCTTCTTCTTCTTGTTTTTACATTGTTTCTTGTGGATTCTACTTGGTAGAAAGTTATTTCTTTCCTTTCTTACTACTAAGGGGCTAACAGGGTATTGTTTGGAGTTGTTGGCATTTTGAAACCTGTTTTGGTAGCTATAAGTGGGCTCATTGTTTGATGATTCACTGTGCGGCAGGCTGCATTTGTGGAGGCCTGTTTCTTCTGTTTTAGAATATAATTGGTGTGATTTAACTGGATCTGTTTCTTTGAATTGGAGACCTATATCTTCTAATTCCAAGCCTATTTTAATGTGTTGTTGGTGAAGCTGTTTGAATTGGAGTCCTGTTTCTTTGGGTAGCAAACCTATTTGGGGGGCTTGGAGTAGAACTGTGATTCGTTGTTGCTGGCTTCACTAGCTGCAAAAGTTTTATGCAGAGTGGGGAAGGTGCTAATGGTCTGACCAGAGGCCCTGCTACCTGATTGTTTCTGGAAGACTTGGCTGGTCCCACCCCCAAACCCCTCACCCCACCCACCCTGGTCCATGATTTCCTTTGTACCAGGGGTTCTGACATCACTTCCTCAAATGGGCAAGGGATATGCACCTGTCATAGTAGAAGCAGACATCCAGGAAAGGAACAGCAGCAAGTGAAAAGGTGACTGCTATCTCAGTGGAAGGGAAGTAAATGCAAATCTAGGAGCTTTCATTATTACTTCTTCACATTGATATTGCATTGGGGAAAGGAGGAGTAGGAGTTTGAAGAAGGTTGTGCAATGGCTACTTAATCTCTCTTTTTGAGTGTGGATAGGAAGGATAGAAATATAAAAAGCAGTTGCTCAATATATCTAAACATGTACAACAAAGGAGGTAAGGAAAATAAAGAAAATAATGTTTTGCACTGATGGGGAGAGGGGAGACTTGGGGAGTGTTTGGTATCTGCATCTGGAAGGGTGGGGGTGGTTGGTGGGCAACGACAGCAATGGAAGTAGGGTAGGCTGCAACAACTGCGGTGCACCAATCTTTCTAAAAATTGCCTGGAGTGTGGGAGGATGTTTAGTGTGCAACCACATAGAAAAACTTAGAAAGGAGACTGAGGGTCTGCAGGAGGAACTAAGACAGGTAAGGCAGATTAGGGGTGGGTTTAGCCCAATACTGGAGGGAGGAAGAAGGGGAGATGAGGGAAGGCGATTTAAGCCAACAGTGGTGAGGAGAGGGTCAGAAGAAGGGAAGCAGAGACAAAGGGGCCCAGGCCAGGAAGAACGATTGCCGGGGAAACCAGGTCAGGAGACAAAAGACGAATGGAGGGAGGAGATAGGGACTTGTGAGGGGAGGTGAAGAAGTGGCAAAAGTTATGGAGTGGAAAGGAGAGAACAGGCTACTATGAAGAGAGAGAGAGCGGGCATTTGTGAATGGTCTTCAGAAAATAGTTTTGCACTGCTAGAGAGGAAGAAGGTGGAGGAGGGAAATGATGAAATTAGAGGAGTATTTGATAAATGCCTGGACCAAACTGGAGCAGGGGGAAATTCTGCTGAGAGAATTGCAACAGGGGTAAAAGGGGGAAATAATGTGCAGGAGGAAGAAGAGGAGCTGTAAATGAGAGAGGGAGATGAATGGAAGCAAGCAGGGAGTAAGAGAGATGGAATCTTAGTGCTGGGGGACCCAATACTAAGAGGAGTCAGGTGGGGTAGCAAGGAGGAGAGGCATAGTCGCATTTGGGTAGAGGCCATGCCAGGAATGACAGCAGAAAGGGTGGGACAATCTGTTCTGAAATATGCCAGAAGGGGTAGGGATGAGCATCATTTAATTATACATCTTGGGACAAATGATCTGGCTGACAAGACGGTAGATATAGTCCAGAGGAGGTTTGAGGAACTAACACAATTATGCGAGGGGGCAGAAAGATCAGTAACTTTTTCAGAGATACTTCCAGTGCCAAAGGCAAGCACAACAAGAAAGCTGAGAATAGAGGAATTTAACGGATGGCTAAGAACCTGCTGTTGTGCTAAAGGGTATGGGCTGTTGGGGGTGGGGAGGGACCTGGGAGGACAGTAGTCTCTATGCCAAGGACAGACTACACTTGAGTGAGGAGGGAAAGAAAGTGTTGAAACAGGATGGAGGAGTACATAGAGGAAGTTGGGAATTTAAACTAGGAGTGGGGGTGGCAATTGGGAAGAGATATGCAGAGACCACAGGTTGGGAAACCATATGAGCTTACCCCCATAACAGTGACAAAGGACACATGGCAAGCACTATTGGTGGTGCTAGAAAAGGGGGGCAGGATGGGAGGGGGGGAAAAGGGTGGAAGGTGGTTTACCCTTAATGCTAGGAGCCTTGGGAGGAAAACTGCAGAGTTACAGGTTCTCATGGCAGAGGGAGAGGTGGTCATTGCAGCCATCACAGAAACATGGGCCACCCAATACAATGACTGGGACCTGTCTGTACCAGGGTACAGGTTATTTTGTAGGGACAGGGTGATTGGGAAAGGAGGGGGGGTGGCATTATATGTGAAAGAAGGACTGAACTGTGTAAGGGGGGAAGGGGAGGAGGGTAGTACAGAGTCACTTTGGATGCAAATCCAGGATTCCAAGAATAGGATTCTTAGAATGGGAGTGGTGTACAGGCCACCATCTCAGACGGAGGAGTTAGACAGGGAACTAGCGGGACAGATCAGGAGGATCTGTGAGAAGGGTAGTGTGGTGATTGTGGGGGACTTCAACATGCCAGAAGTGGACTGGAGTACCCCAACAAGAGGGAACAGAAGGGAGCAGGTACTGCTGGATGCCTTCCAGGACAGCTTCCTGCTGCAAATGGTCAGTGAACCAACCAGGTTAGGGAATACCCTTGACCTTGTGCTGGCAAATGGGGACTTTGTGAGAGAACTTACAGTGGAGGAACCGCTGTCAGGGACTGACCACCACTCAGTATGGCTCACATTGGATATGGGCAAGGAAGGAGTGGAATCTGGCACAAGAGTGCTGGACTTCAGGAGGGCCGACTTTGGGAGGATGGGGGAAGTGGTAAAAGGGTACCTGGCCAGAATTCAATCTAGTATGGACACTAACCAGAGGTGGGAGCTCATAAAGCTGGGGATAGTGGAGGCAACCAAAACCTGCTGCAAAGCCCAGAGCAAGAAGGCTAGGGCTAAGAAACTGAGCTGGTTGAGCAAGGAGGTCAAGGAAAAGGTAAGGAAGAAAAGAGCTGCCTTTAGGAAGTACAAGAAAACAGGGAGGGGGAGGACAGGGAGGAGTACTTGACAGAATCGAAGGAGGTGACAAGGGCAGTAAGGGGAGCCAAAGCATCTACGAACTCAGGCTGGCACAAGGTATTAAGAAGGGAGAAGGACTTCTTTAAGTACATCAGGGAGAAAAGGAGCTGTAAGGACCACATAGTAAGGATTAGGAAGGAGGGGGGTTGGGTGGAAGCAGGATAGATAAGGCAGAAGCACTAAATGAGTACTTCTGCTCAGTATTTATTAAAGAGAAGAGGGGGGTGACACCCAAGGTGGGAGAAATGGCAGAAACAGGGGGAAGGGGTGACAGATGGGGAAATCATGGAGGGCAGAGTTCAAGAGGGTTTGAAGGCACTGAGGGTGGACAGGGCACCAGGCCCAGATGGCATCCACCCCAGGGTACTGAAGGAGCTGGCAGAGGTCCTTGCAGGACCATTGGAAGACCTATTTAATGCCTCACTACATTCGGGGTGTGTACCTCAGGACTGGAGGATGGCTCATGTGGTGCCCCTCCACAAGAGTGGCCCCAAGGATGAACTGGGAAACTACAGACCAGTGAGCCTCACATCCATCATGGGTAAGCTGATGGAGACTATCCTGAAGGAGAGGCTGGTGGCCTCCCAGAGGCCAAAGGACTACAGGACAGCAGACAGCATGGCTTTCATATGTGGCAGATCCTGCCAAACCAACCTGGTGGAGTTCTATGACTGGGCAACTAGGCAACTGGACAGGGCCATACAGTGGATGTCCTGTATCTGGACTTCAGTAGGGCATTGACTCAGTGCCACATGGAAGGCTGGGAAGGAAGTTAGTAAGCACAGGGGTCAGGTGCAAAGCTGGTGAGATGGGTAGGAAACTGGCTTCAGAGAAGGCAACAGAGGGTGGTGGTGGGTGGGGAGCTCTCACACCCAAGGGCAGTGATGAGCGGTGTTCCACAGGGCTCAGTGTTGGGACCAGTGTTGTTTGGGATATTCATTGCAGACATATCATGGGACATCAAGAGCAAGATCAGTCTGTTTGCTGATGATACCAAGGTAGGCGCGGTGGTGGATGACCTAGGGGGATGGCAGGTGTTGCAGGATGATCTGGCAAAGCTTGAAACCTGGTCAGACACCTGGCAACTGGGCTTTAATGCCAAAAAGTGCAAGGTGCTGCATTTTGGGATGAAGAACCCAAAGAGGAGTTACCAGCTGGGGGAGTGCAGCTAGCCCAGACAGAGGAGGAGAAGGATCTGGGTGTGCTCATTACAGGGTCAATGAACAACTCAGCACAATGTAGGAAGGCAGCTGCAAAGGTCAACAAAATGCTGGGTTGTATTGCAAGGGGTATATCCTCGAGGAGGGAGGAGGTGATTCTGCCACTGTATAGGTCATTAGTTAGACCACACCTGGAGTACTGTGTGCAGTACTGGCCTCGTATCTGAAGAGGGACATTAAGTTACTGGAGGGGGTGCAGCGCAGGGCGACAAAGATGATCAAGGGGCTAGGGGACTTATCATACGAGAGGAGGTTGAAGGAGTTGAACATGTACTCACTGGAGGAGAGGAGGGACAGGGGTGACATGATTGAAACCTTTAAATACATGAAAGGAATAAACAAGACGGGTACAGAGGGGCTGTTCAAAGTAAGGGAAGGGAGGGCCACCAGGGGCCATGATATGAGACTGGAGGGAGGAAGGTTCAGGAGGGAGATGAGGAGACACTTTTTTACAGAGAGGGTGGTGGCTGGGTGGAATGCATTACCTGCAGAAGTGGTATCCAGTAGAACAGTGGACTGCTTCAAAAGGGGATGGGACAGGACAAGGGGGAGGGTTAATGACAGGGAAGGGTGGAAGGGAGGGGCAGCTGCAGAATAAGGGGTGCTAGCTGCACATTCGAGCAGACTTGATAGACCTCTAGGCCTTTATCTGCTGGCAAATTTCGTATGTTCGTATGTTCGTATTTAAATGGACATTTGGCTGGGTTTGAGCTCTAACACTTGATTGTGTTTCTGTTGTATATCAACCTCATAATAATTGGTCAGGTCTGATTTTATATCATCCAGAATTTAGAGTCTGTCTTCTCTATCAATGTGGTGTGCTATCACACGGATGCTGAGGAAATGTTTATATTAACCTGATGTGAGGTAACCCCAGGTTAGGGCAGAGAGAGTCACAGCTGATCACTGACCCTCTAGAGGAGCCATATGCTGTCATACTAACAGAAAACAGCTGTGACAGTATCTGTCAGCCTACCAGCAATCTTTTTCGCACTCTTTTTTAATACATGCTCACATTTTCACACCTAGTCCTGGTTGATATCAGACCCTAGCAGACATTAGAAACAAATAAAATACAGGTGACTATGTGATGAGTCATATTTATAAAACATACAAGCTTGGCTCTTGTGGTTTATGTGGCAAAACACTCCTGTGTAACAAAAAAGTAAAAACTTGTAACACATACTCACCCATACATAACTCTATTTACTGGTGAACAGCCAATCAGATTACTTCATCAGCAGATTGTGATTCAGAATAGAAGGCCCCATTTTTATGTTTCTTGCATGTGCACAAGCAACATTTTGTGGTAGTAAGAGAAATGCAGAGGTGTGTCAGTGTTGGCGAATGCAGGACATACTTTAGAAGGTGCGTCCCTCATTCTCCAATTAGCCAGCATGCTAGTGCTGATATAAGTATATGCAAAGTGCCACCAACTTAAAGGAAATGTGCTACTGCAATCAGAGACAAGCTCGTCATGCAGCAGCACAGATGACACACCTCCCTTATGTGCCTTTGTTGGTGAAACATTTCAATAAACATGGCAGCGGCTGCCGCTGTCTGCCACACAATCCCCAGAAAGCTGACTTTGGGGGTGCCCAATCCCCCTGTCAGCATGCCCCCTCCACAGTTCAATTTGTTTGCCAATGGGGGTGCCTAATCCCCATAGGCATGATGCCCCCCAGTTTAATTTGTTTGCCAACAGGGGTGCCCAGTTCCCATAGGCATCATGCCCCCCCCAAGTTTAATTTGTTTGCCGACAGGGGTGCCCAATCCCCAATAGCATAATGCCCCTCAGTTTAATTTGTTTGCCAACGGGGGTGCCCAATCCCCATCATCTTCAGCCCCAAAAAACATGTGCACACTGGTAGCCCACCCCAGTGTACCCAAATGTATGTTTTAGTAAACCTGTAAATAAAAAAAAAAAACTTATCCCCAACATTTTTTTTTGTGTCCCTGTAAACAAGAAAATGGTCCCTTGTCAGCAGGATGCCCCTCCTCCCCCAACCTGGACCCACCCTCTGCGCACTCCACCTCCCTGCACCCTCTCATTCCATACTTATTTCTGGAGGTCTAGTGTGGTGATCTTTGGTGGAGCGGGAGACGTCTGAACTCTTCAAAAGCCAATTGCATACTGAAGAAAATCACGTTAAGCTGTATAATGGCATCAATGGGGGGGGGGGTTCAACTTAAGTGGATATCTCAGCCATTGTTTTGAACTTTGGCTCCAAATTTTCAGCATGGGGTTCTTGGGACTCCACCTCATGAACACATGCACTGTCATTTCGTTATTCAGTCCCGAAAGGTCATTTCGCGGTCACTGTGCAGAATCACCTTTTGGAACTGATTAATGAAAAGACAGTGCCACTGTTCATGAGGTGGGGTCTCAAAAAGCCTTTGTTGCAAATTTGGTGAAAAAATTCCAAAAAATTACTCTGTTACAAGCATGCATTGCATGGTTTCCACGCACACTTGTAACTTTGCCAATTTCTAATATTTTCACTCCAGATTTTCAACATTGCCATTTTTTCACACCTACTTATGAACAGTACAGCTGCCATTTTTCACATCCTGGCTGAAATGTGTTTTCGCACATATGATGCACAATGGTGCGGTGCTGTGGGAAATCAATGTTCAGGACAGATTAACAAAATCACAGTGACACTGTTCATGAGTGGAGGTCCCAAAATGCTTATGTTGAAAATGTTGTTAAAAAAATCCCAAAAATAATTGCGTTACGGGCATGTGTTGCACAGTTTCTATGAATGCTCGTGACTTCACCAATTTTTCATATTTTCACTCCAGATTTTCAATATTGCCTTTTTTTTTTTTTTTACACCTCCTCATGAACAGTATGGGCACAGTTGCTGTGCAAAATCATCTTTCGGCTAACGAACTGATACTGCCACTGTTCATGAGGTGGGGTCACCAAAAAGCCCATGTTGAACATTTGGAGTGAAAATACCAGCAAATGCCTGGTGCATTAGGGTTTCCAACCATAACTCCCTACCCTTTAGAGACTGACGGTGTCAGGGGTGTGACTTGAGATTGTTGGCTATAATGCTCATGCCATTATTCCCCCACCCCTACCCTGCAGCCACTGACAGGTATCGAGGTGTGTCTTGGACTCTTCAGCCCCAAAGCTCACCCCATTCTTCTATACTGCACCCATCTCCGCATATTTCATTGTGGAATGGGGTGAGCATAAGGCCCAAAGGTCCCAAGGCACACTGCAACACTTGTTGGTGTCTGCAGGGTGCGATACTTGTCGATGTCTGCAGGGAAGGGGGAGGTGAAATGGTGTGAGCATTATGGCCAATGACTCAAAGGCACACCCCAATGCCTGTCAGTCTCTGCAGGGTGGGGGTGGGGTTGGCATCAGTTCACTACCCCAAAGTTTGTTTCTGTAATGGAATGCCTAAATAATATTGATGCTTGTTTCTGTTTTTCTTTTTTGGACTGTTTGGCATTTTTATCCTTCCATCACCTGTAATCAGAGTGGGTAGGACAGTTCTTCCTATAGGCTATAGTAGATGGCATTTACAGTGGTGAGTATAGTACAGTTCTTACTAGAGATGACTGTATATTAGAGGTCATTTACAATGGTGAGTATAGTACAGTTCTTACTAGAGACGACTGTGTATTAGAGGTCATTTACAGTGGTAGGTGTAGTACATTTCTTACTAGAGATGACTGTATATTAGGGGACATTTACAGTGGTGAGTATAGTACAGTTCTTACTGAGACGACTGTATATTAGGGGACATTTACAGTGGTAAGTGTAGTAGAGTTCTTCCTAGAATCTATATAAGAGGGCATTTACAGTGGTGAGTGCAGTGCAGTTCTTTCTAGAGTCTACAGTATATTAGAGGGCATTTATAGTGCTGAGGTGTTCAAGGCATATTACCAGTTCTCTCATACCCTGTGCTGGAGTCTTTGTGTTGTGTCATATAATTTAGGAGACATTTATATGACTAGTTCAAAAACTAACCAGACCATTCTTCGTGGCAAGCAGTCTTCTATATTTATTTATCAGCATTCTTCTTAAACTTTATACAGAAGCTGCAACATTACATGATCCGTGAGCATGCAGTAGACCAAAGTGACACATTCCCCAACACAATAATCCACCCACTTGACAGGCTGCACTAATTACAGTGAGAGAGAATGCACCAGTATACTGATAACTTGTTATGATGGACAAATAATAAAAACTCAGTTATGTAAACACCTATGTTGAAAACAATTGAACTCTTTCAGTTCATGTGTTACCATTGTTTTGGAATTCTGGTTTTATTATACTACCTCATATTTGGGCTTTTACAGCAGTCCTTGTTTGTTAAGGCATAATACTATATAACCAACCTTACTTTTAGCATTTAACATGTATTTATTATTTGTCATTTCTTACCAGGTAAGGCACACAGACCTATGACAGATCATTTTCTAGTACAATATGTCCTGGGTGGGATGCTACATACCTGTTTTTTTTTTTTTTGCGGGAATGTTGGCCAAGATAACAGGGAATGTCTACTACCATTATGATAAGTGCCATGGTATCTTTCACTTCACCTGGACAGCCATCAAGGATGGTCCATAGGGAGCTTGGTTTAAATTCTCATCTGAAGGGCAGGCACTTTTTCTGTAAATGCATTTCCATGCATTTTGGTAAGTTTAACTATTCAATGCAGTATGGGTAACCATAGTGTATCATATAACATAATAGAATGCACAAATGTGGAAATGATCCCACCATATACTGTAGCACACATGGAATAAAGTAAACCTAACCATGCTTTATAAAGGTGTAATATTATTGAGGGTTCTGTAGACATTTATAAATCTTGAGACCTAAGATTGAGTGATTTATATTTGTTTACAGAATTCCTCACTACCATTACACTCCGATTTTTGTATGGTTTGGTGAATTTTATATAATATCGTACCTGGGAGTGGTGAAAGTACTGAACATTTGCAGGCTTATAAAATGCTTATAGGCTTACTGTCTAAATGTTCAGTGTTTACATCACATCTTGTAGTCATTTAGTATGGATAGAAACATATAATGTGTCAGCAGGAAAGGACCAGTCGGCCCATATAGTCTGCCCTTTTCCCCTGCCTTTAAACACTGAATAATTAAATATATTGATAGGCAGCTGTGGTGTTCAAAGAAAAATATCATAAAGGGGGGTGATCGTGAGGTAATTAGCCATTATCCTGCAGAGCAAGTGACAGCAATTACATCATAAGCTTCCCTCAATGGTACTGTATAGTTCCTTGTATACCACAGTTGCTTATCATTTATGTTATTTAATATAGTTTGATGGTTACTATTAGTTTTGATTGCAATTGTATATACAGGGAAAGGGTTTACATGGAAATAACTGCTAACCACTTCTGTGGGGGACAGTCCCATCCATGTATTATGGAAGTTTAATCTCCTGTCTTCTATCTGTATAATATTTTACACATATAAATTCTTTCCCACCAAATCCACCATCCCTCATTGTGATAAGGTCAAAGGAGAACTTTCAATTAAATATAACTGTATTGAGTTTTAAAGCAGCACCACATTAAATTAAAAGTTGTTGATTACTGCAAAAATACTGTACTCTGTTGATCTTTTTAGGCTTTCAATAAAAGCAGGCTATAGCCACAGATAAAGTAGGATCTTTGTTGGGGGTGAGGGGGTGCTTGTATTAACATTCTCAGCATAAGCCCCCCACCTACTGCCAGGCAATATAGAAGGTGTACAACACAATGGTAATGTTATGTTTTTTCAAGAGCTAGAAATATGGTAATCATTAAGAAAGATCTTTGCAGATAACTTAGCAGAAGTTGAACAATTTAAGCTTTCCTAAAACTGAGTGACATAAAACTGTAAGGATAACAGTGCAGCCAGCAGAGTGTTGCACTTCTATGGAGAACTGGCAGAGTTATGTTCATTAAACATTCAGTTTAATTTAAACCCTTTGAACAGAAAGTTTTTATTTATTTATTCTTTGCATGGGGTAGTTTGCATCAGTTTGTCTCTTCTTTTTCAAGAAATTCAATCTGGCTAGGCTTTCAAAAGGACTGCAATGGCCTCACAAACCAGTTACTTTCACATTAGGCCAAACAATCTGCAAATGCTAAACAGCAAATCACAGACATGTGTTTTGTCTTTGCTGTGGCTCATCAGTATAATGTTTTAGCTATTGCCTCAGCTTAGAACAATGTGAGAACCAGCTAAATGCTAACATTGGTTTGGGCCATTGTGAACCAAACTAGAAAAGAAATTCAGAAGACATGATCCTCAGTGCTAATTCACTAAAGAAAGGATTATGCGAAATTGCTTGGATAGTAAAACCAAGTTTTAAAGAAGTGCAAAATAACACATACTCACCAACGCAAGACTTCAGGGGTAATATACAGCAATCCTCATGCAGGAATTTATATTGGTTAGACAACGAAATGAAAGGAGACTTGTATATTACTGATTAGTCTTGACACACTAAAACATGGGAAAAAAATACATTTTTACTGTGTACCTATTTCTTTAGGGCAGTGACAATGTTGCTGTATAGTTGCAGGAAGAGTTTCCTAAGGAAGAGGCATGTTGCCTCAATTCGCAGGAGCAGTTGTCACTTGTGCGTTTCTTAATAGCACTTTGAAAATAAAATAAAGTTTATATGTTTTTGATAAGTGCTCCCAGGTCGCCCCTGAAAACAGGCACTTGTGCCTAGAGGACCTTACCCGGTTACCGAAGACTAAAATAAAAAAAAATTTGAAAAAAAAAACAGCAGCAGCTGCACTGTGAGTTTGTTTTGTAGTTGTGACTTGGACCATATCACAGCAGCACTGCAACAATATCAGTTCTGGATGCGCTCGTCTTTTTGTATTTTTACAAGGGCAGTATAACCTGCTTTCTCCCTCTGTCAAATCCTCTTCGTTTTTTTTTTTTTATTTAATTCTTCAGAAGAAAACCTTTGAGCAAGATGCTCGTTTGCAAAGGTTCCACATCAGTAGGACAAGACAATTCCATTTTTACAGATCACAAAGACATAGACTCAATTACACAGACAACATAAAATAAAAGACTGGTAGTTAGCTATAACGTTATTTACAAAAATATAACTAGAGTTTAGAATCAGACCTGAGTTATAACACAAGCTGCCAAGTGCAAAGGCACTGTCAGATGTATAAGGTTACAGACTGTATAAAGTGAGAAGAGAGAGAAGCATGGGAGAAAGTGTGGGATCAATGTGTGGCCGGGGGGGGGGGATAAAGGAGTACCAGGCTATGTAGAGGGCAGTCTGGGCGAGAGGAGTAAGTTAGGTGTAGAGAATAGGAGAGGTAAAGTGTGTGAGTGGTTAGAGCTAAGCAATGAGAGGAGGTAGGGGTGAGGGCTGGGAGTTTAGGACATCAGTAGGGGAAACATTAGGGGGAGCAAGTGCTTAGACAAGAGGAAGATGTAGATTCAAAGGAGAGCAGAGAATTTAGAGTTTCCTCTCATTTACCGGGAATTGTTAAGGTGTAGGTGAGAGACTAAGTGCAGAAGTCGGGAGTTCATGTTGCTTTCATGCAAGCACAAGCTCTGGCTTTGACTAGGTGTTGCTTCAATTCAAGCTTAAAGGTTGGAAAGTTCACAATATTTATTTCAGCTGGGATCTCATTCAACCAAAGAGGGGATCTATATGCAAAAAAACATTGTTCAAGTGTTCTTCTGAAGGGGACATTGAGTAAAGTCCAAGCTTTTCCCCTGTGTCGTAGTGGGAGTGTGCCACTTGGAGGATATTTAGAATGCAGGGGCACGTTTGGTCTAATAAAGCTTTTTTTCCGAGGAGGCATATCTGGAACTTTATCCTGACGTTCAGATTAAGCCATCTGGTTTGTTCATACAGAGCACAAATATGAGTAAGGTTATCAGCCCCTAAGGTACGTCTGCATGCTTTATTTAGGATTGTAGGTACATGTTTGAGTGCAGTGTCTGAGTCTGCATTGTATACAACTAACCCGTAATTGATTATCAACAGAATTGAACTGGAAATGGAGAGGTGGAGGGCTGCTGCCTTAGATATTGTCTGTGCCCGAAAAGGACTCCAAGTCTTGAATTGACAGCTTTTACTACAAGGTCTATGTGCTGCGAGAAAGAGAGGCCATCACATATTGTGACCCCCCAAGGTACTTAAATGAGTGGACTTGCTCAAGAGAGTCTGCCTTATTGTTAGTGGTGGTCAGTAGTGTTTGTTTTTTTATATTGGTGACTACAGAGAAGCATGTTTTTTGTTTTCTTATAATTGAGTAGTAGTTTGTGAGGTGAACCAGTCCTCAAGTTGGTTGAAGGTGGACTTTAGGTCAATTTGAAGTTTGTCAAGAAGGGAGTTGCAACTAAGGATGATTGCATCATCACAGTACAGTATTATTTTTCTCTTGCAAGCATCAGGTAGAGCATTCAAGAATATACTGAAAAGAAGAGGGCCCAGGATAGACCCTTGCAGGACACTGAGTGTGACTTCTCTAGCGCCAGAGACAGCTGCTCCTATTTTGACGCTATGTTATCTGTGCGACAGGCAGTCTTGAAACCAGTAGACTATGTTGGTGGTCAGCCCCAGTGACAGTAATTGCTCCAGAAGAAGGGAGTGGTTGACTGTGTCAAAGGTTTGGTGAGATCAATAAAGACTGATCACCAGCTTGCCACCAGCCAGGGCCTTATGTACATAGTTGGTGAACTCAACCAAGGCAGTTGAAGTACTGTGATACTTCCAGAAGTCATGCTGTTGTGGGCATTGGAGATTATATCTCTGGAGGTAATCGGTGACCTGAACAGCCACAATCCTCTCCAATGCTTTTGAAAGGGGGGAGAGAATTGGGATGGGCCTGTAATTGGCAGTGTTGGATCAGTCCCCACTTTTGTGTATAGGGGTACCAAGGGCCGGCTTCCAGATTGTGGGAAATTTATCCAAGGCAAGAGATTTATTAAGTATTTTTGAGATGGGGACTATAACTTCGTCAAGAGCAAGGGCAAGTAGTTTCATGTCAATTTTATCACTGCCAAGTCTGGTTTTTCCGAGGACCGTTTTTACATATGTCCTTGTCTCCTTAACTGTGATGCGTTTGAAGTGGAATTTAGGATGATTATTTCCAGATCTTGGGGTATTCAGGGTAGGTTCAATAGCCTTGAGGTAGTCATGAGGGAGTACAGAGCTCAGGTCTGTAAAGGCTGCATTGAACGAGTCAGTGACAGTGTGTGGGTCTAAAGTAGGGGTACCATTAATGTTAAGCATTGTGGGATGTTTCCTGTCCTCTTTTCCTAAGAGATCCTTTATGTTCTCCCAGAATCTCTTGCCATCCCATCATCTGGTTTGCCTTCCCATATACATTTATGGATCCATTTGGAGGCCTGTTATGGATATAAGAGTGTTGCATCACACATTCTTAGGACCAGAGGACTGTGAACTGAAGATGAGCAGTTCTGTTGACCTAAGGATGCAAGAGGCAACACTCTTATATCCATAAGAGGTCCTCCAAACAGACCTATAACTTTTTTTTTAACTTTATTTTATTTGAACACATTCAGCATACATTAGTTATGCTGTCTTTATGGTTATTTCATTTATGGTAACATTTCTGTGTCCCCGTATTTGTTGTAACAGAAAAATGAAAAGAAAAAAGAAAGAGAAAAGGTATGAAATTCCACACAACCTTCTGTGGTATTCTTAAAGTCCATCTCTGACTTTAAAAGAAAACTTAAAGAAAGTAAGCAAAAATTAATATGTAAATATGGTAAAAAACTGTAAAAACAACAGCAACAACTAGATAGCAGCTGGTGGCTGATGCTCCCTCCTGATTTAATTATCAGTATTCTAAAATTACTTTCCTCTCAATTCAACTATAACATCTTGCCTAGGGCAATTCTAGAATTGTGATCTCCATTCAAGGTAAATTGCTATACTTCGATGGGGTGCATTTCCCATCGGGTCCATCTGTTTATAAACTGGGTTTGTCTCTGTTGAATGGCAAATGTGATCCTTTCCATTTCTTGTATTGTGTAGTCTATACTGACCCATTCCACTAAGGTGGGGCTGCCTCTCTGTAGCCAGCGTTTGGTGATTGCTTTAAGAGCAGCTGCTTGCAGCACCCGCCAAAGGTATCTGGCCTCTGCTCCCCTCGAGGCGACCAGTTCCAAACCCAAAATAAATTTCTCAGGGCTCAAATCTCCAACTTCTCCAAATATGGATTGAAGATGATTAGTTACCCCTTCCCAGTAAGGCTTTAACTCTAGGAAAGCCCAGAAGACGTGCAGTTGTCCAGCCTTAGTCTCGACGCATTCCCACCAATATGTAGATCTGCCCTTGGCCTTGAATTTAACTTATGATTCTGGGACCAGGAAAAACCTTATCCTGGTCTTCCATAAACACTCCCACCATGCTGTGGAAGAGGTGGATCCCCATATCGAACCCCAACTCTTATTACAGCTGTCCTGGTCAAGTCTATGTCCAAGCTGTTTCTCCGATTTTGATTTAACCTTGGTAGTATTATATCCACTGTTTTGCAGGAAATTTGAGTAGAACATTGTGATTGCCCTCCTCCCCAAGGGGAAGGCCATGATTGCCTCAAATGGTGGAGGTGGGAGCCCCGCCCCCTCTAGTGCTGCCAGCTCCCCCAAGGCAGTCCACACCCAGTTTCTAATTTGATAGTATTTAAAGCTATCAGACGGTCTTAGGCAGCATTGGGCCATGGCCATCTCGAAGTAGATTGGTGCTCCTCCACTCATGATCTGCCAAGCAGAGTGAAAACCCTTCCTGGCCCGGTTTCTAAACCATGCATCGTGTGTGGCGGGTTTAAGGTGAATGCTCCATGCCCACCATCTATATTTCCACATATGCTTGGCTGTGCCTCCCTTGGCCATACCCCATCTCCATCCTTCCAGGGCTGCATGTACCCCTATCAATTGCTGCCTATCTCCTGACCTCTGCGTTTGTGGAATTAAGGGGATGGCCTGCAGAGGAGGGTCAGTAAAGGCTTCTAATTCGATATTCTTCCAGTGAGAGCCATACATAGGGTGACACCATAGTAACACAATTTTCATCTGGGCGGCCACCTAATATCCGGAAAGGTAGGGTACTACCAGACCTCCCTCTCTTTTGAATAGGTACAGAATGTCTCTCGTAACCCTCGGCCTTCCAGCACCCCATATAAAAGATAGCAACTGCCTCTTCCAGCAAAGTAGTGTCTGTAATGGGGCCACACATGGCACACTCCGAAATAGGTATAGGAGGCATGGGAGAAGGTTAGTTTTAATAGCCTGGACTCTGGCATGTAGGGGAAGGGGCAGCAACACCCATCTTCTGTAATCCTGGGACAGTACATGAATTAGGGGAGGATAGTTATCCTCAAATAAAGTTGCCAAATTTGTTCCCAGGTATACCCCCAGATATTTCAGTTTATCTAGGTCCCATCTCATTGGATACCTTTGTCTAATGTGCCGGGGAACCTGATATGTGCAGGTCAGGACTTCAGTTTTAGTTATAGTAAGTGTATACCCAGAGATCTCAGTAAATAGTTGCATTTGCTCAAAAACTGCTGGGAGAGAAGACTCTGGATCTCCCATATGCAGTAAGACATCGTCTGTAAAGAGACCAAGCTTATGTTCTATCCCACCCACGTTCACCCCTTTTATCATCGGGTTCAAGCATATTGCCTGGGCCAAAGGCTCCACAAAGATGGCAAAGAACAGAGGTGAGAGGGGGCATCCCTGCCTTGTACCCCTCTCCAAGCAAAATGCCCTGCCAATATGTCCATTCACACATACACAGCCCTGGGGGGGCTGTATACAGCCACGTTATTAGCCTATTGAGGGCCTCTGGGAAACCAAAGCTCACCAGGGATGCCTGTAGAAAAGGCCAAAGGACCTTATCAAAGGCCTTTTCAGCATCGAGGCTCGTGACCAAAGCTGCCTTTGCAGCATGGTTTCACAGCAGGAAGGTCATGTCAGACGGACCTATTAGATTTCTTTGACTGGGTGACCAAAGTAGTAGACCAGGGAGGGGCTGTGGATATGGCTCACCTAGATGGCAGGTATTTGACATGCTGTTCACAAAGGTATGAAGCCAGTTTTTTTGAGTTGGGTCCCATAGGTGGCTGTCTGAAAAAAACTGGCTGTACAACAGGACACAAATGTAATAGTAAGCGGAGTCCACAGTGAGAAAGGAGGGTACTAGCGGGCACCGAGGGTTCGGTACTGGGACCAGTCCCTTTAATATCTTTTAAGATGACATTGGAGAGCACCTGAAGGAAAAGTATGCTCTTTGCAGATGACAAAAGATCTGCAACAGGGTTGATACACAAGGTGGGGTGGAAAGAATGAAAAGAGAATTGGCAAGGCTGTAGGAATGGTCAAAATACGTTGGCAGCTCAGACTGAATGAAGGTGCAAGGTAATGCATCTGAAACAAACCAGGGGAAGAGTACACACTGGGGGTGAGTTAATAACAACAACAAAATCGAAAGAGACCTAGGAGTGATTATATCAGATGACCTAAAGGTGGGCAAGCAATGTGAGAAGACAGTAGGAGGGCTGGGGAGATGCTGGGATGCTTAGGAGAAGGCATCAACAGTAAAACAGGAAGTTGTTGTCCTCTCTCACGGACAGTTAGTGAGACCCCATCTGGGTACTGTGTGCAATTCTGGAGACCCCATCTCAAGCAGAAACATAGACAGAGTGGAGGCTGTTCAGAGGAGCAACAAAATGGTGCATGGTCTGCACCAGAAGACATACAAGGAGAACTAAGCAGCTTAATATGTATACCCTGAGGAAAGGAGGAGGAGGGAACATGATAGAAACTTTCAGTATCTAAAGGAATTAACAAGGTACAAGAGGTAGTATCTTTCAGAAGAAGAGATGTGCAAGAACAAGGGGTACAATTTGAATATAGAGGGGACAGCTCAGAGGTAATGTTAGAAATTATTTTTTACAGAGAAACATAGAAACATAGAATTTGACGGCAGATAAGGACCGCTTAGCAACCCAGTCTGCCCATTTCCTATTTAATGGATAAGCTGCAGATCCTAGTTAACCAGCAGCCTACTTCTTTCTACCCCCACCCCTAGAATTGCCTTTATGACTGTCCCATGCATGCTTGAATTCCACCACTGTTTTTGACTCCACAACCTCCTCCGAAGTCCGCTCCATGCATCCACAACCCTCTCTGTGAAAAAATACTCCTTAAATTACCTCTGACCGCCTCCCTCCATCTTCAAATTGTGTCCCCTTGTTCTTGCACACCTCTTTTTGAAAGATGCTACCCTCTTGGACTTTGTTGATTCCCTTGAGGTACTTGAAAGTTTCTATCATGTCCCCTCCTCCTTTCCTCGAGGCTATACATATTAAGCTTTTAAGTCTCTCTTCATATGTCTTCCAGTGCAGACCCTGCACCATTTTAGTTGCTCCTCTGAACAACTTCCATCCTGTCTATGTCTTCTTATGGAGACTGGGTCTCCAGAACTGCACGCAGTACTCCAGATGGGGTCTCACCAGCTGTCTGTACAGAGGGATAATAACTTCCTGTTTTCTACTGATGATGCCTCTCCTATGCATCCCAGTATCCCCCAGCCTCCTTGCTGCCCTCTCACATTGCTTGCCCACCTTTAGGTCATCTGATATGACTATCCCGGTCCCTTTCCATTTTTGTTGTTGTTAGTATCTCACCCCCCATTGTGTACTCTTCCCCTGGGTTTTTGTTTCCCAGGTGCATTACCTTGCACTTCTTAGCATTGAATCTAAGCTGCCATACATTTGACCATTCCTCTAACCTTGCCAAGTCCCTTCTCATTCTTTCCACCCCACCTTGTGCATCAACTCTGTTGCAGATCTTTGTGTCATCTGCAAAGAGACATACTTTTCCTTCCAGTCCCTCTGCAATGTCACTTATAAAGACATTGAAGAGGACCGGTCCTAATACTGAACCCTGTGGTACCCCACTAGTAACCCCCCTTTCTTCAGAGTGGACTCCATTTACTATTACTCTCTGTGTCCTATTCTCCAGCCAATTCTTTACCCAGGATGTCATCTTGGGACCCACTCCCAGGCTGGCTAACTTGTATATTAATCTTTGTGTGGACTGTGTCAAATGCCTTGCTCAAGTCTAGGTAGGCCATGTCCACAGCCCCTCCCTGATCTACTACTTGGTCACCCAGTCAAAGAAATCTATCAGATTTGTCTGGCATGACCTTCCTGCTGTGAATCCATGCTGCTTTGGGTCCTGTGCCCCTCTGGCCTCTAGATACTCGACAATTCTTTCCTTCAGAAGTGATTCCATCATTTTCCCTATCACTGAGGTTAAACTAACAGGTCTGTAGTTTCCTGCTTATGCCTTACTCCCACTTTTGTGAAGGAGAATCACATCTGCCCTCCTCCAGTCCTTGGGTACCACCCCATCCTCCCATGATTTGTTAAAGAGGGTAGTCAGTGGTGTCTCTAGTTCTACCCTTAGTTCTTTTAGAATTCTGGGATGAATCCCATCAGGCCCCATTGCTTTGTCCACGTTCAGTTTTAAGAGTTCTTTCAGAACCCTTTCTTCTGTAAATGGGCTGGTACCAACTTCACAGAGAGTTGTGGATGCATAGAACAGCCTTCCTGAGGAGGTTGTGGAGTCAGGAACAGTGGGAGAATTCAAGAATGCATGGGACAGGCATAAGGCAATTCTAGTGGGGGGCAGGAGGAAGTAAGCCGTTGATTAACTAGAATCTGCAGCTTATCCGTCAGGTAGGGAAATGGGCAGACTGGGTGGGCCAAGCGGTCCTTATCTGCTGTCAAATTCTATGTTTCTATGTTTCTATGCCTTCCTTGTTTTCCTAAGATGGTCTAGAACATCTACTGCTCTACAGATATCATCCTGTGCTTGCTAGCCTGGGACAAACCCATATGGTCCATGTGTATTAGGTTTAGTATTATGGATTCCAGCCTCTTGGTCATGAGTCCGGCCATTATCTTATAGTCTGTGTTTAATATAGATATTGGCCTGTTTGAAGAGCATAACAAGGGGTCCCTGGCAGACTTGGGCAGCACTGCAATTGTTGCATATGTCCATGGGGAGGGAGCCCCACCCTCAACCAGCAGCATATTATATACTCTGGACAGGATAGGTGCTACCTGGGCTTTAAAAGCTTTATAAAATTCAGTGGGGTATCTGTCCATCCCCGGACATTTCCCAGTCTTAATCCATGATATTTTGGTGGTGATTTCTGATTCTCTAATAGGGGTTATTAATTTAACTACTTCCTCCTCTGTTACTTGGGGCAGATGGAGTGCATCTATAAATTGAAAGATCCTATTCAGGTCACGAGGGGCGCCCACCCCGTATAGCTCCCTGTAATAATCTTTGAAAGCCACTGCTATATCTGGTGTACTATGGAGTGTTTTGCTGGTACTAGGATGCTTAAGTCTACTTCTGGTTGCCCTGGTCTTTCTTCATCTTAGCCTGCAGACTAGTAATCTCAGTGCCCGTGGACCCCCTTCAAAATGTTTTTGTCTAAGATATAACAAATTCTGCTCCACTCAATAGACCAGAATAGCGTTAAGTGCCTTTCTGGTGGCCAGGACCTCCTTTTCCTTCTTCGGATCATACTTCCCTTTAAGGTCTAGTTCTAGCTCTCCAATCTGGGTCAGCAAGGCATGTTTCTAAGCTTCCCTTTCTCTCTTGTGATGTGCAGCTATGGCAATCAACTTTCCTCTCAGGACCACCTTTGTTGTGTCCTACAGAACAGCTGGGGAAATCTCTGGACTGTCATTAATTTCTAGAATTTCTGAGATAGCATCCTGAATTAGTTTCTGTTTATCTTTTCCTTGTTTAAGAGTCAAGTTGAGGCACCATTTGGTTTTGCCCCAGTTGTATCCGAATTATCTTAGGGGTGTGATCAGAAAGGTGTATTTCCCCTATTTCTGTACTTTTTATCTGGGAAATTGCTTCTGTAACACCCGGACCCCTGCCTTTTTGCAAAACGACAGGTGGCATGCTATTGAAGCTGACAGCAGTACCTGGTGGGGACTGGGTTCGGGGAGGATGAGGTTACTCGGCACAGGGGGCCTAGGTTTGGCTACTCTGCACAGGCTCATCCAAGTAAATCCGAACACAGGAAGCAATAACTGTAATGTCCAAAACCAGGAATGGGATTCTACAGTGTGGCTTTTATTCACATCCAAACTGAACAAACAAAGCATAGACAGACCCCCACGTGGCTACATTCCTGGTAATGCAGATTAGAGACAACAGAACACTTCCTCACTATTTCAGCCCTCAGGCTCTGAACCCACCAGGCACACAGCCCGGACTTGCACACAGCTTTGGGTACACAGCCCGACTTGTACACTACTTGGGTTTTCCCCACTGGCCCGGCTCTCCCGTCGGCCAATTGATCCATGGTCCATTTTGGGAAATGAACCAGTTATCCAATTGGTGGCTCCCCAAACCACCTTAGAGCCTTCGACTCCTAGAGGGAATTTTCCTTCCAATCCCATGTCTGAGTACTTCCCTCATCACTGGCCAAGTGCATGAGGCAAAGCAGAAATCCACAGAGCAAATCCGTAGAGGTGGACCTGGTTACTAAAGATGGGGGGTCTCCCACCTCCAGCTCCCACAAACCATACCCGTCCATTTCTCTGGAAACTAAACAACTCTTTTCTGAAAGCTTGGCGATGTAGATTACTGGGTAGATGTATGTCACATCTCCTCTACATGTCTTGGCTTCCATTATGTGCTGGACTTGAACATACTTTTACTTTTGGCTAAGCCTATTACCCTAGGCCTCCCACTACTTCAGTAGTCCAATCCCCACTATCACACAAGTCCCAGGGTGAAAACATGGGCCATTTAGAAAGAGCAGAAACTCACCCTCTGGTTGCAGGTGCCCCACAGGCGATTCACAAAACTTCTTGTTTCTCAAAACTCTTGAACCAAATAAGGCAGCTTCTTCACTAGTAGCAGCCAGGGGGTTGCCCCTGGAATATGCAGGCTAAACTTTCCTGCCCCAACTGAGACCTGAATCAGCGGTCTCCACCACTTGAAAACTATCTTCTGTGTCTCTCTTTAGGTGGAAACACACACCTTTTTCCTGAATGTAGCCCTATGTCAGGGCTGAGGCTCCATGAGCCTACACAGAGCTGCTGTGCTCCTTTCTCAGCAAGCTCCAAACTCCAACTGACCTACAGACTACTATTCAAACCTCCCAACATTCTACTCCAACTCCCTGCTGTAGATTCCATTGTGGCTCATGCAGCTGCGACAGTTCTATGGTGATGTCATCCCTCAGTCTCAGCTGAGACTGATAACAGAGTGAGACAGTGTGAACCCCATTTAACTGGAGTTTCACAAGCTGCCTTCCCTGCCTACCACTAGGTCTTACTGGGATTCTAGTAATCCCGGGTAACAAGGGGGTTACACTTCTTTATTTACCAGAAAATAATCTATTCTTGTATATATCTTGTGTGCTGAAGAAAAGAAGGTATAATTCTTCTTTTGACCATGCACTTCTCGCCACACATCAGCAAATCCTATGTCTGTCAGAAGTTTACTCACTTTCTGGGCCACTCTCCTATCCGACTTTTGGCATCATGGAAGAAGTGTCTAAGTGTTCATTTAATACTACATTTAGGTCACCCTCTATAATTAAGGTTCCCTCTGCCCATTCCACCAATGTGAGATATGATCTTCTATGGAAAGCATACTCAGAACCTGGAGGGGGGCATATATTGAAGCCAGTATGAGCTTTTGCCCATTATAAGTGCCTTTTAGAGCTGCTAGGCATCCTTCAGTATCCACCATTCTATCCTCCAATTCAAAAGGCCACCCTTCCTGCAACCAGTACCACTACGCCCCTACGGCGTCCCCCTTTAAACGAGGAGGCCACAACCTTCGAGATCCCAAATTTATTTAGTTTCTCATGCTCCATGGCAGATAAGTGGGTCTCCTGTAGCATACAAAAATCTACTCCGGATTTTTTAACAAAAGAAATATCTTTGCTGTGTTTAACTGGATTCACGAGCCCATTTACATTAAATGTAAGGATTCTGGTGGCTATACGTCCATATTCATGTATCTGCAATGCTCCTCTATAAGCCCCTTCGATATTTTCTTTCATGCGTTTTAATGAGAGTGGACCTAAAAAAGTTAGAGTTGCATCAGCCAGAACAGCAGAAGCATTTTGTGAACAATGGTTAACTATGTACAATAAAACCACAAAATGTACCAATGATGTCTGCCCAGTATAACATCAATTGGCAGACACTTCTAAAATGTAGCAAAAAAAACACAGTATGAACAACAAACAAGGATAGATCTTCAAATTGTGACTTCCAAAATGGAAGGCCTAAGAATGAAGGCCTTTTTGCCCTGTCCTGCTTACAGGAAAGGGCTGAAGGGGGTGCTAGATTTCCCCTGTGTTGGGGAGCCCACTTCCTGAGTCCATGCGTGGCAGTGTAGGGCTCAGTTTGTGATATAAAAATCCGCTTATCAGAACGCTTACTAGAAGTGTTTGGCTGGCACAAGAGAACTTGTTCGGGTATATCTCTTTTTCCCCCCTCCTACAGCCTGTTCTTAAGCATATTATATCAAGGTTCAGCAATAGTCTGCTCCCCCCGAACATCTACTCGGGATCGCTCTCCCCCTTCCACAGGAGACCAACCGCCCCCTTGTATAACTTAAAATACTCCACAGTAGGGTTGATAAATATTTTAATTACCACCATGGCTGGCTATAAACATTGGGTGGAGGGGGGGATACCTTGAAATTTGGCCACTGAAGATCTTAGTGGTCTCTCAGCCCTCTCCTTCATCAGACAGCTTAGTCTCCATTGCTCCAGGTATCCTTTTCATCAAGTCCTGCAAAAGTTGAATAGGATTTGGGGAGTCACAAGTTTTGCCTTGTCTAGAACTCTTTCTCTTGTTTAGTTGCCAATCTGCGATTGCTGTTTTGTCTCTTGGCTACAGTGACGTGGGAAGATCCAGCACTGAGATACCTCATCTCCGCATGGCTTCACTGGCCTCGCAGGGGGTCTCATAGATCTCTGGGCCTTCTGCCCAGTGAATTCTGAGGCATGTAGGGAACAGAGTCTGTATCTTGATTTTTTGTTCCCGTAGTACTTTAATCAAAGGACCATATGCCATCCTCTGGCGTTGAATCATTGTTGGGTAGTCCTGGTCGAAATAGAGATGTGAATCTAGATATTTGATGTCTTTCTTTAGCCAGCCACGACGTAATATATCCTCCTTTGTTCGATAGCTGCTGAATTTAATGATTATGGAGCATAGCTATGCCAAGAGGTCTTTAGGCTTAGGAAACAAGGCTCTGTGAGCTCGCTCTGTGTGCATCTCATAGGACAGAGGCAGTTCCAACACATCTCTAAGCAGATAGGTCATAAAGTCTTCCATAAATCCCATTTCATACCCTTCTTTTAAGCCATATACCCGCAGGTTGTCTCAGCGGGAATGGCTTTCCAAGTCTAGGCATTTTTGATCCAAGTCTATAATGTGGTGGAAAAGGGCCTGCACTGTTCTACCCAGATGCAGCAGGCCATCCTCACTCCGCAAAATGCGATCCTCTGCTCCCTGCACTCTATTCTCCACTTGGTTTAGGTTAGTATTGAGCTGCCTGAATTCCTTTTTATTTTCATCCCGCATTTCTTTGAGCTCGTTTAGGATGAGCTTTCACGTGTATCATACAGCTCCACAGTTTCACTTGTGCAGGCCGAGGTCGCAGTGCGTGGGGTGGGGAGCCGGGTTGCATTCCTACTCCTTCCTTCTCTCCTTTTAACTGCTGGAACCTAGTTCTGGAATTCCTTTCCTTCTGTAAACCCCCTCCAAACATTTTGTGTTGCTTTTTCTCTGTTGTTCTGATTTTAAGGGGGTTTTATTTCAGGCTGAGGTCAGAGCTCTCTCGCTATTGCCTGTCTTGCGCCATGGCGGAACCGGAAGTCCAGACCGATAAAATTATTATAGACTGCTAACTTTTTTAAATTTAAAAAGCACTGTGATTGGTCGGGGTGCTGTCTTGATCTATAATACAGTTTATTGCACTGAGCAGTGGACTTAAGGCTGTCGTGAATGATGATCCCCCCAGGTTTCTCTCCTCAGTTGTCTGTGCTGCACTGAGCTTACTCCCTCCCCCTCATCCAGTATTCCTTTTTATTTTTTTCCACCACTGTGCATCACTTTACACTTCTTTTGTGTTGAACTTTAGTTGACATAATCTGGACCACTTTTCCAGTTTTTACGGATCACTTTTTATTTCTTTAGCTCCTTCCTTGGTGTCCACTCTACCACAGATCTTAGTGTCATCAGCAAGGATACACACGTTATTTTGGATTCCTTCTTCTATATTGCATATTAATATATTGAAGAACATTGGTCCCAGAATAGATACCTAGGGTACCCCAGTCATGATTCCCCTTGGTTCTGAGCGTGTCCCACTGAAGACCACCTTCAGGGTCCTTCCCCAAGTCAATTTCCTAACTACCTGGTCAGTTTAGTTACCCTCAGTCCTTTCCCCAGCTTTTCTGTTATCCTTCTGTTTAGAATGGAATTGAATTTCCTAGTTTCATTTACACCCCGTCTTTTGCCATTGGGCCATTTACAGTCTCGTTTTCACTCTCTCTGTCTGTGGCAAGCTGAGTTGCCTGTGAAATCCCACTGCAGATTTTCAGGCTGCACTGCCTGCAGAACCCAAATGCAGAATTTCTTACTGCAGCACGTATGAAACTGACAAGGTAAATTTATTAATTATAACCACAGAGTGCAGGGGGTCTAGGACAGGCCCAGTCAGGTTTTTAATTAGCAGGGTTTCATTTTAAAATAGCTGTGCAACTGAGCTGTGTGTGGGGGGGGGTGAGCTTACCTTTTTTTCACTGTAAAAAATGAATTCCACTCAGCATCCAATTTCATTTACCTATGTGATCCTTTAATTCTACCAACATTTTATAATTTTTTTTTATATTAAGGATTCTGAGCACAAAATGGAACTAAAGCTGATCTCTACTTTATTGATCTTTCTGTGTCTCACTTCCATATTAGTTGGTTGATATCAGTTTCCACAAAAGTCTGTGCAGTTCCTGCACCAGTAAGTGTAACTCAGATCTTCTACCAGCCGAGCAACATTCCATTGTTTTTATGTTTGCTTGCACGTATGTGCAAGAAACATAGTGCCATGATCTGAAAATGCAGTGCCGTACAGTTGAAAGGGAGAGCTACGCTTCAGTGAGCAGCGATAAGATATTGCATACTCATGCGCGCCTCCCACACACATGCACATGCACGCTTATTGCGTGCTCATGCGCTTCCCTCCCCACGCACACACTGTATAGCCGGCGGGGTGCCAATCCCATCAACTGTGCTGCACTCCCCAACAGAGTTCCAGGTGCCAAGCTGGGAGCCCACCCCAGCGTGGCAGCAGTCTGTATGGCCAACGGGGGTGCCTAATCCCCCATCGGCTTCACTGTCCCCCCCAAGACTATCGGGTGCCACACTGGGAGCCCACCCCAGCATGGCACAAGTCCCGAGTCGTCTAAGTAAAAAAACCTGAAAGAGAAAACCTTCCCTTGCTGACTATCCTGACCTTCGTGCTACACATCCTGCCTCCCCACACACACACCCTCACCCCATACTTAACTCCAGAGTCTGGCGTAATGATCTTCGGTGGACCAGGAACATTTCTGCACTCTTCAAAGCCAACCGTCAACTGAGGAAATGCCAGTAAGCTGTATAATGCAATAAATAGGGTTTACTTGGTATTACTTGGTATGAAAGAACAGAAGAAGGCCAGAGCCCATCAAGACTGTTCCCCACACTATGTGGGACATTATTTATCTATTATCCCTCAACCAAACATCTGATTTGTTTTTAAAGACGGTGGCACTAGTTGCCTCCACCAATTCTTGTGGCAAGGTGTTCCATACCATGGATGCTCTTACTGGAAAAAGTTTCCCCTTTTGCTGGTTTTATAAGTTTTTACTTCAAGCTGTTTATTATGCAGTCTTGGAACATGTCTCCTTTTGGAGAGTGTTGGACCACATTTTTCCATTAGATTTGGTGAATTTATTAAATTAAAAACTATAAGCATATCACCTCTTAATCTTCTAGTTTGAAGAGAGAAGAGACCAGCAGCTTTTAATCTGTTCTGATAATCCAAGTTTGTTAATCTTGGAATCATTCTAGTTACTCTCCTTTGAACCTGTTCAAGAATTGCTATGTCTTTTTTGGTTTGGATTCCAGAAAGGGGACATAGTCTAGATACGGTCTAATGTATGCCTATACAGTGGAATAAGGTATTGTTCAGTGCGATTAACAAAAGTGTGCTTTATTTGCCTCAAAAGTCTGTTGGTCATGCAAGCAGTTCTAACACAGTGATCATTTGATGTAAGTTTATTATTAACATATATCCCTAAAGCTTTTTCAATTTGATGAGTGAAGTGGGAGTCCATTTATATGATATATCGTTTTTGGATTATTTACACCGAAATGCACTACTAAACATTTGTCTTGATTAAACTGCATATGATTTTCATTTGCCCAAAGTATTATTTTTTCCAAATCCTTCTTTAATGCAGAAATATTTTCTTGATTATTAACCTTGCCCCCCAATTTAGTATTGTCTGCAAATTTAACCATGAAGTTATGTGGCCCTGTTTGTAAATCACTGATAAAGAGGTTAAACAATGTTGGTCCCAAGATCGACCCCTGTGGTACACCACTTGTCACACTACCCGAATCAGACAAGATATCATTAATTCTGACTCTCTGAGAACAATTTGTCAACCAGTTTAAAGTCCAGTTGACAATATCAGGTGACAAACCTAGATTGTGCATTTTAGTAATGAGTTTTTCATGTGAGACTTTATCAAAAGCTCTACTAAAGTCCAAAAGAATTACATCAGTAGGGATACCCACATCTAGTAGAGTACTTGTAAAAAGATATCAGATTGGTGGTGCAGGAATACTTGGGAGTAAAGCCATGCTGATTTGAATCATAAATTCCTAATTTTTTACAATCTTGATCTATTAGAGACTTCATTACTTGTTCCATTAATTTACCAGCCACTGAGGTCAGGCTAATTGGATGATAATTTTGCACAGAACCTCTATTTTTTTCAACTTTAGTTCAGATCTCGGGCATTTTGGGGAATTTTTTCACCAAATTTTCAACATGGGATTTTTGGGACCCCACCTCATGAATTCTTTCACTGTCATGGCGTTAGTCAGCCCCAAAAGGTGATTTTGCGGTCACTGCATGGAACCACCTTTTGGGATGGATTTATGAAATGACTATGTCACAGTTCATGAGGTATGCCCCCAAAAACCCTATGTTGAAAATTTGGTACAAAAATGACTGTTTTACGAGCATGCGTTGTGCTGTTCCTACACACACTCATAAGTTCGCGAATTTTCAATATGTTCACTCCAGATTTTCAACATTGCCATTTTACTACACCTCCTTATGAGCAGTACAGTTGTCATTTCTCACATCTCACCCAAAATGTGTTTCTACGCATGTAGCGCACAATGGCGCAGTAGGAGTGCAAAATCAATGTTTGGGATAGATTAAGAAAATCCCAGTGACACTGTTCATGAGCAGAGGTGTTAAAATGGCTATGTTAAAAAGTTGGTGAAAGAATTCCCAAAAATGACTATTTTATGAGCATGCATAGCACTGTTCCTACGCACGCTCATAAGTTCGCGAATTTTCAATATTTTCACTCCAGATTTTCAACATTGCCATTGTACAATACCTCCTTATGAGCAGTACAGCTGTCATTTTTCACATCTCACCCAAAACATGTTTCCACTCATGTAGCGCACAATGGCGCAGTCGGTGTGTGAAATCAATGTTCGAGAAAATCACAGTGACATTGTTCATGAGCATGGGTGTTATAATGGCTATGTTAAAAATTTGGTGAAAAAAGTCCATAAAATGACTGTGTTACGAGTGACCATTGCGCAGTTTCCACGCACCCTCATAACGTCATGGATTTCTAATATTTTCAGTCCAGATTTTCACCACTGGCATTTTTCCACGCTTCCTTATGGACAGTACAAGCTGTCATTTTTCACACCATGGCCGAAATGTGTTTTCGCCCTTCCAGCACAGAAATGCGCTGTTGCTGTGGGAAATCACTGTTTGGGACAGATTAAGAAAATCACAGTGACACTGTTCATGAGCGGAGGTTCCAAAATCCCTGTGTTGACAATCTGCGTAAAAAATCCCCAAACTAATTGCATTACGAGTGTGCGTTGCCCATTTTCTATGCATGGTCATGACTTCACCGTCTTTTTTAATATTTTCACTGCAGAATTTCAACATTACCATTTTTTTGTACCTCCCCATGAACAGTACAGCTGTCATTTTTCACACCCTGTTCGAAATTTGTTTTCGCACCTGTGGTGCCAAATGGCGTAGTCGCTGTGCTAAATCAGCTTTCGGCTAACAAACTGATATTGTCACTATTCATAAGGTGGGGGTCTCAAAAAACCCATGTTGAAAATTTGGAGTAAAAATGCCAACGAACGCCTCAGGCATTAGGGTTTCTGACCATAATGCCCCAGCCTGTAGAGATTGACAGGCATCAGGGGTGTGACTTGGGATTCTCGCCTGTAATGCTCATACCATTTCACACCCTGCAACCAGTGAGAGGCATTGAGGTGTGCCTTGGACTCTTTGGCCCCGTAGTTCACCCCATTCTCCTATACAGGACCCATCTCACCATATTTCCTGATGGAATGGGGTGAGCATAAGGGCCAAAGACCCCAAGGCACACCATGACACTTGTCAGTGTCTGCAGGGTAGGGTATGGTGAAATGGTGTCGCAGTTATGCCTGATGACCCAAAGGCACACCCCAATGGCTGTCAGTCTCTGCAAGGTGGTGGTGGGGTTGGCTTCAGTTCAATACTTCACTGCCATTCCTATTACACAGCTCTCTAACTCCTACACTACCAATGCCAATGCCAGTAAGCAAACATTCGGCATTGACAAATGCTTGTTTAGGAATGTCATAGAGGAGTGACAAAGGATTAAAAAATTAAGGAACCCATATTATACAGTACAGGAAGCACTCGGAGAAAGACATTTAACATGTATGGTGCTTTTTTTTAATTTTGAGCTTGCAACAGGCTTTTGGTTAAAAGAGAAACTGACTTGTATTGGCACGTCAACAGAAAGTATGCAGGTAACTTGCAAGAGGGTCAGGTGGCAATGTTCCACTTCTGTCATTTGTGCATGAGACACTTTTTTCTATAAGAAGAAAGAAACATAGATTTTGATGGCAGATAAGGACCACTTGACACACCTAGACTGTCCATTTCTCTTCCTATTGGATAAGCTGAAGATCCTAGTTAACCAGCAGCCTACTACTTCCTGCGCCCCACTAGAATTGCCTTACGTTTTGTCCCTTGAATTCTTGAATTCCCCCACTGTATTTGACCCCATGACCTCCTCAGGAAGGCCATTCCGTGTGCCCTCCACCCTCTCCATGAAAAAATACTTTCTCACGTTGCCCCTAAGCCATCCCCCCTCTATCTTCAAGTTGTGCCCCCTTGTTGTTGCACATCTCTTTTTCTGAGAGATGCTACCCTTTTGAACTTTGTTGATTCCCTTCAGGTACTGTACTTGACAGTTTCTATCATGTCCTCCCTCTCCCAGGTGTCAGCGTGGCTCAGTTGGAAGCACATCTGCTCTGGACCAGAAGGTCATGGGTTCTCTTCCCACATCAGGCTTGAACTCATACCTAAAATGCTGGCACCCAAGTGCAGTATTTGGGGGGTGCTGTACTGCTGGGGTGTGCTGTCCTTTGGATGAGATGTTAAACTGAGGTCCCTTCTACCCATCCTGGTGCTGTCCTGGTGGGTGTCCAAGTGGAAGTAAAAGAACCCAGGGCATTGTTTACTAACAGTAGGGGACATTCCCCTTCCCATAAAACTGGCTCATTCAATTGTCCAGGCTGTGTGTGGGTGTTGATGTGTGATATGGCCGCCACAACACATTCAGTCACTTCACTACCAGTCTAGCATTGCTTGTAAAGTACTTTGGGATGCACTGTGTATGAAAAGCGCTATATAAATGCTTCTTCTTCTTCTTCCTTCTCCCTCCATTCCTTAAGGGTATGCATATTAAGCTCTTTTAGTCTCTCTTCATATGGCTTCTGGTGCAGACCCCCCACCATTTTAGCTGCCCTCCTCTGGACTGCCTCCATCCTGTCTATGTCCTTGTGGAGATGGGGTCTCCAGAACTGCATGCAGTACTCCAGATGGGGTCTCACCAACTGTCTGTACAGAGGGATAACAACTTCCTGTTTTCTACTGGTGATGCCTCTCCCTATGCATCCTAGTATCCCCCCAGCCCTCCTTACTGCCTTCTCGCATTAACATACTAACATACTAAAATGCCAGCAGAATAGGTCTAATGGTCTCTCTTGAGTCTGCTCGGTTTTCAGCACCCGCACTGAGGTCTGATTTTGGTGTCCCTCCTCCCTCTTGGGTTATACTGACCCCAGTCCCAGATGTTCCACCTGTATTGGGCCTGGTCAGATTTACCCTCCCCCTGTACCTGTCCCATCCCCTCTTAAACCTGTCCACAGTCTCCACCTCTACCAGCTCCCTGGGCAGTGCATTCCATGGCTCCACCACACTTTCAGTGAAATAACATCTCCTCCTCTCCCCTCTTAGCCTGCCCCCTTCTAGCTTACACCCGTGACCTCTCGTTGCCCCAACCTCCTTCCTTTGGAGCACCCTGACTGGGCCTACTTTATTGATCCCTTTCTCATACTTAAAGACCTCTATCATGTCCCCCCTGTCCCTCCTCTCCTCCAGGGTGTACATGTTGAGCTCCTTGAACCTCTACTTATAGGTTCTCTCCCCCAGGCCCCAGATCATTTTGGTTGCCCTCCTTTGGACCCTCTCTAAGAGTGTAATGTCCCTCTTTAAATGTAGTCTCCAAAACTGTACACAGTACTCGAGGTGTGGCCTAACCAAGCAGTTGTACAATGGAAGGATCACTTCCACCTTTCTGGAGGTAATCCCCCTTGTGATGCATCCCAGCATCCTAGTTGCCCTTGCCGCTGCCCTCCTGCAGGTCTCTGAGTTGTTCATTTTGACATCTACCACTACCCCCAGGACCCTCTCACCATCCGTGACTTAAATCATGTCTCCTCCCATGGTATACCCCTGGCCTGGATTTCTGACTCCCACATGCAGAACCTTGCACTTCCCCACATTGAATTTTAGTTTCCATTTTCCCAACCAACTTTCCAGAGCCTCCAGGTCCTCCTGCAAGGCCACCCTCCCCTCCTTCTCATCCACCACTACACCCAGCTTTGAGTCATCTGCAAAGAGACTCATCTGACTCCTGATCCCCCTCCTGATGTCTGAGATATAGGCGTTGAACAGGAATGGCCCCAGCACTGACCCCTGGGGAACCCCACTAGTAACCCACCTTGGGGATGAGGCTAACCCTCCAATTACCACCTTCTGAGTACGCTCAGAGAGCCAATTTCCTATCCATCTTAACAACTGTCTCCCTACCCCCAGGCCACTGTGGGTACTGAATCAAATACCTTCTTAAAGTCCAGAAAGAGGACGTCCACTGGCCTGTCCTGGTCCAGGGCCCTCGTCGCCCAATCATAGAACTTAACAAGGTTTGTCTGGCATGATCTTCCTGTGACAGAGCCATGCTGCTTATCATTCAAGTACCCAGTTTGCTCCAGTAACCCCCGCCCCCCAGCTTTTCCTTGACAATACCCTCGATCACCTTGCCAACCACCGATGTCAGGTTAACGGGCCTGTAATTTCCCACCTCCTCTCTTGATCCTCCCTTGTGGATCATCACAACATGAGCCACTCTCCAGTCTTGGGGCACCCTCCCAGTCCTCAGAGAGATGTTGAAAAGCGTCACTAGAGAGACTGCCAGGACATCCACCAGTTCCCTCAGCAACCTGGAATGTATCTCATCTGGCCCAGGTGCTTTCTCCATCCGAAGGGACCTGAAGGCTTCCCTTACTCTCTCGACTGGGATTTCAGCTTCCACATCCTCCCCCTTTTCACCCTACACTGCTGGGCCCCCACCTGTCTGTGGTGGCCAATCCCTTTCCCCAGACCCCTACCGATCCCACCACTTCCTCCAGTTTGCTCCCCTTACAAGACATAGCCCCTCCAACCCCCCTGGTAAAAACTGAGGCAGCACCATTTAGGACTGCCTGTTTCCGCCTCCTGTGCCCAACCATCCCTCATCCACCTTGCTGATCTGCCCCTCTACTTTCCTTCTTTTTCCCAACATATCTAAAGATCCCCTTGTCCCCCCTCCGGATCCCACTGGCCAAGGACTGCACCTTTTTTGCCTTAGCTACTCTCACCACCCTGGTGACTCTCTTGGCTGTCAGCTTATATTCCTCCTGATCCCTTTCACTCCTTGAGCACTTGAAGCACCTATAGGCCGCCTTCCTTTCCCTCACCACCTCCTGTACCTCCTGGGTCCACCAGCAGGGTTTTCTGGCCTTACTGAACTTATGCCTTTCCCTTGCACAGGATCTGGTAACCTCCTGTATTCCCCTCCTAATGATCCCCACCTGCTGTCAGCATCCATATCCGGCCTTATCCTGTCCAGATGATCTTTAAGGATCCTTCCCATCTCCCTGAAGTCTGCACCCCTAAAGTCAGCTACTACCATTCTTGTTTGGCTTCCCCCCCCCCAGGTCCAGGAAGAACCAGACTGTGGAGTGATCACTCCCCACCAACGGGTCCCTCATCTCTAGGCCCCTAATCTGATCACCGTCCGCCAGGATCACATCCAGTGTCTGGCCTCCCTAGTTGGCTCACCCACCTGTTGTGTCAGAAGTGCATCCTGGAAGACATCCAGCAGTCTGCCTACCTTTAGGTCATCCTATATGACTAACCCCAGGTCCTTTTCCATTTTTGCTGTTGCTAATACCTCCCCCTCTCCAAATTATATACTTTTCCCCTCGGTGTTTGTTTCCCAGGTGCATTACTTTGCACTTTTTTTGCATTGAATCTAAGCTGCCATACTTTTGACCATTCCTCCAACCTTGCCAAGTCCCTTCTCATCCTTTCCACCACCCCTCTGTGTATCAACCCTGTTGCAGATCTTTGTCTTGTCTGCAAAGAGGCTTCCAGTCCCTCTGCAATGTCACCTATAAAGATGTTAAAGAGGACTGATCCCAGTACTGAACCCTGCAGTACCCCACTAGTAACCACCCTTTCTTTGAAGTGAACTCCATTTTTTTATTACCCTCTGTGTCCTGTTGTCCAGCCAGTATTTTACCTAGGTTACCATCCTGGGACCCACTCCCAGGCTGGCTAACTTGTTTATTAATCTTTTGTGTGGGACTGTGTCAAATTGCTTGCTAAAGTCTAGGTAGGCAATGTCCAGAGCTCTTCCCTGGTCTATTACTTTAGTCACCCAGTCAAAGAAATCTATTAGAGTCATCTGACATGACCTTCCCACTGTGAATCCATGCTGCCTTGGGTCCTCTGCCCCACTGGCCTCTAGGTACAAAAATTCTTTCTTATATGTGATTCCATTATTTTCCCTACCACTGAGGTCAGACTAACAGGTCTGTAGTTTCCTGCCCCTGCCTTGCTACCACTTTTGTGAAGGGGAATCACATTCGCACTTCTCCAGTCCTCAGGTACCACACCATCCTCCCATGATTTGTTAAAAAGGGTAGTCAGTGGTGTCACTAGTTCTTCCCTTAGTTCTTTTAAAATTCTGGGTTGGATCCCATCAGACTCCATTGCTTTATCCACCTTCAGTTTTAGGAGTTTTTTTAGGACCCTTTCTTCTGTGAATGGACTGATAATGACCCCCCAATCCAGTGTGCTTCTATTATTTGGTTTAGATACTTCCTCCTCCTTTTCTTTTGTGAATACTTACCAGAAGTATTCATTCAGTATCCTTGCCTTTTCACTGTCACCCTCTGCTCGCCCCCTTCCCTTTATTAAGCTTCACTAATAATAAAAAAATTGCACAATCAATCTATAATAATTGTATGGATCTTGTTGAAGGGACTGCTTTGGATATGAGTGTCACCTCATGCATCTTTAGGACACCAGAACTGCTCACCATCGGTTCACAGTTCTCTCATGATAAGAACACGAGGCAACATTCAGATATCCATAACAGTCCTTCTAACCATCCCCTAAACCATGGGTGTAGGCAGGCATACTCCAAGCACTCCATGGTGTGCATTTTTATTTAAGGGGGTAGCAAATAGGCTCTGAACTGCTTCCTTTTTCCATGAAAACTAAAAAAGGAAAAACTGAACCTTTCTGTAATTTTATTCATAGGAATCAAAACTAGAAGGACTGGTCACTAATACTCTCTTTGCATCCCAAGGACAATACAACTTTACAGGCTCTGGGCTGGTATGTGGAGTCTTAGGAACAAGGCATGGCATTTTATTTACCCATGCATGGCAACAACCATTGTCATGAGATACAAAAGTTGTATTTATTGTGCCAAATGAGGCAACAAACATGATCCTGGTGTACATTTGTATATTGTCTGCTACACCTGTGGGGCGAGTAGGGAGTCCACTTGGTGTGTAATTTAAAATCCCCTGGTTACACCCCTGCCCCTAAACCTTGGGCCAAACCTGTACAATAGCTGGACATGGAAGTCCTGATATTCCTTTAATATTTCTCTAACGTAATGTAATTAAATGTTGCATGGATGTCAGTCTTTCTGTGGTTATTGCCAGCATACGTGGTCTGGTAACAAAAAGCAAGCCAGAAAGTGAGATCAACTTTTGATCAGTGAGGCACACTGTGACAGGTAGGATGCTGGACTCTTCAAGTTGACCGAAGGGTGGCCTGTGTTCAAGTCATAACTGAAGCACTTACTTCTTTCTCATATCTATTTTTATGTGTTCCATAAATAGGCGCAACGCACCTCTGTGTGATTGTTACAAGCAAATATTTGTGTTGCCATTGGGTTGTGCATTTGAGACAAAGTAATGTGCTTGGGGACAGCTCAGATTCCAGTTGTCTCAGTGGCGCAGCTAGTTAGCACAATCTGAATAGTTTTCTGGGTGGCCTAGGTTCAAGTACCAGCTGAAGTACTTACTTCTTTCTCACCTCTGTTTGTATGTGACACAGATGGCATGGTCAGGAAAGGAGATGGGTGACTAAGGTAATACAAAAATAAAGACTTAGAAATAAAATTGACAGTCAGGTAAAGATATCTAGTTATGGCTGAATAAAAAATGATGAAACAGCAGCAACGGAAAACTAATGAAAAATGCTTATAAGATAAAATAAATACAAAAAACATGTAACAAGAACTTGGGCTACCTGATGTCCCAGCAGCTAGTGCTACATGCTCCTGAGCTGATGACCTGAGTTCAGAAGCAAGCTCGGGTAGCTGACTGGGCAGCCCAAGGACTGGGAAAGCACTGCTCCTCTGCTGGGGACGCCTGTGATGTGTAGAGGTCTACAGGTGGCAGGGGACAAAAAACAGAAAAAAAAGCAAGTGGTGCAGCCTTTATGAACCCCTGCCTGCGTGTTTCCTGCCTGCCCCATCACCAGAGCCACCTGCCAATCTGGATTTGTGTTTCAGGGCAGGGATGGCCTTCCCACTCTTGGCCCCAGCAATGGAGGAAATCCATGGGTACGTACTGGCAGGTAGACCTGGTAAGAGATGAGGGTTGGTCAGGGGCAGCAGGGACAGGGCTAAGAGCTGCCTACACATTTGCAAGGGAGAAAAATCTTTATTAAAAAATGTAAAGACATTGTAAAGTTGAAGAAATGTGCTGAAGGAAAACAAGGAAAAAAATGTTTTTTATTCCAGCAGTAGCTGGGGACTTTGTAATCATCTGCAGACAGTAGCAGTTTTGTATCCAACTGTCTGTCTGCCTGTAGATTTTAATCTTATACACTAAAAAAGCAATATCTGCACTCATCTTACTCTATAAAAAGGCTTTAAAAAAATATAAAAAGTGCAAATTCAAACATACCGCCACATAATCACATTATATGGCGGTATGGTATGTTGGAATTGCACTTTAATAAAACCTTTTTATAGCAATACTATATAAGGAGTGCCGATATTGCTTCTTTGTTTATCAAGCCCCCTCACTGCAGTTGAGCTGTATTGCCCCAGAACTTTTAACATTATACATTACCTTTTAATCAGGCTTGCTGTGAGGCTGAGTGCCCTCAGATTGGTTGGTTGCTCAGCGTGCTGGCTAAAATACATCTTTACTGACCTGGGTTAGACCTTGAAACTGGAGATTATCACTTCACTCTTTATATTCAGTACCTGATAAGGTTAAAAGGCATGGGTTATGAAATCTTGTGAATTTGTTTTAGCAATGTGGTTACAAAATGATTCAGCATTATTTCTGTGCTATTAGAATGCTGTTAGTTTTTATAGCTGACAATAGATTATGGGTTAAGTTGGGCAGTTCTCGGAAAACTCTGGAAGTTGACAGGTTAAGTTGGCAGTTCTCTGACAGCTCTGGAGGTTGAGGGGTCCTGTGGTGGGATGGACTAGTTTAGTAAAGTACTACCCAACTGCCTGGGATTCTCAAAGGAAATCACCTCATTCTCTGGTCTGGGGCTAGCACCCTCCTTGAAAATAACCAAACTTCAGCTAGTTCTCATGTAATGCAAGACAGCAAATTATTTAGAGCAACCCTGGCTCTAACATCTTCAACATTAAAAAAAGAAATACTGCAAAAATTAGGTCAGACAACTTAAGACCCGATTCTGAGTTGATGGATCAGACCAGACAATCCCCATTTGGTCCGAATCTCTGACCCAGACTGCTGTGCACCACTGTTGTAGTGCCACAGCGCTGAACATCTCTGGCTTAACCCTCAAGATTATGCTTTGTGCCTGCTGAGTGGTGTATAAAATCTTTGAATGGCTACTAGCTGGAAAGCCTTTTCTCACCACCATTAATGCCATTTCCAGTTCATAGGCTTCCATTAATGAAGAGGTCAGTTCTGGCCATATTTCATTTTAAACACTATCTCCAACAGCTGCTTACACTCAATCAAAGCCCTGCTGCACTACAGATGGAGAGTGTTTTCTCTTCTGAGGCCCACACATGTCTACAGCACGATCTAGTTGACAAAATAATAAAATTAACAAGGAACTTTTTTATGCCCGTTCTAGTAACAAAAGCTAGAACTGAGCTGGTACAAACCTGCTTTCCAAAGGAATCACATGGCCAATAGAGTGGATTGAGGCATGCCTTATAAATTAGTACATTTATTTTTATTGATTTATTTATTTATTACTTGGATTACAATACCTTTGAGACAGAGGTTATTTTACAAAGATCCCGCATCAGAAGGAGATACAACAAATGTGGGTGCCAATCGGGTGGATGCACTAATGATAACAATGTTACATTCAATGTGATATAAGGAGATACAAATTGCAGTTTCAGTGTAGCAGTTCGATATGGACTTAGAAAGTGCTAGGGTTGGGCTGCAAGAGCAGGCAGGTAGGAGTGAGAGAGGGGTGAAAGAGGTGGGGAAACAGGGCGAGGGTGAGAAGGAGGGTGAGTGTCAACTTTGGGGAAATTGACCCAGTGAGGGGGGAGGGACAACAGAGGAGCTGAGGAGAAGTGGGAAATGGGGGAGAGAAAATGAAGATGGAAAAAAGAGAGGGAGCAAGGCAAGACAGGGGAGTGTGCCGAAAGAAAAGGGTGGAAGGGTGAGACAGGATGCAGAAAGAAGATTGGGAGCAAATAGGGAAAAAAGAGTGGATAGGAGGGGGTTGGAGGTATGGTAGCAGGATAGGGGAATAGGTGGGAGGGGAAGTAGCAAGGGAGGAAGGTCAGAGGTGGAGTTTCGACTAACCAAAGCAATCACACTGACTTAGCTTGAGGATGTGTTAATGAAGTTTGAGTTTAAACGCTCTTAGTATAGGTTCGGCAGAAACAGCTAGGGGAAGACTGTTCAGTACAGTGGACGCTCTGAAAGTAAAAGTTCACTGGGCTTGGGAGGTCCAGCAGAAGGGGACGAGGTAAGATGGCTTGAGGAGTTCCATGTGCACCTGTTTGCTCGAGCTGTCATGATTAGGGTTTCAATGAAAGGAGGCAAGAGGCCTAGACCAATCTTTTTAGGAATAAGGCACGTGTGATAGGACACCCTAGCCCTAAGAGGAAGCCAATTGGACCTTTCATAAAGTTCGCAAGTGTGGGTCCTCTTATTGGACCCAGAGACAAGACTGCATAATTTGTTTAGTGCAATAGAAATTCTCTTTAGAGAGGTATCTGAGGCAGCGCCATAGATGACTAGACTGTAGTTCACAAGGGAAAGGACAGAGCTGGTCACTGTGAGTCTCAGAGCCTCGGGGTCATGCAGTGGTGATAACAATAAAGGATCCCTGTCCTGGAGTTGATGACCTTGGCAATATGCTTTATATGTAGGTTGAATGAGAGAGCGGTATCAAGAGTGATGATAAGGTATTTAAATGCTTGAAATTGCTTGAGTGGTTGGTTTAGATTGTTGCAGATGTTCAAACAAACATCCTTATGTGGGTTGTGTTGGATGGAAAAGAGCATAACCTTTGTCTTTTTGTAATTCATTGGCAGTTTGTGGTTCTCAAACCAAGTCTCAACCAGCTTGAAGTTGGATTACAGGTCCACAGTTAGCGAGTGAGGGTCAGGGCTGTGAGAAAAAAGGACAGCATCATCAGCACTAAGAACCAAATTGCTGTTACACACGGAGGGGAGACAATTGATAAACAGGCTGAAAAGAAGTGGTCCAAGCATGGAGCCTTGTGGGACTCCAGAGCATACGGGAAGACTGTTGAAGAGTGTGTCACAGATCTTCACTTGTGACCATCCACCAAGGTAACTATTGAACCAACTAGTAACTTCTGATGAGAACCCTAACATATAGAAGGTATGGAGCAAAAAAAAAAATGATTAACTGTGTCAAAGGCATTTGTTAAGTCAGTATAGATTGACCCAACAAGCTGGCCTTCGTCCAAAGCCTTGTGGATGAAATTGGTGCAGGTTAGTAGGGCAGTGGTGGTACTGTGTGATTTTCTAAAGCTATGCTGCTGCAGGCACTGCATGTTATATTTGATTAGATATTCTGTGAGCTGGTCGGCAACAATTCCCTCAAGGGACTTCAAGAGGGGCAGGAGGATGAATATAGGCCTATAGTTATTACTTAGCATCTTGTTGCCACTTTTGTGAAAAGGCGTGACTAAGGCAGCTTTCCACTGGCTAGGAAATTGGCTGAGGGAGACAGATAGGTTGAGGAGACAGGAGAGAGGAGCAATTACAACATCAAGAGAGAGATGAAGGGCGCACTGCAGAACCTGGACTTCCGAGGACCTTGTGAATGTATTTTTTGGACTCAGGCAGCATAACATGCCAGAAGTAGAAAGGTGGGATTGATAGGGGATGTCAGGGAGGGCTTCATGAGTAGCACCTGGAGGGTTGAAAAAGTCCAGCAGGAGTATGCCACCAAGGTCAGTGAATGTGTCATTAAAAGCATCCGCAGTGAGTTTGTGGTTCTGTATACTGGTTCCATTCACTTTGAGCAGTGTGGGAAGGCTTTGAGGGGCTTGCCTGTAAGGTCTTTAATAGTTTCCCAGAAATTGCAGCTGCTATCCCAAGAATTTGTGACTTTCCCTTTATAGTAATCTTTTTCTGCCCTACGGATTTCGGTGGTGCAGAGATTTCTGGCAGCCCTGTAGAACTCCATGTTAACATACTAACATACTAAACGCCAGCAGAGTAGGCCTATTGGTCTATCAAGTCTGCTCATGCTTCAGCACCCTGATAGGGTACTGTAGCCCTCTATCTGTCTCCTTCCACTGTTACTCCATCCTCTAGTCCTGCCCCCCTGGGTGAACCAGCCTCTGCTTCACCCCTTTCCTATTCCTGTCCCACACTCTCTTGAATCCCTCCACCGTAGCTGCCTGTACCAGCTCCCGGGGCAGTGCATTCTATGGTTGCACCACTCTATCGGAGAAGTACCTCCTCCTCCTCCTTCCCCCCCCAAATCCTACCACCCTCCATCTTCCATCTGTGTCCTCTGGTGATTCTACCTTCCTTCAGTCGAAAGATCCTATCTCGGCTTACCTTATTTACTCCCCTGAGCTACTTGAAGATCTCAATCATGTCCCCCCGGTCCGTCCTCTCCTCTAGTGAGAACAGGTTGAGCTCTCCTAGTCATTCCTCATATGTCATATCCCCCAGGCCTCGGATCATTCTGGTTGCTCTCTTCTGAACCCTCTCCAGGAGTTGGATGACGCTCCTTAGGTGCAGCCTCCAGAAGTGCACACAGTACTCAAGATGTGGTCTAACCAGGCTGTTGTACTGTGGCAAAATCACTTCCCTGATCCTTGAGGTAATCCTCCTAGCGATGCATCCCAGCATCCTATTTGCCCTGACTGCAGCCCTCCTGCACTGCTCTGAATTATTCATGTTAACATCCACCAAGACTCCTAGGTCTCTTTCCCCTGCCGTGGCTTGCAACATCCCCCAGGTGTGTTACACATAGTTGGGTTTTCCTACTGTAGGTGGTAGCATCTTGCACTTGGAGGAGTTAAATTTCAATTTCTGGGTGCAGGACCACCTATCCAGAGTATCCAGGTCCTCTTGCAGGGCTAATCTCCCCTCCTCACCCTCCACAACTGCCCCCAGCTTAGAGTCATCTGCAAAGAGACTCATTTCACACCCGATACCTTCCCTGATATCGGAGATGTAAGTGTAATCTGCTCTGCGCAATCCAGAGGCCTTGGCACAGTACCACAGATTATCTCTCTGTTTCATTAGGTTGAGTCAGAAGGTGGTGATCCAGGGGTTTGAGAGTCCTTTAATCCTTTTTTTTATGGAGTGAGGCAAAGAGATCACAGGGTTTGTTGAACTGGGTTATGAAATAGGAGAGGGCATCATCAATATTTTTGAAAGTACTGAGGAGGGGGAACCAGTCACACTAATCAAGATAGGTCTTAAAGCGGTTGAGGTTCCCTTTTTTTAGTACCAGATGAAAGACCATTTTTGCTGGCGGTTTGTGGACCCTATTTGTCCAGCAACATAATACAGGGGAGTAGTCACTCAAAGAGTCAGGAAGAACTTACGTTCTTTAGATTCTATCAGGGTGAGGGGTGAGGATGAGGTCCAGTAGAGAGCTAGCACCTGTCCTGGGGTTGTATATCATAGGGGTGTTTACCATTTGGGAGACACCGATTGATGTGATGGCAGCTTTAAATGGGGTGGCTTCAGGGGCAATCCAATTTATATTAAAGTCACCCAGGATCACAGTCTCAGACTGATGAAGGAGGGTTTCCAGATAGTCTGTGACCATTTTGAACCCTTGTGCCTGGTCACAAGAGGGGGGGATATACACCGACAGCATGGTAAGAGACTTCCCATGTTGCTCTAGTAATATTTTAACAGCAAGCAGCTGAGAGTTGTTGCAGGTGGCAGCATGGGGGAGGGCTATGCTTTTTAGGTGGTCCTTGATGTATATCTTATAGCCCCCTCCATGTTTGCTCTGCCTGTCCTGCCTGAAAAGGGTGTAGCCAGTCAAGGAGATGGCAGAATCTGGGACCCTACGGGAGAGCCAGGTTTCACTAATAGAATATCAGGGGAATGTTGTGCTATCCAGGCCTGAAGTTCATCAAATTTGGGTAGCAGGCTCTGGTTGTTAATGGTGGCAAGGGTTAACAGCTTGTTTTTGAAGTTTTGTTGAAGTGGGTTATGTAGGGGCCCCGGGTTGGGGTGGATATTGCCAGATAGAAGAAGAAGGAGGGTTTGAGCCTGATAGCAGGTGGAGTGAGATGGACATGGAAAGTGGGAGGTGCCGGGTAAGAGAGGGAGTGTGTGAGCTGGACCTCACAGGGTAAGGGTGAGGGGCTGAACAAGGATTAGTGCATTGTGACACAAGGAACCAAGTGGTAATTTGCAGATTTGGAGATGTTCTGGGCAGAAAGTAGTAAGTAGGTGGGAGTATAAGGATGTAAATAGTAAGCAGCGCCATGAGTGTGGCTAATGGAAAGTGAGACTGGGAGAGCTAGTAGAGAAAAATGAAAGGAAGAATAGCTTGAGTGAAGAGGATGGTAGTTTAAATGTGGGGACAGGGCAAGGTAGTGTAGGATGGGCGCAGAGGTCAAAACCTGTTGCCTTCTTGGAATCTGGAGAAAAGTCAAGAATAGGGTTAGGCAAGTATGACAATAGAGAGAGTATGGTGTGGACAGTAATACTATGTAAACTAGAAAGAGCTTCAGGGTAGAGAAAAGCCCTAGGAAGTACCAGAGAGGAAGTGCTATGAGGTTATTGGTGAGGTGGCACGAGGAGGTGAGACTTTCGTGGTAGAAAACCCATTTAAAGAGTGCCAGGGGCAGGGGTGGACTGGTGGAGGAAAATTATTTGCAGGAAATAACAATAAAAAAGCCATAGAAGAGGAAGCAAGTAAAGCCACAGTACATTGGATAGCCAGAAACTGCTTAGGCGAGGAGACCACGCCAGCCAATTAGGTGAAAGGAGAGAGAGAGAGAGAGAGCATCCAATTACAGCTGCAGGCTGGAGTCAGAGGACCAATCGGCAAACTGAGTTTGGATGCTGGGTATTCTGAGGGTACTGTGGTGTCCTGGAGCATACTTGGGTTGCAGAGGCTTTGGACAGGCGGACCATGGAGACGTGGTTGGCGGCAAGCTGCCATGCCACAACTGCTGTGGAGTGGGAGTTTTCATATGGTCTGGGGCAGATCTGGGTTGCAGAAGCTTCGGGCAGGTGGGCCATGGAGATGCGGTTGATGGCATGCTGCCAAGCCATGACCGCTATGGAGTGGGAGTTTTCACCTAGTCAGGGGCAGATCTAGAGAGAGGGAAGGAGATAGTCGAGTAATTTAACGGCCAGGGAGCGGCCTCAGATTAATTGGTGGGAGGGTCAGTAGGTGAAAACAAAAGAGACAGACTGAGTGCTGGGTGGGGGTATGGCGGCAGACAGAAATCGCAGTCTAGCAGGGGTTACAAAGGAAAGAAAGAGAGCAAAGTTGTGGTGGGGATAGTAGAACTGGGTGGGTGGGAAGAGAAAGCAGAGGGTTATAGGAAGGGGAGAATGAGAAGGGATTCAGGCTATGGGCAGGAAATTTGAGGAGATTAAAGTTTTCAGACAAATTTAGTGGGGTATAATGTGTAGGTAGAAAATCAGAGGAAAGCAATGGCACCAACAGCAATAACAAAAATACAGTTTTAAAAAAAACAGAAAAACAGTAGCAGCAGCAATTAAGTACAGTACTGGAATAGCAAGTAACAAGTGATCACAGACATTAAAGTCTAGCACATTTCTAGCCTTTACAGTGTTACAGAAACTAAAGTGAAGCTAAGCAAAATAATTAAACATTGAAAATTCTTTGCAAGGTGTAACAGTAAAAAAGCCGTAGAAGAGGAGGCAAGTAAATCCACAGTACAGAGGATAGCCAGAAACAGCTTAGGCGAGGAGACACCACGCCAGCCAATTAGGTGAAAGGAGAGAGAGAAACCATGTCCAATTACAACCGTGGGCTGAAGTCAGAGGATGAATCTGCAACCCAAGTTTGGATGCTGAGTGTTCTGAGGGTCCTGCGGTGTCCTGGACCATACCTGGGTTGCAGATGCTTTGGGCAGGCGAGCCGAGGAGATATGGTTGGCGAGAGGCTGCCATGTTGTAACAGCTATGGAGTGAGTTTTCGCACAGTCTGGGGCAGACCTGGGTTGCAGAAGCTTCGAGTAGGTGGGCCATGGAGATGCGGTCAGCATCAAGCTGCCAAGTCACAACTGCTATGGAGTAGGAGTTTTCACCCGGTCAGGGGCACATCTGAGTTGCAGAAGCTTCCGGCAGGCGGGCCATGGAGATGCTGTCGGTGGCAAGCTGCCAAGCCGGGAACGCTATGGAGTTGGAGTTTTCGCCCAGTCTGGGGAAGATCTTGGTTGCAGAAGCTTTTAGGAAGGTAGGCCATGGAGATGCAGTCAGCAGTAAGCTGCCAAGCTGAGAACGCTATGGAGTGGGAGCTGTTGCCTGGTGAGGGGAAGATCTGGGTTGCAGAAGTTTCGAGCAGGCAGGCCATGGAGATGCAGTTGGTGACAATCTGCCAAGTTGCGACCACTACGGAGCAGGAGTTTTCGCATGGTCAGGGGAAGATCTAGAGAGCCTACTTGTCTGCTTCAGAAGTGCGGATGGGGGGAGGCTACTTGTCTGCTTCAGAAGTGCAGATGTGGGGAGGCTGCTTGTCTGCTTCAGAAGTGCAGATGTGGGGAATGCTACTTGTCTGCTTCAGAAGTGAGATGTGGGGAGGCTACTTGTCTGCTTCAGAAGTGCAGATGTGGGGAGGCTACTTGTCTGCTTCAGAAGTGCAGATGTGGGAAGGTGACACGATGGACCTAGATTCCTTGCTGACCTTGAAATACTATTCTGCCTGCCTCCTAAAATTGCATTAGAATAAATCAAAGTACCAATAGTACTGAAAGGCATCAAACTCAATTCTGTAATCTTAATGGATGGTATAAATAGGAGAAGTTTTATTTTTGTGAGCCATATACTGGAGCTGGTTAGCCATGTACCATCCCTCCCCCCAGCCCCACCGCACACTATCACCACGGGACGTTCCTTTGCCCTACCACAGCACTGCTTTCATCTTCACCACAGAACGTCCTCTCAAACTGGATCTGAGAGCAATACTTCAGTGCAAAAGTATATTAATGAATGTTGGTTCCCATGCACCTGGTGATAGGATAAAAATGGAGTTTTGTTGCCCACACCATATTTGGACTGGAGTGACGAATTACCACTAATGCGGTTGTGGTGGGTGTTCTGGGGAGTTGTTTCTGCCGTGCAAAGACTTTGAATGTCAATGTCATCTTTACTTATTAAAGCACCTTTCAAAACCAAGACACCTGTACAAAATTAACAGAACAATTAATAAAACTAAAATTAACATATAAAATCCCATGGCTGCAATACTAATAATTGGCATATGCCATATTAAAAAGGAAAGTCTTTAATGCGGTTTTGAGAGAATGTGCTGCCCAAGGTGTTACTTTTGGGTTGTTATCAGGTCAGTATTAATCTGAAGAGCTCTGATTAACTAATAAATAATAATAATAAATGTTATTTATATGGTGCCTTATCCATAACTAAGGCACCTAACAATTTTAAAAACAGAACAAACATCAATACAATTAACATTAAAATAGCAGTACACCAAAAAAAGGAAGATAAGTCACTGAATGCCTGGTGCCACAAAAACGTTTTTAAAACTTGCTTGAATCCCTCCATAGATATGCAATGTCGTAACCGACGGGTAGGGAATTCCAAAGTATAGGGGCTGCATACATAAATGCTCTCACCCCAGATGATTTCAAACACACCCTTGGAATCTCTAGCAACCCCTCGTCAGTCGAGTGGAGTGATCATCCAGGGCAGTAAGGAACCAGGAGCTCTTTCAGGTAATCTGGGCCCAACTAAAGAATATCAATTGGTAACTTCTGCCACAGAGACCTGTTGCACTGAAAATGTGGAGGTGCATGTACTCTGGAGTTTAAATAATAAAAAAAAATTATACAGGCATAAGTTCGGTAAGGCCAGAAAACCCTGCTGGTGGACCCGGGAGGTACAGGAGGTGGTGAGGGAAAAGAAGGCGGCCTGTAGGTGCTTCAAGTGCTCAAGGAGTGAAAGGAATCAGGAGAAACATGAGCTGACAGCCAAGAGAGTCACCAGAGTGGTGAGAGCAGCTAAGGCAAAAAAGGAGCAGTCCTTGGCCAGTGGGATCCGGAGGGGGGACAAGGGGTTCTTTAGATACATAGGAGAAAAAAGGAAAGTAAGGGGGCAGATCACCAAAATAAGGGTAGGGGATGCTTGGGCACAGGAGGTGGGGGAATAGACAGAAGTCCTAAATGAGTACTTTGCCTCAGTTTATACCAGGGGGATGGAGGGGCTATGTCTTGCGAGGGGAGCGGGGGCAATCCAGAGGAAGGGGTGAGACCAGTAGAGACCAAGAGCCCTGATGGGTCTGGGAAAAGGGATTGTCCACCACAGACAGGTGGGGGTCCAGCACTGCATGATGAAAAGGGGGAGGACGAGGCTGAAATCCCAGTACAGCGAGTAAGAGAAGCCCTCAGGTCCCTTCGGATGGAGAAGGCACATGGGCCAGATGAGATACATCCCAGGGTGCTGAGGGAACTGGCAGATGTCCTGGCAGTCTCTCTAGCAGAGCTTTTCAACATTTCTCTGAGGACTGGGTGGGTGCCCCAAGACTGGAGGGTGGCCCATGTCATGCCAATCCACAAGCGTGGATCAAGAGAGGAGGCAGGAAATTACAGGTCTGTTAGCCTGACATCAGTGGTCGGCAAGGTGATGGAGGGTATTGTCAAGAAGAGGCTGTGGGGGTTACTGGAGCAAACTGGGTACATGGACGATAGGCAGCATGGCTTTGTCATGGGAAGATTGTGCCAGACAAATCTTATTGAGTTCTATGACTGGGTGATGAGGGCCCTGGACCAGGGTAGGCCAGTAGACGTCCTCTTTCTGGATTTTAGCAAGGCGTTTGATTCGGTACCCCACAGTGGCCTGCTGGCTAAGCTGAAGGAAATGGAGGTAGGGAGACAGTTGCTAAGATGGCTAGGAAATTGGCTCTCTGAGCGTACTCAGAAGGTGGTGGTTGGAGGGTTAGCCTCATCCCCAAAGTAGGTTACTAGTGGGTTCCCCAGAGGTCAGTGCTGGGGCCACTCCTGTTCACAGCCTATATCTCAGACAACAGGAGGGGGATCAGGTGTGAGACGAGTCTCTTTGCAGATGACTCAAAGCTAGGTGCAGTGGTGGATGGGGAGGAGGGTAGCATGGCCTTGCAGGAGGACCTGGAGGCTCTGGAAAGATGGTTGGGAAAATGGAAACTAAAATTCAATGTGGGGAAGTGCAAGGTTCTGCACCTGGGAGTCAGAAATCCAGGCCAGGGGTATACCCAAGGAGGAGACATGATTCAAGTCACGGAGGGTGAGAGGGACCTGGGGGAGGTGGTAGATGTCAAAATGAACAACTCAGAGACCTGTAGGAGGGCAGTAGCAAGGGCAAATAGGATGCTGGGATGCATTGCCAGGGGGATTATCTCCAGAAAGTGATCCTTCCACTGTACAACTGCTTGGTTAGGCCATACCTTGAGTATTGTGTACAATTTTGGAGACCACATTTAAAGAGGGATATTACACTCCTACAGAGGGTCCAAAGGAGGGCAACCAAAATGATTTGGGGCCTGGGGGAGAAGACCTCTGGGGGGAGGCTCAAGGAGCTCAACATGTACACCCCGGAGGAGAAGAGGAACGGGGGGACATGATAAAGGTGTTTAAGTACATGAAAGAGATCAATAAAGGAGACCCAGTCAAAGTGCTCCAAAGGAAGGAGGGTGGGGCAACAAGAGGTCATGGGTGTAAGCTGGAAGGGGGCAGGCTTAGAGGGGAGAGGAGGAGATGTTATTTCACTGAAAGGGTGGTGGAGCCATGGAATGCATTGCCCAGGGAGCTGGTAGAGATGGAGACTGTGGACAGGTTTAAGAGGAGATGGGACAGGTACGGGGGAGGGTAAATCTGACCATGCACAATACAGGTGGAACATCTGGGACTGGGGACAGTATAACCCAAGGGGGAGGGGGACAACAAAATCGGCCCTCAGTGCGGGTGTTGAAAATTGAGCAGACTCGAGAGACTGTTAGGCCTATTTTGCTGGCATTTTAGTTTGTTAGTATGTATGTTAGTAAATTAAAATAATGAACCTGAAAGTTATGGGCAGGGCCCCATATTTTCTGCGATTCTGCGGTTGCAGCAGTGGCTACAGAAATCAGGACTGACCGTAGAAATCAGTGCTGACTGCAGAAATTGGGAAAACCAGCCACATGGCCGCAGAAATGCTAGCTATGTTATGCGATCACACAAGGCAAGGGCATATTGACTGATATGTTAAGATTGCCATAGCATACATACTTATTAGAAGGGACAACAAACTGATGGCACCCATTACAAAGCTGAAAAGCTAGTGGCTGCATGGCATCTTGACTCGTGCTGGCTCTTTGTTACATAACTTGGTCCAGCCAGTATCGTGCAAGAGTAGCATAACTTGATTAGGTCCACAGCAGTTATGATTTGCTGCTGTGTAGGTGTAGGTGTTGCTAGCTCAGTCATGTTAATTTTTCACTGAGAGGTTGCTCATGGTGTACGCTGAATCCCAGGAAGATGAATTTGGAAGGAAGGACTGGAAGGCGATCTGTAGTCAAGAAGTGAGAAGGTTCACTGGTGTCTGTGGAGGTGACATCGATCTCGATGTGGTGGCAGGGATTGGAGGAGGAGCTGATTACAGAAACATGTGGCTGGCAGCAGACTGAACAGAGGACTTGGTCCCTACTCATGGGCGTTGATCACAATTTTGATTTGTGGGGTGCACATCTGTACCTGCAAAGTGTGACAGTAATTTCTTGGCAGATCTGAACCTGCAGCCTAAGTGGTGTCATCAATCTCAATTCTTAAGGAGGATCCAGTTGCCCAGCTGCAGCAGAGTTAGGGACCAGGGTATACTAGAACTGGAGCAAGCAGGTAAGGAAAAAAGATCAGAATGGAAAGTTGAATTGATTGCTACTATACATAAGTGAAATGAGGGTCCCTGACTGAAGGACACCGCCACCCTGTGAGCCGTGAGTAGCTGGGAGAGGAGAACATGCTAACCAAGGTTACTCCAGCTTAATAAGAATAACTTGCTTGCATTTTTTAGTGTGCCCCCCAAAAGAAAAATCAGGAGTCAACAAATCCTACGGACACTACAAGTTACACACACATCCCCCAACACACAGATTTGCACACTACACATGTCTGTTGTAAGGCAGTTGGGGGATTCCTAGTTTTAAAAAATAATGATCTAAAAGAACATTGATCAAAGTCAGAAAAAAGATGGCTTTCAAGTTGGAATCTCTCTTTATATCTGCTAACTGTAAATATTAACCAGAAGAAATCCAAGCAAGTTTTGCATTCTGTGTAGTTTTAACTGAGTGTGTCTGTCCTCCTCAGATCATAGCCTAGAACAGCATAGGTCACCAAGTTCCAGAAGAACAGATGGGCCTTCAAATTCGGGGTGGGAGGGAAAAGTAATTAAAAGAGAACACTGATACCCTTGGCTGCACTAGGATTTGGTTACTGCAGTTTAATATTTGTAATAAGAAGACTACATACTGTTAAATGGTCTGCTGTTCCACTTTCAGTGTGGTGGAGTGGTTGCACAAAGGCAGTCAAAGGGTTAACAAAGATTTAATCCCCTTGAAGGTATGCTGTTTAACTACAATTTATCTGCCGCAGAATGGCTGCAGAATCAGCAGTTGTTCTGCAGCAGAAAGTATGAGGTCTTACCGCAGAATGTAGGTCCACTTTGCCGCAGTAAACACGGGGGCCTGGTTATGGGTAAACAGATATACGGTCCATACAGAGATACCATCTGCCACTAACAGAGAGAAGAACCTATTTACTCTGGTGATCTGTACTCGCAGCTAAAAACAAGAACCATCCCAACAAGGGACAGAAACATAGAAACATAGAATTTGATGGCAGATAAGGACCGCTTGGCCCACCTAGTCTGCCCATTTTCCTACCTAATGGATAAGCAGCAGATCCTAGTTAACCAACAGCCTACTTCCTCCTACCCCCCCCCACTAGGACTGCCTTATGTCTGTCCCATGCATTTTTGAATTCCCCCACTGTTTTGACTCCATGACCTCTCAGGAAGGCTGCTTCATGCATCCACAACCCTTCGTGAAAGAATACTTCTCACATTACCTCTGAGCCATCCTCTATTTTCAAATTCAGCTCCTTGTTCTTGCACATCTCTTTTTCTGAAAGATACTACCTCTTGGACTTTGTTGATTCCCTTGAGGTACTTGAAAGTTTCTATTATGTCCCCCCTCTCCCTTCTTTCCTCAAGGGTATACATATTAAGCTCCTTTAGTCTCTCTTTGTATGTCTTCTGGAGCAGACCCTGCACCATGTTGGTTGCCCTCCTCTGGACAGCCTCCACTTTGTCTATGTCTTTGTGGAGATGGGGTCTCCAGAACTGCTTACAATACTCCAGATGGGGTCTCATGAACTGTCTGTACAGAGGGATAACAACTTCCTGTTTTCTGCTGCTGATGCCTCTCCCTATGCATCCCAGTATCCCCCAGCCCTCCTTACTGCCCTCTCACATTGCTTGCCCAGCTTTAGGTCATCTGATATAATTACCCTCAGGTCCCTTTCCATTTTTATTATTGTCAGTATCTCACCCCCATCGCGTACTTTTCCCCTGGGTTTTTGTTTCCCAGGTGCATTACCTTGCACTTTGCGTTGAATCTAATCTGCCATACATTTGACCATTTCTCCAACCTTGTCAAGTCCCTTCTCATCCTTTCCACTCCATCTTGTGTAGCAACCCTGTTGTAGATCTTTGTGTTGTCTGCAGAGAGAGACATATTTTTCCTTCCAGTTCCTCTGCAATGTCACTTATAAAGACATTAAAAAGGACCGATCCCAGTACTGAACCCTGCAGTACCCCACTAGTAACCCTCCTTTCTTCACTGTGGACTCTGTTTACTACTACCCTTTGCGTTCTGTTGTCCAGCCAATTTTTTATCCAGGCTACTACCTTGGGACTTACTCCAAAGTTGGTTAACTTGTTTATTAATCTTTTGTCTGGGACTGTATCAAATGCCTTGCTAAAATCTAGCTAGGCCATGTCCACAGCCCCTCCTTGGTCTACTACATTGGTCATCCAGTCGAAGAAATCTATTAGTTTCATCTGACACAACCTTCCCACTGTGAATCCATGTTGCCTTGGGTCCTGTGCCCCACTGGCCTCTAGGTACTCAACAGTTCTTTCCTTCAGAAGTGATTCCATAATTTTCCCTATCACTGAGGTCCAACTAACGGGTCTGTAGTTTCCTACCTCTGCCCTGCTCCCACTTTTGTGAAGAGGAATCACATCCACCCTCCTCCAGTCCTCAGGTACCACCCCATCCTCCCATGATTTGTTAAAGAGAGTAGTCAGCGGTGTCGCTAGTTCTACCCTTAGTTCTTTTAGAATTCTTGGGTGAATCCCATCAGGCCCCATTGCTATGTCCACCTTCAATTTTACTAGTTCTTTCAGAACCCTTTCTTCTGTAAATGGAACGGTATCAACCCCCATCTCCAGAGTGTTTCTCTTGTTTGGTTTAGGTACCTCCCCCTCCTCTTCCTTTGTGAGTACTGAGCAGAAATATTCGTTCAGTATCCCTGCTTTTTCACTGTCACCCTCTGCCCACATTCCCTTCCCTTTATTAAGCCTCAGTATCCCTCCCTTGGTCTTTCTTCACTCCCTAATGTACCTATAAATGGTCTTATCCCCCTTCTTAACAGAGTTGGCTATCTTTTTCTCAGTTTGAGCCTTTGCTATTCTGTCTGCCTCTTTTTGCTTTAACTGATAAAGTTCTCTGTCCTACTCCTTCTGTGTTGCCTTATATTTCCTGAATGCTATCCTTTTCTCCTTAACTTTCCCTGCCACCTCTTTTGAGAACCATTGTGTTTTTTCCTTTGTTGTGTTTTCTTGATTTGCTTCACACAAAGGTTTGTTGCCTCTGTGATGGCTGTTTTGTTTACTCCCCATTGTTCCTCTGCCCCTTCCTCTTGCCTGTTTTCTAGTGCTTTTCTGAGGCACTCTCTCATTTTCCCAAAGTCAACCCTCCTAAAGTCCAATACTCTTGCTTTTGTATGGCTAGATTCTGGCTGTGTTTATCGTGAGCCACACTGTGTGGCGGTAGCTTGTTCCCAGATGGCTACCCACTTCTAAATCCGAGATTCTTTCTCCGTCCCGATTTGAGAGTACCAGGTCTAATATTGCTCCCTCCCAAGTGGGTTCCAGTACTTGTTGTCTGAGGCATGCCCCTTTTAGGGCATCTAGAATGACCCTACTCTTGGATGTGCCTGCAGCAAAGGTGCTCCAGTTAACATCTGGCATATTCAGGTCCCCATCAACAATATCTCCCCTTTTTCTGCAGTTCTAAGGATGCCTTCTATCATTTCCTTGTCCATTCACTCCCACCTGAGATGAGGGTCTGTATACAACCCCCATGCGGATTGTGGTGCCATTTCCTGTCTCCAGGGTGACCCAGAGTGCCTCATCTACTCCCTGTTTACTCTTTAGTTATGTTGCTTTGGTCTCTTCCCTTACATAGAGAGCTACTCCTCCTCCTCTTTTACCCTTCATGTCCCTCCTGCAGATTGTGTATCCTGGCATGTTGACATCCCAGTCATGGTTCTCTGTGTACCATGTTTCTGTGACTGCCATAATATCCAGGCATCCCTCTCCCATCAAGGCCACTAGTTCAGGGGGCTTGTTATACAGACAACAGGTATTGATACTCATCACCCTCCAATTTTTGATGGCCTTACCCCTTTTAGCCCCATCCCTGTCCTTACTGCCTTTGCCTTTTTTTGCATTTACCTCTGTCCTGCTCCCTAATGACTTCTCTACCTTGGTGTTTACCTCACTAATTACCCTGTTTTGTGGAGGGAGGCTGGAATTTCCCTATTCCTTTTCAGTGCCTTCCTCCTTGGCTAGTTTAAATGCTTGCCAATGAAGCATTTAAATCTATAACCTAGGATCCTGGTCCCCCCCCGGACAGATGCAGACCATCATTCCAGTATAGGCCTGCATCCCTCCAGGTGGCTCCCCAGTCCCCAATGAAGCCAAAACCCTGATCTCCACACCAGTTTTTCAACCAGTCATTGAATTCCATGGTGTGGAGTACTCTAGCATCACCATTGCCATAAGACAGGCAGCACCTCCGAGAAGGTTACCATATGCGTTACTTGTCTAAGGTCCCTCCCCAACTCTACAAACCCCTCTTGCACTGCTCTTATCCCATTCCTAGCCAGCTCATTTGTCCCTAGGTGGACAATGACATCCAGCTCCCTCCCTCATGCAGCTGCTCCCACGATCCTGATGATTCATTTCCTGTCCCTCCAAGCCATGGCGCCAGGCAGGCATCTTACCTCCCTCTCCCCTTCCTCCCCCACGTCTACCCCTAATGATCAAGTCCCCCTCCAGGAGTTTTCTTCCCCTGTGGGGTCCTGTGCCACCCTCCTGTCGGTCTCCTTTGTGAAGGTTCCTAGCATCCTCCTTGGTCTCCACTGCATGTTCCTCCATAGAGGAACCACTATCCACCATAACAGTGTATGAATTGTGGAGCGGTACAGCTGGAGGGATGCACCTATGTTCCACCACCCTCTCCCTCCCTGAGCCCACTTTGGTCCAGCTGCTCCTCTTTCTTGGCAACCACTGAGGTAGTGGCAGTGACCCTAGTGGTCCCTTAGTGGCAGAGGAGGTTTCACGAATCCTAGCCAGGTCAACCTGGAGACAGGCAACCTCCTCCCTCAGACCAGAGAGGTGCCTGCAAATAGACCAGCATCGCAGCCTCCAGAATGTCTCCGGGAACACTACCACCCCACAGCCATTGCACTGCACCACTCCCATCATGTCTTATTTTGTGCCCCCTCTCCTGTTTCTATGTATGCTTACACTCTCCTCTCCTTACAGCTCTCACCCTTCCTGTTCTTGGACAGCAACTTCCTGTATTCTTCAGTAGTCTCCTTCTTCCTTGTTCAGAGTCAGACCACCAGCATCTGGGGAGTTACTTTTTTCCTTCAGGGTTGACAAAACTAATGTTTCTCTATGATCCTTCCCTTCCTACTGCCAAACAGGAAGTTTCTGTTGTCAGTCAAATCCAGTGGCTATTAAAGTAGAACTGACTTAGGGTGATAGGGTGGCAGGGTGCAGTAGAGGACAATTAGTAAGAAAAACGGTACCTTTTTCAGTTGGCTGCTTTCTGCTCTACAAGCAAGATTTTTGTCTTCCAAAAGCTAGCAGCAGGAAGTTGTAATTGGAGTCACCTGCTTTTCTACTGCCTAAGCCACACACCCAATTAACCTCTCTCCACTCCTACTGATTTAGCAAAGTAAGTTGATACAGTACCCTTCCCAACACAGAAGCACACACTCACTTTCTTTCTTTTTTTAACCCTAAATGAGACCCCTCTACTTCTAATAAAGTATGTGTTTGCTTAATCCCAACAGGCACTGACTCTTGCTGAGATAGAAGTGTTACATTAGTAAGAAAATGGTAGCTTTTTTAGTTAGCTGCTTTCTGCTCTACAAGCAAGATTTCTGTCTTCCAAAAGCTAGCAGCAGGATCATTGTGATAGTTGGAGCTGCACTGTTTAAAGGTGGGTAGTGGGGTGGTGGTAGGATGGGTGGAATGCTACTAAAGGAGGTGTTGTTTGATTTATTTACTTTGGGGTCATCAGGTGGTTGGGGAGGGATATGGTAGCTGGGAACATGGGTCAGGAATTCATAATGGTTTAAATAGTGGAAGATTTAAATTAGGGGGTTGAAGCTGGGATTTGGTAGTTGAGTGATTCATGGGTGATTTGGATAGACATTTTTTTAATATTGGGAGACTGGGACCATTTCATTCCAAACCAGATACATACAGAAACATTACAGGAATTGCATAGCTTGTGATTTTTGTAGTTTCTATATGTAAGCCTCCAAATGGTGGGACTTACCTGAGTCACCGGAGGCCGTACTGCAGTCACCACCATTGTTTGCTCGCTCCAGCTCCATGACTACAGTCTGCATGGGGACCAATGGAGCACTTCTGCAGTAGCTTGGAGGCTGTTACTGCTCACCACTCCTTGCACCAGCCAACTCATTACCACAACCAGCTGATTGGACCCCCAACAGTAAACAAAAAAAACTTGTGCTAGTTGGGAGGCGGTAGGACTGGGGTGATCACTGGGCCTGCCAACTTTAAATAAAAGTAAATATAAGTAACAAAAAAAAGATGTGGTGGTCTGGAGATAGTGGGTCCAAGGTAAGCACCACATCTGCTGACAATAAATAAACAAAAAAAAAGATATGATTGTCAGGAGATGGAGAGCACCACACCCGCCAAAAATATAAAAAAATTAAAAAAGTGCCAGTCAGGAGATGGTGAATTCGAGGTGAGCACTGGACCTGCTGACAGTAAATAACAAAAAAAGATTGCTGGTCAGGAGATAGCAGGTCCAATGTGAGTACTGGATCTGCCAACAATAAAAAAAGAAGATGTGGTGGTCAGGGGATGGCAGATCTGAGGTGAGTACCAGATCTGCTGACAGTAAATAAAAAAAAAGATGTTGTGGGCAGGAGATGGTGAGCCTGAGGTGAACACTGGACCAGTGAATAATAAATTAAAAAAAGGTTGTGCTGGTCATGAGATTGCAGGTCTGAGGTGAGCACTGGAACCACTAACAATAAATAATTAAACTAAACAAACCAAAAAAAAGATGTGGTACTGGTTGGGATGGATGGCATGTCTGGGATGAGCCCTGAACCCACAAACTTCTCATAAATCGAAGTCTTCCCCAGCAACAAGGGGGACCAGAACCTGTCACGTTGCTCCAGCAGCAAAATGAAAAGGTCCCTGCAGAGAAGAGGGACCAGGACCCATCATCTGTTCAAGCAGCAGAATTAAATGATCTCATATTATGGAAGATCAGGAGCAAACCCTCCTCCCTGTCTGCTTTTGAAAAAGCCCTCCTCTGTTGAGAAGACTGGGAGCCATTACAAACTCCAGAGATCACTCTGCCAGTGCATGTCAATGGCTGAAATCTGGGCAAGTCACAGGGCTGAAAATAAACAGTAAATAGTTCCCTACGCTCCCCATTACAGAAAATCTGACACTTAAAATGGTCATACCAATGACAATAGGCACCAAACTTAATACAGTGACTAAAAATAGAATGCTATTTATTTTTTGTTTTTAAATTTTAAGGTTCCATTATAATATATCAGTGAGGCATTCCATGTTTTTATCCATTCTATGTAGCATCCATGAGGAACTCAGCTGCACTTCATGCCTAATCATACGTCAGAGGCATGACTATTTACACAACCAAATCAAACACAACCTGCTGCACTATAGTGTTTGAAAAAAGTACACAGTGTACATATAGTATATAGTATCACCTGGCTGCCATTGTGATATAGTTATATACTGTACACCACACCAGTGGTGAATAAATTGGGTAAATAAATCATTTTATCTTGGGATAAATATTTATTTTCACTTAGAACACCATTTATTTAACTTAGATTACAGTTTATTTAACTTAGAACATATTATTTCCACTTAGAATCTGGAAATAGAACACAGAGAACAATGGACCAGATAGAGAACTTACAAGAAAAGCAGTTTTAAGCTAAAACAAGGTAAAACACCAATAAAAACATTACACATGGGGTGGGATATTCAGAAGGGTTGCGCATGGCACAACACAGTTGTGCCATGCGCAACCCACTGATGTGCCACAGAGTGATATTCAAAAGGGGAAAATGCCTGACACAAATCACGATGCACTGGAGCGCATCAGTAATGTATGCGGCGTAAGTGGGGTGGCGTGCCCATGCATGCTCTGCACATCCCGATATTCAGCCCGGGATATGCTGAGCCCATGCAGGCGTAACCCCTACTTGTGCTGCAGAAAGCTGAGCAAGAAAAAAAAGGAGCAACAGCTGGCCACCCACAGGTGAGCTGCCATATTGCAGAGTGCAACACGGCAGCTGCCAGCTAGCTCTGGTGGCACCATCCGTCGGGTAGCGCCCCCATGCCCGATCATGGGCAGAAGTAGGAAATAAACAGTCCCATATCCCTGGTGGTCCAGTGGACTGCTGGCAGCCCAATTGCGGGCATATGTATAATAATAAAATGTCTTATATCCCTGGTGGTCCAGTGGACCGCTGGCAGCCCTATCATGGGCATATGTATAATAATAAAACGTCTTATATTCCTGGTGGTCCAGTGGACCACTGGCAGCCCGATCGCAGGCAATGTATAATAATAAATGTCCTGTATCCTGGTGGTCCAGTGGACCGCCGCAGTCTGATCACGGACAGAAGTTCAAAGAACGATTAATCCCATCCCTGGTGGTCCAGCAGCCCCCTCCCCACCCTCCCACTCAGCCCCACCACCCCGCCCCCCAGTCAGTGGCTGGAGGCAGCCTCACCCGCGAAGCCGCCCGGCCGCCCGCCGACCGATTGTGTATAGTACAGAGCCGCTTATTGGTTCACAGCACAATAATGGGTAAGACTATATCAGATGATATTAGTTCAGATATGTGAATGAATCCATTCACATATCCTGACTGTGTAGTACAGCATAGTTCGTACTTCCCATTGGCCCATGCTGTGGACTCAATGGGCGACAGTTATACTGTACGCAGTCAGTTGGCGGGCGACTGGCCAGCTTGGCGGGGGGAGCTGCTGCCCGCCACTGACTGGGGGAGCGGTGGTGGGGCCCAGTGGGAGGTGGGAGGGGGCACTGCTGGACAACCAGGGATGGCATTTAATCTTTCTTTAGACTTCTGCCCGAGATTGGGCTTGGAGCGGTCCACTGGACCACCAGGGATATGGGATGTTTTATTGTTATACATATGCCCGCGATCTGGCTGGGAGTGGTCCACTGGACCACCAGGGTTATAGGAGTATATTAGTTTTATACATTTGCCCGCGATCGGGCAGTGGGGCATTTTGCCACTTGTGCAGGAGGCATTGGTCCCTGATGGCTGCAGCCTGGCAGGGCACCAGGTGCAAGTCACTGGGGATGGGCGCACCACATGCATATGGGGCCATAATGACATGCAAATGGCCCCATTTGAACCTTGCATGCATTATGGCCCCATTTGCATGTGCACCTTTGACTATCGCGGTTGATACACCTAGCACAGCGACACTTGCACTAGCGCATCCCCCTGCCCCACTCTGGCCACTTGCATTGGTGCAGTGCCACTGCACCATGCACAACGTGGCTGGCCACAGAGTGATATTCAGTGGTGCTGAGCCATGGCGCAGCGCCGTTAAATATCACCCTGGCACATCCAAGTTGTGCTGCGCCTAGGCTTGCGCCACAGCGTGGCGCAGTCTGAATATCCCACCCATGGTGTGGTATATATAAAATACATAATGGGTTGCAGTAGAATAACACATTTATCCCCACACGAGTGGTAAGACCTTGATAACTAACTTGTGGTTTCACCACCCATGAGTTTTGGGTCTTACCACTCACTAGCAGAGATAAATGTGTTATTCCACTGCAATCCGTTTTGTATTCCCTGTTTATCCACTTGAGAGGGAGACTTACACAACTTGTGGCTTTTAATCTCTCTCATGTGCGCATAAGTATATTGAAAAGGCCGTCAAATTATATCTTTTCTGTAGGTCTTCTGTATAAATTCTGTGAAAAATAAACTACACAGCAGTGTCAGACCAACTGTTTTAAATTATAGACAAAGGAAGCACTAAGTTTCAAAGGAAGATGATCAAGTTATGAGTTGTTGCAAGTTTTCACAGACTATTCTCAGATGTAAACCTTTCAAAATCTTTAGAGCCAGAATGAAAAGTTTCAGATTTTATTTGTTCTACCGTGGGTCATTACAAACTGGCAATAACATTTAGTCACAAAATACAGTATACAGATAGAGAAATATAGAGTGCAGGAGGAAACATATTTTACAATCAGTAAGACATCCTTTGGGGAATAACCTCTTTAAGTACAGAATGAGTTACAGTTCATATTCATTTATAACCTGGAGATTGGAACTGGAGTAAATGTTTTTAATTTTTAAATAATCCTCTGATTTTATTCCAAACACAGGAAATATTACAATCTGTAAAAACCTTATCATGTGTTTAAGAGGTGTTTCCTTTTAATTATCTATGAACTGCAGTGGGCTACCAATGAAAAAGGGAAAACTTCATGTGGACGAAAAAGAGTCTATCAGTATTTACTCCTACCAGAGTGCAGTCCCTAATTCTGGAGTAGGAACCCTTAAACAGCAACGAACCTTCAAATGTGCTGCAGTGTCTGACTATATTCAGATTATACTATGTAGCTCCCAAGTTCTATATTATTCCTGAATTTACTTTAGGATCACATTGTAACCAATAATGAGCTTGGTTATAGGACCACACCTCCAAGTCAGCACTACTTAGATGAGGTAAGCCTAAACCCTACACGGTCTGGGCCCGGTCTATCTAAAAGAACTTCTGGTATCCTACTGCCCCGATCGATCGCTCCGCTCAGCCGACAAGGGACTGCTACAGGTTCCAAGGATGAACTTGAAATCATCCGGTGCTAGAGCTTTCTCTTATGCTGCCCCCAACCTTTGGAACTCTCTACCCCATCGGTTACAGGAGTGCAGTCCTGTGGAGGGATTTAAGAGGGGTATGAAAACTTTTCTTTGGGAAAACTGAATTGTTTAGTAGATTATGATCTGGTTCTGTTGGATATTTTTAATGACTATTTTCATTATTTTAATTGTTGTATATGTAAGGCGCCTTGATAATTGAAAGACGCCATATAAATAAAAATTATTATTATTATAATACTTTCTCTCAAAACTACTGCCTGCACATGAGAGCTTGCTACTTATAGGAGCCTGTCCAGTACCATGCTCTTTTTACATTGGTATACATTCTGTTTGTATTTCTTTCCCATTAATATCCCACCTCGGAGATTCCAAGTATGCAAATTAATCTCAGCACAACTTAAGCAGTGCATTATTTACATCCCTACAGTCGACTAAGGCTTGCCCTGACTACCACTCAACTTTGCCTTCCTGATAAAAGTCCTCTGGTCTAAAACACCTTGTTCCACCGAAGAAACGTATCCCAGTTCCCCACAAATCATCCTTACCATTAGATAAATGATGGATATAGCATCCATGTTTTCAAAACATAGGCTGGTGGGATATTACTTACCCTCGGTGATAGCCAAGAGATAAAGTGCATGAAGTATATTACAGTGCATAAATCATCCCCAAAATAACACCCTGATACATCAACATAGCACCCTAATCCATCCTGTTATTTCAGTAAATTTTGACTGCACTCTGTTTTATAACCCATTGGATCCTCATCACCCTCTCGATAAGCACGACACATACAGCCTTACAAAAATAGAACAAGTTATGAATAGGTGAAACATAAAATATAATAATAAGCCAGTTTATTTTGTCTATTGTCTATTTTAAATACTGCTTTCCAAACACATGATTAGTAATTTCCTGTTTTAATTTCTACATTTGGTTAAAGACTAAAAGGCAATAATTCACCAACAAGATTACCAAGAGTAATTGAAATTCACCTTCCATTTCTTTCTTCATGGCAGAAAAGTTTTCCAAGAGTTTCTTTTGACAGTTCTAGTAAAACTAGGTCCATTTACAATATGCACAGAAAAAAAAACAGAAGGACTCCAAGTTATTTCCGCAGTAGTGAGTTTTGAGTCAATATTCTATCTTGCCTATACCATGGAAAGTAAGCCATTATATCTCCCGTCACAGGCTTCACAGGTCATTGGCTCCCTTCGCCTTTCTCACTTTCAAAATCATGTCTCTTTTGGGGGCTGACTGCACTGCCTTCCACACCTGATGAGTCATCTATGCCTGAACGTAAAATATACCATGCAGCTTCATTTTCATCTCATTCTCAGCACCTCCAAAACAGACCAGCTTTTCCATATTCCTGCAAAGGGACATAAAAACAAAATCGCATTCTCTAAGCATGATATTACTGATAACGTGGAAGGCTAATGCAATATAGCCCTCAACCCCAGGCATACCTTTTGCAGGAGAAAGTAATGCATTTCAGCACTGACAGTCCTGCTGTCCCAACCACCAGCGCCTGTCAATTCATGTATGATCTCTATCAAAGAGCTTTCCCCATGGGATATCAGCTTTAAATTCACTGGAAACCTCAAAGTGACATAAAAATAAAAATAAGAGGCTCCATGCAGCTCAGAGTGGGAAGAACTGCTTGCACTGCTGTCCTCCTCAGGCACATCATCAACATACACATGGAAGCTAGAAATGCTTGCATACTTACAGATGTTGATGCATGACGTGACCTGACTATAACCTATGGCTAGGAGTTCATCCTGCTGCTCAATCAATGTTCACTTATGTTTTTTTGTGAAGTCCAGTGGTGCCTGAGTTTAAAGCAAATCAGAGTTCCAGGAGTTTACAGAAACCACGACTTAGAAATGCCAAACTCTTTCTAAAAAGATAAATTAAAATGAAACAGATGAACAGAGCAGCTGAGTGGAGCAGCATGAGGCCATAGTCAAAGGAGCCAGGGGGTCAGAGAGGTCAGCTGACCCCTCACTTTGTTAGCTATGGGGTCTGCAAATGTCTTGTGACCCCCCCCCCAAAAAATGTCAGTCAGTGGAGCAGTACTAATTAGTAATGAGGCTGGTGTACATTACCAGAGGACTACAGGCAACCTGCTTTTAGCTTTTTTATATGTAATGTGCAATGAGAATTCAAACAACAAAGAATATTTTGAGAAAAAGCTTTATGTTGCATTTTGTTTTAATGTTGAGTGGGAAGCACTGTATAGTTGTTCAGGTGTTGTTTTCCCTGTTAAAGCTGTCTAGAAGTTGCAAATCCTAAACCTGCTGTGCTGTGATAATCACATATGACCTATACATGTCTGTGAATAAACTATGTCTTGTTCATATCAATGTGTGGATTATTCTGGATTATAATAAATAGGGTAGATTAACAGAAGTAGATTGAAGAAGGTGATTATTTTTACTGTGTCCTGGGCTGAGGTGTTGCATTGATCCATCCCCTGGCCTATACAGTTCTGCCCCCCCCCCCCGACAGACACTTTTCGGTATGTTTCACCACCACTTCATGTGGCCATCTTGCTCCAGTCTTGTGTCGCCAATACCCCATGTCAGGAAGAGGTACCTGTTTCAAAAGAAGAGGATCTATTGTAGCTGTGAGTTGATGCAAGTTTTCACAGACTGTTCTCAAATACAAACCTTCCAAAATCCTTAGAATCAGAAAGAAAGGTGGAGGCAGGCTTATCTAGAGGTTAGAACACCAGCTTGGGAATTGGAATATTAGGGGTTCAAAACCCCACTAGAGCTGAATACTCACTGTATGACTTTGAGTAAATCACATAACCTCCCAGTTCTCCAGTCCACCAAGCTGTGGAAATGGGAAGATGCAGGACCTCACTGGAAATGAGATGTTGCATCTCAGCTGGGCAGGCATGAGAAAAAAATGGTTAAAAAAGCCTTAGCAAGAAGAAAAAGACAAGCAATGACAAAAAAAAAATATTCTAGACTGATTTTAGAAGGAATTGAGCTGATGTACTTTCTCCACTTTTCATCTGCTTTATAGACAGCTAGAATGGCATTGGTCCTTCTGTGATATATGAGATGTGCTTGTGCTTTCCTTTGATGGAAATAGACTAACATTAAAGACTGCCACAGAAGTAGAGCACTAAGCCAGGGCGCAGCCAAAAGATGAAAGACTAAGGATAACACTTTTATATAGTGCACTTGCAATTTCAACCCTCTTTTATCCTCATTCTGGGATGTTAAGTACCCTGAGTATACCAATAGAATGTATTGCCTAGTACTGTAGAAACATGTAGTGTTGTGACCAGGAACCCAACTGGTCAAGCTGACATCACATGGACATACCTCGACCCATACTTTACCCACATTATAATGACTGTCAAGGGTGACTTGCTAATGGGAGAAGCTGGGAAGAAAGCAATCCGAGGGAGCAGTAAAAATAAAACTTTACATCTTTTTTTATTTTTGGTTTTTTCCTCATCACCTAGAGTGGCTTGGGCGGAACCTTCTTTCAGCTGCCAGATCCTTTGGCCTATGCTGGAGACCTACTGGTAGTCCTGTCTAATCAGTCTGTGTCACTGCCAACTCCCTGCAGTGGGCTGAGGGTGAGGAGGTGATCTAATATCACTTACATCTCAGTTGGGCTATCCTGCATAAATTAAGGGTTTACAAATAAACATGGAGAGTCTTACCCAAATCTTGCTTGTTTCTTATTGCACTTTGTCTGATTTCTTCACTTTATCTCATTACTATGGCTCCATGTCATCAGTGCACCGAGGTTGCTGCTGGTGCTCCGATGACACAGTTAATGTTCCCATAGGGGTCTTTGTCATCGGCACGCTGATGCTCCTTCTGGTTCCTGTGGAACTCTGATGTCACATTTAACTGCCTTACAAGGGCACCCCATCAACAGTACACAGAGGCTCCCAGTGGTTCTTGTTTAATTCTAATGGCACAGTAAATGTTCAAAGAGGCATTCTCTGTCTTCGGTACACAAAGTGAGGATTCCCATGAATGCATGTGACACCTTGATGGCATGATAAACATTCAGCTAGGGGTGCCTCTCAATCCTGGCCATGATCCTGCTGTGTGTGTAATTAAAGAGCAGCTGACATGATAAAGTCTTTGGTGAAGGCAGCTCATGGTAAGCAAGCGCCTGTCTCAGGACCAAAATCTGGCATAAATCAAATTTTGCTCTTCAGTCAATATTTAGATATTGTACTTACAACAGGTACTATCGTACTTTCTACCAGCTCAGCTGCTGAGTGCCTCCTGCAGCCCCATCCATAAAACCGCATTTTAATTACGTGAAGAATGTAAGGGGCTGCAGTGCTATAGATAGAGTTACAATGTTATTGAGGGCTACAGTGGCCTTTAGACAGTATTTTTCTTACTTTGCAGGTAACGGCACATGTTAAGAGGGGGTCTATTCATGTACATTAATACTACCCCCTTATCAAGTACAGTTGCCTACAAAGTAAACAAATACTGTCCAAAGGCCACTGTAGTCCCTGACTGTATTGTAACTCTACCTATAACATTGCAGCTCCTTCCATACCATGTGTCATTAAAATGGTGAGTACTTGGCAGCTGAACTGAAATAAGGAAGTAAATATGACTGTACTTGTTGTGTGTACAATATCTAAACATTGGCTAAACAGAAAAATTCAGTGTATTCTGGATTTAGGTCCTGTGGCAGTTAACTCCTTGCAGTGAGCTGCCTGCTCTGAGGGCGTCAGTTACTCTTGAAAATAATCACCACCACACACTTACCAGATGATAAAGAGCAACATTTGGGCTGGAGGTGCTCGGATACTGGTCTGAAGGATCTGAACACCCTCTGACAGATAGCCAATCTATCCAGCCACATGATCCGACCCCATCCAGCTGCAATTGAACGCTAGATCCCGGGTGAGATAGTGTTACATCTTAATCTAGGGTTAGATCTTAGGATCCAGCCATCTGAGTGTTGTGATCCAACTGCCGGATCCCTGATCTGATTATCGGATTCAGCTGATAATACGTCCCATGAATAGATCCACTTGGTATCCAAGAAGACTGGATCCACGGCAAGTGTCTGATTGCATCTGACATCCGGTCAAAATAGTGATATTCTCCAGTATCCTATACTGATGGATACTGTCTGATTAATGCTATCTTGGGCTAATTGATCCGGATCAGAAACTCACCTCTGTGCCACAATTTCAAATTTAGACCTCAGTAGTGCTTCTGGAATTATAGATGTGCTGTCTACAGGAACACACATTCTTTCTTCAGGTAGCAGCTAAAATGTTTACACAGAGCAACAGAAACATTAAACAGTGGAGAGCCTTTTTCAAATGTTGTGTACAAAGTCTGTGCTTTTGACTAAACAGAGCTAACCCAACACCTTAAAGTATGTCTGCTTAAAGTCTGGCTTATAGCTACAGTGGTTCCTTTAAATAAATATTGTAAGTTAGCATTGCATACATTTGGCATGCTGTATTAGAGTGTCAAGACCTTCCTTCAGTATCCATGCCAAGTTCTACAGTTACTTTCATGTTTATATTGGCCTTATTCTGCTCTTTCCACACAGGCTGGTTATCAGAATACTCTTTTTATTCACATACTGCATTGCATCAGGGCTAAAAGTGCATGGTTTACATCTTAGGCTAATGAAGCTTAACGTTTATAAACCCAATAAACAAGGTTTTTGAAGAAAAAATGAACAGTCACAAAGAACAAGTATTTGTTTTACACTGAGATCAGAGATGATATAGTAAGACAGGTTTAGTGAATGAGTTACTAGCCCTTCACTGATCTGAATTTATAGCATGGCTGAAGTCATAGGTGGAATGAGTTTGGCATTTTTTACTTGCTTTCAAGTGAGTACTAGACCTTTTATCCCTACCATTCAATGCTGCACACATAACAGTCTTTTTTCTAAAGAGGCACTACAGAGAATGAGCATGGATACTGAATAGCCTTGGAGCTCGGAGTGGTGTGCCCTCTAGGTAAGGATCAATCGTTGCACTGGCAAAGCAGTGTGGGTAGGTGTGCACTTAGTCCTTGTGGACTGAAACTATCCAGTTTCTAATGATATCACCACTTTATTTTTCACAACTCATTTCCTCCTGGATCACATATGGGTACGTCCCTAAAAAGGCTTATCAAAAGTGTGACATGAGGGTCAGTTTTTCAGATCCACAGTAGATCAGTTTTAATAAACTTTTGAAGACACTGTGACCCAAGAGTGAAAAAAAGAACCACATTGTGAGATAACTGGCCAACACAGACTTGAGAAAAAGCACATTCAACATTATATGTAAATCAGTGGACACCATAGTGTAGCAAATGTAACAGTGGACACCACACAACTAATTACGTAAAAAAATTGGCTTGACTTCAGTTTACTAAGCATTTCAAGACACTTTGACCCAGGTCTGAAAAGAGACTGTGTTGTGAGATAAATCCCTGACAAAGACTAGAGTATAAGCACCTTCAGTCTTGTGCCTGTAACAGTGGACACCAAAATAAAATAAAGCAATGGGCACCACACAACTGTTTAAGCTTTTTTTTTAAAAAAAGCATCCCCTCAAGCACTTGTTCAAACATAGAAGTCCCACAGCTCTTTCAGAAACCTCTCCTTAAATAAGGTATTTCATTGATGGTACCGCACCCCAGATATATTGCAGAAGGCTAATCTCCTTCCTAATAATAAAAGCTGGTGGTGCAATACCCAAGTTGCTGATCTTCTCCATATATTATGGGCCTGCCCTAAACTTAGTCAGTTTTGGAGACAAGTTTGAGAGGTCTGGGGAAGGATTATTAAGCACACCCTTTCTCATTCCCTCACTTGCTTTCTTTTAAGTTGGCAGAAGGCCCCTCCCATATCTTCCATTTTCTCAAGTGGTCTGGTTATGATTTGCAAGTATTGAAGCCAAATGCCTTGTTCTTCAGAACTGGCATACTTCTGTAGCCCCAGTATTCTGGACTTTCTGAATGGTCTGGCTACAGATGCCTCATATGAATGCCTATTGCACACCATTGCCAAAACTTTAGTTTTTCTTTGGCCTGGACACCCTTTTTAAATGTTTTTGCAAGTGCACCCCTACTGCTGATCGGACTCTAAGTCCTTTCTCATCTACTTTAAAAAGCTTGTCATGAACTGTCTTTTCTGTTTTTATCTTTTCTCCTCCTTTGTATCCCTCCCTTTCATACTGTCCTATTCTCTTTTTCTCTTGCTACTTGTTTATAGAGATGTTGTGAAGTAAAACTTTGCGGGTGAAGTCTAGGCGACGTGCCAAAAATTTGTACTTTGTGGAGCTTCGTGAAGCTTCCCCACACCTGGAAAACTGTTACTTCACTTGAATCACAAAGTTTTTGCTGCAAATTGCAGAATTTCGCCTGTGAAGTGCAGAATTCAAAGCGAAATTCTACATTTTGCAGTGAATTTCCACAGTTTGCGATCCATGAATTTTGCAAGTTCACACTTCATAAATTCTGAGAAATTTACAAATTAATTTACAGAGTTAATTTTGCAGATGTCCATTTCTATTTGCTCATTCACTTCATTCTGTTATGTCATTTTTCTGTTTCTGGACATTGAGATTTCTTTCTTTTCACAGTTCTTTGTCAATACATAATCCGTGATTCAGTCATATTTGCTTGAACTCTGGCAGCAGCTGGTGTTGTCTTTTTTTCTTTACCATTAATGTTTTGTTTACTATTATATGAATATTACTTGCAAATCTATAAAGTGGTTTCATGTTTTCTAACGTTATCACTGTTATTTGCTCAGAATTGCCTGGAGATCCTTTTAGCATTAACTTGTTTCATGGTCTATATTCTTCATTGTTCATATTGTATATTTATAGATTTTTAGAATTATTGTACTATTTTAGATAAATGTTGTAATCATTCAAGTTTCTTGAATGTATGCTTCAACATTGTTTTCTCTGTGTGTTTCACTGTTCTGTGTGAAAACTTTAATAAACTGTTTAACAACAAAAGTAAACCAATTCCAAAAGATACTCCCCAACCCAAAAAAGCTGGAAGGTTTTGCTGAAATTTGTAGGTGCATGTAAACAATGAAATTTGTTGAGACACCACAGGTTACACACACCACAAAAACTCTTAGTGAACCAGAAATGTTCTTATGAATTTAAGACCAGGCAAAAATGCCTTCATTAACAAAAGACAACACCAGAAGAAGTTTTAAAAAGTCATTTTATTGAAGTGCAACTAGTATACAGTCTGCCTAGAAACAGTGGAATATACTGTGGCTTTGTGTGCCATGTTTTGCTAAGGGAAGTCTGTGACATTTTGGAGTTCGATATTTTAAAAAAATAAAATGGGTATATCTTGGCTTTTGAAATGATGTAATGTATCTGTACTTGTGACCACCTTTTAAATTCACTGATTATAACTGCAGTGGCTATTTTTTTTTAATTCATACACTAAGTACTGATACATTTTTATCCCCACTGTAAGAACTGACTCATATATGAGTTGAAATGTTCTATGCTCTACCTTATTCAAAATAGCCACCACAAACTGAATGAGTCCTATTCAATGAAAAAGTACTGTGTGATTTCTGTCTTGTTTTACATCTTCAGAGCAGATTAACCCACCCCATGGATAAGTCTAAACAGTGTGTTTGCTTATGGTGTAAAGGGGGACAGGGAAGTTATTCTGGGAGTGTAGGCATCAGAGGAGGGCTTGACCTTTCTGAGCACCAATGTGCATGGAAAGGAATTGGCTGGCCCCATCAGCCATGTACCAATATGAGGGGTTTTAATCCCATTTTAGTCCTCCCATCTCCCCATGCCTGTTGGACTCATCTGTGATCACTTTGGGAGTGCCAGGCAGTGTGAGCCAATAACACCTCTGCAACATTGCCCCTAGATGTTGGTGGAAGGATGGCCCTGCTGAACCCATCCTCCTGGGAGGAGAGCATCTGCTCAAATGCCCTGAGTCCTGCCTGCTGGCTCTGTTCATGCCATCTCAGGCGCAAGGCATAGACCTGGGTTGCCAGTGAGCCAGTGTGGTTTCCCCACCACTCAGTGCTATGGAGCTGGCTGTGCAACCAGATTTAAGTCCGTTTTATCACATCCAGGATTATACTTACTGCAGATTCTCTGGTCCATGAACTATCCATTTGTCTGATGCAATAGCAAATGCTTAACTAAAGTTCAGTTACTTGACATCCACAGGTTTTCACCCACAGACATACATCACCTTGTCATCCTCAGACATTTAAAACTAAAGCACCCACACTGATAAAAAGTGAAAATGTCCAATAGAGATCCCTGATGCGTTCTATTTGAACTCCTAAATGACAGAGGCACTATCAAACATGGCCCTGTTGGTATGGATTTTGGCATTGACTAAGGAAGTACTGTTACTTTGGGGTTTCTGTGCCCATGTCATATTTAAAGGGCTGAGCCTGCAAGTTAGAGGGTCAGCTAGTGACACTCATAACCCCACCACACAAAAAAAAAGGTACATAAACATAAATCATGTTTTAGAAACCCTTCCTGGCCTGTAACAAGTGTTCAGGCCCTGGCTACCTTGCAAACTTTTTAGTAGGGGTTCATTTAACAATTGATTAATGTCTTCTTTTACAATCTGTGTAAAACTGTTCCTTTTTTGTAGTTTCTACTTGTTGTTGGACTTTGCTTATTTCTATATTTTTTCAATTGTTACATTTCTATTCAGTTGCTGTTAGTGAATTTTTTGTGTTACTGCTGGAATTCTTGAAGTCTGTGGCAGTGCTCCACTGGGTGAGTGTTCCCTTAGTACTCAACCTTTCAGAACCCACCTGTTGGGGTTCATCCTTTAAAATTTAGAAAAAAGAGGCACAATTGGGACACAACATTCAATATTAGAGTCCAAGGGCAGGATTCTTAGATGGCATGACACAAGTGCAGTATCTAGTTTCTGAAGCAGCCTGCATCATGACACCTGCATCAGAACCTTTGTATGCTATGTTTAAAGGTTACTATGAATTTGTGACAGCGGCCACAGTTCATGGTAAAAAATGATGGATGCATCATTTTTTGAAGAATTCGTCATTTATTGTGATACATGTGTCATTTTCAAGGAGCACTTCAGAAACAAAGGTGTTTATGGCAGAAAAAGGCTTAACTCCCAATCAAGTCTGTTTATTACCTGGTCGTATTTTGCCCTACCCCCAGCTTAATGGCAGTGGGATGCTGGGGTGCATAGGGAATGGTATCACCAGCAGAAAGAGGAAGGATGTGTTGCATCTGTATAGATCTCTGGGAAGACCACACCTAGAGTACTGTGTCAAGTTCTAGAGACCACATCTCCAGAAGGACAGAGACAGAGTGGAGGCAGTCCAGAGGAGGGCAACTAAAATGGTGCAGGGTCTGCATCAAAAACCCTACAAGGAGAGACTAGCAGAACTTAGTATGTACACCCTGGAAGAGAGGAGGGAGAAAGGGATATGATCGAGACCTTTAAATACCCTACGGGTAAATAAGGCATGGAGAAGTATTTCCGAAAAAAAGGTGCTCAAAAGCAAGGGGGCATACAGTGAAGCTGGAGGGGGTAGATTCAGGAGAGATGGAGGAAGTATCTTCACAGAAAGAGTGATGGATTTCTGGAACAACCTTCTAGCAGAGATGAAGGCATTTAACACAGTCCCACACAAAAGATTAATAAACAAGTTAGCCAGCATGGGAGTGGGTCCCAGCTTGGTAAGCTGGGTAAAAAATTGACTGGACAACAGGACGCAGAGAGTAATAGTAAACAGAGTCCACTCTGAAGAAAGGGGGATTACTAGTAGAGTACCGCAGGGTTCAGTACTAGAACTGATCCTCTTTAATGTCTTTATAGGTGACATTGCAGCAGGACTGGAAGGAAAAGTCTATCTCTTTGCAGATGACACAAAGATCTGCAAAAGACTTGGTACACAAGGGGGGGTGGTTGAAAGGATGAGAAGGGACTTGGCAAGGTTGGAGAGATAGTCAAAAGTATGACAGCTTAGATTCAATGCAAAGAAGTGCAAAGTAATGCACCTGGGAAACAAAAACTGAGGAGAAGAGTACACAATGGGAGAAGGTACTAACAAAAAAAATGGAAAGGGACCTGAGGGAAGTCATATCAGATGACCTAAATGTAGGTAAGCAATGTGAAAAGGCAGTAAGAAGGGTTGGGGGATACTGGGATGCATATGGAGAGACATCACCAGTAGAAAACAGGAAGTTGTTATCCCTCTGTACAGACAGTTGGTGAGACCCCATTTGAAGTACTGCGTGCAGTTCTGGAGACCCCATCTCCTCAAGGACATAGACAAGATGGAGGCTGTCCAGAGGAGGGCAACTAAAATGGTGCAGGGTCTACACCAGAAGCCATATGAAGAGAGACTAAAGGAGCTTAATATGTATGCTCTTGAGGAAAGGGGGGAGGGGCATGATAGAAACTTTCAGGTACCTCAAGGGAATCAACAAAGTCCAGGAGGGTAGCATCTTTCAGTAAAAGAGATGAGCAAGAGCAATGGGGCACAATTTGAAGGTAGCAGGTGGGGATGGCTCAGGGGCAATGTGAGCAAGTAGTTTTTCATGGAGAGGGTGGTGGATGCATGGAACAGCCTTCCTGAGGGGATAGTGGGGTCAAAAACAGGGAATTCAAGAATGCATGGGAATGATATAAGACAATTCTAGAGGGGGGTAGGAGGAAGTAGGCTGTTGGTTAACTGGGATCTGCAGCTGACCGGATAGGCAGGGGAAATGGGCAGACTAGGTGGACCAAGCGGTCCTTATCTGCCGTCAAAGTCTGTATTCTATGATGGGGGTAAAAACAATAATGGGATTTAAGACTGCTAGGGATAGGTATATGGGAATCCTGATAGAAAAGAAAGAGGGGAGGGAGAAAGAGTGTGAGATCAAGTAGGATCTGTGGTGATACCGTTGGTAGAGAAAAATGTGCAGATTGGGTGGACCAAGCGGTCCTTATCTGCTGTCAAATTCTGTGTTTTGATGTTTCACTGTTTCTGATTTGATTTAGTAAAAATGTATTTTTATACAGGAAACAACTGTTGGAGTGTGAGTCCCATTTACAACAGTGGTCTGTGGTTATAAAAAAAACAAATGCACAAACAAACAAACAGTCATTATATCTCATAAAATCTAATTTATTTATTTATTTAGTTATTGTTGGCTGGGTAGGGTGCACTAGCCATAGGAATGACTATTTTTAGGCACGACCTGGGAGAATACAGGAACAAAACATTTTTAGCAAAAGACATAGCAATCATATAAGCAGTAGGTGCATATAAATATAGCAATACAGTACAAGTAATGGGAACAAATAGATACAAGTAGATACAACTGATTTTGCAAGACAAAAATATAGCAATAGTAAATAAAGGAGGGCAAAAGAGTAAAATCATAAGCAGCATTGTGGCAGCATCAGTTAAGCTAAAACAAGCGAGCGTGTCAACTGGTAGTCAAGGAAGATAGAATGCAAAAAGAAAAAAAATGAGGAGTAATTGAGGTAGGGTGGAGGTGTATGGGGGTGAAAGGAACACAAAAGAGTGAGGTAAGGGATTAAAATTAAAGTTATATTGTAATATTGTAACAAGCTAAGAGACAGGATAGTACTGAAACTATTTGGTTGAGGAAAGGAGCACTAAAAGGCTCATGGGTTTGAGGATATAGTGATGAAAGTGCTGTGCTAAGGGGGTTTCAAGTGGGAGCAAGAGCATAAGAAAGCAAGATAATCACACAGCAAATGTTTGAAGGAGGCATGCAATGATGACTGATGGATAGTTAGTGGGAGGGAGTTCCATTTTTTCGGGGCATGGCAGGAAAAGGCGCTAGCACCTTTGGAGGAGTGGTGTCTAGGGATGACGACATGGGCTTTGGCAGCAGAGCGTAGTTCATAGCTGGATGTCTGGTTAAGGAAAAGTTCCGCTAGAGGTTTTGGCATTTGATTTCAGATGATATTGTCTATGATGAAGCAGAGTGCATAATCACGGGGAGGCTGCCGGAGAAAACCATCCTAGCTCAGTGTAGAGGAGACAATGGTGTTTTAGCCAATTTGAGGAAGATGCACATCTACAGATATTGTTGTATGCAGCATCCCACTTCTGAAAGCTAGTCGTACATGATGAGGCATATGCTACCACCCCATTCATGAGTGACGGAAGTAGTATGCTACGGGCTATGGCAAGACTAGCTGATGGAGTGAGTACGTAGCTAGAGCGGTAGGCCATACCGAGTTTCATATTAGTCAGCTTGCACGTCTGCTGAATATGAAGATCAAAAGTGAGAGCAGGATCAAGTGTGATATCCAGATACTTATAGGAGGGTACAACCATGACAGCCCGAGCCATTTTTAGTGGAGATATTGAAGGTGGGTTGGGCAATTTTACGTTTAGCATTGGAGCCAAACAGCATGATTTGAGTCTTTGAGACATCAAGGACATGCCTCTTTCCTACCAACCATTCTTCGATTTGTATAAAGTCTTGGGAGAGTCATTGACTGATTTCAGAGATGTTCTTTGACCTGACGTACAAAACGATGTTGTCAGCATCAAGTAAAGAAGCAGTATTGGGGATGATTGAGGTAATATCATTTATAAAGAGAGAGAAAAGTAGGGGACCCAGGATATATCCCTGTGGTACACCAATATTTATGGTAGCATAATCTGACAAGGTGGAGTTAAATAGAAACATAGAAACATAGACTTTGATGGCAGTTAAGGACCGCTTGGCTCACCTAGTCTGCCCATTTCCCTACCTAGAGGATAAGCTGCAGATCCTATTTAACCAACAGCCTATTTCTTCCTACCCCCACAAAAATTGCCTTATGTCTGTCCCATACATTCTTGAATTCTCCCACAGTTTTAGACCCCACAACCTCCTCAGGAAGGCTGTTCCATGCGTCCGCCACCCTCTTGTGAAAAAATACTTCCTCATATTGCCCCTGAGCTGTCCCCCCTCTATCTTCAAATTGTGTCCCCTTCTTCTTGCACATCTCTTTTTCTGAAAGATGCTACCTTCTTGGACTGTGTTGATTCCACTGAGGTACTTAAACATTTATATCATGTCCCCCCTCTTCCTCCTTTCCTCAAGAGTATACATATTAAGCTCCTTTAGCCTCTCCTCGCATGGCTTCTCTTGCAGACCCTGCACCATTTTAGTTGCCCTCCTCTGAACTGCCTCCATCCTGTCTATGTACTTGAGGAGATGGGGTCTCCAGAACTGGACACAGTACTCCAGATGGAGTCTCACAAACTGTCTGTACAGGGGGATAACAACTTCCTGTTTTCTGCTGGTGATGCCTCTCCCTATACATCCCAGTATCCCCCCAGCCCTCCCTACTGCCTTCTCACATTGCTTGCCAACCTTAAGGTCATCTGCTATGATTACCCCCAGGTCCCTTTCCATTTTTGTTGTTGTTACTACCCCCCATTGTGTAATCTTCCTCTGGGTTTTTGTTTCCCAGGTGCATTACTTTGCACTTCTTTGCATTGAATCCAAGCTGCCATACTTCTGACCATTCCTCCAACCTTGCCAAGTTCCTTCTCATCCTTTCCATGTCTCCTTGTGTATCAACCCTGTTGCAGATCTTTGTATCATCTGCAAAGAGGCATACTTTTCCTTCCAGTCCCTCTGCAATGTCACTTATAAAGACATTAAAAAGGACTGGACCCAGTACTGAACCCTGCGGTTCCCCACTAGTAACCCCTGTTTCTTCAGAGTGGGCTCCATTTACAATTACCTTCTGTGTCCTGTTATTCAGCCAATGTTTTACCCAGTCTACCACTCTAGGACCCACTCCAAGGCTGGTTAATTTGACTACTAATCTTTTGTGTGGGACTGTGTCAAATGCCTTGCTAAAGTCTAGGTAGGCCATGTCCACAGCCCCTCCCTGGTCTACTACTTTGGTCACCCAGTCAAAAAAATCAATTAGATTCATCTGACATGACCTTCCTGCTGTGAACCCATGCTGCCTTGGGTCCTGTGCCCCACTAGCCTCTAGGTACTCAACAGTTCTTTCCTTCAGAAGTGATTCTGTCACTTTCCCTACCAGGTCAAACTGATAGGTCTCTAGTTTCCTGCCTCTGTCTTGCTCCCACTTTTGTGAAGGGAAATCACACCAACCTTCTTCCAGTCCTCAGGTACCACACCATTCTCCCATGATTTGTTATAAAGGGTAGTCAGTGGTGTCACTAGTTCTCTGCTTAATTCTTTTAGAATTCTGGGGTGAATTCCATCTGTCCCCATTGCTTTGTCCACCTTCAGTTTTAGGAGTTCTTTCAGAACCCTTTCTTCTATGAAAGGACTGGGATCGACCCCCCCTCTCCAGAGTGCTTCTGTTAATTGGATTAGGCACCTCTGCCACTTCCTCTTTTGTGAATACTGAACAGAAGTATTCATTCAGTATCCCTGCTTTTTCACTGTCACTCTCTGCCCACCCACCATCCATTCTATTCAGCCTCACTATCCATCCCTTTGTCTTTATATGCTCCCTGATATACCTATAAAAGGTTTTCTCCCCCTTCTTAACCGAGTTGGCTATCTTTTCCTCAGTTTGTGCCTTTGCTATTCTGACTACCCTCCCTGCTTCCTTCTGCCTTAACTGGTACAGTTCTCTGTCCTGCTCCTTCTGTATTTCCTTATACTTCCTAAATGCTATCTTTTTCTCCCTAACCTTCACCACCACTTCTTTTGAGAACCATAGTGGCTTTTTCTTTCATTTTGATTTGTTTATTGACTTCACACAAAGGCTTATTGCCTCTGTGATGACAGTTTTGATATTTCCCCATTGTTGCTGCACCCCTCCTTCTAGCCTGTTTGCTAGTGCTTTTCTAAGGCACTCTCCCATCTTTCCAAAGTCAGCCCTCCTGAAGTCCAGAACCCTCACTTTTGTATGGCATGACTCTGTAGCTGAGTTTATCGTGAACCACACTGTTTGGTGGTCACTTGTTCCCAAATGGCTACCCACTTTTAGATCTGAGATCCTCTCACTGCCCCCATTTGAGAGTACAAGATCTAAAATTGCTCTCTCATGAGTAGGTTCCAAAACTAGCTGTCTGAGGCATGCCACCTGAAGGGCATCAAGAATGGCCCTGCGTTTGGATGTGGCTGCAACAAAGGTGCTCCAGTTAACATCTGGCATGTTAAGGTCCCCCATCAACAGTATCTCCCCTTTCTCTGCCATCCTAAGTATGCCTTCTATCATATCCTTGTCCATTCCCTGCCCTGACGTGGGGGTCTGTATACAACCCTGTGTGGATTGTGGTGCCTTTTCCATTCTCTAAGGTGACCCACAGTGCCTCCTCTCCTCCCTGTTTACTCTTTTGTTCAGTTGTTTTTATCCCTTCCCTTACATAGACAGTTACTCCCCCCCTTCTGCCCTCCCTATCTCTCCTGTAGGTTGTGTACCCTGGTATGTTAACATCCCAGTCATGGTTCTCTGTGAACCTTGTTTCTGTGACTGCCACGATATCCAGGCATCCCTCTTCCAACAAGGCCACCAGTTCAGGGAGCTTGTTGCCCAGACTACAGGCATTGGTACTCATTACCCTCCATTTCTTGATGGCCTTACCCCTTTTTGCCCCATCCCTGTTCTTATTGCATTTGTCACTTTCTCCATTTACCCCTGTGCTTCTCCCTATTGACATCTCTATGTTGGTGTCTACCTCACTTAGTACCCTGATTTTTGGGGGGTCTAGGATTTCCCTGCTCCTTTCCAGTGCCTCCCCCCTTGGCTAGTTTAAATGCTTGCCAATGAAGTATTTAAACTTATCACCTAGGATCCTGGCTCCCCTCCTGGACAGATGCAGACCATCATGCTAGTATAGGCCTGCATCCGTTCAGGTGGACCCCCAGTCCCCAATGAAGCCAAATCCCTGAGCTCTGCACCAGTTTTTCAACCACTGATTGAATCCCATGGTGTGGAGCACCCTAGCCTCATCCGTGACATAGACAGGCAGCACCTCCGAGAAGGTTACTATGTGTGCTATTTTTTAAAGGCCCTTCCCCTTGCACTGCTCTGATCCCTTTCTGTGCCAGGTCATTTTTCCCTAGGTGGACAATGACATCCAGCTCCCTCCCCTGTGCAGCTGCTCCTGTGATTCTGAGGATTCGCTCCCTGTCCCTCCAAGCCATGGCACCAGGCAGGCACCTTACCTCCCTCTCCCCTTCCTCCCCAGTTCTACCTTCCTAACAATGGAGTCCCCCACCAGGAGTTGCTTCCTTCCCATGTGGGGTCCCATGCCACCCTCCTGTGGGTCTCCTCTGTGGAGGTTCCCAGCAACCTCCTTGGTCTCCACTGTGGGTGCCTCCATAAAGGAACTACACTTTTCCAGAACGGCATAGAAATCGTGGAGAGGTACAACTGGAGGGATGTGCCTCTGCTTCACCACCCTCACCCTCCCTGAGCCCACTGTGGTCCAACCGCTCCTCTTTCTTGTCAACCTGTGAGGCAACAGCAGTGACCCTGGTGGTCCCTGGGTGGGAGAGGAGGTGCCACAAATCCTAGCCAACTCAGCTTGGAGATGAGCAACCTCCTCCCTCAGCCCAGAGAGGTGCCTGCAGATGGGACAACACTGCATCCTCCAGAATGTCTCCCGGAAGACTACTGCTCCACAGCCACTGCACTGCGCCACTCCCATCATGTCTTTTTTCTGGCCCCCTAACTGTTGCTTGGAATACGTATTCTTTCCTCTGTTTGTTTCTTTTCTTTTTTTCTTTTTTTCTTCCCCTACTTACTTACTGCCTCTGTGCCCTTTTAGCTCCTGATCTTCCTGTTCTAAGACAAGAAGTTCCTGTATTTCTCAGTAGTCTCCTTACTTGCTCAGAGTCAGACCTCCAGCAGCTAGGGGGGTACGGAGAGCTACTCTTGCCCTTCTAGGATGGTGAGTCTTTGGTGGCTCTGTGATCACTCACTTCCTGCTCCCAAACAGGAAGTTCCTATTGTCAGTTAAATCCTGTGCCTATAAAAGTAGAACTGGTTTAGTGTTTGGGGGTGGAGGGGAGGGAAGAAGGGCAATATAGTCCCAGTAGAGACATTTAAGTTATACCAGTAGCTCCTTCCTCCTGGTGTTCTGTCTGTTCTCTGGCAGAAACAATCTAGGGCAGTGCTTAAATCTGGTTTTAACCTTGCTCCTTCTAGCTAAGCCACCCCCCCACTTTGCAAATCTTTCTACACTTAGTTAATTTCACAGATAGCAATTCCCTTCTGACACCTGTGACAAGCACCTAGATATGTACACAGAAAACAGATAACAATTTACTTCAACTACCTCTGACAAACACAGTAACTCTTTTTTTTTACCCTAAATTGAAGGTCCCAGTACAAGATTTCTAGTTCTTAGTCCCAGTAGAGAAGTTTTAGTTAAATTTAGCAAGTTGCCTGTGATCTGTCAGGTAGCTTTCAAACCAGGCAGTCACACTTGTGATCTGTCAGGTAGCTGTCAAACCAGGCAGTCACACCCTGTGAGAAACCTAGTGATCTTAGAGTACCGAGTAGAATAGGATGATCTACAAGGTCAAATGCTTTGGTCACGTCTATAAAATTGCCCCTGTTAGGAGACCTGAGTTCATGGCTGCTATGATATCAGAGGTGAACTTGAGTAAGGCAGTGGTGGTGCTATGACCCTTGCGCAAGCCATGCTGCACTGATGAGAGAAGGTTTAGTTTCTGTAGGAAGTCAATAGTTTGGTTGCCTACCAGCTTCTCAAAGATTTTGCTAAGAGCAGGTAATATGGCAATGGATCTATAGTTTGAGGGATTTTTACAGTCCCCTTTTTTGAAGACGGGGTAATCCTGGCAGTCTTCCAGTTAACAGGGACATAGTTATGACAGAGGGAGAGGGAAAATATTTTTGCAAGAGGTGAAGATATATGAGGGGCTGTTAGCTTTAGGAGTTTAGGCTCAAGGTTATCTGACCCTTCAGCGGTAAAATCAGAGATACTATTGAGCAGTCTTAGAACTTTGAGAGGAGTGACAGATTTGAAAAGAAATTTGGGCCCAGCAACATCAGTCTGGTCATTAGAGTATGGTCTGGCTGGGAAAGCTGAGGTATAGTTAGTGAAGTCAGAGAACTGGGTATTGAGAAAGTTAGCAGTAGTGGAGGGATTATTACAGTGGACCCCACTGAGGGACATATTGGTTGGAGTGGGGGCAGGAGTTGATCCTAGGAAGGATTTTATATGTGACCAGAATTTTTTGGGATCCCCATATGATTTAGTCAAGAGATCTTTGCAATATGCACTTTTGGCCCTTTTGATTTCCTTCTTGCATGAGTTCCTGAGAGCTCTGTAGGTATTATAGTCAGCTGGGAGTCCTGTGCTTTTGTAGTGGTGCCAGGATTTGTCCCGCTGTCTCAGTTTGGAGAGAAGGTCGGACTTTAGCACCGAGTATATTTATTTTTTACCCGACGGGTAATAAGGGGGCAATGCTTGTCCTGGACCTCCAGGAAGCGAGTCAGGAATATGTTTAGTGCAGTCTGTGGGTCATTAGTGTTAAGGGGGTCCAGTCAATAGTGGCAATGTCCAGCAGGAAGGATTGTGGGTCAAGATTTGAGTAGTTACGAAAAGTGATAAAACAGGACTTAGAAGGGGAGTGTCTGGTTTTGCCCCATGTACAAAATGTGGGGGAGTGGTCTGTGATGGCATCTCCTAGTATGCCAGAGGTGATAATATTTTCTGGGTGGCTGGTCATTATCCAGTCCAACAGAGTACTAGAGTTGGAGTGTAGGGCAGTCTTAGTGGGTTCACTAATGTTACTAATGACAGTACTATTACAACACATAGATCTGTAACATCATATTTATCTAAAACACTGACATTTTGTTTTCAAGTGTTTGTACAATATCGCTTTAAACTTATAAAAATCAGATATTGAAGTTATTTTGTGTAGCAAGTTATTCCAAGTTCTAGCCAGACTATTCTGTAGTACTCTATCCCTCATCCTGTTCATTGAGCTAATCAATGGTATTTTCAAGGAAGACTTCTGTAGTCTATTCACCTGGGTGAGATTAGACTCAAGCAGTACTTGATGAGCTAATTGGTGTTTCTCTTTCTGGTAAATTAGTCTATAATAAGTTAATGTCCACAGGTACACCCTCTGGGCTTTGGGTTGGAGCCAATCTAAGTCGTGATAAACTGCATAATGATGTATTCTATGATCTTTTTTTATTATAAAATTCCTCATTCTGTAGTATACTTGATTCAATTTGATTAGGGAGTTTTGATTAGAATGCATATACAATGAGAGACCATATTCTATTACTGGTAACAATAATTGCTTCACTAATCTTTCTCTAATTTCTCTAGATAGACAACCTGAGATCCTTCTTAGAACTCCCAGTCTCTGGTACACTTCCTTTATTTGCAATGATATATGTTCGTTAAAAGTTAACCTTGAGTCCACAAGGACTCCTAAATATTTGTAAGTTAATACATACTGCACCAGAGTCCCATCTGAAAATTAAAGCTTCAATTCTGGCATCTTTTTCTGTATATGACTTCCCGAAAACATCATACTCTGTGATTTTTTTAGTACTCAAGAGAAACTTGAGTCTCCCATCCATGTTTCTAAACTACTAAAGTCTGCCTGGAGCTGCTGTCTCAGGTCTTCGGGATTCCTCTAGATACAATCAGAACTGTGTCATCTGCATAGAGTCTGATCTCACTACCTCTTATCTGTGTTTCCAGATTGTTAACATAAATATTAAATAGCACTGGGCCCAATATTGAGCACTGTGGGACAGCTCTATTTATCTCCACCAGACCTGAGACAGCAGCACTACATGAAACACACTGTCTCTGTTCAGCTAGATAGGATTTGAACCATAATAAGGGTTCTAGTTGTACCCTGATATCGACCAGTCTCTCCAACAAACCCCTGTGCTGTACAAAATCAAAAGCCTTACTAAGGTCCATGAACATTGCTCCAGTACTCCTACCTTGGTTTAAAGATTTTGCAACCAAGTTATTGAAGTCTAGTAGAGTGGTGTTCGTGGACCTTCCCTTCCGGAACCCATCTTGGTATTCTGTTAGAATCCCCTCCTGTTCAAGGTACTGGCCAAACTGGTAATACACCCATTTCTCCAACACCTTTGACAGGATGGGGAGTAGAGTTATTGGTCTGTGGTTTGACAGGGCAGTACTATCTCCCCTTTAAAGATGGGGATAATTTTCCCCATCTTCCAAATTTCTGGTACTGTTGAACTATTTAAGCTCCAATTATAGAAGTAAGTCATCACTGGGGCAGCTAGCATTGCAGCGGTGAGGATGAGCGACCGTGTCGGTGGTTGCGGAGTGGGCCTTTGAGCGCAGCTTTTCAGCCGCACACAGAGAAGGCAGGACTGGGACTGTATGTCTGAAAATGTGACCACATCCACGGTTGGGGTAGAGATTTAACTTTTATGTATTAAATGGTCAGGAGGGGTGTGTCCTAGCGGGGGAAATAGGGAAATTGATTGGTGATTGGTCACATGCTTTGTAAAAATTCTATTGAAATCTGCTAGAGCTGTTAATGCTTTCCTTGTAACCTAGTCTAACTTGTCAGAACTGTTGGAACTGTAAGACTGATCTAATACACCCCCTCCAGTAAGGCAACTTTGAGAGGGGAGAGGGTTAGTTTTCCAGTGGAAAGTGACCGGGGATAGGGAGGAAGTCCCAATATGAATATGAATAGGACTAGAGAAGGAAAGTCAGGGAGGCCTCAAGCCACCACGGCAGGCACCTTTAGAAGGGTCATAGGATGCACAGGCTGCGGAGTGGCAATAATTCTAAACTGGACCTGGAGAGAGGTGGGGCTGTCCACTCTGCAGGCAGTTACTTCAGATCAGGAGTGAGGTAAATTGGTTAAGGAGAAAGCTTGAGGAGTCGGAGAGTGTGACGAAGGACAAGGAGTGGGGGTATGAGTGGCAGGAAGGGGGGAGGGCAGTGCATGGCTCAGCAGATAGAGGGGGCTATGTTTTAACAAGCAGGAGGGGAGATTTTAGGGAACATGGACCTTTAACCAGGGAAGCTAAAGCCAGGAGAAACACTTATGGGGTAACGGGTCCAATTAAAAAGAGGGGGGGGTCATGGCAGGGGGGACTGATATGGGCAGGCCTAGAAGAGCAGACAGCAGGAAAATGGATCAGAATGAGTTCAGGATAGATGAGGAGGATATGGGGAAGGATAATGGAGTAGTCGGGGGAAATCCAGGTCACAAGTTGAAAGTTGGCATAGATTTGAGCTACTGCGCAACCTTGATAGGGAAGAAAGGGTTGGTGGAAATGAGGAAACCAGTACTGAGGCCGGAGGGAGGGAGCTGGAAAACTAGATGGGGTCAGGGACAGGAACTGGAAAGGCTAGAAATAGTTCCAGATAGAGAAGAGACAACTTAAGTGTAAAGCAGAAGGGGGTGAGGCAACATATAGTAGGCAAGAGGGTTGAGGGCATGGCTGGTGAGAAGGAAGTGGAAGAAAAGGAGGGAAGGGAGCCCCTCAAGGAGGAAGGGTCGTATCAGACAAGAGGCCCTAGATAAAGGGGACCAGCAAGGAACCACTGGAGGTAGGGGTTTTAATATGGGGGGTGAATGAGTGGGTGAAGGGGTTGCAATCAGGGCTAGGGTAGATGGCTCTGATAAGAGAGGGTTAAAGGAGTTGCCCATCCGGGGGGGTTCTGAGGTAAGTGGGCAAAATTAAAGCAGCAGGAAGGGGAGGATGATAATGGGTTCTCTCATAGAGAGGCAGGAAGATCCCCATGGAAATGAGACAAAGAATGAAGGGGAGGAGGTGGGGGAAGAGATGAGAGCACAAAATGAAGGAATTCAAAAGGACAAAGGGGCGTTAAGGTTCTGCTACTGGGGGATTCGATGATCAGGGGCATAAACTGGGAGGGGCATGGGGGCACCACAGGCAGATTAAGGTAGTGGGTATCTCTGGTCTGATGGTGCACAGGCAAAGTTCATGGTGTATGGGCTGGAAAGGGACTGTGGAGGATAGCTGGATTTACTGGTGCATCTAGGGACTAATGATATAGAGGGAAATAGCATGCTGGAAATCCAAGCGAGGTTCTGAGAACTGGCCATAATCTGCCAGGAAAATGGATGCAACATTTCCTTCTCGGAAATATTACCAATACCAAAAGCCTCTGTGGAGAACAAACTGAAGATTGAGGAAGTAAATGGCTGGCTTAGGAAGTAGAGTATAGAAAGGGGGATGGGGGGTCGGAGTTTGGGAGGATAAGGGACCGTATGCCAGGGATAGGCTTCACGTAAACCCAATAGTGAAGGAAGTCCCTAAACAGGAGATAGCAGACTATATCCAAACTAGGTGGGGTTTAAACTAGTGGGGGGCAGACCAAAAGGTCTCACCTCTCAGTGAGGGGCCTAGCCTTCAGCCCCAGGGTGGGGGAGGTGGGTAACAGTCCAGGAGAGAAAAATCCAGGAGGGGTGGAGGAAGGTTGGATGCATAGGGTACCCAAGGAGGGTATGTCAAAGGGGAACTGGGACAAGGGTTGGCAGGCAGTGTTAGTAAGTGCCAGGAGCTTGGGAAATAAATTTCCAGAGTTCCAGGCCATGCTGTTCGAAGGAGGGGTGGATGTGGCAGCAGTCATGGAAATGTGGGCCAACACAAACCATACCTGAGACCTAAATGTGAGAGGGTACACTATGCATAGGAAGAACAGAAAGGAGGGCAGACGGGGAAGTGTGGCCATGTTCATTAGAGATGACATAGAAATCTCAAGGGTACAGGAGGCAGAGGGAAATGTGGAGGCCTTATGGAGCAACTTGCGAACCCCTACAGGAGGTAAGGTCAAGCTGGGAGTGGTATATAGGCCCCCAGGGTTGGAGGATGTTCTGGAGGATGGATTGCTGGACAACATTGTTGCTTAATGTGGCCCAACAGGGGAAGGGGTAGTGATGATGGGGGACCTCAATATGCCAGCTACAAATTGGGAAACCATGTCCTCTATGGTGACCAAGGAGCAGAGGTTGCTGGACAGCTTTCAGAATGTGTTCCTCACTCAGCACATGTCGGAGCAGATGAGAGACGGGCATGTCCTGGACATGGTTCTGGCAGAGAGGGATCTGTTGAAGGACCTAGTAGTAGAGGATCTCCTCATGGGTAGTGATCATGACGCTGTCTGGTTCTCAATAAGCTTGGGGGAGCTCTAGAACATTGGCAGTGGACCTCAGGGGGGCAGATTTTGGGGGCATGGAAAGCATTCTCAAGGATCACTTGAAGGAAATTACATCAAGGACAGATGTTGAGGGGAGATGGGAGGTCATCAAATGGGGACTACAGGAGGTAGTTAGGTTCTATGCAAGGGTGAAGTGTAAGAGAGCAAGGTCACATAAACCACATACATGTGATATGTCCAACTTGCTTAAGAGGGAGATTTGGGTCAAATTAGGAGGGAGACTGACCTGTCAACTTGCTTAAGAGGGAGATTTGGGTCAAATTAGGAGGGAGATTGGCCTGCTAGTAGGAAGATGCTGTAACGTCATGAGTTTGCTCTCAAATGGCATCAATAAAACAAGAATAAAGTCATTACAAAAATTTTATGTATTTAATTTTGTCAAGAATAAGCACTAAAAAGAATAAACAACTAGTTATATAAAGTTATCAGATACATTGTTCATCACTAATTTAATTTTTATGTGTCTTTATCTGCCAAAAAAACGTGGATACTTTGAACACAATTTTACTTAAGCAGGAGATTTTGTCTCCCAGGAGGGAGGGAAGGAGTTCAGTCAAAAAAAACAGGAGTCTCCTGCGAAAAGAGGGAGATATCACATGTATTAAACCATGCTGTTGGACCAGGGAGGTCCAGGAAGCAGTAAGGGAAAAGAAGGCTGCCTACAGAAAATACAAAATAACCAGAGGGAAACAGGATAAGGAAAATTACTGGCTGACGTCCAGAAAAGTCACCCGGAAGTTGAGGTGTGCTAAGTCCAGTAAAGAGCAGCAGCTGGCACAGGGAATATGGGGTGGGGAAAAGGGGGTTCTTCAGGTGTATTGGGGAGTGGAGAAATTCCAAGGGCCAGATCGGCAGATTGAAAATGGAGGGTGGGTGGAAGAGGTGAGGGTCCAGACAGAGATATTAAATGACTACTTTGCCTCCATGCTCACTAAGGAGGGGGAGGGGGAACTTACAAAGTGGGACTGGATGGAGATAGAAGGGGTGGGAGTAGGAAAGGCAGAGAAACAGTTAAGGAACAGGAGGGAGAGGGGGGATCCCAGGGGTTTCACATCCGGATAAAATAGCCATTATGGGAGGGGGGCAGATGATGCTATCCTCACTGATCAGGTGTGGAAAGCCTTCAAGGCCCTAAAAAAGGAAAAATCTCCAGGGCCAGATGGCATTCATCTGAGTGTCATATGGGAATTGATGAATGTACTGGCTACACCTCTTGTGGAGCTTTCCAGCAGGTCGCTTGTGATAGGGAGTGTACCTAGGGATTGGAGGGATGCTCATGTGGTGCCAATCCACAAAGAGGGGTCGAGGGAAGTGCTAGGAAACTATAGACCTGTCAGTCTGACATTGGTGGTGGGGAAAGTAATGGAGGGTATGCTAAAGGAACACTTGGAGAGGTTCTTGGAGGGGGTTGGAGGCCTGGATAGGTAGCAACATGGGTTTGTGCCAGGTAGATAGTGTCAAACTAACCTTGTGGAGTTCTATGAATGGGTAACATCAGAACTGGACAAGGGAAAGCCTGTGGATATACTATTCTTAGATTTCAGCAAGGTGCTTGGCACGGTCCCTCACAATGGCCTGAGGGAGAAACTGAGGGGGACGGGGTGGGCCCTTTGATGGTCAAATGAATAGGAAACTGATTTGCTGGTTGCACTCAGAGAGTAGTGGTCAGGGCAGAGCTCTCAACCCCGAGAGGAGTCATTAGTGGGGTACCACAGGGCTCAGTCCTGAGGCCGATCCTGTTTAATGCATACATATCTGATATCAGGGTGGGCATAAGGTGTGAAATGAGTCTCTTCGCTGACAACTCCAAGCTGGGAGCTGTGGTGGAGGGGGAGGAAGGGAAATTGGCACTGCAAGGGGACCTGGAGACCCTGGTTAGGTGGGCTCATACCTGGAAACTAAATTTCAAGTCCTCCAAGTGCAAGGTGTTACATCTCGGGAGAGGAAACACTAAAAACACATGTACACTCTAGGTGGGGAAGTGCTGGGGCCACAGAATGGGAAATTGACCTAGGGGTCCTGGTGGATGCAAGTATGAATAATTCTGAATAGTGTAGCAGGGTGGCTGCCAAGGCAAACAGGATGTTGGGCTGCATTGCAAGGGGGATCACCTCAAGGGGCAGGGAAGTGATCCTGTCGCTGTACAATGGGCTGGATAGGCCACTTCTTGAGTACTGTGTGCAATACTGGAGACTGCACTTGAAGAGGGACATACAACTCCTGGAGAGGGTTCAAAGGAGGGCAACCAAGATGATATGGGGCCTAGGGGGTTAGATGTATGAGGAGAGACTAGAAGGGCTAGGCCTGTTCTCTTTGGAGGAGAGGAGAGGAGAGACTTGGGCATATGATTGAGGTTTTCAAGTACCTCAAGGGAATAAATAGGGTACATAGGGAGGAGATCTTTAGACTAAAGGAGGGTGGCATCACCAGAGGGCATGTTTTGAGGCTGGATGGGGGGAGGATGAGGGGGAGACAAGAGGAGGAGGTATTTCACTGAGACTGTGCTGGAACTTTGGAATGCAGTGCCTGGTGAGTTGGTTCAGACTTCCATGGTAGAGGAGTTCAAGAGGGGGTAGGACAGGTACAAAAAAGGAAAGAAGCAAGGGATAGCCTGGCCCAAGGTGGCTGGGATGGAGGCCAGGGGAAGAAGAAATGTGACGGGGGGCATCGATTCCTAACCAGGGCTGTGAAGCACAAGCAGACTTGATAGTCAATATGGACTAATCTGCTGGTAAATAGTATGTTAATATGTTAGTATGTTAGGTAAGTCTGCTCCAATCTTAAACAAATCTTGCTTCAATACCATCCTTTCTTCCGCTTTTTGACACCTTCAGCCTTATCAATTCTTTATCTGCTTCTTTTATTTCAGTTTCCTGAACCTAAATTCTACATGACTCCTATCTGTTAGGGCTGCAGGCTGTATTTTATTTTTCTCTTTAATTATTTGTGGTATTGAAACATCTAATGTTTTTAAAGTTGGTCTAGGGATTTTTAAATCAGGTAATTCCTGAAAATAAGAATTGAATAAGTTGGCAACTTCTTTCGAGTCTTCAACTAGTACATCCCCTTTAAATAAACTGATTGTATTTCTAGTTTAGACTGGATTTCTCAGATCTGTAATACATTTAGTTATTTATTTGTTTGCTTTTGGTAACCGGGTTGGTGTACTAGGCATAGGGATGCATATTTTCAGGCATGACCTGGGAGGATACAAGTTGAATACATAAGCATACAGTGTGACACAGCACATAAAATAGGTGTAATAGCGGGAAGGAGGTCAAAATACAATTGGAAAGGCTTTGCCTGGAGTTCGGTGGCCAAGCAGCCAGCCACTCCCACTTCCTGAGCATATAAGCAGTTCCTCTCAGCCTCATTGTGAAGCATTTTTTCTTTGTAGCCGAAGGCTCTGTCGGTTTGTCCTCTGAGCTGGTTGGGCCTCCTTGGCTGACTGGGGCCTGTGCCCCCCACCTTGCTGCTCCTGCTTGTCTCTGCTGGGCTTCTGTGTTAATTTCCCTGCTTCTGGTTTGTATTTTGTCTTCGGCTGTATGTGCTTACTTCTTTCCTTTTGGGGGGGCTTTGTTTCTAAACTCCTAGCATACTGCTACTCCAGTGCTCATACTACTTGCTTTCAGTTACTCACAACTCTCAAATTACTTGCACTGCACCTGCAAACCTGATCTGTGTGTTTCAGCTCAACCATAGCTGCTCCATGTTGCATACTTGATTACTTTCAGCTGACTCAGATTTACTTGAACCTAGCTATACAGCTCACTTATGCTTGTTCTGATTACCTCATTGCAGCAGTCTCATTGCACTGCCTGGTGAGCATGCTGTCAGAGCATTGTGCCTCCTTTTATTTTGTTTATTGCAGTTACAACTCATTGTACTCAATTGTTTTCACTACTGCTGCACAGGCCTAATTGCTTTTTGCTGCTGCTTTTACTCTCATTTCTATTGTACCTTGTTCTACTCTGAGGTTTGTTAAAGCTCCTGCTGAGGCTATTAAATTAGCTTTTATATCTGCATATGGTTCTCGGCCCTTCCATTGCTTCCTTGTTTGTCCTACGGCAGGGACTGGGAGGTGTTTGGGGGGACGTGGCTAATTATTTCTGTTCTAAATCCTGTCTTTGCCACCGAAAATCCTCAGAGTTTGTCACCTTGATTTAGCTTTGTGGCTGGCTTGCCCCACTATTCAGTGCTGTTTGCCCTACATTATGCAGACCTACGTGCAGGTCCACTTATTACTACTTTGTTTACTGACCTATGTGCAGGTCCACACTTGCTTACACAACTGTTGCTTCATGCCTATTGCCATCCCCTCGGCTTCAGCCTCTGGGATTCTGCTGCACTCAATCTGCATTTGACCTTACAAGATCTCAGCACTCAATGCTTATTACAGTCTTAGCATGCCATGCTCATTCAGCTCACCAGCTTTTCAGCTCTCAATCAATTCTGGGGCATGCCAGCCATTATATTTGGTGCAGGGTTCCTGCTGCCAACAGCCTCACTCTGCATTTAGTCCACATCGCAAGCGTGTCCAACTTGGGGCAGAATCCTTCTCACCTGGCCCATGCCTGGGAACGTCCTCACCCCAGACTTGGCTTTAGCTGCCTGCTACATGACAGCAGCTCCTGGTGTAGAATTTAAGACTAGCGGTGAAGGGTGGTTACGACGATCTCCTTTGGCTCTAGTGTTCCACTATAATGGTTAGCCATTGACTTTTATGGTTTCCCTAGCAAGGCACCTTCACCGTGTTCTCCCTACAACTGCCTCTGGTTCACCTGGTTTGAGTTTAGGGTGGGTAGGCCAGGTTAGTGCCTCAGCAGTTGTTCCTCTCCTTCTGCACCTTGGTTGCACGTACTGTTGCAGAGTTTTCTCATAATCGTCCATGGCGTTCCTGCTAGAGGGCTTGAGGGAGAGCTTTCCTCCAAATTGGAATATTTTCCACCTCCCTTTAATTGGGTTTTCAAAATTGCAGCTACAGAGCTGTCACTAAATAAACTATCCCAAGCCCGGAGGGAAGGTGACCTAGGCCTTGGATCCCCAGAGATTTCCTCCTAATAGGGTTTTTTTTTCTCTCCTCCTTTGCCTTGGGTCATAACACTTAGTTAGCATAGTTGTTTCCCCTAGTTTCTTTAAGTAGGTTCTGCTGTTGGATGGAGGTGGAAGATGTCCTGCTGTTCCCTCTCTCCTTAGGGGATCCCCTAATCTCAATGCAAACCATCAGTATCATGTTACACAAACTAGGGCAGTCATTACATTATCCAACTGAGCATCTCATTGCATTATCAAACTGCCTATGCTTCTCTACTACTACTTTACAGTTTCTGCTCCTATGTCACAGTTACTGCTTGCTCATATGCTTCGTGTTGTCTCCTTCTTTGGGGATGATTATACATTTCTGTTGGAGATTCTTAAGGTACCTTTAATCACGGGAATTGTCCCATGGCATCTCTAGGGGTGGAACCCTCTCCAAGGGTTCCTTGCATTTTGTAACCCTACAGGGTGGTAATTCCTCTAAATAGGGAGTACGGATGGCCAAAACCAAACTAACACAGTTGCACAAGCATAACACTATACTGGCTGCATAGGTCAGTGAATTGGAAAGGCTTTGCCTGGAGTTCGGTGGCCAAACAGCCAGCCACTCCCACCTCCTGAGCTATATAAGCAGTTCCTCTCAGCCACATTGTGAAGCATTTTTCTTTGCCCCACCATTCTCCCCTCCTCTTCTTCCAGTGGCAGCACTCTCTCCTTAGGGGGACTCCTAAAGTGCAATTAGTCACAGGAATTGTCCCGTGGCACCTCTAGGGGTGGAACCCTCTCAGAGGGTCCCAAGCCTTTCATAACCCTACAAGGTGATAAGTCCTCTGGAATAGAGTGCAAATGGCCAAAACCAAACTAACACAGTTGCACAAGCATAACACTATACTGGCTGCGTAGGTCGGTGAATCAACTTTGAGGTTGGGAGAAATATAGTTTAGGACAAATTCAAAATGTAAACAATACAGTTTAGGACAAAGTCAAAATATAAACAAGTGCAAAACATATGAATAAACAAAGTACAGGATTGGTGGAATAGAATGTTATGTACAGTTTACAGTAAGTGTCATTATAAGACTATTAAGATTTGAGAGAGTAGAAACAGGGAGGAGGAGGAGGGGGAAGTGGTAAGAAGCATAGAAAAAGGGATGAGGGATGAAAATGGACAAGGGGAGGGCATGAAGGAGAGGTGAGAGAAGGTGCTGGGAGAGGACTAGCTGCTGTGGGGTGAGGAAGGTAGAAGGGATGGATGATCTAAGGTGGGTGGAAGTATGTGCAGGGGTTTGAAGCACATAGATGGTCACAGTGAAGTTTCTTGAAACCGGCATGGGTGGAAGTTTAGCGAATAGCTTGATGTATGGAGTTCCAGTACTTAGGAACAGTGTATGAGAAAGCTTGTGCACCCATAGTGGTTTTGCATCTGGGGATATGGAGAGGGGCTTGGTCATTAGATTGGAGCCCATAGGAGAGGATTTGGGGGTGAGGCAAGGAGGCGAGGGATTGGGGGAGGCCGGATCTGGCTATACCATCAATTAGAGAGCCATAGTACTGGAGTCAATAGGCAGTGGGGCAGGCCCATTTTAGATCAGCATAGAGCTGACAGTGATGTTTGTACCAGGGTGAAGTAGAAGCGTAGTGGCAGATGTTGTTCTAGGTGGTGTCCCACTTGTGGAGGGAGGTTTTAGTGTTGCCTAAGTAGGTGACTGAGCCATAGGCCAGGGCCAGGAGCAAAAGGCCTTTTGCCATGGCAAGCCAGGCCAATGGGATAAGAGCATAGCAAGTCTGGTAGGCACCTCCAATTTTAGCATTAATGGATTTGCAAGTGGCAGTGATATGTTGATCGAAATCCAAAGATTCGTCAAGAAGAATGCCCAGGTATTTGAAGGAGCTAGTGCTAACCAATGGAGAACAATTAGCTCAAGATATTTTGAGGGAGTTTCGATTTGCTTTAAGTCTGGCAGGAGAGCCAAGGAGCATGGAGTGCATTTTGCTTGCATTGAGAACAAGGTTGTCTTCTGTCAGCCAGAATTGTATGCTTAAGAAGTCCAAGGCGAGAGAGCGGTTTATGTCCAAGATGTTTCTAGCACTGCGGTAAATGATGAGGTCATCCACATAGAGCAAGGATGAACAGGTTGGGGAGAGCAATGGGAGGTCATCAATGAAAATTGAGAAAAGTAAGGGGCCTAGTATGAAGCTCTGGGGAATGCCAAAGTGTATAGAGGAAAGATCAGACATGACTGAGTTGAAAACTACAGCCTGTTTCCTGTTGGACAGATAGCTATCGAACCATGCCACCGCATCGGCGGAGAAACCAAGGGAACGTAGTTTGGTAAAGAGAAGGGTATGGTTAACCAGATCAAATGCCTTGGTTATGTCAATGAAAACTGCACCTGTCAGGAGGCCAGTTTCCATGGCAGCATAAATATTGTTTGTGAGTTTTAGGAGAGCAGTGGAAGTACTATGGCCTTTGCAGAAGCCATGCTGGGAGCCAGAGAGGAGGTTATGCTTCTGAAGATATGCTATGGATTGGGTTGCCATTAATTTTTCCAGGATTTTACTGAGCACAGAAAGAATAGCTATGAGTTGATAGTTGGCGATTTCTTTAGAATCACCTTTTTTAAGAGTAGGTGTAATTCTGGCTATCTTCCAGATATTAGGAACTGTGCTATGGCATAGCGACAAGTTAATGACTTTGGTTAAGGGGGAGGCAATGAGGGGGGCAGCGACTTTCTGGAGTCTGGGTTCCAGACCATCAGCACCAGAACCATTGCTGTCAGGGATGGTGAGTAGCAACATTAGAACTTTGGTTTTGGTAATGGTCTGAAACCGAAACAGTAGATGAGTGAGCAGGGGGGTTCAGTATCCGTTGGGGAGGGAGTGGTGTGTGCGGAGGGGAAGGAGACTGAGTAACTTGATAGGTCTGAGAAGTGGAGGTTGAAGAAGTTGGTGATGGTCACATAATCTGTTAGGATCCTGTATTCTATTTATGCTACTTTGGTGCTACCTTTCTTTGCTATATTTATCTCTTATTTACATTTATTTCTCCAGATTTTGAACACATTCCAATCCTCTGCTGTTTTAGGTCTTTCAGCTTTTCTCCATACCCTATTTCTTATTCATAGCAATGTTTTTACGTTTTCCTTTAACCAAGGAACTTGTTTGTTTCTATCTTTGTTACGTGTCTTTGGAGCATGTAGTTGTATAATTGCTTTTAATGAGTCTGTGAACTCTTGGATGGCTAAATTAAGATCAGGAATCAAATGCACTCTATCCCATTTAAAATTGAGGAGGCTATTCCTGAAAGATTCACCACTGAATCTTTTTAAGTACCATACTCAGTAATCCTCTTCATTATTTCCCAAAATCATTCAGCAACGTTAAGTTACATTGTATAGGGTTGTGGTCTTCCAGATTCAGTGTTAGGATCTTCCAGCCCACTACTTTCAGATCCTGGGAAATAAAAAACAGGTCTAGAATTGAACCTTGTGTTCTAGTGTTTAAACTTCTTGTTGGTTGGTGTATTATCTGTTCTAATCCCAAGGCCTCAAAACTTGATTTTACTTTGTTACCTCTATTTTGTAGCCAATTAGCATTAAAATTGTGTTAATATCATACACTGCTCTCTCACTTTCTCAATTAATATTTTTGTTAAAATGTCAAATGTTTTTATTTTGATTTATTTTTGGGGGCGTAAAAAACACCTACCACTAATTTAGTTTTTAGTAGTTCTATCATTAAACAGTCAACTCCCTCCACATCCCTTGTTAAAATTATTCAGTAGGGTCCTAAATTATCCTTTATGTATAACATCACATCTCCTCTCCTCTTCTCCCTATTTTGTCTTTGTAAACTGTACCCTGCCAGTTGTAATTCTTCATTTGTTATTCCCTGATGTGGCCAGGTCTCAGAAATTGCCAGAATATCCTGATCCATTTCAACTGCCCAAACCCTGTGTTCATCAGTTTTATGTACCAAGCTTCTAACATTCTCATGAATTATTGTTAATCCCTTAAAGTCCCCAGGCCCTGGGTTAAATTCAAATATCACCACTTTGGGCTAATAAAATGAAACAGATTAAACCCTTTGCCCTAATGTTTACTGCCTCTAACATGTTTCTATTACTAACAAATTGTTTTATAACCATTTTTTTCTAGTTTGTAAACAAGTTACGTCTTCTTACAAAGTCATTCTCTATGACAAGTTTGACTCTTTATCATGTGAGCCAAGCCCTTATTAAAGCTGTTACAACTATCCTCTGTTGCGTGTACATTTGCTATTCAAAACCCCATTAAAAGCCCCCCCCAGTATAATAGATACCTGCATTTATAAAGTAAATGTAATGAATTTTACCAATAGATTTCCTCTCCTGAGTGGTGCACCACTCAGTACACTCACGCCACGGCACTCATGCCTGTGGCATGGCATGGGACTTTGTAGATGGACTGCACCTCACCCCTGTGGAATACGGCCCTCTGATTTGGTCCGACGCCAGACCTCCTCCAATAGTCAGGTACCAGTCCCAGCTTCAAACACAACAGTGGATTAGTAGCAGAGGCAGTTCTCAAGACAAGAAAAATGGCCTTTCTGCTGCAGCGTTGCTCCTGGTGATTCAGCTATTGCAGCTCTCACCTGCTGCCGTCTGTTCTTCTCTCGGGGTACAATCAGCTAGTGTTTCTCTGAGCAGCCTCCAAGAAGTCCCTATATGTCCTCAGGTGCAGGCTTTGGAACTGCAGGCAGTGCTCCAGGTGAGATCTCCTCAGGGATCCATAAAGTGACAGCATCCCCCCTCCTTTCTTCTATTAGTAACCCTGCCTCTCTAAACACCTTAACATCCTATATGATTTCCTTACAGTCTTCTCGCAGTAGGCATGGGACATCAGACTGTCAGAAATAATGATCCCCACATCCCTTTTCTCAGACGTCTGCTCCTTCATTACTCCCCCTAGCTTGTACTCTGTTTTTGGAATTTTTTTGCTAGTGTTCATGACTTAACATTTTGTGACATTAAATTTAAGTTGCCATATCATGGACCACTTTTCCAGTTTGTCCAAGTCCATTTTCATTCTTCATAATCCCTCTTACCACCGCTGTATTCCTCAGCCACAGATTCTGATATAATCTACAAAGACCAATCTTTTTCCTGGATTCCAGCCCCTATATCACTGAGAAATATGTAGAAGAGAACCAGTCACAGGATTGATCTCTGTGGCAGTCAACTAGTAACTTCAGTAACTCTAAGTATTCCTCATTGACAAATACCTTCTGAGTTCTTCTCCCAAGCCAATTGCCAATCCATTTAGTTAATTTGTCTCCTATCCCCAGATCTCCAAGCTTTTTGAGAAGTCTCCTGTGGGGACTGCTAATGTCCATATACATAGTACGTCTACTGCTTGGCCTTTATTGACTGCCTTTGTGACCCATTTGGGCCTGTTGACTTGTTCACCTTCAATGCCTTGAGCCCTTTTAGTACCCTCTTCACTACTGCCCCCTCACCCCTAATTTTTAACCCCTCACCCTCTATCTAGAATCCCATACTCTTGGAGCATTCCCTCCTTCTCCTCCTCCATAGTGAAGACTGAGCAGAATATAGAGGATAATGTACAGCCTACTAACTATAACAAGTGTGTATATTCATCTCAAGGTTGCCATGGCGACTATTTGAACCTTGAGAGCGCAGCTCAAGAGGTTTGCTTGCCATGGCAACCTCGAGATGAATTCACACACTTGTCATATATAGTAGACCATACATTGTGTTTTATAGTGTATGGTCCACTATCTGTGATTCAGCATTAAAATGTAAGACACTGACTCAAAAAAATGTGCTGTATGGCATGATCTGTGAAAAAAAAAAGTCAGGGGTTTTCTTGGTCATGGATGAGCTTGTCCCTGTCAGATAACTCCCGTGAAAAAAATGCAGATGCCATTGTTTTTACCAGTACTGTCAGTGATCTGCCAAGCTGTGAAAAAATGGCTCTATCAGCTCTTTCTTTCGCTGTGGCTTCATGAACTGTCAGTGCACGAGACAGAGTTCTAAGTTGTTATGCTGCAGTAGCTACATAGCTAGTGCAGCACAAAAAGGAAATGATGTAGCTACTGCAGCACAACAACCCTATTCTAGGGATGGAATTTCATCCCTAACAATGTTCCACCATACTATCATTTGTTTGGAACATCTGTCTTTTTATCATTTTTCTCCATTCCCCTGCCTTTGCTTAATCTGATGCCTCCTCCCTATGTCTTCCACTTTTCTGTAGCATAGTGAAGGAAGTTTTGTCCCATCACTTTATAACCACTGATATATTCAGCTCGAGCTCCACTTTCACTTTATTTACCACTGTGTTTATCTCTGTTGCTTTCTCCATGTAGAGTTCGCTATTTCCCATTTGCTGGTCTCCCATGTGCTTTCTAAAGGCTTCTCTTTATATCCTTGATGCCTCCTTTACTTCTTTCGAGCACCAAAATGGTCATTTGTGCTTCTTGGTCTTTCCTACCTGCCTCAAACAGGAGCTAGTTGTTCTCTCAGTTCCCTGATTGGTAATTTTCCACTTGACCTCAACCCCTTCCACTTCCCTCATCCCCTTGTTTTTCTGAATTAATTCTCCCATCTTCCTGAAATCTGTTCTTCTGAAGTCCAGGACCATTGTTGCAGAATTTGGGTGTTGGGTTTCCAGCATGGTGCCAAGTCACACTGAGTTGTGGTTGTTGGTCCCTCCTCTATGCTCTCTCCACTGGAGACACAAAGCCTAGTATAGACCCTCCCGTGGTAGGCTCCCTAACCCTCTGGGTTAATAGGCAGTCTTGCACTACCGCTACCAGTGTATGACTCTGTACTCTTCGGGCTGACAGAATTTCCCAGTGTGTCTGGTAGGTTGAAGTCTCTCATAAGCACAACATTCTCTTTGTGACTTCCCATCTCATTCCCTCCCCCAGTGCCCTGTTCATGTTGTCTGTCTGGTCTGGTGCCTGTACACCACCCCCACCCTAATTACTTTCCCCATATGTGTTGCCAACTGTACCCATACTTATTCCACCCTACTTTTCAATTTTAGTGCACTGTCTTCTCTGGCCTTTATGCAGTCTTTTATGTACAGAGCTATCCCCTGCTCTGTATCCAGTCTCTTCTGAAAAATGAGTACCCAAGAATAACTAGATCCCATCCATATTATTGTGCTGCCCGTGTTTTTGTTATTGACAGCAAAGCACTTTGTGCTTCTACTGCTACAATCTGGAATGCCTCCATGTTATTTACTGGGCTCCTTGTATTAATACAAGCTGCCTTCTAAGTTTTTTCTTTACATCCTCCCCCTGTCTTCCTCCAGTTTGGCCTCTGCCCCCTTGGTTGACTCCCCCTTCCCTGCAGTTGTCTTTGTTCCCTCTGTTCTGGAGTCCTCCTCTAATCCCCCGTCTGTTCCTATTTTCTGTTTTTCTCTTCTTGCTATTTACTCTCTTTGATGTACAGTAATACCTGTCCTTTTGCTGCTTTTTTCACCTTGCCCTGTCCCTCTTAATTTACTATGTGGTGGGGGAGAGCCCTCAAAGCTTCCCATATGTGTTTCTGTGTTGTGTACCCTAGCACCACTTTCCACCTTCCTAGTTTAAATTGTTGCTAATTCCTACATCAAATTTCTGCCCTAACACACAGGTGCCATCTGGGCTTAGGTGCAGGCCATACCCAGCAAGCAACCAGTGAGCCATCAGAAGTTCTCTCTAGTCCCCTTAAAAGAAAAATCCCTCTGCCCCACACCAGCCCTTTAGCCATGTATAACATATTATAAACATATATACAGTGAATTCCACCAGGATGCAATGCAGTGTCACCATTACCTCTATGACAGAAGGGAGTAACTGGTATTGAAATTCACTTGTCTGCTGCAGCAACTCTGTTGCAGAATGTGGCAAAATTAGGTTTGATTGTGCTTACACAACTGGATGAGATGATGCTTGTGAGACTTGATTATGTTTGCGGCTTTCCGCCTCTCTCTATCTGTGGGTTATACCACCCTGTAGGGGTATGACACAAGGAACTCTAGAGGAGGGTTCCCCCCTTATAGGTGCTGTGGGAATGATTCCATCAGCTAAAGGTGGCTTAGGAAGAAGCCCATGGGGAAGAGAGATGAGCCAGAGGAGGAAAAGGGGTGGATGGTGGGGCAAAGTGAAATGATCCTGGGAAGGTGCAGCATGAGTGACGTGATAAAGCCTGATGAGGGAGTGATGCAGTTGCTCTGCCCATTGAACCTCAGGTTTACAGCCTTCCCATTTGATTGTGCTTACGCAGCTGGATGAGATGATGCTTGTGAGACTTGATTATGTTTGCGGCTTTCCGCTTCTCTATCTGTGGGATATACCACCCTGTAGGGGTAAAACACAAGAAGCCCTAGAGGAGGGTTCCCCCTATAGGTGCCATAGGAATGATTCCATCGGCTAAAGCTAGCTTAGATAGAAGCCCAAAAAGAATACCCAACTGGGTGTCGAGCATCGAAGAGGCGAGGATGTTGAATAAATGAATTCTGAGAAGATGATTAAGGGTGGACTTCCTGAGGAAAGAGAGGAGGGCCAGGGCCACCATCCACCTCCATTTAACAGCAGAACCTAACTAATTAACCTAAGAAAGCACTAACCTTAACTAATATTATGACTATTGGCACAGAGGAGAGGAAAAAAAAAACTTTGAGGAGGAAACCTCTGGGGATCCAAGGCCTAGGTCGCCTTCCCTCCAGGCTGACGACATTTGATTTAAAAACGTAGGTTGCTAAAGAGAAGGATATGAGTAGGGAAGATGATGACATGATAGGGAAAAATCCCAAAAGAAAGCACGGATCGAAGAATGAACATGAGGCAGTATGGACCCGAGAGGGGTATGCTGGAGCAGTCAATGGGAAGGAGTAGATCCATGTAGAAGTCAGAGGAGCAAGGGGTATCCAGATGCTCTCATGAGAAGACTGAGGATGATGAAGACTGATGATGATGATGATCACTGTAGGAGTGCAGGTAAGAGATGTAAATAGATGAACCATAAGGGATGGATGAGTTAAGGATGACCAGAGTCAGGAACCTGATACATGCGGCAACAGGGCCACAGGTCGATGAGGTGACATATGATTCATGATGGGTATGCCCAAAAGAAATATCAATTTGCACACCAAATGGAGTCAGACATCGATTGCAGGCCAGACGGGATCAGCCAGAGACAGCCAGATGATGGGGATGGCAGAACAAGCAGGCAACAGCAGCTGATGAGAGGAAGCAGAATGAGTGCATGCCAAAGCATGCCAAAATGAGTGCACTGAAAAGAGATTAAACACCAAGGGAGCACAGGTGGGTGAGGATGGCATGGAACAGAAGTGTGAAATTCATTCTCTTTGCATTAGAATGAAATAATAAACATGCAGTGCCGGCAGGACAAAAAACAACTGGAACCAATCAACAGACTAGGAGAGCAGACTGGTAGTAAAAGAAGTGATATCATAGTGGTACACAAAGGGTTTTTTGCTAGGTGATGCCATCGTAAAAACTGAGTGCAGAAAAACAAACAAACCCTGCACTACTCCAGAATCTGCACTGTACTCAGAGACAGGTCAGTAATGTGGCATGCAGGGCTAAACAGAGGCTTCCCAGGAGCTGCAGGCAAGGTGAAAGGAAAGCTGCCTAAAGCCAGAAGGAGGTTCTGATTGCAGCTTCCAGAAAGGTTTACTGACAAAGAGAATGAAAACATTGACAAGAGAGGAAAAGTACCATGTCAAAACACAGAGGGTCTACTTGTTACAGGTGTTTTGGTTCACGTCTCGCAGAAAATAATTGAGAGTGCACAAGAAAATGAGGTCTACCAGCACAGCTACAGTGCAGCAGCTCTACAGAGACTTGGAGGTATGCCAGGAAAGGAGCAGTGGCTAGGACGAGGAATGGGGCAGAAGAAGTGGGGGGGTGAGGAAGTGAGTGGTGAGAATGCCGAAAGGAGCCATTGGAGCAGCTAGGTGAGGAGCCAGAGAAGGAGCAGCAGCTGCAGAGAGCAAGGTACAGAGACAACGGAAGAGGGGGGCAGAAGAACAAGCCAATAGCCAAAGGCATGTGTCCCGTTTCGGGTACGAAGGAGCAGCAACAGCTGAGAGTGGTGAAAAATGGAGAGGAACAGGGGAAAGGGGGACCAAATCCAGAGATGCCTACAGACGGAAACAAAATAGGCATAAGGGAGAAAAACCCGCAAGCCAACACGGAGAAGCAAAGCAGGTAAGGTGGCAGGAGTGAGAGAGCCTGGGGAGGACATGGAACTGGGTGAGGTATTCCGGTGGGGAGAAATGAACGAGGCGAAGGGTCATGATGATGCCCCGAATACAAGAGAAGCGGAGCAGGTGGGGAGCAGAATGAACAAGAAGAACAGAATGGGGAAGCAGAGATCAGGGAAACAAGCTAGGAAGTGAGGAGTGAAGCGGGTGGCAGGAGGCACTGAAAAAACACAACGAGCAGAGAAAGGAAGACCGGAGCAGGAGTGAGGGAGATGCGGCACCTCCAGCGGCAAAGAAAAATTATCCTGGGAAGGTGCAGGGTGAGTGACATGATAAAGCCTGATAGGGGAGTGACATAGTTGTTCCGCCCATCGAACCTCAGGCTTACAGCCTTCCCATTACACCCAACTGGGAAGTCCCTTGCACTAGAAGAACCCAAAAATCCACTGTAGAAAGTAAGTATGCTACATACCAAAAATAGCCCCTTTGGTATGTAGCATACTGTACTTACCTTTCACTGTTTTCACTATTGATTAATAATCATTGTACTGTTTTGAAGCTTTAAAACAGCGTGGAGAATGGACCTCATTGGGTCTTTGAGTGCAAGGGACTTTCTGGTTGGGTGTTCTCACACAGGGGCTGGCTGCCCCTTTCCCTTGCACCGGCCCAGCACCGAGGATTTTTTTGTGGTCCTTTCCTTCCTTACTTGTGAGAACTGGGTTGCATCCTGTCAGGCTTACTATGTGTAACATGTTTGGCATACTGTTCATGGGGTTGCCTGTGACATAGTTGGGAAGTATTTCTGACACATTCCTCCCAGGTGGTGAGAAAGGGATGAAGTAGTTTCACAGAGGCTGTTTGAGCTTAGGAGGGCTTCAGGTTGTTGTACATTTCAAAGATCCAAACAGCACTCCAAGCAAATAGACAGCCACACGCAATATAAATGGTGCAAAATGCAGAATAATTTATTTGTGACTGTAGGAAAACACAAGGTGAGTGCACCATTTATATTGCTTGTGGCTGTCTATTTGCTTGGAGTGCTGATGTGTTTGGATCTCTGTTCACATTTACTGGGCTGGCTGTCCATGTCAGCACCCACCTCTCATGGCTGTTTGCAGTGGCTCTTTGCTGGAGACGTTCATTGTAGTACATTTCAGAAGGATCCCTGTGGTGAGCAGATTTCTCTCTGTGAGTGAGCACAAAATTAACTGTGTAGCCTGACAGCTCCCCCTTATTATCCACCCTTACTCCTCCTAGCCAGTACTTTCTGAAGAAATCCATGCTGAAAAGAACTGTCTGAAGAAATCCATGCTTCTACCAGTCCCCCTGTGTTGCTGGTGCCTTGTCCAGAGCAGAGGGGCAGCTAGTTTTGTTGGGGGTAATATCGAATCCACATCTGCCCATGTGGAAGCTGCAGTTTAGTTGCAGATTGGTGTCAGCCAGTTTTTAGGACTTTAAGGGGCTTCCAGAGTAAGGTTGACTGGATACTTTAAAATCCTGTCTGAGTTAGGATAGTGGGATATTCGGATCATCCATATTCGCATCTGGCATGTGACCTTAGCCTCAGACATCATTGGATGTTGGAGTTGGATATCCTAATATCTGACTATCCTAATGATTTAAATTCCCATCACCCTGCAGTTAATAATAATAATAATCCTCATCCCCCACCTAAACCACCCTATAACCCCAGCCTCCCTCTTCCTCCCTCTCAAGCCCCTGAGAGCACGCACTGTGTACTGTTAATATTTAAGTTTATTCAGACCCAAGTCATTATAATAAGAAATCAGACCCAGTCTTGCTAAGCTATGATTCTCCCCACTTCCCCCACCCTAACACAAGCCATAATGACCCCCAAGTTCAATAAAACACCCCCTACCCAACATACCCACTAGCCCTCACTTCCCTCCTCCTCCCCCATGTCACCCAAATACCTTGAATACACTTACTCTGAGTCCTTATATTAAAAAATCCCACCCATACTCCCATTAAATCATTAGCTTCCCCGCCTCCCCCATCCTGGCACAAGCCATGACCACCAGGTTAAATAAAGCACCCCCCAAATAGTAGTAGTAGTGGTATATTTTATTCAAAACCATGAAAGATATTACTCCACTGAGCAGTGCTCATTTACAAGGGGGTCCCATAAACCAAACCAACATACCCACTAGTCTCCACTTCCCTCCTACCCCCATAGCACCCAGATACCTTGAAATATCTGTGCCGGGTCAGGGAGGGGGTTACTCACCCGTAGTGGAGCAATTTACACTTGTCTTCGGTATGGGAGGTGCTATGAATGAATGAATGATGATGTCCTCCTAGAGTAACACCTAACTGACTGCTTGTCAGCCAATCAGGTGTTACTATTAGTAGGTTGTCATCATTCATTTATACCTCCTAGACTGAAGATGAGGGCAAGCTGCTCCACTGCAGGGCTGATCATCATCCTCCTAAACAGAGGTTAATGACTTCAGGTGTAGACAGACCACAGGAGCGCATGAAGTCATAGGGTCAAGTATATTGTTTTCATGCAAATGCCCCTGGTAATAACAAGAGGTAGAAAAATACAGGAAACATACTGTATGAAAATCGAAGACAATCTGGTTATAATATTTATTTGTATTTTTCCAGCTTCTTCTTGAGGCATCAGTAACCCATGAAATCCTTAAGAAGTTGTCAAGTTTTGAACATGTAAGATACATAGTGCTGGGAATGTTTACATAGCATTTTTTTTTCATTCTTTTAGGTCTGTCTGCTGCCAAACTACTGTTAGAGTCTGGGTTGAATGTAGTGGTGCTGGAAGCCCGTAACAGAGTAGGAGGAAGGACTTACACCACCAGAGTAAGTACATAAGTAAATACTGTAACATTTTATTTTTGTATCAGTCATTCTCCATCCATGTTGCAACTTGTAAATATTTTAAATTCTGATTATTATTTACAATAGCCAGAACATGAAGAAATGAACACTTGTCTTGTTTAGTTTATTAATTAAAAAATCCTAAATATAAGGGGTGCAGATTTTCAGGACCCACATCTGCCTAGTATATGGGGGATTTTTGAAAGAGCTGCATTATCCATGACAAATACAGACTCATATGTCATATGGCAGATGCAGGGGCCCCCGGCCTATGCCAGCGAGTTCCAGATTTTGCATAGTTTAATTTCTCCAGTGAAGTTGCTGCAAAATGGGCCACATCCCACTTTATGTAGCTTAGAAAGATGGAAACATAGTCACCTAGAATTTGACAGTGGCTAAGGGCCACTTGGCCTACCCAGTCTACCCATTTTTACCTGCATACACTGTCACCATAGACCATATTTGATCTCTGACTTACTCTCCCACTTGCTTTCCACTAAGAATCCCTTGTGCCTATCCCAAGCATTCTTGAATCAAGCTACTGTTTTCACCCCCACTACCTCCACTAGCAGACTGTTGCAGGCATCTGCCATTCTTGCAGTGAAGTAGTACTTCCTTAAATCTCTGGTAAATTGACCTTCTTCCAGGTTCATTGCATGTCCCCTTGTTGTTGTGCATCTTTTCCTCTAAAACATATTCCCCTCCTATACTGTCTTTACCCCGTGAAGTATTTATAGGTCTCTATCATGGCCCCCACTCTCCTTCCTCTGTTCCAGGGTGTACGTATTGAAGTCCTTCAGTCTCTCCTTGTAGGGTTTCTGATGCAGCCCCTGCACCATTTTAGTTGCCCTCCTTCTGAACAGCCTCTATTCTGTCCCTGTCCTTGCTGAAATGTCATCTCCAGAACTGGACACAGTACTCCAGGTGGGTCTCATCAGTGATGTACACAGTGGCAACACCACCTCCATCCTTCAGCTGGCATTCACAAAGTTAGCAGGTCCCCTTCATCAGCTTTTTTTTTAAATGGTAAAAAAAATTCTTCTCCCACCCTTTTTGGACCCTGTCAGTAAGCACTCCCAGGAGGGGTCTTCATTTTTTCCAGGTGTTCCCTCTGCTTTCTCACCACATAACCCCATCCTTTATCCCTCCCATAGCATGTGCCCCTGTGGAGTGACTCAGCATTCTGCCCATCAGGGCCATAAAAGGAGCAAATGGGTCCCACCCCTCCTTTACAACTCCCCTACCAGACCCACGTGTTTAAACCCCCACATCACATGCTATGCAAGGGGATGTGTACCATCCTAAGGAAGCTGCATATGAGAACACACATTCTTTCTGGCATGATACCCTACCTCCTGGGCCCCCAGGGGACAGTTGTACAACAGAAGGAAGTTCCCTCCATCCCTCCCCAAGACAGGAGGCATCCAAGACGGATACCCTTGGACCCCACCCACTGGCTGGCACCAGACATTCAGGGCTTGTCGTGTAAACCTGGCTTATCTGGATGGTAAGTGGTAGTACTGCCACTGTACTAGTTGGCACCTTGGGGCACCTTGTTTTTAGAAAACCATTGTTTTTACAAAAAGTCTGTATTGCTGGTACATGCAACCCATGTAAATTAAACATTTCTCAATGATCTGTGAATTAGGGACTCTTTTACTGAGACAAATTTTAAAATACAAATATTTAAACCATAACCCAGATGCTTTTAAATAATTTTTTGTAATATTGCTTTTCCCATGAAATGCTTATGATGGAGGATGTTAATTGTCTGGCCTCTGACCTCAGCTACGTGATAACTGGAGGTGGGGCTTAGTCACAGTTAAAGCAGCAAACAGAAGTTCATCTTCTCAGAAGAAGCCAGAAAGTGAAGGAAAGAAACTGTTTCAATTCAGTGCTTCAGAGTAACTGGTAACTGGTATTTTTCTTTTAAACTTAGATTGTAGGCTTGTAGTGACACTATACTTTCTTTCTGTGTTGTCTTTACTTATAATTGTTTTTGGGCTGTTGAAAATTTAAAAAATAGTGGTGGTGTAATTCTGTGCTGTCTTTAATTGCTGCAAATTTTATCTTGGCTTGTCTGACTGTCCTGTAGCTGGGTGAAGGGTGTTAATTGTCTGGCCTCTGACCTCAGCTACGTGATAACTGGAGGTGGGGCTTAGTCACAGTTAAAGCAGCAAACAGAGTTCATCTTCTCAGAAGAAGCCAGAAGGTGAAGGAAAGAAACATATTCAATTCAGTGCTTCAGAGTAACTGGTAACTGGTATTTTCTTTTAAACTTAGATTGTAGGCTTGTAGTGACACTATACTTTCTTTCTGTGTTGTCTTTACTTATAATTGTTTTGGGCTGTTGAAAATTTAAAAATAGTGGTGTGTAATTCTGTGCTGTCTTTAATTGCTGCAAATTTTATCTTGGCTTGTCTGACTGTCCTGTAGCTGGGTGAAGGGTGTTAATTGTCTGGCCTCTGACCTCAGCTACGTGATAACTGGAGGTGGGGCTTAGTCACAGTTAAAGCAGCAAACAGAAGTTCATCTTCTCAGAAGAAGCCAGAAGGTGAAGGAAAGAAACATATTCAATTCAGTGCTTCAGAGTAACTGGTAACTGGTATTTTTCTTTTAAACTTAGATTGTAGGCTTGTAGTGACACTATACTTTCTTTCTGTGTTGTCTTTACTTATAATTGTTTTTGGGCTGTTGAAAATTTAAAAAATAGTGGTGGTGTAATTCTGTGCTGTCTTTAATTGCTGCAAATTTTGCCCTGATAAATCTGATTGACAGGAGCTAAACACAGGGTATAGTAAGAGGTGTGAAGTAGGAGGGGCACAAGGGGGAAGAAGACCACCCTCAGCACGACAAGTGTTTTGACTCATTTATTTATTTACTGGTTTCTTTTTCCTTAAAAAATATATATCTGAGGATCAGTTACAGGATTTTTAGTACTGTAAATAAATAAAAAGAGAACTAAGAGAGCTTCAGTAGCAGATAAGTAGTGGAATTGCAGTATAATGTGGGGGAGTGGTGCAATGCAGTGGCTGTGGGGCAGCCATATTCAGGCAGACCTTCTGGACACTGAGGTGCTGCCCTATCTGCATGCATCTCTCGGGACTGCGGGATGAGGTAGCCAGACTCAGAGCGGAAGTAAACTGGGTCAGGAGTACCATCACCCCTGTCCAGGAACCACCCAGTCCAATGCAGCTGCCTCAAAGGATGCCGAGAACGAGGAGCACTTGGATGACAGTGGGCTCCAGGGAGGTTAGAGCAGTCAGGCAGAGCACATCCCAGATCCTATTCCACTCAGAATCATATGCCACACTGGCAAATGAGGACAACCAAATAGAGGTACCCAGGGAAGTGGAAGGAAAGGATGTGGAGGTTAGGCAAGGAGGTGACCTCAGTGGGGAAAGCAGTGGACCCCAGAGGAGGAGGAAGCGAATCCTGGTGGGGGACTCCATCATAAGAGGGATCCAGCTAGGAACACAGGAGGGGGAGGACAGGGAGGTGAGGTGCCTACCAGGTGCCACGGCATGGAGGGATGGAAGGAAGATACTGGGATCACTGGGAAGGCAGACAGGAGGGTGAGCTGGATGTCATTATCCACCTAGGTACTAATGACTTGGCAAATGGGGAGCCAAAGGAAGTTCAGGAAGAGTTTAGGAAACTGGGAGGGGTCTCAAGCAAGTAGCTACTTCTGTCACTTTCTCAGAAGTACTACCTGTGAGAGGCAAGGAGAGCATAGGAGTGCATGCACTAGGAACTTTAACTCATGGTTGAAGAACTGGTGCTGTGAGGAAGGGTTTGGATTCATTGGTGACTGGGGACCCATCTGGAGGATGGAGGTTTGTTCAAGCCTGACGGCCTGCATCCATCCTGAGGGAATCCAAGCACTCAATGATAAGTTTAAATGCTACATTGACAAGCATTTAAACTAGCAAAGGGGTGGCAGGCCAGCAAGGATGGTACCTACTTGCTCACCCCACAGCTAGTAATGGAACCAGAGAACCAGAGGAGTGGCTATCTCTGCAAAGCAGTGTGCAAAAGTTGGAGATTAGTGTCCAAAGGTGGATAAGCAGAAAAGGGCAAAATTCAGCAGAAGGGCAGACAGCAAGGAGAACCAGGGATAAATGACAACCAAGGAAGGGGCTGGAGTAGAACAGTGAAGCAGTCTAGGGAGGTCAAATCATGGAAAGCCATGTGTGCAAATGCCAGGAGCCTTAGCAACAAGATGGAAGATCTGGAGGCTGTCATGGTACAGTCAGACCTGGACATTGTGGCCATCACTGAAACCTGGTGTAATGATAACCATGACTGGGAGATGGCCATACCTGGCTACAACATATTCAGAAGAGACAGAGCAGGCAGGAAGGGAGGAGGAGTGGCACTGTATGTAAAATGACATAAGGGCCACACAGATCCAGGAGGAACAAAATGGGGAGAGATACTGTGGGTTAAGCTGGAAAGGAAAATGGGGCCAGCCATCCGCACAGGTGTGGTCTATAGACCACCAGCCCAGGAGGAAGAAACAGATAGAGTTGATGCTAGCCATCCAAAGGATGGCAGACAAGGGTGAGGTAGTACTGGTTGGAGACTTCAATATACCAGACGTGGACTGGAGCATCCCAGCAGCAGCATCAACTAGGAGCAGATTTATCCTGGACTTCCTCAGTGTGCCTTCCTCAAGCAACTGGTCATGGAACCAACTCGGCAGAAGGCAATACTGGACCTTGTGCTCACAAACAGGACAGTGTGATGGGGTAACAGTGGGGAGCACCTGGGTAACAGTGACCACCAGTCATTGTGGTTTGAAATCACAGAAAGAGCAGAAGCAAACCACACAAAACATGTATCCTGGATTTTAGGGTGCAGACTTTGGGAAAATGGGGAGATGCTTGAAAGAGGCATTAAGGGGAATGGGACAGGAATCAGGATTGAGGAACAGTGGGCAGTATTTAAAATGGGGATTATAAGAACAACAGAATTATGCATTAAGCAGGTTAGCAGAGGAAAGAAAGAGGAGACCATTATGGTTTTCCAAAGAGGTAGCAAGAAAGTGAAAGCCAAAAAGATTGCTATTCAGGCAATACAAAAAAGACAGGCAGAAGGGGATAGGGGAAGTACCAGGAGAAACAAAGGGAGGCAGGGAAGTCAGTAAGGGAAGCCAAAGCTCAGACAGAAGAACACATTGCAAAATCAGTGGTTAAAGGGGACAAAACCTTTTACAGGTACATAAGTGAAAAAGAAGGACAAAGGGAGGGATAGGAGACTGAAGGGGAGGATGGGATCCGAGTGGAGGATGACAACAGTAAAGCTGACATATTGAACAGGTATTTCTGCTCAGTCTTTACTAAGGAAGAGGGGGTAATGGGTCTGAAGGAGTACAAGGGTGAGAATGGTACAGAAATGGACACAAGTCCTTTACACGAGAAAGGGTCCTGAAGGAACTGGAAGTAATAAGAGCTGATAAAGCAATGGGGCCAGATGGGTGCACCCCAGGGTCCTTAAAGAACTAAGAGAGGTGGTGGCTGAACCTCTGGCTATCCTGTTCAGCCAATCACTGGAAACAGGGAGGTACCCAAAGACTGGAGGACAGCAGATGTAGTCCCTTTATACAAAAGTGGGAACAAAGAGGAAGCAGGGAACTACAGACCAGTCAGCCTCACCTCGGTAGTGGGAAAGATCTGGAAGCACTACTGAAGGAGAGATTGGTGGAACATCTGGTTGTCAATGGACTACAGGACCCAAGGCAGCATGGTTTCACCAGGGGAGGTCATGTCAGACCAACCTCATTGAATTTTTGACTGGGTGACTAGGGAGGTGGATCAGGGGAGGCAGTGGACATGGCCTATCTGGACTTCAGCAAGGCCTTTGACACTGTGCCATGAAGACTATTATACAAACTGGGAATATGGGTGTGGCAGGACAGTAGTGTGGTGGGTAGGTAACTGGCTGGGTGGCAGGACACAGAGGGTGGTGGTAAATGGCTGTCACTCCACAGAGGGAAGAGTGACCAGTGGGGTACCACAGGGATCAGTGCTGGGACCGTCCTATTCAACATCTTCATCAGTGACATTGCACAGGATATAGAAGGCAGAATTTCACTGTTCGCTGATGACACAAAGCTCTGTAACAGAGTAGACACACCAGAGGGTGTAGACAGAATGAGAAGGGACCTGCAGAAACTTGAAGAATGGTCAAGGGTTTGGCAGTTGAAATTCAATGCAAAGAAGTGCAAGATAATGCATATAGGGCACAAAAACCCTGGCACAATATATCAGTTGGGGGTGAGGATATAGCATGCACCAAGCAGGAAAGGATCTTGGGGTTGTCATCTCTGATGACCTCAAGGAGGGAAACAGTGTGACAAGGCATCAGGTAAAGCAAATGGGATGCTGGGATGTATAGGCAGGGCATCACCAGCAGGAAAAGGGAGGTCATAATTCGCTTATACAAGACACTAGTGAGGCCCCACCTGGAGTACAGTGTACAGTTCTGGAGACCATACCTATGTAAGGACATAGACAGGGTAGAGAAGGTTCAGAGGAGGGCAACAAAGATGGTGCATGGGTTGCATCACAAGTCCTATGAAGACAGGTTGAAGGAACTGAACATGTACTCCTGGAGGAGAGGAGGGAGAGAGGGATATGATAGAGACATACAAGTATCTTACAGGGAGGAACAGGGTGCAGGAAAACACTATTTTTAAGTGAAAAGATGTTTCAGGACTAGAGGGCATGGGATGAAGTTGGAGGAGGACGATTCAGAGGAAACATGAGAAAGAATTTCTTCACAGAACGGTGGTGGACAAGTGGAACACCCTGCCAGAGGAAGTGGTGGGCTGAAACAATCACGGATTTAAGAATGCATGGGATAGACATAAAGGAATTCTAGAGGTCAGGGTAAGGAAATAGACTTCTAGGAAAACAAACTGAACTTACAAGCTCAAATGGGCAGACTAGGTGGGCCATAGGCCCTTATCTGCCGACACTGTCTATGTATCTATGTATCTATGTATCTATGAATCACGTTCTTCATCATCACGGTCACAAGTGCAGTCACAAATCATGATTCACGATCACGTCACGAATCACAACGCTAATTTTTTGACTAATTACTTGGATGTATTGTAAGCATGTTTTGTAGTATCTCTCCAGGCTTCACCACCCCGCCATTGTACTCATTAATGAGCATTTTTAAGTCAGGGAGTTTGCTACACTCATCGGGGAAGTACAGCCGTAGGCATTCACGTTCCCAATACAGTCTTCATATTGGTTATCTCACACCGTAAACACAGAATCACGTTCTTCATCATCACGGTTACAAATTAAGTCACAAATCACGATTCACGATCACGTCACGAATCACAACATTCATTTTTTCATGAGTTACTTGGATGTTTGTAAACATGTTTTGTAGTATCTCTCCACGCTTCACCACTCCACCATTGTACTCATTAATAAGCATTTTTAAGTCTGGGAGTTTTGTGCTACAGTCCATTGGGGAAGTACAGCCATAGGCATTCAGTTTTCTTCCCGTACAGCATGTGAGTTACAGTACTGTAAGTAGTGATGGGCGAAGTGGCCCCAATTTGCTCCGTGAAGTGATTCACTGAGTAACTTGGAATCAGCAGAGAACTCCACAATGTAAAGCGGAGTACTTCGCTTCATAATGAGGAGAGCTAAGTCCCTTGAAACCAATGACTTTGCATTATTCTGCCTTCCCCAAACCACTTCTCCACCAATTTTAAGGCGAAGTACATTGAAATACAATGTAATTTTCCTCACTTCTCCCTCTAATTGAGCTCCAAATGAAATTCTGCAGTTATTCATGGGATTGCAGGTCACATGGGCTCTAGATTGTTCGACACAGCCTCAGTTCTGGCCTGGGCATTGTGTGTGCAGTGGTAGCTGGAGACAGTTTGCTGTCAGAGCTCTGCGATTCAAAACCTCTAAAAGCTGTTTAAAATGCTTTTTTGAGTAATATTCTTTGCTCAAAATTTAGTACATTGATTGTAGGAAACCCTTCTGAGCTCATGTCATAGAGTGTTTATTGTTGTGTGTGGATTTTGAATGTTAATTTAGAACAGTCAGTCTGTGTACTGTGAAGTGTGCTTTGGGGGAGGGGCATTTTTGTGGTGTAGGTAGATTAACTGGGAGAAAAAGGCAGTCTTTCTGTTTTGGTTATATTTTTCTTGCATAACTGTGTTAATGTACACACTAATATTTTCAGTAATTCTTGACTTTTTTTGCTGATTGTTGTGGTGCAGCAGTGTACAATTTGTCTGTTTAAAACTTTTGTTATATTACTAAAGGTTTTCAATTTCCTACATGACACGGAGTGTGCGTATAGTGTGTGTGCAATGTGTTAATAAACTGTATTAATTTGTTATTGTGTTACAGAGTAATTGCAGCAGTGTGAACCTGCTATCTACTGCACCTGCATGAATTTTTTATACTGCTTTGTGGTATCTTTACTGGTAGAGGATTGTTACTGCCGTGCACTAATCCCCCAACTGGTAAAATGTATTCCTTTCCAGATTTGGATTTATGACCTGTAAGCACTGGTTGGGTGGTGTTGTGCCTTTTCGTATGCATCCCTTGAGTGTGCAGCGCAATCTTAATCTGTCTGTGCGTTTGCATGGCACCATTAATTCTGGGAGATTGCATTTCTTGTTATGCTTGCATTTCACTTCGTCAGCACTGGGGAATTTTCTGAACACAAGACAGTAGCATTTTGGGGATGCACATTCATTCTGGTGACTCTGTGTGTGACCTGACCACTGCGCGCATGACTGAGTGTGCCATTAATTTTGGAAGACTTTGCATTTCTTGTTACACTCTCATTTCACTTCGTCAGCACTGGGGAGTTTTCTGGACACAAGACAGTAGCACTTTGGGGATGCACATTCATTCTGGTGACTGAGTGCATGAGATGCTGCCATTATTGTTGTCACTCCGCCTTACTTCGCGTTTAAGGCGGAATGACAACATGAAGAAATAATAACAAGGTGAAGTGAGCCTCTCCTATTTATTTGCTTTTTTTTTTTATTTAGTTGTTTAACCAGGTATAGCACACTAAGCTGAAAGCTTTTTTACAGGAGCGACCTGGGAGCACAAAGAGGTTAAGTGACTTGCTCAGGGTCACACAGTATGCAAGTGGAAGCTGTGGGATTCAAACCCAGGTCTGGTCTACTGGATGTCACCAGATTTGCAGCTCAGAGCCTTAGACCACTGCACTATACTGCCTCAAAACTGCCTTTTGGTAACCGGGTGGGTGCACTAGGCATAAGAATGCCTGTTTTCAGGCACGACCCAGGAGAAAACAGTTTGAAAATACATAGGTATACATGTGATGCAGCACATGAGATAGGAAGCACAATTAAGAGGGAATTACATACACTCAAACTAGGGTATAGAGGAACATTGGTCTAACATGCTAGTAAACTTAGGGTATAGAATAATATTATATGGTATAATGCAGTTAAGTACAGTTTGGACAGGATACAACAAGATAAATACAAATGTGAGAAACAGTCATTGCAATAGCAAGCTTACATAGAAACAATACAATAAGTGCCATCGATGCGTGGTTACTAATGGGCTATGGGGCACTCTGAGTAGTGAAGTGACAAGGCAAAGTGGCCACTTGGCATTCACTTCACCAGCATATTTTAAATTCACTGCATCGCTAGACATGATACAGGACATGTTTGATCTTTTACAAAGGGATGGGGTGGCATAGTCAGAGCAGTAAAGGTTGAAGAGCTGGTGGGCAAGAGTGACCACAGTAGGACTGAATTTGAGGGGATCAGAATGCCATTTCACCAAAAACCAACACACTCACACAAAAAGATCAGTACACTAATCTTCAGAAGAGATGATTTTTATATGCCGAGGAAAACAGTCATGGCTAAATTAGTGAATATGCCACTTAGGGAAGTGCTAATGCCAAGTCGGAGTCCTTGAAGTGGCATATAATAGAAATGGTAACTGTATATATCTCTATGGACAGCACAGCAAGAAGGCTAAAGTGAATGCAGCCATGGTTATCCAAAGAACTCCAGGGGAACTTAACAGAGAAAAAGAGGGCATGTGATAAGTGAATGGATTTTGGGGACAGAGCAAGGGACGTAGAGTAAGATAAATTGCAGAATGAATGTAGGGCCATGATTGTGCTGGCCAAGACAAGTATGGAAGATAGGACTGCATGGGGAGGGGTAAAGGGGGATTATAAATCCTTTTTTTCAATATACTGTATAAGAAATAAAAGGAATGTCGTACTGTACATAAGATGGGGTCTTTGATCATTGGTGTGTAAGGGACCACTGATGGAGAGAGAGGGAATAGCAAATACTGAATATCTACTTCTCGTGTCAGTATTCTTTTAGAAAGTCATAGAGCATGGCCAGTGTGAGGCAAAATTATAGAGCAAGTACACATACTGAAGGCCATATTGACCATGCCAGAGGTAGTACGTAAGTTTTTAGAGGTTGTAAATCTAGGAAGATCTTAAGGTCCAGTGATGTTTCATATTAAAGAAGTGGGCGAGGCCATCTGACCCAGGCAACTACAGACTTGTGGGTCTTACCACAGTGCTTGGCAGTGTGTTTGAGTACGTCATAAAAGATGAGATAGTGCAGTGCATGGAAGAGGTAACTAAAGAGGTGGATAGGGGCTATGCAATGGATGTAGTCTGTCTGGACTTCAGCAGTGCCTTTTACACTGTGTCATGTGGGAAGCAAATGCAGAAAGTAGAACACTGTGGAGTCTATAAAGTATACAGGAGGTGAATATCAAAATGGCTGACATGTAGGAAGCAGAGATGCACAGTGGATAGTCACTTTTTGGAATGAAGGCATGTTTTGAGTAGAGTACTCTAGAACAGTTAGTTTTAGGCACATTTCTCTTTAACATATTTAAGGATAACTTAGAGGACAGAGTCAGCAGTAGGCTGCCTAAAGTCTTCTGATGACACTATATTATAAAGATAGTGGTCCCTGCAGGGGGAGGCAGTGTGCTACAAGGGGGCATGTACACTTTAGAGATGTGGGCTGCAAAATTGGGGAAAATGCAAGGTACTGCACCTAGAGGGTAGGAATCCGGGTTGCACATATACCTTGCATGGTGCAATAGAAGACAGCATAGCCAAAGAATGAGATCTAAGGGTAGTTGCGGATAGTACACTGAAGTCAAGCAGGCTATGTCCTGCTGCAGTCAGGAGAGCAAACACAATGTTGGGGTGCATAGGGGTGGGTAAAGAGCACGTTAAGGTGGAAAGGGGACATTTTTTAACCAGGATAGGCACATTAAGCTGAAGCTTATTTCCAGGTGCAACCTGGCAGCACAAGGAAGTTAAGTGACTTGCTCAGGGTCACACAGTACGCAAGTAGGGGCTGATGGAATTCAAACCCAGGTCTCCAGGTTTGCAGCTAAGTGCCTTAACCACTAGGCTATACTGCCTCCACAACAGGGAGGGGATCCTCCGTTGTACAAGGCCTTGATTATACCACAGCTGGAGCACAACATCTGCTTTTGATCATTGCAGTACAGAAAGGATAGTGAAGAGATTCAGAGGGTCCAACACAGGGCCACTGACGTGAGTATTGGATTAGGGAGCAAGAGCTACCATCTGAGGAGAGATCGGACCTGAAGAAATTACTTAGCTCCAAGAAATGAAGGCTGGGAGGGGACATGATCACAGTGCTCCAAACACTAAAGAGGATGGGCAAGGATTCTTTAGCTTGTGAGTACAAGTAGAATGAGAAAACATGCAATAAAACTGGGGGGGGGGTAGAATAAGAATACACTTTGGAAAACATTATTTCACACAGAGGGTCGTGAACATGTGAAATATTCTACCCAGTGAGATTGTGGAACCCAGCAAGTGTTCAGGCAGTGCTAGACAGATTCCTTAGGGAGAATGGAGCTGAGGGTATACTGTTTATAAATGCTGATTTGCATCCATAGTTATATCTGGTGTACTCCCTGATGTATGGCAGGAGGTGTGGACAAGATGGACCTTAAGTCCCTTTTGTCAATACATGTATAATACTATGTAACTAAGTTATTTTGTTTTTATACCAAATATGAGTTTGACTGCATGTTGCACCTTAGAAAACTTTTACCAGATATCAGTGATCCTGTAGGGTGTTAAAAAAACACATAACTTATATCTTCTACTTTTTTATTGAATCCTTCCTTTTGTGGGTGCTGGACAAATATATATCTAGCAGTGAAATGTGATGTATTCTGAAATAAAAAGGTAATTTCTCTTCAAATACATAGAGGCATCAGTTTTTGAGGTGACAATATTTTGATTTCAGTAAATATAGTTATGTCTTTAGTGTCCATCATTTATTGATCTGGCAGTCTGCATTATACTCAATGTAAAAAGACACTCCTGGAGCTGTTTCTCTGCAATATGGTTACATCTTTGAAAACTGTAATTGATATACCTAAAAACACCTTAATGTAAAAATCACAGGTGTTTGAGTTCAAGAAATATGTCCATAGCCCTTTGTATTTCATTCTTTCTGTAAAGATAATGTAACCCCCCTGCAAATGGGGGTTCCCAAAAGACTTCCAGGAGCTTGCTTGAATGCTCCAAGCCTGAATGGTGTTTGGCGTTTAAGCCATTTATCAGTGAGTGTTTTTAGAACCTCTGGTACTGTCTCTTTAAGAGCTGTCTGCTTGCAGACATAATTAGTTTGTATGGGGACTGTGTGCTTCTGTTTGAGTACCACTCGAGCTGCTGCCAATTCACTCCATTTTTGCAGTCACTAGGAGTGCAAAGGGAACCTATCTGAAAGATGTAACTGTTTGCCAGAAGTCATTTAGAGTAATAATGAAATTACAGTTTGTCTAACCTGCTTTCTTTGCAGTCAGAACTGTGTCTGCCTAGTTCCCCATTCTGGTTTTGAACTGCTGAACTGGACCAATCAGTGTGGGGTAAGCTAGCTCTAAAATGGTGCCTTGGATGAATCAGAACTTGGACTCATAATCTGAGCCAGCCACAAGAGAGGATTGTATGGCCAGTGACTCTGGGAGATGTAGTTTAGACTTGCCTTTTGGACCAACAGCAGCAGTCTATTGTGAGTGAAGCCAATCCAGTCAAGAACTGGGAGGAACTCAAAGGAAGTGCCCGGTTTTGTCTGTTGGAGTTTCAGTTTAGCTCTGGCAGTGAAGGAAAGGAACCTTGTGCTCCTTCAGTGCACAGTTTTAGTCAAAAACATGTAAGGTCCAGAGTTCGGTCTGCAGCTTGTGTAACTGCTTGTTAGGACTGAATCGTCCTGTGAAGAGAATCAAAGGATATCTGAAGAGTAGAAACCAGGCTCACCCTGTAGAAGACTGGAGAAATCGCTGAATTGCACTCGGTCTGTCAGGAACTGAATCTGCTGTGTTCTCCGGTATTGTGCAGTAATTGCGATCGGGATAGAGAAGCAGCCTGCCTGGTAGAGTACTTTCTGTTTTACCATATAAATGTGTGAAGAGGCTTGGTTAGCTCAAGTGAATCTTGCTGCCATTAAAGGACTTTTGCCTGTTGCTGTTTACCATATAAATGTGTGAGGAGTCTCTTGGAGCTCAAGAGTAGCCCTGCTGACATTGAAGGACCCTATTTTGTTTGGAGGTCGTGAGTACTAATTCAGGGTCGCCCTGTTGAATTGCCACATTAAATCAAATGGAATTACTGTACTGCTTGACTGTTTAATTTTTCTTTTCTCTGTGTGAAAGGGCCCTACCAGCTGCACGGTTTGGACTAGCCACTAGGGCTTGGGTACCCAGGGACAGTAACTGATAGGGATAGGCCTGTCACAGAGCCATAAGTAGATGAGTAGAGTGATAAGCTAATTAACCTGATTTCCCCCTGTCCTTGTTATATCCCCCTAAATAAATCAGAGCTGCTTGTTTCAGCAAAGTTATACTGCCTGAGGTAATTGTCTATGTTAAAGTACTGTACTGTGATTGTTGCACTGTATCTTAATTCACAGGAGGTCCCAGTGCCGGAATCAGTCCTGGGGGTAAGTGTATACTGTGAAGGTAATTCTGATATATTGTGTGGGCCACTAGTGGGAAGAAAGGGGGGTTGCAGTGTCCCAGAGGGCTGTGACCAAGTTAGTTTAACTATTGCAAACCCTGACCTCTGGGTGGAGGCACCCGCCATTGGATCCAGGCCCCTCAACCTGTTAGTGGCAAATCAGGCAGGGGTAGTTGCCCCTGGGATAGCGCCATCTAGGGGTTACAATAACATTAATGATAGTTTGACATGTGCGTGGAAATGATTAATCACCTTAGAATTAAAGGACACTCTCAAATATTGCCTATCTCCACCTGATGATTAATTATTTTTGAAATGTGTGCTTTATAGTCTAGTCAGTTGCAGCTGTAGAAACAGTCTGTGTATTCAAAATGCATTGTGTGATGATATTTGTGTAGCCACTCCACCTTCCCATTTGTCTAGGGGCTCCTGATGTTGCAAGAAGGGAAGGGGGGCCCACCCAGCCATCCGTGACAATGGGTCCATACCTACCAGACTCAAGAAACCTTCCAGGGTCGGTTGGTTCAGACAGTTCTTAACTCAACAACTCCCCTTAGCTTAGATGTCATGGCTCAGTCCTCCTTGTTCTACTTGCTCCTGCTCTCTCCAAAAGGGGCGATACCTCCTTCACTGTTTTTCCCCTCAGCTTGCCCTCAAGCCAGCCAAACAGCAGGCTGGGATCACATGACTGGCAAACCTTCCCATTTGTCTAGGAGCTCCTGATGTTGCAAGAAGGGAAGGGGGGCCCACCCAGCCATCCGTGACAATGGGTCCATACCTACCAGACTCAAGAAACCTTCCAGGGTCGGTTGGTTCAGACAGTTCTTAACTCAACAACTCCCCTTAGCTTAGATGTCATGGCTCAGTCCTCCTTGTTCTACTTGCTCCTGCTCTCTCCAAAAGGGGCGATACCTCCTTCACTGTTTTTCCCCTCAGCTTGCCCTCAAGCCAGCCAAACAGCAGGCTGGGATCACATGACTGGCAAACCTTCCCATTTGTCTAGGAGCTCCAGAAGTTGCAAGAAGGGAAGGAGGGCCTACCCAAAGAGACACAGACCAGAACATTAAACTACCATGGAGAATAAAATGGTATTGTCTTACCATGGCCCAGGTCCTACTGCAGCATAATGGAAACCACTACCCCTCGCCACTCCACTGGATATTACTTGATGGAACTGGAGACCTCTTCTTTCTCTTTCTTCTTCCAGAGTGCCACCCAGCATCCTGGCCCAGGAAGCTCCAACATCAATAGGGGCTGCAAACATTAAACTCCCCCCAAAGAAATCTGGTTAGAAATTCATGAAGTTCTGTGGAATTCATCTATCTAATAAACTTTAAAAACACTCTCACATGCTCAGGAATAAGTAACAAACCAATTTATTGCACCTGTGGTCCCAATAATTTCTGCCAGGACCCAGGGGTTCTCATTGCTTGCTTAAAACCTTATCAGCCATCTGGCTACATGGAGCACAAACTATTTATAGGACGGGGCCGGGGCACAGGACTGAGAGAGCAGATGTACTAGGCAGCATTCTACACCAGGCAGCCGTTGAAATCTCAGATTTGCTATCACCCGAGACCTCCCTCGGACCTTCACCAGACCCTAGAGCCCAACCTACCATCTAGCACTGGTAAGTTGGTCTCTGATTTTACTTGTTCTTTGTTCCAATTTTCCCTGGTCAGTCTCCCACCTGTCAGAGAAGCGAGCTGCTTCTCTATCTAGTCCCATGCCAAGGGACTCAGTAATTTTCCCTTCCTGACCAGTCCTTCAAAATCCTTAAGGATGTTGGAATCTCCTTAAACTGTGGCCGTAATCAAAACCAGTCTCCTTTCCTCATCTAAATGGTGGGGGGGGGACCTAAAACTAATTCTGGCCTGTGTCCCCATACACCTCACGTCTTGTGCTTGCTTTAAGCTACCAGGTCCGGAGCGCTTCCCAAGGCCTGTCCTAACCAACCTGCGGCCCGCCCAAACAGCTTATGATTGGCACCCCTAGGTCTGCCCATCCAAGCAGGCCCCATAGTGGGTGAGAATCCTCTGGCACTCCCCTAAACAGACCACCCTGCCACACCGGGAACTGGGAGGAGAGCTGCCACCAACCCTCTCCTGGAGGGATCCTGCCACAAAACCTCCAGCCCTGGCAATCCAGGCCTACTTCCCATCAGCCTGGGACCCCACCAAGCTAGCTGTTAGGGCACTCTGCCCACCGCTTTCTCCCTAGAGCCCCATACGCACTACATGATGCTGGCAGGCTAACTGATGCCCTCCCCATGCACTTCCCATTACCGGCACCACGTCACCTTATTCCTAGCACAACCTTGGACTTACTGGGGGGGGATCCCCCCGAATACGGCCGAAACCCAGACTGACAAGCTCCTTCCTGCTTGCCTGCATGTCCTGCCATCTCTCAGCCAGCCTCCTATCTCCTCGAAGGCTACCTGTGCTTCCAGCTTTTATGGGCTAAGAAGCCTGCCTTTAGTGGCAGTCTCAATGCATAGCCCAAAAAGGTGCCTTTCCCAAAACACCTACAAAACCCATAAACTGAAGAGGAAGGCAGAAAAGTGGGGCCCCTAATGGTGAACGCAAGCCCCTCTCATAGAGGGGGCTTCCACTTGTAAACATATACAATACAAAGGATGGTGCCTAGATGACTATGCTTTAGTAAATCTGTACATAGCTCTACTAAATATGTGACAGAGGACATAAAACCTGCTCCCATGTGAGATATCTCTACTAAATATGAGACAGAGAGGATATAAAACCTGCTCCCATGTAAGATCTCTTTACTAAATATGGGAAGAGGAGTACCTAAAACCTGCTCCAGGCCAGATATCTCTACTAAATATAATACAGGGAGGACAAAAAACATGTTCCATGCAAATATTCTTTCTAAATTTGAGACAAGGAGGACAGAAAATCTGCTACCATGAAATATATAGTACCTCTACTAAATACGAGACAGATAGGACATAAAACCTGCTCCCATGTGAGATATCTTTACTAAATACAAGACATGGAAAGCGTAAACATTGCTTTCAAGTGAAACATCTCTACTGAATAAAAGAGAGAAAGGACATAAAATCTGCTCCCAGGCAAGATATCACTAGTAAATATGAGGCAGAGAGGACATGAAACCTACTCCAATGCAAATGAGTCAGATAATAACAATAAAACCCCTCATAAGTGTGCATAATGAGAATTTTATACACACCCAAGGTGTGTGATGCTTCATAAACCCCGAGACCGAAGCATCACACACTGAGGGTGTGTATAAAATTTGAGTTTTTTTCCACACCTACCCATATGATTGCTGGGGAGTGTTTTCTAGCCTGCATGTTTCTACTACCACAAAAAAAAAAAGTAACAGTCTGACCAGTAGATGGAGCTGTCTTTTACTGTATGAAAGCAAAATTGGTGTTTAATGCCACCCACCCCCAAGTCTGGGAGGTTGCTCTTTGTGTCCAGTGCCTCTGATTGTCTGTCTCCACCCACCATCTTAGAATGAGAGGTACAGGTAGTGGGAGTGCTTCAGTATTGCCGGTAGCCCTATGTCAGATGCGGTCAGCTTTCGGGGTAGTTTTTACTTTCACTTTGACACTCTCAGAGATCACAGTCATGATTTTGATATTCATCTGTGGTGCTGGGAGGTAATCTGGCTTATAAATTGTTAAAATGCTCAAGAACGTGTGATGGAAACACTGTACTGATGTTAGGGACTGAAGTAGTGTGAGCAGACGAAAAGCGTTATGTGCGGACAAAAAGCAGTGTGCACATGCACGGAACAACAGCAACCTGGCGCGTGTTTGCCATTATAACCCACAGGTTATAACGATGAATTATAGCTGGGTTTGTCTATAGGAGAAAACACTCCCCAGTTATTATAAAATCATTAATCTAGAAAACAGGAGATCCCCAAGTTATGGTTGTTAATCACCTAAGGAACATTATAATTCAATCTTTTTTCCTCCTTAGTTTATTCAGGTGGCAGCTCTTATTTTTTACTAAATATTTTCCCCTTTTGATTTATGCTTCACCCCTGTATGTGTTCTCTGGTCCATTCTGAGGTACAGGGCAGGATTCCAGGCATCCAGTCAGATGTCCGAGTCATGCCTTTTGTGGAGCCTCTGCTCCTTATGAAGCAGGTGATTGAGGGCCATTGCAGTTCTCCACGAACTGCCATATCCCTGTATAATATTGGTACTTATTGATACTGCTTAATTAGAAAATGGCAAGAATCCTGATTAGCTGAAAGCACCTCCAACCTGAGCATCTGTTTTTCAATAGATGCCCAGCTAAAGATAAGTGCCAGTCCAAGTGCCACTTCACCGCATACCATTCTTCAGTGGTGCCCAGCCTGCTTTGTAATTGGCTAAAAGCACCCGAGAAAATTTGAAATGCCCTTCATCTTTTTCTTTCACTTAGTGAGAGCTACTGATCTCCCCCAGCCCAAACACTCTTTACCTGCATCCGCAGGTTTTTTTTTTTTTAAGAGGCAGCACAGCACAAAAAAAAGAAAAACAGTTGTAACCCCTTGGTGGTAATATCCTATGGGTTACTACCCATGCCTGTGGGAATATGCACAGGTTGAGGAGCCTGAGTTCTGTGAACGGGTGCCTCCACCCAGAGGAATGGTATTGGGGTAGCTTGACTGCTTTGGTATAGCCCTCTAGAATGCTATAACCACCCAACAGCCTCTCTAGTGTCCTAAACAGTAATACCATAGAACAGTTTGCATACACTGGATAACAATAAGAATATGATCACACCCCTTGCACTTACTACCAGGGCTGGATCTGCTGCAGTTGCCCAGGACACCCCCTGGAAAATAAGATCAGTGATACACAAAGCAAACCTTTCAATGCAACCAACCAAGAATATGCACACTAGCCAAGTTAAACGTGAAACAAATGACCGGGTTTATTCAGGGAACATGAACAAGGGAGGGGCATGAATTTAGTCAAATGATTGGCACTCTGTTTTACTTTAGGCTGATTCAGCACGCACTGTAAGTCCCTGATCATTAGTCCTGCAACCCTGGGTACCCAGATCTTACACAGGCTAGCCTGAAGCATTGCCCGAGGTGACCAGCGTTGCAGCTGTTGTTGGGGCCCTTTAGGAAGGAAAAACAGTTAGCATGTACACAACCCAAATATTTTTATTCCTGAGCTGGATGGCTCAGTCCGTTAGCAATAACCCAAAACAGATCAATCAGTTGACACACAGTGATTTGTAGCTGTTGTTGCAGGGAGCTACCCTGATTTGTACTCACACTACCCGGACCAGGATGTAGGACAGGCGAGATGAAGACCTCATGGTGTTGATTCGGTGAGTCTGGGGAAGCAGGGCCTACACGACTCACCTCCTGGTGTTTGCTACCTGTTCGATGGTGTTGAGCAGGGGGCTGAATCCCCAAGCTGGTCTTTCGCTGAGATGATCTCTGGAATACAGGCTGGGGCTTGGCCTGAGATGGCAAGGCCCAAGCAGGACGAACAGTCCTGAGAAAAGTTTGTGATCTTGTGCTGGAAAGCCTCCAGCTGGCATAACAGGATTCACTGTGGGGAGCCAAATCGCGACCCATGAAACACATTCAGCACACTTACATCAGTTATTTCTCTAAGCCACAATTTAGATATAGTCCATTTGCTAATTACAGTTTCACTGCGCAAACCTTTCCACCTGAGGCTTTCCTTTCTCATTCAGGCAGACCGATCGCTTCTGGAGCAAGTCTTCGGTCCCACTTACAAGTAGTACTGACACTCTTTACTCTGCTAAAGGTCTAAGCTGCAATCGGAACAGTCTGACTTCTGCACTAGGCAATCTCTTTAGGCTAGAGAATGTGGCAGGCAGGCCAACTGAGCCTTCCCACCGATTCTCCTATGCTCCTCCTAGGAGCAGCTGCTTGACTGCTTGAGCTGTTCACTCTTCAGCCTCCAACACTAACTGAGACTCTGCTTCAGGCAGTTCTGGGGATTTCCATTTGTGATCCAAAAGGTTCTGTTGGCTGAGGGAATTGTCAGTCACAGTCTGGGCTCCCCCTCCAGGCCAGTTTAGGTGCCAGCAGTTAAAACTACAAAAACTACAGAATTCATTCCCACAAGACCCACAGGGACAGTCTCCATTTTGGGTCCCCAGAGGTTCGATTGATCCAACACTGGAAGTCCAGAAACAAAATGGTGGCTCTTATTCAAATGCTCAAGATGCAGTTGAAAGCAGGTTAGACAAACTCATCTATTATTATCATTATAACAGATAAACAGCAAATAATCATATTTCCTAACAGGGCTCACTCTGCATGTATAGCGACTACAGAATGGGGCAATATAACAGACGGTCTGGCTGGTCACAAGCCTTAATTACTTGGACCTAGCCCAGACTGATTTCTAAACACAGAATAGGTGCTTTCTTAAAGAACACTCACAATGAGACACATAAAACTACTGCAGACAGCACACCAACCTGACAGTGGGTATTTAGGAGCCCAGGGAGACATTATACTAAGGGGGTTACACAGTTACAGTATCTTGCGGTCAGAAATTTGGCAGAAGAAAAAAAAAATGTTTTACAGGTAATTGGTAGCGCACAGTGTGCCTGCTAACCTCTGACTGCAAATATAGACACCTGGCAGACTGCTGAGTCCCTGGGTTCAGCTCGAGGTTTCTCTGCCCACCACATCACCATTCAGATCTCCCAGTCTCACTACCCTGAACAACATACAAAACTGACAACAACTCTACTTGTTGTACCCTGTAGGCAGTTTAACTTTCCAATTCCTTACTTTTCATTGTACATCAGTTGAGCTCCCTTCAATGAAATGTTCAAACCCTGTGATGCTTGGCCAGCTGCTTATGATTGCTCTATGATATTTGTAATATAAAAATGTATTGTGTGATTGTCTCCATAAGGCAACTGTGCCATGGCGCCCCCCCCATGTTTCAGAGAAGCTGCAGGATATATTAACCTGAGGCCAGGAGGTAATTAAAGGACTAGAGAGACTTAATTAGAGCTGACCCAGCTGCCAGGATATAGGGCTTGTAAACTTTTATAATGTCTTAGAGGAAAAACATTTTTTATAGCATAGTGTGAAAAGTCATAAAAATCCTTTGATGTGCCCTGGGAAGAGGAACTGCTCGAGATCAAAGAGGGGATGTTAATTAAGGAGTCATACTGGGAAATTAGTTCTTGCTGAAGTCATAGTATGTAAAATGTCTCCTGACAGGAAGATCATTGTCTGTATAATTTTTATATTCTAATAGGAGGTGCTAGATGACATCATAGAAGGGGTGGAAACACAGAGTTTTAAATTGTGTTCTGTGTTTCAACCGAGTGACATTTATTTTTGGGCTCTTAAGAAACAAGATCTAACTTAAACACTGTAAATAGGTAATACATTAGATAGAAAAAGTCTAACTGTATGTTGGTAGGAGTTTGTAGTTTTCTTTGCTTTTCTTTTAAGTGATTGTATGCTTTTTGATACAGTGTTATGTGTTTACATTTTACATATTTTTATCAATTTTTAAGTAAACCTTTTCATTCGAAAGATACTGCCTGGGTCTTCCAAGTTCTTTCTTTTGCATGTGACGTATGGAGGGTTAAGACTGACAAAACTGTTCATAAGCTTGATGGTGTTACCAAACTGGGAAAAGGTAAGAATATACCTAAGGTTTTTTATAGAGTTTTAAGGGTTCATTTTTGGATACCTGGTTAAATGCCCTGAGGTGAAAGATATCTGGCATCCCCCTGATGAGCGGATTATCTAAGCTTGTACATTTGGGTACACTAGCATAAGGTTCACAGTTTGAATCCCCCCAGAGCTTGAGACTAAAGGTGATTCGGACTCACAAGCAGACAGGAGGACCCTGTCTGTTACCCGTTCACAATACTGTGCTCGGAGGTTGACACTGTGGGAGCAGAGGGCCTGACCTGCTGACTGTGTTTGTGATGGATTTGGTTGGCAGAGGTGCGGATACATTTCGTAACACAAGCTTTAACTGTTCAGTGTGTCAGCTTAATACTGTACAGCTCACTTATAAAATAAGGCAGTGATTTATTTTTTTAAAAAGGAAACAGAATTATATCATTTTGCTTACAGTCAAGTTCCTACCTGTTTTATTTTTTTTTTTCTAAAGTGCAAGTTAGAGTAGCCGTAGATAGTGAAGAAGATAGCTTCCAACCACAGTGGACACACTGTAGACTACTTGAGGCAGTTGTACCAGGACAGAGGAGTCCTGTATGAGGGAAGAGCCACCAAACAGAACCTCATGGATGCCCTGATGGCAGCAGATGCCTAGAGCATTGAGTCATAGACTGTGACTGTAAGGGACCAAACCTTGAGCATGGAGGGGCCATCAGCCAGTGCAGTGTCCAGATCTGGTGAGGAAGATAGCAGGGCTAGTGCCAGCGAAAGGCCACAGCAGCAGGGCAAGGTCACCAGCATTCTGGAGCCAGAAGCAATCAGGCTGCAGATTGAGTTGCGCAGAATGGAGCTGGAGATCCAGACAGATGCTGAGTGAGAGAAACGAGCTGCAGAGGAGAAGAGGGAGTGAGAACAGCAAGAGGCTGAATGGGAATGGCGAGAGGCAGAACAAGAACAGCAGGAGGCTGACCGTGAAGAGCATGAGCACCAGCAAGCCGCAGAGGAGAAGAGGATGTGAAAACAACAAGAAGCTGAACATAAACAGTGAGAGGTCGACCCTGAGGAGCGTAAGCACCAGAGGTGACATGAACTGGAGAATGTAGGACTCCAACCACCAGCACCAGAGCAAGGCTTGAGTTTAACTGGAACTACAGGACTGGGTTATAAATTGAATTCCAAATTGATTGCTGAATTTAAAGAGGGGGAGGATATGGATGCCTTTTTAAATTCCTTTGAAACAGTTTGAATTCAGGCTAAAATTTCTAGAGAGTCCTGGAACTTCCAGCTATCTCCACTACTTACTGGGATAGCTCGGGATACATTGAGTCAAATGGACAATGAGGACAGTAATGATTACAGCAATCTTAAAGCTGCACTGTTAAAAAAAGTTTGATTTAACTGCAGAAGCATACAGAGCTAAATTTCCATTAGCTCAGGAGAAGCCTGGATGTGAGCTACGAGGAGCTAGCCACGAAACAACACCAGTTTTTAAAACTTTGGTGGGAAGGAATTGAAGCAAACTCTGTAGGTAAAATTGAAAATGCTATTTTGTTAGAACAGTCTTTTGGGGGCATGCCCAGCAAAGCAGAAAACCTGGCATAGGCCCGAGATTCCAGAACAGTGCAAGAGGCTGCTGAACTCTTGGACCACTATGCCAAGAGCAGACCTGCTCTAAGAGTGAATGGGGTTGGCATAGCAGTGCAGAAAGAGATGAATGTGCCTTCAGGGCAGCTAAAACCCTCACTGCCTCCACTGAAACCAGTCAGCCCCAAGTTTCAAAGAAAAGAGTTCTCTGAGAAAAGAAACAAATATTGATTTTGTAAAGAACCAGGGCATATTGCCAGACAGTGTCCCAAAAGGACGAGCAATATACAACATGGGGCTAGAAAAGAAGTGGGTTGTTTATATGTCTCTGGAAGCAAGCCTCTGAACATGAGGGAACACAATCACCCAGTCACGGTGAATGGGGTACAGACACAAGGGTTAAGAGACACAGGGGCATCCCTGATGCTGGTAAAAGGGGATCTGGTATAGCCTGGTCTGCTTATACCCAATGAATTTGTAACCATGCAAGGGTTCTCTGGTGAGAAGACCATATTGCCACTCGCTAGTGTTCTCCTGGATTGGGGTGAAACAGGGGGAACTGTGTAACAGGTGGCTGTAGCCAAAACATTAGCAGATGATGTCATCCTTGGCAATAATCTCAAAGAGGGGATGGTGTGTGCAGTTACCCATAGCCACACGGCAAGGGAAAATTATAGTTCACTGGACCCCACAGAAGCCATTGTGGACACCACTGGGAGGCTGGTTCCCCAGCCTGTGTCTCCTGATAGGGAGACTAATGAAAAGGGGGTCGAAATTTCCCGAGTAGCAGTTAACCAAACAGCTATGGAGGGTTGCTCCAAAGAAGGAGAGGTGACCTGTTGTCAGACGGTGAGGGATGACAGTGACCCTGAGTGCCCTGACGCTAGTGCTAGGGACCCTAGTTTACAGACTGAAGGGGACCTGTCCTATGCCTTAGGAATGTGTAAGGAGTTTGAAGCTGCTCAGAAAAGTGACCGTAGTCTAGAGAAGCTGAGGGCTTGGGCAGACTCTGATGGAGCACAGGGAGGTTACGGTAAACATAAAGTTTATTGGGAAAATGGACTGATGTATACTCAGGCTATGAAGACAGATGGAGGGGTGATAGGCAGGCAGCTTGTCGTTCCCCAGAGGTATTGTGAGCAGTTGCTCAAGATTGCACATGATATTCCCTTGTCTGGTCATCTGGGAATCGCATGCACTATGCAGCGGTTGGCCCAGAATTTCTATTGGCCCAACTTCACCCAGCAGGTGAAGGAGTGTTGCAGATCTTGTCACCAGTGCCAAGAAATAGGGAAGGCAGGTAAGAAAAGCCAAGCCACCCCAATTCCATTGCCCATAGTGGAGGAGCCTTGCCAGAGGGTGGGAATGGATATTGCGGGGCCTTTAAATACCCCCAGCTCCTCCAGGAAGAGGTTCATCTTGACTGTGGTGGATTATGCCACCTGGTACCATGAGGCAGTCGCCCTATCCTCACTGAGGACAGACAAAGTGGCAGATGCTTTACTTAGGAGTTTCTCCCATGTTAGGTTTCCGCAGGAGGTTATCACCAATCAAGGGGGTTCCTTCATGTTGGACATGATGAAATGTTTGTGGGAGAAGTGTGGGGTGGAGCAGAGGTGCACAACACCTTATCACCTGCAAGCCAGTGGGCTTGTGGAAATATTTAACGGTACCCCGAAGTGAATGCTCCAAGCGTTTGGTGAACAGCATGGGAGGGACTGGGAGAAATATCTTCCCCACCTGTTGTTTGCATACAGGGAGGTGCTCCAAGAGTCAACAGGATTTTCCCTCCTCGAGCTCTTATATGGACACCGGGCCCGTGGGCCTCTAGACTTGATCTGGGAGGACTGGGAAGGCAAGCATGCCACCCAGGGAACTTCCATAATGGATTATGTCCTTATGTTTAGGGAAGAGCTGAAGGAGTTTATGAGGACAGCCCAGAGAAACCTGGCAGCTGCCCAACAGAAACAAAAAGTGTGATATGACCGCAGAGCCAGAGCTCGCTCATACACGATGGGTCAGAAAGTCATGGTACTTATTCCGGTCTGGAAAGACAAGCTGCAGGCTGAGTGGGCAGGAATGTACAAAGTAGTTAGGAAGGTAAATGATGTGAACTATATCATAGAGTTACCTGACAGAAAACAGACAGAAAGAATGTACCATGTCAACATGATAAAGCCATATGCTAATAGTCCTGGGGAGGGGACGGACGAAGGAGACCACCTTCTGGACTTTCTGGAAGAACGCAAGCGGGAGTCCTCTGTGGAGGCAGTTAAATTGTCTCCCAAGCTGGCCCCAGACAAGATCCAGGAAGTAAGGGAGGTTTCAGCAGACTTTGCCCCACTGTTTAGTGCCAAGCCTAGACTAACACCTTGAGCAACGCACGATGTGGAGACAGGGACACAGACGCCCATATGGTGGACATCATATTGGGTGTCAGAGGCTGTCCAAAAGGACATTAGGAGGGAGGTGGAGTAAATGCTGGATTTAGGGGTAATCCAGAGGTCCCACAGCCCCTGGGGCCTGACCCGTAGTCCTTGTGCCCAAGCCAGATGGCTCTACTCATTTCTGTGTGGACTGTCATGGACTGAATCCAGTCACGAAGTCAGATGCCCACCTGATGCCCCGGACAGATGAACTCCAGGACAAGTTGGGAGGGGCAACATACCTTATGACTATTGACCTAACAAAGGGGTGTTGGCAAGTAGAGTTAACAGACGTGGCTAGGGAGAGGTCAGCCTTCATCACTCCGATAGGCTTATTTGAATTTAAAGTAATGCCTTTTGGAATGAAGAACACCCCGGCCACTTTCCAAAGGTTGGTGAACCAGGTGTTAAATGGTGCTGAAGAGTATGCCATGGCATACCTGGATGACATTGCCATCTTTAGTGCCAGCTGGGAGGAACACCTGTCCCACCTTAGGAAAGTGCTGGGCACGATACAGAGGGCCGGCCTCACTGTTAAAACTGAGAAGTGACAGGTGGCCATGGCTAAAGTGGCATACCTCAGGCATGTTGTAGGCCGGGGACAGCTCCATCCTAACCAAATAAAAATAGAGGTGATCAAGACATGGCCCAGACCAGAGTGCAGAAGCAGGTCAGGAGTTTTCTAGGGACAGCATGGTACTATAGAAAATTTGTACCAATTACAGTGCCCTGGCTGCTCCCCTATCTGACCTGGTAAAGAAAAGGATGCCTAAGAAAATTACCTGGGAACCAGCTTGTGAAAAATCCTTTACCAGACTGAAGGAGGCAGTGTGCAGTGCTCCTGTATTGACAAGTCCTGACTATAGCAGACCTTTTATAGTCTAGACTGACACCTCAGAATGGGTACTGGGGTAGTCCTGAGTCAGCCATCCAACCAAGGGAAAGATCACCCTGTAGTGTACCTAAGTAAAAAGTTATTTTCCAGGGAGCAGGCTTACACTACTGTGGAAAAAGTTTTTAGCCATAGTGTGGGTCCTAGAAAAATTAGAGCCATACTTATATGGGCAGCATTTTGAGGTACAAACTGACCACAACCCCCTGGTTTGGCTGACCCAAATGGGAAAAACTAATGGTAGACTATTAAGATGGAGTCTCGCCTTGCAAGAATATGACATGACAATCTTACATAGGGCTGGAGCGCTCAATCAGAACACAGCTGGCTTGTCGCATCTGTATGAGGAGTGAACTGACTTGGGAAGCTCATCCCATGCAGGGGATAGAGCTCCCAAATTCAGTCTAGGTGGGGAGGATTGTGACCCTTGGCCAGCTTGTTATGAATGTTCTATGATATTTGTAATATAAAAATGTTCTGTGTGATTGTCTCCATACAGCAGCTGTGCCATTGATCCCCCCCCCCAGGTTGCAGAGAAGCTGCAGGATATATTAACCTGAGGCTGGGAAGTAATTAAAGGACTGGAGAGACTTAATTAGAGCTGACCCAGCTACCAGGATATAGGGCTGGTAAACTTTTATGACATCTTAGAGGAAAAACATTTTTTATAGCATGGTGTGAAAAGTCATAAAAATCCTTTAATGCACCCTCGGAAGAGGAAATGCTCGAGATCAAAGAGGGGATGTTAATTAGGGAGTCGTATTGGGAAATTGTTTTTTGCTGAAGTCACACTATTTAAAATACCTCCTGACAGGAAGATCATTGTTTGTAAAATTTTTATATTCCAAAAGGAGGAGCTAGATGACATCATAGAAGGGGTGGAAACACAGAGTTTTAAACTGTATTTTGTGTATCAACTGAGTGACACTTCTTTTTGGGCTCTTAAGAAACAAGATCTAACTTAAGCACTGTAAAGAGGTACTACATTAGATATAAAATGTCTAACTGAATGTTGGTAGGAGTTTGTCTAGTTTTCTTTGTTTTTCTTTTAAGTGATTGTATGCTTTTTGATACAGTGTTATGTGTTTACATTTTACATATTTTTATCCATTTTTAAGTAAACCTTTCATTTGAAAGATACTGCCTGGGTCTTCCAAGTTCTTTCTTTTGTATGTGACGTATGGAGGGTTAAGACTGACAAAACTGTTCATAAGCTTGATGGTGTTACCAAACTGGAAAAAGGTAAGAATATACCTAAGGTCTTTTATAGAGTTTTAAGGGTTCATTTTTGGATACCTGGTTAGGTGCCGTTAGGCAAAAGATATCTGGCATCCCCCCGAAGAGCAGATTATCTGAGCCTGTACATTTAGGTATGCTAGCATAAGGTTCACAGTTTGAATCTTCCCAGAACTTGAGACTAAAGGTGATTCGGACCCACAAACAGACAGGAGGGTTACCCTGTCTGTAACCTGTTCACAATACTGCGCTCGGAGGTTGGCACTGTGGGAGCAGAGGGCCTGACCTGCTGAGTGCGTTTGCAACAGACCCTACCTCACTACTTGGTTGAGTGTTCCACAGTGCTGCCACTGGCCAGTCCACCACCATTGCTCTGCTCCTAGCTCACTGGAAATCCAGTTTTTAATGCGGTATTAAATTGCTGTTGCTTAAACAAAAAAAAAATAAAAAATAAACACTTCACACACCACTGCCATCCCACACTGAACTTCTTTGTCTTCACTTCCGGGTTTAAATATGCAGGGTCCCGCAAGATCATATATGACAAACAGCTGCTTCTGTGGACCAAACAAAACAGAAAAAAAGCTTCCAGAAAGGCACAAAAGTGTTTTTTTTAACTTAAAAACAATACCAACAAAATCCTGGGGTGAAACTACACAACAGACTCCATCTGTTTGTGCTTCTGGAGGTTGTGGTGTGTGTGTGTGTGGGGTGGAATAACTACAACAGAATGGATCTCTTGGGGTGGGGGGGCAACACCAGATGAAACAGCATAAAAAAAAGGGAGGGACTACTTTAGCAACAGCAGTTTTGTTTTACTTTTTCTATTCATTTTAAACTAATTTCCTCTGTTACTTTATTATTTAATTAAACCTGACACAGATGCCCCTCTAGGGTGGGCTTTATTGGGAAATACCGGATCTTCCAGGGGCTATTTCACTCCTGGGTGGTCCGGTATGTAAGCAATAAAGCACTCAGGGGTGTGTGTATACCATATTTTACAGCACGGCCAGGGGCGTAGTAAGGCATGAGGCTGAAGGACGAGTGGCTTCAGCTGCTGGCTGTGCTGTAAAATATGGTTTACATACACCCCTGAGTGCCTTATTGCGTTTATAAAATTGGCTTCTTTTTTTTTACTTTTGACTATTAGGAAAAGCATGTTTATATGTAGAAAAAATAGATTTGCTTGTATGTATTTGTGAAAAATAGTCCTTCCGCCCACTGCAAGTGATGTCATTGTTGATGTCATTGTATTATTGCCTACATTCTTCTTCCTATTTTTTTTTTCTCTGTTGTTCTCCACATTCAAGATATGGAATGTTTATCATGGAATGTTTACCATGAAATACATTCATTCAGAATTCTGCTCGGTTCCACTTGCAGAATGTTTCTCTCCCAACATACGGTACACACAGGCAACATATAGAATAGTGGATGGGTGCCCATCCACAACATGGCTGTGTTTCCGCCGAGGGTGTTGATGACATCAGAGGGGCCTGGAGGCCCGAAGCTCAAGAGGTCTCTGTGATGTCATCAACTCGTGATGTAGCACGTCGAAAGTTGTGGATGGGCCACCATCTACTATATGGTTTCCTCAAGAATGTGTTTGTACCTTAACTCTTGCACACTGGTCCTGGCTAGAGTCCCATTCTCTCTACTTCAGTCCCCAATAATGCCAGTAGTCGTTACTGCAGTCCTGTTCCAAGTTCTGTCCTCGAAGATATAGGTCCTTCGTGCAGTAGTCATGCTCTGCTCCGACAACTGTGCCAGTAATTTAACAAAAATAAAACTGCAAGGTAACAGTTTAGATACATGGAACTGACTTTAGTAGTCAGTGTCCAAACTGTGTCTATGAAGCACTCACCTGACCGCACCGTTCGCTAAGTACAGGCACCATTTTTGAGTGATTTTTTTTTTAAAACAGCACTGTTGCAGCCAATCAGATGGCAGGTTAAGGGCAAAAAGTTGTTGTACTATCGATGTGATGTCAGAACGATAGTACAACAACTTTTTTTGACCTGTGAACTGCCCTACAACAAGATTTGGAAAACCTTTGTTTTCCATACACAATAAGCCCTAACCATATACTAGAAAAGCCTTTGTTACAGCCAGAGACTCTGTTATCTCACTGTCAGGGCAAGAAGAAGAGACTTCCCTGATAAGCAAGTAAAGATAGAAGGGGGATTTTTCACTGTCAGCAAAGAAACAGTTGTAGTATGTAACCCCACTTACAAATGCGGGTTCCCGAAAAGTCTTCCCTGAGCTTGCTTAAATGCTCACTGCCAGGCTGGTGTCCTGCGTTTTAGCAGTTTAAATGTATTGCCAGAGAATGCCTGTATAGCCTCTGTGTACTGTCTCTTTAAGAGCTGCCTGGATTGCAGTCATAATTAATCTGAGAGGGAGCTCTGTTAGAAGATGTACTTATTTGCTGATCATTTGTTAGAGTAGTAATAGTATTGCAGTTTGTTCTAACCTGCCTTCTTTACAGCATGGACAGTTCTGTTTGTTTTCGTCATCTTGGTCCTGGACTGCTGAAATGAGCCAATCAGTACCTTTGGGGACTCTAAAATGGAACCTGTCCCCAGGACTTTGTGGGAGCAAAATTCTGATGGAATTGTAGTTTTTGCATTTTGGTGCCAAGACAGACCTGGAGGTGGAGCTCTTGTTGTGACTGACAGACAGATCATCCAACCAAACTTTTTGGATCCCGGGGAAGGTCCCAGACTGTTTTGCAGTTCAGTCACTCTGAATTGGGAAGTGAAAGTGGTAACAGCTTGAGTGATTCAAGCAGCAGCCCCTGTGTAATTCGCACAGGAGAACTGTGAAAGGGCTGAGTTTTGGCCTGCCTGTCTGTCTGCTGCCCCTGAGAGGGAAATTGAAGTTTTTTCGGACTGAATCCAAATTGTGAGGATGATTTAAGCCACAGAACTGTGACCAGGCTTTAACCTGAAGAAGACTGAAGATTTGCTGAATGCGATTGGCCTGTCAGGATTTCCAGCCACCTTTGAACTCCCAGTTTGTGCAGAGACTCTGTAATTGCAACCATATAACAATCTGCCTTAGGGTTGCCAGAACCCTCTGAAGTTCTGTGTTCTAGTTCTAGTCTAGAACTTTTGAAAAGTTCTAGGGTTCTAATCTTTTTTAGAACTTTTTAGAATGCAAACCCTATTTTTTTATTGTGCTGCCAGTAATGAAGATAGTAATAAAATACATGGAAAGGAAAAACTGTTCAATATAAGCGGGAGAGAAATTATCATGTGTGACATTGATAGGAATACAGCTAGGTTTATCTATTGTTTCTTCTGTTTGCTAAAGCCAGCAACTTAATACGTAACAGGCCCACCCACCCATATGTTAAAAGTTTTCCTGCTGCAGCTGCATCATAGTTCCTTAGTGAAAGAAAGAGGCACATTAGCCATTTATGTACTCAGTTATATATACTCATTGTCATGAATTATGAGAAAAAATAACTGATATTACCTAATCTCAGCAATTTGCTGCTTTCTGTTTTAAATGAGTAAATCAAAAGTTGCTATGTTTAAAAGAAAGCTTTTATAACAAAGTCAAGCCAAGTACTACAGCAGCAGCATGTGGAACTGTTGCAAAACATATTATGTCATAACGTAGTCAGTCAAGACATTTGAATAAAAAAAAATATGCCAGTCATTGTTGCTGGCAAAAAATGTATGCAATTTTCTAAGATAATGCATACATATACCAACATTCTTGTTGGCAAATTGAAGTAATACATACAACTTTCTAAGATGATGCATTTTTGCAGCTGATATGTCAATAAAATCTGTATTTCTGTTGCATAAATAAAAAAAGTGGTTTCCTCACCACATACTAACTTAAGGAACATTTAATGTAGCTGCAGCAGTTGGCATGTGATGTTTAAGGGACAATGTCTGTCACCCCCATTATGTATCAAATTATCACTACTTGTAAAGCAAAAACACTTTATGATAGGTCACATTCTGTGAAAACTGCTGATGCAGATTTTCTTTTATTTCTAATTCCTTTATTCTTTTTTTTAAAGGGGACAGGACAACTGTGCTAGGTGGCAGCAGTTTGTAATGTATTTAATAAGAAAAATATATATATATATATATATATATATGTATAGTAGGTTCGGTCTGTCATCATCTTTTTCCTCACCATCCCCAGCCGATCACGAATCTGTAAATGAAAGGACTAAAACAACACCCACCTTTCACCCCATCACCCATTCCACTTTTCTTCCACCACCCTCATCTGTGCAGTAGCACCCATACCTCCCTTACACCCATGTTAAAACCAACCCACAACCCTCACCCCCCTCAAGCATGTATTCCACCCTCCTCCCTCACCCAAATGTTTAAACTACCCCCACACTTAGTCACAAACTACCATTCATGTCACCCTTCTCTGTCCCTCACCCATGTTAAAACCCAGTCCCCCAACCATCACCCGTGTACTAGCATCCGTTTTGGTTTATGGCTAACATTTCTGTAATTGAAAAAAATAATAAACAGCTACCAATTAGAACTCATTGTTTTTGTCCTCTTTAAAATTGAAAAATAGACCACCCCCGGTCCCAGCCCATACTGATGCAACACAAAGTCACAGAAGGTAAATCCAAAAATACATGTTTGCACTTTAACTATAAATAATATGATACAGAAAGGATTGACGTGACAGTGTTCCTTTTATGCCAAATTTGGGCCTGTTCCCACCGATGTTAAAATTGCCCTGTATATAAAACTTGTTGACTTTAGTTTAGACCCTAGCTACAAAGCAGCTTGGCATGAAATGGTGAAAGTTTTGGGGGGTATATAGTCCAAGGTAGTAGATCGAGAAAGGAGAGAGACAACCAAAGTCATCACAGTCTGTAAAAGTTTCCTTTTTGGTGCAGAGAGACTCTGTCCCACACAGCATTTACCAGCCACCACCATCTGAGTTGTCATCACCATCAACATCCACAACATCAATCACTTCAGGATCAGTTTGTATACTCTTGTAGGGATACGAAAATCTTGACTTATTAACTTTAATAAAAGTTAACGTGTGTACATTTTCTGGCAGCAACCTATTTCTGGTGTCTGTCACAATATTGCCAGCTGTACTAAACATGCATTCTAAAGAGACACTTGTTGCAGGACAGCCAAGATATTTACAGGCTTCATTATACAGCTCTGTCCAAATCGATTTTTTTGATCTCCAGTATTCAAAAGGGCATGCATCAATTGGAATAGGCAGTTCTTGCAGGTAACTGTCTACCATGATGGACAGAGACCACTCAGAAGAGGAATGAGCAGAAGCTGGTATGGCAGCAATTTGGGAAAGGTTTTGCCACAGATTTAGCTTGCTACTAAGGGTTGAAGAAGTGGCAGTTGTGGAACAACTACTGTTAATGTTTGGTGACTTTTCCAGTTCTGTATCCCTTTGTGAAGATGAACCTGCATGTTGTGGTGATGACAACCTGAGGGTACTGTGCGTGTCTGTGTTTGACTCCTGTGAGTGCTGCAGCTCATCTAGCAACAAACATTTGTACTGCTTTATATCATCTGTTTTTGGAAGATTTATAGCCTTGAACCTGGGATCTAAGAGAGTTGCAAGGATGTAGTGTTTTGATTTCATCATTGCAACTAATTGTCATTGGTTTTGAAGCGCTCGCTCATTCTCTTTATAAGATTCGCATGATACAGGCAACGTTGTCTGCGCTTCAGATCTGTCTTTTTCTATTTGTAGATTTAGAACACTAAGATGATGTGAAATTAGCATTATGAGTGGGATAACCTGACTCACAGATGTGCCTTCAGAAGACATGTCCCTTGTAGCTGTCTCAAAAGGGGCTAGGATGCAGCACACTGTCTCCATTAATTTCCACTGCAGCACGGACAGCATAATGCCATCTCCAATAATGTAACTAGAGCAATACTCATGTACAGCTTGCTTTTGCTCCAAGAGGTGCTGCAGCATATAAAGTGTTGCGTTCCAATGAGTGGAAACATTTTGAATCAGCTTTTGCTGGGGCAGCTTGTGTTTTTTTGCAGTTCGGACAATGTCCGTATAGCCTTGGTTGAATGTGAAAAGTGAGTCACAATTTTTTTGCAAACAGCAATCATACCATCCACTTGTGTTTCAATGCTGAGAAATCCAGTGACAATTAAATATAAGCAATGTGCAAAGCAAGAAGCATGCAGAAATCCTCCATCCTGTACTGCTTTCAAGATGTTGGCTCCATTGTCACTTACTATGAAGCCACATTTTAGACTGTGAGAATAAACCCATTCATCAAGCAGGTCATTTAGTTCCTGCAAGATGTTTGCAGCAGTATGACTTTGCCCAAACTTCTTTATATGCAATAGCGCCATCTTTTGGGGTGTCTTTGTTTTTGAAGAAGCACAAGAAAACGTGACTGAATGAGCGGTAAGGGACATGTAATCTATGTTTTGAGTGCTGGTCCACATATCTGTTATGACATGAATAACCCCACCCTCTGCAGTTTTAAGCGCAAGCATCACTGTCGCTTTTAAAGCCTGATAAATGTTTGGTATTTCAACATAGGAAAAGTACCTTTGATGAGGAACATTGTAATGAGGCTTTGCTAATGTCATGAGCTCCCTAAAATCCTCATGATCTACCAAAGAGTATGGGAGAAGAGCTCAGGCTAACAGTTCACCAATTCTGTGATTAAGATAAAGGGTCTTTGGATGATTTCTAGTAAAGGTATTCTTCTTTCAAATGCCTGAGACAGTATTAGCTGTTTACAACATGTCTCTGCTGGTTTATTATACACCGTGCTTCCGTGGGCAGATGGACGTGGAGATGGTGGACTAGGACTTATACATTCAGTGCCATCACTGGATGTGCAACTGGTACTAATGGTGCTGGCATTGGCGGTAACAGTGATCCTAGGGCTGGCAGTGGTTCTGTCCGCATCAAGTTCAGACAATTCAGTATCCATTTCAGATTCCTGACCCTCTCACGTGTGGTCTGGAAGATGGAGGACATGGGTTTTGGATGATCAAGCAAAACTGAATGCTTTTTCAGATGGCGTTTTAAGAGCTGTAGTGCCAAGGCATGACACAACTTTACCACGGCTTACACTCTGTTTACACAGGGAACAAACTGCTCTGCATGGATCAGTTTTACTGACAGAGAAATAATTCCACACCTGAGATGTGACAGATTTTGTTCGAGTGCTAGGAAGATAGCTAAAGACTGTCTGTGTTTTTTCACCTGTCCTAACAGAACCCGGGACATGCTCCTTGGTGCTAGAAAAGTGGGCAGAAGACTCTGATGGATTTTCATTGCTGGCCGACACAGAAGTGGTGGATTCAATGGATATGTCCTTTTCATTGCCAACAGTGCTGGATGTATTTGCAAGTGCACTACCCGATTCATTGCCAGCAGACTTGCTCATTTCACTTTGTTGAGGAAGTGATACGTCACAAGACACTACAGTGTCAGACTGAGACAAAGAGCTACTGTATGAGTCAGAGAGGGACTCACTGTCACTTGCATTATTACTGCTAGTCACAGGGATTTTAACAGCATGAACGGCATATCTTATGGTGCTCCTCCGTGTGACACCAGCAGCTGCACAGGTTTCTTAAAAGGTCCCCTTTTACCACACTTCGCTGTTGCTCTTTTGCTGTTTGTTGAATTATTATCACGTGAAACATTTTGGTTATTTCTGCTAGCACCAGGATTATTACTACCACCAACACCTGCTCCAACACCAGCACTAGATGCTTCATCTATGTTGATGTCAGCCATAACAGAACCAGTATACTGCAGTGAATACACCCACACAATTCCTGTGTAAGAAAGCAACGTGATCTATAATCACTGGCTACAACTTCACAATTTTATTTTGGCTGGCTATGTGACACTGTGATGCAGTGGACTGAAAGTAATTGAAGAATATGATGGTTTGCAACTAAAGGATCCCAGGTTCAAGGCTTACAGAATGATTGGGCTGCTGGGCATAGGCATACGCATAGCAGTGAAGGGGTGCACAGCAGCAGGGTGATGGGCTGACCACAAGAGACGGAGTAAACCGAGGAAAGAGATTTTTCTGTCTCTCTTCCCAACAGGGAACTATATTTCAGGGCTTTTGTCATGTATTTAAGGATAATGCCACCACATGACAACTGGCCACTGGGTCTCTCTCGGTAACACACACTGGGTAGGGTGGGTACAGTGCAGTCAAAATGCACACAGCAGATGGGCTGACCACAGGAGACGGAGTCACACACACATATACAACCCAAGGAAAGAGATTTTTCTGTCTCTTCTCCCAACAGGGACATATATTTCTAGGCTTCTGTCATGTATTTAAGGATAATGCCACCACACGACTGCCCAACAATTGGCTTCTCGCAGTAACACACAATGGGTAGGGTACACAGTCAGCAGCCACAGCAGGGTGATGGGAACAGGAACACCACAGGAGAATAGAGAGATACAGTGTAGCGGTCAGTGGAGTCACACACACAACACACATATAAACATAGAAGTTGACGGCAGATAAGGACCACAAGGCCCATCCAGTCTGCCCATTTCTTTTTTCTACCTTATAAATGTGCCATCGGCCTTTGCTCTGTCAGTGGCCTATCTATTCATAGTCATTTGTATTGCTCCCTTATGCCTATCCCATGCCTGTTTGAAGCCCTGCACTGTATTCATAGCCACCACTTCTTGTGGTAAGCCATTCCATGCATCCACCACCCTTTCTGTGAAAAAGAATTTCCTCACATTCCTCCTTAATCGGCCCCCCTCTAATCTCATGCTGTGTCCTCTTGTCCTGCTATTTTTCTTATATTTAAACATGTTAGACTCTTTCACCTTGTTAATGCCCTTAAGGTGTTTGAATGCCTCGATCATATCACCTCTCTCCCTCCTTTGCTCAAGGGTATACATATTGAGCTCTGTTAATCTGTCCTCATATGTCTTCTGATGCAGTCCCTGCACCATTTTGCTGCCCTTCTCTGGACTGCCTCAATTTGGTTAATGTCCTTGTGAAGGTGTGGCCTCCAATACTGCACGCAGTACTCCAGATGGGGCCTAACCAGTGTCTTGTAAAGAGGGATTATTACCTCCTTCTTATGGCTTGTGATACCCCTACTAATACACCCTAACACCCCCCTAGCTTTGCCTACTGCTTTAGAGGTCTGCTTGGATGATTTCAGGTCATCAGTGATGATGATGCCCAAGTCTCTTTCTTCCTTTGTGACTACTAGCAACTCCCCTCCCAGCCTATAGGTGGCTTTGGGGTTTCTCTTCCCTATGTGCATGATCTTGCACGTCTTTGCATTAAATCCCAGTTGCCAATCTTCTGACCATTTTGCTAGTTTATCCAGATCTCTTCTCATTCTACCCACCCCATCTGGATCATCTACTCTGTTGCAGATCTTGGTGTCATCTGCAAACAGACAAGCCTTACCTCTAGTCCATCTGCAAGGTCACTAATGAAGATGTTGAAGAGGACTGGCCCATGACTGATCCCTGAGGTACCCCACTTGTGACTTGCACTCTTCTGACTGTATACCATTTACCACCACTCTCTGTTTTCTGCCCGTCAACCAGTTTGCGCACCCAGTTGACCAACTTCTGACCCACCCCGAGCCTACCCAGTTTATTTATCAATCTCCTATGTGGAACAGTGTCAAAGCTTTGCTGAAGTCAAGGTGGCGACATCAACTGCTCCCCTTGGTCCACCACTCTGGTTACCCAGTCAAAGAAATCTATAAGATTAGTTTGACAGGACCTTCCTTTGTAAACCCATGCTGTCTTGGATCCTGTGCCCTATGGATTCCAGGTGTTGCACCTCCTTTCCTTAAGGAGTGCCTCCATAATCTTGTCCACTACTGAGGTAAGACTGACTGGTCTGTAGTTCCCTGCCTCCTCCCTGCTACCACTCTTGTGAAGCGGATCACATGAGCCCTTCTCCAGTCTTCTGGGACCTCTCCTGTGCTCAGAGACTCACTAAACAGTTCTGCTAATGGCTCTGCTAGTTCCACCTTTAGCTCCTTAAGTACCCTGGGATGTATGCCATCAGGTCCCATTGCCTTATCCACCCTGATCTTAGCAAGCTCTTGTAGGACCCTTTCTTTTGTGAAGGGAGTAGTGCTCACCTCCCTCCCCCGTGTCCATGATACTGAGCTGTTGGCCCTGCCCTACCTTCTCTTCAGTAAATACTGAGCAAAAGTATCTATTTAGGATAGATGCCTTTACAGGGTCCTCCTCCTCACATGCTCCCTTTTCTCCATTAAGCTTAGCAATACCCCCTCTGGACTTTCTCCTTTCACTAATGTATCTATAGAAAGTCTTGTCACCTTCTTTTACTGTTCGTGCTAGTTTTTCCTCAGTTTGGGACTTTACACAAGTAGGGACTTTACACAAGTAGGGAGTAGTGTGTAAAAAAAAAAAATAAAACAACCTGGTGTTGTTCTTGCAGGAATTTTAAAGGGTGGAATAGAAGAACGCTCAGCAGCACAGTACCACAGAATCCCCTCCCCTCCCTGTCAGTACCACAGAATCCCCTTCCCTCCCTGTCCTCCTGATTATTTTACTTTGTTTTGTGGAGTAGGGTATAAAGTGGTAAGTAAAAATGCCATCAAATTCAAATGTTTCAACTTCTCAGAGACTCACACATTAAAGTTAAACTTAATTTTCCTCGAGTCACAATCTGTTTGTTTTAATTTCTTCACCCCTTCCCCAGCCATCTGATGATCGCTCCTTCTTCCCAGTGTGAAACAACTGCGCCACGCTGAAATGAAGTTTTTGAACTGTTGTTTGAGACTACGATAAAATTCTCTCAGTTTCACTCAAATACTCAGCAATTTTAACTTCCCTCGCTCTGTCCATCTTATCCTGAGGCTGAGCCTCTCACTAACTGTTTCCCTCCCAAGTTCAGGCCCTTTCCTTTCCTCGGTTCCCACTCCAAACCCCAAGTCCCCCCCCCGCCCCACCTTTAGTTTTCACCCCACCCACCCCTTAGCTTTTATTTATTTTTTAGTTTGCGATACACACACTGACTTAATTAGCAAGCAATTGCCAGAGAGCAGAGCTAGCCCAGACAGAGGGAGCAAGCTAGTAGCACAAGCTGCTGCAGCCTGCAACTCCTTTATGGCACTGGTCTGGCTGGGAAATGAATGGAGCTGCAACCGCACGCCGGTTTATGTCTACCATCCACCACCTGACCGCAGAGCAGATGGTCAGGTGGTAACAGGACTGTGGAGATGAAGTACGTAGGCGCGCAGTCCGACTCCAGTGCAATCCACACCATTCAGCCCCCAAAAGTTTGTGTATGCCAGCCATCATGCACCCTTCCCTTCATTCCACCTCCTTTCTGCCTCCTGTGGCACTGTGCTGCCTCCCAATCCAATCCTGCTCCTTCAACCTCTCTCCTGTCCCTTCGGAGCCGACACTATAGGGCTAGGCAAGCTTGTGTTGCGGTTGCGGCTTCTTAAGGCAAAAAAAAAACCGGATTGATTCGAACCCGTTTGCGAACCCACTAGTGTTCGAGTTCTGAATTAGAACTCGAACACCAGGGTTCGTGATGGGTTCGAATCTTTCCCGAACTACTTCTTGACAACCCTAATCTGCCTGGTACAATAGAATTTCTTACATGTAAATGTGCTGTGTGCTGTTAGTGGGTAGTGATTTGGTTCCCCACTGTGTGCTGAACTGTGTTCTGCTTGCAGGAAGCTGCATCCAGCTCCCACGGGCTGAATCTGTATCCATCTCCATTGGGCCTGGGCTTTGCCACACTGTCCCAGCCAGACTACCCACTGCACAGAGAAAGCCATCGACGAGAGACCTGCCTGGGGATCAGCCCCCTGCTCACGCTTTGAACAGGAACAACACCTCAGTGATTCATGTGGGCTCTGCTTCTCCTGGCACTCCAGTTCAACAACCTGCTGTCTCGATTTTGTCCTGCCTGTGTCCTGTATTGGGTATTGTGTGTAAACATCAGGGTAGCTCCCTGCAACAACAGCTAAATCTATAGTGTTGTCATCTGATTGCTTTGTTTTCTTTTCTCACAAACTGAGCCCCCTGGCTCCAGATTACAAATAGTGTGTGTTGTGCATGTTGCTTTCTTCCATCACAGGGCCCCAACCAGCAGCAAGCCGGCCTACCCCATGCAATGTGCCTGGCTAGCCCACCATCTTCCTACCTGAGTACCCAGAGTGTGTGACTGTGTAGGGACTCTGAAGTGCATGCATAACTGTCTGATTGATATAGCTTTTAAGCAAATCAACCTGATTACGCCCCTCCCTTGTTTAAGTCCCCCGAATAAATCAGATCAAACTATTTTTGCATTTAACTTGACTGTGGTTCCAGTTTGTGCTAAGAGTACTGTACTGTCGCTATTTGCTGTGCATAACCTTATTTTACAGGGGGTCCCCAGGGTCGAGCTAGAGGAATCAGCCCTGTTGCTAAGTGCAAACAGTGTTGGTAATTGCATAGTGAAGAAGGGTCATTGTGAAAGTGATTATTGTATATTGTTCAGGCCACTAGAAGGGAAAGAGGGGGGTTACAGTGTCCCAGAGGGCTGTGCCCAGGTTAGCTTGACCACTAACAACCCTGACCTCTTAGTGGAGGTACCCAGTTCAGTACCCAGGCCCCTTAACCTGCTACTAGCCAAGCAGGGAGGGGTAGTAGCCCTTGGGATAGCGCCATCTAGGGGTTATAAGTAAAAAGTATAAACAATACTTATTGTTTCTGATTTGTTTATGTATGTAAGGAGAGTGTGATGATCAGGGAAACAGCATTTAATTCATTTGTTTTATTTTTTGTTTAAGGTAGTTTTATTTTTAGGGCCCAGTTGAAGTTTTTTTTTTTTTTTTTTACAGTGTAAAGGTAGTAGCCATGTTTGTGGTGGAAGATCAGTTCTGGCAGTAGAGAGCTAACTGAAATGCCTGTGTTCCAAACGCCCATTGATCTGGGTTACAGACTCTTCACTGCTGAGCAGTCCTTTTTTTTTTAACCACGTGTAAACAGGGGCCCCATTTCAGATTTCAACAGAAGGGGGCAGCAACCCGCAGTCAGAGGGGCTGTGAGGGTGGGGCCAAGGGCTGAGTGGGGGCAGGGGCAGGGGCAGGGGCTAAGTGTGGGTGTTATTACATTGGCCATGAAATACATTAAACAGCATAGTGCATAACCTGATCTTGGAAAGACCTATAGCACAGGAGTTTTCAGTTGCAAAAGCAAAAAGGTAAATGACATTGTATCTCTCTCTCTCACATACTGTGTGCACCTCTTTCAGTATGGTCTAGACTAGAGGTCTGGGCACAAGACTCAGTAGACAAGGTTAGAATCTCACAACTGCTACTTACTTACTGTGTGACCTGGAGCAAGTCACTTAAACTCCAAGTGCTTGATTGATTCTCTCTCCTAATCTGTACATTTCATTTCCTCAACCTTTCTCTGCACATCTTATGACTACTGCCAACTCTTTGTATTGTAATGTGCTTTTGTTATACAGTATTTCTGAAAGGTGATAATAAAACCAAATTCCTTCCCATTCTTCTCCTCTACTCCCCCACCCCAAGCACAGGTCCAAGTCCAGCTGCAGCTCACACACCTGTTTCTCTACTGTTTTCCATCTTTTTGATTTGTTTTTTTAAGACGTGGGAGGGAGCCTCCTTAAATCCCTCTGAGACGCTCCTTCCCTAGTCCCAGGAGCCTAGAATACTATGTAGCTCCCTCCACTCATTGCTCACAGCATATTCCCTACTCATGGCCCTCATGAGATGATGTATCTGGGACAGATTTAAGTTGCTGCCGCAGGCTGTGTGGAAGGGGAAGAGACAGCCTCATCATACTGACATCATCATGCCAACACTGCTTCTGCTAGGCGCCCACTGTTTAACTTGGTCTCCTACCCCTAGGATTGCCAGGTGATTGGAAGCAGGTCCCATCCTCTCTTGAGATAGACAGCATCCTCTGGGACACTTCATCCACCTTAGACAAGCCCACAGATATGACCATGGGTAAGGGCAGCAAGCAGTTCTCCAGTCCTAGGCAGTGTCCTATGCACATTCATTGTTTTCTAAAGGGAAACAAGTGGCTGAATCCTGGCACATAATAGGTTGCTACTAGAGGGTTCAAATCATAAAACTAAGTAAAAGTACTAAGCGTTGTAGAGCAGAAGAACACAGAGCAGAAAAAATATCCAAAAGAGCTTTCAATTCACACAGTGCTCATTTCTGATACTTCTGCAGCAGCAGTCAGTAGCAGAGACAAAATGCACACGTTGTTTTCAAGAAGCATCAGATGCCAAGCACACTCTGCTTGTTGAGACTTGAGAAGTTGATTGTCTGAATTTCTGGGATAAACTGTATAGTGCTAAATAATTAACAGACGACAGACATTGATTCATTAACAAAAAATTAACCTGGAATTGGGCCTTGGTGGTCAGGTCTACCAGTCCGGTCCACAACGCAGAGTACTCTCGGGAGTCAGACCACGTGAGTCCACTGGCTAGCGATGCCGACATCGTGGAGCGGGCCCTGGCAGGCAACCAGAAGTGAGTGGACTTAGTGAGAAGGTCGGACTGCATAGAGACAGATGACTATTTCATTTTAACTCACTCGCTCTGAGCCATTGAGCCAAGCGCTCTCCCCTGCTCCTGCTTATACATCGAGACAAGTCAACACGGGATGACACGCAGTCAGCAGTCTTCTCCCACTACTGGTGATGATCTGATGATGTTTCCTCCCTCCTCCAGTGATGTTAGTCTGTTAGCTGGGTCCCGCTCGGCGCTCCCTCTCATGCATGCATGTGCAGTGCTTGCTCCATCCCCACTCTGACAGCTCTAGGAAGAAAAAAAAGACTGCTGGGAATTTGAGTTTTTTTGGGCAGCAGCAGTCTGAGTCCAGAGACAGAGACATTGGAGGTGGATTTAAAAAAAAGGAAAAGCACCATCCAGGATGGCGCGGGGTGGGGGAGCAATTGGGGATCATCATCCACCTCCAAGTCCGATTATATGATTTTACCCTGCCATTTTATAATTCCCAATAAAGCCCACCCTGTTGGGTATTATTGCTTCCATAAAATGTAGAAAGTAAGAGTTATGGCTCCCAGCTCTCCATGCCATATGGGAGAACTGTGCGCAACATATACTGTAGCAGGGCAAATCCTGGAAGTCCAGGGGCCTAGCATGGACTGGAGGGCACGTGAACTTTACTGCTTGATCCCCGCTCACATAATGCTGTCACCTTCCATAGCACATAACATGTGCTGGTAACCTTGCATGGTGTGAACAACCCTTCCTGAGGCCACCTGACCCTACTACTGACTTAGTGGTGCAGATTGTGTTGGGTTACACCCAGGTGGTGCATTGTGTAGATGTGCCAAGGTTGCCGCAGGGGCAGAGTGGAACTGCTGTACACTAAGGATAAGTCAATTATGAATTTACATTTACTATGGAAGAGCCAAAATCCAGCATTCTGGACACCAGCAAAGCAAGTCTGAAGAAACTCCAGTTTCTCACTTTGTCATCATGATGCAGCACTTTTTTTTAAACTCAGTTCCAGATGAATATAGACCATTCAAAAACATGACATCATTAACAGACATCGTACAGTTAATGTCCCTATTGTTGTCTATACAGACAGTTGGTGAGACCCCATCTGGAGTACTGTGTGCAGTTTTGGAGACCTCATCTATGCAAGGACATAGACAGGATGGAAGCAGTCCAGAGGAGGGCAACTAAAATGGTGCAGGGTCTACATCAGAAACCATATGAAGAGAGACTGAGAGAGCTTAATATGTATGCCCTTGATGAAAGGAGGGACAGGGGGACATGATAGAAACTTTTAAGTACCTCAAGGGAATCAACAAAGTCCAGGAGGGTAGCATCTTTCAGAAAAAGAGATGTGTAAGAACAAGGGGGCACAATTTAAAGTTAGAGGGGGGACGGCTCAGGGGTAATGTGAAGAAATTATTTTTCACGGAGAGAGTGGTGGACGCATGGAACCACCTTCCTGGAGAGGTTGTGGGGTCTAAAACAGTGGAGGAATTCAAACATGCATGGGACAGACATAAGGCAATTATAGTGGGGAGTTGCAGGAAATCGGCTGTTGGTTAACTAGAATCTGCAGCTTATCCAGTAGGTAGGAAAATGGGCAGACTGGGCGGGCCAAGTGGTCCTTATCTGCCGTCAAAGTCTATGTTTCTATGTTTCTATGTTACAGTTTACCCATCATGCCTTCTTCAAGTCCAAAGGGAAGTTAAATGGTACTGTTTTGTAGAATCTCTGGAACAGCTGATAGCTAGCTAACTGTTAACCAAATTTATTACGTCAACTTCAACTCACAGCAAATGTGTGGCTGTCCATCCTCCAAGCGCCCTGAATTAACCTGCACAGACATTAACATAGGAAAGAGAGAAAAAAAAGGGCCCCAGTCCACATGGTCCTACCATATCAGGGATTCTTTCTCCTCCCCAGTCAATTTCACAGTTCCCTACTTACCATGAAGGCACACCTCTGCCTGTTTTCACCCAGCAGCTCCTCAGTCAGAGAGATCTAATGGGCACCGAGCCAAGGTGAGGCCCTGCTAGAGGCACTGCCTCACCCCCTAGTGAGTCATAGGCATCCCTTCTATGCCATAGCTCTATATGCTTTTCCTGGGTTAATCATAACATCACCGTGATGCATTCCTTTATTTGAAGCTCTTATACTTCGACCGCCATACATCAATTGTAGGTATAGTGTTATGTTTGTATGCGAATTTAGTGTAATTCCTTTCATTGTGTAACCAGGATGCCATGGATGTTACGGTTACTACCCCTGCAGTGTGGGCTCAAACAAGGTTGAGGAGTCTGGGCTTTGATTTTCCTGGATGGGGGGGGGTTGTTTACAGTAGAATGACAAATAGTGTGGTGCCTCCACCCAGAGATTTAAGTGGGCCTGGTGACAGAGTGGTACAACCCCCTGGGAAGCCTCACCTACCCACCTCTCCGCACAGTCACTCCATGTATGGAATATCAGATACTGTCGCAATATTTCAATGCACATGCAATTACTGACTATCTCTAACAATATGCTCACAATACTGGACTCACGAGATGGGTATTAAAAAAGAATAACAAGCTATTTATTGAAAAGGTTAAACAAAGGGAATAGGTGATGCGGAGCATAACTGGGTTTACTGGTTTCAGTGAATTTGTACTTTAACAATGCTCACTGGCTGAAGATAGTTGCCCGACAAGGCTCTGCCCATTAAACAAAATAGAAATCCATCTGAATGGTCAGAACAATAACAGTGTCCACCTCTCACCAGGATCTGCAAACAGTACAGTTCTCCTTCTTTCCTGACCACCTGTACTGGGAGCACTACCCACTCCCAACTGGTACCACTTCCCCCAGTTAACTAAATGGGTGCTCCCAGTATCTTCACTGGGTACCCAGCCATTGGAATGGTGCTGGCTCAGTAATGGTGCAGCTGGCTGGCTGGCATTGGTGCACTTTAAACAAATATGTTAACTCAAACCCCACAGGCCATGCAGTTGTGAAAATGACAATTTAGTAGAAACAACTGTAAATCCTGGCCTGATGGCAAAGCAGTAGCTTTGGTGGAAAACTATACAATCCCCAGTTGCAGGGCAAACCCTAATGTTACTTATGGTTCTGGAGATACCAGTCTTTGAGTCTTTTTAGGCTGTAAATCTTTCAAACTGCAGCTCTGGGGTGCATTGTACAAGGATGCAGGTTTGGAAGGCTGAATTTATAGCAGGCTCTCTTGCAGACTTGCCATGTCTTCTGCTTCTTTTGCAGACAATTGGAAAGACCCGTCTTAGGGACCAGGGCCACATGCCTCACTCACCCGTCCTGGCATCCTGCCCTTATGGTGAGACAATTGCCAGCACCAAGCAATGGCACTGACTGGCTGATTCCCTAGACTGTCCACAGGCTCGACTATCTCTCTGGCTATCAGCAATCACAGTCTTCAGCCACACTACAGGCTTGCAACTGTGGCACTATTAGAACACAGTACACTACTGGATTACCTCCTATGGCTGTAGGTAGAAATCAGTCTCTCAGCAGTTCACAGGTGTTCTGGCTCTGTCCAGTAAAAAAGAGCACTTCACACTTGAAACTGCTTACATGCAGGTTGTTGAAACCTTTTGGAATACCTCCTGATACTTGACTGTAGAAACCTCAGGCAGGCCTCCAACCTTTGGAAAGAACCCAGTCCAAGCCCTCCTTACACTCAGAAAGCTCCAGGCAGACTGCTCCGAGCTGGATCTGCCCTCTGAATCTGAAGAGGTCAGTGCAGCATCCAGTTTGTCAAACAGGCTGTCAATCCACCAAATTAGTGTGCAGAACATTCATTCAACATCTGATTGGTTGTATGAACAGGCATCAAGAGCACAATCTTTTCCTTTTACCCAGGAGCCATTGCTGAAGCCCTCCCGTCTCCTCAATCTCCCATTAGCTGAGAAAGAAGTCAGGGGTTACAAAGATGGCTGCTCACAGTTCAGGGAGTATAGAGTCCCATCTTTATTTTATAGAGCTCCTGTCCCTCTTTAACATTAATGGGACCCAGGGCTCCATAGCTGCCCCTCTGCCTTGGTGTCTGATGGCAGAGTGGGTCTTTACAAGGGGCTCCACCTGAATGTTGCGAGCACTATAGCGCTCTACCCCCAGGCGGCAGGCAGAGTGTGAATCATATCAGCTTTGGCTGCTATTAAAGATATAGTATGCTTTTAAGCGCTTAACTAGTTAGCTTTTGCTCCCCCCCAGTGCTCCTCCTGACCCCCCCCTTTATGCTGCTGATGTCCCTAGGGGCCAACGCACACAAAAAGGGCTTTGCAATGAATCACCAGAGTGGCTTTAACTCTATGAGACGTAGTGCTTCCATGGAGTTTGCTAGCCAATCACACAGCTCACACGTTTGAGCAGGTGCCAGCTTGAACATGCACACACTGACCTGTGCAGCACTCACTTGGACTGTACAGCCGACAGTGCTCCTCAAGTCCCCCATTTGGATTTAAGCACCAGGGGGGGGCAGCAGGAACTGCAAGGGGCCCAACAGGATTAGGAACAGCTGGACCAGTGCTCCAGGGGCCAAGCAAGGTAAGCCCCCACCCGTGGGGGAGGCTACAACTGTGACCAAGCAGAAGGCCCTAAAAAGCAACTGCTGTGGTTGACGACCAATTCCAGGAATTTTCTTGTCAAAGAATAGGTGCTCAAATGCAAAAGAAATGCTAAGACCCTAGATACCTTCGAGGGCTCCATGGATCTGAGACCAATATGACTGTATGCGAGGGCAGTTCCAAAAGATGTGATAATGCGTGCCCACCTGTCTGCACTCCAATCAACATAGGTCTGAGTCCCCTGCTATGATGTGTTTAGTTATGGATGGGATATGGAAGAATCACATGATGCACTTCCATTGAAATATTCTTCACATGGGGGATGCCATGGTACACCAACCTGTTTCCCACGTGGTCTTCCAGTCCTCTTCACTTATCGGGACCTGGAGCTTGCACTGCCAGGTCTTCCTGACTGCCTGGAATTCTGGTTGCATAGTACACTGCAACATTTTATATGCCAACGCTATGTTGCCTCACCTACTGACTAACATTGTGGCCCATTAGAGAAAATCTGCAAGCACCATGAGATCCCGATTAATGAGGGTGAGTCTCCCATCTGTTTGCAGGTAGTGGCAGACTTGTAAGAAGCAGTGAAAGTCTTGACATGGCAGGCTGACTTTCTGCTGCAATTCTGTAAAAGACAGGCATACTCCATTTTGTGCAAATTATATAGTATAAATTATTTAAACCATATAAGAGATCTGTAGTTCCAGCGCCAGTAACCTCTGTCCTCATTGGGGGGAGGAATTCAGGGTCACCAATAATTATCGTTTGTGTTCCTACGTTATTGGGCATATGTGTGACAGACCTGATCTTAAAGAGTATGTGAAGGGTATGCCACGTTATGGGTTTTTTGATAGACGGCAGCACAGCTTGAGTAATATGGATATGCAGCAATGCAAATGAGAGTGCTGGGAGTCCCGGATCTGTCTCCAGTTTGATCCATCCTGAGTCTACATTCTGCTTTGTCCAAATAATCACTCAGGTCATCTATGCCGCCATGTAGTATTGATGCATATCAGGCATCGCTAACCCTCCCCTCTTTCTAGGGAGTGTCAGCACCTTCCTCCAAATCCGTTACCTATGGCCAGCCCAGACAAAGATCAGCAGTCTTTTGAAGCCTTTTCCAGAATGCCACCATAATTTTCCCCAGCAGTGCTTGGAAAAGGAAGAGGTATCCAGGCAACATGTTCATCCGGGGCTCTATGCACTAAGCCTACATGGCATGTGCGTGGGTGCACAACACACACGTAAAGGCCTACATGCGAGTGGCACACGACATAGCCAGAAGGCATGCACAAACCGCATGCACGGGCAGGCATAGGCAGTTGCATGCAGTGAGGTGCCTGCTGTGTGATGCTCGTCCAGGGGTGTGGCTGCATAGTAGTGAGTGCAGCACCCCCGAATGTGCATTCATGAAGCCAGGTATGACAGCCAGGCATGTGGTGTGAGACACATACACTTATGGCAGGTAGAGGATTGCTATAAGCAGCTTCACACTGTGGCAGATAGAGGCTCCCAGACAGAGCGGGATGCCATGGAAGGGGAATGATGATGCACAGCTGTGTCTGGTACCTCCAGGGGCACACACATGGTATAAACACCATGATGGGGAACACCCGGCAAGTGCGCAGTCATAGAGGTGTGGGACTGATGTGGTCTGGACAGCACTTTGCTCAGACGGGCAGCACCTGGGCAATGCTGAACTGGTGCTAACAAAGGCACCAGCATAGTAACAACACCCATTCCACACAGGGCACCCATGCGGGACCCCTAAACAATCATACCCCCCCAGTGCATAGCGACTATCACCCAACCTCCACGAGGCCTCCCACGACGCCCCAAGGCCCCTCCCCAACAAGGCCTCACCCAGCCACAGCAGCAGGTGAACTGCTGGGCTGGAGACAATAACAACACAGGGATAGCAAAATAAAACCTTTAATTAACAATGCGGCACTAAAACAGTTGCATGATGGAGGGTGACATTCGCCCGGGTACAGTGCAGCACACAGAACAAAACACCACACCATAATGCCGTACAGTCCCCAAGAAAGGCATACATGACCTGACCAAACCATAGGTATGGCATGGGTCCATGAATGTTCTGGTGGGGTGGTGCCAGGTCAGCGGTCACACATTAATCATCCTCCTGGGAGTCCTCGCTGGAACCTGCTGGTGTGGTGGCCATCCAGGGGCATGGTAGCAGCACTAATCATCGCAGAGATCCCCTGTAGCACTGCAAAGGGAGGAAAACACAGGGAGTAAAGGCATGAGTGGGATACACAGAATTGTCCCGAAAGGCAACATAATATGGCACAGGTATGCCACAGGATGCAGCACCTGCCTTCGATGACTCCACCACCCTCCACTTCTCCCTATTGTGGACCTTGCACAAGATGTCCTCAGACCCCACCCTTAGGGACAGGAAGGCTGGATCCCTGTGACACCATCACCCCTGAATTGGTGATGCCTGTACCACACAGGTGACCTCATCCGGCTGCTCTTCCCTGGTTAACACCAACTCATCGAGGAGCCCTAAGTGGCCCTGTGAGACTGAGATGCAGAAACAGCAGTCAGCAACAGGGATACCACACCTAGTGCAATGCCCCACACCACACCCTGCAGGCTGGGAACATACCCGGATTGGAACCTCCAGTCACCAGATCCACCCCCTGTTGGTGTTGTCAAGGTATGTGTGCTCTGACATCCTCTATAGCTTCCTGGGGTACATCCCCAGTCACCCGACCTGCGGTGCTGAGCAGTTGGTGCTCTGCACATCAACAGCCTTCGCCATCGCCATCATCTCACCATGGGGCATGTGCATGTGATGCCCGAACAGGTACCATCAGCGCACACGAGGGGCTCCCACACACCACCTTAAAGGTACATACTAGGGTTTTGGCCCACATAAAAGGCTGGAATCCCGACACATACAGGTAGACAGGTATCCATAGCGGTGGGAGAAGATATGTCCATGCTTCTGGATAAATCAGGAGCAGCGACAGCACGGGAGCCCATGCCCAAGGATCTTTAGATCACCATTGGATGCACAGACATTGTGGGGTACACACTGCATCAAATGTTTCAGGTTTGACTGGGACACAATTGAACAGGTCAGTGACACCATTGTATCACAGACATAGTGGTCCAGGGCAATGCTGGTGGAGACCAAGATGCTATGTGCCCTGTCATACTATACCACTGGGTCATTCCAGAGGGTAGTCAGTGATGTCATCAGCATCAGCCAGTCATCCATATCCAGGGCACTGGTGCCGGGGACAGATGCCCTTCTGGTCCATGTGCAGGTGCACACATGATTCTCGGTGGCGGAGGCCAATGTACGTGCCAATAAGCAGGCATTCTGTGCCATGCATGGGATGCCCAATGTACTTAGTGCTGTAGACTGCACCCATATAGGGATAGTGGCCCTGTCCAAGAATGAGGAGGTGTACAGGAACAGAAAGGGGTTCCACAGTATTAACTGCCAGGTTGTAAGCAATGCAGATGGCATTATCACCAATGTGTATGCAAGATTCCCTGGTTTATGCCATGATGCCTACATCCTGAACAAATCTTGACTCAGTGCCCTGCTCAGTACCGGTCGGATTGAAGGGTGGCTGTTAGGTAATATAACGTCACATCATGTGTGGTATCATGTGATCCCCTGTCACCAGCACTTGACTTTTTGTTGTGTATGTCCCCTGCATAGGTGACAGTGGCTACCCATTATGTCCGTAACTGATGACACCATTCCTGGAGCCACACAGTGCTGCAAAGGAGGCATACAACCATGCCCACATCCCTTAGGAGTGGCCACTCAGCCCACCACACCTAGAGGAAGGAGGTTCCAGGGCAGTGGGCAATGTCAGCCTTAACCTCCCTCTCAAGCTTTTCATAATTCAGTTTGAACAGGGAGCCAAGCTTGGGCGAGATGCGGATACCCAAATAACGAACATCAGTCTGCTGTGCTGTACCCACTGGAATGGAAGTGTCTGTTGTAGCCAAGGAGGGCAGGTTCCACTGAGTTGCAAAACTTCTGATTTTGCTAAATTAATTTTATACCCTGTGATCGATCTGTAAACTTCAAGTTCAGTAAGTAGCTCAGGTACAGATCTATCCGGTTGGCTCAAAAAGAATGAGTCGTCTGCATATAGTGAGATTTTATGCTCTCTATCATTTCCTCTTATCTCCATGATCCCTGGGTTTCCACAAACTCCCTGTGCCAGTGGCTCAATACAGAGAGTGAAAAGCAGTAGGGGAAGAGGGAACCCTTGTCTGGTACCTCTGATAAGAAAGAATCTCTCAGAGGCTGCCACATTTACTCTAACTGTAGCCTGTGGGAATGCATACAGTTCCCGCTGAACATTAGGAATGTGCCACCAAGTTTCATCTTTGCTAAGGTTCTATACAGCAATCCCCAGTTCACCCAGTCACACACCTTCTCAGTGTCCATAAAAATTGCTAAGGCCATCTCCTTTCCTTGTTGAGCTTTGACCACTATGTTGAAAAGGCATCTGATGTTGCCATGCAGTAATCTACCGTTAATAAAGTCTGTTTGGTCCGGATGAACTAGGGATCTTATGCAGCCCTGGAAATGAGAGACCAGGATAGAAGTGAAGATCTTCTTGTCTGTATCCAAAGCGAGATGTGATGGTAAGAGCTCAGAGAGTAGCATCCTTACCCTGTTTCAGTAACACTGTTATTTGGGCGTATTGCCATGAGAGTGGGGCCTTTTCCCCCTCCTGAATCCCCTTACTGATGTCAAGTAGCAGTGGAGTCCGTTCTTCATGGAATGTTTTGTAAAACTTCAGGCCAAATCCATCAGGTCCGGGGGTTTTTCCAGCCTTGAGATTTGGAGATTGCACTAGAGACCTCTGCCAAGGTGAGAGGTGCCAACATGGCCTCCTGCTGTTTCTCTGAGAACCTGGGTACTTTAACCCTGTGGAAGTACTTATCTAGCCTGCAATTAAAGTCAGGAATGTGTTCCTGTATGTGCAGATTTTTATAGACATCCACAAAGTGTTGCAAAATCATGGTGTGATCCGTGTTGCATTTCTGTGAACCTGACTACTGTATGCCCAACATCGTATGGCTAGCAGCCTCTTTATTGAACTGCCAGGCTAGCAGTCTACCTGCCTGTTGACCTGACTCATAATATCACTGCGTTAAGTATCTAAGACTAACTTTGATTTTGGTTTCAAGGAGTTGGTTGAGCCATGTGTGACACCCCTTCAGTCTTTCCTTGACCCTGGCATGTACTATAATCCTGTGCTTGGACTCTAAATCAAACAGCTATTCCTCTAGTTCTAGTTGTTTCTTTTGTGCCTCCTTTTTGTGCTTAGAGGTGTAGCTTGTGACATGCCCTGTTAATATTACATTGAGGCCAACCCACAGTGTTGCCATGGATGGTTCCCTTTTGGTAATGGTGGCCTCGTAACTGCGGATCTCCTCCTCAATCATCTGTTGAAAGTCCGAGTCATTCAGGAGCGAGACATTAAGCCTTCAACCATGGGACTTGAACACTGAGGCAATCATTAAATCAGAAGCTACTGGGATATGGTCTGAGAGAGGTGTGGTCCCTATATCACACTGTACCACTGCATGCAGCCACTCCATGGAAATCAGAAAAAAGCCTATTTGAGTGTAGACCTGACCCACCTTGATCTTAGTCAAAGTGTTTATCCCAGATTTGCCCAGCTAGGCTTTGTAACTCCATTAAAGTCACCCCTAATCAGGAACAGAGTTTGCAGATCTGGAGCACAGCTCAGCAGCGTGTCTTTGAGGAACTCTACATTTTCCCTCTCTGTGTTTAAGGGGTAGAGATTCAACACAGTACATAGGGTAGATTCATACATGCCACAGATACACACATACAACTGGCACTGTGGGTCCTGCACCATGTGTGTTACTTCCAGGGGACAATTTTTGTGGACTAACATAGCTATGCCCCTTCTGTGAGGGTGAGCAGCATATGACACCACATATGCTTGTCCCACCAAAGCTTGCCTGAGTTTGGTGAGCTCAGAGTCAGTCAAGTGCATCTGCTGAAGGAGAGCTAATATAGGAAACATAGAAAAAAGAGGCAGAAGGAGACCATGGGTCCATCTCATCTGCCCATATGTTCCTTGGACCTTTTCAGATCCCAGGACCTAACCCCTTTCTGACTAATGCCTCCTACTGCTCCTGTTGTTTTTGCTCATGCTTTAGTCTTGTCCCACCCCATCTTGAATGATGTCACGGACTTTGCTTCCATTACCTCAGCTGGCAGTTTATTCCTCTACGACTCTTTCTGTAAAATAGTATGGCGTTTTTCTTTCTAGTTCTTGAAGGAGTCGGATCCTCTTCACAGGGCTATTGAGTCCTTTAACATTAGATGTTATTACTTTACCGTCCATCATGAGGAGACTGTTAACCCCCCCCCCATACAGTAGCCTAGAAGGACAGACAGCCACACCAAGAACAATCAACACAACAACAATAAACTTTAAAACTAGAAACAAAGGCCTCAGCCAAGGCCAACTGACTTCAATGGTTGTAGTGAGAACCCCTGCCAATGCCCAGATATAATTATCCAGCAGGCTGGCACCTGTCAAGATGACTAACAAAGGCGCTATGCACATCATGTGTACAGAGCCACCCTAAATATTCCCTTTTCCAGTGACTCTAGTATCGCCTAGCCAGCTAGTCAACAGATGTGGTTAGAAACTTCCTCCCCAACCCCCAGGGATACATTCCCATGTTAGAAGAAATACCCCCCAAAACAATTTATATCAGCATAGTGAGCCAGCTCAGGGAAGTGCTCTATCACATTCCTGTTATAGTCGTCTGGATGTTGTGGTTCAGGATAGGCTGATTCCCTTGGCAGCTGCCTCCCCTTAGCTTGACAACTCAAAGCGTGGCAGGTAATCACCCCTAGGCACCCCGCACCCCATTTGGCCAGCAGGGGGATTGATTCCTTGACTTGCCTTGCATAACTAGAGTACAAGGGACCCCCATGAGGTATGCCCTGAAGCCAGGTGCAGCTGAGTGTGGCTGGTGCAGCTAGTGGTGTAGTTCGCGGTCTCCCATGCACATGACCATGACTGTGCTGGACTGTAGAAAAAAAGTGCCTGATGTAGATACCCACCCCCCCAATGATGCTCCTCTGGTATAACTAACAAATCTACTGGCTGCATACCCCTACCCATCTAGCTGAAAGCCTACAAAAAGTGTGTCCTGGCTCCTGCCCAGTGGGGAGCCACTCTGTTTACTCCTGTTTCCAACATCATGCCAATAATTAGACATTGACCATGCCACACTCTCTGCATGGCTGCACTCCCCCCCCCATGACTAATCTAGTGTAAAGTAGAATTCCTGCACATGCTGCCTATCACATCCTCATGCTTAAGGGTTAAATTGTTCAGTTGTCCTCCCATAACCCTGTCTAACTGCCCCCCCCCCACAGTAGCAATAGTGCCAGCAGAGCCCAGGAACAGTCGTGTAGTGCCCATAAGTTAGAAGTTTACAATGCATTAACACTGATGAGGGTGAGGTGGGCATAAATATTGTCCCCCTCCCCGTCGCTGTGCCCTTTGTAATCAACACTTTCACCCAGGTATTCTGCAGTCCCTCCCCCATTGGGGCCCAATTACGCCACCATCCATGCATCAGAGTGAGTCAGGTCATCTCAATCTCTATGCCCCAAGGGCTTTGGCTTGGTGTCCTTCAGTAGCACTCAAGCCCCAGGACAAGCAACAGCCAGCAACCACAAAGACCTGAGAACTCCATGGTCACCACCCTGACTAACATGAGGGAGTGACAGATGAATCACCCCTGTTCCCACCTGTGAGTTAAACCCTATGCCTCTTAACCTGTTTGAGGTAGGGGAATACCCTCTCCTAGCCCGTCCAGCCAAGGATGAGAGTGAACTCACCCCCATATGTGATGATCGGAGCCCTGTAGGACATTATAGAACCTACCAGCTCTCACTTTTTAAATTGGTCCCAGTTGTATGGTAACCCCAGAGCACGGTGAGGGCTAACAACAAATGCATGTCATGGAGAGTTCATTAGCCTGAAGATCAAGGCAACCATTCCCAGCTTACAGCTAGAGTCCCCCCCCCCCCGTGCAGGCATCTCCTTGAGCCCAGCCTCGGCACCCCCACTGCCACTCACAGAGTCGATGGTAGATCTAAGTTTAACTCCCCCTTCCCCCACCCTGGAGGCCCACCAACCACAGGTACCAATCAATTAAACATTAAAAACCAGTAACTGAAACCTGCTAATCAGGAATACTGTCCAAGAGGTGGAGTAAGTTCATTGTGAACTGGAACTTTGGTATCTCTTGGCAGTTCAGCTCGGGTCTGCTTGCGAGGAAGTAGTCACTTTCTGCTGTGTTGGCTTATTCTCTGGAGCAATGTGGCCTGTCTTAGAATCTGAGGCAGAGGAATCTGGCCTGACATGCTTCTTCATGATGGTCTGCCATGGAGAGTAGTTCGGGAGAGCTTCCAGCAGTGGATCAGGTGAAGAGGTAAGTTCAGGAGGGACTCCAAGCTACTTAGAAAAGAGGTTTAGCATCGAACAAGGTCCAGAAGAACTTTGGGCCAGATTCTGTATGAATTTTAAGTTGGAGTTAGCGCTATACATTGCATCATTATGTTCTTGTTGAGTAAGTGGTGCCTGTTAGGAAGGAGTGTTTTCATTTTCAAAAGAGTGAGAGGAGTGAAATCATGTTCAGAATGCAATTGTGGGTCACCAAATGGTATTTTCTTTTTCCCATGCCAGGAAGAGAACTTTGGGTTTCATGCGGTAGTTAAGAAACTGCATAACTATCGAGCGAGGACAAGTTTTTGGTTTGGCAGGTTTTGGTGCGAGGGCTCAGTGCACCTGTTCTACCTGGAGCAGTTCTTCCTTAGGCCAGTCCAGCAGTTCTCTAAGTAGGGATTCCACAAAAGAGTCTATGTGCCCCATCGCTGTGCTCTCTGGCAGCCCATGAATCTGTATATTGTTGCACTGGGAACAGAGCTCCAGAATATCCAGCTTCTCTGTGAGTTCCCATTCCTGACAACACAGATAGCAAAGTGCCTTATTGTGTTTATAGACTGTGCTGGTTGTCTCTGTTAGCCCTCATTCCAAGTCCAAAGTGTGCTGCTGAAGATCCTGTAGGCCACGGGCTGTCTCCGCTGACGCCACCTCAATCTGCTCCATGGTGGATCCTAGTTTACAGAGTTCGTAGAAGAGGTGCTTAGATGTGATGGGAAACTGCTCATCAGCATCATCTCTGCTTAGACCACTGATAGATTCGGACTGCTCTGACTGTGATCTGCTCAGGCTGTGGCCCCTCGCAGTTGGCACCATTTTGACTTCCTATTGGCTACGTTCTTAATTCGCATTTTGGAAGTCATCTCGTTCTCTTGCAGGTCCAATACTGTGCCAATGTAAGGGGAGCTCAGAATTTTTACAGTTCACCTAGGATTATTAGCTGATTGCAATAGATTAGAGCTCCAGGAGCGAAAGCGATTCATGTCTACAGTTGACCTGGGTGGAACCGGAAGTTTTCTGCAGCACTTATTAGTGCAAGCACACACTGAGCATGTTCAAATTGCTGGCAAGCCGAATGACCTGCAGCAACCAGTCAGTGATGCTGGACAGCGAGAACTTGTGCTGCACACATTTCAGTGTTGATTCTGGAACTCCCTAACAGGGGATGGACCTAGCTACTGAACAAGCTTGTTTTATGTAAAAATAAAGTGAGTTTTGGTCAGAAAACATTAAAAACCCATCAGAGGCTCGTGCAATATCGTTGAGTTAGCTAATTCTCACTACATTTAAGTGTAGTTTCAAGCAGGTTGGTTAGTAAGATATTGCTGCAGAGGAGAGGAGAGAGTGCACAGTATGAGCCTGCACTGGCAACTGCCAGCCCTGCAGCAGGAGCAGGGCAAAATGAATTTAACAGACTGGGAAAGGTGAAGGTGACTTTTTTGAAAGACGTTTATTTAACAAATATATTTTTACTGAGCACTGATGATGTTAGAGGGTACAGAAATCCATATCTGTTTGTTTATTTTTGTCTCCTGCAACACGAACAAGGCAGAGAGAATTTAGCTGCCTTGAAAAGGTGCAGAGTGGAGTTTGAAGGACTTGATAAATAATTTGACTGCTGGTGGTGTGGGCTGGTACACAGAAATCCATCTTTATCTTACTTTTATTGACGCTGAGTGAAAGTTAAGTTTAACTAGGCTGCTACAGTTGGTCTCTCAGTGAGGGTGAGGACAAGTGGGTGTCAGGTAGAGGAGGGTGAAGTGGCCAAAATTCGTTCCATGAAGCAATTTGCAGAGTAATGTGGAATCCACAAAGTAATCTACAACGCGAAGCGGAGTACTTCACATCATAAGGAGGAACGCGATGTCCATTGATAACAGTGACTTTGCATTACTACACCTTCCCCCAACCACTTCTGCACCAATTTTAATGCGAAGTACATAGAAATCAATGTACTTCATATCACTTCGCCTTGTTATTGAGCTCCAAGGCAAATTTTGCAGTGATTCATGGGATTGCAAGTCACATGGGCTCTAGATTGTTCTGCACAGCCTCAGTTCTGTGCAGTGTGTGTGTGTACCGGTAGCTGGAGACATTTTGCTCTCAGAGCTCTGAGATTCAGATCCTCTAAAAGCTGTTAAAAAAGCCTTTTTGTGCCATTTGTTTTGCTCAAAATTTAGTACATCGATTGAAGGAAACCCTCATGTGCTCATATCATCAAGTGTTTATTGTTTGTTTGTGGATTTTGAATGTTAGTTTAGAACATTCGGTCTGTATACTGACAGACACTTGAAGTGTGCTTTAGAGGAGGGACATATCTGTGGTGGAAGTGGGTTAACTGAGAGAAAAAGACAGTCTTTCTATATTGGTTATATTTTTCTTGTATAACTGTGTTAATGTACACAGTAATATTTTCCATAATTCTGACATTTTTTTGCTGATTGTCGTGGTGCAGCAGTGCATAATTTTAGTTTGTTTAAAAGGTTTGGTTATATTACTGAAGTTTTCAATTTGCTACACATTACTTGTAGTGTGTGTGTGAGTGTGTGCATGCAATGCTTGCCATCAAATCAGACACATTTTATTGTGCCACAGAGTAATTGCAGCAGTGTGAACCTGCTATCCACCACACCTACGTGATTTTGTACTGATTTGTGGTATCTTAGTTTTGGACTGTTACTGTAGTGCACTGCACCCCCCCTCCCAAAACCGGCAAAAGTTATTCTTTTCCAGATTGGATTGTGATTTGTGAGCACTGGATAAGGTGGTGTTGTGACTTTGCGTCTGCATCTCTTCTTGATTGCGCAGTGCAATCTTAATCTGTCTGTGCTTTTGCATTTATTTATTGCCCAATCTCCATCTGCAAGCCACAGTTGCTGTTTTTTTTTGACTTCATATCCACCAGCCCAGACTGAAAGTTCAGATATCTAAATTTGTTTAGAATTTTCTTGGTGATCCCCCAAAATGCCTGCAATGAGACGTGCAAGCAAAGCCATAGTACAATCACTGCTCTCACAAAGGTAACGAACGACTGGCAGAAAGCCCATGATGATAAACTATCTGCGAGTGCAGTCTTCCTTGACCTAAGTAAGGCCTTTGACACTATTGATCATGACCTACTTCTGACTACCCTTCGCACTATTGGTATGGACAAGGCATCTCTGAACTGGTTCTCCTCCTACCTCTGCTGGCGCACTCAGCAGGTAAAAGTTGTGGGTGATCTCTCCCCTCTGAGACCTATCAATAGGGGTGTACCTCAGGGTTCAATCCAGGGTCCCTTGCTTTTTGCACTTTACATCAACAACATCGACCTTGGGAATCACATCTTCAGACATTCATCTTTTCGTGGACAATACTGTTCTATATACGTCTAGACCTACTCTTGAGCAGGCATGCACAGATTTGCAGAATGATTTTACTATCCTGCAGTACAACTTACTCAAACAAAAATTGCTATTAAATGCCAAAAAAATGAAGGCTATGCTTCTGACCCTGAATAGCTCTGCTTTTATGTCGCCCATGGCAGGCGTTTTGCAACCTATTACCATGTTGCTTGGTGAATCTCTTGACTATGTTGATAAATTCAAATACCTTGGGATGTGGATTGACTGTTGTGTGTCCTTCATGGATCATGTAGAGGAACTCACAAAAAAGCTGAAACAGAGGCTCAGCTTATTCTAGAGAATCAAGCATCTCCTTACCCACGAGGCCAAGAGGAGGTTGGTTCAAACTATGTTTCTATCACTGTTGGATTATGCTGACTTCATCTATAGTCACATTCAAGGGACAGCCTTAGCCAAGCTTGACGTTCTGTACCACAGGCCTTAAGCTTCATTTCTGGGGCAGCTTATTCTACTCACCACTGCGACCTGGACTCGGCAGTGAGGTGGCCATCTCTCACATTCAGGAGACAAAGAAACGCTGCCCTTTGGACATACAGAGTAATTGCCAAAATGCTGCCACAGTGTATCTCTGACTGCTTGCCCGTATGTGTTTTGGGTAACTATGCCCTGAGAAGTCATTCTTATATCTCCTTAGTGATACCCAAGGTAAAAACCCGCCATGGTAGATCGTCCTTTAGCTTTGCCCTATCCCAGTTATGGAACAAGCTTCAAAAAACTCTAAAATTAGCTATCCCCATAAAAGTCCCAGAATTTAAAAATCTTTATGTAAGAACTTTCTCCAAACATTGTAAGTGTCACTCCTGATGTGCCCAGCCTGTTTCTGACCTCCTGTGATCAACCTTTACCACCTCATTGCTGTCTTTATATCTATCCTTTCCTGTCTTTTACTTTCCGCCTTTCCTAGGTTTTCCTCTACTTTTACTACTCTTCTTTCTGCCATAGTATAGAAACATCATGGTCATTACTGACATTACAAGTGTGAATATTATATATCCTGCTTGATTATCCTTCTCATGATGTAGCTTTGTATACATTATTATTTGGTACATTTGTGCTGCTCTGTAATGGGAGTAGCTATGCTGTACCTATATATGTATCATTTATCTGTTGGTATTTCTGTATGACCAACCAGGCCCACCTTGGAAATTAGCTTGCTCAACGGTGTTCCACCTTGTAAAATAAAGATAGATTGACTGATTGATTGATTGATTGTTTCTGGCCATGGCACTGCTGACAGGGGCAAGCTTGTCCATGGGTGTGGTGGTATGCAGAAGTGCATAGCTGATGTTAGTAAAGGGATTTCTCCATCAATGTTTTTTACAGCACAATCTGTAGCTTCTCTCAAAGTTGGAGGAGATGATGTCATCCCAGCTAGTGGTGTTAGTGCAGTTTCTGCTGGCATGAGTATTGCTGCCTCAAGTTCCACTTCTGACCAGTTAACCATTTCAAAAAATATAGTTGAGTCTAAAGCTGTGACTGACAGTGTAGATGATGTCATACTCCCCATTAACATCCCCATGGTAGATGAACATGATTCTGATCCTGGCAACGATAACTCACAATGTCACATTTCTTACAGCACTGTTGAGGTCATGCCTTTGCCATCCAATGATTCAAAGTGTGGTGCAAAAATATCACGTGATGATGATGATGATGATGATGATGACGGTGCTGTGGTTAGAACATGTTCTCCACATGACAGCATCCAAGCTGAAAATGTGGATGTGGATGATGTTGATGAATATGATAATGATGTCAGTGACCCCTGTTGGGAACCAGAGAAAAAGAAAGTCAAGGTGACTGTGTCTGGGGTCTGTTGGCATTAAATCCCCCTTCCCCAAAAACTTGTGATTAAACGGTTCCTGTTGATGATGATGATGATGACCCAGTAATAATCATAGGTAGTCGTGGTGGTCAGTTGGAGTCCAAGTGTGTCCAACCTGAAAAATTATGTAGCACACCCACAATTTCCTGTATTCCTTTCTCCAATATCTGTTGCCTCTGCTCTTAGGGCCCATCCCCCTTCCCTGCAGTACTCCTGCATACCCCTGTGTCCCTCCCTTTTAACTACCCTAAATATGGACTTGGCTTCTCTTAAGCTTTATATACAGCATATATCATTGTTGTTCAGTTCTCTAATGCACTTGCACCACACAAATTTGACTAACTGTATAACATTCTTTGTATTGTATCCTGTACTTATTCTTGTACCTGTATCTACACATGCCTTTGTTGTTATGTACCTGCATTGTATATGCTGCTGTCCATTGTGTGTATTCTTCCTTTGTATGATCAACCCCAGGTTCACCTCAAAAATGAGCTTGCTCAATGGTGCCCACCTGGTTAAATAAAGATCTTGATTGATTGATTGTTTCAGGGGTTAAAAAAATGGAGTCCAATAAGCAGCATCAGGGACATGTTAAAAGTAGGGAATCACAATCCTTTGTTTGGGATTTTTTTGTCCAAGATGCGAATGATGAGTCAGTTGCAATCTGCCAGCTTTTATATGCGTATGTGAGCCGAGGTAAAAAGAGGAGTCATCTGGACATGGGCCAGCATACACATCTTAAGAACAGGCACATGGCACTGTGGACCCGGCACCAGATGGCAGCTAATGCCATAGTGGGGTGTTCACCCTCGTCATCAACCATTCTGAGCATGTTATCCCCTTCCACGAGTGTAAGACCAAGTAGGAATGTCTGCAGTTGTGATGAAATAACACCAGAGGATTACTACAGGCATGATGAGGGGTAGGATTATGATCTAGAAATCTTGTCAAGTGGTGGTCAGAGTAGCAGTGGTGGTGGTGGTGGTGGTCAGTGCAGTAAGTCTAGTGCAAGTGGTACATCAACCCCTGTACATAAAATGGGGAAAATAACTTCATTTGTGGACTTGTCACCTGTGCACCCCTCTTCATCACACATCCACACCCCACCCCTGGCCATTTGCAGAGCACAGCAATTTGTTACACCCCATACAAAATATGTAAGTCAGCCCACGTTGGAGAGTGTTTTTGGCGGTAACTTCCTGCCTGCCTGCCTGAAGAATGTGACCTACACTGTGTAAGCCATGTAATGTGTGTGGGCTGCCTGAGAATTCTCACTCCACCTTAAAGTGGAATAAGAGGAAGTGCACAATGCGAAGTGGCGAAAATAGGATTTAAAATGGGCACTTCATAGAGGAATACTAATGCGAAGTGGCTACCTACTACCCACTTCTATGTATGTGAATTCTTACTTGCTGCATCTCTAGTGTCAGGGTGGGGCGATGGCATGTAGGGGGTGTCTGCCTTTATGTCATGCAGAACCATGAGGAGAATAACTGGAGGAGAAAGGGATGCAAGGGGAGGAAAGGAGCAGCGAACTGTTCCAACGTGCTAGTTCCACCTAATCCTAGTTCTGCAAACAGTGGTGGTGGAGAAAGCTTTGGGACAGGGACTAGGAGTCATAGTGGTAGGGTAGGGGCTGCAGCAAGGAGGATAACTAGGGCTTGTCATGTGATACTGCAGCCAAAGAAACCATGGTTCATTAGTCCTTTGATGTCCACTAGTTCCAACTCCACTGCACAAAAGCACCATGAACATGAAATTCCAGGACCTTCCATTTTTTATTACTTTAGACATTTTCATTAAAACAAGATCCTTTCCCATGGAGTTCATCTGTTACACATTTCTTATTCCTGCTGTGAAGTCATAATTCTTTGCTTCTGGCATCACACCCTGCTGCTATAGAAATTATTCTGAGGTCAAAAGCAGAGAGTCATGATTTCAGACAGATAAAGTCTGAGGGGCAAAGGGCCTATTTCCGTACAAATGTTTTCAGTGATAAAAAATGGAATGTCATTAAATTCAATTGTTTAGGAATGTTATGAGATTTGAGATCTGCTGATGGTAATTGTAATTTTTTTTGATAGAAACTGGAAAATCATTTTAACAGTTGGAGGTTAATTATTCTGTATTCTCAGATGGGTATGATAATTCTTCCAATTTGATTTGCTAAGAACAATTCCAAGCTGTGATGATAACTTACAGTAACACCATAGCCTTGAAAAAAGGTCCTACCAATTGGTTATTTACCCACTTTTGATCTATTTTATACCAATAATAATACAGTCCAGCGTTATCATTTAGGATAATGCAACTTCTTGGGTGGTTGAAGGCACTCACTGTGCTTCTTGCTTCACAACACACCTGAGGTGTAGCATCATCTCTTGATAACACACATGCTGTTGTGTATTATCATTTAATATGTACCCCTTTTTTCTTCTCTGCAGTTGTATTCACTCTTCTGATATGCTTTGTGAGGGTTCTATTACTTTTTACTATCTGTCACAGAGACCCTGGCTGATGACTGACTTAACACACAACACCAATATTGCCACCAAACTGTTGCAGATTTACCACTGGGCTGTTCCCTACTTGTCTAGCTTTGTGACCTTGCTCATGCAGAACAAGGCCAAATGGGTATTAACCACTACATTTCATGTAGTCAACTCATAGTCCTTGCATTAACAGCATGACCAGTTTTAACAGTAATTGCATACTATAATAAGAAAGGAGGTTGGCATACACATTGAATAATAAGAGCTGGTCAAGTATGGTTACAGATGTTTAAGTGTAAGTTGAATCTTTTTTCTACGATAGTTGTATTAACCAGGAGTATATATATATAAATATCCATACCCATACTTGTTTATTGCATGAAATAATCAGATACTGTTTGGTTTTTAAGCTTTCTATTAGTTACTAGAAAAGAGTTCTAAGTCATGCTGCTGATTACAACAATTCATATACTCTTAATGTAAGTAATAACAATTTAACTAATCCACAGAGTTGTATTACAAAAGGACTTTGCCTTGGCCAGGAATCTTTATGTATCTAAATGTTTACTTTATGCATGTTGAATGTTTGGATCATGTCACCTCTCTCCCTCCTTTGCTCTAGTATATACAACGGAGCTCAATATGTATACCCTAGAGCAAAGGAGGGAGAGAAGTGATATGATCGAAACATTCAAACACCTTAAGGGCATTAACAAGGTGAAAGAGTCTAACATGTTTCAATATAAGAAAAATTGCAGGACAAGAGGATACAGCATGAGATTAGAGGGATGCCGATTAAGGGGTAATGTGAGGAAGTTCTTTTTCACAGAAAGGGTGGTGGATGCATGGAATGGCCTACCTCAGGAAGTAGTGGATATGAATACAGTGCAGGGCTTCAGTTAGGCATGGAATAGACAGAAGGAAGCAATACAGATGAGTATGAATAGATAGGCAATTGACAGAGCAAAGGCCGATGGCACATTTATAAGGCAGAAAAAGAAATGGGCAGACTGGATGGGCCTTGAGGTCCTTATCTACCATCAACTTCTATGTTTCTATGTTATTTATATTTGTTTATTTAAGTAAAAAAAACTTTTATGTAAAAAGAATCCTTGTTTGCTTCAGACACTCCTAAATGTACTTCGGTATTAGAAACAGTATAATTTTAACTTTGTACATGCTCTCTGAGATGGAACACAGAGTTGCCAGTAAAATTGAATCCCCAGATTATTTAAAAGCTATAGAACATACCAGATATGCAGACAACAAATGAGAAAATACAGAACACACTAGGAAAATCTAAATAAACATGCTGTAAGGAAACCAGAAAAAGACCAAACTAATTGTTGATTCTTATCCAAACATGTTTTTTCTAGAAAATTGGCTATTTTATTTATTTAATTTTGTTGACCCGGTAGGCCCACTGAGACTAGAAGTCCCTTTTTCAGGGGCGACCAGCGGGAGGGGGATACAGATGGTAACCAACTGACATTGGACCAGATTAAGCTGTTGGTGGTATTTTTAGTGAATGGGGGGAAATCTGGCCAGAACACCAGGGAAATTCCCTTACTGCTCAGTAGGGGGAGACTCTGTCCCTTAGGCTGACTTCCAAGATGGCCGCTCGGCAGGCCACAGGGCAGGAGGTGGAGGAAATGGAGTTGGAGATGGAGACTACAGAGCTGGATAATTTACTGCCTGAAACTGTGCCTCAAAATGCGATTGAAACTATGAATGCTGTTATAGATGATGCAACTGAGAAACCGGGGTCTGATACTCATAGTCCTTTAAGGACAACCCACCTTCCAGAACTACCCGATGATAGCTTTTCTGGCCTCAGTGATGCAAGTGAAACCCTGGTGGAAACTCCGTGTGAGTCTGGAGACGTAAAACCCAAAGCAGTGGCAGTATTGCAGCAGCTTGATGCTGAGGAAAAAAGCTTTTTGTTTTAAAAAATGCAGCTCCAAAAAAAACTGAGAGTGCTACAGGCTGACAAGGGAAAATAATCTGTCAAGCCTGTACAGCTGAGCTACAATAATGTAGCTTCATCAAAGGACCCGCCAGGAAACTGGGCGGCGGCTTTAGAATAAGCAGAATGCCTGGAACCTCAGCAAAGTACATCTGCAGCTATCGCATCAAGAATGGCAATTATGGGTGACACAGAGTCTGGCCTAAGACGCACTGAAGAAGTGATCTACACCACAGAGCACACTTTGTTGGTCGACAAAGCCCTGCAAGGTGCAGGGTGGGAAAGAGATGCACAATCAGGTCAGTGGGTTTCAGAAAACTTTCCTATTAAAATGCCAGAAATAAATCAACAACTTGCTAAACAAATTGTCAGTTCAAACACAGATCAGGACTTGGAGGTACCTCCACAGCTAGCACTCGCTCAGAATCCAATTTTAAAAATTCCTCAAAAGGATTCAGCTATTTCAACTGTAGTACAAGAAAATCAAACTGGGGACACCCAATGTATCTGATGTACCACCACAAAGGCCTCTGAATATTGCGTACAAAGATGCTCCTTGTTCTTTTTCTTCTCTGTTTAAACTGCCTATTTTTCCCTGCAAAGAGGCATAATGCGGTCAGATTGTCTTATACAGGAGGTATGCCTGAACCTTCAGTTAGGCTATTTGTGGCTAAAACCCTTCTGAAAGACTCAATGAAGTTCTTTTCGAATGAAATCTATGCACTTATTCATATATCTGGTGAAACAACATTTGATGTCAGCTTCAAATCACTTAATGGATTAGAGAGAGTCTGGATAAAATATAATGCTTTGAAGAAAATTGCTTTATGGGCACCTTTTGTTGCCATACCATTAACAAAGCTTGCACAACAAACTATTACAGTACTATTCCGTAATGAGGGGGTTAGTGTGAATGACCTGACTTACTGGTTAAAATAGAGACATACCATAATTGAAGAACCGGACGCTATCTTGGACTCTGAAAATATATGGGCTGGGGGGATGTAAGGTCAAGGTGATGCTGAAAACAACTGAAAATGGTGTTATTCATCTGCCAAACTCTTTTTTTTTAGGAAGAGACAGGGGCATATTGTTCTATGCTGGTCAGCCGAAAACGTGTTACAAATGCGGCTCAGTGGCTCACCTTAGTAGTATATGTGATCAAACAAGATGTAACATGTGTGGGGAGTTAGGGCACATGGGATCTCAATGTACTAACGAATGTAAATGTAATCTCTGTGATGAGATGGGACACACGTTCCAAAATTGCAAATAGCAGCACACAATATACCTGATCAAGCGGATGGAGAGAAGCAACGCTTATTAATTACCTTCATGCAGAAAAACAGATTGGGTATACATAAACACTAAGGGCAGACTGAGAGTGTTAACACAGAAAGATCCCCCCTCCCCCCGGCCCCCCACACTGGCTCCAAATCAGGATGGGTTGCAGGGAGATGGCATTTTAGAGCAAAGTCATAAGGGGGCAAGATCTAAGACAAGGAATTTGAGTAATTTGAAACTGGTGCCAGATAATTCTACGATGCTAAACTCTTCTGTGGAATGCCTCTCCACCTCGGGTGTGCGAAATACTGGAAATTTGATGCCCCCACCCCTCTCCCTCTCCCTCCCCTTCAGCTGTCAAATCAGAAAATATGATAATCATACCCAGACATAATACCAGAGCTTCTATGTCTCAAGCACAGATGAAACAACCCCAGTGCCTTTGACAAACAAGTCTGACATCCTGCAGCCTGGAAATACAGAGGGCAACGCAGATGTTCCATCAGTGGCGTCTTCTGTGCCTGAGGCTACTACAGACACAGAAAAGCAAGAAAGAGTCAAAGGACCTCAAAAAAGAAAAGCTAAGTTGAAAAAGAAAAATACAAGAAGGGGGAAAGATTAATAACATAGGTGATAATGACTGTACCCTTTTCTTGTTATACTATAAATGTCAATAGTATAAAGAGGGGCAGTAAGAGGAAAATAGTTTTCTCTTTTCTAAACTTATCTTCTTTTGGTATTTTTTTTCTTCAGGATGTGCATTTACATTCTCTAAGAGAAATGACAGTAGCGTCAAAGGGATGGTTTGTGGGATCCTCCTTTTAGTCTATAGGCCAGGAATCCTGTTCAGGTTTAGGGATTTTATTTAAACTACTTGAGCTAAAAACTTTGAAATTTTATGATTTGGTCACTGGCAGAGCTATGATCCTGGATGCTCTCATACAGGGCGCACTGTTTCATCTAGTAAATTTATATGCACCTCAAATGAAGGTGGAGCGCTGAGAAATGTTTAATTTACACCAGCCTTTTCTGTTTACAGCACACCATATAGTCTTTTCTGGTAACTTTAATTCCCCATTAGTAGCTAATACTTCAAGGCAATATTGTGATTCCAATTTTCTGTCCCAGATAATGATAAAAGCAAAGTTGAGATATTCCTATCACTTCCACACAGTTAGTTTTATTTATTTATTTATTTCGGGTTTCGGAAAGAATACCTTTGAGTCAAAGACTCCTTTACAAAGGTTCCACATCACATAGATTAGATACAGACAAGCATTACAATGATTGTTACAGAGTAAAAGTTCAGATTGTTACAAGGAACGGGCAGACTAACAATCAAGTTCTAGAGCAGTTTAAGACAGTTAAAAACAGGATGCATAACAACCCCAGAGAGACTAAGCTTGAGAACTAATGAGTAGGTGGCGGGCCGGAGGCCATTGTCAGTGGTAAGGGGAAGGGAAGAGGCCAGGTTCAGTTACAATTGCAGGCACTTGTGGACAGGAGGTGGGCCCTAAGGTGTGTTTTAAATTGTCCAATTCTTTGTTCATAAACCAAGGAGGATGGTAGGTTGTTCATCCACAAGGGGGCCCTATAGCTGAAGAATCTTTGGAATTGAGCGGTACGATAGGAAGGAATCGAGAAGAGATGGGTATCTGAGCTACAAGTGTGTTTAACTTTGGAGTCAGGAGGATTAAAGGGGTGAGGACAGAGGGGGAAGAGGCCTAAGGCGATTTTTTTTTTGCTAGAATGCAGGTGTGGAATCTGATTCTGTTGTCAAGGTTAAGCCAGTTGGTGTCCTTATATAGTGAACAGGTATGGGTGAGTCTGTCACAGCCCAGTACAAGATGACAGGCCTTGTTTAGGACAAGTCAAAGTCTAACAAGGGCTGAGGTGCTTCCCCTCCAAAAATCAGTATGCCATAGTCAAGCAGAGAGAGTACCGAGGTGGAGACTGCAAGCCTAAGGGCATCAGGGGTAAGGCAATGTTCGAAGCGATGCAGAAGCCCAAACCTACAATTGAGGGCCTTAGATAGTTGTTGAATATGCTCGTGATAGGTAAGACCTGTGTCTAAGGTGATGCCCAGATATTTAAAGGAATCCACTAGTTCCAAGGGAGTCTGGGTTGCTGTTAGTATTTGAGGGAAAAGCCCCATCCTGGTATTCTATGGATGTGTGAATAGCATAACTTTGTTTTTTTTATAGTTAATAATAAGGCATTGTGAGGAGAAGAGAACCAGCTTTCAGCAGAGTTGAAGGAGGACTGGAGGGACTGGTGAAGTTGAAGGGGGTCTGTGCTGGAGGAGACGATGACAGCATCATCTGCGTATAGTAATAGGTTGGAGGGGTAGGATTCAGGGAGGGAGTTTAGGAAAAGGCTGAATAAAAGAGGTCCCAAAATGGACCCTTGTGTGACACCCGAGAAGACAGGAAATTTGATGGATAGGGCATTACCAATTTTGACCTGTAGAGTCTGGTTCAAGAGGTAGTCAGAGAACCATCCCACGGCATCCTGAGAGAGATCCAGGTTGATCAAGGTGGTTAGGAGAAGAGAATGGCGGACGGTGTCAAAAGCTTTTGTGAGGTCTATGAAGATCGCACCTGTGATGTGGCCTTTATCAAGCGCAGTATGGATGTGTGTGGTGAGTTCAAGCAGGGCAGTAGTCGTGCTGTGCCCTTTGCAGAAACCATGTTGTTGTTTGAAGAGAAGGTTATATTTATTGAGGTGCTCAGTGAGCTGATCAGAAACAATCCTCTCCAAGGCTTTGGAGAGGGGAGGGGAATGGAGATAGGGTGGTAATTGTTAGCAGAGGTGCGGTCCCCACCTTTAAATATGGGTGTGATAGATTTCCACTTGGCAGGGAATTTACCTAGACATAAGGAGAGGTTTAAAGTGTGGGTGAGGGGAACAAGGACTTCCTTGAGGGTGAGCCGAAGAATTTTCAAATCAAGGGAGTCTGAGCTGGAAGAGGTGTGGCTAAGGGCAGTTTTAAGGTATGGTTCTGCGGACTTAGGAGAGATAGGAGATAAAAGGGGAGCACCGGGGGGGGAGAAGGTGCGCTCGGAGCCGGAGGATCGTAGAAATTCAGGGGGAGAACATGGTTAAGGTTGGAGAAGGCATTGTTGAAAACTGCAGCGATCTGAGTGGGGTCTGTGGTCAAGGACCCATTAACCATGACCTGAGTGGGAACTGGATTAGAGTCCTTACTGCATATTTCCTTAATGTTGTTCCAGAACTTGCAGCCGGATCCCCAAGAGGAGGTTAAGGAGGATTTATAGTATTCTGCTTTGGCTTTGTGAACAGTCCAAGTTCACTTGTTCTGAGCCATTCTATACATATGCCTATCATGAGGGAGGCCAGACTCATTGGAGAGCTGCCACAATGAGTCTCTGGTTCGCATTGAGGTCTTGAAGCATTCAGCGAACCAAGGTACATGATTGCCTTTAACCATTCTTTTAGTGAATGGTGCAAAGAGGTTGCATACATTATTGAAGGACAGGATGAATAGGTCCAAGGCGCTATCAGGGTTTAAGGATTTTGTAATGAAGGACCAGTCCAAGGCCCTGAGGTGAGCTTTTAATTGTGCCAGTTTACCAGGGACAAGTTTACGTTGCTCAATTCATTTGGGAGGAGATCTAGGAGTTTTACAGGACCAGGAGCAGAGAACTGGTGAGTGGTCACTAAGGGCATTTGGTAGGATGGAGACACTAATGATCTTGTGTTGGCGATTGCAGAAGATGAGGTCTAGCACGGAGAAAGATCCAGCGCGCGGGTCAAAACGGGTAGGGGAAATAATCAATTGAGTTAGGTCTTGGGCTGTGGCGATATCGATGAAAGGGATAGCATCCTTACTTAGCCAATTGATATTAAAATCTCCAAGCACAATCATTTCCGAGTGAGATGGTAGTGTATCCAAATATGACAATATAGCACAGAAGGCTGTTTTTTGATCCCTAGGGGGAATGTATACCATTGTGATATGTAAAGGGTTTTGACAGTGAGGGCCTGTGGGCCTGTTCCCAGTTGAAGGGAGGGGAGTAGGTGACCTTGTAATATGTTCTTAGTGTAAAGGGCACAACCACCCCCATGCTTACCCTGTCAGTCAGCATGGTAGAGGGTGAACCCGGGCAGGGATACTGAGGAATCGGGGGTCCAAGGGGTGAGCAGGTTTCACACACAGCTATGACATCAGGTTGATGCTGTAGTGCCCAGCCCTGCAAGGAATCCGGCTCTTTTAAAATGCTACAAATATTGAGGGAGGCAATGCGCAGTGCACCAGGGGGTAGGTTGGGGAGGCATCATGACTATTGGTGGTCCTGGATTAGGATGGACATTACCTGACATGAGGAGGAGGAGGAGGAGAAGGAACCTTATAGCTGGGTTCCAGGAGCACTTCCTCTTGTTATAGTGGGAGAGTTGGGTAAGCCGCACGGTGGAGGAGAAGGTAGGAATAGGGAGGGCCTGAGCCTTAAGTGAGGCCTGAAGGAGGAGATGAAATTCTGGAGGGGACGACAGTGTCTGGTGTTGCAGTAGCTGGGGCTGGCAAACGTCAGGGGGTGTAGCCGGCGTTCTGCGCCTAGGCAGGCATTGTTACTCCTAGGCAGGCATAGTTATTCCTGCTTTTCAGAAGGGACCTTTAACTTCACGGATTGATTATATTTTTACATCCAGACAAGTACATATACTCTCAGCAATCACATATCCAGCAGAATTCTCAGACCACAAGGTAGTGGGAATTAAAATAGGAGTTCAATTAGGAATAAAAAGAGGACCGAGGTTCTGGAAAATGAATGTTTCTCTATTATCAGATGTTTATATCTTGCAAACACTTCATAACTTTCTAGTGGCAAGGAAATATGTTTTTATTGTATTTAATGACAGCAGCCAATGGTGGGAAGACACGAGGCAATACTTACAAAAACTTTGTAAACATATTAGTAAAGATAAAAATAAAAGGCAATATCTTAGTTATTTACAGAATAGGAAGCTCCTACAACAGCTATTGTCTATATCAAATGACACAGGACAGAATCTCAATATACAGATCAATGAGGTAAAACAGCAGATGAGGGATTTCCATGCCCAAAAAAGCTCAAAATCTACACCACCAGCAACAGTTTGGTGTCAAATGGGAAAATGGAGGAAATATGCCCCTTTGACAGCTATAATGCAAAAATTCAAGCAAAAGAGATGACCTCTTTAAAACGGACTGATGGTAAAGAATGTATGAATCAGGAAGAAATCTTAGACATTGTGAGTAGGTATATATCTCAGATGTTTGGCCCCTTAGACATAGAGGGAGGGTCACTCACAAATTACCTGATGGACTTGGCCATTCCTGCAGTAGACCCAGAACATCTAGCAGAGATATCTCAGCCCATAAAGATAACGGAAGTACAAGAGGCACTTTCTTCACTGGCAGGAGGGAAGGCTCCAGGATCTGATGGTCTGCCTAATGAGCTTTTTTAAATTAACTGGCAGGGAGCTCTTGCTTGAACTAACACAGGTATTTAATCATATTCTAACCAAAAAAGAGGTCCCTTTACAAATGAACATGGGAATCCTAACTTACATACATAAGAAAGGCGATAAAACACTGTTAGAAATTGGAGACCGATTAGTTTACCAAATTTAGACTTCAAATTGTTAATTAAAATTTTGGAAAAAAGATTGGCCTCAGTAGCATGTAGTGTTAGCTCTTCAGCCCAAACATATGCTATTCCATGTAGGAAGATCCAAGATCACTTATTATTAATTAGAGAAATTGTAGAATTAGGAATGATTGGCCGCACAGATGGAGACCTGGTCTCTCTGGATCAGGAAAAAGCATTTGACAGGGTAAGTCATGACTTTTTATGGGAAGTTTTAAAAGCTTATCAGATACCTGAAGTAGTGATAGAATGGGTTAAAAGTATTTACAAAACAGCTACAATAGTGCTGTTGGTGCTAGGATGGAAAGGCCCTATGATACCTCTGCAAAGGGGGTGAGACAGGGCTACCCGGTTAGTCCTATCTTATATGTTTTTTTCATAGACCCACTCTTGAGGAAGATAAATAATAATAAATTAGTGCTGCCAGTACAAACTGAGAGTGAGGATTATCCATTTAAAATCATGGCTTATGCTGATGATATGACTCTCACGATCAGAAATCCACAGTCTCTCACTGCAGTAATAGATTTATGTACTTCTTTTGGGAAACTGTCAGGGGCATCATTAAACATAACTAAATGTGTTGGGCAAAGGTTAAACTATACTATAGCGTACAGAGGTAGTATTGCAGAGATTTTGATACAACATGATCCTCTTAATGTAATGGGGATCTGGTTTAATAAATAATAATAAAATAATAAAACTTTATTTTTAAGGTTTCTTTCAAAGAATCAAGCTGCTATACAGAATAAAACATTTAAAATTTCACATATTACAACAACCCAATAAATATAATCAAACTCCAAATGCATACATCCACAGATACGCTTTTAGGCCTTTTTTGAATCCCTCCATGGTTGTGCCCTCCCATAACTGGCAGGGTAGAGAATTCCAGAGGGTAGGGGCCCACATACATAAATGTACAAGACCCAGAAGATTTCAAGAACACCCTCGGGATCTCTGGCAATGCCTCACCAGCTGAACGGAGCGATCGCCTAGGGCAGTAAGGGACCAGGAGCTCTTTCAGGTAGTTAGGGCCAAGTCCATGTAGGGCTTTATAAGTCAGAAGACCAACTTTAAAGGTGATCCACCACTGCACTGGCAGCCAGTGCAGTCGGCACAACACCGGCAAAATATGGCTGGACTGAGAGATACCAGTCAAAAGCCGGGCTGCTGCATTCTGCACCAGCTGCAAGTGGCAGATTTCAACCCCAGAAAGTCCTAGATAAAGGAAATTGCAATAGTCCAGATGTGAGGACACAAAGGCGTGGACCAGCATAGGAAGATCACCAGATGGAACAAGGTGCCTAATCCTGGAGATATTCCTCAGATGGTAAAATGAGGACTTGATGACGGCAGACACCTACGAATGCAGAGTCAATCCCTCATCAAGAATTACTCCCATGTTATGCACCTGTTCAGAGGTCGGGAGTGAAACACCCCCGAGATAAAGTCCAGAGGGTGAACCAGCCCCCGAACCCCCATACGGTGCGCCGAATCCACTACCAACACAAAATTAAGAATAAGTAATTATAACTTTGAGAGTTAGAAAAATATATTTTTTCTTTTATTTCAGATGCTACAATGAATGGCATTTATTCCTGAGAAATATGTACCTAGAAAGAAAAAGAAAGAAAGAGAAAAAATTAAAAAAGACTTGTGGGAATTTTTTACCTTTCACTATGATGCTATGTGGTACACACACTTGTTTATATGTATGTTAATTAATTGTTAAATGGCAAAAACACTTCATTGTTGGAACAATTTAATGACTATGTATAAAACTGGTGTTAGACTGAAGTGTCATTATTCTCTGATGGAGCCTTAGGGCGATACGTAAGTACCTCCAGTTTCTCTGGTGACTTTTCATTTAAGATGGGTAAATAAATAGTCATTTTGGACTGAATATTCATCTTTTGTCCTTTCTTACTGGGGTGAGTGCAGCACTGAAGAATTCTTATAAGTGTGTTAATTGCATGCATTAGCACCACCACTCTAGTGCAGACCCTTATATGTGTTACTCGTATATGAACGCGGGGACTTGCACAGCTTTATAAATTTAAAAACCAGCAAGAATAGGACTCATCCCATTGAATAACATGACTGAGATAGAAACTGAAGCCAGAGAACAAGGAATATCGAATGGAGAAGGCATCTTTGGGTCTTTATTTCAGAAAGACAATGCAACACATCCATTGTTAGTTAATTTCAATGATGGAACTGCTACTAACAATGCTACCAATGATACATCAGCAACAGGTGCACCAATTCAGGATGCTTTTTTTCAGTTGGAAAAAACAGCTACACGAGTGAGGAGACTACATTGGCAAGAGAGATCTTTGAGAACATATCCCTCAGTAAAACAAATACCACGTGGTCTTAGAATATCAAAAAGACCAACATTTGGCATGGAAAAAGGCTCATTTATTGAGAAATGGGAAAATATTTTGAATGAGGCATCAATGAAATTGATGGAGTTGATAATTACAGAGGGACAAGAAACAATACAAGAGGTAAAAGAACAATTGGCTATTCAAGAAAAATCTATAGTAATGTATAAAGAACATCCAGAATATCCGAAATGTCAAAATAAATTTCAAGAATACTTGAAAGCCTATGATATGAAAATTCGTGCTCAAAAACTGAAAAAACAAACAAAAGACTATGACTATCGTTTAAAACATGTCTATAATTGGTCTAAACAAGTAAATAAACGAAGATCAGAACTTAATGATTCAGAAGTAAGTGGCCAGTTGAATGCGGTGGGAGTTGAACCTGGAAGCACAACAACATTGCGATCCATCTTTAAACATATGGAAAGCACCCAACTGGAATAGAGTACAGGGGACAGTGGCTCGGAACCAAATGAAAATGTAGAAGAAACGAGAGAACGGGGTCCTTTTTTGGAGAATACTCCTCCTGGGAATTTACCCAGGAGGAGTACATGGCAAATGAGATTCAGATTCCCAGTAACCACTATGGATATGCATGGAGAAGGGGGATACAGAAGAAGAGAAAGGCCAGACGGAATAGAAAGAAGAATAAGATGTCGCGGCCGAGGGAAAAGATACAACGCCCTGGTCAATCGATATCAACAATTATAAATATTTCAAAGAGAGAACTCTCATCTACAGAAACGAAGGTACTGCCTAAAGGTCTTACATTTATTCCTTCTTTTAAACTATCTGAATTTGATGTATGGGTGGACATTCAACGTGCCAGGAAAGTGTATTTAAAAATATTTTTTGAACATAAGAGACTAAATGAAAAAACAAGGATAGAACGGGACACTGAGACTGAAACTGGCAGGAGTAGAAAATGATGGAGCTTTCTCTACAAAATTTAAACCGCACTCTACCTTCTGTCCTCCCTTGTATCTGAGTGTAAACACATTTTTAGAATGTTGCCTAAGTGATTTACAGGATTTGTATAAAGAAGGGGTCAGTATGAAGTACTGTAATTTTACTAATGAGGAGAGGCAAAAGACTAGCTACAGCCACTGGTATAGTTATTAAGCCAGCTGATAAAGGGGGAAGTATTGTGAAACAAAATAGAGAAGATTATGTACTTGAAATTTATAGACAGCTTTCAGATGGGAATTTTTATGCGGGTTTAACATATGACCCTATGGGTCAAATACAATTGAAAATGCAGGAATTTTTGTTGGAGGGCTTCCTGAATGGGATCATTGACATGGATGAACTGTATTATCTATCTGTTGAGCTTCCAAAAAAGACTGCTATATATACTTTGCCGAAAATACATAACAATCCCACATCTCCACCTGGTAGACCTATTATCTCAGGCACAGGCTGGATCACCGAACCCCTATTGCACTATGTGGATAGCTTCATAAATCCCTTGGTAATAAAATTACGTAGCTACCTTAGAGATACTGGTCGTTTACTGTCCCTTCTAAACGAAATGCAATTGGAAACTGAATGGCTTTTTGTCACCATGGATGTTGATTCTTTATATACTAATATACCCCATGAAGGTAGTTTACTGGCAACTGGGCATTTTCTCCTTACAGAAACAGACTTGCCCCAGAACAAGATTAATTTTATATTAGGGTTAATGGAAATTGTGCTGAAAAATAATGTATTTATGTTTGAAGATAAAAACTACATACAGTTAAATGGTACAGCAATGGGAGCTACGTTAGCACCAAGTTATATTAACTTGTACTGGGGGGGGGATGGGAAAATGAGAATATTTGTGATAGAGAAAAAAATAAATTTTTTGACAAAATTTACTTTTACAGGAGATTTATTAATGATTTGATATTCGGGTAGAAAGGTGATTCTGAAGAATTAGCAGAATGCGTTAAATACCTAGAAAAAACGAATATACATCTTAGATTTAAAGTGAATTCCCAGGAAAAGTGCATTAACTTTTTGGATATAATGATTCATAAAGGTAATGATGGTACAGTATATATGGATTTATACGGAAAACCAACTGACAGAAATTGTATACTCCTATCCTCCAGCTGTAACCCAGCACATGTAACAAACAATTTACCCAAGGGACAATATACAAGAATAAGGAGAAATTGTGGTACAGATGAATTGTACAAAGTAAGATCAGAAGAATTAACTTCACGATTAGAAGAAGGGGGGTATAGAGTAAAAAACTTCATAAAAACTGCTGAACAGACATTCAGGATTAAGGGAGAAACTTTGCTTCATCCAAAACACACAAAATAAAGGGAGGGGCTGGATGATCAGTTAAATTGTGTAACAACATATGGAGGGGGGAGCAAAGAAATAGTAAAAATAGTTAAAAAAAAAACCTTTTTTCTCTTAGAAGTACATCTGAACTTAAAAATGTGTTAAAGAAACCTCTAAAGGTGATATTCAGGAAAGGAAGAAACATTAAATATTCAGTGGTAAGAAGCTACCAGTCTAAGTGGGTCCCTGAAGAATATGTTAACCAGCAGTGGGATATGAAGCCATGTGGCAGCTGTAAAATGTGTAAATACATCACTAGATATAAATAGTTTAAAAACCCACAAACTGGAGAAATGATAACTATTAAGGGAAATATCCATTGTGGTACAGAAAATGTTATTTATCTGTTACAGTGCAGCTGTGGAAGTTATTATGTGGGTAGAACAAAGAGAAAATTGAGACAACGTCTCAGTGAACACATACTAGCAATCAAGAACAAAAATCAAAAATATGCAATAGCTGTACATGTTAACACACAGGCAGATAGTGCAGACCACGAGATTATAGTTGTAGGGATTGAAACAGTAACAAAGGATATTAGGGGTGGCGATATAGAAAATGCCCTGGACAAAAAAGAACAAAAATGGATATATGTCCTAGGGCCAGGTTTAAATGAGAAATCTGAACTAAAGCCTTTTCTGAGTAAAAGAAAATAAGTTGAACATTTAAATGATGATTTTTCTCCCCCATTTCTTAAACAACTTCCAAATCCCCCCTTCTCCCTTTCCTCTCCTACCCCCCCCCCCATATCTTACCAGGTTCACCCTTTCTCCATTACAAAATTAAGAATAAGTAATTATAACTTTGAGAGTTAGAAAAATATATTTTTATTTTATTTCAGATGCTACAATGAATGGCATTTATTCCTGAGAAATATGTACCTAGAAAGAAAAAGAAAGAAAGAGAGAAAATTAATAAAGACTTGTGGGAATGTTTTTACCTTTCACTATGATGCTATATGGTACACACACTTGTTTATATGTATGTTAATTAATTGTTAAATGGTAAAAACACATCATTGTTGGAACAGTTTAATGACAATGTATAAAACTGGTGTTAGACTGAAGTGTCATTATTCTCTGATGAAACCTTAAGGCTATACATAAGAACCTCCAGTTTCTCTGGTGACTTTTCATTTAAGATGGGTGAATAAATAGTCATTTTGGACTGCATATTCATCTTTTGTCCTTTCTTACTGGGGTGAGTGCAGCACTGAAGAATTGTTATAAGTGTGTTAATTGCGTGCATTAGCACCACCACCCTAGTGCAGACCCTTATATGTGTTACCACTACCAACACCTCTGTCTTTTCCGAGTTCATCTTCAACCAACTGGAATCCATCCTCTCCTGGATCTTGCTAAGGCAGTTATTAAAGACTGAAAAAGCTCTATCCTGATCGGGTGCAAAAGAAAGGCAGAGCTTAGCAGTGAAACTTCAGCCCATACCTTCTTACAATGTCTCTGAGGGGTAGCATGTACACTCCGAACAACATGGGGACAACACCGAGTCCTAAGGGACCCCACAAGACAGAGAAACTGGATCTGAGGAATAAACACCACCACTCTCTGCATTCTCACAGTGAGGTAGAATGTAAACCACCTGAGGACTACATCAGATAGTCCACAGATAAACCTTAGATGCTCAAGTAGAACCCCATGGTCCACAGTGTCAAAGGCTGATGAGAGATCTAGAAGAACCAGAATGGAATGGTTCCTCCAATCTCTAGCTATCAGGAGATCATTGAGCACCTGAACCAGTGCTGTCTCAGTACTACGCCTTTTTCTAAAACTGGACTGGAGGGGTTCATAGATATCATGGATGGTCAAATGGTTCTCCAGCTGTACAGCCACTACCTTCTCAATCACATTCCCTAAAAAGGGAAGGTTAGAGATTGGTCTGTAGTTTGCATGGCAGTCAGGGTCCAAAGATGCTTTCTTCAGGAGGGGTGTTATGACCACCTCCTTCAGGGAGCTCGGAAACTCACCTGTTTTCAAGGAGCACCAATCTATCTGTACTAGGACTGGGCCAGTAGAATCGATACAACCCAGAATCAGGGAAGTTGGTCTTGGATCCAAACTACAGCACATAGGGTGTGCATCCCGGACAATCCATATGATATCCACGAATTCCAGTCGGTCAAAGGAACTCCAGGAAAATCGAGGGACAGCAGCTTCACACTGATCCAAAGCAATGCCCTTAGAGTGTGCCGGTTGAAGCACCTTCCTAATGTCAGCCACCTTAGTAGCAAAGAATTGAGCAAGTTCATTGCACTCCCTTTGCGAAAAAGGCCTTTGAACCTGCAGACAGGCTGGGTTGCGTAGCCTGTCCACAGCACAAAAAAGCTGATCTGGTCAATTCTGAGCAGCCGCAATCTCCCCAGACAGGAACTCTGCCTTCTTACGAGTGATTGCAGATTGATAGGCCTGATAATGCTCCATAAATCTAAGGCAGTCGGCATCCAGGGAGGATCTACGCAGCAATGCTCTAACCTTTGCCCTAGTCACCACATCTCCCTCAAAGCCCTAACAAACCAAGGGGACCGAGGGCAAAGGGAGAGAGGGCAAACACGGACAGGAGCAATGACATCCAGAGCCACCGAGATAGTCATATTATAGGTTACCACAAGGGCATCTGGGTCATTGTTTGCCACTGAAAAAGATGATAGGTCAAGCACTGCCACCAGGCCATCCGAACTAACATCTCGTAAAGGGTGATACCTGACCATTTCCACAGGGGTAGGCCTATGAAGTGGGGTGCTAAAACTAAACCCCACGGTGTAGTGATTGGACCACCCAACTGGCTCCACCCCCAAATCAGAAGCCTCGATCCCCAGGAGGAAAACCAAGTCAAGGGTCATGTTTATGGGTAGCAGTGGTAACCATCTGTGTAAGGCTCAGAGATGGTATCAACTGGAGGAAGTGCTGTCCAAACTGCGAGAGTTCGTCATCGACCCAGGCATTAAAATCACCCAGAAGCATCAGTTTGGGTGATTCAAATGCCATTTCAATGGTGAAGTCTGCCACTTCCTGAAGGAATCGCTTCTCATCTCTGGGTGAACAGTAGATAAGGGTGATCCTATGGCCTACAACTGCTACCATGGTACACTCGAATGACTCAGCTTCCTCAACTGGTACATTCGTGTGGTTAAGTTCAGTCTTAAAACAGACTGCAACCCCCCCCCCCAATGATCCAGTCTTGGGCGGTGAATCACCGAGTGCTTGGCCGGAATCGAAGCCTCCAAAATGGGGCCAGAATTCTCATCCAGCCATGTCTTGGTAATGCAAGCCAGATCCACCCCTTCTACAAGACCTGCAATAATTGCAGTCTTGTTTTTGATGGATCTGGCATTGCATAACACAGCCCGAGTTGGATAAACTTCCAGGGCTGCCAGGGCCACCTGCCCACCAATATTGGTGGTGCCCTTAGGTATGGAAACCAAGTATGGTAAACCACGTTCTGGGTTCTATTTCACCCCAGGGCATCTCCTGGATCTCTTGACCCTGATGTGGTGGCCCCGCTCATTCACCCTCCACTGTTCACTACTCCCCGCCCTTCTTATCCCCCTGCGAGCAATACCCAGTGCTCAACAGCGTTGGTAAATTGTAATCTGCAATTGGGGATGGAAAAAAAGGGCAGAGGGCATGAATGGCAGAAGGTGAATAGCGCAAGACCATGGGGGAAGGCCTCCAGCACATCACAATACTTAGCTGACCTACAGTCTAATGCAGCTAAAACAAAATAACTTAAAATAATAAATTTGACAAAAGTTCAATAAGAAAGCAAATCCTCAGCTGCTTATAAATAGCAGGCTTTAGTCCAGGTAATAGTCATGCAACATATAAAGGCACAGGTTCAGGAGGTCTCCAACACAGCAGCGGATTAAGAGGCATAGACAAATCCCAGGATAAAAACTTCTCCCCTTCCCCAATACTCCAGACTCACAGACCCAGTCAATTTACAAATATACTTAAGATTTCCAGCCCCCTATGGTCCTCACACCACCACAGGAGACCGGTAGATGAAAAGTCACAGTAATTTCCACAACTCCCAAAGTACTCTCACTACTATGGGTGGGATTACTGAAAAATTGTCCAGACACTTTTGTTAACATGGCACACCCTCACTGTTCCAGGAACAAAAGAGAAGACACTCTCACTGCATTCTAACAAACTTATAAATGGAAAATATAGAAAGGTCTGACCGTATTTGCAGGAGACAGGTCCAAGATAATCGGTTACAGGTCTTAATTGCTCTGGAGCTGGAGTGGGCCCTGACAAATCCTGTTGAGAGGCCAAACTGCAAGACTGTGGCCACTGCTACAGGCCCCTGCCAAGGTCCACTTATTAGTAGACCTCACGAAGAAAAACCCAAGGGGACACTGACCTAAATCACCGTCTACCTGACAAAATGGAACCAGGAACCCCGCTCAGCCACACATCGCAGTCAGCCCACCCACAGGATCAGGATACCTGCTCCCTACTCCAAATCAAGCTGGTCTTCAAGGGCCCACTGATCCTGGTAATCTTGCAATAGACTGCCAACAATTCCAGTATAATCTCCTGCCGAATAATCCAAGAGTCTTCTCTTGAAAACAAATTCCCTTCTCCACTGTCCCTGTTCATATTCCTAACGACAATGTAACTTCCCAGTATCTTCATCGGCTATCTCAGCCACCCAGGAGATCACCAACAGCGATAAATCAGTAACTGGAAGTTCAAAACAGGGCAGTCAGTTATAACAAACCCCCTAAATTCGCCAAATAATAAAACAGAGGCATCAGGCCGATAAAGTACATGTGCAGCAACAGCAGTGTAGCAATTGCGGTAATGAGCCAGGGCAAGACAATCCAAAACACACCACAGGAATTGCCCTGATACTGTTTTTACACTTTGGGCTGCTCCAACTGCTGCGATTTGTTCTAGCTTCAACTCAGGAGAGACAGACAGCATGATAGAAAAATTTGGGAATTCTAATACAAACGGCATGCAGTCAGGCAAATCCGTAAAGATGCGTGTACTACAGATGCACAAAAACTAAGAATTAAACTAGAAAACAACTAAAAACAGTAAACACAGTTTAAAAACAATAAACTAAAACACTAAGCTACAGAGCAGTCGACTACATGCCCGTCCCGGCGGCCATCATTAAAATTTGATCATAAGCTTAAACAGGACATGGTCTGGGTCTGGGGAACTTGATAAACTAAACTGGAGCAAAAAGTTAGAGATAGGAAAGCAAAACGTGGGGCACTGGAACAGAGGGAAACTAAATAAGAAAAAGAGGATCTATCTTATCAAAACATTCTTAATTCCAGTTTTCTTAAATCTGAGTTACATATTTCCAACCTCCAAAACAGAGAGAGAAAGAGAGAGAGAGAGAGAGAGAGAGAGAGAGAGAGAGAGAGACAGAATTGCTTAGTATTTTTTTTTTCAAGCATGCTGGGGTAGTCGACTAAACCCAATAAAAATAAATATTTTATATTTATCACTACAACAAGGGGGCTTAAGTATGACAAACACCAACTTACTTTTGAATGGTTTCTTTCTGTTCACAAATATAAAACCTCTGCTGGAACATCAGAATACAGGTTGGGAGAATTTAATTAAAAATAAATGTTCTCATTGGCTTCGCTCTTGGGACTTGCAGACTTTGAAAGTACTCAAAAGATCTATAGAAGTACCAGAATGTCTTAGATGTACATTTCTGAGATTAAAACAGTGACAGATTATGGTACGTCAAGTGAGGACATTATCTAGGAAACAGTTCTATTTCTTATTGTTATCTATTATATGAGGAGGTAATGTTTGGAAAATGTCCTGTGGGTCATAGAGAACCATTGAAAGATCTACTTAATAGTAGGCGAGTGCCTGAACACATGTGGAACTTCCATTGGCTAGCATGCTATGAAAAAATAAACATTAAAGCGAATCAAAAGCATAAGAAAATAGAAGAGAGGCTCTGTAGTAGACATTTATGCATACAAAAAGAAGAAACAATACATCATTTACTGTTTTCATGTTCTTTTAGGATTTTGGGGACTTCTTCGCACAAGAGTGGGGAGAACCTATTTTTAGAACTATTACATATGAGAATCTGATGTATGAAGTAGCCTCTGTAGGCTGGGAAAAATGACATAAGAGTACACTGCAAATAATGATGGTAGTCTTAACATGGAACATTTGGACTTCAAGATATGGTTTTACTCTACAACAAAAAGAAAGTAGTCAAACTCAAGTACATAACAAAGTAATGTCAGACCTCATAAAAATATATAAAACAGAACAAGAAAAATACTCAAGGGCCACTCTTTTGGAATTATGAAAATCTCTACCATGGGTAACAGATAATGATACACCTGTAATCTGAAAGGTCATAGCTAATATGTTCAATCTAGTCTCTTTTTATGAGAATGAAAGTAATTTTCTTTCTTTTTGATTTCTCTTTATTCCCCCCCCCCTTTTTTTTTAAAAAAAAAGTAAATTTCTTAAGTGGGACCCTATGAATTTTAGATACCCAGATTTGTTTTTTTTAGAGTCTGAGTTTCTATATTATTTGATATGGGGTTTGTTGATGTATTCTTTTGTATATATTATGCTATGTTGTGATGTGAACTTCATGTTTGTTGCAATAAAAAATTCCCCTACTCTTTTTGAAAAGTGTCATGGGATGTTTAACATCAACTTGAACAGGCAGACGGGACCTCGTCTTAATGTCTCATCCAAAAGATGACACCTCAGGAGTGAGGCACCCCCTCATGCTACACTACAGTGTCAGTATTGGGATTTAACCCAAGTGCCTGGTGTGGGGATAGAACCCACTGCCTTCTCATCTTCCAGCCTCAGAAGTGAGTGTGCAACCTGCTGAACCACTGACACTGCCTGCACGCTGCCCGTACTATTACCCACACAGGTTACATTTTCTTCTTAGGGCACAAAAGAAGGCCAATTTGTTGGAGGATAAAAGTCTCTGGCTTAACTCGTTGCTTTAGGATCAAGCAAAGATTACACAGCACTGATCTGATCCCAGGCCTAACTAACCTCCAAGCTGTTAGTACACCCCAGGATAAAGACTTCTTTTCCCACAGTTTCACAGCTTTACTTATACTGTCTCCCTGAATCTTGCCCCCTCTTACGTACAAGGTCAGGTGGTATGACCCCCACAAAGTCCCTCTTTAGTGAGGCAGGCCCACCCTTGTGAGAACCCCTGAAGGAGCTTCTGGAAAGTAACATGCTTTACAGCCATTTGACTTTTGACCACCCAAAAAAAAAAAATCAAAAGGTGCATTTTGTTAGGTATTGGCTATTCACATAGAGAACTAAGAGAGGTGGTGGCTGAACCTCTGGCAATCCTGTTTAGCTGATCACTGGAAGCAGGGGAGGTACCCAAAGACTGGAGGACAGCAGATGTAGTCCCCTTATACAAAAGTGGGAACAAAAAGGAAGTGGGGAACTACAGACCAGTCAGCCTCACCTCGGTAGTGGGGAAGATCATGGAAGCACTACTGAAGGAGAGATTGGTGGAACATCTGGTTGTCAATGGACTACAGGACCCAAGGCAGCATGGTTTCACCAGGGGGAGGTCATGTCAGACCAACCTAATTGAATTTTTTGACTGGGTAACTAGGGAGGTGGATCAGGGGAGGGCAGTGGACATGGCATATCTGGACTTCAGCAAAGCCTTTGACACTGTGCCACATAGAAGACTATTAAACAAACTGGGGAATATGGGTGTGAGCAGGACAGTAGTGCAGTGGGTATGTAACTGGCTGGGTGGCAGGACACAGAAGGTGATGGTAAATGGCTGTCACTCCACAGAGGGAAGAGTGACCAGTGGGATACCACAGGAATTAGTGCTGGGACCAGCCTTATTCAATATCTTCATCAGTGATATTGTGCAGGACCTAGAAGGCAGAATTTCCCTGTTTGCTGATGACACAAAGCTCTGTTACAGAGTAGACACACAAGAGGGTGTAGACAGAATGAGAAGGGACCTGCAGAAACTTAACAAATGGTCAGGGGTTTGGCAGTTGAAATTCAATGTAAAAAAGTGCAAGATAATGCACATGGGGCACAAAAACCATGGCAAAATATATGAATTGGGGGGTGAGTATATAGCATGCACCAAGCAGGAAATGGATCTTGGGGTTATCATCTCTAATGACCTCAAGGTAGGGAAACAGTGTGACAAGGCAGCAGGTAAAGCAAATAGGATGCTGGGATGCATAGGCAGGGACATCACCAGCAGGAAAAGGGAGGTCATAATTCCACTATACAAGACACTAGTGAGGCCCCACCTGGAGTACAGTGTATCAGTTCTGAGACCTTACTATGTAAGGACATAGGGTAGAGAAGGTTCAGAGAAGGGCAACAAAGATGGTACATGGATTGTATCACAAGTCCTATGAGGACAGGTTGAAGGAATTGAATATGTACTCCCTGGAGGAGAGGAGGGAGGGAGAGAGGGGATATGATAGAGACATACAAGTATCTTACAGAGAGGAACAGGGTGCAGGAATACATTATTTGTAAGCGAAAAAATGTTCCAGGACTAGAGGGCATGGGATGAAGTTGGAGGGAGGATGATTCAGAGGAAACATGAGAAAGAGTTTCTTCACAGAAGGGGTGGTAGACAAGTGGAACACCCTGCCAGAGGAAGTGGTGGGGGCTGAAACAACCATAGGATTTAAGAGTGCATGGGATAGATATAAAGGAATTCTGGAGGTCAGGGTTAAGGGACAACAGACTTCTAGGAAAACATATAGTAAACTTACAAGCTCAAATGGGCAGACTGAGTGGGCCGTAGGCCCTTATCTGCTGACACTGTCTATATATCTATGTATCTATGTACATTTAGACAGCCTTGGCTAGTCTTATTCATTCAGAACTGTGTTGTAACCTCAATATTTCCCTACTCTGCTCTTTCTCTTCCCAGCAATGTTCCACTATTACACAATTCCAGGGTCATTTTGAGTTACTAGCAACATACTTACAGCCCTATCTCTACCAGTTAAAGAAGTCTGTTAAATTTTAACCCTTTACATAAACAACAGAAACCCATCCTAAGTAATAAAATAATACAGAGGATAATTTTATGTGTATCTAAGGAGAAGAATTTGTCACACTACTGCTGAATTGTCTCTGAATTCTTTTTATTTACCCTTTATTGCTGTCTGCTTCTAGGTTTCATGAACAAAATAAGATGTCACTTTCAAGCTCATTGTTCATTATTTAGCAGTGTGGAATAGTGGAATTGATGTTTTATAATGCGCAAGAAGCACAGAAACAAGTTAGCAGTGAATTGGGTTGCCACCTGTCCTGATCTGACAGCACCATCACTGTTTGAATTACTGTATCCTGACAAAAAGATAAAGTATTAGAAGATGTTCTGATCTGATCTGAAATTTTATTAAAAAGATATAGAACTTAAATACGTTAAATAAAATATGGATAAATGAGTTATTTCTAGTAAATAAATGTTAAAGAAATGACCAAAAAAGAGCATTTTTTTTGATTGACTTAAGAAGAGACAATATCTTTTGTAGTGTGAATTATCACAAATGTGGGCTTGTGGAAAGGCTCTAACCCAAGCAATAAGTAATGAAGATCCAGATTATAAATCAAACTCCTTGGCACTTGGCAGTAGAAAAGTAGTAAAAGTTTTTTTTTTTGGTAACAAAAAGTGCTAATCTGTTAAGAAGAATGGGCACCACTGAGGAAAATGAAGCAACTTTTTCAACATATTAGAAATAGTTTCCTATCAGAAACTATCTGCTGGTTAAAGGATCAGTCTCTACTTATGTTATCATTTCTATATACAGAATCCAAAGGTTAAATATGTGGACCTTGGTGGAGCATATGTGGGACCGACCCAGAACCGTATCCTGCGCCTGTCCAAGGAGCTGGGCATAGCAACCTACAAAGTGAATGAAGTAGAGCGCCTTGTTCATTATGTGAAGGTAAAGCCTACATTTGTCTTCAGACCGAGCATTGCTGGGCTTAGATATTTTACATCCATTATCAATCTTCTAGATTAATTCAACATTCTTGAATCTGTTATTGGAACCTTGTCAGTCAGTCATCTGTTCTACTGATATGTGTACTGTAGAAAAAACAATATAAATGTTACCAATCATTAAAAAAAATGGTTTTTGGCAGTTATTTCTATATAAAATACTAATTTCTACCCATCAACTACTAATGAATCTTTAGAAACATTGGGCTGACTTTTGGCAGGGTTCTCTTTCACATATGTGATACCACATCAGGGAAATATAGTGCAAATTCATTCACTAGTTGTGAACTTCCAGATATACAGTAGTCAAAAACATGTAAATGTCAATTTCAGATTTTCTAAGATGCTTTGAAATGCTCTAGCATAAAAACTGCAGTTTTGAAACAGTATCTTGCAGAACGTTAGTCCTTAACCACATGTAAATGTTTTATTTATTTTAAAAAACATTTGTACCTGGAAAAAGGCCTGCTGAGCTATGAAACAGCTGGTTTGCAGAGGTGCAATACAGTAACTGAACCGTGCAAAACATTGTAAAACAGCTATAGATACAGTTCATATAAATCAAAGTAGACAAGTAATATGAAACCATACAAAAACCAGGAGAAGGAATAAGTAAGGTAAGTTAAAGAAGAAAAGGTCACAGTATACACAATATTAGCAGCTTGGGCTGAAAACTTGAGAAACAACAAAGGGTTGCTGTATGAAAATGGTCAGTGCAGCTGCAAATCAGTATCAGAGCACAACACAGCACTCTGCAGCACACATGAACAATGTACAGCAAAATATGCCGGAGAATAAAAAAAGTTTTATTAATGTACAACACTATAGAAGAAAATGCATCGCTGGCACACTGGTACTGCTTAACATTTTGTGTGATAATTGTACAACAACAAGGGGAGGGGGGAGGGAGTGAGGGAGAGAGAGAGAGAGAACAGAGGAAACAGTGTGTACTGTAAGGGCAAAACATTTTTGGGTTTTTGACTGTGGGCTAAAGGCATATTTTTTTTCTGTGTCGTGGTTATCAATTAATAAAAAATTTCTACTTTATTTTGCTGGTCACAATTCATGTGTGCTGCTGAGTGCTGCGTTGTGAGCTAGAAACATAGAGGTGAAACAAGCAGCAAAATGTCAGAGAGGGGGAGGAGACAGAGAGATTAAAAGCAGCTGCAGATGTGAGAGAAATGGTTCATGAGTAACATTTTTTTAAACAGTTATTTCACCCGCAGTCTGCTGCCTGTGTCTTCCTTCTGGCATCACTCAGCAACCTTCCAGTGTCAGCCAACAATCCCTCCATCATCAAGGTAGATGAGGATCTGCATGGGGCAGAACCCAAGATCGCTGGTGCTGTTCTTCTAGTGGGCTGTTGCCCCTTGGTATTTTTTCATTTACACACATACATACACACACACACACACACACACACACACACACACACACACACACACACCCCTCTGATTCCCCAGGATCCTCTGCCCTCCTCTTGGAGATGAGGCAGCCATTGTTGATCTTGTGCACCCTTTGGCATGCCACCCCTCATGAAAGAGCAAGTTTCTTGGCCCACCACAAGCTACCACTGCAGTGCCGGACATTAGAGCCCCCCTCCACGGGATGGCCTCTGCTGCACTCTGAAATGCTCCCCAGCCCAGGACTAATCTGATCCAACTCCCCAGGCTCACTCCTGTGGCTGGGTTGTCGGCACGGAGACATGATGTCATTCTTTTGTTGGGCCATCAGGTGCCCCCCCCCCCAAGTAGAGCTTTTAAGACAGAGAGGGGAGAGGAACAGGAGCAAATGGGGGGGGGGTCTAGACCAGAGGCAAAGGAACTGGAGTCCGAATATTAGAGGGAGGAATAAAAACAGGGGAATAAGACAGGATGGAGCTCATGTAGTTGTGAGGGGAACCAAACCGGACATTAAAGGTGGAGGCTACTTAATAAGAAAGGTGCTGAGCCTCAAGAAAGGGAAGAGAGAGAAGGAAGAATAAAGGAGACTGATGCATGCTGTAAGTGTGATCAATCGCATAATGACGAAAAACTGATCCAGTCTGGCAACCATGGATTTGGAATCAGTGCACTATATCACATCTTCCTTGTTTAAAAGTTCTAACAGCACTATTCCATGGGTTGTATATGGTATAGTATTCTTCAAGCAAAGTGATTGCCATGGCTTTACCATGGATAATGCAAAGTCAGGTAATGGACATGTTAGAGGAATTTTAAACCAGTTATTTTACAACTGGTCGTTCCTTAACTGACTTGAAATAGATATTTTGTAAATTTGTCCAACTTGTGGCATATAAGAAGCCTTCAGTAGACATTCTCAAAACAAACCCTTCATCTATATCAAATGTTTACAATCAAGATGGTAGTAGGCTTGTACTAAAGATAGGCACAAATCACATTTTTATGTTGGCTTGCACGCCAGCCAACATATTGCAGTAGTAGCAGATTTGGAGGCGAGGTCACTGTGGGTGAATGCAGGGCACGCATCAGTAGGTGCATCCCTCATTCCCCAATAAGCCAGCATGCAGGCGCTAACAACAGCAACATGTAAAGTGGCCACCACATCTAACAAAAGTGCCACTGCAATGAGAGGCAAGCTCGTCATGCAGCAGCACAATAACACGCCTCCCGACATGCCTTTACTGGTGAAACATGCCAATAAACATGGTGGCAGTGACTGCCGCGCACTCGCCACAATGCCGACTTCAGGGTGCCAATCTCCTGTCAGCATGCCCGACCCAGTTCATGTTCTGACGGGGAGCCCACCCCTGGCCAGCATAACGCTCTCCCATTTTAGTTGTGTGCTGAGGGGTGCCCAATCCCCTCGGCATCATGCACTCCCCAACAGTCTTTTGCCAACAGGGGCCCGATCCCCATCAGCTTCAATCCCCCATTCCCAGTTCAATCTGCCGACAGGGAGCCCACTCCCCATTGGCATAATGTCCCCTTTGTTGTGTACCGAGGGTGCCCAGTCCCCTCGCTCTTGCCCCCCCACTCGGGTATGTGCCGGCTGGGGGTGCCCAACTCTCACGCTACAGCCCCTCCCAAAGACTGAGGTGGCATGCTGGGAGCCCACCCCAGTGCCAAATGTCTATAAAAAAAAAAACCTTCCTAATGTTTTCTTTTTAAACCTTTAAAACATAAAATGGCCCCGCATTGAACTGGTGGCCCCAACCCACGCCCACCCTCTATTTAACCCTGCCTGCTCACTCCCACCTCACCCCCATACTACCTCTGAGCATGGCATGATGATCTTCGGTAGACCAGGAACACGCCTGTACTCTTCAAAGCCGACCGTGAACTGAAGAAATGCTGGTAAGCCGTATAATAGCATAAATAGGGTTTTTTCAACTTTGGTGCATATCTCGGGCATTGTTGGGAATTTTGGCACCACATTTTCAGCATTGGGTTATTGGGACCCCTCCTCATGAATTCAGTCACTGTCATGGTGTTATTCAGTCCCGAAAGGTGATTTCGTGGTCACTACATGGAATCACCTTTCGGGAACGATTAACGAAACAACAGTGCCACTGTTCATGAGGTGGGCTCTCAAAAAGCCTGTGTTGCAAATTTGGTGAAAATCAAAAATTACTGTTTTACAAGCGTATGCTAGCAGTTTCCATGCACGCCAGAACTTCATGACTCTGTAATATTTTCACTCCAATTTTTCAACATTGGCATTTTCCACACCTCCTTATAAACAGTATAGCTGTCATTTTACATATCCTGGCCAAAATGTGTTATCGCACTTCCGGCACAGAATAGCATGGTTGCTGTGGGAAATCAGTTTTAGGGACAGATTAAGAAAATGACAGTGACATTGTTCATGAGCCGAGGTCCTAAAATGCCTATGTTGAAAATTTAGTGATGGAAGTCCATGAAATGACTGTGTTAAAAGCATGCGTTTCCACATACCCTTGTAACTTCGCAAATTTGCAATAGTTTCATGCCAGATTTTCAACACTGGCATTTTTTCACACTTCCTTATGAACAGTACAGCTGTCATTTTTCACATCCTGCCCAAAATGTGTTTTCGCACCTGTGGTGCATAATGGTGTGGTTGCTGTGGGAATCAACTTTTGGGACAGATTAACAAAATCACAGTGCCACTATTCATGAGGGGAGGTCCCAAAATGCCTATGTTGAAAATGTGGTCAAAAAAATCCTAAAAATAATTAGGTTACGGACGTGCGTTGTGCAGTTTCTATGCATGCTCATGCCTTCACTTTTTCATTTTTTCACTCCATATTTACAACATTGCCATTTTTTTAACACCTCCTCATGAACAATACAGTTGTCATTTTTCACATCCTGCCCAAAATGTGTTTTTGTACCTGTGGCGCCAAATGGCGCAGTTGCTGTGAAAAATCACCTGTTGGCTAACAAACTGATAGTGCCGCTCTTCATGAGGTGGGGTCACAAAAAGCCCATGTTGAAAATTTGGAGTGAAAATACCAACAAACGCCTATGGCATTAGGGTTTCCAACTGTAACACCCCACCCTGTAGAGACTGACAGGTGTCAGGTATGTGACTTGGGATCATTGGCTGTAATGCTCACGCCGTTCCACCCCCACCCCCCACCCTGCAGCTAGTGACAGGCATCGAGGTGTGCCTTGGAGTATTCGGCCCCAAAGGTCACCCCATTCTCATATACTGCACCCATCTCAGCATATTTCCTTATGGAATGGGGTAAGTATAAGGCCCAAAGATCCCAAAGCACACTACGACACTTATCAGTGTCTACAGGGTAGGGTGAGGTGAAATGGCATGAGTGTTATGGCTGATGATCCAAAGGCACACCCCAACGCCTGTCAGTCTCTGGAGGGTGGGAGTGAGGTTGGTGTCAGTTCAATACTTCACTGCCATTCCTATTATGCATCTCTAACTCCTGCACTACCAATGCCAATGCCAGTGAGACAACATTCGGCATTGACAAATGCTTGTTGGTTGTGAAATGATGTACTCTCTGAATACGAACCCATAAAGGATGATAGGACTTTGGAAAACGCACTGCAGAAAATGTCTCTGGGAGCACGGGGCTCATCAATAAATAATCCTTCCTACCATGCAGCAGCTTTAAGAATGAATAATTACTGTGTGAGTTATTCATATAGGCCATCAATTTCATAAAATCCTGCATTCATTTTTAACAGGTCTTCCAGATATGATTATTATTGCCATTAACCTATTAATTCCAGTAGCTCAGTATGAAGTGTAAACCATCCATTGCTTATCCTGATATGAAATGGCCACCCAACTGATGCATCCCAGTTAGTCAGGCTCTTTAAAAATTCTGTTTGTAGCTACTCATGCATGTATTATCAATATTGCAAAACTATGTAACGTGCCTAAGGCTGGAACACAAAACTTAAAAAGTAGGTAACTAAAAAATTTTGGGGAAAAGTACCTCAAGCCGTGGGGTTTTAATGATTATGCAACACAGCATTGACGTTGCCCTTACTTTAATTAAAGTTCATGAAATTGCCCCAGGTAGGGGAGAGACACCTGTTGACAACAGAGCTGCATCAACAGCTAATTCTAAGGTAGGAAGTGTCAGTGATGAAGAGACAGCTGGAAAGGTGGTACTGATTGATTAGGAGTGAAGAGATTGAAATATCTGAGATATACCTGGGGGAGGGTCATGTGCAGGGCCACTGGAAAATTGCAGCTGCAGTTTTTTTGCAGAATCCACAATTTTCACCATTCTCTGCCAAAACTGACATGTTCTGCAATTTCTTGCAATTTTTGAGTTTTTATATTGAACTGTGTAAAAAGTATTAACATTTTTAATAAAATACTCTCTAATATATATATTGACAATTTTGCATGCAGACTTGGGTTTGGCCGAAACAATGCAGTGCAAGGTAGGGCAAGGGTTTCATGTGGCACTGATTTCTTTTGAACCCTTGTCTTGTTTGGTTTCAAAATCCACTGGCCAAGCATAAGTACACTTAAACACTTAATATTTGTTTTGTGTTGAAGTAGTCTATCAGAAAACTTTTTGTTGCCACACAGACTGAAACAAAAGATGGGAGAAAAGGTATAAATTATCCCATTCACTTAAATGGGGTGCTAACTATGAAGCCTTTTTGTAAGTGTCAGGGCAAGTTTTTCCTTCTGAGCATACTTTCATTCAGACTAGTTTTGATTCAAACAGTTGAGGATTTTTGGATGGCCATGCCAATTTTAAACTTGAATAAGCTAGTTGCTAACAGTGATCTCACTCTTAGCAACTACCCCCTAGATGCTCACATGCAAAGACTACAATAAAATCTGACTAAAGTCTAAAAACAAGCTTATAAAACACAACATGTATCTGAACATTTATCTTTAACTAAACAAAATAATTTTAGCCAGAGCAAAACAAAAGCAAATTACAGGGTACCCTGACTACTGTATGATGCAGTAAAAATATATTGGTATTTTTTTACATTTTTTGGTAACTGCATAAGGCCTACTAGACACAAGTGCCTGTTTTCAGGTACAACCCAGGAGCCCTGAGGAGTTTAAGTGACTTGCTCAGAATCACACAGTATGCAAGTGGAGGTTGTGGGAATCAAACCCAAGTCTGCTAGATGTTGTCAACTCATTCACAGTTTGTTACTCTAAGCTCTAGATTATACTGTAAGCCCCAATAACCCCCAGATTTAATGTTTAAATATGTGATTTCAAATATAGTGTACGGTTCCTACAGTACAAATTATGACCATTAAACACTTCAACAACATTTTACTAAAACTCAATTATTCACCACTCTGTCTGCTTATTTTTTCTTGTACCAACGTGGGTGAATAGCTGGCAGAGCACTGTAAACAGCTGTTGATTAGGCTTCATTATTCTACAGCCAGAAACAAAACAAATATTTCTTCTGGCTTTATTTAGTATTGATTTGCTGTGGCTCACTTCATAGAAGCTATTTAGCACTGTATGAGGAAGATGCTTTTAAATTTTGAAAGCTAGGCAACGCTTACGATAACTTATCAGTTTAGTAATCTTTTTAGGAACATAAACTTTTTTATGTGTTAAACATTCAGGTGTCAGTGTATTCATTTAGCAATTTATACTGACTAATATATGCTGCAGAAAACATTACAAGATTTATTGTGAAGCACTCAGGGTCTATAGTAGAACCCCCACAATTTCCTGCAATTTTTGCAAAATGCTCCGCAATTTTGGGTAACCTTTTCCACAGTTTTCCAGTGGCCTTGGTCATGTGTTGTTTCCTGGGGACAGCAGCTGACAGAATACTTCTTAGTATAGATGGGTTAACTAGAGAAGTAGAAATAAGGCCACATGTTATTTTCACATTGAGAGACATGATCTGGCTTTGAAGACTCTAAGATAGTAGAGGTTAATTTCAGAAGGTCGGGGGAGGTTCAAAGAGCTAGCTGGTACAGTGGCCTTCTCTAAGGTTCCTCCAGTAAATAGGAGGGGGAGGGAAGGAGCCCACAATTGTTCAATTCAATAAATGGTTAAAAGGATAGTGTGTAGAAGAGGGGTTCCACTTTCTGGGGACTGCAGTGACTTTAAGACCTATTTAAGCCACATGGCTTTCATCCCACGGGGAGAGGGCAAAAGTATTGTGTCAGGTATTGTCTCAGAAATGTGATGCCTTCATCTTTGGGCAGTAAAACTAATAAGGGAAACTGTAGAAGGGATGGGGTTATCCCCTGGGAAAGCAGATTTGAAGTTGACCTAGTTAGCACTCCCCCATTTAAATGGAGTAAACTGGGAACTGTGATCATAAGCCAGTCAGTATTAGTACTTACAGTCCACGCAGCTCTCGACTTTAGTTGATAATACATAATCAGACCCAAAAGAGCATGTTTGAAATACAAGAGTGACCAATACATGTCAAGCACAGGGTCAAAAACACAAGTGGTATGTCCTATAGTGTTTGTCATGCACCTCTATTCCTTTTGGGAAAGGGAACGTTGTTTAACCAGGAGAAGCACACTAAGCCAAAGCTTGTTTCCAGATGCAACCTGGGAGCACAAAGAAGTTAAATAACACTCAGGATCACACAGTATGCACCTAGTTGGTTGTGGGATTCAAACTCAGGTCTTCAGATCTGCAGCTTAGAGCCTTAACCCACTGCGCTATACTGCCTCCCCAGCCTTTATCTCTTGAGCTGGTATCCTGGATTTCTGTTTTGTTTTCTTTGGGTAGATGTAGCTCTGCTGCAGTGATGTCAGCCTTTCAGGTTAGTTGCTGGAGGAAGGTGTGTGTTGGGTTCATTTAGGTCTATTTTGAAGGACAAACTAAAAAGACAAATTGAAAAAATACATAATGGGGGAACTATGGCCCTCTCCTCCTTTTTACATTCATTTGCACACATGCACAAGGAGCGTCTTGCAACAGTATGACTTTTGGAGGTGTGTGACCCTCCTCCCCAGTGCAGTGCTCAGTGTAGCAAGCACAACCCTATGGGACCCATACATGCTGAGCTGTATATGACAGCAGTTCGACAGTGTTGGTCTTCACTTCTAAGAAAAGGTCCACTGCAATCAGCGGTGGTAGTGTGTATGCAACTAGCATACCTTTGTCAGCCGAACTGCTGTCATGCACAGCTCTGCATCAAATCCCTCCCACATCCTCCCTCTGCTAATGTCCTCCCTCTTTCTCCTTACTGTTCTCCCCAGCCCCCACCTTGTGTACCGAGGGGGGTGCACAATCCCCCTTGGCTCATGCGCCCCCCCAGCACACTGTGTGGCCGACAGGGGTGCCCAATTCCCCGTCGGCTGCACCCCCAAAAAAAAAAATAGTTGGCACGCTGAGCCCACCCCAGCATGCTCATGCTCCCCACACACACACAGACATACTGTATGGCCAGTGGGCGTGCTCAATCCCACCAGCTCCAGTTCCCTCCCCCAAACAAACATGTAATGGCAGGCTGGGAGCCCACCCCAGCATACCAACAGCCTCCTTCCCCCAATTCCTGTGAAACAAGAAAATGGTCCCTCACCCCCCACCAACCCACGGCCACCCACTGGGCTCCCACCCACACACTCCCGCACCTAGGTGGGATGCTGAAAGCCCACCCCAGTGCACCAAAAGCGTCCTTTTTTTAAAATTCCTGTAAAACAAGAAAATGATCACTTGGTGAGTTCTTGGCCCCCGTAATCCACACCACCTTCTGCTACTCACTCCTCCCACACTTCCGCACCCCATACTTACCTCCAGAGTCTGCAAGCATGATCTTCGTGGACTGGGAACACGCCTGCACTCTTCAAAACCGACTGCAAACTGCGGAAATGCCGGTAAGCTGTATAGTGGCATAAACAGGGTTTTTCCAACTTAGGTAGATATCTCGGCCATTTTTTTGACTTTTGACACCAAATTTTCAACATGGGGTTCTTGGCACCTCTTCTCATGAATTCAGTCACTGTCATGGTGTTATGCTTTCCCGAAAGATGATTTCGTGGTCACTGTGCAGAATCACCTTTTGGGACTGATTAACGAAACGACAGTATCTGTGTTCATGAGGTGAGCTCTCAAAAAGCCTAGGTTGCAAATCTGGTGAACAGAGTCCAAAAAATTAATGTTTTACGAGCGTGCATTGCTCAGTTTCCACGCAGACTCATAAATTCACGAATTTGTAATATTTTCACTCCAGATTTTCAACATAGGCATATTTCCGTACCTCCTTATGAACAGTGCAGCTGTCGTTTTTCACATCCTGGCCGAAATGTGTTTTCACGCTTCTGGCGCAAAATAGTGTGGTCGCTGTTGGAAATCAGTATTTGCTACAGAGTAAGACAATCACAGTGACACTGTTTATGAGCAGAGGTCCTAAAATGCCTATGTTGAAAATTTGGTGGCAAAAGTCCATAAAATGGCTGTGTGACAAGCGTGCATTTCCCAGTTTCTAGACACACCCTCGTAAGTTTGTGAATTTGTAATATTTCCACTCCAGATTTTCAACATTGCCATTTTCCTACATCTCCTTTATCACAACCTGGCTGAAATGTGTTTTCGCACTTCTGGTGCAGAATAGCACGGTTGCTGTGGGAAATCAGTGTTCGGTACACAGTAAGAAAATCACAGTGACTGTGTTCATGACCAGAGGTGACAAAATGCCTATGTTGAAAATTTGGTGAAATAATTGCAGTGAATGACTGTGTTACAAGTGCAGGTTGTGCAGTTTCCACACAGGCTCGTACCCTTGAGCACGCCAAGGGCATTAGGATTCCTAAGACAGTCACTTAAGAAGTATGAGGGTGAAATGTTGATCAGATGCAAGAGGAGTTGCAGAGAGGTACTCTGTTGGGATATGGATGCTAAAGGGATATGGATACAACTGGGGGGGGGGGGCGCTGCATAAATGCCAAACATCAATGCAAATACCTGCAAGCGAACGTTCGGCATTGACAAATGCTTGTTTTGTCTGCCACTGTTGATTTACCCTATCTTGCCCTAATCCTCAGACCCACTTTTGGCTGCGTTTGTTGTCAATATATTGTTACTCCCAGCCAGACACATGGCTGAGTGCTGCTGAGTTTGTGACAGTATGGCTAACTTTACCACAGTAATGTCCGGCCTGCAGTAGGCCAGAACTACAGTACTATGGGGCTTCTCACTCCAGCCTCTCTTTTCCAGTTCACTGACATTTCTGAACTTGTTGCAATGCTATCATTTAGCATGTAAGCCTTACCCTCTTTAGCATCAACAGCATGTTTGTGAGCCAAGTCACTCCCTGTGTGGCCATAACTTTAGCTTACCCTCAGTTTTTGTGAAGCCAGTTAAAATGGTCCATTGTTGTTAGAAGCTGACATAGCCTTGTTTCTCGACTGTAGTCTTTTATTGAATACTTCACTTTGCAATGAACTCAGCACCACCAAATGTTAGATGGAAAAGATTGTACCTGCTGCTGTGTGATGTCTAATGACATCAGTTGAAACAATTTTTTATTATTTTAGTCTTTGGTAACTGGGTAAGGCCCACTAAGCACAAGTGCCTGTTTTCAGGGGTGACCCGGGAGCACTGGGCAGTTAAGTGACTTGCTCAGAGTCACACAGTATGCACGCAGAAGTTGTGAGAATCAAACTCAGGTCTGGTCTGCTTGATGTACCAAGCTTGTTCACATCTTGTTCCTCTAACCTCTAGGCTGTACTGCCAGCCCCTGATGCAAAAGAGGGTAAGGCTTACATGCTAACTGATAGCATTGCAACAAGTTCGGAAATGTCAGTGAATGGGGAAAGAGAGGTTGGAGTGAGAAGCCCCATAGTACTGTAGATCTGGCCTACTGCAGGCTGGACATTACTGTGGTAAAGTTAGCCATACTGTCATAATGCCCTCCTCCCTAATAATGATTTAGGGAAGGTGGCAGGGAAATCAGAATTCAGGGTCTGCTGTGCATAGATAGAGTACCGAGATCCATGGGGGACCAGTTCAAAGGATACCTTTGGGGGTACAGGTTTAATATAGACAGGGTTAATCTCAGCATGGTTAAGGGATTCTTTTCCATTCCTTGAAAAGGAATGCAAGGCCCCAGTTTATTACTGAAGAAAAACAAAACTGGCTTCCTGGAAGAAGATTACCCTACCCTTTCCTTAACAAATGGTAATTACTGCATAAAGGAAATGTATGGGTTACTTCCAGTGGTAGAGAGTAGAGTTACTAAGGCACAAAGAGGGGCTTGACTACTGTTAGTTAATCACCTTCCTGAACTAATGAGTGCTGCTGTTACACAAAAAGGGGAATTAAATAGGTTTGCTTTACCCCTGGAATGTCTTACTGCTATTGCTAATCTCTCTCCAATAATTTTTAATTAAGAATAGGGCCCAGTTCTCAGTCAGGGGCGTCATTTAGGGGTCGCCAGGGGTCACATTCGCGACCCCTATGAAAATTATGCAACCCCTATGACAGGGCTTGTGACCCCTGCTTGCCCTGGGCTCCCTATGGGAAAAGATGCACTTTGCCGGCTGCTGCTTGCCCACTTGGTGGCATAACATGCCCCCTTGGCTGTGCGCATGCTTGTGCTGCTGCACAGTGTGTGAGGAGGACTGGAGAGCCGGTTTCTTTCAGCCAGGGAGTCAGGGAGCCTAACAGTCTGTGCTGTGCTGCAAAATTAGCACAGACACAAACTGTTGATGCAATCAGGGACGGAGGATGGCACCGCGCCGACTGTCTTGCAGCTTAGCTTAGCCCCCGAAAATCTTGGAACTTGGGGTAAGGGCAAGGCATTGAGAAGGCAAGTGCGGTGGTGCCACTTTTTTACTTACTTGCTGGGGCTGGTGCTGCTGCGATTGGCTGCCTGGCTGGCTGGAAGGGGACTGGCTTAGCGGCACCTTAGGCACGAATCTGCTATACGCGCGTGAGTGGGGAATCGGCGGGATTTGAATGCTGGGGGTCCCTGGGTCCATCGTTGTGGTGCAGCAGGCAGTCAGAGGCAGGTAGCTGAGAGAGACAGTCATCGGCGTCGGAGTCAGGCAGCAAGCAGCAGCCAACTGGGGCAGAGTGGCAGACACTCAAGGGCTAGCAATAGTAGCAAGCAAGGATTAAACTAAAGCGTCAAGCCGAGAGCTGGAGCAGCTGATCGATCCAGGCGGGCGGCCGTGGGGCGATCGATCCGATCCGATCCATCATATGCTGAACAAGAGATATATATACAGGTAAACAAAATGCACCGGTTTCCATTAAATACCAAATGCAATATTTGTTTCCTTAAATCTTCCCACTGCATTTGTGATTTACACAGAAGTGCTGTTTTCCCCCCAACACATCACCACCACTCACTGCCATGGCCTATTCTAAATGTTTATTATTAGCATTCTGGGATAGCCTAAAAACACCACTGAACAGGACCTGACTAAACTGGTAAAAGCTGGACCAGGCACAAGTTATGTGATTTATGTCAGGCCATCTGGTTTTTACTGGTCTTGTCCTATTCCAGTGGCTTAGTTTTCACGAAGTCTCAGACCACCGGAACCAGACAGGACCAGATAAGTAAATGCTGGACTGTCCCATCTTGTCTGACTGACTAGACCAGCAATATTTGTGCAACTTGCATCTGATCCTTCCAGAATAGCCAGTCTGGCTTTTATCAGTCTCTTCTGGTCTGTTCCAGTGGCCCAATTTTCAGCAAGTTCCCATTTAGGTTTCCAGATGAAAGAGATAAGGCCATTACCTCATTACTTGCAACTGTACAACTCTTGGTAAACATTTGTTTTCATTCTGCAGTATTCTGGCTTTAGTCTATTTCCTATACATAAACTACTGTATAATCAGCATAGCATGCTAAGTAATTTCCCAATTTTATAACAGTAGAAAATAGTTGTATATTTTATCAGCACAGCACTTCATTAATAAACATAAAATACAGAATGTTTGTTTAAGGTACATTTTTGAGAGGTCAATGCAAAGATGATTCAAATAGCCCCAACAGAGTTTCAGCTTTGGTTTAGTTGAATGCTGCTTTTGTAATGATCTGCTTAAGAGGTTTATTTTCCCAGAACTTATATATTTACTTATATTTATGTATATGTTTACAGGAAATTGAAGCATCTTAAGTTTTTGGTGGGCACCACCATGCCACCTTAAAACAGGGTCACATGAAGCTGGGAGGGGTCCATGGGTACTGTGTGTACAGGGGCCCATGACCATGTAAATTCAGCCTGGTCACTGCCTGTGACATCTGTGAGCCTCTCAGGTCCAGATTTAGGTTCAAACACAGTACTGAGACTGCACTGGTCAGGGTGCACAATGATCTTCTCAGGTCACGGGATAGAGGAAAACAGTCAGTTCTTGTTCTCCCTGTTCTCTCCTCAGCTTTTGACACTGTGGTTCATGGGTTGTTGTTGGACCACCTTAGGGGTATTTTTCAGTCACTGGCATGTCATCTTTTGGTTTGATTTGTAAAGCACAATTAAAACGGTGTCTCAGGCAAGACACAATGTCACACGCACGGGGTGCACTTACTGAGATGAATCAGCATAGAAGACACAGAGCTATAAAAGTATCAAAATTGGTCAGCACTCCACAAACGCCCAGTTCAAAAAATCCACAAGTAAATGTGCATCACGGATGGGCCAAGAAACTTTGATATTTCAATTCCAGCAGCTTTGCTTTATTTTGATAAACACACAGCAGTAAATGCAGATACCCATGCTCTGGTATCCTGCCACCTGGTAATGTTCCGTGATGTTTCTATGTATGTACTTTACACTACCTGGATACCAGAGCATGGGTACCTGTCCTGCTTTTACTGCTGTGTGTTTATTAAAATAAAGCAAATGCCACCTTCTCTGGCCCCGCCCACGTTGTGCCCCCCCCCACCTTGCTACCCCTATGATTTTGCTGAAATGACGCCCCTGTTCTCAATCACACAGTACTAGTGGTAAATTATTACATCATGATCTACTGGCAGCCCTTAGCCTATGAGCCATCATGCTATGCTCAAGACAGGCTGTACACATCTTCAATGCCACCAAACATCAGTGTTTGGGTGTGTGGATAGAGGTAAGCTTTTCATGCAAATAGGATGCAGTGCCATTTATAAATGCATGGTGACCCTGTCACACTGGGCATAGAGTTGTGCAATGCCCTTCTCCCTAATAATGATTTAGGGAAGGTGGCATGGAAATCAGAATTCAGGGTCTGCTGTGCATAGATAGAGTACCGAGATCCATGAGGACCAGTTCAAAGGATACATTTGGGGTACAGGTTTAATAATAAGGTGATCTTCTGGAGTACCAATGATGATTGCTGGCTGGAGTTTGGAAGAAGGGCCACTGGATTACCAGGTGACAGCAGTGGATCACATGGAACAAATTGCTATGTTGTCCACCACTGGGCCAGAGGTGCAGAGGTTGGCTTGGTGGGGGGCAGGTTTGTGTGCATACACACTCATGTATGTCTGTATATGGCACTGCACCATGCGCAGACATGCATGAGTTCTTAATATGTGCTCTTACTCTGTACAAACCGAATTCACATGGGTTTGCAGTTGCCCACAATAACTGTTGGTATGCTTAATTTGCATTCTGACTTTATGCACTTGCAGTACCCTCCCTACCCTCCGTTGCATAAAGTAAGTAATGTTTTCAGAATAGCAGTTTTATCAGTTCTTACAATGCCATGCTCTTTAGGCCCCATTTTATGGGTTGTATCATTTGAACTGAGAATTGGGTCCATAGTTTTAAACACATTATAACATGGGTTGCTGAAAGTTACTAAAAATGTCTGATCCCATTGGTCGATTCCCTCTGTGTACCCACTGATTAATGCCCAATATCGGCACAGTTAGTGTGAAGGGGCAGCCAGCAGTATCAGTGGGCAGAGTGGATCTCGTTATATCGTTCAGATCCCAAAGCTAAACAGCAGCCATTACTGGAATGAGAGCAGTGCCAGAGAGAGAGAGAGAGTGCACAGCAAATGCAGCACAGATGAACTGTGGCCCCCATGATTTATGTGAACAGCAGTGTGTGACTGACAGCACTCTGTGCCTGATATTGTGTTTGTGCTTGCTGTGGCTTCTTTCCCTGCAGCACTACATTGCTCCTGCCCACCCATCTGCCCCACAGATCTCCGTTTACTGGGCAGACACAGTAGCCACACATGTACTGCAGTACATGGAGAGAGAGAGAGAGAGAGAGTGAGACCCATAGGAGAGACAGCTGTACGGACAGAGAGACCACTTTGTGATGGGACAGGAGGGGGACATAAAGAGTGGTAGTTCTGCATCTCAGTCTGTCAGTCTGCCTCTCACTCTCGTCCTGTCAATTGCCAAAGTGCTGGTGTGGGCTGAGATAGCCACAAGAGGGAGCCAACACACAGTGAATGTCCCTGGTGGACTGACAGCCAAGGCAGAGAGGTGGCAGAGTGGGAGATAGCATTAGCAGTTGAGGCAGAGATGGTGATTGCTCTTTCCAGTACCAGGGAACCACTGTGAGGTGAGCGACAGAAACTTTGCAGAATGCCGGGGGGGGGGGCAGTGCAGAGAGTGAGAGAGTGTACAGTGCTCCTGCCGTCTGCTTCCCAAGCAGTTCTGCTGCTTGCCATCCGTTCCCCAAGCAGTTGTGCTCCATGGTGTCAGTGGCACAGTGAAAAAGTAGAGAGACAGAGAAACAGAACAAATCCCCCCATGTTGCTCCTGGAAACAGCGGCTGCAAGCATCTTCTGTTCTATATGCCTTGCTGACCTCTGGAGTTCCAGTGTCTGTCTCTCTCTCTCTCTCTCACAGAAGTTGCTTGCACTGTTCCCCTGTCTCATGGGCTGACCTCTGTCTGTATGCACAGCATGCCTGCTCCAGCATGGAATGCCACTCAGTGTTGCAGGAGTTTGCTGTCCGTCTTTATGCATGTCTTGCTGTCGGTAACATTTTACACACAGTGACACTTGTCCCCAGCGTAGTTGTACCGAACAGCAGAACGGCGCTCGGTAGACTGTGCTACCAGCAGACAGTGAGTGCCTCTTGTGTCCTGTTTGTACTGCTGGCCCATCCCACAGCATTTCTTCCTGCTAGTAGCACATGCACCCCCTTTAAGTGTTGGGACAGCTAGCGAAAGTGTGGCAGTGAGAGACTCTTGTGTTTACCAGGCCGTCCTGCAGCATTTCTTCCTGCTGGTAGCATTGACAGGGAAGGTGCAAGCAGGGTGACTGGGCACAGCAAGAGAAAGAGGGTGACCAGGTGCAGTGAGAGAGAATGAGACACAGACATGCTGCTAAAAGGCACACAGAGAGAGGGACAGAGCACACTGGGGTAGCTGAAGTGTCAAGGTAATGAACAGAATGTGCTGCTGGATTGTGTGGTAATGGTGTCAGTCTGTTGGTTCTTTTGGGCCCCTGCAGGATCAGGGAACTATGTTTGCCTGTGTCTGTCTCTCACTCTGTGACTGTGTCTCTGCAGCTAGTGTGCTGTGTGCCCCCCCCCAACACCCTCAGCGCAAACTTCGCCTTATGTGCCTGCAGCACTGTTTGTGGCACAGATGTAGGACACGGAACTGGTGTGCAGTGAAACACGATGGACATGCCCCGTACCATGGTGCAGAATTGTAGAGGCACACCACAGTAGCACGGCCCATGAGCAAGAGAGAGGGCGACAGTGTATGTCTGCCTGCAGTTTGTCATCATTCTCTCTCTCTCTCTCCCTTTCTGTGTGTCTCATTTCTATGCGCATTACAGCACTTACAGATTGATGATTTGTTGGGAACTATTCGTACATATAACTGTGCATGGCTTAATGTCAGCAGAGCCACACAATTGGGTGTTTGTGTTGGGGAGGCACAATGTAACTGGCGTGTGAAGTTTAAGACAGTATATAATGCACAACAAATGTCACAAATCCTGTCAGTACTGTATGTGTGACATTTGTATGTGCATAACAGCAGTTAGATCGGCATTCCTTTTGGGGACTATTTTGCAAGATGGCAGGATAGAGTACCTGTTTTGCTGTTTAAACAGCAAAAAAAAATGTCTTTAATATGTTTTTGTTGTTTAAACATACCCCATGTTATAAGCACAATAACCCACTCCAGGGTGTGCTGTTATTGGAGATTAATGCACACCCTGTCATGGGTTATTGCTCACGTAAGTGGCTCCCTACTTCAAAATTAGATTGCAAGGATTGTATAGGAAATGTATTCAGTTTGTAGAACCAAAATGAAAACAATTTTCTAAATGTGGAGTTCTCTTTGTTATTTGGAACCTCAGAGTTCAGTAACTTTAATTCCATCTAAGATTTTTTGGCACTGCAAGACATACCAAGTCTGTAGTGTTACAGTACTGTGCATACTATCCAGGTGATGAGCATCTGCAAAACATCATAGTCATATAGCCCCTTGATTGAACTCCCACAGAAGGGTTTGCATCAGGGTACTGCTCCTAAACATGAACTTACAGTTACAAGGAGAATTGAAAAATATGCAAATATTTATTTGGAAGAAGAAGAAGAATCAGCATTTATATAGTGCTTTTCATATACAGTGTATCCCAAAGCACTTTACAAGCAATGCTAGATAGGTAGTGAAGTGACTGAATGTGTAATGGCAGCCGTATCGCACATCAGCACCCACACACACAGCCTGGACAATTGCATGAACCGGCTTTATGGGAAGGAAGGGGAATGTTGGCCAGGACACCAGGAATGTCCCCTGCTCTTTGCAAACAATGCCCTAGGTTCTTTTACTTCCACCTGGACACCCACCAGGACAGCACCAGGATGGGTAGAAGGGACCTTAGTTTAACATCTCATCCAAAGGACGGCACACCCCAGCAGTACAGCACTCCCCAAATACTGCCAGAGATTTTAGGTATGAGCCCCATCCTGGTGTGGAATGAAAACCCAGAGGTGGATGTGCTACCAGCTGAGCCACGCTGACATCTGTTTAGTGTATTGCAATAACAAATTTGACAGAAGCATGTTTCATTGCTGTAGAGTTTACATGTTGAGGACCGTGACACAGCGTATTTTAACCTTTTAAGGATGTTTACATTAGCAGTTCAGCATGGCAGTGAAGTCTTCTAGTACTAGGGCCTCAGATGGGGACTGCAGGCCTGCAGGAGCGATATGTCTGCTAGTTTTGAACAGGCTGTGTGAACTCTGGTGTGGTGCAGATTTCACTGGAAGTTCTTTACCCTTCATGTTAGTGTAATTTCAAACTACAACTATTGAAGTTTTTCATGTATTGTGCGTCTTTGTTCACAGAAATGTACATGGTCAGCTGGATGCCCCCCTCATTGAACTTGTTAAAACATTTTAAATATATTATCTGTAAAGCTCTGAATATGTTCAGAACAGTACATTAGTACAGTATGTTACAAAGTGCTAGACAATTACAGTACAACATAAAATGCCTCAGTTTCATCATGATTTACAAAAATTGTCATCCATCCTAAAGGCAGTTGCTTTGTATAGCCACAATAATGCAGATCCAAAGGTTAGTAATTTAACAGCAATGGAAAGAAAAAATGCCATACAGCTGAGGAGACTCACGTTTTGAAAAAGCGTCAGAGCGATGGGAAACATCGACGCCTACTTGTGTTGGGGGGTGATACTCTGATGTTTGTTTTCTTAGCAATAAATGCTTATTATCCACTCCCAAGATTTGGGGGATATTTTGGAGCCAGGTTGAGTATCCAAGAACATGTGTATTCTGTACAAGTGGGTTTTTTGCTTTGGATCCATCCCACGGTGTTGTGAGCCACCTCCTTGTACTTTTGCAGACTGTGAAAAAGGTTGTGGTTCTCCTTAACAAAATGACACTCATACTGTAACTTCCAATGTGTCATGCATGAACACAATTCTTTATTTGGATTTTAATTGAATTCTCAATGTGTTGTACATGAACACATTTCTTTCTTTATATTTAATTGATATCTTCTTCCTTTATTTATTCTGTTTATTTTTTTTTAATTAAATCTTGTCAGTCTAGCACAGGTCTATTACTCCATTTACATTACACCCGATATACTAAAACTACTTACTTTTGTCAATGTAGTGGAAATTAATTATTAGTAAGTCAGTTTGGTAAAAGTGCATTTCACATACTTTGATGCACAGTGTGTCAGTACTAGTTACCATTGTTTGAATTAGACTGCTTATTACAGTAGATATCCTAAATGCTTACGCAGTGACAACAAAGGCCTAAAATAGTTTGGAGCACAAGACAGATGGCGTATTAGTCAGGCCATCTTTCCCAAATGCAGTAGGCAGCAGGGTTGGTCTGATTACAGACTGATAAATTTGAGGCAGTATAGCGCGGTGGTTTAAGGCTCTAAGCTGCAAATCTGGTAACATCCAGCAGACCAAACCTGGGTTTGAATCCCACTATTTCCACTTGCATACTGTATGATCCTGAGCAAGTCACTTAACTTCCCTGTGCTCCCAGGTCGCACCTGTAAAAAAGCTTTCAGCTTAGTAAGCTACCCCTGGTTAAACAACTAAAAAAAAAAAATTGGAATCTTTGGATTCTGTTCCATTAAGATTTTGGATTTTTGTAATTCATGTCTGAAAATCTAAAATGCTAAATGCACCTTAACACACTGATGGATGCAGATTTCGGATTTCAGAATCTGATTCCACATCTGGCTACTAATAAACCTTTCCCTGGCCTGTACATCATCACCCAAGTAGTGACAAGTCCAAGTGACCAAAAAAAAAATCCCCTTCCTCACCGTTGTTTTCCCCCCTCCTTTTCCTTTAGTGACTGAGCAGCTGTGCTGGGAGAGTACATACAAGCACACACACATCATTCTTCAGGAAAAGCTGTTGTGGTGGTTCCAGCTTCAGGTCCTGCAGATCAAGAACACTGCTCTGTCCTCCAAGTCTAGGGCATCCACCATTTTATTTCAGTCAGCCCAGTCCCTCCCTCCCTCCATGTAGCCAATCTAGCAACCACTGCATGGGACATTACATGTCCTTTGCCATGCCCAGCATGATCCCCTCCCATTCCCTTCCCTCTCCTCTCCTCGGGACTTGCAAGTCTGACCACCTCGCAGGCTCCCACCCCAGGCATGATGCTGTAGTCTGCCTTTGATGTCCCCTTGTCAGAAATTAAATTAAAAAATTGGAAACTAGACATTAAAACCACCTCCAAAAGACCCCAATCTAGACTTCAGTGTGGCCAGGCCATAATCACTTTTTCTGTGTGACCTGGGAAACTGAAGGGCTGACCAGAACAAAAACCCTGGGTAAAGCATGACCACAAGATACCTTGCACGCATCAGGCTCAGAGTTTTGTTCTAGTTGGCCACCTCAGTTTTCCCGGGTCCTATAAGTACCTCTCAGGGGTGAACAAAGGGCAAATTGTGAGTCTTTTTCTTTTTTTTTTTTTCCATCAAGTTTTTTATCCCCGGGAGCCCTTGGCAGGTGGCTATGGTCTCTCCTAATGGAGAGACTCAGTCTCTGGCTTCATGTTGCCCTGTATCGCCAGCTCAGGTAGCCCCTCATGGATTTCCCCTGCGGTGGGGCCAGGAGAGAGGGGGCTGGCACACCTTCCCCTTCAGAGACCCAATCCAGATTCCTGAGCCAGCTCCTGCGGCCACAGAAGCCATCATGGACCCAACCAGGCTCTGATTTTCTTTTTTTTTCTCTCATCCCTCCCCTACTGATGTGATGATGTCGGCATGTGCCTCTTTACTTGTACTGTCCTCCAGCCATTGCCAGAGGACAGTTAACGAGCGTGACGACAAGTCCCCTCCCCCCCCCGGGAGAGGAGAGCAGTCCTCTGGATGCTCGATCCTCCCCCCCCCCCCGGCTGACCCCTTGCGGCCCGTCTCATTACCAAAACGCAGGTCACCGGTGTGGCATAAGGATGGTGAGTCTTTTTCAAAGGAGAAAAAAGCAACAGACCATGATAAGTGGGGTAGGGACATTTAAAAGTGATGTGAGGAAATACTCCTTCACAGAAAGTGTGGTAGATGTCTGGAACAGCCTGACAGAAGAGGCGGTAGGGAAAAAGCAGTGGGGAGCTTCATGCATGCGTGGGTTACATAGAAACATAGAAACATAGAATTTGACGGCAGATAAGGACCACTTGGCCCACCCAGTCTGCCCATTTCCCTACCTACTGGATAAGCTGCAGATCCTAGTTAACCAGCAGCCTACTTCTTCTTACCCCCAACCCCCAGAATTGCCTTATGACTGTCCCATGCATGCTTGAATTCCACCACTGATTTTGACTCCACAGCCTCCTCCGGAAGGCCGTTCCATGCATCCACAACCCTCTCTGTGAAAAAATACTTCCTTAAATTACCTCTGAGCCGCCCCCCCATCTTCAAATTGTGCCCTCTTGTTCTTGCACACCTCTTTTTTTGAAAGATGCTACCCTCTTGGACTTTGTTGATTCCCTTGAGGTACTTGAAAGTTTCTATCATGTCCCCCTCTCCCTCCTTTCCTCGAGGCTATACATATTAAGCTCCTTAAGTCTCTCTTCATATGTCTTCCAGTGCAGACCCTGCACCATTTTAGTTGCCCTCCTCTGGACAGCTTCCATCCTGGCTATGTCTTTGCAGAGATTGGGTCTCCAGAACTGCACACAGTACTCCAGATGGGGTCTCACCAGCTGTCTGTAGAGAGGGATAATAACTTCCTGTTTTCTACTGGTGATGCCTCTCCCTATGCATCCCAGTAACCCCCCAGCCCTCCTTGCTGCCCTCTCACATTGCTTGCCCACCTTTAGGCCATCTGATATGACTACCCCCAGGTCCCTTTCCAATTTTGTTGTTGTTAGTATCTCACCCCTCATTGTGTACTCTTCCCCTGGGTTTTTGTTTCCCAGGTGCATTACCTTGCACTTCTTAGCATTGAATCTAAGCTGCCATACATTTGACCATTCCTCTAACCTTGCCAAGTCCCTTCTCATCCTTTCCACCCCACCCTGTGCATCAACTCTGCTGCAGATCTTAGTGCCATCTGCAAAGAGACATACTTTTCCTTCCAGTCCTTCCGCAATGTCGCTTATAAAGACATTGAAGAGGACCGGTCCTAATACTGAACCCTGCGGTACCCCACTAGTAACCCTCCTTTCTTCTGAGTGGACTCCATTTACTATTACTCTCTGTGTCCTATTCTCCAGCCAATTCTTAACCCAGGCTGTCATCTTGGGACCCACTCCCAGGCTGGCTAACTTGTATATTAATCTTTTGTGTGGGACTGTGTCAAATGCCTTGCTAAAGTCTAGGTAGGCCATGTCCACAGCCCCTCCCTGATCTACTACTTTGGTCACCCAGTCAAAGAAATCTATCAGATTTGTCTGGCATGACCTTTCCGCTGTGAATCCATGCTGCCTAGGGTCCTGTGCCCCTCTGGCCTCTAGATACTCGACAATTCTTTCCTTCAGAAGTGATTCCATCATTTTCACTGAGGTTAAACTAACAGGTCTGTAGTTTCCTGCTTCTGCCTTGCTCCCACTTTTGTGAAGGGGAATCACATCTTCCCTCCTCCAGTCCTCGGGTACCACCCCATCCTCCCATGATTTGCTAAAAAGGGTAGTCAGTGGTGTCACTAGTTCTACCCTTAGCTCTTTTAGAATTCTGGGATGAATCCCATCAGGCCCCATTGCTTTGTCCACCTTCAGTTTTAAGAGTTCTTTCAGAACCCTTTCTTCTGTAAATGGGCTGGTATCAACTTCTATATCAGAGTGTTACTACTGTTTGTTGTATGTACCCCCCTCTTCATTTGTAAATACTGAGCAAAAATATTTTAGTATCTCTGCCTTTTCACAGTCTCCCTCTGCCCACCCTCCCTCCCCTTTATTAAGCCTCACTATCCCTCCCTTGGTCTTCCTTTGCTCCCTGATGTACCTATAAAAGGTTTTATCCCCCTTCTTAACTGAGTTGGCTGTCTTTTCCTCGGTTAGGCAGACAGGCATAGTAAACAGAGGAAAGGGAGGTGGGAGGGAAACGAGTGACCAATTAGGGTTAAAGGTGTTGGGATAGTCAGGAAAAATATGACAGACTAAATGAGCATACCAGTCCTTTCCTGCTGACAAATTGTGTTTCAGTATTTCTGTTGAACAAATGGCATCTCCTAAAATTATCTTTGGTAGGGAAGATAGCCCCTGTTAAAATGGTCCCCACACCCAAGCTCCTCCAGTGCTTCTCCCACCTGCCTGTGGACATCCCCATGGCTTGATTTGCAAAAATAGGTGCAGTGACTGGGCGATTCCTCTAGGGTAAGGGGCCCAGATCCGTGGACGGGTGCCTCCACCCAGAGGTCGGGGTTGGCCCAAGACAGACTACCTTGGTTACAGCCCTCTGGGCTACTGCAACCCCCCTTTTGTCCCACTAGTGACTCACACTGCGTGCCAACAATTCTCTTCACTAATACACTTACTCCACAGCCGATATAGTTCAGCTCACTCCAGAGACCCCCTGTAAAGTAAAATACAGTTATATCCCAGTCCCCATGCAGTAACTCATCCAAAGTGTACAAACCAGCCAGGGCATAGTTATAACACAGCAATCTGATTTATTAAAGGGAGATAACCAAGGGGGGAAGATCAGGCTAATTGGCTTACACTATGACTATGTACCTATGGCTCTGTGCACAGGCCTACCCCTACAAGTTACTGTCCCTGGGTACCCCAGCCCTAATGGCTAGTCCAAACGTGGCAGCTGGTAGGGGCTCTTTCACACAGAGAAGAAAAAAGTATTGATTTTTACAGTCAGCAATACAGTACTTCCATTTGAATCCACTGTTGTAATTCAGCAGAGAGCTACCCTGTATTGGTACTCACAACCTCCTGACAAGATAGGGTCCTCCAACGTCAGCAGGGCTGCTCCTGAACTTCACAGACCTCTTCACACATTTATATGGTAATCTCTGAACAGGCAAAGTCCTTTAATGACAGCAGGATTAACTTGAGCTCCACAAGCCCCCTTGCACATTTATATGGTTATCATCAAAAACAAGGCAAAGTCCTTCACTGGCAGCAGGATTTACTTGAGCTCCTTGAGCCTCCTCACACATTTATATGGTAACAGCAACAGACAAAGTCCTTTAATGGCAGCAAGATTTACTTGAGCTCCTCGAGCCTCCTCACACATTTATATGGTAACAGCAACAGACAAAGTCCTTTAATGGCAGCAGGATTTACTTGAGCTCCTCGAGCCTTCTCACACATTTATATGGTAACAGCAACAGAGGGGTACCACACCAGGCAGCTGCTTCCAATACTCCCACAAACTCACCGTCACTGAGATACTGCAACGGCAGCTTCCGCTTGTCTTCGGACTGAGCGCGATTCAGCAATTTTCTCCAGTCCTCCTTCAAGTCGAGTCTGGTGGGTAGCCGTACAGAGCACAGCCTCCTCTGACCGCCCGCTGGCGAGTTTCGTCTGCTGGAGCCGAAAGCACAAAAACGGCCGCTTCAGGCCTTCACGTGCTTCCCGCGTGAACACTCTTCAGTGCAGAAGCACACAGCTCCTCTCCCTTCACCAACCACAATGCATCTCACCCCCAACAGCAAGGGGCTCTCCTCCCAGTTTGGGTGCTACCCGCTGCCATTGGCTGGCTGCACATGCCAGTCACTCCCTCCGGTTCTCAGTGGTGCAGAAAAAGCGCCATAGCCTATAATACCTTTCTCAATTACAAACAGCTCCTCTATTGGTCAGTCAGCTCTGCAGGGTCCCGAGGTACTGATTGGCCCACTTCAGCAGTTCTGGGGCAAAATGGAGGAGGCAATCAAATAGTCCTTGCTGCAACCAAAAACAGGTTAGAACAACTACAATATCATTACTACCCTAATAGATAGTCAGCAGACAAGCACATCTTCTAACAAAGCTCCCTCTGAGCAATTAGCGATGGCAGAAACGGAGCGAATATTCTGCAGCCCGGGCAGGAGTTGAGCATAGCAACACTCAACCCCCCTCCCAATTTAACTAATCCCGACTGCAACAGGCAGTCCTTAAAGAGACAATATACGGAGGCCTTAAAAAGCACTCACCAGGTCCCCATTTAGGCGGCTTCATGCCGATCATCAAGCAGGCATAAGGCACATTAGGAACCCCCATTTGCAAGGGGGTTACACCCTCCCTGGCCTGGAAAAGCTTGGCATCCGCATCAAGCCATTACCCTTGAGGCAATTTGGGCAAACATTTCAATTAACACTACATCACATTTTAAATCGCATACAGAAATATTACATTCACAGTGCACTATAGTGGATACACATTATACATATAAAATCTTACACTTTTTAAATCAGGTCATAGGGTCCTACTCATGACCCTGGGACTGAGGGGCTCCCTCTTCTGTTAGCTACTAACTGGTCCCCCGGGGCAGGGGCGCCACACTCAAAAGGCTTTACTAATAGTCTGGAGTTATCCCCCAAGGCTAACTTAGGCAAAGAACTTGGGGACACATATACCCCCTTGTGAACCACATTTAAGGGCAGGTCCACTGGCTGACCCAGAGATTCATAACTCAACTTGATTACTGGCCGTATCTGTCGGCCAGATCATCTAGGAGTCTCAGGGGACTCTGATCCTGGCCCTGACTCCACTCCCATGTTAGGGACATTAGCAACGAGAATCCCTTCAAGGGGATCAGGCTCGATACTCATAATGCTATCAGGGGCTTGACCTCCTATCCCTGAACCCACCCCACTGGGCTCATCTAGGGGCTGTCTAGTTACTAAAGGGGAACTATCACGGCATTCAAAATATTCTTCCAGTTCTGGTATATCACTGGCTTGTTCCCCCACCTCACTCTCTTCTTCTGAAAAGTCAGATAACTCAGCCAGGCCAGACAGTTCAACCAAGCCTAAGGACTCAGCCCCTTGAGTTTGTCTGCTACCCCATTCATCTTCTGGAGGCATTTCCTCCGGGGACAAAGTAGAGTGCTCAACCAACACAGCTGGGCTGGCTTCAGTTCCTGAGTTAATGAGGGGATTTCCCCGAAACAATTGGCTTAGTTCATAAGAGGGATAGTATTCAACATCATCTTCGCTGTCCTCTGACACTGAGTGTTGACCATCTCCTTCTGCAGGGGGGGGGTTGGACAAGGCTCCCTTGGTGGACTTCTTGAAGGCTCCACGGGCTTGGTTCCTTTCTTAGTAACAGATCTAGTCACGGGCCTGGAAGGAGGGGTATAGGAAGGTTCAACTTCAATCAAGATCTGCCCAATTGGCAGCAGATGATTTCTGTGTATGGTTTTTGCATCTTTCGAATTTTCAGGCCACACTTTATACACAGGTAGGTCTGCCAGATGTCCCACAACAATATGAGGGAGGTGATGCCATCGGTCGGCAATTTTATGTTTGCCATGCGTCCTAGATTTCTCAACAACACTCTATCCCCTTTTCTCAACTCTACTGTTTTCACTTTTTTGTCATATCTCTCCTTGTTAGCCAGATTTCGTTTAGCAGCCATGGTCTGGGCCAGTTGGTAGGCATGATTTAATTGGGCCTTTAATTTCTGTATGTACTGTAGATGGTTTTCTGCTCGCACCCCATCAGGGGAAACCCCAAAACACACATCCACTGGCAATCTAGCCTCTCTTCCAAACATCAGTCGATAGGGGGAGAACCCTGTGGCATCACTTTTTGTACAATTGTAGGCGTGAACTAGAGTGCTAATCTGTTGGCTCCATCTCGATTTATCTTTGGATTGTAAAGTGCCCAGCATGTCAAGCAATGTACGATTGAACCTTTCAGGCTGAGGGTCTCCCTGCAGATGGTAGGGGGTGGTTCGTGATTTGCGTACCGCCCACAAAGATAGCATCTCTTTAATCAAGCGACTCTCAAAGTTCCTTCCCTGATCGGAATGAATCCACTGCGGAGCCCCATAGTGGACGAAAAAATTCTCAACAAGTATCTTAGCCACTGTAGTTGCTTTCTGATCCTTGGTTGGGAAAGCCTGTGCATACCGGGTAAAATGATCAGTGACCACCAATATGTTGCTAACACTTTTCAGATCAGGCTCTAGACTCAGGAAATCAATACAGACCAGTTCCATAGGAGCACTAGTAGTAATGTTGACCAAGGGAGCAGCTCTCTGGGGTAATGCTTTCCTTTGCAAACAACGACCACAGGTCTTGACATACTATTCCACGTCCACACTCATCTTCGGCCAATAGAATCGAGCCCGTACCAAATCAAGTGCTCGATCTATGCCCAGGTGCCCCATCTGATTATCCAATGACCTTAGAACTAGTTCTCTGAAAGCTGAGGGCAGCACCAGTTGTTGTCGCTGCACCCGACCCTCCTTACTCACAGTCTTTCTATATAGTAGTTGATTGATCAGCTTTAATTTAGGCCCTTCTTTGTACAACAAGGTAGTCTGCAAGTCAGTGGAACGCAGTTTGGATACATCCCTTCCAGCCCACAAAACCTCTACGGCCGTTCTTATCATAGGGTCATAGGATTGAGCCTGTTGGAGATCATCATTGTTAAGTTGCAGCAGAGAGCTGGTGTCCAAGGCAGAAAATGGCAGTAGGCAGCAGGTATACAGTTCTCTGGTGGCCCCAAACAATCTACCACACAGTCCACCGTGTCAGGAGACACCTGTTCTTCCTTATCAAATTTCTGGCACGGGGCTCTTATGTCAGGCTCAGACAACTGGACCCATTCAGTCTGGGACACAGGCCTCCGAGAGAGAGCATCCGCATCTATATGGTTTAAGCCCGCCTTGTATTCTACAGCGTAATCGTAGGTGGCCAAGGCAGAAAGACACCTATGCCCAGTGGCATCCAGTTTGGCTGAGGTCTGTACATAGGTCAGAGGATTGTTATCAGTCTTTACTAATATCTTGGCACCATACAAATAGTCATGGAACTGATCAACAATGGCCACTTCAAAGCCAAAAACTCTAATTTGTGCACGGGGTAATTCTTCTCTGACAGCGTCAGACTTCTACTGGCAAATGCTACAGGTCTCAGCCCATTCGCGTGCTCCTGGTACAGTACAGCCCCCAGTCCTTGCAGACTTGCATCAGCATGAAGAGTGTAAGGCTTGGCTGGGTCAGCATAGGCCAACATGGGTGCGTGGGTGAGTTGATATATGATGTCATGGAAAGCTTCCTCACACTCAGCAGTCCATCGATCCCCAAACATATCATTTGGCCGAAAATACTTCTTTTCTATGTCAGGATGCACACCCTTCTTATACTTTTTGTGAGTAGGCGGATACCCCTGGGTGAGATTAAGGAGGGGGCGAATCACTGTGAATAGTATCTGACAAACCACCTATAGTAAACACAAAACCCCAGGAATTGTTGCAGCTCTTTAAATTCCTAGGTTGAGGCCATGGTCAACGCCTCCACCTTGCTAGGGTCAGTCTCTGTGCCTTCAGTGGACACTATGTGGCCCACATATTTCACGGAAGTCTGGAAGAATTGACACTTGTCGATAGACAACTTAAGGCCGAAATCCTCCAATCGATTCAGGACTTTGAATAATCGTTGCTCATGTTCTTACAATGATCAGCCAAACACTATAACGTCATCTAAATAGACCAAACACTCGAGTAGGTTCATGTCCCCCACAGCTCATTCCATCAAGCGCTGAAAAGTGGCTGGGGCACCCGAAATTCCTTGAGGCATCCGAACAAACTCATAAAAGCCCAAATGGCAAATGAAAGCAGTCTTCGCTCGATCGTCTGGGGCCATCGGGATCTGATAGTATCTGCTCCGAAGATCCAACACAGAGAACCACTTACTACCATTCAAACAATCCAAGGCGTCTTGTATGGGGGGCATGGTATATTGATCTGGAATAGTCCGCCTATTCAAAGTGCGAAAGTCTACACACATCCGAACTGCCCCATTCTTTTTCCTTACTGCTACAATGGGGGAGGCATAGGGTCTCCTAGACTCTTGAATTACACCAGCAGCCAACATTTCTTGCAGATACCGCAGTATATCATCTATGTCAGCGGGAGCCAGACGTCGGGATCTCTCTCGGAAGGGTCTTTCGTCATGCAATCGAATGTGATGCTCAGCCCCTTGTACACATCCTACATCCCACTCCTTCAGGGAAAAAACCTGGTTCCTCTTGACAAGCCTCTCACTGACCCTGCGCTTCCACTCAGTCGGCAGCGGAGAGTCATCAAAGTCAAACAGATCAGGAGCAACTCTATCACCCATCCGAGAACTCTTTTTATTTGGTAGTACAGCAGTATCCGCACAATGAACGCTAGCCAGGGTGCACCCTCTTCTTATCCGAATCTCTTTATCAGACACATTGTGCACTTGAACCATCACCCTCTTAACGTTAGCATGGGCTCTAGCCGGCAGAATGCTGGATCTGAGCAACAACCCCTCAGGTAATCCTCCCTCCGCAGGTGCATCCAACATCAACAACTTGTTCTTGACATCTGTTTTTAGTCATATCTCTCCATGCAGAACACATTGCTCATTTGGGGCAAGTACCACGGGGACCGGATCCTTTTTCCATACCACTCCCACAGGGCCTTCAGGTTCCTCCAAACTACCCTTCTCCTGGGCGGCCCTGACCTTTTGAATCACAGCCGGTATGCTCAAAGCTCGCCCAGTTTGAAATGCTCGCTTCTCTGAGCACAACTGGGCCAATCGTCCAAACATGTGGGCATTTGTTCCAATCAACAAGGGCACCCCATCGTATAGTCCAGTGGGCGGGCAAGCTAACACTAAGGTTTCCACTTGCTCATCTATTCCATTTACAGTTGCAGGGAACGATAACCAGACACGGATGTACCCCAAATACGGATAAGCCTTGTCGCTCAACCTCCATACATGTAGGCCAGTTAGAGGCTGCAGGGGCACTTCAGATAAGTGTGCTTGTACCAGTCCTGAAACATGATGGTCATCTGGGAGCCACTGTCCAATACAGATCTAGTGAGAATTCCGTTCACCTGCACCCGGGTTTCCATAGACGGCCCGACCACATCAGACCAGTTGGGGGTAGCAACATTGTTAGCCCGGCGGGCATGGGCCTGAGTCACACAACTTTTCTTGGGGCCCAAGACTGTCTGGCGGTATCGAGCGATCAGTCTGATGTTAACTTTCCTTAAATTCTCCGGCCTCTGGCAGTTAGGCTGGAAATGCCCATCTTCCCCACAGTGATAACAAAACTTAGGGTCCCGGGGATCACTATTCTGAGGGGGGCCCTGAGGGGAGGGAAGAAGCTCTCTAGGACTAGGGTTTGGGGCTCTACATGACTCAGGGGCCCCGGACCAGGTAGGGTACACAATAGACTGCTTTAAGTCCCTCACCAATTCCCATAAATTCCTGATCTCAGCCCTCAACTCACCCTCCACAAAGGGGTCAGAGGAAACAACCCGCATCCCCACAGTACCTGGGAAATCTGGGGACCTCTCGGACCCTCCAGGTGAGCCAGTCTCCTCAGGGGTATTAGTCTCGGGAGTTCCACTAGGGTTCACAGCCCCCACACAGAGTTCCCACCCCTCTTCATCAGTCTCCACTTCTCGAATTTCCCTCATCAATTGACAATATTCAGGCGGCGTGGCCCGTCGATCATGCAACTTAAGTTTCAATAGCGTTACACTAGAGAATCTGGCAGACTTTAAAATATGCTCTAACCGAACCTGATTTAGGGCTGTAGCAGTGATTCTCCTTTTCTATAAGCTTCTGCAAGGCCCTCTCCACTCTAGTAACAAAAGCGGACAGTTTTTCATTTCTCCACTGCTTAGCAGACCTGAATTTCCATAATAAATCTTCACCAGTCTCTGTACTCCCAAAAACCCCTTCCAAAGCAGAGAGATACTCTGCAGCGGTGGCTTCCGGACAGGTGGCCCGGAAGAATCTAATGGCTTCTGAGGCAGGACCCCACAAACTCTCCATCAGCCTTTTCCTTTTCTCACCCTTGGAGCATTGACACTCCTGGACCAAAGGGGTGGCATAGTCCATCCAGGCCTCCAGGTCATCTTCCCCGGAAGGCACTGGTACCATGCCAGAGAAAAGTTTTAATTTACGGTAGGAATCTAGCTGTATGGAGGGGACTGCCAAGGGCAGAGACGCCAACACTGAACTCTTGGGTGGGCAAGGAGAGGTGCCCAGGGAACCCTGAGGGGTAGTATCACTGGACAGATCCAAGGCTTGAAGCAACACCTGGGTAGTCCTCCCCTCCACAGCTAACAATTTAAGCAGTTTATCCTTAAAACTGTTCATTTGAGGAGACCCCCCAGGAGTGACTGACCCACTTCGGATATGGATTAGCCTCCAACCCTGAGATGCACCCTCCGGGTAAAGTACAGGAGGTACCTTCTCAGGGTCGATGGCCACACTGCATAGGAGTAGCACCTGCAATGTCTGGTCAAGCAAATCAGCCATATGCCCTTTCATTTCAACCTTACCCAAACACTTTACCCATTCTGCAACAGAGACAATATCAGCAGCTGAGGTACCCAAGGGCACATCTAACAATAATACAATCTTCTGGGAATCTAGCTCTTCGGCTTCACCCCAGCCCATCAGTTTGTGGACCATGGTTTTAATGGGTCCCAGCTTAATTTTTTCCAACATATCCCCTTCCATTTTTTCCATCTTTGGGGTATCTCCTCACTGAGCCACTAGGGGACGCTAATCCCAGTGGTGCCTCCAGTTTGTAACCCCTAGGGGGTGCTACCCTTAGGGCTACTACCCCTGTCTGCCCCCTCTGAGGCAGGGTAAGGGGCCCAGATAAGTGGACGGGTGCCTCCACCCAGAGGTCGGGGTTGGCCCAAGACAGACTACCTCGGTTACAGCCCTCTGGGCTACTGCAACCCTCCTTTTGTCCCACTAGTGACTCACACTGCGTGACAACAGTTCTCTTCACTAATACATTTACCCCACAGCCGATATAGTTCAGCTCACTCCAGAGACCCCCTGTAAAGTAAAATACAGTTATATCCCAGTGCCCATGCAGTAACTCATCCAAAGTGTACAAACCAGCCAGGGCATAGTTATAACACAGCAATCTGATTTATTAAAGGGAGATAACCAAGGGGGGGGGATCAAGTTAATTGGCTTACACTATGACTATGTACCTATGGCTCTGTGCACAGGCCTACCCCTACAAGTTACTGTCCCTGGGTACCCCAGCCCTAATGGCTAGTCCAAACGTGGCAGCTGGTAGGGGCCCTTTCACACAGAGAAGAAAAAAGAATTGATTTTTACAGTCAGCAATACAGTACTTCCATTTGAATCCACTGTTGTAATTCAGCAGGGAGCTACCCTGTATTGGTACTCACAACCTCCTGACAAGATAGGGTCCTCCAACGTCAGCAGGGCTGCTCCTGAACTTCACAGACCTCTTCAAACATTTATATGGTAATCTCTGAACAGGCAAAGTCCTTTAATGACAGCAGGATTAACTTGAGCTCCACAAGCCCCCTTGCACATTTATATGGTAACCGCAACAGACAAAGTCCTTTAATGGCAGCAGGATTTACTTGAGCTCCTCGAGCCTCCTCACACATTTATATGGTAACAGCAACAGACAAAGTCCTTTAATGGCAGCACGATTTACTTGAGCTCCTCGAGCCTCCTCACACATTTATATGGTAACAGCAACAGAGGGGTACCACACCAGGCAGCTGCTTCCAATACTCCCACAAACTCACCGTCACTGAGATATTGCAACGGCAGCTTCCGCTTGTCTTCAGACCGAGCGCGATTCAGCAATTTTCCCCAGTCCTCCTTCAGGTCGAGCCTGGTGGGTAGCCGTACAGAGCACAGCCTCCTCTGACCACCCGCCGGCGAGTTTCGTCTGCTGGAGCCGAAAGCACAAAAATGGCCGCTTCAGGCCTTCACGCCTCCCGCGCGAACACTCTTCAGCGCAGAAGCACACAGCTCCTCTCCCTTCACCAACCACAACGCATCTCACCCTCAACAGCAAGGGGCTCTCCTCCCGGTTCGGGCGCTACCTGCTGCCATTGGCTGGCTGCACATGCCAGTCACTCCCTCTGGTTCTCAGTGGTGCAGAAAAAGCGCCATAGCCCATAATACCTTTCTCAATTACAAGCAGCTCCTCTATTGGTCAGTCAGCTCTGCAGGGTCCCGAGGTACTGATTGGCCCACTTCAGCAGTTCTGGGGCAAAATGGAGGAAGCAATCAAACAGTCCTTGCTGCAACCAAAAACAGGTTAGAACAACTACAATATCCTTACTACCCTAATAGATAGTCAGCAGACAAGCACATCTTCTAACGAAGCTCCTCTAGCGAATTACGAGGGCAGAAACGGAGTGAATATTCTGGCAGCCCGGCAGGAGTCGAGCATAGCAACACTCAAACCCCCTCCCAATTTAACTAATCCCGACTGCAACAGGCAGCCCTTAAAGAGACAATATACGGAGGCCTTAAAAAGCACTCACCAGGTCCCCATTTAGGCGGCTTCATGCCGATCATCAAGCAGGCATAAGACACATTAGGAACCCCCATTTGCAGGGGGGTTACATGAGAATCTACCTATGGCTCTGTGCACAGGTCTAACCTATAAATTAATGTCTGTGGGTACCCAAGCCCTAATGGCTAGTTCCTCGATGCAGCTGGTTGGGGCCCTGACACAAACGAGCATTTAATTCCTGAGCAGATCAGATGGAGCCAGAAAGCTCAATTAGTACAGTCAGCAATACAACAAGACGATTTTGCCTTTGTTTGTAACCTTTAACAGGGAGCTACCCTGATTCAGTACTCACAACTCCAACAGAGAACCACTCTTTCACCACTCGCAGGGCTGAGCCTGAGCTTCAAAGGCCTCCTCACACATTTATATGGAAAACAACAGAGGGGTACCATACCAGGCAACAGCTCCTAGGACCCAACTGAACTCACAGCTATCCGGGGATCTCACTGCAGCTTCACTGTCCTGACAGACAGAGCGTGATTTAGCAGATTCTCCAGTCCTCTACAGGGTGAGCCTGGTAGGTAGCTGAGCTCCTGCACGGACTCCTCTGACCGCTGCCCCACAGATTTAGTCCGAATCTAATGGTGACCGAGCCGCCCAAAATTGGCCTTCACCACACACACGCGCTTCCTACACAAAGACTTAATGGCGCAGAAACCCAGGGCTTCTTCCTCACTCAAAGCCACAGCGTTTCTGCCCTTTGGCAGTTGGGGCAAGTCTCTCTATTCGGGCACCACCCGATCCCATTGGAGGGCTGCAGATGCCAGTCACTCATTATTGCCCTCATTGGTGCAAAACGGCGCCATGGCCCAGAATGCCACTTCCCAGAATTACAATCTGTGTCCCCATTGGTCGGCCGGCTCCATCTAGAGTCCTGGTTTCTGGTTGGCTGCTTTTTACTCCAGTTTAGATACCCCCTCACTCCTATTGGACCCCTCGAACTGTCCTGGTCCAAGATGGAGGAGCACAGCACACAGAGTCCCATCTGCAACAAAGGCAGGTTAAACAAAACTGCATTTTCCCTATCACTCTAAATGATTTCAGGCAAATAGTTACACCTTTCAAGGGGGCTCCCTCAGCGCTCCTAGCGACTGCAGAAACGGAGCAATCAGACAGCAGTCCCGGGCCGGATTCGAGCAGGGAAACCCCAGTCCCCCTATTTGTACCACGAAAGTCTGCGAGCAGGCAGCTTTTAAAGAGGCAGTACTGGCGGCTTTAAAAGCACTCATAACGCTCACATTTAGTGGCCTTACGCTGAACATCAGTCAGGCACGGAGCATTTAGGCAAGCTCCGGGAAAGCTTTCAGGAACCCCCATTTGTAGGGGGTTACACTATCAATACTACATTGGTAGCTGTAAATAGTTCTTTTATGTCATGCTGTATGTCACAAAAGAGCAAAGCTGGGAAGATTTATAGATGTATTAAGGATGCCTTCGCAGACCCTACACAAAATGCTAGACAGAAGTGGCATCAGTGCTGCAATCCCACGTTTCTGATATGGACTGGATCCATTACTGGAGGCTCATAAATAAGAGCTGCCTGGATTCCCACAGCCATCTGATCCAGAATAAAAGTATGCACTGGTGGTATCACCCCCCAGCCATCTAAAATCTTAAAGGCCTTTGGGCATAACTATTGGAAATGTGGTACCTCAGGGGCAGACTTCTTACTGCATGTACAGTACTATGGAATTGCCAAAAAATACACCTCTCACCCTCCCTTTTCATTTTGGGTATGCCCGAAGAAAATCTTGTGCTGAAATACTCTATCTACACTTCCATGATTCCTGGTGCTTGGTACTGAAGCCAAAAGGCTTATATTTAAATGCTGGAGCACTACAGACATACCCTCCTTCGTAGAGTGGTGAGGAGCATAGCATAAGCTTGTCATAATGTCCAGGCTGTCTCATTTTGCTAGAGAAGCTACAGCCACTTATGAGGACATATGGTCTCCATTCCTGACATCCTCTATGCCATCTACCCTGAATGGGGCCATGCATAATGTCCCCACTGCTTCCAAATACTTACTACAACTTCCATGAGTGTAGACATTGGATGAACCGGGTACCACAAGTGACTCATCAGACCTCACTTGTAATTATAGATTGAGGGTACACTCCCAACAAATTACAGTGCTCCTTTCTTCTGTGTGAGACACTCTTATTCTGTGAAGAGTGCCTAACGCACATCTGCCCTGGAAACGGGCTCATTTGGATAAGGTTTTTTAAAAAAACAACCCATTATTGATTGAGCTCTGTCAATAACATATCATTACTGCCACTATTCACTTTTATGGTTTGAAGGGTAGTCTCACTACCTTGTTTGGTTATCAGAACCACTCAACCTTTGGTTTGTGGTTCTCATACCCTAAGAATGCCCATGAGACCACTCTTATAATCGTAAGAGTGGTTTTGGCAGCAGTAGTAACATACAGCGGGTACCAAAGCCCTCTGCTTCCCAACCATTTACTGTCTTCCAGCCTCCTTATATGTTCAGTGTTGGATATGGTGCCCACTCCTAGTGGTTACTATCTAACCCAGTGTAGTGGCTGGCCATGATGGAGAGTCAACCCCCCTTTTCATCTTTCCCAACTAATGTGTTGAAATACTGTGCTCCCCCACCTTCCTGCCACCCATCTGCTACTCAGTAGCCCAACCCTACAGCCATCGATGTTGCTGTCCTGTAGCCTACCACACACTCAAGGATATTGTGTTCCATCTTTGGTGTCTTGTGACACCCCACTTTCCGTAATCTCAGTCCTACAGAACTGTGGTTCAGCAGATGTATTATCTCCTAAATTCCTTCTCCTGCTGCTGCTTGGGTTCCAGTTGGAGCAGTGCCCTCCCACTTTTACTATGTCATCTCAAAGACATCCTTTGGGTGGGGTGGGTTATAGGAAGCTGAGATCAGTTTTGCAAGGGTCCCTATCCTTTGAGAATACATGTGGTGCTTTTGCACTGGTGACCCTACCCCATTCCTCATACAGTCTCCAATGCTTAAACAGTCATGCAGGGAAGGATTGCAACACCTGTTAAGCACAATACAGCAGGTTTATAAAGTTGTGACTGGTGCCAAGAGGTCACTTCACACTCATTTAATGCCAGTAATTATGACTGAGACTAGGGACTGATCATTTTACAGGTACATGCCATATGTAGTGATAACACAATAAGTGACATTTTTATTTTTCCATAAGGAATTTTTTTTATGAATGAACAACATAAGCATCTATGCTGTACAAACCTGAGCACACAAAATATCACACAGTGTTGAATATTAGCACTGAATAACCACATTAGATATTTTGAAAAATAATAATTATAAAAGTAATACTTTTTTAAACCATGTTCAGCAGAAAAATAAACCCATTTTTTCGTAATGTCCCTTGGTACATGAACAGTGTGTTGTAGACCGTCTGTTTTCACATTTGCATTCCATTGATGCTATGGCAGTAGCCTTGCAGCATAACTACAAGCGCAAGTTAATCAAGCTGTAGGGGAGACTACCACAGTCACCAGTCAGATGCTGTGAGTCAAACCTGGTTGAAGCATCATGAAGAGAAGAACACTGGTGCCCACCAGGATGCAATGTAGAATACTGCTGAATTTTAAAAAGTTACTGCAAGAAGCAGGGAATTTCAATGGCAGCTAAGTTCTTTTGCCATGAAGGAGTCTGTGACACTGCATTGAATATGGGGGTGGGGGGGAGCTCCACTGTCAGCTGCAAAAAAAGCAGAGGTGTATGAGTTCCAAAGATGCAAGTATACCCCTTCCCATACCAGTGGGGCTTACCTGTATTGTTAAGCATGGAGCCCTTTTCTATGTGAACAGACCTGCATCTCTCTTGGACTCCTGGTCGAGGCCAAGTTGGAACTCGTGCCCTCACAGGTGATCAGCTTCATTAGAGCAGAGCTCGACTCTTGCAGAGCCAGGGTTCAGCTCCTGGTGGACAGGGAGGAGGCTTTCTCCTCCTTTGCCTGATTATTTCTGGTCGGGCAATTGCACCCTGCCCGGGACTTCCTGCATCTGCTGGATTACATGTCAGCCTGCACCAGTGTGGTCCAATGGGCCTGCTGGAGAATGCACTCTCTGCAGTGGGAGTTGGCCAGCCAGTGGTATTAGCGCAGGGATCACTTTGACCAACTGGTCACTGTGACCCAGCGGATGTGGGGTGCTCTCCAGTGGTGGTTACTCAAGGCCAGAAGGGACAAGGCACAGGTGATACTGGTGGCTCTGGACTGGCCATGCCAGTTTTGGTACCCCGATCTCCTCAGCCTCAGCAGCAGGCTCCCGAGGCATCTTCCTCTCCACCTGGACCTGTTCTCCATCAGTTAGGGGAAGGTTCTCCATCCAGATCTTCAGTCCCTGCACCTGACAGCCTGGTTCCTCAGTGGCTAGAATTCCAGGCACTGGGTCTCTCTGAAGATGTTCTCACTGTTGTGGAGGCATCTCAGAAGGAGTTGACCAGGAAATGCTTTGCCTTCAAATGGAAGAGATTCTCCATTTGGCAACAGGGCAAGGGGTTGGACCCTCTGTCCTCTCCAGTGGCCAGCATCTTTGACTATCTGTGGTCCCTCTCTCAGTCAGGCCTTCGGTCAATGACTCTCAAGGTGCACCTGGCAGCCATCTCTGCTTAGCAAGCATGGGCCGGTCAGCAGTCAGTGGCACAGGAGAAGGTGGTCTGGCATTTCTTTAAGGGCCTCTACCACGTTTCCCCTCTGGTGCATGAACCACTACCACTTTGGGAGTTGGCAAAGCTTAATGGCAAGCTATTTGAACTGATGCACAGGTGTGAGATATTTCACCTGTCATGGAAGACTGCCTTCCTGGTGACTATCATGTCAGCCAGAAGGATCAATGAGATGCAGGCGCTTTCCGTGGAGTCTCCTTATCTGTTCTTCCACAGGGACATGGTTGTCCTTCGCCCCAACCCAAAGTTCCTCCTGAAGGCTGTGTCAGAGTTTCACCTTAACCAGGTGATCAATCTCCCAGTGTACTTCACCAACCGCACCTCGGAGGCTGAGCACAGGCTCCATACTCTGGACCTGAGCCAAGCACTTGCTTATTACAAAGAGCGCATGGCTGGAGTTTGGGGAGAGGTTTGCCAGCTGTTTGTCACCTACGCTGAAGCCACACCTGGCGGACCAGCAGCTACCGGGGTGAGCTGGATAGACTAAGGGTGGCAAGGCAATGGGGCCAGATGGGTTGCACCCCAGAGTGATCAAGGAATTGAGGGAGGAGCTGACCTCGCCCTTGACAAGGCTCTTCAACCTGTCCTAGGATACGGAGAGGGTGCCGGAGGACTGGAGAAGTGCTGATGTAGTGCCCTTGCACAAGAGAGGTAGCAGGTAGCTGAAGGAGAACTACTGCCCAGTCAGTCTCATGTCTGTGGTGGGAAAAGTAATGGAGGCATTAATCAAGGAGAGGATGGTGAATTACCTGGAGGAGTGTAGCTTGCAGGGCAGCAGACAGCATGGCTTCACCAAGAGGAAATCATGCCAGACCATCCTAATTGAGTTCTTTGATTGGGTGACTCAGGTAATCGACCAGGGAAGGGTGATGGATGTGGCCTAGCTGGACTTAAGCAAGGCCTTCGACACTGTCCCTCATAGGAGGTTGATGAGCAAGATGGAAAGCATGTTATTGGGAGGGAAAATAGCAAACTGGGTGGAGGCCTGGCTAGTAGGGAGAACTCAGAGGGTAGTGCTTAATGAGGTGCTCTCCAAGATGGCAAGGGTGAGGAGTGGAGTGCCACAGGGGTCAGTTTTGGGTTCGCTCCTCTTCAACATCTACATCAGTGATATTGCAGAGGGTTTGAGAGGGAAGGTGTACCTATTTGCCGATGATGCAAAAATCTGCAATAGGGTGGACACCCCCGAAGGGGTGGAAGACATGAGGTGGGACCTCAAGACACTCAAGGAGAAGGCCAGGAAATGGTAGTTGAGGTTTAATGCCAAGAAGTGCGCTGTGATGCACCTACGGAGGAAAAACACAAACGCGGGGTACACACTGGGGGGGGGAATCAAAAAGTCAGAACAGGAAAGGGATCTGGGGATCATAGTCTCCTCAAACCTTAACGTAGGTTTCCAATGTAGTAGGGCAGCGTGAAGGGTCAATGGAATGCTGGCTTGCACAAGCAGAGGCATTATTAGAATTATGGGCAGACTAGGTGGGCCAAGTGGTCCTTATCTGCCAGCAAATTCTGTTTCTATGTAGCAGAAGGAGGGAGATTATAATGCTCCTCTACAAGGCCATGGTGAGGCCACAGTTAGAGTATGGGGTTCATTTCCAGAGACCACACCTCCACAAGGATATAGGTGCATTGGAAAGAGAGTTCAGAGAAGGGCAGCAAAGATGGTACAAGGTATGCAGGGGAAGACATACGAGCAGAGGTGTAAGGAGCTGAATCTGTAAATGCAGGAAACAAGGAGAAAAGGGGGAATATGATTGAAACCTTTAAATATGTAAAGTGGCTCAATAAAGTAGGTGAAGGGGGTTGGCTAAAGTGGAAGGAGGGAGCCAGAACTAGACAGCACAGCCTTAGATTGCAAGGAAATAGGTTCAAGGGCAATGTGAAGGGGTGTTTCTTCACAAAGAGGGTGGTGAAGCTCTGGAACAGACTTCTGGATGGAATGGTGGGGGCTGAGATGGTGGTGAAATTTAAGAGGGCATGGGACACGCATATGGGACTTAGTATTGGGGGAGGTGGGGCAGGTGGGGAGGTGTGTGAAAGGGGAGGGTTGGGCAGACTAGATGGGCCAGAAGGGTTCTTTTCTGTCGTCAAATTTCTATGATTCTATGATTCTAAGTGGACGATTGTCAGGTGGATTGTTTTCTGCATAGACCACTGCTATAGGTTAGCGGGTTGGGAGCCTCCTGTAGGGCTTAGGGCTCATTCCACTTGACATACCGCTGCCTCTGTACCTGCTTCCAGGGACATCCCTATCCAGGAAATCTGAAGGGCTGGTACCTGGAAGTCAGCACACATCATTTCACATTACCGCATCGACCTTGAGTCACACCGGGATGCTGGTTTTAGGGCCTCAGTTCTCCAATCTCTGTTGCCCCTCCTCACAGACAACTACTAGAAGTCTGACAACAAGTGTGGATATAACATCATATCCATATCCCTAGAAAAACAGATTACTCACCTGTAACAGTAGTTCTAGTAGTGGCATATGATGTTCACCCACACAAATCCACCTGACCTCCTCTGGCTGTGGCGCACTCTCCTGCTTCCAGTGGGCAAGATCTGGTGCCACAGGGTGGTGCAGAGGGAGTTACCTCCCGGGTTGGTGGAAGGAGCCAGCTTGAAGAAGTTCCAATGTAATCTTAAAGGGAAAGGCAACTGCCAACAAGCATGGATGAACATCATATACCACTCCTAGAACTATTATTACAGGTGAGTAACCTGTTTTTCTCTCTGCTCCACATAGAGAAGTCTTGTGTACCACTGAGAGAAATCTTCAGTGAGAAACTAAACTGGTCCTGTAATTTGCAGTAAAATTAATCTGATCTTATCTTTGAATGTATTAATTCTAAAGTAGCAGAAGCGCTGCAGGGAGGGGAAGTTGTAGTAAAATCATAAAAGGCCACCCATACTGTATTTTCCTACATTTTAATTCATTTATATTTTAATACTTTATATAAAATACAAATATAGGATGTGCCGCTGTGAGCAAAAAGAGATAAACAATCCCATTTTCTAGAATTACAGCTTTTCATCCAAACAGCAAATTTATCAGTTTTAAACCCATTTTGAATATTACCATCTTTATCTCCGGAGCAAAACTGAATCATTAAAGAAGCTGGTGAAAGGGAGAATGCAATCATTCTTTTCATCCATCTTTTTTTTTGTATATAAATGTTTTATTGAAAGTTTTCAACATTACAAACAATTCAGAAAGCCAGTAACAGATACATGTAAATCTTGACATAAAACCCCAAATTCGTAGTCACAAAAAAAAACCTTACCAAGGTGTCCTATATTGTTACCTGTCATTATGCCAAAAAATAAGTCTACCCTCACAAAGAATCTTTTCATCCATCTTGTATTAATATAAACAAGAAATACAGTATCATCAAATACTGTATAAACCCATCACCAAAGCAGGGCAATTTTAACTGAATTCATGTTGCCCCAAAGAGAAACATAACTGTACTGTATGTTAAATGTATGCTTATGAAGTGTGGGGAGGTGACATGATAGGACTTGAATCCCTTCCAAACTTTAAATTACTATGCTACTATGTATAGATAGACATTAAATTCAAAAATGTTTAAACACTTAATCTCATTTAGCTTCAGTCTGCTATCAGAATCTATGAAATCCAAACAAAAATCCCAACATGACAAGGACATTGCTAACATGAAACATGTTGGCTGCGTTGGCAGTAGTAGTTACACAATAGCTTAATGATACAGTTTTTGCTTGGGCGTTTGATGACAGAGTGAAGCATGATGACAAAGTTTTTGTTGGTTGCACCAACATTTGGATCACGTTCTTATTCATAAAGCAAATGTGTGGTTCTTTTTCTGTTATTGCAAACTGGGAACTGTGTGTGTGTGTGTGTGTGTGTGCGTCTGTATTTTAGATATATAAATATATCTATATTATGGTAGCACGGTTGTGCCACTGTATTTAGGGTTGAGTAGGCGCTTTAATATTAAACCTCAGTTTTTGCAACTGTTCAGTGGATTTGCATTAACGTATGCATGTGTTGTCTCGTGGGGGCAGATCTCTTGATGTGCCAAGTTTTGTTACTAACACACTAACATACTAAAACGCCAACAGAATAGGCCTAATGGTCTTTTGCGTCTGCTTGTTTGGTCAGCCCCCACCCTGGGAGCTGACCTTGCTGCCCCCCTCGCCTTCTCTGGCTTCTCCCTTCCCAGTTCCGGATATTCTCGCTGCATTGGATTTTGCTTCCAGAACTCTTCCCCTGTACCTGTTCTACCCCCTCTTGAACCCCTCCACCGTCTCTGCCTCCACCAGCCCCCTAGACAGCGCATTCCATGGCTCCACCACCCCTCTCAGTGAAGTAACACCTCCTCCTTTCTCCCCTGAATCTTCCCCCCTCCAGCTTCCAACCATGCCCTCTAGTGGCCCCCTTCTCCTTCCTTCGAAGCACCCTGACTGTTCCTCCCCTATTTACCCCTTCATGTACCTGAAGACCTCTATCATGTCGCCCCGGTCCCTTCTCTCTTCCAATGTGTACATATTTAGCTCTTCAAGCCTCTCCTCATAGGTCCTGTCCCCCAAGCCCCAAATCATTTTGGTTGCCCTCTTCTGGACCCTCTCCAGGAGTTTAACATCCCTCTTTAAGTGTGGCCTCCAAAACTGCACGCAGTACTCGAGGTGCGGCCTCACCAAGCAGTTATACAGAGGGAGTATCACTTCCCTCCTTCTGGAGGTGATCCCCCTAGCGATGCATCCCAGCATCCTGTTGGCCTTGGCTGCTACCCTCCTACAAGTCTCTGAGTTGTTCATCTTGACATCCACCACCACCACCCCAGGTCCCTCTCAGCCATCGAGACTTGCTTGCATCCCCCCCCAGGGTGTACACCTTCTCAGCCATCGAGACTTGTAGCATTCCCCCCACCCCAGGGTGTACACTTGGCCCAGGTTTCTGGCCCCCAGGTGCAGTACCTTGCATTTCCCTGCATTGAACCTCAGCTTCCACTTTCTAGACCATCTTTCCAGAGCCTCCAGGTCCCCCTGTAGGGCCACCCTCCCCTCCTCCCCATTCACCACCGCCCCCAGTTTTGAGTCATCCGCAAAGAGACTCATCTCACTCCTGATACCTGTCCTTATGTCAGAGACGTAGGCATTGAACAGGAGGGGCCCAAGGACTGATCCCTGTGGGACCCCACTAATGAGCCTCCTTGGGGATGAGACTATCCTGCCAACTACGATCCTCTGGGTCCAGTCCTGGAGCCAATTGCCTATCCATCTGATCATCTGGTTCCCCACCCCCATTTCTCCCAGCTTATCCAACAGGCCCACTTGAGGAACAGAGTCAAATGCCTTGCTGAAGTCTAGAAAGAGGACGTCCACTGGTCTACCCAGGTCCAAGGCACTCATCACCCAGTCATAGAATTCCACAAGGTTTGTCTGATACGATTTCCCCGGGATGAATCCATGCTGTCTATTGTCCAGGCACCCTGACTTTTCCAGGTCCCCTTCTAGCCTCTCCTTGACAATGCCCTCCATCACCTTGCCTACCACCGATGTCAGGCTGACAGGCCTGTAGTTCCCTACCACCTCCCTTGATCCCCCCTTGTGGATAGGCACTATATGCGCCACCTTCCAGTCCTGGGGCACCCACCCTGTCCTCAGAGAGATGGTGAAAAGCTCCGCCAGGGGTTTCTCCAAGACATCCGCAAGTTTCCTCAGCACTGTGGGATGTAATTTATCCGGCCCTGGTCTTCCTCCGTCTTAAGGGACCCGAGGGCTTCCCTCACTCTCTCTGCTGTGATTTCCACTTCCGCTACCTCTTCTACCTGCTTAGCCTTCCTCCCTCCTGCCAGTGATGCCACCCCTCTCCCCAGACCCGCCGATCGGAAAGGGTCCATGTATGATGCAGCACCCCCATTTTCCTTGGCGAAAACTGAGGAGAAGTACTCATCAAGTACCTCAGCCTGCTCTCCCGGGTCTTGTGCCCATCTCTCCCCTGTTTTAATCCTGCTAATCTGCCCCTTCACCCTTCGTTTTTCCCCAGTGTACCTAAAGAACCCCTTGTTCCCTCTCCTAATTTCCCTGGCCAGGTTCTGCTCCTTCCTTGCCTTAGCCGCCCTCACCACCCTAGTGGCCCTTCTAGCCATCAGCTCATACTCCCCTCGATCCCTTTCCTCCTTGAGCACTTGAGTGCCTATAGGCTGCCTTCTTTCCCGCACCACCTCCTGGACCTCCCTGGTCCACCAGCAGGGGTTTCGGCCCCACGCATTTTCGTCTTACTCTTGCACAGGTGCTGGTAGCATCCTGCACCCTTCTCCTGATGATTTCCCATCTACTATCAGTGTCCATGTCTGACCCATTCCCATCCAAATGCTCCTTAAGGATCCTTCCCATTTCCTTAAAATCCGCCCCCCCGAAGTCAATTACCTGTCTTTGTGCAGCCTTCTACCCCTCCTAGGTCCAGGCAGAACCAGACCATGGCATGGTCACTCCCGCCAATGGGTCCCTTACCTCCAGGCCCCAATCTGGTCACTGTCTGCCAGGACCACATCCAGTACCCGTGCCTCCTGGTGCGTTCCCCACCTGCTGAGTTAGGAACGCGTCTTGAAAGACATCCAACAACCTCTGTTTCCTGGTCACCAAGGATGTCATAGTCTCCCAGTCTGTTCCTGGCATGTTTAAGTCCCCCAACACCACCACCCTTCCCCTGCTCAGTCTGCAGTGTCTCCCAACATCTGCCACCAGACTCTCCTCCAGCTCCTCCACCAGTGCGGGGGGTCTATACACCACTCCTATTTTTACTTTCTTGCCCCCTCTTGTCAACAAGGTGACCCAAATTGCCTCCACGGTTCCCTCTGCCTCCTCTACTCCCCCTATGCCAATGCAGTTTTTGACTATCATTGCTACCCCTCCTCCCCTTCCCTCCCCCCTGTCCTTCCTGAACATGGTGTAACCCTCCAGGTTCAGGTCCCAGTCGTGTCCTGCGGTGGCCCAAGTCTCAGTGACCGCTGCCACATCCACCGCTCCCTTAGTTAGCATCGCCTGGAGCTCAGGCATTTTATTGCCCAAGCTCCTGGCATTTAGCAAGACTACCTTCCACCCTTTCCCTATACTTCCATTTCCCCTGCTCGTGTTCCCATGGGGATTCTGTCTTCCCCTGGTCTGCACTTTACCAGTCGGCCTTCTCCCGCAATCCTCCAGCTCCCCAAGGGGGTGGAGACAGAGTCCCTCCTTTATTGGCACCCCCTCAACAGTCTTTTATCCCATCCCTTCCCCCACTCACAAGTTTAAACTCCACTTTTCACCAATGAACCCCTCTATTTTCAACTTAAGGATTCCTTCCCTCCAAATTGAGATGGAGCCTATCTCTAGCATACAGCTCCTTATCCTCCCAGGTCTCCCCCCAATCCCCTATCAACCCATACCCTCTGGCCTCACACCACTCTCTGAGCCACTGGTTTATCTTCCTAATCTTCCTTTTGTGTTCCCCACTAGCCCTTGGCACCGGCAGGATTTCTGAGAAGGAAACTGTGCATCCTATGTCATGACAGACCCTGGCAAGCTCTCTGAATCTTGCCTGCATCCCTAGCTCACTATTTCCCTCAATGTCATTTGTACCCAGGTGGACCAGTATGTCCGGGGAACCCCCACAATCCTTTACCAGCTGATATACCTCGTGCTTGGCCCTGTGCACCATTAATCCAGGGAAGCATTTTGTTTAACTAGCCAGGCTTCTCCCTCCCTATCCCATTTGATACCCCTGATCATAGAATCCCCCAACAGGAGCACTCTGACTGCTCCTTTTCCTCCATTCCCCCCTTCCATGTCCCTCATCCTTTCTACCAGCCCCTCCACCTAGCTGGCTCCTTGTTCCTCCCCCTATCTGGGTGCCACATGCCACCCCCTCCTTATTTAACCTGGCCAACCCCTCCCCTCTGATCCTATGCCTCTCCTCCTCCAGAGTATCCTTCTGTACCTCGCTAACTCCCCCCTTACTGCTCACAACTGGTCCTTCTCCCCCATCTGCTAAACTAGCCTGGCTCATCCTCCCTTCCTTCCTGTCTCCATTCCAGTCAGATGTATGGATCCAGAGATGCGAACAGTGAAATAACATAAAAAATTGCAGACTTTTTTTGCTGTTTTTGTGCCATTGCCTAGCTCCCACATGGTTTGGGATTTTGGTCTGAAATTTTCAGGGTAGAAAGGGCTTGACCCACACATTTTCTTTGCTGGTTTTGTGATAAAATATTACTCCATTCCCAAGTTATTAAATTAAAAAAAATCAGGTTCTGAGCATGCTCAGTAGCCACTTCAAAATAGCCGTATGAAGTTAATGTGTGTTGCCGCTTGCCATCGCCATCTCCATAACTGTTATAGATTTCCATGGTATCTAGTGGAACCACCCCCACCCACCAATTCTCATCCCCATAAGGGTGATAGATTTCCCTGGTGTCCAGTAGCATCCCCATCCTCTGATCACCATCCCTTTCAGTTAGATACATTTCCCTGTGTCTAGTAGCACCTCCTACCCTCTGATCACCATCCCCATCATTTTCACACCCTTTCCTGTTGTCTAGTGGCACCCCTACCCTCTGATCCCTGTCCCCACAATTGTGATTGATTTCTCTTGTGCCTAGTGGCAACCCCCACCCTCCAATCCCCATCCCCATCATTGTTATTCATGTAACCCCTCTGCAAATGGGGGTTCCCAAAAGACTTCCAGGAGCTTGCTTGAATGCTCCAAACCTGAATGGTGTTTGGCATTTAAGTCATTTATCTGTGAGTGTTTTTAGAGCCTCTGGTACTGTCTCTTTAAGAGCTGTCTGCTTGCAGATATAATTAGTTTGTATGGTGGGACTGTGTGTTTCTCTGCTTGAGTACCACTCGAGCTGCTGCCAATTCACTCCATTTTTGCAGTCACTAGGAGTGCAAAGGGAACCTATCTGAAAGATGTAACTGTTTGCCAGAAATCATTTAGAGTAATAATGAAAATACAGTTTGACTAACCTGCTTTCTTTGCAGTCAGAACTGTGTTTTCCTAGTTCCCCATTCTAGTTTTGAACTGCTGAACTGTATCAATCAGTGTGGGTTAAGGTAGCTCTAAATGGTGCCTTGGACGAATCAGAACTTGGACTGTAATCTGAGCCAGCCACAAGAGGATAGTATGGGCAGTGACTGTGGGAGATGTGGTTGGAGTTCAGGCACCTTTTTGGACCAACAGGGGCAGTCTATTGTGAGTGACAGCCAATCCAGCCAAGAACTGGGAGGAACCCAAAGGAAGTGCCCGTTTTGTCTGCTGGAGTTTCAGTTGAGCTCTGGCAGTGAAGAGGAAGGAGCCCTGTGCTTTTTCGTTGTGCAGTTTTTAGTCGGAAGCGGTGTAAGGCCTCGAGTTCTGATCTGCAGCTTTGTAACTGCTTGTTAGGACTGAATCCGTCCTGTGAGAGAATCAAAGGATATCTGAAGAGTAGAAACCAGGCTCATCCTGTAGAAGACTGGAGAAATTGCTGAATTGCGCTCGGTCTGTCAGGAACTGAATCTGCTGTGTGTTCTCCTGGGTATTGTGCAGTAATTGCGATTGGGATAGAGAAGCAGCCTGCCTGGTATAGTACTTTCTTTTTACCATATAAATGTGTGAGGAGGCTTGTGTAGCTCAAGTGAATCCTGCTGCAATTAAAGGACTTTTGCCTGTTACTGTTTACCATATAAATGTGTGTGGAGGCTTGTGTGGCTCAAGTGAATCCTGCTGCCATTAAAGGACTTTTGCCTGTGACTGTTTACTATATAAATGTGTGAGGAGGCTTGTGTAGCTCAAGTGAATCCTGCTGCCATTAAAGGACTTTTGCCTGTTACTGTTTACCATATAAATGTGTGAGGAGGCTTGTGTGGCTCAAGTGAATCCTGCTGCCATTAAAGGACTTTTGCCTGTTGCAGTTTGTCATATAAATGTGTGAGGAGTCTCGTGGAGCTCAAGAGTAGCCCTGCTGACATTGAAGGACCCTATCTTGTTTGGAGGTCATGAGTACTAATTCAGGATCACTCCCTGTTGAATTGCCACACTGAATCCAAATGGAATTACTGTACTGCTGACTGTTTAACTAATTTTCTTTTCTGTGTGAAAGGGCCCTCCAGCTGCCACAGGTTTGGACTAGCCACTAGGGCTTGGGTACCCAGGACAGTAACTGGTAGGGATAGGCCTGTGCACAGAGCCATAGGTAGATGAGTAAAGTGATAAGCTAATTAACCTGATTTCCCCCTGTCCTTGTTATATCCCCCTAAATAAATTAGAGCTGCTTGTTTCAGCAAAGTTATACTGCCTGAGGTATTTGTCTATGTTAAAGTATTGTACTGTGATTGTTGCACTGTATCTTCTTATTTTACAGGGGGTCCCAGTGCCTGAACCAGTCCTGGGGGTAAGTGTATACTGTGAAGGTAATTCTGATATACTGTGTGGGCCACTAGTGGGAAGAAAGGGGGGTTGCAGTGTCCCAGAGGGCTGTGACCAAGTTAGTTTAACTATTGCAAACCCTGACCTCTGGGTGGAGGCCCGGATCCAGGCCCCTCAACCTGTTAGTGGCAAATCAGGCAGGGGTAGTAGCCCCTGGGATAGCGCCGTCTAGGGGTTATATCTTGGAGGCTCACCACTGGGATTGTGTGTCCTCTAGTGGCCATATTTACGAACCACTGTTAAGTAAAAAATGGATACCCTGACAGAAGTGGCTGTGCACCGGCTGGTGGAGTGGTGTACTGGGGAGGAGATCGACCCCCAAAATGCTATGCTTATCCTGGACATCCCCCTGGGTATCAATACGGACACTGTACAGGGAGTACTTTCCAAGGTGAAAGGTTTACAGAACCCTGTGGTGGTGGGTCAGCATGCTAATCTGCTCACCCACACTTTCCTGGCCCTAGTAGAGTTTAAGGATCCCATAGATAGCTCCAAAGTGCCACAGACCATTACCCCAGAGGGAGCCCTCACTGCCTGGAGAGTGATAACTAAGAACAGTAAAGACCGGGGGAATGAGCCCCCACCACTGTCTGAAACTTTTGAGGAGAAATTTGCTAAATGGTTGCTGGGGGAAGGGAAAACTGTGGAGGACTTGAAGAAACTATTCTTGCCACCTGGGGGTGTTCCTCCCCCAACACCCTCTCCCGCTCCAGTACCCGTAATGGTGGCTGAACCAATGCAGACTCCTATTTCTGCACCTGCCATTAGTCACGACTCTTACGAAGGTTAAGGATCTTCTCTGGCACCCTCCCCACCCCCCAAGGGGAGGATGACTGGGAGACCTGGATAGACTATGTTGCCCCCCAAGTGCTAGAATGGCAATGCTCGGAAGCCGAAAAGTGAAAGAGGGTTAGTGAGAGCCTCCGAGGTCCTACCCTGGCTACCATCCGTGCTAAATGGGCCAGTAACCCTGAAGTGACTGCACAGGCCTATCTTGAGGCCTTGGAGAATGTGTATGGGAGCCCAGATTCTGATGAGGACCTATAGTGGAAAGTAATAAATGCACAACAGTACCAAGGGGAGTTGTTGTCTGTGTATGTATCTCGGCTGGAAAAATTGTTGCAAGAATGCCTCAGAAAGGGTAGTTTGCCAGCGATTGAACTGGACCAAACCAGGCTGGACAGGATCCTTAAGTCTTCCCCCTTCTCAGAACTGCTGTTGCTTCAGTTACACCTGGCAAATCGACTGGAATCCCCACCCTCCTATGATGAGTTAATGAGAGAAATTCGAGGAGTTGAGAAAAGGCGACCTCGGGAGGGACCTGCACCAATAGCTGCGATTCGACCGAGTGACTGAGGTGACCCATCAAGTGAAGTTCAGGGGCAGAAGTTGGCAGTCAATGAGTGCTCTGACAAGGAAAAAGATATGCCACAATGGGGCGAACTGTTGAGAGAGATCCGGGAATTCAAAAACAGTCCCTTTATGAAGGCCACGCCTGCAAGTATGGGCCCCGACCTATATCCGACTGCATCTGCTATGGGGGTTGGGGTACCCACCCATGTATTGCCTGCTGATAACAGCTCCAAACTCAATTTCTTGACCATGGAAGTGAAGAAACTGACGAGATGTCTCCAAATGCTTATCACGCTGCAGACAGAGATGGCACCCAGGTTTCCAGTTAGTAGTACCCCCACCCTGGCTCCCAGTGTGGCACCTCGGCCAGCTCAAACTCCAGAAAGTATGTTTTGCTATAATTGTGGGAAGGATGGGCACATGAAGAGGAATGCCGGTCCCAAAAGACACTGACAAAGTTGCATATAGGCTACAAGGAGCTTCAGAGAACAAATCAGTGGTTAAGAGGTGCACAAAATGATCCCAGTGAGGGCACCAAAATGCTAACTCAGTCCTTTGTGGCAAGGTCAGTTGCCCAGGCCCCGCTACTGCCTCTCCAGACTGGTCCAGAATAGTGGGTCCCTCCATGGAGACCACTGTAAAGGTGAATGGAGTGTCCACAAGAGCTGTATTAGACAGTGGCTCCAAGTGACAATTATGTTCCAGGATTGGTATCAGAAGCATTTGTCAGACATACCCTACAACCATTAGAAGGACTGCATGTATGGGGGTTAAGTGAGAAGGCCTACCCCTGTTCCGGGTATATCCAAATTTGGCTGTCTTTCCCCACCTCCGTGGCTGGGTGGCCGAACAAGTAGACACCCTAGCCTTAGTGTCCCCCCCCCACTGGACTGTATGATGGTGTCCTTTGTTGATTGGAACAAATGCTCATATGTTCGGAAGCTGGCACAGTTGTGTTATGAAAACAGGAGTCAAAGACTAGTAGAGCTTAAGAGTTCCAGCTTTAATTAAGAAGGCCTATGAGGCACAGAGAGATGCTGAAAAAATAGAACCAGAGGAACCGGTTGGAATTGTATTGAAGAAGGATCCCGAGTCTCTGATCCTGGCGCCAAATGCCCAGTGTAATTTACAGGGAGAGGTCCTTATCAGAAAGGATGTTAAGAATAAAATATTAATGTTGGATGCACCAGGCGATGGAAAATTGCCAGAGGTACTGCTGGTCAAGCCTAGTATTTTGCCCTCTAGAGCCCATGCTTATGCCAGAAGGGTAATGGTCCAAGTTCATAATATGTCTGAAAGAGACATTTGAGTAAATAGAGGTTGCATCCTGGCTAATGTGCATTGTGCAGACACTGCAGTGCTACCCAGCAGCAAGAGTTCGAGGAAGAATGACAGAGTAACACCTGACTTGTTTGATTTTGGCGACTCCCCGTTGCCAGCTGAATGGAAAGTGAGGATAAGTGAGAAGCTTGCCCAGAGAGACCAGGTGTTTTCTTTAAAGGAATGGGACGTAGGATGCGTGCAAGGAGCTGAGCTCAATATCCGGCTGCATGACGAAAGACCATTTCGTGAGAGGTCTCGACGCCTGGCACCTGCTGACATAAATGATGTGAGACGGCATCTGCAAGAGATGTTAGCTGCAGGTGTAATACAAGAATCCAGAAGCCCTTATGCTTCCCCCATTGTGGTAGTGAGGAAAAAGAATGGGACAGTAAGGATGTGCGTGGATTATCGCACCTTAAACCGGTGGACTATCCCTGATCAGTACACAATGCCCCGCATTCAGGATGCTTTGGACTGCCTAAATGGGAGCAAGTGGTTCTCTGTGTTGGATCTCTGCAGTGGGTACTACCAGATCCCGATGGCCCCAGAGGACCATGAGAAGACAGCCTTTATCTGTCCGCTTGGCTTCTATGAATTCATGAGGATGCCTCAAGGGATTTCAGGTGCCCCAGCCACTTTTCAATGATTGATGGAGCGTGCAGTGGGAGACATGAACTTACTAGAGTGCCTGGTATACCTAGATGATGTTATTGTGTTTGGCAACTCACTGGAGGAACATGAGAGCAGATTATTTAAGGTATTGGACTGACTGGAGGACTTTGGCCTGAAACTGTCCATTGATAAGTGTCAATTCTTTCAAACATCAGTAAAGTATGTGGGACACATAGTATCCACCGAGGGAATAGAGACCGACCCAAGTAAAGTTGAGGCCTTGACCACCTGGCCTGAGCCCAAAATCTAAAGAACTGCAAAGATTCCCGGATTCTGTGGTTATTATCAGCGCTTTCATCAAGGACTATTCAAGAGTGATCCGCCCTTTACTTAACCTTACTCAAGGGTATTCCCCAACCCACAAAAAATACCAAAAGTCAGCGTCCCTCAAGACTGAAAGAGTGTATTTTCGTCCGAGTGAAGTATTTGGGGCCTGCTGGACTCCTGATTGTGAGTCTGCTTTTCATGAGATCATATATCAACTTACCGATGCTCCAGTGCTGGCCTATGCCGATCCAAGAAAACCTTACATCCTGCACACTGATGCTAGCTTGCAAGGGTTGGGGGCTGTGTTGTACCAAGAGCATGAGAATGGCCTGAGACCAGTGGCCTTTGCCAGTAGAAGCCTGACCCCATCCGAAAAGAACTATCCTGTACATAAGTTAGAGTTCCTAGCTTTGAAGTGGGCTATTGTTGACCAATTCCATGAGTACTTGTATGGGGCTAAAATACTAGCAAAATCTGACAATAATCCTTTGACCTATGTGCAGACCTCAGCTAAGTTGGAAGCCACTGGCCATAGGTGGCTTTCTGCATTATCTACATATGACTATGCTCTCGAATACCGAGCAGGTCTGAACCACATAGATGCTGATGCTGTCTCCCGGAGGCCTGTTCCCCAGAATGATTGGGTCAGATTGGCAGAACCTGACATTCGGGCACTCTGCTGGAAGTTTGACAGGGAGGAACAAATGTCCACAGACGCAGTGGACTGCATGGTGGATTGCTTGGGACCCTCTGAGAATTGCATACCTGCTGCTTATTGCCACTTTTCTGCAATAGACATTGGTGCACTGCCTCAGCTGGACAATGACAGTATCCGTGGGCTCAGTCCCACGATCCCATGATCAAATCAGCTTTAGAAGCCCTCTGTGCAGGAAAAGATGTGTCCAAATTACGCTCCACTGATTTGAGAACTGCACTGTTATACAAAGAAGGTCCTAAGTTGAAACTGATCAATAAACTGTTATACAGAGAAACAGTAGACAGAGGGGGACAAGTAGACAAACAACAACTAGTGCTGCCCACTGCCTTTCGAGACTCAGTATTGAGGTCCTTGCACAATCACATGGGGCACCTTGGTATAGACAGAACACTTGACTTGGTGAGATCCAGATCCTATTGGCCTAAGATGGGGGCTGATGTGGAGCAACACATTCGAACTTGTAGTCGCTGCTTACAGAGGAAAGCTTTGCCCCAGAGGACTGCCCCCATTGTTAACATCACCACCAGTGCACCCATGGAGCTGGTCTGTATTGATTTTCTGAGTTTGGAGTCAGATCAAAGAAATATCAGTAATGTGCTGGTGGTCACTGACCATTTCACGAGATATGCCCAAGCTTTCCCACCAAAGACCAGAAAGCATCCACTGTGGCCAAAGTACTTGTAGAAAACTTTTTGTTCACTATGGGGCTCCACAAAGAATCCATTCTGATCAAGGGAGAGACTTTGAGAGTCATCTGATCAAAGAGATGCTTTCTCTGTGGGAGTGCGAAGTCCAGAACCACTCCTTACCACCCCAGGGGACCCACAGCCTGAGCGTTTCAACCGCACTTTGCTAGATATGCTAGGCACCCTGCACCCAAGGACAAGCCTAGATGAAGCCAACAATTAGCACCTGGCACATGCTTACATACTGCACCAAAGTGATGCCACTGGATTCTCCCCTACCGCCTGATGTTTGGAAGAGAAGCTCGACTACCGGTAGATGTGTGTTTTGGGGTCTCTCCTGATGGGGTTCAAGCTGACAACTATTTACAGTATGTGCAAAAGTTAAAGGCCCAGCTAACTCATGTGTACCAACTGTCTCAAACCATGGCTGCCAAAAGAAATCTGGCCAACAAAGAAAGGTATGATAAAAAGGTGAAAGCACAGGAACTCCAGGAGGGAGATTAGGTATTGCTAAGAAATCTGGGACTGCATGGCAAACACAAGATTGCTGACAGATGGCACCATCTCCCTCACATTGTAGTGGGCAAACTAGATGATCTGCCAGTGTACAAAGTGAGGCCTGAGAATAATTCAAAAGATGTAAAAACAATGCATAGAAATCATTTACTGCCCATTGGACAAATCTTGATTGAGTCTGAGCCCCCAGAAGATGCCACCTCTGGACCAGTGACTAGAGCTGCTGCTAAGAAAAGATCAAGAAAGTCTGCACTTACAGAAGCAGAGTTAAAGTGTTCCCCTCCACAAGTCCCAGTTGAGCATGACTGTCAGTCCATATCAGAAAAAAGTGAGAGTGACTTTGAATACTATCCTTCTTACGAACTGAGTCAATTGTTTCAGGGCAATCCCCTAGTCAATACTGGAGATGAAGCTGGGCCTTCTGGACTGTCTAAGCCCCCAGCTTCGTCCCTGGAGTCAATGCTCCCAGAAAGTGAAGTGCAAAGCATCAGATCAGATGAAATGGAATCATTGTGCATGGTTGAACTGTTTGAGCTTTCAGGGGAGGAAAATGATGGATTGGGGCAGACTGGTGATACACCAGAACAAGAAGAGTATTTTGAGTGCCCTGACAGTCCACTGCCAGTGTCTGAAAGCTCTCCATGTGACCCAAATGTTGTGGACTCAGAAACTGTAACTCCTGGAGCTGAAAGTGCCCCAAGTTCTAGCCTCTCTACCCCATGGAGACTCCCCTGACAAGTGAGGACAATGCTGAAAATGAGGCTCAGAGTGCAGAGACTGTAACAGTTCCCCTAGAAAGACTGGTGAGCTGTAAAGCCTGTGGTGCACCTCAGTTATGATTCCCTTGGGAGGCCTGTGGACTTGCCTCTCAATGTTGTCCATAAAGGAGTGTATGTGTCCCGAGCTCATTGCCCAAACTGAGCGTCAGTGCTAACTCCAAGTTACTTGTGTTGCCCTCTAAGTATGGTGCCCTTGCCCCATCCAGCCCTAAGGTAACTGATAGGGAAGGGCCCCCTCTCTTCAGGTTTCAGGTACAAGCGGTAATAATTTGAGTTATGGTACAGTGTGTGTGTAATACTGTGTAAAGAGTGATGTACTGCAATGTTTCAGAAATGTGTTCTTGGTAAAATGATATATTGACTGATGATTACATGTGTGAACCTAATGCAAATGTATATGGTTGCAGTTGAAACTTATGGGGGTACTTGCTTGACGCAGACGTCAAGCTTTCCCAGGCCAGGAAGGTGTAACCCCCTGCAAATGGGGATTCCCAAAAGACTTCCAGGAGCTTGCTTGAATGCTCCAAGCCTGAATGGTGTTTGGTGTTTAAGCCATTTATCTGTGAGTGTTTTAGAGCCTCTGGTACTGTCTCTTTAAGAGCTGTCTGCTTGCAGACATAATTAGTTTGTATGGGGACTGTGTGTTTCTGCTTGAGTACCACTCGAGCTGCTGCCAATTCACTCCATTTTGCAGTCACTAGGAGTGCAAAGGGAACCTATCTGAAAGATGTAACTGTTTGCCAGAAATCATTTGAGTAATAATGAAAATACAGTTTGTCTAACCTGCTTTCTTTGCAGTCAGAACTGTGTTTGCCTAGTTCCCCATTCTAGTTTTGAACTGCTGAACTGGACTAATCAGTGTGGGTTAAGGTAGCTCTAAATGGTGCCTTGGGCTAATCAGAACTTGGACTCTAATCTGAGCCAGCCACAAGAGGATTGTATGGGCAGTGACTCTGGGAGATGTAGTTTGGACTTTGGCGCCTTTTGGACCAACAGGGCAGTCTATTGTGAGTGACAGCCAATCCAGCCAAGAACTGGGAGGAACTCAAAGGAAGTGCCCGGTTTTGTCTGCTGGAGTTTCAGTTGAGCTCTGGCAGTGAAGAGGAAGGAGCCCTGTGCTTTTTGGTGCAGTTTTAGTCGGAAACGCGTAAGGCCCCAAGTTCCGGTCTGCAGCTTGTGTAACTGCTTGTTAGGACTGAATCCTGTCCTGTGAAGAGAATCAAAGGATATCTGAAGAGTAGAAACCAGGCTCATCCTGTAGAAGACTGGAGAAATTGCTGAATTGCGCTCGGTCTGTCAGGAACTGAATCTGCTGTGTGTTCTCCTGGGTATTGTGCAGTAATTGCGATCGGGATATAGAAGCAGCCTACCTGGTATAGTACTTTCTTTTTACCATATAAATGTGTAAGGAGGCTTGTGTAGCTCAAGTGAATCCTGCTGCCATTAAAGGACTTTTGCCTGTTACTGTTTACCATATAAATGTGTGAGGAGGCTTGAGTAGCTCAAGTGAATCCTGCTGCCATTAAAGGACTTTTGCCTGTTGCAGTTTGTCATATAAATGTGTGAGGAGTCTCGTGGAGCTCAAGAGTAGCCCTGCTGACGTTGAAGGACCCTATCTTGTTTGGAGGTCGTGAGTACTAATTCAGGGTCGCTCCCTGTTGAATTGCCACATTGAATCCAAATGGAATTACTGTACTGCTGACTGTTTAACAAATTTTTCTTTTCTGTGTGTGAAAGGGCCCCTACCAGCCGCCACGGTTTGGACTAGCCACTAGGGCTTGGGTACCCAGGGACAGTAACTGGTAGGGATAGGCCTGTGCACAGAGCCATAGGTAGATGAGTAAAGTGATAAGCTAATTAACCTGATTTACCCCGTCCTTGTTATACCCCCCTGAATAAATCAGAGCTGCTTGTTTCAGCAAAGTTATACTGCCTGAGGTATTTGCCTATGTTAAAGTATTGTACTGTGATTGTTGCACTGTATCTTCTTATTTTACAGGGGGTCCCAGTGCCTGAACCAGTCCTGGGGGTAAGTGTATACTGTGAAGGTAATTCTGATATACTGTGTGGGCCACTAGTGGGAAGAAAGGGGGGTTGCAGTGTCCCAGAGGGCTGTGACCAAGTTAGTTTAACTATTGCAAACCCTGACCTCTGGGTGGAGGCACCCGCCATCGGATCCAGGCCCCTCAACCTGTTAGTGGCAAATCAGGCTGGGGTAGTAGCCCCTGGGATAGCGCCATCTAGGGGTTACATTCATATTCCTGGTGGCTAGTGGCATGTGCCACCCTTCAATCACTGTTTCCCTAATGGGTACACATTTCTCTGGTGCTTACTGGCACCCCCACCCTCTAATCACTGTCCCTCTTAATATTTTCTGTTTTCACTGGTGTCTAGCGGCTTCCCCCCATTGATCACCATTCTGTATGAAAGAAAGAAAACAGTCCTTCAATGTCTTTTTTTTAAACCTGTAAAAAAGAAAATGGTCCCTTGCCAATCCAACCCCCCACCCCGATCTCCCACTGAGCACCCAACACCCTGCACCCCCCCACAAACCCCACACCCCCTCACTCACTTGAACAGGTCCCAGGGTGAAGATCTACTCTCCAACTGAAGACATGTCTTGCTGCTAGAACCACTGGCTGTAATATGAGAAACTAAGGATTCTAACCCCAGGAAATCTTACTGTATTCTGACATATGCGGTATGGTCCTACCATAGTACCGCAGCAGAACTGAAAAGGTTAATAAAACCTATGCAAATGATAGAATGCTAGGCTCGAGCTCAGTTTTCACACCACTGTCTCTGGTAAACAACCTTCTAACTGTCAGATTCTTCACTCCGCTTGCCTAGTCAGACGCCTTGGAGAATCCTCTGCATCTTTACTCACGATCGTTTTATTTTCTCAGTTTTGTACCGCTTAAAATTATTTTGTTTTTGAACCGCAGTCTCTGGTTTACAGGTAGACTAGTTTAGATTAGCAGATATTTGTAAGTTCTCGGTTTCTGTCCAGTTTTTCCTATCGGTCAGGAACCAAGCCCCTTTTTTTCCTATATTTGTAAGGTAAATCTTTATTTAAGTTTATTGAAGGAGTGTTACTGGGCTAAACCACGGTTCATTCCTAGGTCATTAAACCGACCTCAAAATAAAAAAAAACCAAAAAAAAACATGTTTTTTCTAAAGGGGATTAGCATTTTCTGTTGCCCATGTCTCAGACTCCTATGAAAAGAACCAGGCCAACAGGCTTCCAGCACCGTACTGAGTGTGGGGAAACTTTTGCTAAAGCTGATCCCCATTTAATGTGTGTATTTTGTCTTGGGTTTGACCACTTGAAGACAGATTGCGAGATATGCAGAAACTTTCCTCAGTCGACACTGGACAGGCAAATTAACCGACTGAAGGAAAGGTTGTCCCAAAAAAAATTGCTGACCCGGTTACGGAGAAGTCTCTTTCCTCAAAAGATACAGATGAACCGGAGGAAACACTCTTTGACAAGGGTACCAGTTTGCAGGGAAAGAAACAAACCATTGAACCTGCTGTTGAACCGGCAACCGGAGCTAAGAAAAAGAGAAAGGAGAAATGTGAGGCAAAGGAACCTCAACCGTTAAACCCGATGGTTCCAACCGCAGAGGAGACAGCTAATGCTATACGGATTATTCAATCCCTTCAGTCTCCTGCCTGTTCAGTTCCATGGTCATCAGTTCATAGTCCCATGGTTCTGCTCCAAGGTTTTACCCCGGTTCCCGGTCCTCATGACTTTGACTTAGAGGGCTTTGGGGATGATAAGGAGGATTATGATGAAGATGAGTAATGAGAATCTAGGGGAGCCTCTGTAACCAGATGTTTCCCCTGATCCCAGCAATCTGACTCCCCTGACAAGCGGCCAGAGTATTTTATAACCCTGTTTGGCTTTATGCAGCATGTATGCAGCAGGTAGCTCAAACTCTGGACCTCCCCACTCAAGAGGCAACCAAGGAGGAGGACGAAACCAGACTATGTCGAGATGATGTCTGTGGCTTTTATTTCCCATCCATAAATCTCTGAGAACGCATGTGCTAAAAATCCTACAGACACCCATATCTATTCCTTCAGTAGACAGAAAACTTGACAGGAAGTACTGGGTGGCCAAACCTGGTGCTGAATTCCTTTTTGGCACCCCAGCCATGAAGGGGTGGTACAGGCTGCTGCCTGTGACAAGGCTTATATACCCCTAGTTTCCCACCCTCCGTATAAAGACTCCAGAAAGATGGATTCAATGGACAGAAAGGCTTATTTAGGTTCTTCCTTGGCCATTAGACAAGCCACTTACATGTGTAACCCCCCCCCCACAAATGGGTGTTCCCGAAAAGTCTTCCTTGAGCTTACCTAAATGCTCACTGCGAGGCTGGTGTCCTGTGTTTTAGCAGTTTAAATGTGATTGCCAGAGAGTGTCTGTATAGCCTCTGTGCACTGTCTCTTTAAGAGCTGCCTGGATTGCAGTCATAAGTAATCTAAGAAAGAGCTCTGTTGAAAGATGTAACTATTTGCTGAAAATCATTTAGAGTGATAATGATAAAGTAGTTTGTCTAACCTGCCTTCTTTGCAGCAAGAACTGTCTTGTTTATCCCCACCATTTGGCCTGGGACTGCGAATTGGACCAATCAGTTCTGGTGGGACCTAAAATGCAACTGGACTACAGGAGCTGTCTGGAGTCAAAATCTGTAAGAATTGTAGTTATGGGCTTTTGGTGCCTTTTTGAACCTGAAGGGGGAGCCTTTGTTGTGACTGACAGACAGATCAGCCAACCAAACCTTTTGGATCTTGGTGGATTTCCTAGACTGCTGCAATTTTCAGTTAGTTCTGGGCTGAGAAGTGACGAAGTAACAGCTCAGATGATTTGGCAAGAGTTCTGATAAGTTTTGCATGGGAGAACTGTGAAAGGCCTGAGTTGTGGCCTGCATGTCTGCCTGATGCCCCTGAGAGGGAGAGAAGAGAATTTTTTCGGACTAAGTCCAAGTTTGTGAGAACGAAGTAAGCCACTGATTTTTTACTAGGCTCATACATGAAGAAGACCGAAGATTTTGCTGAATGTGATCAGCCTGTCAGGATTTCCAGCTGCTTTTGAATCCCCGGTTTATGCAGAGACTTTGCGATCGTGACCGGAGAGTGGTTTGTCTGGTACAGTAGAATTTCCTTACATGTACAGTAAATGTGCTGTGAGTTGTTAGTGGGTCGTGATTTGGTTCCCACTGTGTGAACTGTGTTCTGCTTGCTGGAAGCTTTATCTAGCTCAAAACAGACTGTATCCAAATTTGTCTCCATTTGGCTGGGGCCATGCCACCCTGGCTCAGCCAGACTACCTGCTGCACAGAGAAAGCCATCAGTGAGAGACTTGCCTGGGGATCAGCCCCCTGCTCCATGTTTGAACAGGAACGACACCTCAGTGATTCGTGTGGGCCCTGCTTCTCCTGGCACTCCAGATTAACCACTTTCTGTCTCGATATTCATCCAGCCTGTGTCCAGTCTTGGGTATCGTGAGTAATCATCAGGGTAGCTCCCTGAAATAACAGCCTAATCTAAAAGTGTGTCATCTAATTGTCTTGTTGTTTTCTTTTCACGAACTGAGCCCTCTAGCTCCAGATAATAGTGTGTGTTGTACATGTTGTTTTCTTCCATCACAGGGCCCCAACCAGCTGCAACGTCCCTGGCTAGCCCACCATTCTCCATCTGGGTACCCAGAGTGTGTGACTGTTTATAGGCCCTGAAGTGCATGCATAACTGTTTGACTTGATACAGCCTTTAAGCAAATTAACCTGATTATGCCCCTTCCTTGTTCAAGTCCCTTAAATAAATCAGATCTAATTATTTTTTGCATTTACCCTTACTGTGGTTCCAGTTTATGCAAGAGTACTGTACTGCTGTTATTTGCTGTGTATAATCTTGTTTTACAAGGGGTCCCCAGGGCCAGGCCAGAGGAAAGCCCTGGTGGTAAGTGCAAACAGTGTGGGTACTTGTCTGGTGCATCATGGGTATTATGAAAGTGATTATTGTGTATTGTTCCAGCCACTAGTAAGGAAAGAGGGGCATTACAGTGTCCCAGAGGGCTGTGCCCAGGGTAGCTTGACCACTACCAACACTGACCTCTGGGTGGAGGCACCCGTTTCAGAACTCAGGCCCCTTAACCTGCTACTAGCCAAGCAGGCAGTGGTAGTAGCCCTTGGGATAGTGCCACCTAGGGGTTACATTTTGGAGGCTCACCGCTGGGATTTTGTGCCTTCTAGTGGTCAAAAATTATGAATTATTGTTAAAGATTAATGGCTACCCCGGTAGAAATGGCTGTTCATCAGTTGGTGGGGTGGTGTACTGGGCAGGAGATCGACCCCCAAAATGCTGTACTTATACTGGATATTCCCCTGGGTACCAGTAAAGACACTGTAGAGGGAGCACTCTCCAAAGTTGGATGTTTAAAAAAACCCTGTATTGGTGGGTCGACAGGCTGATTTGATCGCCCAAACTTTCATAGCCTTGGTAAAGTGTAGTGACCTTGTGGACAGCTCTAAAGTGCCACAGACTATTGCCCGAGAAGGGGTTCCAGCTGCCTGGAGAGTGATAACAAAAGACAGTAAAGACCCCGGGGAGGATGAGCTCCCAGCATTATCTGAGACTTTTGAGGAGATATTTGCTAAGTTGTTGCTGGAGGAAGGGAAAACTGTAGAGGACTTTAAGTAATTATTCCTGCCACCTGAGGATGTTCCTTCCCCAACACCCCCTCCCACTCCAGCACCTGTTACTGCCCTACCTTCTATGTCCATGCCAGTGCTGGCCCCTATATCTGTACCTGCCATTAGTCATGATTCCTACCGAAGGCTGAGAATCTTCTCGGGCACCCTCCCCAACCCCCAGAGGGAGGATGACTGGGAGACCTGAATAGACTAAGTTACCCCTCTAGTGCTTGAATGGCAATGCTCAGAATCAGAGAAGCAAAAAAGATTGAGTGAGAGCCTCCGAGGTCCTGCTGAGGCTACCATCTGTGCTAAGCAGTCCAATAACCCTGAAGCAATTGCACAGGACTATCTTAATGCATTGGAAAATGTGTATGGGAGCCTGAATTCAGACAAGGATCTGTGGTGGAGAGAAAGGAACGTGCAGCAGTACCCAGGGAGCAATTGTCTGTGTATGTATCTTGGCTTGAAAAGCTGCTACAAAAGTGCCTCAGAAAGGGTAGTCTGCCATCAAATGAATTAGATTGAACTAGGCTGGACTGGATCCTTAAGTCTGCTCTGTTTTCAGAATTGTTACTGCTTCAGTTGCGCCTTGCCACCCGACTGGAATCACCCCACTCCTATGATGAGCTAATGAAAGAAATTCAGGGGGTTGAGCAAAGGTGACCCCATGGGGGAATTGCACCCATATCTGCTACTGCTGCGCAAGTGACCGAGAGTGATCAACCAAATGAAGCTCAGGGGCAAAAGTCGGCACTTAACGAGCACTCTGAGAATGCAAAGGACTTCCCACCCTGGGCCCAGCATTGGAAGGATGAGCTACTAAAGGAAGTCCAAGAGTTGAAGATGGGTGCCTCTGCAAGGGTTTCTCCCATGGAACAAGATTCTGGTCCCTTTCAGGACGTGACTGCCATGGGTGTGGGGTGCACCCTCAGGCATCTGCTACCGAGGGTGGCTTCAAGGCTGAGATCACCGGATTGACTGCCACTCTAAAGGAACTGTTAAGACACATTGCACCACTATCAGTGCTGCAAGCAGATACTAGACCCCAATCTCTTACTACTGCTTCAGTTCCTCGTACGATGTTCTCTCCCAGGATGACACAGGAGTCTATCATTTTTCACAACTGTGGAAAGGATGGCCATATGAAAAGAGAATGCCGGTCTCAGAAGGACTTAGAAAAAGTAGTAAACAGACTCCAAGGGGAGCTCCGAAAATCAAATCAGTGGCAAAGGGGTACCCAAAATGACCACAGTGAGGGTTCGAGAAACCCTAACTCAAATTTCTTTGTAGCTAAATCATCTGTCTAGGCCTCTGCTACTGCCTCTCCAGACTGGTCCAAAATAGTGGGCCCTTCAATGGAGACTACGGTGACTGTGAATGGTATTCATACTCGAGCTGTGCTTGACAGTGGGTCGCAAGTGACCACTGTATTCCAGGACTGGTGTGACAAATACTTACCTGATGTGCCTTTGCAATCCCTGGAAGGCCTACATGTGTGGGGCCTGAGCAACAAGTCTTATCCCTACCTAAGGTACGTCCGCTGCTGGTTGTCTTTTCCTGCAACTGTAACTGGAATAGAACAGTGAGTAGAGACACTGGCCCTAGTGTGTCCCCACAACGGACTGTATGATGGGGTCCCCCTGTTAATTGGGACAAACGCCCATATGTTTAGGAGACTGGCACAACTCTGTCACGAGAAACAAGGGCGACGGACAGGGAGGGCCTGAGAATTCTGGCTCTGATCAGGAGGGCCTATGATTTGCAACAGAAAGCCAAGGAAGTAGACCAGGATGAACCAGTGGGGTCGTGTGGAAGAAGGATCCCGATTCAATGGCACTGACCCCTAACGCCCAGTGTATCATTCAAGGGGAGATCTGCCTCTGGAAAGGTGTCAAGAAAAAAATACTGATGTTAAATGCACCAGGTGATGGAAAATTGCCAGAAGGATTATTGGTCAAGACCAGCATCTTGCCTGCTCATGCCCATGCCTATGCATGATGAGTGATGGTCCAGATTCACATTGTGTCAGATCGGGAGATTCGGGTGAACAGAGGGTGCACCCTAGCTATGGTACACTGTGCAGACACTGCAGTATTGCCCAGCAACAAGCACCCTGGTGAGAAGGAGAGAGTGATTCCAGACTTGTTTGACTTTGGTGACTCCCCATTGCCAGCTGAATGGAAGGCTAGAATTAGCAAGAGACTTGCCCAGAGAGACCAAGTGCTTTCGTTGAAGGAATGGAATGTGGGATGTGTCCCGGGTGCAGAGCATCACATGTGCCTGCACAAAGAATGGCCATTTCGGGAGAGGTCCCAACGCCTAGCCCCAGCAAACATAGATGATGTGAGAAGACACCTGCAGGAAATGCCCACTGCTGGTGTGATACAAGAATCCAGGAGCCCATACCCCTCTCACATTGTGGTTGTGTGTGTAAGAAGAATGGGTCTGTGAGGATGTGTGTTGATTATAACCCTGAACCGGTGGATCATCCCAGACCAATACACTATGCCTCATATACAGGATGCCCTGGACTGCTTGAATGGGAGCAAATGGTACTCGGTGTTGCATCTTCACAGTGGATACTATCAGATCCCGATGGCCCCGGAAGACCGTGAGAAAACAGCCTTCATCTGTCCATTGGGGTTCTGCGAGTTTCTGAGGATGCCACAGGGGATATCAGGCACCCCGGCCACCTTTCAGTGGCTGATGGAACATGTGCTGGGAGATATGAATTTGCTGGAATGCCTTTTGTACTTGGACGATGTCATTATGTTTGGGACCACCTTAGAGGAGCATGAGAACCGACTGTTTAAAGTCCTAGATCGACTGGAAGACTTCGGCCTTAAGCTGTCCATTGACAAGTGCCAGTTTTTCCCAACCTCCGTGAAGTATGTGGGGCACATAATATCTACAAAATGGATAGAGACTGATCCCAGTAAGGTTGAAGCACTGACTATTTGGCCCCAGCTCCATAATCTGAAAGAACTACAGCATTTTCTGGGGTTCTGTAGCTTCTATCACAGGTTCATAAAAGACTATTCCAAGGTGATTCACCCACTCTTGAACCTTACCCAGGGTTACCCTCCTACCAATCATAAATACAAAAAAGGGTCTGTTAAAGAACCAGGAAAAAGTATACTTCCACCCAGGTGAGCTCTTCGGGCCCCACTGGATGCCCGACTGTGAAGCAGCCTTCCATGAGATCATATACCAGCTCACCCATGCCCCCATCCTCGCCTATGCTGACCCCACCAAACCCTATGTGCTGCATATGGACGCTAGTCTGCAGGGTCTAGGAACGGTGCTGTATCAAATCCATGAGGATGGCCTGAAACCAGTAGCTTTCGCCAGTAGAAGCTTGACCCCATCCAAATGAAACTACCCTGTGCATAAGTTGGAGTTCCTTGTGCTAAAATGGGCCATCATTGACCAGTTTCATGAATACCTCTATGGGGCAAAGATATTGGAAAAGACTGACAATAACCCGTTTACCTATGTACAGACTTCAGCTAAGTTAGATGCCACTGGGCACCGGTGGCTTTCTGCAGTATTAACCTATGATTATGCTGTCTAATACAGACCAGGCCTGAACCATATTGATGCCGATGCCCTATCATGAAGGCCCACTTCCAAGAGTGATTGGGTCAGGCTGTCTAAACCTGACATTCAAGCATTATGCCAAAAGTTTTATAGAGATGAACAGATGTCTGCGGCCACAGTGGACTGTTTAATAGATTGCTTGGGCCCTTCTGACACATGCATACCAGCTGCTTATTGCCACTTCTCTACTCTAGATATTAGTGCACTGCCTCAATTTGACAATGACAGCATTCAGTGGGCTCAATCCCAAGATCCTATGATTCAGCCAGCACTTGATGCCCTGCGTGCGGGGAAAGTTGTGTCTAAGGTACGTTCCACTAACTTGTGAACTGCTTTATTGTATAAAGAAGGTCCCAGATTGAAGTTGCTCAATCAGTTGTTGTATAGAGAGACAGTAGATCATAGTGGCAAAGTAGACAAGCAGCAATTGGTCCTGCCCATGGCCTTTAAAGATTTGGTACTGAGGTCCTTCCACAATCACATGGGGCATCTCGGTATTGACAGAACCCTTGACCTGGTACGATCTCATATCTACTGGCTCAAAATGGGGGCCGATGTTGAGCACTATGTAAAGACTTGTAGTCGCTACCTGCAAAGAAAATCCCTGCCTCAGAGGGCTGCCCCCCCTTGTTAATATTACTACCAGCACCCCCATGGAACTAGTCTGCATAAATTTCTTGTGTTTAGAACCTGATCAGTGGAACATTGGCAATGTGTTAGTGGTTACAGATCATTTTACACGGTATGTACAAACTTTTCCCACCAAAGATCAAAAGGCATCTACAGTGGCCAAGGTGCTAGTGGAAAATTTCTTCGTCCACTATGGTGCCCCCCAGTGTATCCACTCTGACTAGGGCAGAGACTTTGAGAGTCGACTAATCAAACAAGTGCTCTCTCTGTTAGGGGTGCGAAAGTCAAGAACCACCATATCACCCGCAGGGACATCCTCAACCAGAACGTTTTAACTGCACCCTTCTAGACATGCTGGGCACCCTCCACCCAAAAGACAAGCATAAATGGAGCCAGCAGATTAGCACTTTAGTACTCGCATACAGTTGCATGAAAAATGATGCAACTGGGTTCTCCTACTGCCTCATGTTCGGGAGAGAGGCTCAGCTGCCAGTTGATGTCTGTTTTGGGGTCTCTCCAGATGGGGTCCAAGCAGAAAACTACTTGCAATATGTAGCAAAACTGAAAGCACAATTGAACCATGCCTATCAACTGGCCTAGACAATGGCCGGCAAGAGAAATCTAGCCAACAAAGAAAGGCATGATAAAAAGTAAATGCTCAAGAGCTTCGACCTGGAGACCATGTATTGTTATGCAATTTGGGACTGCATGGTAAACACAAAATTGCTGATCGGTGGCATCATCTTCCCCATGTAGTAGCTGGAAAGTCGGATGATTTACCTGTGTACAAGGTGCGCCCATAGAACAACTCCAGAGCTGTCAAGACCATGTACCGTAACCACTTGGTACTTATCAGCCAAGTCATGATTGAGGCTGAACCCCCAGAAATTGAGCCCCCTGAGCTGGTGACTCATGCTGCTGCAAGAAAGAGACAGAGTCAACCTACCCCAGTGGTCACAGATTTAATGTTTCCTCCGCAGCAGGCCCAGAATGATAGTGACTGTCAGTCCACTTCTGACGAAAGTGAGTGCAACTATGCCTATTACCCCTCTTATGAATTGAGTCAGCTGTTTCGAGGTAACCCCATGGTTAATTGTGGGGATGAAGCTGGGCCTTCTGTACTGCCTACCCACCCCAGCTTTGTCCTTGGAGCTAGTGCTCTCTGAAAGTAAAGTGCAAAGTATCACGTCTGAAGATACTGAGTCTCTGTGTATTGTGGAACTGAATGATTTGCCTGAGGGAGGGGCTGATGGAATGAGTCTTTCTGGTGACATACCAGAACTTGAAGAACAGTATGAGAGTGCTGACCACCCTCCTTCACTGCCTCAAAGCTTAATTGTGCCTGAACCTTCCCAAAATGAGTCAAGTGTTGTAGAAACAGAGTCTACAGAGCAAGGAGCTGACAGTGCTCGAAGTGTGGATGTTCCCATCTAGGCAGAGGCACCCCTCACAAGTGGCGAGAGTCCCTAAACCAGTGGTGACAGTACAGAGACTATAGTTGTCCCCCTCACAAAGACTGCAGTTTAAATGTGATTGCCAGAGGGTGCCTGTATAACCTCTCTGCAGTGTCTCTTTAAGAGCTGCCTGGATTGCAGTCATAAGTAATCTGAGAGGGAGCTCTGTTGAAAGATGTAACTATTTGCTGAAAATCATTTAGAGTGATAATGATAAAGTAGTTTGTCTAACCTGGTTGGCGGTTGTCAGATTGTGCTGCTATCAGACTGAACAGAGCATCTGCGCGTGGTATAGGCGACGGAAAGATGGTGGCCATGCTGGGTCGACTGTACGACGCTTTTTAACATTTGTTAGTTTTCTTTATTCTTATGTTTATTTTTAGTCATTTTAACTAAGCGGCCGTTTGTGTCATTGTGTCACCGTGTTTTGGGACTACTGATTTGAGGATGCTTATTTTTAGTCATTTTAACTAAGCAACCGTTTTATGTTATCGAGTCGCTGTGTTTTGGATCATTGAACTGTGGATTATTCCGGGCTTGCTGAGTATTTTGTAACTCGACATATTCTGCTGTCCAGGGGACTGTGCCGGTGATTGCATGTCCAAGCAACCTGTTTTTGAGTCGTCGAGTGATTTCTGGACTATTCAGGATTTCGTGACACGAAGCAGTTGCTGCCCGAGGGAGTGTGTCGGTGTTTGTGGCTTGGACTTTGTAACGGAGTTACAATGGATCCTTCTCCACTATTTGAAATTTATGGATTAGATTAGTTCGTATGATCCTGTATGAAACCATTTTGGAAGAGGCCATTTATGATTTACAAGATACTTTTTCTGAAAATTGTTTCTCCAGTGTGTATTAAACTTAAGTCTGTCTGGTTTCAAGTGGACTGCACTGAAGGTATTTTGTGTACAGGGACCCCTGATTTTTGTGACACTTGAGCCCTGACTGAGTTAAAGGTTGGATTGTTGTGTTCTGGTTTCATGAAGGAGACAGTTGGAGTCGAACAGCTTCTTGTTGGATGGCAAGTTTTGGTGGTTCCTCCTGGGAGTCTTTTCTCAGCCCTGGCCCGACTCAGTGGTGTGCTGCAGGCTTGCTGCCGTAGGGCGGTCGGTGCTGTGGTGCTTCTGTTTGTCAGGCAGTAGCTGGTGGGCTGCCGTTCAGCTGAACGGGTCTGGTGAAGGGTTTTGGGGCTGGGTTGAGGCTGGGAGGTGTTGCCAAAATAATTTTAACTCGACTCAGGCTGGAGTGAAGAAGATTATGGAATTATGAGGAACGCTGAACTTGGAGATTTGATATTTGAATTTACGTAACTTCGCTGGGATACATGATTACTTTTGGTTTTCTGTGGAAGTGAGAGCCCACAGGAAGGACCAATTTATATTCATGACTCCTTGAGATATGAGCCTTTTCTGAAGTGATAAAATTGGCGGACTGACTAAGATTAAGTGACTTTGTTGATTGAATATTTTAGTCTAAACAAGTATTAAGTTTGAAATTTATATTATTATTCCCCCCTCTGTGTGAGAGACAGTGGGTGGGATTTGTAAATTTTCCTCTCCTTTCCCCTTCTTTGTGAGAGAAAGTGGTGGAGTTTCCATCAGAGAGTGTTTTTTTTTTGCTGTTTTTTTTTGGTAATAGTTGATTAGGGGGTGTGTTATTAAAGTGTTATTTTAGTAATATTAATAGGTTTTAATGTGTTGGGTTGGTGAAAGCACAGTCAGGCGGTACTCCCCCTCAAGACTGAAGGATCTCCGACCTTTTGAATGTCCCGCACTTCCTTCAGAAGTGTATAGGAAATGCTGAATACTCAGCATTGAGAGACATAGGAGTGGTGGGATTAGGAGATCCTGGAACTCTTGGGGGGGATGGGAAAAGAGTGGGCAGATAGGAACAGTTAGAACCAGGAGGCACCCTGGGGCAAAATGGATGCAGGAGCGAGGTCCATCGTATCTTGCGTCCATATCCAAGGGCACTGACTTGGTCAGGCAGGAAGCGGAGTCACCCTTGGAGTGTCGTCCCTTTTGGGCGGTGCTAAGCAATGTGAGGTCTATTAGAAACAAGACTGCTTTAGTGGCAGATCTTGTTGCATCTGTGGACTTAGCTTGCATCACCGAGACCTGGCTTGATGAAAATGCGGGCCCCATTTTGGGGTCCGCGGTTCTGGACGAGTTCTCGGTGATTCACCACCTGAGAGTGGACTGTAGGGGCCGGGGAGTTGCAGTCTGTTTTAGACAGGAACTGGACCTCAGGGAGGTACCGGTAGGGCATACCAACTCCTTTGAATGTATTGTGGGTGCAGGTGCAGGCATCAGGATACTTCTCATTTATCGTCCACCAGGTGATGGGAGAGAATTCCTGAGGGAGGCGGCGGATTTCATCGCCGAGAGGGTTTTGAAATCCCCCGATGGTTAATTCTGGGGGATTTCAATGCCTGGGTTGACAATGAACTCAAGCTTTTTGGACAAAACCTCCTCCAACTGACTGATTCGTTGGGCCTGACACTGGTTATTACCACTTCAACCCACCAGGGGGGACATTCATTGGACTTGATATTCCATCTGGGGATGGAAGTCTCTGATGTGGAGGTGGAGCCCATCAGTTGGTCTGACCATCATGCCCTGAGGTTCAGTTTCGCGGCCCCCCGAAAGAGGCGTGCCCCTAGGGAGATGGTACAGTTCCGTCCTTTGAGAGGAGTTACCTCAGAAGGCCTAATGACAGAGCTTGACTTCTCGGGATTTCCAATGGATAGCATGGATCCAGGGTCTTTAGAGCTGGCCTATAATAGGGCAGTTGTGGGGGCCCTGGATGTCATTGCTCCTTTCCGTGTTAGCCCCTGTACTCTTCACCCTAGGGCCCCGTGGTTTACCATGGAGATCCGTGAGTTGAAGAGACAGGGTCGAAGATTGGAGAGACGTTGGCGGAAGACTCACCTAGAGGTTGACAGGCTTAGACTGCTAGATCATTATAAAATCTATCAGTTAGCAATCTCCCATAAGAAGGCAGAGTTCCTGTCCAGGGAGATTGCTACAGCAAAGAATAGATCGGCCCAGCTCTTCCGGACTGTGGACAGACTGTGCAATCCAGTCTGGCTTCATGCCGGTTGAGCATTGTTACAGTTACAGGGTGAGGAGTTTGCGACATTCTTTGCTGATAAGGTGTCTGCTATCAGAGATGAGATCAGCCAGGGCCTTCCCATTGGGTCTTGCAGTGATCAATGGAGGGACACAAATACCCATTTGACCTGGTTCACGTTCAGTCAACCGGTAGTCATGGATATAGTGAGAATCATCCAGACTTTTCGTCCAACTTGCTGTGGTTTGGATCCGGGCCCTACTCACCTACTTGTGGGGTGTGTAGAGGTTATAGGCCCGATCCTTACTGGGATAGTAGTGGCATCATTGGAGAGAGGGATCTTTCCTGATCCTTTGAAGAAGGCAATAGTACGTCCCCTCCTGAAAAAACCCTCCCTTGATCCCGACTGCCCAGGAAACTACAGACCGATCTCGAATCTTCCCTTTTTGGGGAAGATTATCGAGAAGGTGGTCGCCTTGCAGCTGGAAGATCATTTAAACATCCACAATATCTATGACCCTCTCCAGTCTGGCTAAAGGAAACGGCATAGTACTGAGATGGCTCTTGTTCGGGTACTGAATGATCTCCTGATGGCAAGAGATCGGAGAACTTGTTCTATCTTGGTTCTCCTCGATCTTTCAGCAGCATTTGACACCGTGGATCATGGGGTGCTGCTTGAACGCCTGTGGTTTCTTTGTGGACTAAGGGGGGTGGTCCACAGTTGGTTTAAATCTTTTCTGCAGGGTAGAACTCAGAGAGTAGTGTCGGGGATTTATTCCTCGACCTCTCGCTGCCTACACTGTGGAGTGCCACAGGGTTCAGTGTTGTCCCCCATGTTATTTGCGGTGTACATGCTTCCATTAGGGGACATTATAAGACATTATGGTTTGAGTTTTCATTGCTATGCTGATGATTCTCAACTCTATATGTCTTTTGTGCCCAAGCAAGAGTCTGACTCAAGTACATTGTTTAACAACTGCCTCCTGGAGATACAGAACTGGATGAGTACCAATTGGCTGAGGTTGAACCAGGAAAAACAGAGGTATTGGTGGTGGAACCGGAGGCGAGGGTATCAAGTCCATGGGCGGGAAAACCCTCAGGTTTATTTCTGGGAGGAATCCCGCTCATGGCATCTGGTCAGGTGCGTAACCTTGGTGTTATGTTTGACGAGGGATTGACCCTGAGGGCACAGGTGTCAGCCGTAGTCAAATCATCCTTTTTTCATCTAAGAAATATAGCACGGGTGAAACACTTGATTCCATCAGAGGCTCTTCCTACCCTGGTCCACGCCTTTGTTGCCATTCGTCTTGATTACTGCAATGCCCTTTATCTAGGGCTGCCGGGAGTGGATATCCACCGCTTACAGCTGGTGCAAAATGCGGCAGCTAGGTTGTTGACTGGAAGCCCGAGGTCCAACCATATAACACCTGTGCTTCGCGAATTGCACTGGCTGCCTGTACAGTGGCGGATCACTTTCAAGGTCATGTTGATGACCTATAAAGCCCTACACAGTTTGGGACCTCGCTACCTGAAAGAACTCCTGATTTTTTACTGTCCTTCCCGCTCCCTCTGATCCTCTAGTGAGGGATTGCTGGAGATTCCTAGGGTAACCTTAAAAACATCTGGTGGAAGAACATTTGCCTTTATGGCCCCTACCCTATGGAATTCTCTACCTTACCAGATACGCGATAGCTTGACTGTGGAGAGCTTTAAAAAAGCTTTAAAAACCTTCCTTTTTAACCAAGCATTTTTAGTGACTTGAATTGTGTTGGATTGTGTTTTGAATTTAAATATTGTTTATAATTATGGTTTTAATATTGTATGAAGGATATTGTAAAGGCGCCCTGAGCTTTGGAAGGGCACCTTATAGAAATAAATATTTACTTACTTACTTACTTACTAACCTGCCTTCTTTGCAGCAAGGACTGTCTTATTTATTCCCACCATTTGGCCCAGGACTGCGAATTGGACCAATCAGTTCTGGTGAAACCTAAAATGGAGCTGGAGTACAGGAGCTGTCTGGAGTCAAAATCTGTAGGAATTGTAGTTATGGGCTTTTGGTGCCTTTTTGCACCTGAAGGGGGAGCCTTTGTTGTGACTGACAGACAGATCAGAAAACTGTACCTTTTGGATCTTTGTGGATTTCCCAGACTGCTTGCAATTTTCAGTTAATTCTGGGCTGAGAAGAGAAGAAGTAACAGCTCAAGTGATTTGGGCAACAGTTCTGTGTAGTTTTGCAAGGGAGAACTGTGAAAGGCCTGAGTTGTGGCCTGCATGTCTGCCTGATGCCCCTGAGAGGGAGAGAAGAGAATTATTTCAGACTTAATCCAAGTTTGTGGGAACAAAGTAAGCCACTGATTTTTTCCAGGCTCATACCTGAAGAAGACCGAAGATTTTGCTGAATGCGATCGGCCTGTCAGGATTTCCAGCTGATTTAGAATCCCTGGTTTGTGCAGAGACTTTGCGATCATGACCAGAGAGCAGTTTGCCTGGTACAATAGAATTTCCTTACATGTAAATGTGCTGTGAGTTGTTAGTGGGTCATGATTTGGTCCCCACTGTGTGAACTGTGTTCTGCTTGCTGGAAACTATATCCAGCCCAAAATGAACTATATCTGAATTTGTCTAAATTTGGCCAGGGCCTTGCCACGCTGGCCCAGCCAGACTATCCACTGCACAGAGAAAGCCATTGATGAGAGACCTGCCTGGGGATCAGCCCCCTGCTCCACGTTTGAACAGGAATGACGCCTTGGTGATTCGTGTGGGTCCAGCTTCGCCTGGCACTCCAGATTAACCACCTACTGTCTCAATGTTCATCCAGCCTGTGTCCAGTCTTGGTTATCGTGAGTAATCATCAGGGTAGCTCCCTGCAACAACAGCCTAATCTAAAAGTGTGTCATCTGATTGTCTTGATGTTTTCTTTTTACAAACTGAGCCCTCCGACTCCGGATTATAAATAGTGTGTGTTGTGCATGTTAATTTCTTCCATCACAGGGCCCCAACCAGCTACAACGTCCTTGGCTAGCCCACCATTCTCCATCTGGGTACCCAGAGTGTGTGACTATTTATGGACCCTGAAGTGCATGCATAAATGCTTGATTGATACAGCCTTTAAGCAAATTAACCTGATTAAGCCCCTCCCTCGTTCAAGTCCCTTAAATAAATCAGATCTCTTTTTTGCATTTACTCTGACTGTGGTTCCAGTTTGTGCAAGCGTACGTACTGCTGTTATTTGCTGTGCATAACCTTGTTTTACAGGGGGTCCCCAGGGCCAGGCCAGAGGAAAGCCCTGGTGGTAAGTGCAAACAGTGTGGGTACTTGTGTGGTGTATCGGGGATATTGTGAAAGTGATTATTGTGTATCGTTCCGGCCACTAGTAAGGAAAGAGGGGGTTACAGTGTCCCGGAGGGCTGTGCCCAGGTTAGCTTGACCACTTCCAATCCTGACCTCTGGGTGGAGATACCCGTTTCAGAACTCAGGCCCCTTAACCTGCTGCTAGCCATGCAGGCAGGGGTAGTAGCTCTTGTGATTGCGCCATCTATGGGTTACACACTCCTTATGTAGCCAGATTTCAAAAGAGCCTGTGGAGCACAGTATTAGAAATTTCTAAGGTCTGTCCAGCACCCATGGCATCTGACCTGGCAGAGGCTGCCAAGAGGGGTATTGAGGCATCCAAATTTCAATTTAGAATGGCTGTTGATGCCAGTGATACTGCAGCCAGCTAATGGCTACTTCTATGTCCTTAAGGAGATTTGCATGGTTTAGAACTACCAGTCTCTCTCAGGATACACAGACAAAATTCCTGGATTTCCCCTGTGAGCCTTCATCCCTCTTTGGCCAGCAGACTAAGGCCTATATGAAAAAGATGGATGAATGCAAAGTGGCCTATAGGAGTGTGGCTGCTAAATAAAGAGCAGCTACCCCCCAGAAACAACAGAACAGAGGTGGGAGAGCAAAGCCCCATTATAGGCCCTTCTTCCAAACCCAAGCCCTTCCGACCTTTCAACCTCAAAGGGGCTATTTCAGGGGCAGGGGTAGAAGAGGCACTGGCAGGGCTGGGCCCAGTCCTCAACCAACCTCACAAGTGAAGCAGACTCCCTCAAGAGACTGTAAGGGTGACCTCCTCTCTCCCAGTAGGGGGCAGGCCTGCCCACTTCCTCCAGGTCTGGCAGTCACTAACTACAGACAAGTGGGACCTGGAGGTAGTGGGCCAAGGCTTCACCCTTAGCTTCAAGTTTATGCTCAAGCAGAGGACAAGAGCCTTCAGCCCTTCCTCCCCATCAGAAGCCCAACTGCTGGAGGAGGAGGTAAGAAAACTTGCAGGATAAGGCTGTAGAACCTGTACCCCTGCTTCAAAGGGAAAAGGGGTTCTATTCAAGATACTTCCTCACGATAAAGAAAACAGGGGAGTGGTGACCCATTCTGGATCTCAGACAACTAAACAAATACCTGACAAAACCAAAATTCAAGATGGTCACCGAGTCAACCATTCTGCCCATACTTAGACAAGGGGATTGGCTGGCATCAATAGATCTGAAAGATGCCTAATTCCATATTCCCATCAGACCATCACACCAAAAAAATCTCATATTCAGGTTGACATCAGGCCACTACCAATTCAGAGCCATGCCCTTTGGCCTTTCTTCAGCACCAAGGGTGTTCACAAAGTACCTAGCAGTAGTGGTGGCACACCTCAGAAGTCAAGGTGTCACAGTTTTTCCCTACCTGGAAAACTGACTGGTAGTGGGCCAGTTCCCCCCAGCAAGTTTCAAAGTCCCTGGCCATAGTTCAGGGGATCCTGCAGTCTCTAGGGTTCCTGCTAAATCCCAAAAAGTCAGTGCTGACTCCAGTCCAGCACCTGTATTTCATAGGGGCAGAGCTAGACATGGTGGAAGGAAAAGCTCTTCTTCCTCAAGGGAGGGTGGAAACACTGATTCAGCTGGCCAGTTTTTTCCAGCTGTCCACCCCCAGACCAGCAAGTCACTTCCTCCAACTATTAGGCCACATGGTGACTACACCGCAACAGTTCCATGGGCCAGGTTTCAAATGAGGGACATTCAGTTCCACCTCAGGTCTTATTGGTCACAAAAAAGAGACCATTTGTCCAAACTGGTACCAATCACCAAGTCTCTACTTTTAGCACTCCAGTGGTGGCAGGAAAAAGGGAACCTAAGACAAGGGGTGTCTCTCCTGCAACAGCTACCCTCAGTGGTATTGACCACAGATGCCTCCCTCCTAGGGTGGGGAGCACACAGGGACTTGGCTCAGAAAGGAGAGTCTGCTCCACATAAACTTGTTGGAGCTCAGAGCAGTACGCTTGGAGATTCTGTCCTTTGCCTCAGTGCTCAGAGGCAAGATCATACAGGTCAGAACAGACAACGCAACATGACGTACTACATAAACAAGCAAGGTGGGCACAAGGTCTTTCCCCCTATGCACAGAAGCCATGCTGATATGGAAGTTGGCTTATTCTCTGAATCTCTCTCTGGTAGCTATCTATCTTCCAGGAAAAGACAATGTCGGAGCAGATGCCCTGAGCAAAATCAATCAGAACCACCACGAATGGGCACTGAACAAACAGGTTCTCCTAACAGTGTTCAGATGGTGGGGGACCCCAGAGGTGGACCTCTTCACAGCCCCAGACAACCACCAGCTGCCACAGTTTTGTTGCAGGCCTCCTGCAGTGGCACAGTGCCAATGGACGCACTGCTGATGGATTGGACAAGGAAGTTCCTATATGCATTCCCTTCCTTCTCTCGTCTTCTCAGAGTTCTGAACAAACTCAGGACATGGCCAGCAACCATGATCTTCATCACCCCATACTGAGCCAGGCAGCCATGGTACTCCCTACTTCTAGTCCTGTCAGTGAACAGACCAATATCCTTTACCCAGGAGGCACAATCTGCTGATGTTCTCACAGGGCAGAATACTTTACCCCAGCCTTTTGTCCCTCTGACTCAAGGCCTGGTTCTTGAGAACATAGAATATGCTGACCATAGGGTGTCAGAGATGGTCCTTCAGGTGCTCACAGGCTACAGAAAGCCTTCCACAAGGCAAATTTACTCTTCAAAATGGAAGAAATTCTCAATCTGGTGCCAGCAGCAGGAAGGGGTCAATACTCGAGCTAGTTTCTCAGTAGTACTGGATTAACTAGTGCACATTCACTACCTTGGCCTCAAGTCCTGTACCTTAAAGGTGCATCCAGCAGCTGTCTCTGCTTATCTCTCAGCTGGTAACAAATCTTCTATGGCTTCCAATCAGGTATTTAGAAAATTATTCAAAGGGTTATTGCACTTGCACCCTCCACACAGGGAGCCCACTCATGTATGGGATCTTAACATCTGTATTGGACAGCTGATGCAGCCACTTTTTGAACTCATGTCTTCAGCAGAGCAGACGTACATCACATGAAAAACTGTTCTGGATAGCTGTCGCCTCAGCCAGAAGGATCAGTGAGTTACAGGCCCTGTCTACAGAACTGAATTACATCTCTTTTCGCAGAGATAAGGTAGTCCTGAGGACAAACAGAAAGTTTCTTCCCAAAGTGGTATCTGATTTCCATTTAAATCCATCTACCACCTTACCAGTCTTTCTCACTGACCATTCCAGTTCAGAGGAACACAGTTTACATAGCTTGGACATCAAGATAACTAGCAGCTATTACCTTGACCATACTAAGGGTCACAGACAGAAAAAGGACACAGTTGTTCCTGACATACAGAGAGGTAGGAAAAGGAAGACATGCCCCAAAGAGAACCATTGCCTGATGGATTGTTGCCTGTATCCAGTTTTGTTATAGTAAAGCGGGCAAGGAACCCCCTGTTGGCCTCAGGGCCTATTTCACAAGGGACACAGCTGCCTCCATAGCAGCTGCAAGGGATATCCCTTTACTGGAAATCTGTAAAGCAGCTACCTGGAAAACTGTTCACACATTTGTCAAACATTACAACCTGGATACCCAGGCTAGCAGTGATGTTAGGTTTGACTCGGCAGTACTACAGAGCCTGTTTCCTAAATAGGTTCTGTACCCACCTTCAAAGGCACTGCTTGGGTAGTCTGCATATGTCAGCATACAGTAAGATTTCCTGGGGTTAGAAGAAGACATTACTTGCCATAGTAATCTTGTTTCCTCCAAGGGAATCTTACGTATTCTGAGCTTCCACTCTTCCTCCCCTACTAGAACCTGTGGGCATTGCACTATAGCTTTGATTACTGTGGTGGACTCCTGGGATGGTTTTCTCCTAGGGCCATCTATGACTTGAGTCTTAGAGATGAACGACTATTTGCTTCTTAGATGGGGAATGTTTATAGGAGGGGTGAATTGTCATAGAAGCTGTCTTTTATTTTTCCTGGGGTGGGGGGCCCAACAAATGGCCGGGGGTCTGGGGCCGCCTAGGCCCCCAGAAGCTCTGTGGTTTTGGTGCTCTGTGGTGCATTTTGAAGGCTTTTCTGAAGAGCTAGCACAGCATAACAAACACGATTTCAGTTCTAGCACAGTACCCAAATTTGCCTGAATTTTTGGTTACTCGTCACCTTGACGATCTACTGCCTAGGAAGGGGTGGTGTCACCCACCTACCTTAACCCCTCCCCAGCTACTGACATATCCTCTGATGGTGTCACCAACCCACCCTGACCCCCTCCCCAGCTACTGGCATATCCTCTGGTGTTGTCACTCACCACCTTGAACCACTTCCCACCAGGTAAGAGACACCACCAGTGTCTGCAGTGCTTGCTGGCGACTCCCCAGCAAGTGCTGCAGACGCTGGTAGTTTCCCTGACCTGGTGATTTTTTCTGCAGTCTAACCCCCATATCTTTTCAATTTGCCAAAAATACGGTCTGCTGTCTTATTAAAATGCCATCCACTTCCCACAGGCCAGGGATATCTCTTCCTGCCCTATCCATGGTCTGTGGAAAGTGGGTGGCATTTTAATAAAACACATGTAATGTGTACTGTCAAAAGCCATCTGGCACACAGTAGGAGAGGGCAAAGGTTGCTATGCAAAAATACCTAAGCACACTGTGTCTGTTATCCATCACCCAGAATAACAATGTGCTGAGAACCACCTGGCAGTGGCACCACAGCTTATGCATCAGTCTCCACTGAGGAATTGTGCTGGAAGCATTGCTTCAATCTTGATAAGCCAGCCACAAGCCAGATTTAACTCTTGGAACACCTACTAAAAGGCATGTATCTCATTAGTTGCCAAAGTCTCCCCCCCCCCACACACACACCATCACAGGAACATACATGGCCATGGGTCCTGTAACCCACTGCCTAAATTATACCTTTGCCTTGACTATTTTGTGCCACGGACTCACCCATACTCAATATCAACCGAGTTGTTGATTTTACAACTACCACTGCTTCCTGTCATGTCACCCCCAAAAATGACAGTTAACAATGAGTTACTGACTGTTTCTGGACAAAGACATCATCATCAGTACCACCCTTTTATTGCACAACTAGTTTGTAGCCATGCCAGCCAGTGTTAACTATACTCAGTGAGCTCATCAGAGAACAGCCCCCTGAAAATCTGATGGGCCCTATGCATAGGAGTAGTTGAAAATGAAATAGTGCAAACGACATAGTCCTGGTGTACATAATTTTGTTGTCAGGCAACACCCCTGCTGACACATTCTTCCTCCTGTACTCATTGCAGTTACTTTTTTACTTGCCCAATTGCCCTCCTGTCCCACCCCATACTCCCTGAGGTTCACTTCAGTTACAATACACATTTTAGAGCGCACATTTCTTTTTCTGCTGCTACCCTCATGTTCAGATTATTCTCATTTGAACCACTGCCCCCGACTCCAGTGGGACTGGACTGGTACCAGTATCTAAAAATCATTGGTTTGTACAGTGCTCCAGGAAACCACATTTATGAAAGGCACTATATAAAACCAAGGTCTATTTCATCATATTCTGTCATACTGAGAGGTCATGCTTGACATCTAAGGGATACTCAGAAACTGGATAAGGGTGAGTTCCCCTGAGGACTCATCTGCATGGCACAGTGCTGAGCCTTATTTTCAATTAATGGTTTTGATAGGACTCTACATTAACTGTTGAATTATTCAGACTAACTCTTTCACAATGCACAGCTTAAACCCTGACTCACTCAGTCCTCTCCCACGTATTTCATTGGTGGTACTTATTGTCAAAATACAAAACTACTTAAGTGCCATTTCGCCATCGGTTCCAGCAACACCTTGCTCAGAGAGCTCCAGTTCTCCATCTGAGGGGTGGGGTTGGGTGGCAGGTGAACAGCACAGTCCTTGCTGGCACTGACATAGACCTTTGGTGAAGTAGTCACCCTTCTTGCTGCCAGTCCCTCAATGTCCACAGTATTCTTTTGTGGCAGTCCCATGCCAGCATCTCCTCTCTCCTCTCTTCTACAGTCTATGGTATAGGGCTAATATGCTTTCTTAGCTTTTTGAGATCCTTCCTATGGAGCATAACAGCTACTCTTTGCTCTCAGTGCCTATCTGGTTTGTGCAATATCACACTTAGTGAATGTTGTACTTCTTCAGCCTATGAGGGTCCTAGTGGTGACTCTTCAGTCCTGATAAGACCCTCTGGTAGAGCACACCTGCTCTTCTGGTCCCCCTCAGCCCCCTGATATCTGCCTCAACACATTACTGGGTGGGTACTGCTCAACTGTTACCCAGAGAAGATTTAAAGAAAGCTGTTTGTCTCTAATAATTGCTTGAGGTATGGTGCTCTTCAAGCTGCATCTGAATTGTTGTCTGCATTGTGCTCAAGTCATGGATGTTACCTTTCAGGCTTCTCCATCCCCTTTGTTGCAAGGTAGGCACAAAGCCAGCTCACTTGACCACAGGAAGAGACATTCTTGCCCAGACTGCTGGTACCAGCTGATGCAATCTCAGTCTTGAATCTTGTGCCTGGGCCAGTGGGGCATAAGAAACAATGTGCAGGTATTGCACTCTTGCCCTAGGAGGAGAAAGCAGGTCTACCTGCTCCAACAGCTTATCCTACAGCATTTCCAGAGGTGGTGCTGCTATTGTGTGTAACCACAGGATGGCTGCCACTCCAACCTCAGAACAGTGTCATGAGTAGACCTCCACATTAGGTGATTGGAGGGACAGTAAAGACGGTATCAGTTGTCTTCCTGCCTAAGCATTATTTACACCAGTCTCCTGCCTGCCCATTTCAAAGCCATTAAACATCCTGGACCCATCCTTTGCTAGATGTGTCCTCCCCACAGTAGGATGGATACGCACACACATGGCAAAACAGGGTTTTGCTAGGAGGAGAGGCATGCCAGGGGGTCAGGACAGGAGGCCAGGGAGGATCTGTATCAAAAGAATCGGGGCAAGCAGGTGCAACTGAGGGGAAGCTGGAGTGGATGTTCATAGGTAACCAGGAGCTGAGGTGAGGCAGGAAGCGGGCTGGAGAGATAGCAGAATAAAAAAAAGGAGAGCCAGTTTTATGAACATCTTTTTCAACAGTGCTAATCGTTGTTGTTTTAGCAGTATGCCACTGCCAGAGAGGGACCTTTTTCACCTATCTTATGCCAGTGGAGGACATTAACAACCAACTTTTCTATCCAGATGGCCAGTCATACCCCACCCCAACCCTTCCCCCTCACCACCATCAAAAGGGATCCAGGATTTATACAGATTCAGAAAGTGGTGCAAAAGTACAGTTTCTCACAAATAGCCAAAAGGCAGATTAGCAGGAAGACACAAGACAAAAAGGCGCAGGGGCATTCTGCAATAGGCTAGTGCAGCAAAAAAACAAGCCCTCCACCAAAGGCAACCTAAAAAACTGGGCAACATTAAAATAGAAAAGGTGGGTTGCAACTGCTATCAAACCAAAATAATGATTTTGTGTATGAAATAAGCCTCTGCTAGCCCATTTTACACTTGTTCAAACAAAACACAAGATTAAGGAAAATACCTTTTTCTCAATTTTGGACACATTCTAAAAAATTCAGTATACTAACCAAATACATGTTCAAAACATCTTTGTGGACATTTTTTTATATTTATAGTATATAAAATATTAAAAATGTGTCTTAAATGTTGTTCAAACACAACAGTCAGTACCAGTAGAAAAAAAAAGCATCCCTTGATCTGATTTGCTGGGACTTGGTCACCGACTGAAAATTGCAGTCCAGCTCCCCCCTTCACCTGTGCTCTGCTCCCCAAATGTCCCTTAGTCCAACTCCTAGTCCTAGAGTAACTGTAGGAACTTGAAAGTCTGAGTCCAGTTTGTCCTAACTCCTATCTTGTTGGCTTCAATTTTTCTGCCTGCTTTCTGGGCCTCCAAATCCGAGCCAAAGCCGATTGCTCCCTTATGTCTGTTGCTGCCTGTATCTCTATTCCATGCTGTGTGTTTGTTCTCCCCTGTCCACTGAGTGAGCCCTGGGATTGGGAGCGCCTCCTGCTTAGGGGGCGCACAAGGATGTCCTGAGTCTCAACACCCGACTAAGGCAATGATGAGAGTGTCAGGGAGCGAGCGGGGACCCTCCAACACCACTGACAATACAAAACACGCACAGCACTGATCAGTTAGAGCCTGAGCAAGAGCGGGGGAGGGAACACAACTACAGATGCCTGATGCAGCAGCAGTGCTGTGCCAAACTTGATTCCCACCAAAAATGACACAAACTGATTGGCTGGGCTGGTGACCGGCTGGTGAGGCAGAACGGCGTCGGCATTCCTGACCGTTCTGCCTCAGCCCTCAATATAACCCTAACTGCAGCCTGGAACTGTGTGTAAATTCCGTGGGGGGGGCCAAGCACCTGTTTAATATTCCCGAGGGGGGGCTTCAGCCCCTCAGCCCCCCCCGTAGTTGGTGTCTATGTGAATTGTTGTTTTTCTCATTAGTGTTAATTATTAGATAGTACAGATAGTTTCCTGTGCATGCTTCATTAGAATCTGATGGTTAAAAGGATATTTACCAGAGACAGTGGTTTGAAAACTGAGCTCAAATCTAGCATTCTATCATTTGCATAGATTCTATTAACCTTTTCAGCTCTGGGGCAGTACTATGGTGGGATAATACTGCATATGACAGAATACAGTAAGATTCCCCCTGGAAGAAACAAGATTACTATGGTAAGTAATGTCTTCAAAGTGCATTTCAATGTATTTTAATGGGGTTTTCAACTTTGCTGCATAACTTTGCCATATTTGCATATTTTCACGCCAAATTTTCAATGTGGCCTTTTTGAGACCCCACCTCATGAACAATGATGCTGGAATTACACAAATCTGTCCCAAAAGGTGATTTTTGTGGTCATTTGGTAAAGTCACCTTTTGGGAAGGATGTGAACATTTTCACCACCATTGTTCAAGAGGTGGGGTCGTAAGAAGATTATTTTGAGAATTTGGGGTCAAAATATGTAAAAATTGCAAAGTTATGTGCATCTGTTGAAATTTTCCTATGTTTGCTGATAACTTTGATAATTTTAAATATTTTGACCCCAGTTTTCAATGTAGCCATATTATTGCACCACATCATGAACGTGACAGCTGTCATTTTTGAAATCCTGACCAAACTGTCTTTTCACATCTGTGGTATGGAATGATATTGTGGTGGCATGTAATCACATTTTGGTGGGGATTTGGAAATGTTCAGTACTGGGTGTGACGTTGACAGCCAGCTCTGAGTGCTGTATCATTTCTTTTTAATATAAAATGTATTACTGAATGTCTCCTGCTGAAAATCAAATGCTCTAGGATTGACCTCACTCATCCCCCCCCCAGATTTCAGCTGAGAGATGGAAGCCATAAGAAAAATGCTGACAGCATGTGAGTTCACACACACTTAGTTTTTAGAGACAATGTGTTACACGTAAGGCTTTAATCAAGGATCCTGTTTCTCTGAGTTAATTACAGACTTGTTTAAGTTAATTTTGTTAAGAGAAAATCATAAACAAGGTTTATGACGTTAGAAGAGGAACCTAGGTTGTTACACAGGGGTGCAACGTTGTAAATGTCCCTGTGAAGCCTGTGTGAGGGAGGATACAGCATCGGATCAAACGAAGTGTCATTTGAAGGACATGAACTATGCTGAAGTTGCAGAATGTAATACTTTTGTATAAGATATATATTTTCATATATCCTGACAGGGAGGAGCTAGGTGACCTCCTGAAAAGAGGTGGGGTAAAAGCTACCTTTTAATTTAGTCTGTTTTACTTCACAGAGACACATTTTTACCTAGACTCTGACCACGAAACATCCTGGGAGCACTTTAAAGCAAGTATTTAGAGACTACTGTAGTAGGAATTGCACTGTTTTAAACCTTGTTCTTTTGAAAGATGTGTATGTCTTGTGATATAATAGTTCTGTATTTTGTGTTTTACGTATTTTAACTATTTTAGTAAAATTCTTTTTAGAACTGACTTGGTCTGTCTTTGACTTCTTTTTAGTTGTAAGAAAAGTATATGGTTATTGCAGATACTAAACATAAGCTTGTATGGTGGTACCAAACTGGAAAGAGAAGCATTTTAAAATCTAAAGACTTAATTAAAGTTTTAAATGGTTCATTTCTGTATACCTGGTTAGATGCCCATAGGCAAAGATATCTGCCCCCCCCAAAGACAGATATATCTGAGCCTGTGCATTGGGTATGCTAACAAGAGGTTAACAGTTTGAATCCCTCCAGAACTTGAGACCAAAGGTTGATCCGAACTCACAAAAACAGACAAGAGGGTTACCTTATCTGTTACACTGTTCACAAGACTGCGCTCAGAGGTTGGCACTTTGGGAGTAGATGGCCTGACCTGCTGAGTGGGTTTGTGACAGATTGGTTGGCAGCGGTGGCATAATTTTGGTATCACATGCTTTATTGTTCTGTGTCAGCTGAGACAGTAAACTCTCTTACAAAGAAAGAAAAAGGCAGAGTTTTATTTAAAAAAGGAAACAGAACTATATATCACTTGGCGTACAGTCCAGTTCCTACCCATTTTATTTCTTTTCTAAAGTGCAAGTCAGAGTAGCAGTAGTAAGGGAATAAGAAGATGGCTTCCGACTACAGCAGGCACACTGTAGATTACTTGAAGCAGTTGTGCGGGGACAGTGGAGTCACGTTCGAGGTGACGGCCAAAAAGCAGAACCTCATAGAGGCCCTGATGGTAGCGGATACCCAGAGCAGCGAGTCACTGACCGTGACTGAAAAGGACAGCAGGGCCACTGTTAGTGAAGGGCCACAGCAGCAGGGGATGGCCACCAGTATCCTGAATCCAGAGGTACTCAAACTGCAAATTGAGTTGTGCAGGATGGAACTGGAGGCAGAGCGACAACAGAAGGAGGCAGACTGTGAGGAGTGTGAGCATCAGCGAGCTGCAAAGGAGAAGAGAGAATGAGAACAGAGGGAGGGAGGCAGACCGTGAGGCAGAGTGACAACAGAGGGAGGCAGACGGTGAGGAGCGTGAGCACCAGTGAGCTGCAGAGGAGAAGAGAGAGTGAGAATGCAGAGAAGCAGAGGAGAGGCGAGAGAAGCGCAAGTGGCAACATGAACTGGAGAAGCTCCGACTCCAACCAGCGACACCGGAGCAGATAAGTCACTTGGGTTTAACTGGGTCTGCAGGACTGGGTTACAAATTGAACTGCAAATTAATAGCTGAGTTTAAGGAAGGGGAGGACATGGATGCCTTTTTAAATTCTTTTGAAAAATTTTGTATTCAGGCTAAAATTCCTAGAGAGTCCTGGAGCTTCCAGCTATCCCCGTTACTTACCGGGAAAGTTCGGGATGCATTGGGTCAAATGAACAATGAGGACAGTGACGATTACAACAAGTTAAAAGCTGCACAGTTAAAAAAGTTTGAATTAACTGCTGAATCATATAGAGCTAAATTCCGTAAGCTCAGGAGGAGCCCTGATATGAGCTATGAGGAGCTAGCCACAAAACAACGTCAGCTTTTAAAACATTGGTGGGAAGGAATTGAGGCAACCTCTGTTGATAAAATTGAAAATGTGATTTTATTAGAACAGTTTTATTGGGCATGCCCAGCAGTGCTAAAAACCTGGCTAGAGGACCAAGATCCAAAAACAGTGCAAGAGGCTACTGAACTCTTGGACCGCTATGCCAAGAGCAGACCTGCTCTAAGAGCGAATGGGGCAGGTGTGGCAGCGCAGAAAGGGAAAGCGAGCCTTCAGGGCAGCTAAAACCCTCACTGCCTCTACCGAAACAAGTTAGCCCCAGGTTTCAACAAAAAGATTTATCTGAAATAAGAAATGCATGTTGGCTGCGTAAGGAAACTGGGCATATTGCCAGACAGTGCCCCAAAAAGGCGAGCCATAATACACAACAGGGTGCTAGAAAAGTGGGTTGTTTGTGTGTCCCTGAGAGCATGCCAGTGAACATGAGGGAACACATGCACCTAGTCCTATAAAATGGTGTACAGATGCAGGGGTTAAGGGACACAGGGGCATCCCTGACATTGGTAAAGGGGGATCTAGTACAGCCTGGTCAGCTTATACCCAATAACTACGTAACTGTACAAGGGTTTACTGGTGAAGAGAAAACATTGCCACTCACTAGAGTTCCCCTGAACTGGGGTGAAACAGGGGGAACTGTGCAATAGGTGGCTGTAGCCAATACATTAGCAGTGGATGTGATCCTGGGTAACAATCTCTAGCAGGGGTTGGTATATGCAGTTACCCATAGCCAAGTGGCAAGGGAAAATAGTAGTTCCCTGAACCCCACAGAAACCAGTGTGGAAACCACTGAGAGGCTGGTTCCCCAGCCTGTGTCTCCAGATGGGGAGACTGATAAAAAGGGGGTAGAAATTTCCCCAGTAGCAAGTAACCAACACAGCTGCAGAGGGTTACTCCGAAGAGGGTGGGTGACTTCTTGTCAGAGGGTTGGGATTGACAGTGATCCTGAGGGCCCTGACACTAGTGCTAGGGACCCTAGTTTAGCAACAGAAGGGGACTTGTCCCATGCCTTGAGACTGTCTGAGGGGTTTACAGCTGCTTAAATGAGTGACCCTAGTTTAGAGAAGCTGAGGGCTTGGGCAGACTCAGAGGGCACACAGGGAGGTGACGGCAGACATAAGGTTTATTGGGAAACTGGACTTATGTATAAACAGGCAGTACAGACAGAGGGAGAGATGCTAGGCAGGCAGCTTGTCGTTCCCAAGGGATATCGTGAGCAGTTGCTTAAGGTTGCCCATGATATTCCCTCATCTGGTCATCTGGGAATCACATGAACTACGCAGCGGTTAGACCAGAATTTCTAATGGCCTAGTTTCACCCAGCAGGTGAAGGAGTATTGCAGGTCTTGTCACCAGTGCCAAGAAATAGGGAAGGTGGGCAAGAAAACCCAAGCCACCCTGATCCCCTTGCCCATAGTGGAGAAGCCATTCCAGAGGGTGGGAATGGATATTGTGGGATCTTTAAATACCCCCAGCTCCTCAGGGAAGAGATTCATCCTGACTGTGGTGGATTATGCCACCTGATACCCAGAGGCAGTAGCCCTGTCCTCACTGAGGACGGACAAGTTGGCAGATGCCTTACTTGGGATTTTCTCCCGTGTTGGGTTTTCACAGGAGGTAATCACCGATCGAGGGGGTTCCTTCATGTTGGACCTGATAAAATGTTTATGGGAGAAGTGTGGGGTGGTGCAGAGATGCACGACACCGTATCACCCACAAGCCAATGGACTTGTGGAACAATTCAGTGGTACCCTAAAGTCAATGCTCTGGGTGTTTGCTAAACAGCATGGGAGGGACTAGGAGAAATACCTTCTCCACCTGTTGTTTGCATTCAGAGAGGTGCCCCAAGAGTCGACAGGATTTTCCCCCTTCAAACTCTTATATGGACGCCAGGTACGTGGGCCCCTAGACTTGATCTGGGAGGACAGGGAAGGCAAGCACACCACCCAGGGAACTCCCATTGTGGATTGCATCCTACGGTTTAGGGAAAGGCTGAAGGAGCTTATGGGGACAGCCCAGAGCAACCTGGCAGCTGCCCAAGAGAAACAAAAGGTGTGGTATGATCGCAGAGCCAGAGCTTGCTCGTATGTGGTGGGTCAGGAAGTCATGGTCTTTATTCCGGTCCGGAAGGACAAGCTGCAAGCTGAGTGGACAGGACCGTACAAAGTGGTTAGAAAGGTAAATGACGTGAACTACATTGTGGCATTATCTGACCGTAGACAGACAGAAAGGATGTACCATGTCAACATGATGAAGCCATATGCAAATAGGGCTGACATGGTGTTTGTAGCATGTGGTCATGGAGGATAGATGAGGAGACCCCCTTCTGGATTTGCTGGAAGAAAGTAAGCTGACGTCCTCTATGGAGGCAGTAAAATTGTCTTCCCAGCTAGCCCCGGACCAGGTCCAGAAAGTAAGGGAGGTTTTAGCAGACTTTTCCCCCTTGTTTAATGCCAAGCCTGGACTAACCCCCTTAGTGACACACGATGTGGAGACAGGAACACAGACGCCCATACGGCGAACAGCATATTGGGTGTCAGAGGTTATCCAAAAGGACATTAGGAAGGAAGTGGAGGACATGTTGGATTTAGGGATCATCCAGAGACCCACAGCCCCTGGGCCTCACCCGGAGTCCTTGTGCCCAAGCCAGATGGCTCAACTCATTTCTGTGTGGACTATCATGGACTGAATGCAGTCACAAAGTCCGACGCCCACCCAATGCCCCATACAGATGAACTCCTGGACATGTTGGGAGGGCCAACTTACCTTACAACTATTGACCTGATCAAGGAGTATTGGCAGGTAGAATTGACAGAGCTAGGGAGAGGTCAGCCTTCATCTCTCTGATAGGCTTATTTGAGTTTAAAATAATGCCTTTCAGAATGAAGAATGCCATGGCCATTTTCCAAAGGTTGGTGAACCAGGTGTTAAATGGTGCTGAGGAGTATGCCGTGGCATACCTGGATGGCATTGCCATCTTTAGTACCAGCTGGGAGGAACACCTGTCCCATCTTAGGGAAGTGCTGAGCAGGATACAGAGGGCCGGGCCCACTGTCAAAGCCGCAAAGTGCCAGGTGGCCATGAAAGAAGTGGCATACCTCAGGCATGTGGTAGGCCGGGGACAGCTCTGTCCTAACCAAATAAAGATAGAGGTGATCCAGGCATGGCCCAGACCAGAACCTCAGAAGCAGGTCAGGAGCTTTCTAGGGACAGCAGGGTACTACAGGAAATTTGTACCCAATTACAGTGCCCTGGCTGCTCTCCTATCTGACCTGACAAAGAAAAAGATGCCAAAGAAAATTACCTGGGGCCCAGACTGCGAAGAAGCCTTTACCAGACAGAAGGAGGCACTGTACAGTGCTCCTGTTTTGACAAGCCCTGACTATAGCAAAACCTTTATAGTTCAGACAGATGCCTCAGACGTGGGTATTGTGGCAGTACTGAGCCAGATGTCCAGCCAAGGGACAGATCACCCAGTAGTGTACCTGAGCAGGGAGCAAGCATACTCCACGGTGGAAAAGGAGTGTCTTGCCACAGTGTGGGCCCTAAAGAAGCTAGAGCCATACTTGTATGGGCAGCATTTTGTGGTGCAGACTGACCACAACCCCCTGGTTTGGCTGAGGCAGAAAGGAAAGAACAATGGCAGATTACTAAGATGGAGTCTTGCTTTACAAGGGCATGATTTAAAAATCGTACATAGGGCTGGAGTGAAGAACCAGAACTCAGATGGACTATCTAGGGTCTATGAGGAGTGAACTGATTTGGGAAGCTCATCCCATGTAGGGGATAGATCCCCCAAATTCAGTCTAGGTGGGGAGGAGTGTGACATAGGCAGCCAGCTCTGAGTGCTGTATCATTTATTTTTATTATAAAATGTATTACTGAATGTCTCCTGCTGAAAATCAAATGCTCTAGGAGTGACCTCACTCGTCCTCCCCAGATTTCAGCTGAGAGATTGAAGCCATAAGAAAAATGCTGACAGCATGTGAGTTCACACACACTCAGTTTTTAGAGACAATGTGTTACATGTAAGGCTTTAATCAAGGATCCTGTTTCTCTGAGTTAATTGCAGACTTGTTTAAGTCAATGTTGTTAAAAGAAAATCATAAACAAGGTTTATGACGTTAGAAGAGGAACCTAGGTTGTTACACAGAGGTGCAAGGTTGTAAATGTCCCTGTGAAGCCTGTGTGAGGGAGGATACAGCATCGGATCAAACGAAGTGTCATTTGAAGGACATTTTGAAGGACATGAATTATGCTGAAGTTGCAGAATGTAATACTTTTGTATAAGATATATATTTTCATATATCCTGACAGGGAGGAGCTAGGTGACCTCCTGAAAAGAGGTGGGGTAAAAGCCAGCTTTTAATTTAGTCTGTTTTACTTCACAGAGACACATTTTTACCTAGACTCTGACCACAAAACATCTTGGGAGCACTTTTAAGCAAGTATTTAGGGACTAAGCACTGTAGTAGGAATTGCACTGTTTTAAACCTTGTCCTTTTAAAAGATTTGTATGTCTTGTGATATAATAGTTCTGTATTTTGTGTTTTACATATTTTTAACTATTTTAGTAAAATTCTTTTTAGAACGAACTTGGTCTGTCTTTGACTTCTTTTTAGTTGTAAGAAAAGTATATGGTTATTGCAGATACTAAACATAAGCTTGTATGGTGGTACCAAACTGGAAAGAGGAGCATTTTAAAATCTGAGGTCATTATTAAAGTTTTAAAGCGTTCATTTCTGTTTACCTGGTTAGGTGCCCATAGGCAAAGATATCTGGCCCACCGAATACAGATATATCTGAGCCTGTGCATTGGGTATGCTAACAAGAGGGTAACAGTTTGAATCCCTCCAGAACTTGAGACCAAAGGTTGATCAGAACTCACAAAAACAGACAAGAGGGTTACCTTGTCTGTTACACTGTTCACAAGACTGTGCTCAGAGGTTGGCACTTCGGGAGTAGATGGCCTGACCTGCTGAGTGGGTTTGTGACACCGGTTTCATGAGATGGTGTAATAAGGAAGCTATGGTGACAGTTTGGTTGCAGTTTTGCTAAAAGTGTAAGTGCAGGGCCCCTGTGCTTCCACAGCAACATACATATAAGCATCTGTGGAGGGATGGGCTCTCACAGGCAAGTAAGGATATGATTACACTATCTCAAAATTTACAGATGGATGGGAGTGCAGGACCCTCCACAGGGTCCCCTGGGCCCTGTGCTCCCACAGACAAATAAGAATATGATTATATTATCTCAAAAAGTAAGGAAACTTATTGCAAAAAACTTCATTAATGCACTAGTTAGGGTTAAAGTGAAAAATTAGGTAAATTGTACGTAGCAACAAGTGTGGGCTGTGCCTTGGGGTTGTCAACACTAACACTCAACCCATTCTCATATACTGTACCCATATCAATTTATTACTCATGGAATGGGATGAGCATTAGGGTTGGCAACCCCATGGCATACCCCACACCTGTTGCTGCCTGCAGGGTGGAGGTGGGTTGTTAAGGTTGGAAACCCTAATGCCACATTTCCATTCTTGGGAGTCCCACACACACATGAGGGACAATTACAATAGGCATGGATGATAGCACAGGACCTAGAGGGCCCTGTGCACCCACCATTCACCATGGACTGATAGGAGTGCAGGGCCCGAAGGGCCCTAGAGCCCCACATGGAAATGAAAGACAAGTACAATAAACATGTATGAGAGCACTGGTCACTACCACATATTATGGACTCACAGGAGTGCAGGGCCCAAAGGTCCCTGCGCTCACACTTGGAAATGAGGGACAATCACAACAGGCATGGTTGGGAGCACAGGGCCCAAAGGGCCCTGTGCTCCTACCATGCCCATAATCAAAATAGGCTATGATTATACTTTCTGAGAAAAGGAAATTCATTGCAAAAAACTTCATTAATGCACCATTAAGGTTGAAGCATCAAAAGTAGGGAAATACAACCTTAGGGCTACAAGCCTTATACCCAACCCCCACAGTACATGCAGGAACAGACATGAGGGGTGTGTTTTGGGGCTGTGAACCCTAATGCTCACACCATTCTCCTATGCTGTACCCATCTTACCTTACTTACTCATGGAATTGCGTGAGCATTAGGTTCACAACCCCAAAACACACCCCTCATGCCTGTTCCTGCATGCACCATGGGGGTGGGATCTTAAACTTGGTAGCCCTAACGTATTTGCCTACTTTTGATGCTTCAACCCTAATGGTGCATTAACAAAGTTTTTTGCAATTAATGTATATATATATATTTATATATATATATATATATATATAGAGAGAGAGAGAGAGAGAGAGGGGTACTGTATGTCTATACTTTGCAAAAAACTGCATTAATGCACTAGTTAGGGTTTAACTTATATGACCATACGAACAGACGAAGAAGCCAATAGAAGGCCATTTGGTCTATCAAGTCTGTTCGTGTAACTTATTGCAACAAAAGTATGGAAATGTGGGTTAGGGTTTTCCACCCTAACTCCCCTTCCCTCAAAGCAGCAGAAGAACAAGCCCACACAAGCAACTACAGACAGCCATCATCAGGTAAGTCAAACAACATACAGGTATTTCCAGATGACACAAATGCAGTAGCATTGATGTGCTACTTTTGTGGATTTGTATCGCTGTCATGCAAATCACAAGAGATACAGTACACACTCAGTTGCTGCTACAGGTACAAATCCACAGATACTCAAATCACAACACTGCTTCTGTGTGCAGATGCAGAGGCCCCTGCAGCCATAGCTATAAATTCATAATATCCAAATTACAAGAGTTCTTTTGTCTGCATGAGCACTTGCCCCAATGGGAGCGGGCACTTCTGTAGCTTCAGGTACTCATACATTCTGTAAGACTCACACATACTTGATGGGCCTGCACTTCTGCAGCCACAGGTGCAAGACATGCACACTGACCTCTGGCTGCAGAATTGCAGGCACCACGAAATTTGTTATACCAAAAGAGCAACACTACTTATGTGTGCAGAAGCACAGGTCCCTGATGAGCCTGTGCCTCTTCAGCCACAGGTGTAACACATATAAAGCCTACAGTATATACAGCTGGGTCAAACATTGGCAGATGCCAGTGGGGTGAGTATTGCATGTTCTCTATGGAATAAAGTGTTGTTGTTTTTTTAACTACAAACCAAGCTATGGGTTTGTTATTTTGGATACACACTAGTGCCTATCAGCCATTTTTTGCTTTCTGTTGGTAACACATACACACCAACTTCTGGCTTCAGAATAGAGCAGGCTCCTGAGGGGCCTACAGTTATGCAGACAGATGTACTGTAGTAATGTGGCTATAGTGGTTTCAGCAGCAGATCTAGAAATTGTTCAAGGGGGTATTCATTTTTCAGTTATGCAGAAGCTTATAGAAAAGTATGCACTAGCAGTTCATGCTGTCTAGCAAGATACCTCTTACAGTGTGCATGAGTACAGAGGAGACAGCCACAATGCAATGCAGTAACTTGCAGCAAATGACTTGTCACAAAATACTGCAGCAAAAAGGGGCTTATTTGCCTTTAAATTACATTGTTCCATGCAGAGTACTGCAGCATTTTTCTGATATACTGCAGCATTTCTGCATTACATCCTGGCTACAGCCACTGTACCTTTGGCTGCAGAGGCACAGACCCCATGCTGCCTTCTGTCTACAGAATGGCAGGCCCTAATGAGGCCTGTGCTTTTGTGGCCACTCATATAGATGTGTCAGCAATGAAGAAGCGTAGCAACTTGCAGTAATGACATGTCGTAAAATCCTGCGTGACAAAAGGGTTCCATTGCCAGTGACTTACAACGGCCCCTGCAGTAAATTGCAGTATTCTGTGATATTCTGCAGCATTTCTACACTTCATCCTGGCTTAACACATCTGTACTCATGAACGCAGTACAACATACACACAGGTGTGGATGCATAAGCACAGGCCCCTGTGGCACCTGTGCTTATGAAGCCACAGATACACATCCATGAAGGTAGCATGAGTGCTACTGCATTTGTGCATCTGGAAACAGTTGTATGTTGTTTGTCTTTCCTGTGATGGCTGTTTGTGGTTGCTTGTGTGGCATTGTCCTTTTTCTGCTTTTGTGGGATGGGGTGTTAAGGTTAGAAACCATAATGCTGCATTTCTCTACTTTTATTGTGCTAAATTAAACCCTAACTGGTGCTTTAATGCAGGTTTTGCAAAGAATTTCCTTTCTTTTTGAGGTAGTGGAATTATATCCTCATTCATGCTGGTCCCTTTGGGACCTACTTGAATAGATGCAGACATACAGTGCACTCTGGGCCCTGCACAAAAGGAAGATTCTGTCTGCCTGTGGAAGTTCAGGGGGGCCCTGCTGGCCCCACACTTCTGTGCAGCGATGAATGTCAAGAAGACATGAGGCTGTTTAGTGGGCTGTAGAAACACAGGGACCTCTGGGCCCTATGCTTCCATGTGGATGCAGATACAGATTCACAGGGCATAGAGTCCATCTCTCAGCCAATGTACCTGGTCCTCTGCACCCATAGATGCAGAGGTGCAGGGCCGTATGCCGAGAGAAGAGTTGTCTTCACTGTATAGTAACTGGGCACATGTGAGCAACTCTGCACCTTTCCTTCATTGGCTGAAGGGGTGTCACATCACAGCACCATCTCCTCACCCTCACCCTCACCCCATCCAGCTGGCTCAGTAAGCTCACTGCCAAGCTCAGCTCACTGGCACAGGATCACAAAGCACTAACCGCTGGGGTAAAGTCTGCCAATACAAACAACGTTTCTTAATAATTTTTTTTTATTTTGTCCCCAAATTTTCATGATAGTAGTTTTATGACTCCCCTTATTAACATGAAATGTGGCATTATTAGAATAATAGCTGAAACATAATTTCATACCACTAGTGTGAAAACACGTTTGTCCAGGATTTAAAAATTAAAACTGTCACCTTTTTGAGGTGATGTAAAAAAATGGTTATGTCGAAAGTTTGGAGTCATAATACTGAAAATTATCAAAGTTATGAGTGAATGTTGAAATATTTCAGTGGTTCATAACTTGGTCATTTTACCATATTTTTATACAACATTTTCAACATAACCTTCTAATGACTTCACCTCTTGAACCTGGTAGGTGAAAAGCTTCAAATCCCTGCCAAAAAGTAATTTCATGCAACAGGTATGGAAACACATTTTTGGCCAGGTTTTGAAAAATGACAGCTGTCACATTCATGAGGTGGTGTGAAAAAATGGCTATGTTTAAAATGTGGGGTCAGAATATTGAAAATTACCAAAGTTATGAGCAAATGTGGAAAAATTTCAGTATACAATCATAATTTTGTCATTTTTCAGTAGTTCGACTCCAAATCTTCAACATAGCCTTTTTCTGACTCCACCTCGTTAACCCAGTAGGTGACAATTTTCCAGTCCTGCCTGAAAGATGATTTTACTCTGACTGGAAAAAAAAATCACTTTTGGGCCAGATTTGACAAATTCCACCGCTCTTGTTCATGAGGTGGAGTCCCAAAAAAACAAACATGCTGAAAATTAGGTGTACAGATATTAAACAATGACAAAGTTATGCATAAAAGTTCAACCCCCATTGAAATACATTTTCTTTATTTTCTCATATTGCAGTTATCATTTCCAGAAGTAGGATATGTATTTGATTGGAGAGTGGCTCTACATTATGGGACATGTTCAGGTGAGTGAGGGTGTGCGGGGAGTTGTTGGGTGGTAGGTGTAGAGTAGAAGGTCGAGGTGGGGGTGGAGTGCGGGTATGGGGTGTCAGATCAATGAGAGACCATTTTTTTTTTCAATTTCACCAAAAAAAAGAGAGAGATAACAAGGGTTGGTTTTCTTTATTTCAGGATGTCCCAAGCCAGCACTAGAGATTGGGCACCCCAGTGTTGGGAGGATCTTTGGTGGCACTGGAGGTCGGCACCCTGGTGCCACCACGTATATTATGGAAAGGGGGTTGGGCAACCTGAAGGAAGCAGGGTCAAGAGAAGCAGTACCGGGGTTGGCACCCCAGTCCGCTTATTATTGATATACTAAATGTTAAATAAATAAGTATTGGGAAGGGGGGGTGACCTGGGGGAGTAATACCAGGGGTGGGCACCTCACTCTGCTTAAGAAAGATCAGATAGATAGAGAGAGAGAGAGAGAGAGAGAAAGAGAGAAAGAGAGATAGATAGATAGATAGATAGATAGATAGATAGATAGATAGATAGATAGATAGATAGATATTGATTTTTGGCAGTCACCGGCTCACTGCTCTCACTCAAGCCAGAAAAAGAAAAAGGAGATGCACCGGTAACTGGGTGCCACTATTAAAAAACACACACTGAGAAAGAAAAGAAAACTGTGGCACTCACCATGAAAAAGGGCTGTAGGAGTCACTAGCTAATTAAGCAAAACTATATTGTGTTGCCATTGGAAACCATTTGAGAGAATGGTCATTTTTGGTGGTGAGTGCCACGGTTTTCCTTTCTTTCTCACTCAAGCCAGCAGCAGCACTACAGCTGCAGCTACAGAAAACAGGAACATAACACCGCTGATCTCACAAAAGAACCATAGTTCTTTTATTTGATCTTACAACAAAACTATCATTCTTTCATATGATCCAGCAATTGCCAGATCACTGGTCTCACTCAAGCTGGCAGCAGCACTCCAACTGCAGCAACAAAGACCAAGAAAGTCCTGCTGTTAATCTCATGCTGTTGAGCTCATGAAAGAACCGTAGTTCTTTTGTATGAGCCCTCACTAAGGCTTCCGCCCCAATTTTTTTTTTTATTACCTTCCTATGTGGACCAGCCCCCTCCTACCGGTCCCCCCAGCCCCGTCACCCCGAAATCCACTAAGACTTACCTCAATGGCACAGAGGTGCCTAGCTAGCTGGGTGCATAGTTTTCAGGGGACCGGCATCATCCTGCCGGTTGGCACCATTTTCCACTTGCTTTCACCTACCCGTGCCAAGGCCACGCATATGCATGTGGAGGTATGCGTATGCCACAGTTCCACAGTGCACTCCCTATTCATTCTGCCCACCCACCTACACTACCCTCAGGCCTCCACCTGGGGGCAGTTGCACTGCTGGGGTGACAAGGTCCCTCCCTGAGACAGGAGAGCTGCTTTTCAGCTGCTCAATCCCACTGCCTTCCTCCCCTCCCAGCCAATCCCCCAACGACCCAGGCTTGCTCCCCAGGCTTCCATAGAAGTTTTAATGGACGTCCCAAAACCATATTTAGGGGTCATTTAAAAAAAAAAAAAAACATGAACTCCAAAATCAAGCTAAGTTTGCCCTGTTTAGCATGATTCATGTGTTTGTTTTTCTCCAGGGCACTATTTTTATGGGTTTTCAATTTTTTTTTTAATAAACAACATGGTAACCATATGAAAGAAATTTTTTTTTCACAAAAGACTTTTGGCTCATGAAAGAAGAATCTTCTTTTGTGAGCCAGAAATTCTTCTTTTGTGGATGTATAAATGAAAGATCCTACTGAGCATGCTCAGAACCAAAATTTCATATCATTATAACTCAGGAACCAGAACAAAATTCAGAAATGTCTGGGTTGTAGAGGAGAGCAAAAAAAAAAAAAGTCAAACCCCACTAATGTTCCACATTCCCGATCTTGGAATCTGGACATCCAGCCATCATGAAACTTGTCAGAAACTTGTCAGATCAAGAGACCTTGCCCCCCAGATTGCGCTTGCAAAATGTCATGCAGTTCCATTAAATGGGGGCAGTTATTAAGGTGCAAAGTTAGGGGTTTATCATATGAACATATTTCTCAACCCTAGCTATAGGGGTGCTACTGTACCCCTATAAATATATATTTATTCAATGTGTGTGGACACAAATCTGATGTACTACAATGTATCACACAGGTCTCCATTGTGGATTGCACTGGCATAACACATTAATCCCCATTACTGAGTAGCAGTACCTCATAACTCACAAGTGGAAAAGTTATAAGTAGTTATGAAGGTCTTACGACACGTGTGGAGATAAATGTGATATTCCACTGCAACCCATTATGTGTGTGTGTGTGTGTGTGTGTGTGTGTGTGTGTGTATATATATATATATATATATATATATATATATATATACACTGTATATATAAAATCTCCATAGAGAGAGAGAGAGAGAAAGAAATGGCAAAAAAAAAAAAACTATGTTCAAGGAAAAGTTAGGTTTGCAGCACAAAGCTGCAAAGAAGTGCAAAGGGACAATATGGAACAAATTATTTCGGAATCTAACCGATTGTGTGGTGTGCTTCTCCTACTGTCTGTATGATTGTTCGAATCAGGGTTAGTGTTGCCCTCGCTTTGGAATGGTCTTCTAAAGCAAGGAAATTTACTCACACACCAACCAATACCCTAACTTCAGAATTCCCTTCTTTTCAGCCTTTGTGCTACAAACCTAACTGTTGCCTTTAAGTAGTTTTTTGCAGTTAGTTTCCATCCCTTTTTAATAAATGCCCACTAATTTGGCTGGCATTGTCAATACTGCTTGCACACCACTTCCTGGTGTTCAATAACAAGCTATAATAACTGGTCAGCAATTGTTCTCAATGTACTGACCAGTTTGATATTTTCTGTAACAACCGGCTGGTTGTTATGACATTCTCGAGTCATGCCAATCAAACTGTGCTGCTCCCTCATATGCCAACCTTCCACGTTTGGGCAGGCCAAACAGTCTCACAAATATGGCGGCTTCATCTCTCGCTTATGGAGCTGCCACCACAATGACTTCACACTCGCATTATTTTTAATTTATTTTACTTATTTTACACTACCTGGTTAATTCTGCCATTTGTTTTTCCATTTTAAACTCTGTCTGGTTGATCCTGTCCTTTGTCCACTTCAGAACGGCAACCTGCCATCACACACAGCGCCAGCCCGATCAGGACAGCTCTCTCCAAATGTAAGTGAAAAAAATAAGAAAAGAAAGGACAAAAAGTTTTAAATAAATAATGAGAGGGACAGTGTTTGTGTGTGTGTGTGTGTGTGTGTGTGTGTGTGTGTGTGTGTGCACGTGCCAGACACTGACTCTGAGGGTTACAGAAACTGGGTTGGAGAAAAATTGCTGGCCCATTATAAAAAATAAAAGACGGGGTGGGTGTGCATATGAGAATTTAATGCACACCCTCATTGTGGGATGTTTTGATAAACCCCTCGGGCTTCACTCTTGGGGTTTATGTAGCATCCCACAACTCGGGTGTGCATTAAATTCTCATATCACACCCTTCTCCATCCTTTATTCTCTATGTCTCCCTTCTATGCCATGTACTCTCTGGTGTCCATTGGCATACCCACCATCTCCATATCCCATTCCAAGCACATCTGCTGTTTAGTGGCATCTCTTACTGCTTCTGACCTGAGCACTCCCTAGCACCCAGTGACAACCCCTCTCTCTCTCTCCCTGTTCTGTGTCAAGCACTCTCTGATGTCTAGTGGCACCCCCTCCTTGTCCCCATCGTAGGCGAATCATTCACTGGTGTCCTGTTGCACACTTTCCTCTCCATGCCCTGTGCAAGCACTCTCTGGTGTTTAATACACCCCTTCCCTGTCCTGATTCAAGCACTCTCAGGTTTCCAGTGGCATCCCCTCCTTGTCCTCATACCATGCCAAGTACTTCTTGGTGTAAGAAAACAGAAGGGAGTGTGCACAAGGCAGGGGTGCAGGGACAAAACATAACAATTAAAACTCGAAAAGTCCTGCACTTACCACCATAATATAAAATGCTGCTGCAAATATTTTTGGTGTGCAGTAAACTTTATTAGTGGTGCTGACTAACATATCCTGACACATTTTGGAAATGAACAATTCCTTTATCAAAAGACATGTAAAAAAGACTATGACCATATCCTTATATACAGTACCAGTCAGTGACGTCATAAAATGCTCCCTAGTAATGTCATCAATCATAAGGCAAAGTGCAAGTGCATTTAAACAAAAGTGGCTACATATAACATAAATAGCCTAAATGCCCTGTATAAAACTTAGTTTATTATATAACGTAGGTACACCGATATATGTGCCACTATTGAATATGTTTAAATTAATGACAGCCTTTATACCAACATTAAAAGTAAATATATATACTTATAAAATGGCATGGTAAAATCATGTAATCTGATTGGCTCTTATTTATGTGCAAAATATGGTTTACACATGATTAGGAAAAAAAAAAAAGACTGCTCAGTAGTGAAGAGTCTGCAACACAGATCAATGGGCATTTGGAACACAGGCATTTCAGTTAGCCTCCTATTGCCAGAACTGATCTTCCACCACAAACATGGCTACTACCTTTACACTGTAAAAAAACTTGAACTGGGCCCTAAAAATAAAACTACCTTAAATAAATAATAAAGCAAAACAATTAAATGTTGTTTCCATGATTATCACACTCTCCTTACATACATAAACAAATTAGAAACAAAAAGTATTGTTTACAGTTTTCACTACAACTGTTTCTTTGCCGACAGTGAAAAGTCCCCCTTCTATCTTTATCTGCTTATCAGGGAACTCTCTTCTTCTTGCCCTGACAGTGAGATAATGGAGTCTCTGGCTGTAACAAAGGCCTTTGTTGTCTGTGTGTACAGCATGTTGGGACAGAAACATTCTGCCAGTGGAACGGAGCAGAATTTTGAATCCATGTATTCCATGGTAAACATTCCATCATAAACATTCCATATCATGAATGTGGAGAATGTCAGAAAAAAAAAAATAGGAAGAAGAACGTAGGCAATAATGCAATGACATCATCAATTGCATCACTTGCAGTGGACGGAAGGACTATTTCATCACAAATGCACAAAAGTAAATTTATGTTTTCAGCATATAAACATGCTTTTCCCAATAGTCAAAAGTAAAAAAAAAGGAGCCAATTTTATAAGGGAATAAGGCACTCAGGGGTGTGTGTAAACCAGATTTTACAGCACAGCCAGCAGCTGAAATCACTTAGCCTTTGGCCTCGCGCCTTACTACGCCCCTGGCCGTGCTGTAAAATATGGTTTACACACACCCCTTTGTGCCTTACTGCTTCTATAATACCACTTTCAAGGCCTCCTGTGCAGTCACATATGATTGCTGCTTTCAATGCTTCCTTTGCAGTCCTACCAGCATTCTCATGAGACGCAGTGTAACCTGGAAAGTATTAAAAACACACAGTGAGAAAATATAATAAATACAATATTAAAACATAAATAGCTGACTGAATAAGCCAATATAAGAAACACATGTACATCTCTATAATGCAAGACTGTATGTCCTATCTAGAGTTCTGTTTTAAATACGGTGTCACATCAAATCTGTCATTTAAACCAGGGTGCTTACATGCCGGCAGAGCATATATATCCAAAAACCCTCCCTCTGGAGGATAAAATTTCTACCTGTAGGCAAGTGGCACACCTTCTCAATGGCCCTGAATGTGAATCTGTGCATAACTGCATTGCTTGATTGCATCACATGCAGGGCTGTGGCATAAGTATAATCTTTGTTTCTGACTGCCCTGTAGTGTTCACCTACCCGAGATTTAAACTGCCTCTTAGTTTTTCCAACATAAAAGGCCTCACATGTGTACATAGCCATGTATACAACTTCTGTAGTATTGTATGTTATGAGCTGTCTAATATAAAAAGTTATCTGCACATGTGGGCTAGTAAACTCCTTGCCAACTGAAATCTCATTACAATAGGTGCATTGGAACATATTGAAATGTGACAGTGGCCTGCGAGATTACTATGACACTGTACCTAGGATGTCCTATAGGAGAGCCACAACTCAGGGAACAGCTAGTCCACAGTAGGCAGGCTATACCATCAGCTAACACATGGCTCACTGACATATGTGTGGGCTGTTTTAAGTGTCATAAATGCACTTATTGTAAAATTAGAGACTTCAATGAGATTATGATATTTATGTTATATGTAGTCACTTCTGTTTACATGCACTTGCACGTTGTCTCATGATTGATGATGTCACTAGGGAGTGCTTTTATGATGTCACTCTCTGGTATATAAGGATGTGGGTCTAGTCTTTTTACATGTCTCTTGACAAAGGAATTGTCTATTTCTGAAATGCGTCAAGATGTGTTAGTCGGCACCGATAATAAAGTTTGTTGCACACCAAAAATATTTGGAGCAGCGTTTTATATTGTAGTGGTGAGTGCAAGACTTTTCAAGTTTTAATTACTTCTTAGTGTCCTATGGCATCCCTCCCTCTCCACATCCCAATTATGTGCTCTGTGGTGTAGACTGGAAGCCAATCCCCAACTCTGTCTTGTACCAAGCACTCCCTGGTGTACAGTGGTATCCACTCTCTCACCGTGTCCCCTGCCAAGCACTCCTGGATATCCAGTGAGAACTCTCTTCCTCCCCTTGTCCCATACCAAGCACTTCCTAGTCTCCATTTGTACCCTACCTCCATGTCCTCATAACAGATCAAGCATGCACTAGTCTCCAGTGATACCCCCGAGTCCCATCACATGCAAAGTAATCAGTGGTATCCAGTGGCACTCCCTTCCTGTCTGATGCCAAGTATTCCAGGTGCCCAGTAGCACCACCTACATCATTCTAGTGCCAGGCACTTGCTTTACTCTAATGGCACCCCCTTTCTTACCTCGTCTAGTGACAACCCCTGTCTGGTGTCAAGTAGCAGTTGCTTCCTTCACTCCACCATGACATGTACTCTCTGTTACCCAGCAGTACCCTGTCCTTTTCCGTACTACTACCCAGTCTAACCCCCAAAAATGTTCCAAGTGCTCTTTGGATTAAAGTGGATCTACCTCCTTTTCACCCCCATCCTACCCCACCCCACCCCAAATCCCCACTCCCAGGAGAGCAGGAACACACAGAAAAGGGAGAGTGGTATTTTTTTACAGTACTGGAGGTTTGGTGGCCTGAAAGAGGGGCAGATGAGATAAAGACACAAACCAAGCAAAACATAAAGACACAGCCATTAGGAGAGGGGGGGGTAGTTCTTTGCCTTGGTCTGTGAAATGGGTAAGGCAGTGAAGTGGAATAGGGAAGCAATGGAAAAGGGTTTTTTTTTTTTAATTTTTGTTACAATACTGGGTGTCATGGAACTGTGGGGTAGTGGGGATACAGCAAGTTGAGGGTATTTTTTACTAGTAAAAACAAACAACCACAGCATCCAACAAAACCCCACTGAAAAATTGAACAAGATGCTTAGGATAGCAAAAGTGACAAAAAATGCTCTGAAATTTTAAAATTATATAGCAGTACAAAAAGCAAACCACTCCACATTTTCTGAAAAAGTACTTTTTTAAGAATGAGGTGTGCTACCACACACAGATTTAATAGGGAAAATAAAGTATAATATATGGAAATGTTTATTTTACGCCATGCCAATAAATACAATGTACATATTTATTTATTGCAGTGTAAAAGTTAATTAAAACACTCGTAACATGGGCCCCACAATAACACACCCCCAGGATACCTAAATATAAATTATACCATACTGAAGTGAGTTTAAAACAGTATTAAGTTAAAAAGGCATGTAGTGTAACCATCTCTTAACATGAGCATCAGGAAATGCTCTATATAATGTGATACTATTTTACTGCATTGGACAAAACAAAAGAACAAAACAAAAACAAAAAACAAAGCTTTATAAGGTTTTTCTTCCATTAGTTGCATCGATTGATATGTCATGTTTCTCAATCTTAGCAGAATCATCTGATGGGAAGATACCATTGTGGATCAGGTGCCTATACAATCTACTGCAACACATCTTACACTTCATGTGATACCTATGGCTACAGAGATACAAAAGGAACAAAAAACAAGTGATTAATAAATTGCAAAAAATTACCAAAAAAACTACAGAAAAGGCTCCAAGGAAAAATGCAAAAAAATGTTGTAGGTGCCGTATTGATCCTTTTAAGAACAGATCCAGAAACAAATGATCTGATACCTTGTATTGGACCAACATGGATGTTACACGAAAGAACAAAGTGTTCTAGCTTTCCAACCAACCAGGTCCTTCTTCAGAAGCTTTATGGCAGTTATTTTGAAAATCCCATACTATTAACACCAGATAATGTTGAAAAAACAGAAATAATTCTCATTGGTTTAACATATACATTTAAAACATAAACCAACCAGGTCCTTCTTCAGAAGCTTTATGGCATTTATTTTGAAAAATCCTGTACTATTAACTCCAGATAATGTTGAAAAAACAGAAATAATTCTCATTGGTTTAACATATACATATAAAACATAACAGAATATTATGTCAGAGAAGCTAATTATCACTATTATACAGTATATCTCATTCCTACTAGTTACAGTAACTTTCCCAAGGGGGGAGGGGGAGAGAGAAAGGAAAAAAAAAGAGGGAGCCTGGAGGATTTCATCCTTGGAAGTTACACACTGACTCTGTGTTGTTATCTGCTCTTATCAGACTCATGGTCCCATTTTCTTGGGGATCCTTGACAAGTATTTTTATTTGGCATTTATACTTACAAGTGATACTATCATTCATCATGTATATGTGTGTATGTTTAATTTGTGGCTTGTTTTCAACTTGCAGTTATACCTAATTTCATGATTTTGTCTCTCGTTGTCTGTTCTTTAAAACACAAGGACACTTACAATGTAAGTTGTAAGCTCATCTTACAATTATTAGAGAGTGCCATCCCAAGGTTTATCACTAGAATGGTTTCTTGAAGCATACTGAGACATTTTAAAATTTATGTGAGAAGAACTCTCTGGTTGTTGATAATTCTTGATAACCTTTGCCCTTCTGATGCTTCTCAGTTAAAAGCATACTAATGTTAATTAACTTCTCTGACATAATCTTCTGTTATGTTTTAAATGTATATGTTAAACCAATGAGAATTATTTCTGTTTTTTCAACATTATCTGGTGTTAATAGTATGGGATTTTCAAAATAACTGCCATAAAGCTTCTGAAGAAGGACCTGGTTGGTTCAAAGGCAAGAGCACTTTGTTCTTTTGTGTAACATCCATGTTGGTCCAATAAAAGGTATCAAATCATTTGTTTCTGGATCTTTTCCAAAGAAAAATGCTCATTCTGTTCCCTCCCCTTTGTAGCTTGAATCCCTCAGCAGTATCCTCCTGTTGAGATCACCACCTCTTCATACCATGGGGACCATTTTAATATCAGTAAATGCAGCAGATTTGTGGCTGGGTGTCGCTCATACCATATGCACAACAACAGCACATTCTTCATTCCCCCCAGTGCAGCTAAGATGTTCCCCTGTGTCCTGTTTGAATTTTTATTCAGTCTTCACCACACAAAATGTATTGTTTACACTGTAAGTGGCCTGATATATACAACATTTTCTGCATTACAGTTAGAGAAGTCTAGCAGTTCCAAATTTTCTCCACAGATAGCCGTATCAGACTCTTCAGAATGATTCATTACATGGCAAAATTTACAATGGCCATGGGCAAAATGGGCTTGTGCTAAAAGAAGAGGCCACTGTAGTCTCTCTGATTTCTGTACAATTGACTTTTGTAACTGCTAATCACAGACCGAGCTATATTAATGCCTCTCCTGTACACAAAGTGGGAACAGTGATTTACCTGTATACCCAAACATTCAACTGATTGAAGTACATGCCATTCTGTGCGAGTGATATTCTCCACGTGATTTGATTGGGAACTCCAGGTAGTCACAAAGTTCAATTTAGTTTCTTCACAAACCTGAGACCCTTTCCTCCCATTTCCATAGATCATCTCAGGTCTATTCTTTGCCCTTGGCGTTTGTTGTCCAGACATAACACACTATGCACGATATCCCTTCTGTCTGAATCATTCACTTACTGTAGTATCTCTGACTGTACCCAAATATCTTCCTTCCTGATAGTTTACATTTTAATCTGTAGAACTGACTCATGGGAATAGTGGGTGCCAACTCTCTGTAGTATTTCACTTTAGCTGCTTCTTACCAGATTGCTCGTTTTAGGAATGACTGGACACCATAAGTAACTTCTAACAGCTGTGAGGTTTATTCAACAAACATACATCAGCTAGATCAGCAGGCCTCAGCAGAAGTACTACTACAACTTGCTCATGCACTTTCTAAAAACCCAGTCTCCACCCAAGACATACCATTAGCCCAAAACTGCAGGGAGATGTGGACTATACCATTCTACATTGTTACTAGGGTAAGTTACCATATACTACATCTCCCCTTCTAGTAAAACAAAGCAATTACCTTGATTTCAGTTTGCATATCAATGAAAAATCATTACCAAGTACTATTAACATAATGGTTGAGTCTTACTTTGTGATGAGTTAGGGTCTAAATTCACTGGTACTGAGCTATGTTGAAATAAGTCTTTACCACTGACTTAAGTCATAACAAAATCTCTGAACTTCTCAGGAACCTTAAGCAGATGCCCTCTTCTGGTCATTTGAGTAGACTACACACTGGGAACAGTTTCAGGACTTTCTAGCAAAGTGTCAATGAAAACAACAGGTTCCATTCCAGGTTGCTCATGCTCTTGGCAAGTGTCCTGTTCCTGGCTATTGTCCCTGATTTCACTGTTTGTGGCAATACTGATTCAGTTGACTCATCTACTTGCTACTGTTCAACCTCCAAAGCGACTGTTCGGTCTCTGTTCAGGTGTCTCCTGTTCCTGCGGTGTCTCTGTCCTGCAGGTGTAAACACACTATAGGACCTTGGCAAAGTAATCACAGATTCTTTCCACTGTAGCAGGTTGCCACCCACTAGAAGTCTCCATGCATACCTTTTCCCCTTCTGTGAATGGAGTAAGTGGAGCTGCATTCCTGTCCTAATACCATTTCTGTCTTTTCTGTAGCCTTTTAAGACATTTATGTTTAGGTATTCCAGGTCGCAATGCCCTTGCATTTGCAGGTAATGTTGTCCTCAACATTCTGCCCATTAACAATTGAGATGGTGTACAGTTCAGTCCTGTGACTGGTGTAATTTTAAGACTGAGCAATGTGAGATGTGGATCTGTCTGATCTTGCATAAACTTCAGAAAGATTATTTTTACTGTCTGGATCATTCTTTCAGCTTAACTGTTAGATTGTGGGTATCTTGGGCTGGAATGAGTAATTCTGAACTCCCACAACTTTGCAAATTGCTTCATTTCATGACTTGCAAATGGTATATGATCCGCCTCCAGTTCTTTTGGAATTCCATGTCTTGCAAATATAGCTTTCAATTTTGCATTAACTGTAGCTGCTGTCTTGTCAGGCATTCTGAGAACCTCAGGGTATTTTGAAAAATAGTCCACTACTATAGGTAGGAGTGTCCCCTAAAGTCAAAAATGTTTGCACCAAGCTTTAACCATGGCATGTCAGGTATTTCATGTGAACACATTGGCTCTTTATGGTTGCTGGGTAAGAGCTCCTGGCAAGGTTTGCATGCTTCAACCATCATTTCTACTTCTCGATTCATGCCTGGCCAATACATCACAGCTCTGGTTTGTGCCTTCGACTGTTGTATTCCTTGATGTGCTGCGTGGAGTCTTCATAGCATATCTGTTCTCAGCTCTTTGGGCATGATGATTCTTTTACCCACCATTATGAGTTAATTTTCTGTGTATATATTGTGTCTTATGGGCCAATAGTGCTGAAGTTTGATGTTGACTTGTTTTCTTCCTGTCAGACATTTCTTTAAGCAATTGTAAATCACTGTCTCTTACTGTGGCCTGTTTCAGGTTCTCTGACAAGCTGTGAGGCAGCACCTCTGTTGCCTGGATTGAATATATGACTTTATCACTGCTTAACTCAATGTCTCCCTCTGCTGGTTTTCTTGGTACTGCTCTGGACAAGGTGTTTGCAATCAGAACCTCTTTTCCTGGAGTATATATTACCTGTATATCATATTTCTGTATCTGTAACAGCATCCGTTGCAGTCTTGCTGGAGGCTTTCCAATTGGTTTGTTCAGTATGGATTGTAGTGGCTTGTGATCTGACTGTACTTTCACTGACCTTCCATAAACATACTGATGAAATTTTTGCAGCGAGAACACAGTTGCTAGCAACTCTTTTTCTATCTGTACATAGTTTCTTTCAGCACTGGACAATGACCTGGATGCATAAGCTATTGGTCTGTTTCTTTGTAGTAGACAAGCACCTAGTCCATCCTTAGATGCATCTGCTTGGATTTCAATGTCCTCTTTTGGATCAAAGAATTTAAACACTGGTGCAGAAGAAATAGTCTCTTTAAGTTTTTGTAAGGCTTCTTCCTGTGCTGGCTGCCACTGCTACATGATATCTTTTTTGAGTAGCTGCCTTAGTGGTGCAGTGAGGCTTGTTTCATTAAGAATGTACTGCCCAAGTATCAAGTCATTCCTAGCAGTCTCTCTAGTGCTTTTTTATCTTCGGGAGGAGGCATCTCCGCTGTTGCTTCTACTTTGACTTCATCAGGCCATAGCCCATTTTCGGTTATGATATGCCCCATGTATTTCACCTCACTCACCAAATACTATATTTTGTCACTATTGAACTTAACATTGAGTCCCACTGCACTGTCCATCACTTTTCTAAGAATATTGTCATGCTCTTCCTTGGTAGCTGCGGCTATGAGCATGTCATCAGCTATCACAAAGACACCTGGTATGTCTCCAAAGCATTCAGCATTTCTTTACTGGAATACTTCACTTGTAGACCTTATTCCAAAAGGAAGTCTGTGAAATTTGTACCTTCCTCATGGGCTGTTGAATGTACATAGGTCTGCAGATTCGTCATCTAGTTTGATCTGCCAGTACCCATCTTTTTCATCTAGAATTGTAAGAAACTTTTTACCGGCAAGCTTACTCTTAATATCCTCCAATGTGGGGATAGAGTAGTGATGTCTTTTGATAGCTTTATTTAAGTCTCTAGGGTCCAAACACACCCTGATCTCACCATTTTTCTTTTTGGTAATTACAAGGCTATTTACCCATGTTGTAGGTTTTCTTACCTTGTTAATCAAACCAATTTGCTTCAGCTGTTCCAGTGTCTGTTTTAGTCTGTCCATGATTGCATATGGGACTTTCCTGCACCCATGTATCACAGGAGTAACATTTGGATCAGGATGTATGTGGTAAACTCCTGGGAATTCTCCTAGGCCTTCAAACACTGTTTTATATTGTGCAAGAAGTTCCTCTTTTGTGATTGATGGCTTAGGTTTAAGCACCTTTACTTTACGCATCAGATCCAGGATGACACACGCCTGTTGACCCAGTAAGGATGCTCCTGATGTGTTATTGACATAAAACTGCAGATTGGCCTCTCTGTCTTGTGTCTTACACTTTAGCGTCACTTTCCCTTCAGGATTAATTTGTGCTCCTCCATATGCCATTAGGATAGTACTGGTCAGCTTGATTTGTACTTTGCATGGAAACTGCACAATCACTTCTTTAGTCAGTATATTGGCTTCAGCCCCAGTCTCCAACTTGAGCATAACTGGCTGTCCCATTATCTTCAAGATAGTGTACCACCCTTCATCTGGTACTTGTGTCTGCACCATTTCTTATTTTCCTTTTATAGCACCTACAAATAGTGCTTCTACTCCTTTGGTCATTTTCTCGTGAGGTTTGTTGGACTATTTGAACCTGCACATTTTTGCATAATGGTTGAGGCCACCTCATTTACGACATTCTTGTCCATATGCTGGACAAGCCTTTGGCGCATGTCCCTTGCCACACCTCCCACACGTGTTTGATTTTTGTGCACGTGTCTTACATGTTAGTAGTTGGCGGTCTGGTTTTCGGCCTGTTTTATCATCCTGCCTTGATTTATGTTCTACAGCATGGATGAGTTTATCAGCGATCCCTTGAGACAACGCTCATGTCTGTGCCCTTGTTACCTCTTTGGCTCTGCATAGGTTCACCGCTTTGGCCATCGTGAGGTCTGGGGGATTCCAGTGTTTCTCTCAGAGTCTGTTGTCAGTGATGCTGAAGACAATTTTATCTCAGATCATTAAGTCGTCAGTCTCTTTAAACTCACATTTCCAAGCTTTTTGCCTGAGCTTTATAACAAACTTGTCTATACCTGAGTGCTCATTGAACGGGTGGTCCCAAAATGGATGCCTCTCAGACACTGAGTTTTTTCTTGGTTCACAATAATTCTTAAATGCTTCCATAACCTCAGCTGCTTTTTTAGATTGTGGGTCAGCATATGTTATATTGAGGGTATTGTACACCTCAATGACCTCATCCCCGATCGTGTGCAGCATGACTGCTATTTTAATTTCCTCTGACTTATCATCTAGCCCCGTGGCTGTGAAGTACAGACTTAATCTCTATGCCCATCCTTTCCAGTTTTCTGCAAGATTACTGGTCAACAATAGTGGTGGAAGTGGCTTAAGTTGCTCCATACTGCCACAAATATTTTGTTATACAGTCTTTTAGTAAGCTTTGGTTACTCCTAAATACTGTCTTTTGTTTCTTTTCTTGGCCGCACAAACTTTTCTTCTTGCTTGCAACTGCAGCACTGCAAGTTCATTTCTGACTCTATGTAGTATTTCACTTTAGATGCTTCTTACCGGATTGCTGGTTTTAGGAACAACTGGACACCGTAAGTAACTTCTAACAGCTCTGAGGATTATTCGACAAACATACATCAGTTAGATCAGCAGGACTCAGCAGAAGTACTACTACAACTTGTTCATGCACTTTCTAAAAACCCAGTCTCCACCCAAGACATATAATTTGCCCAGAACTGCAGGGGGATGTGGATTAAACCATTCTACATTGTTACTAGGATAAGTTACCATATACTACACTCTCAAATCTAAGAATGGGTTTTTTATCTGCGGGCTTGTGATAGAGACTCATATGGACTCCATCTTTCATTATTAACAAATCAAAAATGATCTGTTCTGTATTGGAATTTGCAGAAAATGTTAAGTGTCTGTAAGTTCTTTCCATGTAAGTGACAAATTTATGTAACTCACTGACACCCCCTGTCCATACAATAAGTATGTAATTGATGTAAGATTTATACAACTGTTTAAAATGGAAAAAAGGGTTTGTCATTGCATCGTGAATCACCTTGTCCTCTCATGTGCCCAAATAAATTGTGGTATAACTGGAGGCAAAAGAAGCCCCTATGGCTGTCCCCTTGACTAAGTGATAATAATGCACTATGAAACCGAACACTTTATGGGTTAGTACAATTTCAGTGAGAGAGCATAAAACTCAGCTTGTGTCTCAGTATACAACTCTGCCTTAAACAAGGCCCCTTTCATAGCTTTTAAATCTCCTAAATGGGGAATGTTTGTGTATAAGGAAGTGATTTCCAGTGTAACAACAACTGTCCTACTCCTATGTGGTGATTACCATGAATCAAAAACATTTCCCCAGGTTCTGTTAGAGCAGATTTGCCCAGCTCTACTTAAATGTTCCAGTTAAATGCCTAGTTTCAGTTTTGATGAACTGCTTCCTCCTGTTGAGCACGGTGTGCACTTACTTGCTGGCCTACCATGACTGCAGCCCCCCGTTAACAAGCAAGTCCCTGTTTCATAGTCTCCCTGTGGCACGGACGAAGCAGAACTGAGTCCAAATCCTTGGTTCCACTCCTTTTTATGAAGTCCAAAAGCCAGTCTCTGATTGGTCAGATGTTTCCAGGTAAACCATTTATCTAGATCCTGATCCAGGTTTTGTATGCATGCCTTGCAACCTGAGCTCAGGATTAGTCCAAATTTGCCAGCAAAAAACACTTTGTGCCTCAGACCCCTTCCCAGTAGTCATGCAGAGTCAGATAGCTTGCTTTTCTGCATGACCATGGCCATGTCCATGTTTGTTTACATTTTTCCAGACTAGTGTTCTACAGTTTTCTGCTGTCTTCTGTTAGATTGGAAGGGGCTGTGCTTTGTATCTGCTGGCTCTGTTGCCTTTCCTGTAGTCAGGGGCTGCTGTGCACTGGGTGTCACTTCTGTCTACCTGGCCGTGCACCCACAGTTCAGTCCTGAGTGGGGATTGTGGGTTGTTGCTGTGCGGTAGTGGCTGCACAGCTGGAGGGATCTGTGACTCTGCTCAGGCTGTGGACTCCTGCTGTTGGCTTTCATTGTCCAGCTAGTCTGCCATGGCTGCGGTCCAAGGATCTGGGACCCACTACCATGAATCTAAAACTTTTGCCCTAGTCACAGCAATAGGGGAACTGACCTACTGTATCTCTGCTCATGTCTTGTACTGAGGTGACAGCTGAAGGTGTTCCCATACTGTGTCACTGCCAAGTTATCGTCACTTTCATCAATGCCCCAATCTTTCCAGCAACTGGCATTTTCAGTGCAACATTTTGAAACTGTTGTACACTTACTGTCCAGTCCAGCAAGATGTACGGGGACATCCTTGTAGGGCTATCCACTCTGTCTTCAAGAGAAACATAGAAACATAGAAGTTGATGGCAGATAAGGACCACAGGGCCCATCCAATCTGCCCATTTTTTTCTACCTTATAAATGTGCCTTAGGCCTGTACTCTGTCAATGGCCTATCTAGTCATACTCATACATATTGCTCCCTTATGCTTATCCCATGCCTGTTTGAAGCCCTGCACTGTACTCATATCCATCACTTCTTGAGTAGGCCAATCCATGTATCCACCACCCTTTCTGTGAAAAAGAACTTCCCCATGTTACCCCTTAATTGGCCTCCCTCTAATCTCATGCTGTGTCCTCTTGTCCTGCAGTTTTTCTTATATTGAAATATGTTAGACTCTTTCACCTTGTTAATGCCCTTAAGATGTTTGAATGTTTCGATCATATCACCTCTCTCCCTCCTTTGCTTTAGGGTATACATATTGAGCTCCATTAATCTGTCCTCATATGTTTTCTGATGCAGTCCCTGCACCATTTTGGTTGCCCTTCTCTGGACTGCCTCCATTTTGTTAATGTCCTTGTGCAGGTGCAGCATCCAGTACTGCATGCAGTACTCCAGATGGGGCTTAAATAGTGTCTTGTAAAAAGGGATTATTGCCTCCCTCTTATGACTTGTGATACCCCTACTAATACACCCCAAAATCCCTCTGGCCTTACCTACCGCTTTAGTGGTCTGCTTGGATGATTTCAGGTCATCTGTGATGATGATGATGCCCAAGTCTCTTTCTTCCCTTGTGATTGCCAGCAACTCCCCTCCCAACCTATAGGTGACTTCAGGGTTTCTCTTCCCAGGTGCATGATCTTGCACTTCTTTGCGTTAAACCCCATTTGCTACTCTTCTGACCATTTTGCCAGTTTATCCAGATCTCTTCTTATTCTGCCCACCTCATCTGGATCATCCACTCTGTTGCAGATCTTGGTGTCATCTGCAAACAGACAAACCTTAACCTCTAGTCCATCTGCGATGTCACTGATGAAGATATTGAAGAGGAATGGCCCTAGGACTGATCTCTGAGGTACCCCACTTGTGATTTGCATTTCTTCTGACTGTATACCATTTACCACCACTCTCTGTTTTCTTTTTTTTTTTCAATTTAAGCTTTATTAATACATTTCCATTATAATGGGCAGTTACATCGAATCGAGATGGTGAGACATAATTCTAGAACAGTAACAACTGCCCAGCCCATCCCTCGCCCCCATCCCCCTTACAGCAGCAACAAAATTAGGTCGCCCTAATGTGCAGTGCATGGATCAATGGTACGTATGGGTAAAACCAGAGTGTGATATGAGTTCAATGAGGTAACAAGAGTAAAGAATGAAGGGGGTCCCATATCTTGCTATATACAGTATCCCTAGTCTGTTATGCAGGCTTGCAATTGCCTTCTCTGTTCGAAGGTTGGAAGTGAATTCATGTAACCATTTCTGGAAGGAAGGAACCGATTTTTCCTTCCAATGACGTAGAATAAGTTTCTTAACAAACAGTGCAACCATAGAGATGTGATATTTCCTAATTCTAGCGTTGACCAGGGACATATCCCCTAGGAGACATACCTCCAGAATGAAGTACTCCTGTAGGCCCAGTAGGGGATCAAGAAACATCTTAATTGAATTCCATAAGGAAGAAACTTTGGGACAGGACCAGAACACGTGCAAGAGAGTACCCTCTTCTTGCAGGCACTTAATACATGTACTAGAATTTGAGAAACCCCATTTTTTTTTAATTTGGTAGGGGTACAATACACGTTATGTAGAATGTGGTATTGCATAAGATGCAGCCTATCTTGGGAAACATACTTATGACAGGATCTCCATAGGAATTGCCAATCCAACTGGTATTGAGGGAGGAGTGAATTCCAGAAACTAGTGGGTCCAAAGGTGTCCCTATACTTCTTATAGTACAGAACCTTGTATAGCTTGGATATTATGCCAGGCGAACCGGACAAATGGGAGAACTCAGGAATCTGAGCTGATACCCTCTGGGAGGGGGGAGAACTCCCCAAGGCTACAATGAGAAGGTGTCTTAACTGCATAACCTTAAAATGGGCTGAGACTGGAATATGGAATTTGTCAATAATTCCACATGAGGACAACCAGTGCCCTTCCCTGTCTACCAGGGAAAGGAGTTTTCCGTCACCTAGTTGAGGCAGCCAGTTTGAAGGAATCCACTTTCCGCTAAGGGTGAAAGATGGGGAGTTCCAGATGGATTGAGTTAAGTCAGTCAGAGGTGAATAATGAAGGAATAGACATAACTGTGTATATACTCTTAAAGAGGTACTTATTGTGGTACAGTTAACCATCTTTACATGAGACAACTTGAGATAAAATAGGTTTGAGGGATCCAGGCTTTTGAATTTAATTGCGTCTAACTCAATCTTAAGCCACACTGGTTGCACCACTTCAGGACCTGGGGAGATCCATCTCAGACAATATGCCAGATGACTGTCCCAGTAATATAGTGCCATATGGGGAATCCTCAGCCCCCCCCCAGATTTTGGGGCAGCTAGTTTATGATAGACCAACCGAGGATACTTTTCTGCCCAGATAAATCTGGTAAATATACTGTACAATTTCTTAAACCATCATATGGGGATAAAAGACTTGAGAGGAGATAAGGGGTAGTAAATTCTAGGAAATACATTCATCTTAATAATATTAATCCTACCCCATAATGATATATGAAGTTTAGACCATCTGTCTAGGTCATGCATAATGACCTGTGAGAGAGAATCCAGATTATCTTTGACCCATTTCGAAGGGTTTCGGGATAGCTTTATACCCAGATATTTAATTACTCTGGGAGTCCAGCCTAAACCTAAGGGGCAAATATCATCCTTAAATACCTTGTGATTTAGCGGGAAAAATAAGAATTTACTTGTATTCAACTTGTAGTTAGATAACGCACTGAACCTAGCTATTTGTTCAGTAGGGGTGGTATTGAAGAAACCGGATGGGAGAGATATATCAGCAAATCATCTGCGTACGCTGTGAGTTTAATCTCATGACGCCCAACTCTGATACCTTGTATAGAGTTGTTTTGGAGAATGTTTTGGATAAGGGGTTCCAGATATAGGTTAAACAAGAGAGGGGACAGGGGGCAACCCTGACTGGTGCCAGAGTGAAGTGAGAAATAGAGAAGGCCCCATTAGCTGAGATTCTTGCTATAGGGGATTTATATAATGCAGCAACCCAGGAGATGAATACCGGGGAAAAGTTAAAGGCACTCAAAGCCTTGAAGAGAAAACTCCAATTCACCCGGTCGAATGCCTTCTCGGTGTCCAAAGAGACCAAGCCTGCAGGGGGAAGTCATCATCTCTGGAAGTCGAGAAGACATGGGATAACATACGCAGGTGATCTGCCGAAGAGCGTCCCTTCATGAAACCTACCTGATTCATACCTATTAACTCGGGTAGCACCACGGATAACCTATTAGCTAAAATCTTTGAAAGGATCTTGATATCCTGATTTAGGAGAGATATAGGCCCGTAGCTCTGGACGAGCTCAGGGTCTTTATCCGGCTTAGGGAGGAGCACTATCAAGGCTTCAAAGAGATGACGATCAACTTCTGACCAGGATAAGATGTGCTGGAATAAACTATTAAGTATTGGCAAAAGAAGATCACAAAATGTTTTATAGAAAAGGGAGGAAAATCCATCAGGGCCAGGAGTTTTATCCAAGGGTAAACCATTAATAGCCTCAGAGAGAGTTCTCCTTGAGTTATGGGAGAGACCAGAGAGGCTAAGTGGTGTACTGGAAGAGAGGGTAGGTGTGAGTCCGTCAGGTACTTCTCCACACTTTCTGGGCTTGGAGGGAGCTCCATGTCCCCATAAAGCGATTTATAGTATACTGCAAACTCTTGAACTATCTCTGTGGGAGATGTTTTTAGGGATCCATCATCAGACGCCCTAATTGAAGGGATAAATCTTACTGATTCCTGTTGTTTGATGCGAAGTGCCAGGAGGCGCCCCGCTTTTTCGCCTTGATCAGTATAACTGGCTTTGGTGTGTATGATAGCTAACTCCGCCTTTTCACGGAGTAGTTCTAAATACTTATCTCTCAGCCCTAGGAGCCTCACCTTGTCCTCTTCCAAGGAGTTAACCGAATCATTGGATTCCAGAGCCCGAATTTAGGATAATAAGGGCAGTAATTCTTTCTTCCTAGCTCTTTTCCTAGCCACCGAGAGGTCGATGAGAACTCCTCTCATGTAAGCCTTGAAGGCCCCCCATATAATATCCAGTTTTGTGCTATTTAAAGGGTTGGATAGAAAAAAGGCCTCAATATGCTCCCTTACGGTACTGCAATAATTTGAATCTTTAAGCAATTGGTCATTCAACTTCCATCGTGTTTCTCTCCTTGACACATCGGGAATTGAGAGATCACATAGCACCAGAGAGTGATCAGAGACAGGGCCAGGTTGTATCGACGAGGACTTAACCCAGGGCAGAAGAGTCTGAGAAATGAATATGTAGTCAATGCGGGACTGTGAACCATGTACCAAAGACCTGAATGTGAACTCCTTGGAATCAGGGTTTAAAACACGCCAGACATCACAGAGTCTGCATTGGTCCACTAAGTCTCTGAAGGCCCTCTGACCTGGGGAGATCCCCCCCGATATGCCTCCCGACCTGTCAAGATTGGAATTTACAACTTGGTTGAAGTCACCCCCCAGGACAATCCTTACGGGAAGAAAAGGCAGGATTGAATTTATAAGTCTCATGAAGTACGGTGGGTCATCAGCGTTGGGACCATATATACTGCCCAGTAGCAGAGGTATTGACCAGAGAGTGCCTATAACTAAAATGAACCTACCCTCGGGGTCCCTGATAGTATGAGTTGGAACAAATGGTATGCCCCAGTTGATGATCATCATAACCCCACAGCTATTTGAGGAGTCTTGCGCCTCATACACCGTCCCCACCTGCTGCCTCCTTACTTGTGAAGCTTCTGTTTCTAGTAAGTGCGATTCCTGTAGGGAAGTAACCTGGATACGTAAAAGATTTAAATGTTTGAGAACCTGGTATTGTTTAGATTTTTTCCTGATCCTCTTGACGTTCCATGTTGCGAAAGTCACCTCCTTAGCCATCTACCTATGGGCTCTAAGGGTACTAGAATCAGCGTTGCACTCAGGGTGTGTGACCAAAATAGTCTACCCCCCCCCACTGCTGCTGTAAGGTCCTCCCACCTCCCTAGCCCCCACAGTAAGTCCCAATTCAAACCCTCTAATACACCCCACCTCCCCAACAAGAGCACGCACTCCCTCTCCCTCCCAACCCCCACACTGTCGCAAGCAACGCAGCACATCACTGGATCTTATCCTCCCCCTCCTGCCCTCCAAATGTATCCCCTACAAGTGCTCACCCTTATAATTCATAATACAAAGCAGTCAATAGGCTGCATTACTAAGGGCGTAGGGTCAACGAGTGATCTCGGGCTTCCAGGGCTTACAAACATCTGCTAGTGAATCCATTAATGAACGAGAGAGAGAAATAGAACTAGGTGCCATAAGTGTGAGTGTGAAAAAACGTCACTCAAGTCTTGAGAGGGAGATGAAAAAAGCCTGTTCCTTACAGGGAACTATTTCTTGAACCAGAACCAGTGCGGAAAATAACATGGAGGGGCGAGCCCATCATTGAGATAAAAACCTGAAAAAACAAAACCGGATGAGAAATAAGATAAAATCCAAAGATGGGAAACCCGAAGGAGAAACTACCTAGGGGTTGTATACCCCTAGCTCAGAGAAGCCCTCCTCCAAAACCGGCAAGGCTTAATAACAAAAGCAATCTCAAGGCTGGATGACCAGAGTTGCTTTAAACGGGTGAACCGCGCCCTCTTGTGGACATGGCCTAATCTATCCCACCATTCAAAGGCGCCCTGAAAGCCAGAAATCGCCCGAGAGTCCGGGTACCCATCCTCCAAGAACCAAACAGGAGGCATAACCCGAGACCTAGCCCTGTGTACTTCCTCTGGATACCAAGCAAGCAATGCCATATCTGTTTCAGTCCAAAACAAACCCCTCAGAAGCCCCCCCAGGACTCTCCCTGTAACGCTATTCCCATTAACAGGCCAGGGCCTGTTAAAAATAAGGTTGAGCCTCTACTAGTAGACCAGTTCTATTAGGAAACATAAGACGAGTGAAATCCGTCTCTGGAAAGAACACTGTCTGCACAAAAATCCGAACAACAGTTCGTTCTGAAGTTGCAATGAGTCCCAAAGATCATGAGGCCCTCTCTGGTCATGCGAAACAGGTCTGGCAATGCTGACTTAAGGTTTAGTAACGCAGCATCAGGATCCTCGAAATTAAGCCATGAGCCATTTACAGAGACTTGTAATTTCACTGGGTACCCCATCCTGAACTTTAATCCAGCCGCTATAATCTTGGATACAATCAGATGGAAGGCTTTCCGTTTCAGTCGAACCGAACCAGGGATATCCTGAGCAATTCTCAGCTTCACCTTCTCCCATCTGACTTCTTGCAAGGCCTTGGCTTTCTGTAAAAAGTGCTGCCTTTCCAGATAATTGAGAAAGTGGCAGATGATGGGGCGAGGAGGTGCATCGGGTGGGGGTTTTGGTCGCAAAGATCGGTGGGCCCATTTTATTATGTAGTTTGGGCCAAAGGGAGAAGGGTGAGCAACTTTTTATACCAACTTCTGAATAAAGACAATAGTATTCTGGCCTTCTTCCCCCTTTGGGAGCCCGAGGATTACCACATTATTTCTCCGACTATGGCCTTCCAGATCCTCGAGTTTTGCTTCTACTCCGGACAACCTCTGTTTCGTTAGTAAAAGCTCAGGATCAATGCTTTCCAACTTTCTCTCGATCAAAAATATTCGGGCAGTGTTGTCTGATACTATCGTGGAAACTTCCTCTATCTTTCTGGAGAGGGACTTCAGGTCGATTGCCATATCTTTCATCTCTTCCCAGAATGGTTTGAATTCCTCTAAAAATCTACTAAGTGTTAGGGGTTCTTGGTCCCCAGCTTGACACGCAGATTCAGGCTTATCTGGGCCACTCGAGGCTTGGGATTTCTTTGAGGCCTTCTCGGGGGTGGCGGGGGGGTATGTTTCTGCAGGGCTTTCTTCATGTAAGCCTCCATTTACCACACAGGAACCCAGAACAGAAGCTCACACAGTTCAGAAACAAAAGAAGTCTTGAGCAGAGGGTTTAGATGAAGTTTAACGATATTAAGTAACGATTTTGTATTTGGAAGGCAGGAGCTTAGCGGAGGAGAATCTGCTCAGCACTCTGCATCACGTGATGACTCTCTGTTTTCTGCCCGCCAACCAATTTGCCACCCAGTTGACCAACTTCTGACCCACCTCAAGCCTACCCAGCTTATTAATCAATCTTCTATGTGGAACAGTATCGAAAGCTTTGCTGAAGTCAAGGTAGGTGACATCAATTAGAGTGCGATGAGCTTGCTTGATTCTTTGCAAATAAGGTGGCTGATGTCAGAGTGATACTTCAGCCAACACACCCTGTGGGGGTTGTTTTTGATCAGTATGAGGTCACCGTACCTCAGCTTTCCTGTAGTACCTTCAGTTGACCAGAGTTCATGGATGTCATGAGGATTATCCAGAGTGTGCGCCCTGCATGCTGTAGTTTGGACCATGGACCGACTTCCCTAATTTTGGGTTGTAGCGATGTCATCAGTCCATTCCTTGTGCAGATAGTCTGGTGCTCCTTGGAATATGGTGATTTTCCTAGTTCCCTGAAAGAGGCGGTGGTGACACCACTCTTGAAGACAGCTATCTTGGACCCCGTCTGCCACGCAAACTACAGACCTATCTCTAACCTTCCCTTTATAGGGAAGGTGATCGAGAAAGTAGTGGCAGCCCAACTGGAGGACCATTTGACCATCCATGACATCTATGAACTGCTCCAGTCCGGTTTTCTTAAGAGACATAGTACTGAGACACACTGGTTCAGTGCTCAATGATCTCCTGATGGCAAGAGATTGGAAGAACCATACCATCTTGGTCCTTCTGGATCTCTTTTCAGCTTTTGACACCGTGGACCACATGGTGTTGATAGGGCACCTGAGGCATATCTGTGGACTGTCAGGGACGGTCCTCAGATGGTTTACTTCTTTTCTCATGGGTAAAACATAGAGAGTTGTGTCTGGTTTTCATTCTTCAGGCCCAATTTCCTTGTCTTGTGGGGGTGCCTCAGGGTTCAGTGCTGTTACCCATGTTGTTCGTGGTGTATATGCTACCTCTCGGAGACATTGTAAGAAGGTATGGGCTGAGGTCTCAGTGCGTTGCAGATGATACCCAGCTCTACCTTTCTTTTGCACCTGACCAGGATGGAGCTCTCTCGGTCTTTAATAACTGCCTGAAAGAAATCCAAGACTGGATGGATTCCAGTTGGCTGAAGTTAAACTCGGAAAAGACTGAGGTATTGGTTGTGGACCCAGGTAGTCGGATAGGGGGGTCGAGTGTTGGTACGTCCACTGGAATTTTTCTAGGCGGCGTCTCATTCACGACCTGTGAATGGGTGCGTAACCTGGGGGTAGTTTTTGATGATGGACTGACCCTACATTCTCAGGTGTCGGGTGTCATCAAAATATCCTTTTACCATCTTAGGAATCTCGCCAGGATTAGGCACCTGGTTCTGTCCAATGACCTTTCTACCTTGGTCCACACCTTTGTGTCCTCACCCTTGGATTACTGCAAGTCCCTGTATCTAGGACTTTCTGGGATTGAAATCCATCGCTTGCAGCTGGTGCAGAACATGGCGGCCTGGCTTTTTGACAGGATCTGCTCAATCCTGTCATATTACGTTGGTGCTGCGCGAACTGCACTGGCTGCCGGTACAGTGGCGAATCACCTTTAAAGTTGGTTTACTGACTTTCAAAGCCTTACATGGACTGGGCCTGGACTATCTGAAAGAGCTCCTGGTCCCCTACTACCCTTGACTATCACTCCGCTTGGCTGACGAGGGGTTGTTAGAGATTCCAAGGGTGAATTTGAAATCCTCTGGTGCCAGAGCTTTTGCTTATGCAGCCCCCACCCTTTGGAATTCTCTACCTCATCAGTTATGGGAGTGCTCAATTGTGGAGAGGTTTAAGCAGGGCCTAAAAACCTTTCTGTGGCAACAAGTTTTTTTAAGCTAATTGAAAATATATTACTGATGCATTGTTATGTGATTTTAATTGAATTGAACTGATGTCTGATGTCCGTGTAACTGTGTTTTTTCTCTTATATATATTGTTAGGCACCTTGGCAATGGATAAGGTGCCCTAAAAATAAATTATTATTATTTATCAACTGCTCCTCCTTGGTCCACCACTCTGCTTACCCAGTCAAAGAAATCTATGAGATTAGCTTGACAGGACCTTCCTGCTGTAAACCCATGCTGTCTTGGATCCTGTGCTCCTATGGATTACAGGTGTTACACTATCCTTTCCTTAAGGAGTCCCTCCATAATCTTGCTTACTACTGAGGTAAGACTGACTGGTCTGTAGTTCCTTGCCTCCTCCCTGCTACCATTCTTGTGGAGTGGGACCACATGAGCCCTTCTCTAGTCTTCTGGGACCTCTCCTGTGCTCAGAGACTCACTAAACAGTTCTGATAATAGCTCTGCTAGTTCCACCCTTAGCTCTTTTAGTACCCTGAAATGTATGCCATCAGGTCCCATTGCCTTGTCCACCCTGAGCTTAGTGAGCTCTTGTAGGACCCTTTCTTTTGTGAAGGGACTGGTGCACACCTCCCTTCCCCCTGTGTCCATGGTGCTGAGCTGTGGGCCCTGCACTACCTTCTTCTCAGTAAATACTGAGCAAAAGTATCGATTTAGGATAGATGCTTTTCCTTGGTCTTCCGCCTCACAACCTCTCTCATCCCCTTTGATCTTAGCAATACCCCCTCTGGACTTTCTCCTTTCACTAATGTATCTATAGAAAGTCTTGTCCCCTTCTTTTACTGTTCATGCTAGTGTTTCCTCGGTTTGGGCCTTTACCTGCCTTACTGCCTTCCCTGCTTCCCTTAGGGAAGTTTGGTATGCTTCCCTATCTTCATCCTGCTCCATTCACTTATATCTTCAAGTGTTGATTAGCCTTGTTCCACAGTCTTGCAATCAGTCATATACTGTCTGGTTTTCTTCACTCACTTTCTTATGGTACCAGCTGCCAGTTACTTTTTAGACTATTACTTTTTATATGCCTCAGTCCCATGCAGGTGGTCTTAAGTGCCCATACTATAAGAAAGCACATAATTTCAGTCTGATTTTTCTTTTGTTCATAATTGGTTTTTTGAAAATCTACTTATTTCAAATATAAAGATGACAAAATCCATGATCTTTGATTCACGTGTTAAGTTGATTAATTGTCCTTTATTTGAGTTATATGATAATCAAGGCAACTTAATTGAAGAAGTATCCCAATTCAGATACCTTGGTGTTAGTTTGGATCCCTTGCTTTCTTTTTCTGACCACATCAAATTTGTTTGTTGTAATGTTAATCACATTTTGTATAAGTTGAACAATTTATTTTCCTTTTAATCTTGTAAAGCCACAGCTATTGGTTCTGGTTTGCCCCATTTTGATTATGTAGCTAACCTTTTGTATCTTGGGTCTACTGAGGTACAAAATCTTTCTATTGTTTATGATAACATTTGCCATTTTGTTTTATTGGTCCTTGTACGTACTCACCACTGTCAGTTATATTCCCAGTTTGGTTGGTTATCCCCAACTCATTGTATACAGTATTTCTTTGGTTGTTTGATTTACAAAAATGTTTTTATTCTGTGTCTTCTCCTCTTTCTGATATTTTATTAGGGATTTGTTACTTAGTTTGAGGTCTGCCAATGAGGTTGTTCTTAATGAAGGTTTTTGTAAAACTAGAGTTGAATTACACACCTTTACTGCAGCTGCTCCACATTTTTGGAACAGCTTGCCTGACTCTTTACGTGTTGGTTGCTCTTTACAAGTTTTCAAAAAGCGCCTAAAGTTATATTTGCTTGATTTATGTACTGGTAGTTGTTACTGAATGTTCATTATATGTTTTGTATTGTATGACCAGCCTGGGTCAAGCCTGAAAAAGAACCCTTGGGACAGTGTGCTTACCTAGTTAGCAAATTAAATAAATACATTTCACAATTACATCACAAATCATAAATCCTCCCCTGAATCTGACACGAAATATCAGATGAGACTCCACAATGCAACCCTCTCTCCTTCATGCAATGCACACAATGTCCTGCATTACTGCCCTGGAGTGGGAGCGGGCATGGGCCAGGTAAATTCCAGAGTTTAGGGGTACCTTTGCTTGTCCAGAGTTCTCCTGCACTGAGGTATTTTAGTGACTTCTCACACAAGCTTGAAGGACTTTGTGGGTACTCCTATGACCATGCCAAGATGTGTAGTAAATAAACATGCACAATCTCAAATATCCAAGCATTTTACTTTTACTGTATGGTTCTGTCAAAGGCCATATGTACAGGTAATCACAGATTTAGGATCCTAGGTCATTCTTTTGCAGTTAGCATTCTGTACAGTCCCACATCGATCTCCTGGGGTTCCGGGTAACCTCCCAACCCCATTTCCAGGCTGTTATGGGTAAATCGATTCCCTACACTGCCTCCCCCTGAAACAGATGTTAACCCTGTCTCTTCTCCAGTGGCCTCAAGTTACCTGGCTCTCTGTAATTTGCAATAGTTGACACTCAGCTGAGAAGATGGCAGCTTAATTCCTACTGCTGCTTGTGTCTTTTGAGGAATCTTCAGCCATCTGTTCAGTTCCACTGGCAAATGGCTCATCCATGCACAGTGTTCAAAAGCCTACACCATACCAAATTAGTACATACCTGATTTGCATAGCTTGGTTCTGGGACTAATGCCAGACTGCAGTTTCTTCTGAGTTACTTGTGCTGCACTGACTCCCACTGAAAGTGAAAACAGAGAAAGTGCATACTGTGTAGTGAACCCTGAGCCACATCTTTTCTTGAACTCCAACATGACTGTTCCCCCACAGCAACCTCAGATCTCGCCAGCATCACAGACTTACTATAACTCATTCTGCAAGATACAACAGACATCAAAGTAGTGGCAGCCTAAACCAACAGGGACCTTGCTGTACTGGGCCAATGCATAGAGTGCATGAAATGTCCTATTGCTTGAGGGAGCAGTGGGAGTGACACAGGGCCACTTTCAGGGGCAGGCAAAACAATTTGTTTTCTGCTGTTCAAGGGCAATGACCTTGAAAAACAGAGTAAGATAGAACAAAATTCATCTGTTTGGCCTTCCAGAAGGCATGGAGAGGGCACTGATATTTTTCCATTTGTGCAGCATCTGATTCTAGTTGTGCTTATTGCTCTTAACTGTCCTCCCATTGAGACTGAGAGGGCACACAGATCACTGGACCCCTGCCCCAAGCCAGGAGAATGCCACAGATTCATTCTGCTGAAACTTCTGAGATACCCCATAAAGGAGAATATACTCTGGTTGGTGATTGAAAGGTGACCACTGAACTAAGATGGCCACCAGTTATACTTCTTCCAGGAAGTCTCCCTGGACCTCTACATAGACACATATAATGTGATGGCAGAAGGGGCCCTCAAGGTCCATCAAGTCTGCCCAGGATTTGTAGTTTGCTACCCCCCTTCCTGGTTACCCATTCTTGGTAATGATGCCTCTATTTCAGTCCCATGCTCGCTTGAAGCCCCCGATAGTCTTAGTCCTAATGGCTTCTGGGTGCAGGCTGTTCCAGGAGTCCACCATCCTTTCTGTGAAGAAAACTTCCTGATGTTTGTCCCAAACTTGCCCTCTCGTAGTCTTGGGTCATGCCCTTGCATTCTGCCATCTTCTTTGAAGTGGAAAAGTTAATTTACCTGAACCATGTTTATACCCTCGATGTATTTGAATGTCTCTATCATGTCTCCCCCCTCTCTCTCTCTTTTGTTCCAGGGAGTACATGCTCAAATCCCTCAGTTTCTCCTCGTATTGCTTTAGTGCAACCCCTGTATCATATTTGTCACCCTCCTCTGCACCATTTCCAACCTGCCTATGTTCTTTCTGAGGTGTGGTTTCCAAAACCGTACTCCAGGTTGGGCTTGACCAGTGCCCTGTATAGCGGTAAAACCACCTCCCTTCTTCTAATTGTGATCCCCCTCCTGATGCAGCCCAGCATGCCCTCCACCTTTACAGTTGCCTTTTCATACTGTCTTCCCGCCTTCAAGTTGTCCATTAATATGATCCCCAGACTGCGTTCTTCACTAGTTTTTGTTAGTCTTTCTCCCCCAAGATAATAGTCAGTTTTTGGGTTATTCCTTCCTAGGTGCATAACCTTGTATTTTTTTGCATTGAATTTCAGCTGCCATGCTGCGGACCATTGTTCTAGTTTTTCTAGGTCGGATTTCAGTTTTTCCACTTCCACTCCTTCTGTAGAGATCACTCTGTCACATATTTTTGTATCTGTGAACAGACACACCTTACCTTCAAGCTCCTCTACAATGTTGGCTATGAATATGCTGAATAGTAGAGGCCCCAAGATGAAGCTCTGGGGCACCCCACTGGTTACCCCTTGTTCAGTGGATAACACACTGTTTATTTGCACCCTCTGTGTCCTATCATGTAGCCAGTTTTGTATTCACCTTACTACTTTCTGACCTAACCCCATGCAATCTAATTTTTTTTACCAGTCTTCTGTGGGGTACCGAGTCAAAGACTTTATAAAATGAAGGTAAACCACATCAATGGCCCCTTCTTTGTCCACGGCCCTGGTTACCCAGTTGAAGAACTCGATTAGGTTTGTTTGGGAAGATCTTCATGATGTGAACCCATGTTGTCTATGGTCCTGTGCCCACTGGACTCCAGGAATGCCATTATCCTCTGTTTAAGTAATGATTCCATCACTTTTTGTACCACAGAAGTAAGACTCACTGTTCAGTAGTTACCTGCTTCCTCCCGGCACCCAGATTTGTGCAGTGGAACCAATGTTGCCCTTCTTCAGTCCTCAGGAACTTCTCCACTTTCCAGCGATTTGGTGAAGAGTTTCATTAGGGGGTTTGCCAGTTGTTTTCTCAGCTCCTTCAAGATCCTTGGATGCATGTTATCTGGACCCAAGCTTATTTTCCTGGTGTATTGGTCTGTGACTGTCTCAATGGCTCCTTTAATGTATATCCACATTTCTTCCACATTCCCCCTCTTTCTGCCTTGTAGGATTTCTTCTGTTTTGCTCCCCAGTTTCAGTTCAGTTTATTTTTTATACTAGAAAGGCCATTGTGAGCATAAGCTGCCCTTTTTCACAAGCGTCCAATAATACAGTAAATACAAACACAAGTGAGCGATTACAATAACTGAGTACAATCAGCTAGCGATTTAGCAATACAATTTATACAGACAGGGTATTAAAAATATTAAGAACAGGAAACCATTGGAGCTGTATGTGGAGGGTAAGGATGGCAGAAAATGGGGGGGGGGTAGACCTAGGGAGTAGATCAAGTTGAATAGAAAGGAGGGTATACAGCTGACCACAGAGATTAGTGTAAAGAGTGTGGGGAGGTGCAGGAAGATGGGAGGAGATGGGAGGAATAGTTAGAGGGAGATATAATGAGAAGAAACAATTGCAGTGAGAGGTAGTGGAAAGATGCGTCTTTAAGTTGTGTTTGAAGGAGGCAATCGAATGACACTGGGTGAGGGAGGGGGGAAGAGTTTGGGATCCATAAAGCCAAGGGTTTTTGGTGCTATGTCAGAAAGGTGTAATAAAAGAGTTGGGTGGGCCTAAGGGGGGAAATCTGTGGGAAAATGACTTGTATGCTGGGGGGGGGGGAGAAGGCTGAGGGACAGCCTTTGGAAGAAGAGAAGTACCTTACTGTTGAGTCTGCCCTCTAGGCAGAGCCAGTTGGAGAGCCTGTAGAGGTCACAGTGGTGGGTGCTTCTGGGCAGACCAGTGACAAAGCGAATCATGTTGTGGTATGTGGTGCGAAGCTTGTTAACGTTATTCTGTGACAGATGGGGGAAGTAGACAAGAGCTCTGTAGTCAAATAGTGGAAGTAAAAAAGTGGTGGCAAGGAGTTTTTTGGATTCAGCAGTGAGGAAAGGTCTGGCTCTGTAAAGCATGCCAATTTGTTGATGTGCTTTCTTGATCAGCATATTGGAGTGGTGATGGAAATTCAGATGGCAGCCAAGGTATAGACCAAGATATTTAGATTTGTGTACTCTCTCAATGGTGTTCCTGTCACTGTCAAGGATGGTGAATTTGAAGGAAGTGGATTTGTGGGGGTTGGAGAATACCATAGATTCGGTTTTCTTTGAATTAAAGACAAGTCCTTTAGAGGTAAACCATGAGTGCATAGTGGGAAATGTGTACCAAAGCTTGTCACGGGTGGTGGGGGCTCTTATCCTTACAGTACAGGACAGTGTCATCAGCATAAAGACTAAGTTCAGAGTGATGGCAGATTTGAGGGAGAGAATTGACCATGAAATGAATAGGAGGCGACCAAGGACAGATCCCTGGGGTATGCTGCATCTGATGGGACAGGAGTCTGAGAGAACGCTGTTTATGGTGGTTTGGTGGGACCTGTGAGAAAGGTAGTTATTGAACCAGCTGACTACATTGGGGGAGAAGTGTAGAGAGGAAAGGGTGGTAAGAAGAACATTGTGATCTACAAGGTCGAAGGCTTTTGTGAGATCGATGAAAACTGAACCAGTGTAGTGTCCAATATCCAACGCTTTGTTGATAAAGTTAGTGAATTTTATCAGGGCTGTCTTGGTGTTGTGGCCTTCTGGGAAATCGTGTTGTGACTCTGTTAGGAGGCTATGTTTCTTGAGGAAGTCAGTGGCTTGGGTGTGGATAATTTTTTCAAGGATTTTGGAGAGGGGTGTAAGGAGTGAGATGGGTCTATAGTTATTGGTGTCCTCTTTTGGCCTGGATTTATGAAGGGGTTTGATAATGGCGCATTTCCATTTGAGCAGGATGGTGCCCTAGCAGAAGGAGTAATTAAGAATGTTTGTGAGGGGAACGGCACGCGATTCACAGACCATCTTCGGGATCTTAAAGTCAATATTATATTGGCAAATGGAGGGCCGGGGGCTGTTTGTTTTGATTAACTTGACCACCTCAGCGGGTGTGAGGATGCAAAAATAGAAGGTAGGGTGGGGGTAGGGGTGGATTGGTGAGGGTTGCGGGGAAATGGGGGAGGTTGGGCTTATATTTGCTGAGGACACCAAAATGGTTATTGAATAAATTTGAGACTTGCTGGAAGTCTGCTTTCCTGAAATCCAGTACCTTGATACTAGAGTGAGTTGTTTCTTTCATAGTGAAAACCTAGAAACCGATCATACGATGATTGCTATTACCCAGGTGGCTCCCTACTTCTAAATTTTTTATCCTCTTGCTGTTAGTAAGGACCAGGTTGAGGATGGCTTCACCCCTAGTTGGGGTCTCTATGAGCTGCCTTAGTTCCACCCTCTGTAGGGCCATCAAGAGGTTCCTACTTTTTGTTGTTGTGGCTGTTTTAGTTTTCCATTGGATGTCAGGCAGGCTGAAATCCCTTACTATTATCATCTCACCCTTGTCAGCTAGTTTGTGGATTGTCTTGAGCAGCATCTTGTCCTCACTTTCGCCTTGTGTAGAAAGCCTGTGGACAACTCCTATTTTGATGCTTGACCAGTTTCCGGTGTCCATTGACAACCATAGTGCCTTGGTGAGGCTGTGTGGTCCCTGACTCTAGGTGGCTTTAATTCCCTCCCTGATGTATATTGCTACCCCCCCTTCTCCCCTTTCTGTCCTTTCTGAAAAGACTGTACCCTAGGATTGCTGTCTCCCAGCTGTGGTTTTCTGTGAACCAGATTTCCGTAACTTCCACCCAGTCCCATTCTTCCTCTGTCATGCTGGCCAAGAGGTCAGGAAGTTTGCTGGCTAGGCTTCTCACATTTACAACCATTGCCCTCCATACCAGCTCTCTTTTTTGTAAATGGTGAATTTTAGTCTTAATTCGTAGTTGCACTTTACTGCACACTTTTTGGACAGTTATGTAGCTCCTTGGTTCCTGTGTTATGTGGAGAAGTGGTGAGTGGCACCTTGATCGGCGTGGTGTGTGCCATCCCCAACTCCTCTGCCTTTGGTTTAGATTATTTGCATTGCTCCTTGGTTCCTGTGTTATATAGGGGAGTGGTGACTGGCACACTGTTCACCATGGTGTGTGACCTCTTTCTCAGCACTGCAGAGTCAGTGCTAATGTAGAGTGGAAATTGCACTACCTGGGAGCCAATACAGCACTTAGAGGGCATGGCCAAGCCTGGAGCAAGTATGGCAGCATAGATACTCAGCTCCGTGAACTTTGGGATTAATCCGGTGACATCCTGCATTTGGGCACAATATAAACGCACGTGGAGGTCACTTAAACCTAGGAGAAACTGTTCAGCATAAAAAATTAAAAAAAAGATGAACTTTGATCGTGAGTTTCTCTCCCGCAGTCAGGTTTCATATCACCTCTCCAGCTGCTACACTAGGCCTGAAGGATGGTGTTCTCTTCTCCTCCACCTGGACACCCAGTGCGAACGGAGCAAATATTCGCCCAACTCCTGAGCCAAATGGCTCAAATGACTGCAGCCATTAATGCTACAACCCAAACACTGCACAGCATTGAAACATGGCTGATTCATTCTGAACAGCGAATTTGTTCTCATGAGGTGGCCCTACAAGAAATGACTGCCACGATGAGAGACCAGGCCAGGGCCATCTACTTTTTGCAAGATAAAGCAGACGACTTGGAGAACCGCAGTCATCGTAACAATTTACGATTTGTGGGCTTTCCAGAGGGGACTAAGCAAAAGGACTCTATTTTATTTCTCCAGCAAACTCTTTCTCAGCTACTTGGGCTACCAGTCAAGCCTCCTCTCAAAATTGAAAGAGACCACCACTTGCTTGCCCCGTCAGAAAGCGACCTAGCCCCTGTTGGCTCATTTTCTGGACTTTTGTCGAAAAGAAACTGTAGCCTACGGATGCCAGAAATCTAGGACAGTGAACATGGAAAGGGAACAGGGTGCAAATATTCCAAGATTACTCAAAAGGGTTCTCGAAGAGGCGTAAGGCCTATTCAGATGCTCACATGGTGATGCATAAGTTAAATATGTCCTTCTCTCTCCATTACCCCATAACTATGCGGGTGCTACATAATGGATCCCCTGTTATGTTTGCCACACCTGAAAACTTGATGGACTTCCTACAGAAAACATATCCTGCTGAATTTAGAGGGCCTCTCATCCAGGGCGAGCCAGGGCACTCACTTTTTGAGAGAGAATTTACAGATCGGGGGTCTCCGTAGCCAAAATCAGCTACTGCCCCTGAAATGCAAGTATTTGATGCCTCCCTACCACCTTGATCTAAAAAGCACCATTCCTCTTATTGGCATGCTAGGAGGCAACACCCCACAGACAGAGCAAGATCATCCAGCCCAGAGAATGGAGCCAACCAAGCTGTGGTAGATGAATCCAGTTTACAGGCCTTCTATTCACCACTCCACTATGCAGTGCTTCAGCAGTCTACCCCTGAAGTACCTCTGCCGATAGAAATTGAAGCAGATTAAACCAGAGACCAGAAACAGCCAAGTCCCCCATCACCACATAAATCCTGAGCCGCAGTAGCAGCGACAGGCCTAGTGACTGCATTGGGGAAGGCTTCTGCTGATTTTCTGTCTAGTCCCAAGCAGAGTGTTTCGTCCCTGGGACCACAGCTGATGGACTGCACCAGCGATAGCCTGAACAATCCAACTTGAGATACCTGCAGCCAAGTATTTTTTGAAACACTTTGTGAGACTAGGAGATGGGAACCGAAATGGGGAGGGAGACTAGGTTGTCAGGTGGTACCTGAGCATGGTGCGTTCTGATACCCATTCCTCAGGCCCCCCCCTTCTTCTCCTTGCACTGACTTTGATGGTTTGCACTGTCAGTAATTACATTGGACTTTAACCTTTCTGTTCGGGACTGTTTGACCTTACAATACTAGGTCGGATCTCAAAACCTGTGTTCTTAGAAATTTGGACGGCAGCTTACAAAAGGTTATGTGGCTGCTGATATTAAATGTTTTCAGGTTATGCTTATAATGTTTGGCAGGAACTAAGGAGTATATCATAGTAAATGTGTCTTTTCTCCTACTACCAGCTTTTCCAGGGTGTTTTGCTGTGTGTTTATTATGGTTGCACCCTTACCCGTGGATCACTTGGGAGCCCCCAAGCCTTTGCTCCTTACTTTAGAGTGTCCCTGCTCTTGGTCAGTAGCTCTTTCCCCATGAAAACCCTTCCTCTCTACTTGTTTGAATAGGGTCTGAGGAGCTTCACAATAGCAAATGTGGCTTTTTATTTAAGGGCCCCCCTTTATCTATGCCATGGGCTGGCGCTGCTCCTAGTTGTCCCATGTTCCTCTCCCCACATTTTTGCTGACCTCTGCTTCTCACTCCATTCAGAGGAATCCCACCGGAGGTGAGACTGCATTATTAGGTGCCTCAGTAGGGTAAGATTGGGCCACATTATTATTTTTTCAGACTTTGGGTCTGCAGCCAGCATCTTCGGGGCCCCCCCCCCCATACTGAGGGCAAACCTTTTTTGCAGTATCAAGCCCTAATCTATCAAATCCCATTGTTTGTGTGGTGGGTCTGGTTGAGATGGATCATACCACACAGGAATATTCGGCTAGAGCCATCTCCCCCATGAGAGATAGCGGCAGCCTTGGTGGATACCCCAACGGCTATATGCATTTAAGCTTCTCAGATGGTTTGAATATGTTGGTATTTGTAAATTTGTTTATGATGTTACTAAAATGTTGGGCCAGTTGCCCTAGTATGTTTAGTGTGCTAGATGTGAACCAGACCTTACAGTATATATTACTGTTTATTGCTATGAATGTAAACATGGCATTTGTAAATCTACTTCAAGGTGGTGATATGTGCTGGGGAAGTCAGACCAGACCTTAGCCTGTACCTCGTTAGTTTCTATACCCATTACTCAACCTCAATGCCCCATTAATGATCATGGGTGATCTACGTGCTCACACCTGGAACGTTCAGGGCCTTAACACTCCGGTAAAGCGTAAACAGGTGTTGTCCCATCTGAAGAGGTTGAGGTCTGATCTGGCTTTCCTGCAGGAAACAAAATTAACCAAGCAGGGTCACAATAAGCTAAATAGGGATTGGGTGGGACAGGTTCTGTCTTCCTCTAGCCCTATGAAAAAGCATGGAGTCGCTATATTACTGCACAAGACCCTCAAATGGTCTGTGGCTCAGATCAAACATGACTCTAATGGGAGGTGGTTAATAGCTTTAACGGAGACCTCAGAGGGACCACTGATTCTTGGCATTGTCTATGGGCCGACTGAGGACCACCCGGAGATTTTTCATGAAGTGGCCCAAACATTAGGATCCCTAGCTCAGCCTTCCACACCGATTATCTTGGGAGACTTTAAATTGGCTCCAGATCTGAACACTGATTGGAGCTCCACAAGCTTAGACAATCACTCTAAAGCCTGGCTCTCTCTATCTCAACTTATGGCAGATATGGGGCTTCAAGATGTATGGCGAGTACATCACCCTCGAGACAGAGATTATACCTTCTTTTCCCCCATCCGTAACACCCATAGCAGAATAGATTACTGATTGGTCTCAATGGACATTATTCAAAGCTCCATTGTGGCGGAGATTCTCCCTATGGTCATTTCGGACCACTCACTGGTCCACTTGCACATACTCTGGGGAATCACAACCCCCTCTTCTCCCACCTGGAGGCAGGATTTGTTGCTCCTAAGGGACCCCAAATTTCAACCCTGGCTAACTACGGAGCTGTAAAACTTCCTTAGGGAGAATCCAATCCCAGTTACATCACCAGGGGTCACATAGGAAGCCGTTAAGGTTACTATCCGGGGAGCTATAATGGAGATTGCAGCGTGGCATAGAAGACATAGGGAGAAGCTTCTTAAATCCCTGGAAGAGCAACTAAAAGGGTTAGAATCCGAGTCTAAAATGACTCAACATTTCAGTATTCTTTCTCCACTAGGCCGTAATATTGTTAGAGTACATCTAGAAATTAATGATTTGCTGGCTAGGAAAGCCGAGGTGGCTATTCTTTGGTTAAAACAAAAATATTGGGGGGAATGGGAGAAAGTATTAGCCTGCAGGTTATGGACACAGAGGGATGAAAGCCATATTCCGGGTCTGCAGGATCATGGAGGAAAGACCCTTACTAAGCCAGAGCAGGTCAATAAAATTATGGGACAGTTCTATGAGGAACTTTATGCCTCCTCTAGATCCATGGACCACTAGGGGGTGCACAACTTTCTATCGTCACTTACCCTTCCCCAGCTCACCCTTCAACAGGCAACTATCCTAGAAGCTCCCATTACCCCAGCAGAAGTTAAAACTGCATAACAGGACTTGAATGTGGAAAAAGTAGCAGGGGGGAAGGGGTTTCCGTCTGAGCTCTGGTAACTTGTCTCTCATCAAGTAGCCCCACTGCTTAGTTCAGTATTTAATATGGCCTTAACAGCTGTCTCCTTCCCCTCAACACTTCAAGAAGCTATCATAACTGTCTTCCCTAAAAAAGGGAAAGGCCCCACACTTCCCTCTAGCTACCATTCGATATTGCTCATAAGCTCGTATAGTAAAATATTTGCTAAAATCTTAGCCACCCAGTTGAATCCTTTCCTGTCTTCTCTTATACACCCCTTCCAAGTTGGCTTCATCCCTGGGCACTATAGTAGAGACCACATAAGATCTTTGATAAATATTCTTTACCATGCTCAGTATAGTCCCACTCCACCTGCAGCTGTGGCCATTGATTTTGAAAAAGCCTTTGATTCTATGGAGTGGGACTACCTGCAGCAGGTATTGGAAGATTTTGGAGCTGGATCTCTGCTTTATATCATAGCCCTATGGCACGGGTGTTGACCAATCCCATCGTGTCTGACTTGTTCCCCCTGGGGAGGGGTGCCAGACAGGGCTGCCCATTATCCCCACTCTTGTTTGTTTTGCTGGTGGAGCTCCTAGCGGTGGCCATACAGCAGCACCCCAACATATAGGGGCTCACAATTGGTAACCAGTCCTACACTATATTTATGTATGCTGATGTCCTTTAATCCCACTAGCAGATGTGGAGTCCTCCTCCTGACCTTGTCTTATTGACAGACTTTGTAATGCACTCTGGACTAAAATGAACCCTTTGTAAACCGAGGTTCTTCCTTTGAGTCTGGCTGCACCATGAGCCCATGTGGCCCCGTATGGCTTGCACTAGTCCCAGACTTTTTGGTGTACCTAGGGATTCATCAGTCCCCTGATCTAACCAAAATATGGGACTTGAACCCGAGGCCTTTGGTTGCGGAGCTGAAAACTGAACTCGAGCGGTGGCAAACTCTATACCTCATATTAGAAAGGAAAATCATCGCGATCAAAATGATCTTGGCCCCTAAACTCCGGTATATCATTTCTCATATCCCCTTGATCTCCCAGCCACTTGGTACAATATGGTAGATAACACCTTTGGTAAATTTATCTGGGATGGTTGCAAGCCCTGGTATAGCAGGAATAAATTGAGGGTCTATTGTAAATTAGGGGGCTGGGGCCTGCCATGGCTGGAGGGCTATAAATGGGCATACCCTGCTGCCCAAACATTGAAGTGGTTTCTCCCTATTATGTGGGATGCCCCTCAGTGGCTGCAGATGGAGTCAACAATTGCTCAAGTTCACTCCTTCCCCCTTCTACTTTATAACTCACTCCCCAGGAGACTAGACCAACATCCCACTATAGCCCCAACTATTTGAATTTGGCACAGAGTTCATAACAAGCTCAAGGCCAACCCTCGTCCCCTAACTCATACACCCATATGGGGTAATGAATACCTTCAGATTGGAAATAAGCCTCTTTACTGGCCCCAGTGGGAGGAGAAAGGGGTTACCACATTTGCAGACCTGTTGGCTGTAGATGGGGTAGGCCTTAAATCCTTTCAGGACTTGGGCCAAGAATTCAGGCTAGGCAAGACACACTTCTGGCAATATTTACAGTTATGTAGCTCCAAGATGGCATACTTGAAACCCAGTGTAGTGAAGGAGGGCTGTCCAGTGCCCCTGAACAGGTGGCTCGCATGTAGCAAAGGGCAAGCCAGCATGATTTACTCTGAACTGCGAGACAAACTACCCTCCCAATCTGCGGAATCCAAAGTAAGATGGGAAAAGGTCTGACAGATACCCATCACAGTTGCACAGTGGAGAATCTGCTAGAAACAGGCACACACTGCATACCCAAATTCCAAAAGTAAGCTCATCCAGAATAAAATCCTCCACCATTGGTATAGGACCCCTGATGTGCTCTTTAAGCTCAAGCTAGTAGATAATAGCTTATGCTGGAGATGCCAAACAGTGGTTAGTGATTTATATCATATCCCCTGGCACTGCCACTTAGGCCCTTCTGGACTTCAATTTGTGGACTTGCCACTCAAATTATTGGTTCCAAATTGGACCCTGATCCTTGATTTGACTGGTAGGTCTACCTACTTTACCACTACAGCTAAAACCATAACAAATGTGATGGCTTGCCCTTCTCGACCTCCAGGCCAAAAGGCTCATCTTGTGTTATTGGAGAACCACAGAGGTGCCCTAATTGTCTGAATTACTTAATACATTTTCTAGGATTGCTGCACTGGATTGCCTATCTCATATAATTGCCAATATCCTTCCTAAATACCATGCATGCTGGGACCCCTTTCTTACTTATCTGATACCCAGAACTGGGGTTGGGTAAGGCTGCCCCCATCTTGTTATCTGGCAAATCTCACTTGTGAATCCCTGTAGCTGACCAGTAGGTTATCAGTTTGTCTATACTTTTTATATCACCTTGCTTAATTTAGAACATAAGTACCTTTAGGAACATGTATGTTTGGTCTGGTTCTTAAGGTTACTAGTTATTACTTGCAGGTTAAGAGAAAACACTGAGGATTTGTTTGTTTTGCTAATCCATTCAGCATGTTATGTTATTCAAGCTACAGACTGTCAGATACAGAGGTGTCACCCCTACTAGAAACATAGACTTTGATGGCAGATATGGACTGCTTGACCCACCCAATCTGCCCATTTCCCTACCTATTAGATAAGCTACAGATCCTAGTTAACCAACAGCTTACTTCTTCCTACCTCCCACCAGAACTGTCATGTCTGTCTCATGCATTCTTGAATTCCCCCACTGTTTTTGACCCTACAACCTCTTCAGGAAGGCCATTCCATGCATCCACCACCCTCTTCATGAAAAAATACTTCCTCACATTATGCATGAGCCATCCCCCCCTCTGTCTTTGAATTGTGCCCCCTTGTTCTTGCACATCTCTTTTTCTAAAAGATGCTACTGTCCTGGACTTTGTTGATTCCCTTGAGGTACTTGAAAGTTTCTACCATGTAACCCCTCTCACTCCTTTCCTCGAGGGTATACATATTAAACTCCTTTAGTCTCTCTTCATATGGCTTCTGGTGCAGACCCTGCACCATTTTTGTTGCCCTCGTCAGGACTACCTCCATCCTGTCTATGTCTTTGCGGAGATGGGGTCTCCAGAACTGCATGCAGTACTCCAGATGGGGTCTCACCAACTGTCTGTACAAAGGGATAACAACTTCCAGTTTTCTACTGGTGATGCCTCTTCCTATACATATCCCAGTAGCCCTCCTTACTGCCTTCTCACATTGCTTGCTTACCGTTAGGTCATCTGATATGACTACCCTCACGTCCCTTTCCATTTTTGTTGTTGTTAGTACTCCCCCCCCCCCCATTGTGTACTCTTTCTCTGGGTTTTTGTTTTCCAGGTGCATTACTTTGCACTTCTTTGCATTGAATCTAAGCTGCAATACTTTTGACCACTCCTCCAACCTTGTCAAGTCTCTTCTCATCTTTCCACCCCCCTTTGTGTATCAACCCTGTTGCAGATCTTTGTGTCATCTGCAAAGAGGCATACTTTTCCTTCCAGTTCCTCTGCAGTGTCACTTATAAAGCAAAGGACCGGACCCAGTATTGAACCCTGCGGTACCCCGCTAGTAACTCCTCTTTCTTCGGCATGGACTCCATTTACTATTATCCTCTGTGTCCTGTTATACAGCCAATTTTTTGCCCAGGCTACCACCCTGGTACCCACTCCCAGGCTGGCTAATTTGTTTATTAATCTTTTTTGTGTGACTGTGTCAAATGCCTTGCTAAAGTCTAGGTAGTCCATGTCCACAGCCCCTCCCTGGTCTACTACTTTAGTCACTCATTCAAAGAAATCTATTAGATTATCCTGACATGACCTTCCCGCTGTGAATCCATGCTGCCTTGGGTCCTGTGCCCCACTGGCCTCTAGGTACTCAACAATTCTTTCTTTCAGAAATGAGTCCATTATTTTCCCTACCACTGAGGTCAAACCAACAGGTCTGTAGTTTCCTCTCTCTGCTTTGCTCCCACTTTTGTGAAGGGACATCACATCCACCCTCCTCCAGTCCTTAGGTACCACACCATTCTCCCATGATTTGTTAAAAAGGGTAGTCAATGGTGTCACTAGTTCTCCTCTTAGTTCTTTTAGAATTCTGGGATGATTTCCATCAGGGCCCATTGCTCTGTCCACCTTCGGTTTTAGGAGTTCTTTCAGAACCCTTTCTTCTGTGAGTGGACCGGAATCAACCACCCTATCCAGAGTGCTTCTATTGACTGGATTAGGTACCTCCCTCTCCTCTTCTTTTGTGAATACTGAGCAGAAGTATTCATTCAGTATCCTTGCTTTTTCACTGTCACCCTCTGCCCATCCACCCACCCACCCCTTTATTAAGTGTCATTATCCCTCCCCTGGTCTTTCTTGGCTCCCTAATGTACCTATGAAAGGTTTTATTCCCCCTTCTTAACCAAGTTGGCTATCTTTTCCTCAGTCTGCTAATAGCTTATACTCATCTGGTATATATTCATGTGTTTTGTACCACTCTCCAGCAGGGTTCGACAAATCCCATAGCCCAACATCCCGGGCTACCAGATCATAGGCTGGGACAAGTAGTTGGTGCAGAGGCGCTTGTCCGCGGACAAGTACTGCTTTAAAAAAAAAGAAACATCTTTTTTTCTGCAGTGCCAGGTTTCTCCACTGGGGAGCTTGCTGGCGATATGAAACTCCATCCATCTCAGGGGTCAATTGACCCACAAGGCACTCACTGTGGCAGGGGAGCATGAGCGCTGAGTACCAGAAGCAAGCACGAGTGGTGACTGAGGAGGAACCAGTCATCGGACTGTCTGGCAGGCATAGAATCCAATGACAGATCAGGCGGAGAGCGAAGGCAGTAGAGACATCCACTGGCTGTGGTGGTGACTTGGCGGGGGTGGAGGCGCTCACTTACTCGGCTCAGTGCGAGGATAAAGGACGTGCGTGCTTCTCCTAGTTGGTGTACTGCATAAGCATTTTATTTTAATCCGGGACCAGTGCAGAAACCACTGCCTGCCACACACAGTAGCTTTTGCTAACCTGAAAAAAGAAACTTAATTTTGGTGCTGCAAAAAGGAAGAGAGAGATCAGGGGAGAATAGTTAGGGACTAAGGAGGGTGAGTCTTGCTGAGTGGAGGGGTGGGAAAGGGCAAAAGCAGGATTCACTTCCGCAAGTCGGGTTGGATTGCTACCGACTGCCAGTGTGCGTGATCTCAGCTAAAATCTACCCCAAAAGACAGAAAGAAGAACAACAAAAAATTTGAAAGGGTTGGAGGATCGAGTAAATAAAATAAACTGACCGAGCAGCACTGCAGCAGTAAAGTAAAAGTAGAGGGAGAGAGAGGAGCTGAGTGGTGAATTTACTGAATTACCATCAGAACAGAACTGTGAGATGACTAGTCTAGGAGGAGAGACCATAAAACAGACAAAGAGAGGCTGGCTGGCTGGGGTACAATAATTATTTAGGAAAGGAGGAGAAGAAGGGTGAAGACTTGTTACACGGGAGGAGAGAATGAACAAAAAAGAGGCAGTTGGAGTCAGCTAAGAGAGACTCAAAACAGAAGGGCTTTAAATTGTGACTGATCGATGCCCTAAGAAAAATAAAATAAGGAGGGGAAAAAAAACTTGCACTGCAGTGTGAACTGCAGTAAACAGGATAACTGAGCAACTTGGCAAAAACTAGGATCCCAATAGAGTGGGAATTTTAGTTGAACAAAAAAAACAGCCTGGTAGAAATAAAACAGAGAGGGTCTGTGTTGCCCTAAGAAAAATTAATTAAGGGAAAAAAGTGTTGCACTGCAGTTAAATATAGCATACATAACCATAACAAAAGTTGGCAAGAAGGAACCTAATAAAAGAATGTGATTGTGAAGTTTCACCTAAGAGACTGAACCAAAAACAGCCTTGCTAGGAGAAATAGAGCGAGGGGCTAGAGGGGCTTGGCTTTGTGTTGCCCTAAGAAAAAAAAATAGCAAAGATCTAAAACTGGCACTGCTGTTCTGCTCTTGTATACCATAAGTGAGCAAAGTTGGCAAAAGGAGGAGCCTAAGGAGTGAGATATTTCATTCAAATAAAATATTAAAGGAAGAGAGAGAGGGACTGGGTTGGTTGGGGTCTGTGTTTGTTGCCCTAAAGAAAAATAACAGGAATTTTTAGCACCAGAACAAGTGGTGATCAAATCTGGAAAAAAACAGGCTGGACTACTGTCTGAGTCCACTGTAGCCTGTGGACATTAAAATTTAATGGAAAGGGGCGGACCACTGAGACAGTTCAGAGCAATAAAACTTGAGCAAGAGGTGGGCTCTAGTGTGTTGCACAGAAAGTAAAGGGCAGAACTCAGTGTAACTAACTGCGTAGGAAATAAAATAAGGACAGGACACTAGTCTAGGTAGCATCAAAGAGGGAGGAAGGAAGAGAGAACAAGCCAGGGTTGGGCTTTGTGTGTTGCCACGGTTGCCACCAGCCAGAAAGTAAAGGGCAGTAAATGAGGAAGACAGAGAGTTCATTTGCTGAGCTTTGTGTTACCCTTAGAAAAGTAAAGGGAATGGGGAAATTGTGTGTGTGTGAAGTTGAACTGAAAAAAAAGACCTGAACTTAACCATAAGCTGGGTTGACTGAGGACAGAGGACGTAAAAATAAATTGTCTGTGCTGTGAGTGTTGGTGTATCAGCAGGGACCCTGGTTTTCCATTTTTAACGGTAAGACCGGTAACAATCACAGAATCCTGCTTGGTTTGCGGATTTTGAATTCTTGTACCGGTGCCTCACGGAAATTGCATGTCACTGCACAGAATCTCTAAGATTTCAGCTTCTTTGTAATTTTTTTTATTTTCTCTTTCTATGTCCCCTTCTCATAGCATCAGTCTCCACTTTTCAGAGATCCCTAGGCTGGGTATTCCCTAGCTTCACCCCCAAGTAATGCTCAGGAGCTCCTGTGGGCCTGCCCCATGCTGTCTGGATTCTACCCCCCCAGGTGGGAAGGGAGGGGATCCCAGGTCACCCCCTTCACACTCCCTTAGTGTGTGTTGGGCAGGTCAGTGGGTCCTCATGGAGCTTGGTTATGAAGTCTGGGGCACCTGGGTCCCTTCTGCCAGTGGCCAATGTGGGGTGATTGTTCCTGGTTTTCTGGTCTCTGTCCCTGAGGGCACTGGCACTAGAGGAGATCCAAGGAGGTAGGTCACATAGAGACATGCTACTGCTCCAGATCCTGGTTAGCATCCTCCCCTCCTGATCACTCTGCAGCACCATTGCACCACCACCCATGGTCACACAGGTGGTGGTAAAGCAGCAGGACCTGCAGCCCACCCTCCCCGGAGGAAGACAGCAGTCCCCCAGGTGCTCGATCCTACTCCCTGGCCAGACCTCCAGCAACCCGAGTTAAGCTTCTGACCCTGGGTCACTGGCATTGCAAGCAATAGTGCTACTGCAGCACGCAGGCTTGACCCAATTTCAGCATCTTAAAATGAATGCTGCTGTGCTTTGCATGCTTTTGCTTTGCTGCATATCGATTCAGTATAAAAATCACCCCTTTGCTTTGTTGTAATTAGTCATTCAGTTTAAGCAGCTATGCCTAGTGGTTAAGCTAACAAACAGTGATTGAACTGGGAACATCCAGCAGACTTGGGTTTGATTACCACAGCCTCCACTTGCATGCTGTGTGACTCCAAGCAAGTCACTTAACCTCCACAGTGCTTCTAGGTTACTCCTGAAAACAGTCAGTTCTGCCTAGTAGGCCTTACCTGCTTTATAAAGAATATAAAAAAAATATCAATATATGTTTACTACATCATAGAATAGTAGTCAGGGTACCATATAATTTGCTTGAGTTTTACTTGGGCTGCAATGATTTTGTATAGGTAAAGATAAATGTTCAGATACATTTTCTGTGTTTTATAAGCTTGTTTTTAGATTTTAGTCAGGTTTTTATTGTATTCTTTGCATATAAGCAGCTAGGTTGTAGATTGCTAAATGCAGCATCACTGTTACCAACTAGCTTATTCAAGTTTATAATCAGTAGGGCCATCCAAAATCCTCAGCTGTTTGAAGGAAAACCAGTCTGAGTGAAAGTATGTTCACAGAGAAGAAACTGCCTCACTACTTATGAAAAGATGTCACAGTTAGCACCCCATTTAGGTGAATTGGATCATTTGCACGTTTTCTCCCACCTGCTGTTTCAGTCTCTGTGACAACAAAAAGTTTTCTGATAGACTGCTTCAACAAAAGCAAATGTTAAGTATTTAAGTGTACTTATGTTTGGCCAGTGGATTTTGAAGCACAGTCAATGACATACAGAGAGGTAAGACCCCAGGGCTGTATGATGCTGGTGAGCAGGTGGTGTCAATTCACATCTGAACAAAGACATGAAAACTAGGAGACACCCTTTTCATGGACACCAAGTTAAAAAAAAAAGCATCCACATGTCTGGGAGATGCATGAATCCATTTGAAGGTCCTCCAATAATCGCTTGTGGATTTTTTAGGTGAAGACAGTTTATTTCAAAGAAGCAAATTCAAGCAGGTTTTTTTTTTGCTCCTCCTACCCCCTGGCCATCCACTCCTTCAGGCCTGCCAAGGCCTCCTACCACCGCTGCTGAGTTCTGACCACCATCCACTGCCTCTTACTGCTGTGCTACCAGGTAACCCAAAGTAACCCTTCATTGAGTGGGCCCCACTCCCCATGGGAGGCTACCAGGGAAAAGAATTGCCCACAGAGCTTCCTGTGTATCCTGGGCATGACAGGGTCAGAATGGACACATGGCTGGGGCTTCTGGCTTATGGAGGATGAACAGCTGTCCTTCAGTTGGTCAGCGAGTGTTTTCCCATTTTCTTGGGACCGTGATAGGCCACATGATGTCAAGACACAAGCCGATGTCTATCCTCCCTCCTGCAGTAAGGGCTAACATGCTGTCATGCCTCTGGCCTCCACCAGGGGCCAGAAAATGCTGAGCCATGAACCCACCCTTCCTCCCAGGAGAAGATGAATGGTCACTGGACACTCAAGACTTCACCCACCAGCTGGCCCTCAAACATCCAAGTCTGTTCCCTAACCATGGTCAGTGGTGTCACAGGCAGAAATCCAATTCAGGCAGTAAAATTATGGATGGGAAAAAACAAAGGTAGTCCACCTTAGCGGTGATGGTTCAGATTAATTCACATCTGAGTTCCAACAAGCAAAGAGACCAAGTCATTTGTAACTTGTGCATGTGGTGTGTGGGTGTTGAAGAGAAAGGGGATCATAGTGCTGTCACTACTGCCATCACCCCAGTGGGATGTGGACTGCATTGTCACTACTGCCAACACACCAAAGGGGTGAGGGCTGTAGTGCTTGTGCCATCACCACTGGTGGATGGGGAATGTAGTACTGCTGCCGTTCTGTCTGAGGGATGGGGGCCATAGTGCTGATACTGCTATCACACCTGAGGAATGGTGAATGTAGTATTGCTGCCATCACACCTAAGGGATGAGGGCCACAGTACTGATGCTTCTGTCACATCTGAGGGAGGGGAGGTCATAGTGCTGTTGCTGCTGCCATCACACCAGAGGGATGGGGGCCATAGTGCTGTTGGTGCTGCCATCGCACCTGAGGGATGGGACCATAGTGCTGCTTCCATCATACCTTAGGGATGGAGGCTATAGTGTTGCTGCTGACATCACATCTTGTACCTAAAATAACTTTAAATTGGTACAAGGATGGAAGGATGTGTAATAGTGGAGGTCAAAATTGCTAAAATGCATGTTAGCAGAGTTAAAAATTGCTAAATAAAGTACACAAAACCAAACACCGGTAAAACTGGATTTTGGCTTCGTAGACACTGGTGACAATACCGTTTTTTACAATGTGCAAAATGGAATATGCCCTTTCTCAAGCCTAGTAAACCAGTGTCCCTGTGTATCAGGTGAGCAGGGACAGTCACTGGGACAGGTGTGTGTGTGTGTGGTTAGAAACATAGAAACATACAATTTGATGGCAGATAAGGACCGCTTGGCCCACCCAGTCTGCCCATTTCCCTACCTAATGGATAAGCTGCAGATCCTAGTGATTTTATACTTATGGCCATTTTCCTTGAAATATGGCCTTCTGACCATTGGACTACCACTTGCAACAGTGGGACTACCAGTTTTGGATAGGCCAGTTGTCCTGGACTACCATGTAAATTTAAAATTTGTCGATCCCTGCTCTCCAGACTTGTATACTGTTCAGAGTTTTTGTGTCATTGGAATAATGCCCCTTCATGGGAGTGGGTCCCAGGGTGGTAGCCTGGGTAAAACATTGGCTAGACAACAGGACGCAAAGGGTGGTAGTAAATGGAGTCCACAGTGAAGAAAGGAGGCTTACTAGCGGGGTACAGCAGGGTTCAGTACTGGGACCGGTCCTTTTTAATGTCTTTATAAGTGACATTGCAGAGGGACTGGAAGGAAAAGTATGCCTCTTTGCAGATGACACAAAGATCTGCAACAGGGTTGATACACAAGGAGGCATGGAAAGTATGAGAAGGGACTTGGCAAGGTTGGAGGAATGGTCAGAAGTATGGTAGCTAGGATTCAATGCAAAGAAGTGCAAAATAATGCATCTGGGAAACAAGGACCCAGGGGAAGAATACACAATGGGGGGGGAGGTAGTAACAACAACAAAAAAGGAAAGGGACCTGGGGGTAATCATATCAGATGACCTTAAGGTTAGCAAACAATGTGAGATGGCAGTAGGGAGGGCTGGGGGTATACTGGGATGCATAGGGAGAGGCATCACCAGCAGAAAACAATAAGTTGTTATCCTGCTATACAGACAGTTGGTGAGACCCCATCTGGAGTACTGCGTCCAGTTCTGGAGACCCCATCTCCGCAAGGACATAGACAGGATAGAGGCAGTCCAGAGGAGGGCAACTAAAATGGTGCAGGGTCTGCAAGATAAGCCGTACGAGGAGAGACTTAAGGAACTTAATATGTATACCCTTGAGGAAAGGAGGGGGGACATGATAGAAACTTTTAAGTACCTCAGTGGAATCAACAAAGTCCAAGAGGTAGCATCTTTCAGAAAAGAGACATGCAAGAACAAGGGGACATAATTTAAAGATGGGGAGGCGATTCAGGGGCAATGTGAGGAAGTATTTTTCACAGAGAGGTAGTGGATGCCTGGAACAGCCTTTCTGAGGAGTTTGTAGGGTCTAAAACTGTGGGAGATTTCAAGAATGCATGGGACAGACATAAGGCAATTCTTGTGGGGGTAGGAAGAAATAGGCTATTGGTTAACTAGGATCTGCGGCCTATCCTGTAGGTAGGGAAATGGGCAGACTAGATGGGCCAAACGATCCTTATCTGCCGTCAAAGTCTATGTTTCTATGTTTCATCACTGGAATGCATACTACGAAAATCTTAATAAAAAGTGGTAATGACAAAAAAACAAAAAACAAACAGCCCTTAGAGTAGGCACTCTGCACCTTTGAGAATCACAGTCAGTGGGGCAGTCTAGTAATTTGATACCCCAGTGGTGGAGGAATTTATAGCCCAGCAATGGCCAAACTACAGATTCCCCATCTCTCTTCACAGCACCTCTGCCAGCACTCCACTTCAGCTGCGATGGATATCTCTGTGCTGTCTGCCACATCTATGCAGGGTGACCATGCTTCTGACCCAGATGACAACTCCTACTGGGTCCAACAAAGAAGAGGACAGGGAAGAAAACATCAAAAATTTCATTTAAAATGAAATTGAAGCAGCATCTTTTGAATAATATACAATGTCACTGCTATTTTCAAAATGTTTGTATTATTGATGTGTGCTTATGTGTATGTTCTGTTTTGTATGGTTTGTATTAAGTGAATGTAAGTTATCTTGTTCATCTGATTTTACATCTTGTGACTGTATTACAGTCCCGGGTCACATATAAAAAAGGGCCTTGGCTCATATGTTTACCTGGTAAACAAAATAAATAAATAAATAAAAGGTTGAGGTGAAAGTGGGACTTGTTCAGTTTCCGAATGGATCCAGCAGTCGACACAGTGCATCCACCTTTCCTGGCTTGTAAACCAGTCATGCGACTGACACTATGCTGCCAACCAAAAAACAGTTTGATCCTTTATCCCAGGTGCTGCTGGAGATCCCCCTCCCACTCCACCAGTGTATCAGCCTGACCTGCAGGATGAATTCCCACCGCTTACCAGTCCATCTGCACCCCTGAGCCAAGACACCAGATCCTGGGCAGACAGGGCTGCCATACCACACCTGAGTCTCCTCTGTTCTGTGCTCTAGCACAGAATGTTTCATTGGTTTCTAAAGCTCAACACTTCCCACAAAAGCAAACAGGGTAAAACTGTCAGTACTTAATGTTGCCTGGGCTATTCTTCTTTCTTCCTCCTTGTGACACACCAACCATCCCTCTCCTCTAAATTTCCAATGTTCAGACCACCAGGTACATATCCTAATATGCCTCTTAGGATTGTTATCTCATACGGCTGAGTTGGTCTGAACAAGGAGACTGGGATGGCGGACTACATATGCTGTCTGGGCTAGTCTTTTTTCTTCCTCCTTGTGACAGACCAACCATTCCTCTCCACTAAATTTCCAATGTTCAGACCACCAGGCACATATCCTAATATGCCTCTTAAGATTGCTATCTCATATGACTGAGTTGATCTGAACAAGAAGACTGGGATGGCGGACTTCCACCACCATCACCTCTTCACTCCCTTACAAGCTTAATCCGGTACAATGCCTCATATTCCTTCTAAGATGTTTAAATCCTCATCAGAAAGTGCTGGTGTTGGGAGTCTCATTGACATGATTTTCTGGGTCCCCTTACTGCATCTGTTTTGGGCAGTCTTCTTATGGCAGCGCAACCTCAAGGCATGACTACGGATATGGCAGTATAGTGCTCTTTTCCCTTACTACTAGGCCTATGTCATAGATACATAGATACTGTCAGCAGATAAGGGCCACCAGGCCCATCCAGTCTGCCCATTTATGCTACCTAATGAAGCGGCCAGTGACCCTATCTGGTCGCTGGCTTTAGCTTTTTCGTCCCATCTTTATTATTCCTTTATTCCTATCCCTTGCATGTTTGAAGCCTGCCACTGTACTGGCGGCCACTAGTTTCTGGGGCAGGCTATTCCATGCATCCACCACCCTCTCAGTAAAAAATACCTTCCTGATATTACCTCTCAAGTTGCCACCCATCAGTCTCATATCATGCCTTCTTGTTCTGGCACTACTTTTAAACTGGAATATGTTGTCCCCTTCCACCTTGTTCATGCCTTTGAGGTATTTAAACATTTCTAACATGTCACCACTCTCCCTCCTTTGCTCCAACATGTACAAATTGAGGTCTCTGACTCTTTCCTTGTAAGGCTTGTAATGTAGACCCTTCACCATTTTGGTCACCCTCTTCTGCACCGTCTCTATTTTGTCAATGTCCTTATGAAGGTGTGGCCTCCAGCACCAGACACAGTACTCAAGGTGAGGCCTCACCAAGGTCCTGTACAGTGGAACTATCACCTCCCTCCTTTGGCTTGTGATTCCCCTTCCAGTACACCCCAACATCCCAGTGGTCTTTCCCACTGCCTTGGCCATCTGCCTTGTGGCCTTCAGGTCATCAATGACTATGACCCCCCAAGACCCTTTCTTCCTTAGTAACTGCCAACAGCTCTCCCTCCAACCTGCAGCTTGCTCCAGGGTTTCTGCCCCCCGTGTGCACAGTTTTGCATTTCTTTGCATTAAACCTTAGTTGCCACGCATCTGACCATCTCTCCAACCATTCCATGTCCTTTCTCAACCTTTCCACCCCCTCCGGGGTATCCACCTTGTTGCAGACCTTGGTGTCATCCACAGACGGGCAAATCTTTCCCTCCAGCCCATCTGCAATGTCACTGATGAAGACACTGAAGAGGTCTGGCCCCAGAACTGACCCTTGAGACACCCCACTGGTCACCTCCCTTTCCTCTGATTAGGTTCTGTTTACCACTACCCTCCGTTTTTGGTCCTTCAATCAATATTCAATCCAGTTTACCACCTTGTGTCCCATTCCCAGGCTTTCTAGCTTGTTGACCAGTCTCCTATGTGGGACGGTATCATAGGCTTTCCTGAAATCTAGGTAGACAGTGTCTACAGTCCCCCTCTGTTCTACAGCTTTTGTCACCTAGTCAAAGAAATCTATTAGAATAGTTTGACAGAACTGTCCTGCAGTGAACCCATGTTGCCTAGAATCCAACATCCCCCTGACTTCTACGTACTCCACTATTCTTTCCTTGGGGAGTGTCTCCATTATCTTTCCTACTACGGAGGTTAGACTAACTGGTATGTAGTTCCCTGCATCTTCTTTAGTCCTGCTCTTGTGAAGAGGGACATTTGCCCTTCTCCAATCCTCTGGGACCACTCCAGTGTCTATGGACTAAAACGAAGCAAAAAATGAGAGCACCGGGCATCTATGGATGGTGCTCTATTAATGGCAAAGCATACAGTCAGAAAACAAAGCACCCATCACATGGACTTAACCAGACACTTTTTTGGTGTCGATAAATATTTATTTTACACGGTGGCAAACCTTTACCAGTAAAAACTAAAAGGCTGGTGTGGCCGTCAGGAAAAAAACTTATGTTTCACCCAGCTATACTGCTGGGCATCATTAGAGCTGATTCACTATTCCCAATCAAGTGTTTATATACATGTAACCCCTAGATGGCGCTATCCCAGGGGCTACTACCCCTGCCTGATTTGCCACTAACAGGTTGAGGGGCCTGGATCCAATGGCGGGTGCCTCCACCCAGAGGTCAGGGTTTGCAATAGTTAAACTAACTTGGTCACAGCCCTCTGGGACACTGCAACCCCCCTTTCTTCCCACTAGTGACCCACACAATATATCAGAATTACCTTCACAGTATACACTTACCCCCAGGACTGATTCCGCACTGGGACCTCCTGTGAAATAAGATACAGTGCAACAATCACAGTACAGTACTTTAACATAGACAATTACCTCAGGCAGTATAACTTTGCTGAAACAAGCAGCTCTGATTTATTTGGGGAATATATTATTTATTTATTTATTTATTTGCTTTTTATATAATAAGGACAGGGAAATCAGGTTAATTAGCTTATCACTTTACTATCTACCTTGGCTCTGTGCAGGCCTATCCCTACCAGTTACTGTTCCTGGGTACCCAAGCCCTAGTGGCTAGTCCAAACCGTGGCAGCTGGTAGGGGCCCTTTCACACAGAGAAAAGAAAAATTAGTTTAAACAGTCAGCAGTACAGTGATTCCATTTGGATTTAATGTGGCAATTCAACAGGAGCGACCCTGAATTAGTACTCATGACCTCCAAACAAGATAGGGTCCTTCAACGTCAGCGGGCTACTCTTGAGCTCCACGAGACTCCTCACACATTTATATGGTAAACAGTCACAGGCAAAAGTCCTTTAATGGCAGCAGGATTCTCTTGAGCTGCACAAGCCTCCTCACACATTTATATGGTAAAAAGAAAGTACTATACCAGGCAGGCTGCTTCTCTATCCGATCGCAATTACTGCACAATACCCGGAGAACACACAGCAGATTCAGTTCCTGACAGACCGAGTGCAATTCAACAATTTCTCCAGTCTTCTACAGGGTGAGCCTGGTTTCTACTCTTCAGAGATCCTTTAATTCTCTTCACAGGACGGATTCAGTCCTAACAAGCAGTTACACAAGCTGCAGACCGGAACTCTGGGCCTTACACACGTTTCCAGACTAAAACTGCACACCGGAAAAAGCACAGGGCTCCTTCCCTCTTCACTACCAGAGCTCAACTGAAACTCCAACAGACAAATCCGAGCACTTCCTTTGAGTTCCTCCCAGTTCTTGACTGGATTGGCTGTCACTCACAACAGACTGCTCCTGTTGGTCCAAAAAGGTGCCGAAGTCTAAACTACATCTCCCAGAGTCACTGCCCATAAAATCCTCTTGTGGCTGGCTCAGATTATGAGTCCAAGTTCTGATTCGTCCAAGGCACCATTTTAGAGCTAGCTTACCCCACACTGATTGGTCCAGTTCAGCAGTTCAAAACCAGAATGGGAACTAGGCAGACACAGTTCTGACTGCAAAGAAAGCAGGTTAGACAAACTGTAATTTCATTATTACTCTAAATGATTTCTGGCAAACAGTTACATCTTTCAGATAGGTTCCCTTTGCACTCCTAGTGACTGCAAAATGGAGTGAATTGGCAGCAGCTCGGTGGTACTCAATCAAAGAAACACACAGTCCCCCATACAAACTAATTATGTCTGCAAGCAGACAGCTCTTAAAGAGACAGTACCAGAGGTTCTAAAAACACTCACTGATAAATGGCTTAAACGCCAAACACCATTCAGGCCTGGAGCATTCAAGCAAGCTCCTGGAAGTCTTTTGGGAACCCCCATTTGCAGGGGGGTTACATACACATCATGTCTAGTAACCAATTAGCCAATATACGGCCAGTTTCTAAGTATTAAAGACATCTCAAGCCTGATCAAATGCAGTTATGTCAGTCATATGGTTAACTAATCACATCTATTACATGAAAAATTCCTAACCATATTTACAACAATCACAGTTAATTAGTGAAAAAATGCATATGTTTAAAAAAAAAAAACACCACTAACCACTTTATCTAAATATAAACACATACACACTATTAATAATATATATGTTACATCCACATAAAATACTACAACTCAATCTAGAAAAATGAATCAATGTATTAATCACTGCTAGAGACTAAATGGAACTGGCAGGATCCCTAAAATTGACACCTGCCATCTATATCAAGCACGGTGTAAAATAAATATTTATTGACACCAAAAAAGTGTCTGGTTAAGTCCGTGTGATGGGTGCTTTGTTCTTTGACTGTATGAGTGTCTAGAGACTCACTGAACAGGGCCACCAGAGGGGCTGCCAGTTCAGTTCCTAATTCCCTTAAGACCCTGGGATGTATGCCATCTGGACCCATGGCTTTGTCCACCTTGAACTTTACAAGCTCTAGTAGGACCCTCTCCTCTGTGAACAGGCTAGTGTTCACTTCCTTTTCCACTGTTCCTTTAAATTCTAGCTGTGGGCCTTGCCCATGCACTTCCACAGTGAACACTGAACAGAAATATTCATTCAGGATGGCTGCTTTCTCCCTGTCCCCTCCACTATCTGTCCCTGGGCTCCTCAAAGCTTAGCTGCCCCCCGCCTTCATTCTGTCACTGATGTACCTGAATAATGTCTTGTTTCCTTTTGTAACTGATTGAGCTATTAGCTCCTAGGTTTGCACTTTAGCACTTCTCACTACTTTTCCTACCTCTCCTAGACACTTCTGGTACATTTCCTTGTCCTCGTCTCTTTGGGTCTCCTCATACTTCCATAAGGCTAGCCTCTTGGCCCTTATCTTTTCAGCCACCCCTCCTTGAGAACCAAAGCAGTTTTCTTCTCCTTTTTCCCTTCTCTATCGACCTAACACATTGTTTTGTGATCTCCGCTATGGCCTCCTTGATGTGTACCCATTTCTCCTCAACATTCCCCCATCTCCCTTTTTTCCAGGGTTTCTCTAAGCTGAAGTCTCAGCCTGGTAAGGTCGGCCCTTCTGAAATCTAAGACTCTAGCCTTCGTATGGGTTGACTAATTCCCTGTGTCCACCTTGAACTACACTGTATGGTGGTCACTGGGCACTAGCTGACCTTCCACTTTGAGCCCTGTTATTCTGTCCCCTTGGTCGGTACCAGATCTAGGATTGCTCAGTCTCTGGTAGGTTCCTGCAACAATTGCCTAAGGCCAGCCCCTTTGAGGGAGTCAAAGTCCCGTGCCCTGTCTAAGGCCTGTGCTGGGATGGACCAGTCTATTTCCAGCTTGTTAAAGTCTTCTAGCAGCATTACCTCCCCCTTTGCTGCCATATCATGCATGTTTTCAAGCAGCAGTTTATCAATTTCTTCTGCCTGAGTTGGGGGTCTATAAATGACCCTTGTGTGAATGGCTGTTCCATTGCCTGGCTCAAGGGTGACCCAAACTTCCTCTGTTTCCTCATGCCTGTTCTGAATTTCTGTTGCTTTGATGCTTTCTTTGATGTCGAGGGCAACCCCCACCCTTTTACCTTCCCTGTCTTTTCTGAACAGGACATAACCAGGTCCACTTATGTCCCAGCTATGGTTCCTGGTGTACCATGTTTCACATATTTTAATTTTTTTTTTTATTTAGTTGTTTAACCAGGTATAGCACACTAAGCTGAAAGCTTTTTTACAGGAGCGACCTGGGAGCACAAGGAGGTTAAGTGACTTGCTCAGGGTCACACAGTATGCAAGTGGAAGCTGTGGGATTCAAACCCAGGTCTGGTCTGCTGGATGTCACCAAATTTGCAGCTCAGAGCCTTAGACCACTGTGCTATACTGCCTCCTAAGGTCACTTAGTCACTATGTCCAGACCAGCCTCCATCATTACAGCCATCAAGTCTGGAATCTTGTTCCCTAGACTGCAGGAATTCATCTGCATGACTTTCCATGAAAAGTGGCATCCTGTTGGTCCATCCTTATGTTTAGCCCCTTGTTTCATCCTACTATTCCTAGCATATTCTATGTGGTGCTTCCTTTTTAATACCTGTTAATGATGATATAATCATCATTAACACCTGCACCTTTCCAAAACGGGAGCCCACCTACTATTTATTTATTTGATAATTGGGTAGGTACACTGGTCTGAAGGACCATTTTCAGGAATGACCCAGGCCATCTAGATGGTACATGCAGTACACTAGAAGCAAGTAGGTACATTATAATCAACATACAAATTGAGGTGATACATGCAGTTAAGCCAAGTCTATTATATAAGCAAGCAATAACACATGACGAGGTGTGGGTTACGTGCTGATATGAGCACGCGCAGGGGTGTACTAAGGCACGAGGTGCTTGCGCTGAGTGCCTTATGCCCCTGGGCGTGCTCTTATCAGCTCGTAACCCACTCCTCGGAGTGTGTTATTGTGCTTATAAAATGGGCATGTAAGTAATTATTTAAAAAAGAAAATTAGAACAAAAGAAAGTTAGAAATATAAAAATGGAGGTTTCATTAAGTTAAATAGTAAAAAAAATAGTCCCCAGCAGAGGTCTTCCTATGTATTTATGAGGTACAAAGTAGAAAAATACTATACAGCCTATGTAAGCCTCAACCCCCCCATACATTTAATCTTTTGGGGTTTTTTTGTATTATTATTTCAACATGTATGACTTGCTGTATGCATTTCAGGTGTACCTGACTGCCAACTCAGTTTTACTTGTGCCAAGCATTTTCGAGTTCAGGTGTTCTATTTCTCCTGTTACCATGTCCTCCCACCATCCAAAAATATTTTTTTGATTCTGTTTAGTTTTATTTTAATTTAGTTTTGTTTCACGTTGGATGATTTAAGTGCCGCTTTGTTGATACGAGCGTGTCCGTTTGCAGCTACCATATGGAGTGGTTTCCTGTTGTTTTTTATCATATTTAAAAGTGTTACTAATGGCGAACTTGACCTGATGAGGTCTCTTTTTTTTTGTGAGATAACAGTACAGCATTATATGCTGTGATGGGACTTGTATATTTAATAATATTGTTTCCTATACAAGGGGGGGTATGGATTCCGGAGGCCAAATATGGTCTCTGTGGGGACAGGGTATGGAGTCTGGACACCGAATACAGTCTGGAGCAGCGGGAGCAACTGTTGAAACATGCAGTCATGACAAAACTGATGCCTAGTGAGTAAAAAAAAGAAATGTTGAGAGTATTTCTGTGGAACTGGAGCTTGCTGTGATGTGAGTGAGAGCGTGACAGTTACGGGTTTTGGCGCCGTTTGAAATGCTGGGAGTGAAGGCGTTCAGCGGGATAGAGAACAAAAAATACAAAAGAGCAGATAGAAAGTCAGCAGGTTCTGTATGTGTTTTTTTTTTTTTGGTGTAACGGTCCACCGGTGAACTAATTATGCTTTCCTTGTTGCTGCTGCACCATGACAATAGACAGCTTCCCGCTGCGCTGCCGCTTCGGTGAGCTCCGCTAGTCAGCATTTCTGTTTACGGTTGGCAGTGCTCACTGATTCGTCATTGTCATAGGGCATCTTGGTGGGCAGTAGTCCTGGTTGGTTAGTATATCATCTGATAAGGACACGGTTCAGATGATGTACTAGCCAATCAGAGACTTGGATTTCTTAAGCCCATTTTATAACAGTTAATATGGCCAGCATTTGGTTAATACACAGAAATGTAGCTCCATGAAAAATAAGCATTGAGACAATTAAGATGGATAACTAGCTTAAAGTCAAATAAATCAGGTGGAGAACAGAATGGGAAGAGTGCCCAATCCCTTGTCAAGAGGGGCACTTACAAACTGTGGCAGTTAAGAGGTAATTTTTAAAATGCAATCTGAAGTTGTGGGAGGTGCCTAATGAGTAAAAGGTGGCCAGTAAATCATTTCAAAGCCTAGGGGCAATGATTGTGAAGGCTGTGTTTCGCATCCTGGTTGCAGTTAGGGGTTGCTGAAGGAGCTGTTGAGAGGAGGACCTCAGTTCCTGTATGTCAGTCCTAATACCCTTTGTACCTGTCTTTTTCTCACCCCTCCTGCGAAAGCAGCCTTCCCTGGCCACTGGTCATAGTCAGGCACAGTTCAGTTCTACCCAACCGCCATGGAGGTTGTGATCCTGTCACATGGAGTGGTGGGGCAGTCAGAAGGGGCAGTAGTTAGAACCTCCATATGTAGGTCTGCTAGTAGCGCCAATTAAAGATGCTGGGGTCACACTGTATCTGACCTGTACGGACAAGGTTCACTGGCTGGGGCCTTTAGGAAACTCCACCCCTACCCTGGCAACCGCAGTGCTATGTCAGGCCACCTTGCTACCACCTTTTTCAACTGCAGTTACTCACCCTGATGTTCCATATGTCTGAATCCCCCCTTTTTCTCTCTCCTTTGCCCCAAAAAGTGCCACTTTTAATATATGCTCTTCATCTGTTTCAGTATCTGCTGCCCTGCTGCAACCTCATTGTTGGAAACGGATTGTGACATAGAAACAATGGCTCTCTGAACTGCAGAGCACTGGTTCATCAGGACAATTGCAGCAGCCACACCCCCTCCTCTTCTTGGGCTTTTCTCCTGGGTTCAGGTGGCTCAGCACCCTCCATCCTCACCTGATCCTTGAACACTGATGCTCTTGAGTTCCCCCGATGTCCTTTTCCCTTAGCAACTGCTCTCTTGTCACCTCTGTGGGACACTATTGCATTGGACAGTAGGGCCATTGTAAGGGGTGGTGGGATGGCCCCTCATCTATCAGTATCAAAGAAGTACTAACTTCTTATGGACTTGAACACCAAGGAGTGCCATCCTTTCTGCAGTACTGAATGACAGGGGATCAGGAACTGATGCTTCAGCCTTGGAAATACCTGTTATTATGCACTGAACTACCCAGCAGGACATCAGCTTCACAGTTCCCAGCTGTTGAGCTGCTACCCACCCATTAGAGTTATGGATCTGACCACTGATATCCTTTCGCCGAACTGGCTGGTAGGGTTCTGATTTGTACTAAATTATCTGGTCGGATAATATGTTTTATGTATCACTGTGTTGACTTATCTATCCCCCAACCCCGCTCTGTTGCTACTCCAGGTATACTCTGGCTGTGTACCAAAGGTGTAAGATGAGGGATGGCCTCTTGCAGTCAGTATGGGCCAAGAACTTCTCATTGTTTTTGGGTCTACAGCAGAAATTACCAGTAAATGGTCCTTGGCTACCACACCTCCCATGCCTTACTTACTAGGTCTTCCCTCCTCTCCTCCTCTGGCCCTCCCACCAGGAAGGATAGGCCTTGCTAACCTCTGTACTTTATCTGGATCCAGTGGGTAACCTCTCCCCTACTGTTCCTTTCTCCCCAGACGCTCTCTCCTTCCCCTTCTCACTCCCCTCTTCCCAGCCCCTCCCCCAAAATCTTAATGGTGACTGCTACAAGTGCTGGTGTTGTTCATAAGAAAACCTGCAAATATGGGCTCTACTCAGTGCAGGGGCTCCCCCCTGTCATGCATAATAATGGCCTGGGCACCAGCTCTCCATGCTGCTGTGTGGAGACAGGGGTTTGGTGAACTCTAACCAGTGCCCACCCTCCTAAGTACTCCAGATGGTACTCCTGGTACCCAAAGGCGCCCTTGTACTACCAGCCTTCCCACTGGCCATGCCTACTGTGCCTTGTATGGCACCTCAGCCAAGGATGTCTCAGTCCAACTCCCACCTGGCACTCCTTGGGCACCTACCAGCCATGGACACCCAACTGCTAACTCCCTGGATAGCACAAGGGCACCCTATTTTATCTGCTCTCTAGCTCCTCCTCCTTTTTAATCCTCAGGGAGTAATTCCAGAGCATCAGTCCTCATGGGCTCATTCCAGGGAGCAACTAACTTCCCCTCCTGTTAGGAGGAGGTTGTTACACAGACTTGGGTATCAATGAAAAGTCTAGACAAGCACTTTGCCTTTCTCCATCTGGTTCCTGCCACTCCCACCCACAGCATTGTGTCACAAACAGTTACACTTGGTGTCAGCTGGCCTGGAAGCATGGTGGAAGCTTAGCTGAGCTTTCTGTGGTTTCACCAAATCTGGGTTACACCCCAGTCATTAATGATGGCCTGCTGGATTTAGCAAACCTGAAGCTTTGCCTGACTGAAGGATAGTAGAGCTGCAGAAAAAGGTCTTTCACAGAACACTGTACTGGGCTTAAAAGGCCAGTGTTCCCCCCTTACCAGTTCCATTTGTAAATGTCAAAGGTGTTGAACTCTTCACTTACAAAGAAGCAGGGTACTCTCAAGAACAAATGTGAAAAGCTCAGTTTATTCAAGAGCAGATGTGAAAACTTGGTTCATTCCAAAATATTAGAGCCGAGTAGGCAGTCCAGAAGCTTAATCAGCATGGCTGCACTCCCACTCCGAGTGCCTTGTTTCTTTGTTTGCTGCAGTCATCTCCCCAGCCGTCTTTTATGATAGCAAAGCAGATTATCCCTGACTTAAATTAGGTTAGAATAACATTCAGTTTGTAGGGTCGAGTAATTATTTGGCAGTAATCCTGCTGTCCCTAATTCAGGAAAATTTTAATTAGTGAGCTCTGTGGTAAGAAGTACCACAACCTTTAGCAAAGTTAATGCTGAATTACTGCATTCAATGAAATCTGAAGCTCCTACACTGTATAATAGTATGCAGCAACCAGATATTTGGTGTCCATGACATTCTTTCATTTACCAGGAAAGTTAATGAGCAAGCTGTTTACTTTACAATGCTATATATTCCGTGCAGTCTTGGCAGGTTTTCAACAGGTGTTAAAATATAGCCTTACAATCTGCAAAAAAAGTCAGGTCTCTCTTTTCTTTAGTTTCTGTACCACTTGACTGCCATTATTGTCATGGGTACTGCTGTACATTGACTTTTTGTTCTGATTTGCATCGTTTTTCCAGGGTAGCCCATCTAAGATCCTACATCTTGTTTCCGGGTGGTCCTGCTTTTTTCAGTTTTATAGCTGAGAAAGCTGAACCACAGGAGGTCAAGTGACTTGCTCAAGGTCACACAGAAATTCAGCAGCTTGGGCGTGATTTAAACCTTTCATTGGTACTGCACCAAAATGTTAGTATAGGCACAAATGTGCATACAATTGCAGATTACACCATTGATGTAAGTTTGATATGTAGACATACTCGGTTTGCAAATGCAGTTACACCCACTCCCATAAATATGTACAAATCACCCAACCATGTCCCACTGCTGACCAATACTACCCCTACCCCAGCACTGTCCTCCCAAATAAATAGTGACCATCCTTTGCTTTTCCCAGATGACCCTTATCACCCCAATTGAAAGACATGCCCCCCCTTAAAGAGCAGTACTCAAGTGATTTTTCCTTCTCCACCTGGTTCTATCACCCCCAGCCAGAGCCTTGTATCACAGACAGTTACAGAAGTGCCAGATAGCCTGGAATGGGGGGCTGGGGGTCTTGGAAAATCCAACTGACTCACTACCTACTGCTGTAGTCTTACACTAAGGGAAAAGAATCAGTTGCTGGATACCATCATTCCTCTGTCTTTATGCTCAGTCACAAATACAGCACTTCCACCTCTCCTGACCTTCCTAGCCTGGCTAACTGTTAAGTTCCCTGGGGACAGAAGGGAATGTATGCTGCATGCGACAGCCATCTCACCTACAACCAGCAGGCTGAGAAATTACACCTTTGCTGCCTCCAGGGTGTTGTTAACTCACACTGGCCTGTTCCCTTTTTCATCCCACTTGTGCACTTACAATACCCATTCAGTGCAAGGCCTGTAACTAGAAACCTCTATTCATTTTAAATACTACTATCACTGCCTCTGTACTTGAAACACTTCACTTTGATATCATAACATGCTTTCTGAGACAGAACACAGATTGGTCAGCAAATTAAGTTACCTGTACCTTTTAAAGCAAGCTCAGTTATGACACTAACGGATTAAATATAAGCCTGGTCTGGTGCTACTGGCAGATGGTGAACCATGTAGCAAACCCAGAGCTGAGTCATGACCTGGACTATGCCATCCAGGGGCTGTTGGGCACCAGCCCTAGGTAGGGTAGGGGAGGGTGTACTGCACCTTTAGCACCTCCTATGTCATGGACTGAGGTGGCATGGATGTTTTGGATCACCTCATAACATCAGCCACCTCCCTTTCTATAGGAGTGCAATGCATTATACCACAGGCCAAGCCTAGGGGAGGTGGGAGGGACAGTGCAAGGTGAGAAAACAAAATCTGTTAGACAGAGCAAGACCTGTGAGGGAGCAAGCTCTCATGCAGCATGGTTGAATGTTTTCTGCCAGTTTTCTCCCTTGGGACACTGCCCTGCCATGGTATGTAAGGCACATATCTATGTACAGATGCATGGATACACCAGAATCGAGCAGTTTACCTCCCATCTGCACTACCAACTGGCTTCCCCTAGGTTGAAAGCCTGCTTCAGGACCCATGGCCCTTCCTTCTGAAGGGGGAGAGCCATCCATTGGATGCTTGACCCTCCTTTTCCATCTGGCCCCGGCAACACAATCTTACTTATGAATCTGGGTCATCAGCGTAGTGAGCAGAAGCGCTACTTATACATTATCGCACTTAAAATGTACAGAAAATATGGTGCCCAACTTACCCAGACAGAGATAGACAGTACTTGATATAATAGTGACTGCTGCATTGGAAGATTCTAGGAACATTCCATCAAGGACCACAACCTTTTACTAGTTTTATTAAAGAGATGTTCTAGTTGGTTTTAGCATAATATTCACAAATGGCATCAGCAAAAATTGGTAATACAAAGTTTATCTCAAAATTATATTTCAAGAGCGTCCTTATTTTTACTACTATAGGCATTTTAAAGCAGCAGTATTTGTTAGTCAGCAAAAACAAAATGATCATATAAATTTTTAGTGTTAATGTATTCATGACAATTAGATTCACAATCAGTATAGCTTTATGTCCATTAGGTGTTTTTAAAACAGCCTATTTTCACTAATTTTTATAATTAATGACTTAAGTCATTAAAGATGGCTGTCACTAGCTACTTTTAAAAAATGTTCCTTCTGTTGAGGTTACTTTTTGACTTTTCATTCTGGATTCTTGCTGTAGATTTATTATTAGGGTGCCAGTATGGGTTTCTGATAGTAAACAGCACAGCACCATGCCACAGTATTTAATTTATTCATATAGTGAGTGGGGCTAGAAAGCAGGAACTTAAAAATGTAACCCCTAGGTGACGCTATCCCAAGGGCTACTACCCCTGCCTGCTTGGTTACTAACAGGTTTAGGGGCCTGAGTTCTAAAATGGGTGCCTCCACCCAGAGGTCAAGGTTGGTAATGGTTTACATAGCTTGGGCACAGCCCTCTGGGACACTGTGACCTCCCTTTGTTCCCACTAGTGGCCCACTCAGTACACAGGAATTACCTTCCCAATACCCCACAAATGTACACTCATAACACATATAGTACCCACTTACCCTCAGGACTGATTCTGCAGCATGTCCCTGAGGGCCCCCTGTAAAATAAGGTTCGGCAATGGCACAGCAACAATGCAATTCTCTCAGTTATATGTACTGACACCACAAGTAGAATATATTCAACAAACATGAATCTGATTTATTCAGGGGAAGTAACAAGGAAGGGGAATTGGATTGATTGGCGGTAAACACACAAATGACTGTACTGTGCATGCAATTTAGGGTCCAAATGTCACATTCTCTGGGTGCCCAGGATGGGAGTGGGGGCTAGCCAGGTCCATTTCCCAGGGTTGGCCAGCTGGTGCAGCTGGTTGGGGCCCTAAAGAAAAGAAAGCCATGCACAACAAAATTGTAATCCAGAGCAGAGGCTCAGTTCAAGAAAAGGAAAGCACAAGTAAATCAGATGGCACACTTTTGAATACTAAATTGTTGCAGGGAGTTGCCCTGAATTGTACTCACAATACCCAATACAGATTACAGGATGGATGGTATTGTTTCTGGGTTTCCAGCAATCAGCACACACTGCAGAGTGAGGGAAATTAAGACTGCAATCTCCCTCCGTTAAAAATACATTTATATGTAAAGGAAAGTACTGTACCAAGCAGACTGCTCTAACACCCTGATTGCAATTACTGCAAAACTCGGGAGCATACACAGCATCAGCAGTCCCCGACAGGCCGGTCGCGTTCAGCAAACTTTCAGTCTTCTTCAGGTTAAGCCTGGTTCCCACACTTCTGCTTCTTCTTCCTTCTCCAAAACTCAGATTCAGTCTGAACTACAATTACCAATGGCCGCAGACCGACTTGGGGGCCTACACACATGCTTCCCATGCTAACTACTCGCCACTCGAACAACAGGGCTCCTTCTCTCTCTCCACAATCATCTCGGATCTGGCTTGCCAGCAACAGTTCAGGGCATTTCCCTTAGATCCACTCAAGTCCGGTTGGCTGATATAACTGTCAGTCACAGCAAGTCTCCCTCTATAGGTGTAAAAAAAGGCACCATTGGACCAGAACTGCACTTCCCAGGGGCTCCTTCCATTTAGCCCCCCTTGTCACAAGCTCCAGCTGGGAGTCCCTTTTCTGACTGGCCCAAGCAGTCTCCGTTTTAGAGCTCCCCCAACCCAGCTGGTCCAGTTCGGCAGTTTAGAACCAAAATGGTGGTGCTTCACAGAACAGTTCATGCTGCAAAAAGGCAGGTTAGAACAAACTACATTTTCATCATCTACCCAACTAATAATCAACAGACAATTACATCTTTGTAAAGAGCTCCCTCTGAGCCACTAGCGACGGCAGAATCAGAACAATTGCTCAGAAGCTCAGGCGGGACTCAAGCAAAACATACACAGTCCCCGACGGGCAAACTAATTAGTAATTAGGTCTGTGAGCAGGCAGACCTTAAAGAGTCAGTACTCATAGACTTTGAGGTGCGAGCAGCGCCCACAACTAAACAGTATTTCGCCGAACGCCAGCTAGGCAGGAAGCACTTTGGCAAGCTCCTGGAAGGCTTTTAAGAACTCCCATTTGCAGGGGGGTTTCAAAGATAAATTCAAAACCCCATATTTCAGTTCTGGAATGAAAACAAAAAAATCTAGAAATGTATATATTGACCTTTATGCCTGAAATACATTATTGTTAAAAGGAAAATGATGGCCTTTTTTGCCACTAGCAAATTCTGCTACTTTAATAAAAAATATATATATTTTTTACGTATACAGTATTCTTCTGTCCACATGCCCCTGATGAAGAAGCTATATGTGGCCTCAAAGTACCAGGGTTCCTTGTTTCATGGTTACATTGTGCTGCCATGAATTGCAAGATCATCAGTGGTGAAATAACCAAATACAAAATTGAACAGAGCAGCAGTATTAGAGTGCATCCTTTAGTTGTTTTTGTTCCTGTCAGATCTGTTTCAGAAATTGCACTGGGGTTTACCAGTGGCACAGACCCCAAGCCTTCCAGAAATCCGTACACATTCCTTACTGCTGCCATGGAGTCTTAATCTGCTGCTTATGAAATCACAATCTGTTGTCAAAGAAATTATTCTGGAGTTGCAAGCAGAGGGTGGGAAAAACTGCAGGACTAGATAAAATACAAGGGGCCAAAAGCCTGTATTTAAACAAATGTCTTCAGCAACAAAGAGAATGCACAGAAAGCCCAAGATGTAGCAGCATTAGGAGATCTGAGGCCTGCTGATGAGAACTGTAGTTTTTTTTTCTTTTCAGAAAAGTGGAAAATGACTTTATGGTGATGCAATCTACATTACACTGTAGCCCAGAGGTCAAAACTAATAAAAACTCTTGACAGGAGAATAAAGAAAGGGACAGTGGGTGGAGTGGCCCTGAAATGAGCACATGCTTGCACAGCAAACTTGTTAACATCTGCATATGAAGCCAAGCGCGGGTGGGCCTGATAAACCTAGTATCCCTTCCAACCTGAAAGTGATTTTCCTGGTTTATGCAGAAACAATACTGTTAGCCTTGGGGTGAAATCTCATAAGAATTCCCAAAAATAGAAGGTCTGGACATTCAATTTTTTTATTACTGAAGACAGCGGCTTAAACACAGGTTCTTTACATCTTTAGATGCTATCTGTTTCTGTTTCTTTTTCTGATTTGAAGTTATACTTCTGTGCTTGCAACATAAGAAACATGTCTGTGACAATATACTGCAATGTCATAAACAGAGGATTATGACACCACAGCAGGTACAAGCAGCATGAGAAGATGAAGTCTAAAAAAATAAAAGATCCGCTTGTAATGACAATGGCTTAAGTATTAAAGAATGAATGATCCTGAAATTCTAATTTAACAAGAATTTCATATAATAGGATGCTACTGATGCAAACTGCATTTTTGTGCTGGAAATTGAAAATCTCTTTAAATTACTATGTTTCTACTGTATGATACTTAAATAAAATTAATAGTCTTTTCCTGCAATACTCATGTCATATCCACCATTACACACTCTGTGAGTGTCAGAGCTGGCCAACTTAGCGTGATGGAAAGTATTGTAAACTGGAACTGTATATTGTACAAATGTATCACTGTTAATGCTTCCAGTTATCACTGCTGCTGAATCTACCTGCCATTAGTAGACTCGATGCCCAAAATAAAAATCCAGATGTGAAGCACTTCATCCATGGCACCAAAATCATATTTTTGGAAAACGTTGTTTTAATTCTGCTTACGTGCCCGTCATCACCAACTATACCCCTTCTATTCTGATCACCACAGCTAGTCTTCTCATAGGCTTACCTCAACTCCTATTCCCCACTGCTTACCTCCTGAGGTGGAGGTGACAGTGCACCTCAGTTCTCACCAAAGCTCAGAATCCACATCGAAGGAGGGCCACATCACCGGTGCAGGGCTGCAGTAGCCTGGATCATCATGTTGATTCTGACTGGGGCTTCTATTTATTTTATGTGTCCCTTCCCTGAGGATGCTGGCGACAAGGGTGCATACGTGCTTGCAGGCACGTGGGCGTAGTGTGGCACAAGCTGGTCTCCTCTCCTCCCCTATGCTGTTCCAGTTGCACTGCCACCTGTGATCACCCAGGTGGCTCTATAGCAGCAGATAGCTAGCTGACCTCCCATCCTGGATATGGGGGATGGCTTTTTATATGCCACATTGAATGCTTAATAAATTTACCTTGCACTAGCAGGAATCTGTCCACTGGATATTTTGTGCGCTGCATTTCTTTGTAAATCATTGTATATTTGCAGCCCTGTCATGTGCTTTGCACCAAAAGGACATCCATAGACAAGAAAATGTAGCACAAACCAAGTCAGAAACTGCAGCCAAAAGTTGTTGTATAATAAATAGCATAATCATGTAAGCACCCCCAGCCTCTTCAAATCCCTCCTCAAACCTTATCTTTTCCCTTCAGCCTCTGAGTTTTAACCCCCCACCCCAGTCTCTCCCATATCCTGACCTGGTCCTGTACCTGCTGTGAAACAAACCTGCAGCTACTTTATACTTGGAAAAATAATTTGTTTCACTTAATCTACTGCTATTACCTGGTGAAATGTTTAATTAGTACAGGTTAGAGCCATAGTTATTTGCTATGTCTTCTGTTTCTGTATGGAAATTTTCTACAATTTAATAAAACTTCCCATTATTTTATATTTATTTTATTTACAATTTTTCTCAGGAGAGCCACACTGAGCTGGAGCTTGAACCTAGGTGTTGCCTGATGGATCAGATTTCAATGGGGGAAATAAATTATCATCAAAGTGCAAAAATGTGTAAAAAGATACAAAGCAGAACAGAAGCTTAGGAAGATGAAAACGAAATACAGTATGTGCAATGAAGATTGGTGATTCTGTTTTATTATTTTGTACCTGATATTTTTTGGTTCCATCCTTTTGCCTGGTACTGTTCTGAAGTGTTTTCAGATACATTTCATAAGAAAGATTGCTGTAAAAAAAATACACTGCATTGTAAGTAACTAGCCTGTGAATGAAGATAGCCTGTGCACCTGTCCCCTGTGTGCACATTGTCCACTTAAAACCATGTTCAGCGCTGCAAACACAAGTTTAATTCTAAAGGAGTGCAGGCTGAAGAGAAGTGGGCTGGATTTGCCTTTGCAACATTTCAGCCATGTCAGAATGTTAGACTGCCTCATAAGTGATTTAACTTTTGAACACAGTTCCAGCAACCTATGACTATTAAAATGATATATACTGTACATCAAAGACAGTAAGTCATTTTTTATGGCAGCATCTGTAAATCATGGACACAGCTGCAAATGCATCAACGTGGTAGAAAATATCATTCATGCTTTTTGTTGCATCTTGGAGTACACAGGCACAGCACAAAGTCTAGAAATGTGCCTACATCCTCCCCATTCAAAAATCTATCCTTGTGTCTCAACATTTTTAGAGATGTATCTTTTTTTCTTTTGGTTTTTACTTCATTTGATAACATTAGCATTGGAGAAAGGCAGCAAACCAATGTCTCCAGATACTGAAGCTCTTTGTTCATCCACAGGTCAGGTGAAATGCAGACAGGCACAGTGTAGGCTTTTCTCAGCTGCACCAGCTCACCTCAGTGCTAACCAAGACCCAGAGAAGTCACCGTACTAGGATGTTTCTCACACCACATCCATTCAGTAGAGGCCCTCTTTGAGCAGATACTGTTAACTGTGTCAGAATGTGCCCAATTATGTGTTGCAGTTCAGAGATGTGGACCACTGGGAATGGAGCTGAGACCACCACAACTATTGCTGTTATGACCTAAGCTGAGATTTGTACCAGAGTCTCCAGTGCCATTCATTTTTGCCACTACTTTATGGAAACTGGCTCAAGTGGCAGCATGCCAGTTACACAAAATGCAGAACTGCCACACTCCCCACTGTACATTATAACTCATGCATATCTCTCGCTCTCTGGAAGTGTTGCAAAAGAACACAGTAGAATTACCTGAAGCTAGCTTTTTTGGGAAAACAATTTCCATTGCACTGCTGCTTTAAGTTCTTTTTTTCTTGTTTTTGTTATATTTGAGTGTATTAGTGTTCCAAATTTTTAAACTTAGGAGGATAAATTGTTTTGGTATAGTGTTACATTTAGTTTGTTACAAGACTCAGAATGCCTGCACATATATATGATAAGATTAAGACTTGGTCAATGTTTACGCTATTAAGATTTAATTAAAATGTTATGGTAATTTTACAGATATGCAGAGAAGGGACAACACATATGAAGCACAGCCGCCCAAGCTCTGTTCAAGCATCAGGCAGTTCATTTTCAGACTCTAATAATGAGCTCCACAATACCTAGCTTTTATTATATTGTATTATACCATAAAATGAGCAGTACTCAATCCTGTAACTTGATTTGCTGAGAAGGTTTACAGTTTTTTTTTATTTCGTTTTTTATGTTGCTTGCACGCATGTGCAAGAAACATAGTGCCATCATCGGAGATTTCGGAGGTGTGTCACTTCCTCCTCCAATTCAGTCAGTGAGCTGGCAGCCCTGTAAGCCAATGCATTTTGGAGCTGTCTGTGACACGCTACAAAATGCAGTAGCACTCCTGATTGAAAGGGGAGCTACGCTGAGTGAGCACCGATAAGCGTAGCTCCCCCACTGACGCAGGCGTGCGTGCCCCGCACGTCCTGTGTAGCCGACGGGTGCCCAATCCCGCCGGCTGAGCTGCTGTCGCCATCCCCTCTGGTAGCTGGTGCCACGCTGGGAGCTCACCCCAGCGTGGCAATCACTTATTTGGCCGACGGGGTGCCCAATCCCCGTCAGCTGAACACCCCATCTTGTGTCATGCTGGGAGCCCACCCCAGTGTGGCAAAGCGGTCCCAAAGTCTTTTTGTTATACACCTGTAAAACAAAATGGTCCCCAGCGCATCTCCGACCCCCCTCGACAACCCGCACCCACCACTGCGCACCAGCCTCACACCCCACCTCACCCCATACTACCTCCGGACTCCGCGCGACGATCTTCGGTGGACCGGGAACACGTCTGCACTCTTCAAAGCCGACCCATGAACTGAGAAATGCCGGTAAGCTGTATAATGGGCTAGAATAGGAGGGTTCAACTTTATTTTTCTTATCTCAGGCATTTTTTGGAATTTTTGCACCAAATTTTCAACATGGGGTTTTTGGGACCCCTTCTCATGAATGATGTCACTGTCATGGCGTTATTCGGGCTCGAAGGGTGATTTCGCGCAGTGACTGTGAAATCACCCTTCAGGCCTGAATACCACCATGACAGTGACATCATTCATGAGAAGGGGTCCCAAAAACCCCATGTTGAAAATTTGGTCCAAAAATTCCAAAACATGACTGTTTTACGAGCATGCTGTGCAGTTCCTACGCAGGCTCGTAAGTTCACGAAATTTCAATATTTTCACTCCAGATTTTCAACATTGCCATTTTACCACACCTTCTTATGAGTAGTACAGCTGTCATTTTTCACAACTCACCCAAAATGCATTTCCACTCTTGTAGCGCAGAATGGCGCAGTTGGTGTACAAAATCAATGTACGGGACAAATTAAGAAAATCACAGTGACACTGTTCATAAGCAGAGGTCTTAAAATGGCTATGTTGAAAATTTGGTGAAAAAATTCCTAAAAATGACTGTTTTACGAGCGTATGTTGCGCAGTTCCTACGCACGCTCGTAAGTTCACAAATTTTCAATATTTTCACTCCAGATTTTCAACATTGCCATTTTACCACACCTCCTCATAAGCAATTACAGCTGTCATTTTCACATCCTGCCAAAACATGTTTCATATGTAGCTATTAGGCATTCGATTGTCGCGAACTCAGTGTATGGGACACATTAAGAAAATCACAGTGTCACTGTTCATGAGCAGAGATCTTAAAATGGCAATGTTGAAAATTTGGTGAAAGAATTCTAAAATGACTGTTTCACGGTGTCGTTGCACAGTTCCACATGCGCTCGTGGGTTTGCGAATTTTCAATATTTCCTCCAGATTTTCAACATTGCCATTTTACACACCTCCTTATGAGCAGTACAGCTGTCATTTTTCACATCCTGCCCAAAACGTGTTTCCGACCATGTAGCGCACAATGGCGCAGTCGGTGTGCAAACTCAATGTATGGGACACATTAACAAAATCGCACTGACATTGTTCATGACCAGAGGTCTTAAAATGGCTATGTTGAACATTTCATGAAAAATTTCCTAACAATGACTGTTTTACCAGCGTGCGTTGTGCAGTTCCTACGCACGCTCTTTCGCCAATTTTCAATATTTGAACTCCAATGACTTCCAAATACCTAAACAGCACATAGAAGCAAGCAACATTCGGCATTGACAAATGCTTGTTTAACCAGGAGTAGCACACTAAGCTGAAAGCTTTTTTACAGGAGTGACCTGGAAGCACAGGGAAGTTAAATGACTTGCTCAGGGTCACACAGTATGCAAGTGGAAGCTGTGGGATTCAAATCCAGGTTTAGTCTGCTGGATGTCACCAGATTTGCAACTCAGAGACTTAAACCACTGCACTATACTGCCTCCAGTGCAATTTAGGGCCTTATGTAGATATGAAGCCTTAGTGAACTTCTCAATGTAAAATTGTTATTTTAACACAAGTAAAAACAGATAAAGAAGTACTTTTCCTTGTATGTCTGCCTTTTAGAGTAATTTTTCTTTTAAACTTAAAGCAGCAGTATTTGTTAGTGGGCATAAAATGTAATCATATTGATTTTTAGCATTAATACATTGCTAATATAATTAGATTGATCATCAGTATATTTTTATATCTGTCAGATATTTTTAACCAGCTTTTATTACTAATTTTAAAATCATAGACTCAAGTAATTAAAGCTGGCTGCCACTAGCAATTTTAAAAAATCCATTCACTCAAGGTTACTTTTTGACTTTACATATTGGACTCATACCAATGATGCATTCAAAGGCTACTAGCACACATTTCTGATGGTAAGCAGCAGAGAACCACACCAGGGTTCAGATATTCATGCGCAAAGTGGAGTGCAAAAATTTGTGCTGCGCCTTGTGACTGCCTGGGTGTTTGAAGATGCTGTATTCAGTCGAATAGCGCACTGGCTACAGACTCGCCAGCCCGTTCTGTAAACTGACATTATCCTTGGTGCTGGTGTATTCCCCCCAACCCCACTGATGGCCGGTCCATTCTGTATAGTAATATATTCCTAGTGGTCCTCACCCCTGTAAATCACTGGCTCGTGCTGTAAAACAATATGATCTTTGGTGCTAGTGGTCCCCCCTCCTCCGATCGCCTTCCCCGATGTAAATAATATGATCCCTGGTGCTAGTAGTCCCTACATCCGATCACCATCCTCAGCAAAAATAATATGGTCCCTGGAGCTAAGGTCCCTTCTGATCATTGGCCTGTTCTGTATAGTAATATATTCCTTGTGGTGGTGGCCCCCCAACCCCCTACCGATCCCTGTCCCATGCTGAACAGTAATATATTCCTTGTGGTAGTAGTCACCACCCCCAACCCCGCCAATCGCTGGCCTGTGCTGTAAAATAATATGATCCCTGGTGCTAGTGGTACCTCCGATTGCCATCCTCGTATAAATAATATGATCCCTGGTGCTAGTGGTACCTCCGATTGCCATTCTCGGTATAAATAATATGATCCCTAGTGCTAGTGGTACCCCCGATTGCCATCCTTGGTATAAATAATATGATCCCTGGTGCTAGTGGTACCCCCGATTGCCATCCTCGTTATAAATAATATGATACCTGATGCTAGTGGTACCCCGATTGCCATCCTTGGTATAAATACTATGATACCTGATGCTAGTGGTACCCCGATTGCCATCCTCGGTATAAATAATATGATACCTGATGCTAGTGGACCCCCCCAGTTACCATCCCCAGCATAAATAATATGATCTCTGGTGCTAGTGGTCCCCCTCCCTCTGATCGTCAGCTCAGAAGTACAAAAGAAAAAACCTCCCTGGTTCCAGTGGCCCCCACCCATGGCACCGGACATACCTCCCCCCCACACTCACCTGAGCATTATCTATGGTGCAGCAGGAGCATACAACGACTGGCACAGTCCTCCTTACACCTCCTTCACTGGTCTGTTATTTATAGTCCCTGCCAAGATAGACTACACCTCAGCAGGGAGGGCTCAAGGGTCCTCAGGGACAAACTAGGGGGGTACATTACTTATAAGCTTAATTTAAACTACTGAGGGGGGAGGTGGGCCTAAGGGTACAGAGGCTCTGGGAGGTGGTAGGGAATGGACCCCCCCAAAACAGTATAGGGGGTCAGGAGGACTAAGGGGGAGTAGAAAAGTTTTGATGATGGAGGAGAAGGGAAGCATGTGGAGCCAAAGAGAAAGCAGAAAGCAGAGGTAATGAGGGGGGCTCATACTCAAAGTGGAAGGTGGTGTCCCCGAACGCTCTTAGTCTTAGAAACAAGATGGATGACTGCCTGCAGAAGGGGGAGTGGACATTGCGGCAATAACTGAGACTTGGGCCTCACCAAACTTCGACAGGGACCTCTCAATTCTGGGATACAAACTTTACAAGAGGGACAGAGTGGTAGGCAAAGGAGGAGGGGTGGCAGTCTTCATAAGGGCGGGTATAACAAGTACAAGGGAGGAGGCAGATGAGGGCAGGGTGGAAGCAATGTGGGTCCAATTACAGACTAGTAGGGTGAGGAAGGTGAGGATGGAGGTGGTGTACAGACAAACAAGGACCTGAGTTTGCAAATTCTGAAGGCCTTAGAGAAGGGTGAAGTAGTAATAGTGGGGGACTTCCACCTGCCCAGGGTGGACTGAAGTGTACCAACCACAACATGTGCCAGGAGTCAGAAAATTCTGGAAGCGATTCAGAATGGGTTCCTGACTCAAGGTGTCACTGAATCCACCCAGGAAGAAGCAATCTTTTACCTGGTGCTCATGAATGGTGAGTATGTGCAGGATATAACCGTTAGGGAGCCACTTGGTAGAAGTGATCATCACTCGGTGTGGTTCAGGTTGGACATGAGCAGTGAAAGCGTCCCTACTTAGGAGAAGTACTAAAAAGGCACCTGGCAAAAATTATAGAGACTATAGGAGTGGAACAAAAATGGGTTCTTATAAAGGAAGGCCTAAGGGTTGCAGCAGAGGAGTGTGCTAAATACAAGAGGAAGAACTCTAAGGTAGAAACACCCATCTGGTACAGCTCTGAGGTAGCCTGGCAGTGACGATTGCGAGGCTGGCCTATAGGAAATAGAAGAAAACCAGGAGAGAGGCGGACAGGGAAAAATGCCTAGGGCTGGTGAGTGAAGCAGGAAGGATGGTCCAGAGAGCCAAGGCTCAGAAGAAACAACGGTTAACAAAGGGGATTTGGGGGGGGGGGATTTCTTCCACAACAAGCAAGAAAAGTGACAAGAAAGATGGGATAGTTAGACTAAGACAAGGAAATGGGTGGGTGGAGGGAAATGGGGAGAAGGCAGAGCTAATGAATGAATACTTCTGCTCTGTCTTCACCAATGAGAAAGATGGACTACTGCTGCTGACAGGGAGGAAAAGGGGACCTGGAGGGGGGAGGAGGACAGATGGGGCAATAGTAGGGGAAAGAGTGAAGAAAGGGTTGCTAGTATTGAGGACAGACAAATCACCAGGCTCTGATGGAGTGCACTCTAAGGTGCTGAGGGAACTGGTGGGGGAGCTTGCAGAGTCGCTGACAGACCTATTCAGTTGTTCACTGGAGTTGGGTGTGGTACTGCAGGATTGGAGAACAGCACATGTAGTGCCCCTCCACAAGAGTAGTCCCAGGTATGACACTAGGAACTACAGACCGGTCAGTCTCACTTTGATAGTGTGCAAACTTGTGGAGAGCGTACTGAAGAAATGATTGATAGAGTATCTAGAGGAACATGGTCTCCAGGAAGGAAGGCAGCATGTATTTATGGAAGGGAGGTCTTGTCAGACTAATCTGATTGACTTCTTTTACTAGGTAACCAAAACATTGGATGGGGGTCAAGCAGTGTACATCTTATACCCAATTTTCAGCAAGGCCTTTGTATCTGTGCCCCACAGGAGGCTGATCAGGATGTTGGTGGACCTCAGAGTTGGAGAGAGGATTGTCAGATCAGTGGAAAACTGGCTAGGGAACAGGACCCAAAAGGTGATGGTGGGGAGAGAGTTGTCTAACACCAGGGTAGTCACAAGTGACATCCTGCAGGGCTTGGTGCTAAGGCCAGTGCTATTCAATGTTATTTATTAGTGATATTGGGGATGGCAGCAAGAACAAAATGCGTCTGTTCATGGATGACTCCAAACCCTTTGGGAGACTGGACACAGCTGACGGGATGCAGGATCTTAAAGAGGACTTAGTAAGACTTGATAAGTGATCTGAGATCTGGTGGCTGGGCTTCAGTGCCAAGAAGTGCAAGGTTATACACATTGGTGCCAAATAATAATAATAATAATAATATAATAATATGCTTTATTTATTAAGCGCCTTTCAGGCATCAAGGTGCCATACAAAAAAAGAATAAAATCCACAAATTCAGCCACATAATAAACTCAATTCAATAGATAGTGCATCCATAGGATTTTTGCCACAGGAAAGATTTCAGAGCCTGTTTAAAACTCCCCACGGTCGTGCACTCCCTAATCCAATGGGGTAGAGAATTCCAAAGGGAAGGGGCCACGAACATAAAAGCATGGGCCCCAACAGATTTTAAATTCACCCTAGGAATCTCTAGCAACCTCTCTTTGGCAGAGCGGAGTGGTCTCATAGGGTGGTAAGGAATCAGGAGTTCTTTCAGGCAACCAGGGCCCAATTCATGTAGTGCTTTAAAAGTCAGTAAGCCAACTTTGAAGGTGATCCGCCACTGAACTGGCAGCCAGTGCAGTTCCCACAGCACCGGTGTAATATGTGAGGATCTAGGAGTTCCCACCAACAACTGTGCTGTGGAATTCTGCACCAGCTGCAAGCAGTGGATATCAACCCCTGGAAGCCCAAAGTAAAGCGACTTGCAGTAGTCAAGGCGCGAGGTCACAAAGGCATGGATCAAAGTTGGCAGATCACCAGACGGAACAAGGTGCTTGATCCTGGTGATGTTTCTTAGATGGTAGAAAGATGTCTTAACCACAGCTGACACCTGAGGTCGAAGTGTCAGCCCAGCATCCATTATCACCTCCAGATCTCGCACCTGTTCAGAGACCAGTAGCTCGACAGCCCCAAAACACAATCCAGCTGGGGAGCTGACTACTGGACCCCTATCTGGTGATCCGGATCCAAAACCAACACCTCCGTCTTCCCTGAGTTCAACTTCAACCAACTGGACCTCAGCCAATCCTAGATTTCATTGAGGCAGCTATTAAATACTGAAACGGCTCCTTCCTGGTCGGGATCAAAAGACAGGTATAGCTGGGTATCATCGGCATAGCAATGAAACCGCAGACCATACCATCTCACAATGTCTCCGAGGGGAAGCATATACACCGCAAACAACATGGGGGACAAAATAGAGCCCTGAGGTACCCCACAAGGGAGAGAGGTGGGATCGGAAGAAAAGACCCCTGAAACCACCCTCTGAGTTCTTCCGGTGAGATAAGAAGTGAACCATCTGAGGACCACCCCAGAAAACCTGCAAGTATATCTCAAGCGCTCAAGAAAGACCCCATGGTCAACAGTGTCAAATGCTGAGGACAGATCTAATGGTACCAGAATGGACCATTTTCTCTGGTCTTTCACCATCAGGAGATCATTGAGCACCCGAACCAGTGCAGTCTCGGTACTGTGCCTCTTTCGAAAGTCTGATTGCAGGGGTTCATAGATGCTATGGATGGTCAGATGGTTCTCCAACTGGGCCACCACTACTTTCTCGATCACCTTCCCCACAAAGGAGAGGTTCGAGATAGGCCTGTAGTTAGCCAGACAATCTGGGTCCAATGAAGCTTTCTTCAATAAGGGTGTCACCACTGCCACTTTCAAGGAACAGGGATATTCACCCGAGTCAAGGGAGCACCAGACTATCTGTGCTAGAACTAGGAAAATTATATCCCCACAGCCCAAAATAAGGGATGTAGGACCCGGATCTAAACTACAGCAAGTAGGGCACATCCCTAGGACAATCTGCATAACATCTACGATTTCCGGGCGGTCGAAGGTACTCCAGGAAAATGGAGGGGTAGCGACCAAGTCCTGATCACTAACAGCTCGCATAGAATGTGTCTGGAGGATCTCTGACCTGATGTCCATCAACTTATCAGCAAAAAACTGAGCAAGCACATCACACTGTAATTGTGAAAACGCTCTTCGGAGCTGGAGCCAGGTTGGGTTGCACAATCTGTCCATGGTTCTGAAGAGCTGAGCTGGTCGGTTCTGAGCAGCAGAAATTTCCCTGGACAGGAATTCTGCCTTCTTACGGGAAATTTCTGACTGATAGAATTGACCCCCAGGACAGAATACTACCTGGGAGAGATCCAGCAACTGCTGCTTAGGAGGAGGAGGAGGAGAAGGATCTGGGGGTGATGATAACTAGTGACCTGAAGCATTCTATGCAGTGCAAGAAAGCAGTGGCAAAGGCAAACAGAATGCTGGGGTGCATAGCCAGGGGGAATCAGCAGTAGGAGAAAGTAAGGAGGTGGTATTGCCCTTGTATAGGTCATTGGTGAGACCGTATCTGGAGTATGCGGTGCAGTTCTGGAGCCCTCACCTTAAAAAGGATATCAACCTGATGGAGACAGTCCAGAGGAGGGCTACAAAGATGATTGCTGGGCAGCAGTATAAAATTGTACAAGAGACTGAGAACCCTAAACATGTACTTCCTGGAGGGCAGGAGGGAGAGGGGAGACAAATGATTGAGACCTTCAGATACTTAAAAGGGATTAATAGGGTGGAAAGGGAGGGTCTGTTCAGGCTAAGCTGCAGCAAAACCATGAGGAGGCATGGTTTTAATTTGGTAGGGGAATAGGAGGTAGGTTAGAAAACACTTCTTCACAGAAAGGGTGGTGAGCAAATGGAACACGCTGCCAGAAGAGGTGATCTCATCGAGGATGGTGTGCAGCTTCAAGAGAGGCCTGGAGATATAGATAGATATATATATATATAGATATATATATATATATATATATATATATAAGACAATAAGGTTCTTGAGGCGGGAGGAAAGCGATGGAAAGGTCGGGGGGGGGGGCAGGGACAACAGCCTGAGCTGAGATCGCTGCACAATGAACTGACTAGACAGACCAGAAGGCCTGACTCTGCTAGCTTCTTCATATGTTCATATATGGTGGCTGGCTGAGGCGGTGTGAGGAGGGCTGTGCCGGTCGCTGTATGCTCCCGCAGCACCGTGGATAATGCTCAGGTGAGTGGGGGATATGCCTGGTGCTGCAGGGGGGCACTGAACACCAGGGAGGTTGTTTGTTTTGTACTTCCAGGCTGGCAATTGGAGGGGAGGAATCACTACCAGCAGAGATCATATTATTTACACCAGGGATGGCAATCGGATGGGGGGGACCACTAGCACCAGGGATCATATTATTTATGCAAGGGATGGTAACCAGAGGGTGGACCACTAACACCAGGGATCATGTTATTTTACAGCATGGGCTGGCGATCGGCAGAGGGAAGGGACCATTACCACCAAGGATATATTAATATACAGAACGAGCTGGTGATCATTGGGGGGGTGTCAAGGATCACAGGGGGAGGTTGTGTTCCCCCAGCGGCTAACCAGCTAGGTGGCTGCATTACCCCTGGCAGCCGCTAGGGTTCCCCAGAGTTAAGCCAGGGTTTTGTTCAGTGGTATTTGCGCTACACAATAGGACCACGCTAAATCCTTTTGTGCAGCGCAAAGCTGCTGAATATGGGGTAGCACGCATATTCATGCCACACCCCTTCCCTTGCCCATACATATACATTATATTTTGCTCAGTCGCTAATCCTCTTCACCTGCATAATAGCTCCTTTTGAATATAGGGTCCAGAGCAGACTCCAGTTTCTGTGGGTAAAGACCCGTTAGCCCAAAATGATAAATCCCAGGTCAAATACCAGTGGTGTGCTCAATGTCGAGTTGAAACAGCAGCAAATACCAGCACAATCAGCTACTGTGCAAATAAGCTCTTTATTAGTAACAACTTAGTCAGTAATAGTCCAACAAATGCCACAGCTCAGGCAGATTCTTCTAATGGTTTTGTAATGGAGCTACGTTATCAGGAGGTGTCTGCATAAAGATAGCTTTGCTTAAAACATGTGCTCTTAAAGTGATTATAGCCCAATACTGGAGGGAGGGAGGGAGGAGGAGAGATGATGGAGGGCAATTTGAGCCATCAGTAGTGAGGAGAGGGTCAGAAGAAGGGAAGCGGAGACAAAGGGGCCCAGGCCAGGAAGAATGGTCTCCAGGAAAACCAGGTCAGCAGACAAAAGACAAACAGAAAGAGGAGATAGGGACTTGTGAGGGGAGGAGGAGGAGGAGGAGAAGTGGCAACAGTCATGGAGTGGAAAGAAAAGGAGGGAACAGGAGAAATGAGGAGAAAGGAAGTGGACATTGGTGAAGGTTCTTCAGAAAATAGTTTTGCAGTACTAGAAGAGAAGGAGAAGGAGGAAAGTGATGAAATTGGAAGCGCAACCAATAAATGCCTGTACCAAAATGAAGCAGTGGGAAGTTCTGCTGGGGGAATTACAACAAGGGCAGAAGGAGAAATACTATGCAGGAGGAAGTAGAGGAGCTGGGAATGAGAGATGGAGAGGAACAGAAGCAAGCAGGGAGTAAGAGGGGTGGAATCTTAGTGCTGGTGTACTTAATACTAAGAGGAGTCAGGTGGGTAGCAAAGGGGAGAGCCATGGTCACATTGGGTGGAGGCCATGCCAGGAATGACAGTGTAAAGGGTGGGACAATCTGTTTTGAAATATGATAGAAGTGGTAGGGACAAGCCTCATTTAATTCTTGGGATGAATGACCTGACAAGACAGTAGATATAGTCCAGAGGAGGTTTGAGGAACTTGGGCAACTATGTGAGGGGGCAGGAAGATCAGCAACTTTTTCAGAGGTACTTCCAGTGCCCAGGGCAAGCACAGCAAGAAAGCTGAGAATAGAGAAATATAATGGATGGCTAAGAACCTGGTGTCGTGCTAAAGGGTATGGGCTGGTGGGTGGGGATAGGGACCTGGGAAGACAGTACTCTCTATGCTAAGGACAGACTACACTTGAGCAAGGAGAGAAAGAAAGTGTTGAAACAGAGGATGGAGGAGTACATAGAGGAAGCTGGGAATTTAAACTAGGAGCGGGAGTGGCAAGTGGGCAAGAGACGTGCAGAGACCACAGGTTGGGAAGACATATGAGCTTTCCCCCCATAACAGTGACAAAGGACAAATGGCAAGTACTATTGGTGATGCTAGTAAAGGAGGGCAGTATGGGGGGGTGGAAGGAGGTCACCCTTAATGCTAGGAGCCTTTGGTGGAAAACTGTAGAGCTACAAGCACTCATGGCAGAGGGAGAGATGGACATTGCAGCCATCACAGAAACACGGGCCACCCAATACAATGACTGGGACCAGGGTACAGGTTATTTCGTAGGGACAGGATGATTGGGAAAGGAGGGGGGTGGCACTATATGTGAAGGAAGGACTGACGTGTGTAAGGGAGGAAGGGGAGGAGGGTAGTATGGAGTCACTTTGGATGCAAATCCAGGATTCCAAGAATAGGACTCTCAGAATGGGAGTGGTATACAGTCCGCCATCTCAGATGGAGGAGTTAGACAGGGAACTAGAGAGACAGATCAGGAGGACCTGCGAGAAGGGTAGTGTGGTGATTGTGGGGGACTTCAACATGCCAGGAGTGGACTGGAGTACCCCAACAGCCAGGAATAGAAGGGAGCAGTTACTGTTGGATGCCTTCCAAGACAGCTTCCTGATACAAATGGTCAGTGAACCAACCAGGTTAGGGAATACCCTTTACCTTGTGCTGGCAAATGGGGAGTTTGTGAGGGAAATTAGGGTGGAAGAACCGCTGTCAGGGAGTGACCACCACACAGTATGGTTCACATTGGATATGGGCAAGGAAGGAGTGGAATCTGGCACAAGAGTGCTGGACTTCAGGAGGGACAGCTTTGGGAGGATGGGGTAAGTGGTAAAAGGGTACCTGGCCAGAATTCAGCCTAGAATGGGCACTAACCAGAGGTGGGAGCTCATAAAGCTGGGGATAGTGGAGGCAACCAGAACCTGCAGCAAAGCCCAGAGCAAGAAGGCTAAGGCTAAGAAACTGAGCTGGGTGAGCAAGGAGGTCATGGAAAAGGTAAGGAGGAAAAGAGCTGCCTTTAGGAGGTACAAGAAAATGGAGGGAGGAGGACCTGAAGGAATTGAAGGAGGTAACAAGGGCAGTAAGGAGAGCCAAGGCATCAGTGGAGCTCAGGCTGGTACAAGGCATTAAGAAGGGGGAGAAGGACCTCTTTAGGTACATCAAGAAGAAAAGGAGCTGTAAGGACCATATAATAAGGATTAGAAAGGAGGGGGGCTGAGAGGAAGCAGGGTGCAATAAGGCAGACGTGCTAAATGATTATTTCTGCTCAGTATTTACTAAGAAGAAGAGGGGGTGATACCTAAGGAGAGAGGAATGGCAGAAACAGGGGGGAGGGTGACAGATGGGGAAATCACGGAGGGCAGAGTTCTGGAGGGATTGAAGGCAATGAGGATGGACAAGGCGCCAGAACCAGATGGCATTCAGGATACTGAAGTTGCTGGCAGAGGTACTTGTGGGACCTCTGGCAGACCTATTTAATGCCTCACTACACTCAGGGTGTGTACCTAAGGATTGGAGGATGGCTCATGTGGTGCCCCTCTACAAGAGTGGCCCGAAGGATGAACCGGGGAACTACAGATCTACAGAGCCTCACATCCATTGTGGGTAAACTGATGGAGACTATCCTGAAGTAGAGTCTGGTGGCCCTCCTGGAGGCCAAATGACTACAGGACAACAGACAGCATGGCTTCATATGTAGCAGATCCTGCCAAACCAACCTGGTGAAGTCCTATGACTGGGTAACTAGGCTACTGGACAGTGGCCATGCAGTGGATGTCATGTATCTGGACTTCAGTAAGGCATTTGACTTGGTGCCACATGGGAGGCTGGGAAGTAAGCTAGGAGGCACTGGGACAGGTGCAAGGTTAGTGAGATGGGTAGGGAACTGGCTTCATGGAAGGAAACAGAGGATGGTGGTGGGTAGGGAACTCTCATCCCGAAGGGTAGTGATGAGCGGTGTTCCACAGGGCTCGGTGTTGGGACCAGTGTTGTTTGGAATATTCATTGCAGATACATCATTGGACATCAAGAGCAAGATCAGTCTGTTTGCTGATGATACCATGATGGGAGCAGTGGTGGATGACCTAGGGGGATGGCAGGGGTTGCAGGATGATCTGGCAAAGCTGGAAACCGGGTCAGACACCTGACAACTGGTGTGTAATGCCAAAAAGTGCAAGGTGCTGCATTTTGGGGTGAAGAAACAAAAGAGGAGTTATCAGCTGGGGGGAGTACAGCTAGCCCAGATAGAGGAGGAGAAGGATCTAGGGGTGCTCATTACAGGGTCAATGAACAACTTGGCACAATGTAGGAAGGCAGCTGCAAAGGCCAACACAATGCTGGGTTGCATTGCAAGGGGTACAGTATATTCTCATGCCCTACTCAAGTGTTTACTTTTATACCCTTGTGGAACCAATCAGCACAAATGACTATCTCCTTATTCTCCCATTGGCTCCTCATACTCCTTAACAGTTAGATGGCTCACTACCCAAACATCTAAGCCAAAATCCTTCCAACAATTAATTCCTCCAACTTGCTCAGTTCAGGTCAGTAAGAGGAAAAAAAAAAAAACTTAAGCACCATTTTGTCTCATGCCCAGTTTCTCTGCCTTACTTTGCCCTTTTATCGACCCTCAGGCAGGACCAAATAACATACCCATCCTTGCTGTGCTAACCAGTTTAGGCTTTGGCCACAACAACTGGGAGCTAATCACTGGCCTCTCCACTTCTTTGCAGCTATTGTCCCTTAGGTGGGATTTTTTTGGTTTTATTTTATTCAGATTCCCTCAGGCCACTTCAGGCACCTGCACCCTACTGTCTGACCCTTAGCATCCCCATGGCCGCTGCATTCCCTACTCCCCCTCCTTGTCCTCCTCTTCTGTCTCTCCGCATCTCCCCCTCTCTCTCCCTTGTCTCAACCTTGTGCCCCCAATACCGATTCCTGCCTCCTCTGCAACATCACCACCCCAGCCTATGTCTCCCCCCAACCCCTCAATGTTGCATCCTCCCCCTACTCCACCTTCCTTACCCATTCTGGGTTTCTCAAAAGCCCTCTCCTACACCTAGAAGCCATTTGCAGGCTTTACTCCCCCATGTACAAGAGATAAGTGGGAAATGGACATCTGTTCTATGTGATTTTCTTTCTTCAGCCCCCTCAAAAAAGGCTTCAACAACTACTTCAAAGAAAATGTTTTCAGGGGGCCCTTTGGGATCATAGATTTCACACAATATGATATAAAATACAATGTTTTTATTTCATCTCCCCTACGTTTCACTCCTGCATGGAGCTTGTTCATGGGGTTTTTAATTATTTTTCTTTTTTCTTATTTCATTCCGTTTTCAAACACAAAATTGTACTTTAGTATTTCTGTTATTTTTCTTTTTAAACAATCTTTTGTTAAAGTTTTTAGCACAATCACATACCAATTATTAGTATACTTGCATTGCTTGGTCTACTTTTTTAAAACGTTTCTTTCTTTTTCTCTTTTTCTAGACTATAGTGCTCATGCACCTTTTCTGAAATGAGATAAGACATAAAGCAATGCATATCACTGTGATGGAATGTGTGGAAACTAGGTTTCTCTTGTTTCTGTGTCTATTGAAGCTTGACCCCCCCCTATTAACAAATGAAGCAGCCTACCTGCTGGAATACTTTGAGTAACATGGAGGTTGGCCCTCACTGTTTGTGATTTTTTTCATTTGGCTGCAGGGAGACTCAAATTTGGTCATGTTTTAACCCTAATTAAATTTTTCGAAGTTCAGTGCTTAATTCTTTTTAAGTTAAGTCTTTTAGTTTAAAAGGTTGTCTCTCTTACCTCCTCCTTAGTATTCATGTTCCTGTATTCCTTCAATGTGATTCTGTAGTCTGGGACTTGCCCTACTTCCTGCAGGTGCTGCCTCTTTATCCTCTTGCCTATTTTGTGCTGATCAGAGGTCCCTTAGCGGTTGCCAAACAACCATTAACTTGACCTGTTTACATCACAAAACAGGCTTATTCCTGGTTTCCTGTTCATTCCATCACTTTTATTTATTTATTTTTTTTAATTGGTTTGTTTAGAATACATTCAATCGTAGATGTGAGAGGAGAAACATCTGTAGCGCCATGGCTTTTTTTTGAAAACTTAGTGGGGTGGGAGAGCTGATTATGGGTACTCCCCCATGCCCAACCCCCGTGCTGTACAGCAAGAGAGTCGTGCAAAGCACAAAAATAGTGGCTCCCATAAGCTCCTTCTACTTCTACTCTTACTGTTGGCAGGTGATGTCAAACCAAACCCTGCCCCCACTTCCTCCCTCCCACCCCTTCAAACAACCAAGTGGACTGAGAATCTTCCGCATCAATGTTTGAAGCATTCTTCCTAAAATGGATAAGCTAAAAGTATGGGTCATGCAACACTCCCCTGACATTTTATTAACATCTGAAACATGGCTGTCCTCCCGTGTCACCAAAAATCAGTTGACTCTTCTTGGTTTTTCCCTCTTCTAACAACTCCTGCTCCGTCCTATCCTGTACTATTTTCCATGATGAAGCTATTCCTCAGTCCCACAAACTCCATGTAACAAAACTTCTTTTTCCCTCATCCAAGCCACTCATTGTTAGCATGCTCTATGCCTCTCCGAAACTCGCCCCTTCTTCCCTCATTTCCTGCATTATTACTATCGCCTCACTTGCAGTATCTGGCAAACTCATCCTTCTTGCAGATTTTAATCTCGACTGTCAGTCACCATCATCGCTAAATGCTTGCCAGCAGTTCGAAGCCTTAAACTTGCCCAATTGATAAACTAACCCACTTGACCTAAACCTCACTCTTCAACTGACTCCCTGCTCGACTGGGTGCTCTCTACTCATCCCCACTGTATCTGCTCTGCTGGTATATTACGTGATGCGCTCAGTGACTGCTACCCTACCTTCTGCATCAGGAAGCTCCGCCCTCCCTCAAACCCTCCCAAATACATTCAATATCAACCCCTCAGGTCCCTTGACTCCAGCAAACGTCTTCAAGACCTGGCCTCAGCTAACTGGTCTGCTGTCTTCCCCTCCACCTCCGTGGACACTGCCCTCTTTTACTTTACTTCAACCTTTCTAAAGGTGTAGGATTCCCATACCCCTTTAAAATCCAACAGAGTTCAACGGTCCCACCACTCTTGGATGACTCCTGATATTCTGTCCATGTGTAAATCCTGTGATAAATTGTGGCATTTATTTAAGATCTCACAGAGCCCAGCTGACCATCAGGCCTATCCAACCCTTCGCAACTCTTGTACTAAATGTATCCGACAGGCCAAATCGGATTTTTTCAAAGTTTGCTTGCAAGCCCCTAATAGCAATCCTTCTTGCTTCTGGAATAATCTCCGCTCGCTCCTTCATCCTTCCCCAGACTTACCACCACCTACTCTGTGTGTCTGGCACACCAATTACTGAGCCATTCCTTGTTGCTGAAGCTCTAAGCAAGTTCTTCACATCTTGTGCTGTACCACACAGTCCTCCCAACCCATTCCCCCCTCCCCTCTCGACCCACCAATTTTTACTTAGAACCGGTTTCCACTTCTGAAGTCTATAGAGCCCTTATCTCCCTAAATCCCTCAAAATCTAGTCCTAATGGCTTGCGTCCAAAGCTCCTCAAAATCTCTGCCCCCTCAACTGTTGTCCCCCTAACCTTTATTCTTAACCTTTCCTTCATCTCTTCTACTGTCCCAGCAGCTTGGAAGACCACAACAGTACCACCCCTTTTCAAAGGAGGGGATGCAGCTGCCCTTGCAACTACCACCCCATTTCACTTCTTCCCTCACTTGGAAAGTCCAAGAGTCCCTGGTCCTCTCCCGGTTAAATGAGTTCCTCCATGTCACCAACACCCTGTCCCCTTTTCAATCAGGCTTCAGAAAGGACCACTCTACCACCACCTCCCTCTTACATTTCACAGACGCTGTCCACTCAGCTATGGACCAAGGCTTCATCACCTCTGCCATTTTCCTTGATTTAGCCAAGGTCTTTGACTCGGTATCTCACCCCCTCCTAAACAAACTAAGTGACTCTGGCCTCTCACCTTCTGCAGTGTCCTGGTTCAGTTCCCACTTAACTGGCTGCTCCCAATCGGTAAGAATCAATAACCTCCTATCCTCTCCCCTTCCCATCCTAGCAGGTGTCCACCAAGGCTCGATCCTCAGTCCTCTCCTATTTTCCTTGTTCATAGCAATCTCCCCCTGTTTGTACTCATGCCACATGCGGATGATGCTGTCCTGTTCCTCTCCAGCCCATCCACCTCAGCCGTTAAACCTCCTCTACAAGATGATTTCATGGCAGTTACCTCTTGGCTCAATGCAAACAGTCTCAAACTAAACACCAAATAAACTGTTGAAATGGCTTTTGGTACCAAGCAAAAACTTGCCAGGACATAGAAACATAGAATATGATGGCAAATAAAGACCACTTGGCCCACCTAGTCTGCCCATTTCTCTACCTAACGGATAAGCTGCAGATCCTAGTTAACCAACAGCCTACTTCCTCCTACCCCCCACTAGAATTGTCTTATGTTTGTCCCATGCATTCTTGAATTCCCCCACTGTTTTTGACTCTATGACCTCCTCAGGAAGGCTGTTCCATGTATCCACAACCCTCTCTGTGAAGAAATACTTACTCACATTACCTCTGAGCCATCCCCCATCCTCAAATTGTGCCCCCTTGTTTTTGCACATCTCTTTTTCTGAAAGATGCTACCATATTGGACTTTGTTGATTCCCTTGAGGTATTTGAAAGTTTCTATCATGTCCTTCCTCTCCCTCCTTTCCTCAAGGCTATACAGCCTTAGTTCTTTAGTCTTTCTTCATATGTCTCCTGATGCAGACCCTGCATCATTTTGGTTACTCTCCTCTGGACAGCCTCCACCCTGTCTATGTCTTTGCAGAGATGGGGTCTCCAGCACTGTACACAGTACTCCAGATGTGGTCTTACCAACTGTCTGTACAGAGGGCCAACAACTTCCCATTTTCTACTGGTGATGCCTTTCCCTATGCATCCCAGTATCCCCCAGCCCACCTTACTGCCTTCTCACATTGCTGGCCCACCTTTAGGTCATTTGATATGACTACCCCCAGGTCCCTTTCCATTTTTGTTGTTGTCAGTATCTCACCGCCCCATTGTGTACTCTTCCCATAGGCACCGGGTTGTATGGGCCTGTGGGACATTGGCCCCAGCAATATTTTTTGAGCTGGGCTGAGCCCCAGCAATATTTTGCTACAAGCTGCCTTTTTAAGGTTTTTCCCCCTGGTTTCTGTGCACATGCCCTCTGATATGACTGCGCCTCCCCGCCTCCCCCGCTGTTTAATTGGGCTGTTGAGGCATTATATGTAAAATTTGCACCTTTATTTGGGTTTGCTACCCCTCCCGGAAAGGTTCACAGGTTCAGTGCCCCTTTTTTTTTCCAAACTTGCCACACATGATCGGGCGCGATGTGCATGGATGTGTGCGTGCATGCGTCCATCTATCAGGGTGATTGTGTAGGTGTGTGTAAGGACATAAGCCTAACAGAACAGCAAAAGAAAGACCGAGGGTTTTGTGTGCCAGGAATTGGCAGCAGTCATCCTGGACACCAGAGGGGAGGAGGGATCAGGGCTGCAGCCTGCAGGACCATTTGGAAGAGCGAGCAGAGACTCATCCAGCCGAGTAGGGGACAGCAGAGGGTGGCAGCCAGCCAGGGAAAAGTGTGTGACATGCATCGACTCGCAGGTACTGGTATTACTGTGGTTCAGCTTGGGGGGCCAGAGAGGAGTCCATGAACCGGGTGGGTTGTCATTCATCAGGTGACAAGGTCGGGGAAGCCACCAGCAGCTGCATAAAGACGAGGAGTAGGACAAGGGCTGAATCGGAGGTGAGCCAGCCAGGGCCCAGCCCCAGCAGCAGTCAGGAGGAGCAGAGGAGTGACTACTTTCCACCCACCCAGAGAGAGTAGCAGGCCCGGAGGAACCCCTGTCAGGACAGCCCCAGCAGCAGTCAGGAGGAGCAGAGGAGTGACCACTTTCCACCCACCCTGAGAGAGTAGCAGGTCTGGAGGAACCCCTGTCAAGACAGAACCAGCAGCAGTCAGGAGGAGCAGAGGAGTGACCACTTTCCACCCACCCAGGGAGAGTAGCAGGCCCGGTACTAGAGAGGAGGAACCCCTGTCAGGACAGGACCAGCAGCAACAAGCCAGACAAAAGTCCACCAGGCAGCACTAAGCAAGCAGCAGAGAGCAGCACTGGGTGGTGGTAACGTATACACTCCTCCCCCCCCGCCAGGAGATATTTGGTTGTATACACTGGTATTACTCTACATTTGTCACATTTTGCCAGCTCATTATAAATTATTGCAAGTTGGTAAAATGTTACCTGCTTGCACTTTGGTTTGTATTGTATTATTTTGTTTGTCTCTGCTGTATTTCTTTCCACCATGTACCCTCCACCACCGGTTACATCTGGAATTAAGCTCCGGATTAGTGAACCACTCCTAACTGATACTATATTTCTATTCAATAAATGCACTGATATATTTAATGGGTTCATGATGCATTTACAGAAAAGCTCTGTACAGTGGTGTACACTCTCCAACCCCTGGCATCGATGGCACTGTGTTTATAGGAAAACAGAACACAGTTCTAGACTCCCCCTCCCAATGTGATCCATATTAGATTGTAAATAACTAACCTGGTGTGGTGCCAGTGATACCCCCTAACTCACCTGATTCACGCTGGACTGTAAACATCAAATTAAATTGTCTGTGGCCCTCATGGTGTCCCCTCCATCACCCCATCTCCCCACTGAATGTGAATAAATCTCAATGCTATTTCTAATTCTATACTAATACTGTAGGTACCAGGCAGTCTTATTAACCTTGCTCCTGGTCCTCCTGCCCCCAAAACAAAAGACAGTACCAGGGACAGTGACTGGCATAGACTGTTCCATGACCTCTTTATCTGGACAGCATCTGCCACATACAAGTACCTGTATCACTGTATCTCTCTGTATAGCAATACAGTTCTTGTGGGCATAAGAAACTTGGAAGTCTATGTACATTAGAGGATTTTTTTAAAGAGGTTAGAAAATAATAGTTAAAAAAAGTTGCTATTTAAAAAAAACTGTTCTGGAAATGTATTTCGTTCTAGGAATTGTTGATTGCATTACTGCTGAAAGAGGTCAGTTTCGGAAAGGGGCCAAGCTGTTCTGAAAGTTTAGTTTGGGTGATGTAACTGTCACTGTCAGGAAAGCCAAGGAACTAGTGTCCAATGGTGTGAGAGCTTGGACTGCACAGAGGGGGGAACTGTGTAGATTATTGGGTACATGTAGGAAGCTTGCCATAAAAGCTTCTTGAATATAGCACTGTTTTGGTCACATGCCTTATTTTCATGCTTGTGGTTGGGTTGCCAGTTCACTTGAGTGTGGGGGGGGGTGTCAGCCTCTCACACCCCCCTTGTTTTTTTACAGGGGGTGTTGGGGTGAAACCCCTCCAACTCAAATAAAGTAATAAAAAGTAACTGAATGGGTGATTTAACCAAGGGCTTGTGCCTACTGATCTTACTTTGAGGAAGACTCTTGCAGCAGACCACACTGATAGGACAGAGTTGCCAGGCACCAGGAATGCATGTGAACTAATTTTTGATTTGTCTGTTTATTTGAGATGTGAGGCTTGGCCGCCACACTCCCCTTCTGTTTTTTTTTTTTAAGTGGGTTGTGGGGGGTCATAGCCACCCAACTCAAATAAACTAATGAAAAGTAAAGGAACAGGTGATTGGATCAAATGGTGAAACTTGAGCTCTATGCTCCTATGCAAGCATACCCAATAATTTACACTATTGCTAAACTGAGCCTGTCATAACATTTTTAAGTGGTGTGGCGGTGTGAAAGTTGGGAAATGAGTTACAGTGAGCCTCGGCCTGCCTTCCCAATTTAACCCAGAGTCTGTGGTGAGCAGTCGTTGCAAGACAGGGTGGACTGAGGTTTTGGGGGGGGACTGCCTGGAAAGTTCATGAAGTGGGCCCCACCCACCCTGGATTCCTTGAAAATCAGGTGGGGATGGTGAAATGTGACAAACTCATCAGTATTCCATTCCACATCATGGAGTATACTGCATGGGCATCTATGCACAACTGGTGTGTTCTGCCACACAGGGGGTCCAAGGTCAGTGGGAATCAGAACCCTGAGGTGGCAGAACACACTGTTTATGCATAAAGTTGCTCATCCTGTATTTTTATAGTGTAAAGTATTATGTAAAATGTGTGCATTGTGTTTTTTTTCTCTTTCAAAATGAATCAGTCTTGTGTAGTCTCTAGAGGTTCTAGAATGCTGGTCTACCACGGAAGAGTACAAACACATTCCCTGACCATTGACTGTGACAGAACAGACTTTTTTTAAAGGATGGATTTATATGCAGAACACTGCTCTACTACACTCTATAATATGAATATGATACCCTACTCTTACATTTACTCACAGGGCACATCATTATTTCTAAAACATCATAAAAAGCAAAGATTTGTAGAGTTTAGAAGATTGCCAGGTACCTAGTATGGGGATGTCAATATTCTCAACTATTTGCTATTACCTTTCTCGTATGTCCTTAGAAAATGTGGCTAAAGCTGGTATTAGTAGCACATTAGGAGCACTACTGACCTCTTGCATCCTGCTGAGGCCATTGGTTGGAATTGCAGCACTGCTGCCAGGTGGACAGGCACAGGCTGTGAACTTAGTTATGTCCAGATGAGATGATCATGTGGTAAACAGTCACTCACCTCTGTAATATATTCAGAGAGGGCAGATACCCATTGGTACTGACATCTGGATGTGGCTGTAGTGGTCACAGGTGAGGTGTTGGCTCAGTGTCTGCAAGTGATTTGAGAGTCAGTGAACAGCAAAGCTGTGATGTACTGCCTTAAACTGCTTCATAGAAATGAAGGCCATTTGCCACCTAATGGGCATTTGAGTTGCTACAAATATATGGTGAGACATGTGTGGTATGGTCATGGGTGTGTGTGTGGGGGGGGTCCGAAGACTGACTTAGGGTCTGTGGTGTAGCTGTAGCTAGAGAAAACTAGGGCAGACTAGAGTGGCCATGAGGTCTTTGTATGCTGACATCTTCTAAGTTTGCATGTTTAATTAGTTTCTATGATATGTCTTTATGATATGTGGCCAAGGCAGAATTCTGATGTCCGGTCCAGCAGTGACCATACTTTCAAAGTTTTCTCATTGGGAGTATCCCTGAATTTTATTCTGTTTTTTTGTGGATGTGTTATATAATCTATATGTGCCAGGTTCTTTTTTGCCAATAACAGAAACAGCATGCAGGAGGCAATATGGGTGGGGGAAGATGGAAATAGTTAGGTGGGAGGCTAGCGCTGTTACAGAAAGTTTTACTGATGCTGAAGGTTCACGCTGTTAAATTGCAGTTTGGAAGACAGCCACAAGCAGGGAGAAGGGATATAGACCAAGAGTGTGTTGCTGTTGCTTGCCTTGCTTGTAGAGCAGAAAGCAGCTAACTAAAAGAAGCTACATTTTCTTATTAATTTAAAACGTATATCTCAGCAGGAGTCAGTGTCTGTTAAGATTAAGTAGACAGATAACTTTATTAGAAGTAGAAGGGGTCTTATTTAGGGTTAAAAAAAAGAAAGAAAAGAAAGAAAGTCAGTGTGTGTTATGTGCAGGGAAGGTGCTGCATCAGCTGACTTTGCTAAACCAGTAGGAGGAAAGAGAGCTTACCTGGGGGTGTGGTTTAGACACTATAAAAGCAGGTGAGTCAAATTACAACTTCCTGTTGTTAGCCTTTTTTCTTACTAACTGCCCTCAATCCCACTCAAAGCCAGTTCTACTTTTATAGCCACTGGATTTGACTGTCAACAGGAACTTCCTGTTTGGCAGTAGGAAGGAAAGGATTATAGACAAACATTGGTTTTGTCAACTCTAAAGGAAAAAAGTAGCTCACTCTCCTCCCCTAGCTGCTGGTGGTCTGATATTGAGCAAGGAAGAAGGAGGCTACTGAAGAAGATAGGAAGTTGCTGTCCCAGAACAGGAAAGGTGAGAGCTGTAAGAAGAGGAGAGAATAAGCATCCAGAGAAACAGTAGAGAGGACACAAAATAAGACATGATAGGAGTGGTGCAGTGCAATGGCTGTGGAGCGGCAGTGTTCTGGGAGACATTCTGGAGGCTGCGATGCTGCCCTATTTGCAGGCATCTCTCTGGTCTGAGAGAGGAGGTTGCCCATCTCCAGGCTGACCTAGCTAGGATTCGTGAAACCTCCTCCCCCACCCAGGGACCACCAGGGCCAATGCCACTACCTCAGAGGTTGCCAAGAAAGAGGAGAGGCTGGACCAGGGTGGGCTCAAGGAGGGGAGAGGGTGGTGGAACAGAGTTGCATCCCTCCAGCTGTACCTCTCCACAATTCATTCACTTTTCTGGTGGATAGTGGTTCCTCTATGGAGGCACCTGCAGTGGAGACCAAGGAGGATGCTGGGAACCTTCACAAAGGAGACCCACAGGAGGGTGGCATGGGACCCCACAGGGGAAGGAAACAACTCCTGGTGGGGGACTCAATCATTAGGGGGGTAGAAATGGGGGAGGAAGGGGAGAGGGAGGTAAGGTGCCTTCCTGGTGCCACGGCTTGGAGGGAAAGGAAGCGAATCCTCAGGATCGTGGGAGGAGCTGCACAAGGGAGGGAACTGGATGTCATTGTCCACCTAGGGACAAATGACCTGGCTAGGAATGGGATCAGAGCAGTGCAAGAGGAGTTTGTAGAGTTGGGAAGGGGCCTTAGACAAGTAGCGCATACGGTAACCTTCTCAGAGGTGCTGCCTGTCTATGGCAAGCGAAGATGCTTGGGCACTTCTCACCAGGGAAGTCAATGAGTGGTTGAAAATCTGGTGTGGAGCTCAGGGTTTTGGCTTCATTGGGGACTGGGGAGGCACCTGGAGGGATGCAGACCTATACTGGTGCGATGGTCTGCATCTGTCCAGGGGGGAACCAGGATCCTAGGTGAGAGGTTTAAATGCTTCATTGGCAAGCATTTAAACTAGCCAAGGGGGGAGGCACTGAAAAGGATGAGGGAAATTCGAGCCTCCCCCCACAAAACATGGTGATTAGTGAGGTAAACACCAAGGAACAGAAGTTATTAGGGAGCAGAACAGATTTAAATGTAAAAAAAGGCAAAGGCAGTAAGGACAGAAATGGGGCTAAAGGTAAGGCTATCAAAAGTGGAGGGTGATGAGTACCAATGCCCGTAGTCTGTGTAACAAGCTCCTGAACTACTGGCCTTGATGGAAGAGGGTTGCCTGGATATTGTGGCAGTCACAGAAACATGGTACACAGAGAACCATGACTGGGATGTCAACATACCAGGATACACAATCTACAGGAGGGACAGGGAGGGTAAAGAGGAGGAGGAGTAGCTCTCTATGTAAAGGAAGGATCAAAGCAACAGAACTAAAGAGGTAAACAGGGAGCAGATGAGGCACTTTGGGTCACCCTGGAGACAGGAAATGGCACCACAATCCGCATGGGGTTGTATACAGACCCCATCTCAGGGGAGGGAATGGACAAGGAAATGATAGAAGGCTTTCTTAGAATGGCAGAAAAAGGGGAGATATTGTTGATGGGGGACCTGAATATGCCAGATGTTAACTGGAGCACCTTTGCTGCAGGCACATCCAAGAGCAGGGTCATTCTTGATGCCCTACAGGGGGCATGCCTCAGACAGCTAGTATTGGAACCCACTCAGGAGGGAGCAATCTTAGACCTGGTACTCTCAAATGGAGATGTAGAAAGAATCTCAGATTTAGAAGTGGGTAGCCATCTGGGAACAAGCGACCACCAAACAGTGTGGTTCACGATAAACACAGCCATACAATCAAACCATACAAAAGCAAGGGTACTGGACTTTAGGAGGGCTGACTTTGGGAAAATGAGAGAGTGCCTCAGAAAGCACTAGCAAACAGGCAAGAAGGAGGGGTGGAGGAACAATGGGGAGTGATCAAAACAGCCATCACAGAGGCAACAAGCATTTGTGTAGAGAAAATCAATAAAACACAACGAAGGAAAAAAAAGCTATGGTTCTCAAAAGAAGTGACAGGGAAGGTTAAGGAGAAAAGGACAGCATTCTGGAAATATAAGGAAACACAGAGGGAGCAGGACATAGAACTTTATCAGTTAAAGCAAGAAGAGACTGGGAAGGCAGTCAGAATAGCAAAGGCCCAAACCGAGGAAAGGATAGCCAATTCTGTTAAGAAGGGGGGATAAGACCTTTTATAGGTACGTTAGGGAGCGAAGAAAGACCAAAGGAGGGATACTGAAGCTTAATAAAGGGGAAGGAATATGGGTAGAGGGTGACAGTGAAAAAGCAAGGATACTGAATGAATATTTCTGCTCAATATCCACAAAGGAAGAGGAGGGAGAGTTACCTAAACCAAACAAGAGAAACACTCTGAAGACGGGGGTCGATACCAGTCCATTTACAGAAGAAAGGGTTCTGAAAGAACTAATAAAATTGAAGGTGGACAAAGCAATGGGGCCTGATGGGATTCACCCAAGAATTCTAAAAGAACTAAGGGTAGAACTAGTGACTCCGCTGACTACTCTCTTTAACAATTCATGGGAGGATGGGGTGGTACCTGAGGACTGGAGGAGGGCAGATGTGATTCCTCTTCACAAAAGTGGGAGCAGAACAGAGGCAGGAAACTACAGACCAGTTAGTTTGACCTCAGAGGTAGGGAAAATGATGGAATCACTTCTGAAGGAAAGATTTGTTGAGTACCTAGAGGCCAGTGGGGCACAGGACCCAAGGCAGCATGGATTCACGATGGGAAGGTCGTGTTAGACGAATCTAATAGATTTCTTTGACTGGGTGACCAAAGTAGTAGACCAGGGAGGGGCTGTGGACATGGCCTAGCTAGATTTTAGCAAGGCATTTGATACAGTCCCACACAAATGATTAATACACAAGATAGCTAGCCTTGGAGTTGGTCCCAAGGTGGTAGCCTGGATAAAAAATTGGCTAGACAACAGGATGCAAAGGTAGTAGTAAATGGAGTACACAGTGAAGAAAGGAGGGTTACTAGCGGGGTACCGCAGGGTTCAGTACTGGGACCGGTCCTTTTTAATGTCTTTATAAGTGACATTGCAGAGGAACTGTAAGGAAAAGTATGTCTCTTTACAGACGACACAAAGATCTGCAACAGGGTTGATACACAAGATGGAGTGGAAAGGATGAGAAGGGACTTGGCAAGGTTGGAGGAATGGTCAAATGTATGGCAGCTCAGATTCAATGCAAAGAAGTGCAAGGTAATGCACATGGGAAACAAAAACCCAGCAGAAGTGTACACAATGGGGGGTGAGATACTGACAACAGTAAAAATAGAAAGGGACCTGGGGGTAATTATATCAGATGACCTAAAGGTGGGCAAGCAATGTGAGAAGGCAGTAAGGAAGGCTGGGGGGATGCTGGGATGCATAGGAAGAGGCATCAATAGTAGAAAACAGGAGGTTGTTATCCCTCTGTACAGACAGTTGGTGAGACCCCATCTGGAGTACTGTGTGCAGTTCTAGAGACCCCATCTCCGCAAAGACATAGACAGAGTGGAGGCTGTCCAGAGGAGGGCAACCAAAATGGTGCAGGGTCTGCACAAGAAGACATATGAAGAAAGACTAAAGGAGCTTAAAATGTATACCCTTGAGGAAAGAAGGGAGAGAGGGAACATGATAAAAACGTTCAAGTACTTCAAGGGAATTAACAAAGTCCAAGAGGTAGCATCTTCCAGAAAAGAGATGTGCAAGAACAAGGGGAGCAATTTGAAGATGGGGCGGCTCAGAGGTAATGTGAGGAAGTATTTTTCACTGAGAGGGTTGTGGATGCATGGAACAGCCTCCCTGAGGAGGTCGTGGAGTCAAGAACAGTGGGGGACTTCAAGAATGCATGGGACAGGCATACGGCAGTCCTAGTGGGGGGTAGGAGGAAGTAAGCTGTTGGTTAACTAGGATCTGCAGCTTATCTGTTAGGTAGGAAAATGGGCAGACTAGGTGGGCCAAGCGGTCCTTACCTGCCGTCAAAGTCTATGTTTCTATGTGGAAAATGTTGAGGTACCTACACTAAGTTCTTTTTTTTATTTTTATTTTACTATAAAGTTGAGGCTTTTTTTTTTTTCATTTGCCAAGGGGAAAGGGGAAGATCAGCCGCTACTTTACAGCATGTGCCACTACTGGGCAGAGCAGAACTCAAAGAGCAAATATCCATTCATTACTGAATATTTGCTCTTTGAGTTACAAGTTGCTGTAGCTGAGGTGCATTGCTGGAGAGGTCACTCAATCACTAAAGAGAAAATTTGACTGGGTCTTTCCTGTTGCTAAACAAGTGGGGAAAATTGTGGCTGCTCAGTTTGTGGTGCCCAAAGATACCCTGAGTAATGTGGTACCCCAAACTGGCACTTTTTTTTTCACCAGGCACTAGTGAAAAATAAATGCATGCCTGACCATGGCTTTCAACCAATCAGCATGCTTTATCTTTCAAGCTCATTTTATAATAGTGTAACACTGACTGAGCTACAGAGAATAGTGTTGTTTTGTCCCGAGTTTGCTGTCTTGTTCTGTAGATATGCTAGGCTACTTTCATGGAATGCTGGAAGTTGAAAAGAAGAAGGCTTTTAAAGAGTATTTTCGATTCTTTTCTCATTCCTGAGGTCAGGGGCTTAACCTTCAAACCCCCATGTTACTGCACAGGGTGCTCTGCTCCCATAGAGCCCCACTTGGGGTATGCTAACCTCTGACCCCTGGGACAGGGGTGGGGCTTTGACCCCTGACTCCTGGGCCCCACCAAAAATTTTACAAACCCGGCTCCTATGACTCTTCCCCTGGATTTTTGTTTCCCAGGTGCATTACTTTGCACTTCTTTGCATTGAATCTAAGCTGCCATACATTTGACTATTCCTCCAACCTTGCCAAGTCCCTTTTCATCCTTTCCACCCACCTTGTGTATCAACCCTGTTGCAGATCTTTGTGTCATCTGCAAAGAGACATACTTTCCCTTCCAGTCCCTCTGCAATGTCACTTATAAAGACATTAAAAATGACCGGCCCCAGTACTGAACCCTGCTGTACCCCACTAGTAACCCTCCTTTCTTCACTGTGGACTCTATTTACTATTACCTGCTGTGTTCTGTTGTCTAACCAGTGTTTTACCCAGGCTACCACCCAGAGACCCACTCCCAGGTTGGCTAATTTGTTTATTAATCTTTTGTGTGGGTCTGTGTCAAATGCCTTGCTAAAGTCTAGGTGGGCCATGTCCACAGCCCTTCTCTGGTCTACTGCTTTGGTCACCCAATCAAAGAAATCAATTAGATTTGTCTGACATGACCTTCCCGCTGTGAATCCATGCTGCCTTGGGTTTTGTGCCCCACTGGCCTCTGGGTACTCAACAATTCTTTCCTCGAGCTCTACCCTTCTTCCTCTCTGATGTGGACATTCTCCTCGACAACATTTCTGTTTTCAAGTACCTTGGGGTCTGGTTTGATCCCTAACTTGATTTCTCATCCCACTTCAATGCCCTACATTCAAAACTGCATCCTAAGTTAGGGCTGCTCTATCGCCACAAGGCTAGCCTCCCCCTGCCTGCCAGCCATGACCTTGTGATCAAATGGATCATCCCCACCTTCGATTTTGCTGATGTGATCTACAGTGCTGCCCCTGCGACCTCCCTTGCCAAACGTGACGTCCTCTACCATGCCTTCTGTCGGTTCCCATGAGTCCACACCTCAGCTGGTTAGCTGGTCTTCCTTTACAGGCTTACTTCCCTCTGGAACAGCATCCTCCTCCCAACCTGCCCACCCCCTCCTTTCCTGCCCTCAAAAGAGTACTCAGACTAACTCCAACTCCAGCTTCATCCTGCACCTGTTCATGTCACTAATACATCGTCTCCTTCCTTTCCTCTCTTCTCTCCTCTCCTCTCTCCTCTGCTTCTCCTGTATCCCCTCTCTTTCTCAGTAGCCTTCCCTACCTGTGACAATATACTCCCCACAGCTCATAAACTTGTTACTGAGTTTATATCTCACATTATTATGATGTAAATACTATTGTATTATATTGTATATTACTGTACTCCTAGATGCAAATCAGTGTAACAATCTGTGTGAGTTGACTGTTTCTATGATCTGTCCTCTGTTGTATGTCTGTCTATACCCCTCTCCTCAGGTCATACCTGGAAATGAGCATCACTCATGGTACCTTTCCCAGTTATCATATTTTACATACATAAATAAAATAAATAAATATAATTTTATTTAAATACAGGGGCAGAGGATGGGGCACATATTGCCATGCCACTTGAAGACAGTGCATTACATGATTTTATTTAAACATGGGGCATAGGATGGGGCACATATAGCCATGCACCTTGAAGACAGGGCACTATATGATTTTATTTAAACATGGGGGTAGAGGATGGGGCACAAATAGCCATGCACCTTGAAGACAGTGCATTACATGATTTTATTTAAACATGGGGACAGAGGTTGGGGCACATATTACTGTGCCATTTGAAGACAGTGTACTATATGATTTTATTTAAACATGGGGTCAGAGAATGGGGCACATATAGCCATGCCCCTTGAAGACAGTGCATTACATTATTTTATTTAAACGTGGGGACAGAGGATGGGGCACATATTACCGTGCAACTTGAAGACAGTGCACTATATGATTTTATTTAAACATGGGTGCAGCCTGGTGACGCAGAGGGTTGAGGCACTGGCACCTTAACTTGAACCACACTGGTGACCCGGTTTTTGAATGGACTCGGGCACTAGGGGGTAAGCAGGGAAAGGAGAAGGAGCGAGCATTCAGAGAACCACTCTCTTCTCCTGGGGTGGGTTATGGAGAGGCATTGTTCTGTAGCGACCCCCAGTGGAGACCAGGGGAAGTACAGATGTGACACACAGGGAACCAGATGAGGAAAACACAGAAAATGGCGCCTCCATACTGCTGGATGATGGCCGCCCGGACCAGTGCCTTCCCAGACCCCAAAGAAGCTGACCCGACTGCAGCAGCACCCAGGGCCAATGTCATTTGCCACCATGCCCTTCCTCCTTGGAAGAGGAGGACCCACCCGACGAAGGGTTACGTCGGGTTACCTTGAGGTGGCTGTGATGTGGGGTCGGAGATTGGCATCTGAGCTGCAGAGGGAGAGCATCCTTGGCAATTGGCCTGAAGGAGTGGCAGTTGGGGGCACAGGGGAGCTAACAAATAATAAAAAAAAAAACATGGGAGCAGAGGATGGGGCACATATAGCCATGCCCCTTGAAGACAGTGCACTATATGATTTTATTTAAACATGGGGGCAGAGGATGGGGCACATATAGCCTTGCCCTTTGAACACTGTGTACATCTACCCATCCTGGTGTTGTCCTGGTGGGTGTCCAGTTGGAAATAAAAGAACCCAGGGCACTCTTCGCAAAGAGTAGGGGACATTCCCAGTATCCTGGCCAACATTCCCTTTCCCATGTACCAGTTCATGCAATTATCCAGGCTGTGTGTGGGTGATGATGTGTGATATGGCCGCCACTACGTATTCAGTTACTTCACTACCAGTCTAGCATTGCTTGTAAGGCACTTTGGGACACACTGTGTATGAAAAGCACTATATAAATGATGATTCTTCTTCTCTATGTTTTTATTTAAACATGAAGGCAGAAGATCAGGCACATATAGCCATGCCCCTTGAAGACAGTGCACTATATGATTTTATTTAAACATGAAGGCAAAGGATGAGGCACATTTTACCATGCCATTAGAAGACAGTGCGCTTTATTATTTTACTTAATTTAAACATGAGGGCAGAGGATGAGGCACATATAGCCATGCCCCTTGAAGACAGTGCATTACATGATTTTATTTAAACATGGGGCATAGGATGGGGCACATATAGCCATACACCTTGACGACAGTGCACTATATTATTTTATTTAATTTAAACATGAGGGCAGAGCATGGGGTACATATAACCATGCCCCTTGAAGACAGTGCACTATATGCTTTTGGGGAAGAGAATGGGGCACATAGTACCGTACCATTTGAAGACAATGCACCATATGATTTTATTTAAACATGGGGGCAGAGGATAGGGCACATATAGCCATGCCCCTTGAAGACAGTGCACTATATGCTTTTGGGGAAGAGAATGGGGCACATAGTATCGTACCATTTGAAGACAATGCACCATATGATTTTATTTAAACATGGGGGCAGAGGATAGGGCACATATTGCCATGCCCCTTGAAGACTGTGCACTATATTATTTTATTTGGACATGGGGAACAGTGGATGGGGTGCACATTACTCTGCCCCTTGATGACAGTGCACTATATATTTTATGTAGTATAAATGGACAGATAGCCATTCCCTCAAAGGAATGAGCAGAGATGGGGTATACTTTATTGTGCTACAAAGATACTTTATTTTATGGTAGGGAGGCTATGGACAAAAGTAAATGTAAGGATGAAGGTTTCTTTAGTAAGATGTGTGTGTGTGTGTGTGTGTGTGTGTGTGTGTGGCATTACATAGTGAGAGGAATGGGGTGTCATATATTAAATGTATTCAATATTCAGGTCTGATTTCAGAGGCTGAGCAATCCCTTGATATTCAAGAAACGTAAGATTCATAATATTTACTCCCCCTCTTAAGTTTGCATGTCTTTTAACGGCCTCCTGAAAAAGCCACTTGTGATTCAAGAGTACTTGGAAACAATGGAATGAACTGAACAACAGACTTGGGGCAGCCCCTTTCTGTGTGCTGGCCTCACCTTTCTGTGTACCCGAAAAGATGTTGAACTGAACAACAGACTTGCGGCAGTCCCTTTCTTTGTGTGCTGGCCTTACTTCTTTGTGAACCCGCAAAGATGTACCATAGAAGGGTTTTCTGTTACCCTCTTGTTCTTTTTGAACATTGCTATAAATGCCTGACTCCCTTTTGATTGCTTTCATGTCTTTTGATACAGTTAATCAGTCACCGCATGCTGTACTGCTGCCTAGGAAAGCTTGGTTCTTAAGTGTATTACACAGTATGTTATGTAGTTCTTCAAATACCAGTTCATTGGACCTTTTTGTATCTGACTCAATGCCAGTTCACAGTAGCTGGTTACAAGTTAAAATGGGCAGAGATCTAGCGGTCTCCTTCTGCCGTCATCTTCTATGTTTCTAAGTTAAGATGTATTTACAGGGGTCTCCCCGATAACACAGAGACAGTGTGCCACACTGGCATGCTGATGACCCAGGTTTACTAGCAAGCCTGGGGAGTTGTGTCAGGAAGTCGACAAAGGCTAAAACAGCTGCTGTACAGCAGCTGGTCTCAGCCTAGGTGGGATGGTGGTGGGTTCTGCCACGACAACAACGCCTGTAGCTGGGTCAAGGAGCATGCTCCTGCTGCAGGGGAGGCTGGCAGGAGCATTGCCCTTGCTAGGGGAGGAAGGGGGAGAAAACAGGAGGGAAGGGGGAAGAAAACCCTTGTAGCTGTCTGTATGATGGCCTGGGATCCCCCTGCTTGATCAGAGTATATCACTGTGAAAATGTATAGACAAGCTAATGGATGGGGAGAAAATGTATTTAAAAAGATGCATTTACAGGTATCTGAACAGGTTCTTTTAACTTTGTTTGAAAAGGTAAACAGCTCCCTGAAATGGTGGCCTTGATGGAAGAGGGATGCCTGGCAGGGGTTGACACATTTTGAAATTACATGCTAGTCCAAGGACAAGTGGCCAAGCCAAAAATGGTAGTCCCACTGTTGCGAATGGTAGTCCATGTTCAGAAGGCTATAATTTAAGGAAAACTTGGAAAAAAGTTTGTAGCAACAAAATACATGGCCTAGGGGTTTGTAGTATGAATACTATGTAGCTGTAGATTTTGGAAAACAGGAAAAAATTATGCGTTTTCTGTTAAATTAATATAGGTGGACGTGGAAGTATGAGACAAGTGCCAACCTTAGAACAAAGCTCAACAAACTAACATGCATACTAGTATGTCAGGATAATAATTTAGAACTATGTATGTATTTACTGTTTTGTGATGCTAATAAAATCTATTCTGTAAAATCACTGTGTGGTGTGTTTATTTTGTGGTGGTATGGGTAGTCTTGAATAGAAGGAAAATGGAACAGACTCTAATGAAAAATTGTCTTTAAGTAACAGGCTGCTAAACTAAGCAAGACAGGAGGCAGTCAGAGTGGAATGGGATTGGGATAAAGAAATAGCAACTAGACTTAGTTATGTTGGTAACAGCTGAAGTTGTTAACCTTGTTCTGCAGTTTAGTTCACTTTTCAAATCCCAACCCTCTATCTTCCCTCCCCTTTCTTAAATATTTATCTCCTTAGAGCAGCCTGCTACTATTTTTTTTTGCCAAATGCTGAGCTGTGGGTAACACAGTGCCCCTTACTTTTCTTAGGGCAACACAACAAAACCCTTCCCTATGTGACTCTCCTCTTCAATTCCCAGTCTTTTTTGGTTTGGGGGGGGGGCAATTTGCTCTGTTTAGTCAGTTATGTTTGTTGAAGTTGTTGCCTTTTTCTGCACTTACTTAGTTTGCAAATCTCAACCCTCTCTCTTCCCTCCCTTTCTTTAATATTTATCCCCTTAGAGCTGCCTGTTATTTTTTTTTTTTTATTTGCTTAGTTCTGAAACTTCTGGCTTTAACCTGGCTCTGTCTGTTTTCCTTCTCTCTCCTCCTTTACTGCTGCTCGGTGTCCTTCTCTTCTATATCTGTCCTGACGGTCCCGACCCTTGCCCAATCCTACACCAACAAACTTTCTTCCTTTTTTGGTCAGTCCTTTAGTTATTTATTTATTAAATTTTGTTTTGGAGGGGGCAGATTTATTTAAGAAAAAAAAAAAAAAAACTTAATGGCAGTCTAAGTCTGCACAGTGTGCTCTGCACTAGGCTGACAGGTAGATTACCGCGTCCCATGCTTCCCGCCCTTCCTTCCCCCGGCTTACTACCATCACTCCAGGCACCCTCTGGCTCCCAGTCAATATTTCTTCCCATGCCACCCTGAAATGCTGTTTTCTCCTTTGTACAAAAGTTCCCTTCCCTAGTAAAATGTGCAAAAACAAATTAAATGTTTTTGTTTTGCTTTTCAGCTTTCCGCAGTACACACTGAAGCACACAATCAGTTGCACGTTCTCTCCCTAGTAGTTGGAACGCAGTGAAAGCACGCCTCTGACACCCCCCCAAAGTCACTGCTGAGGCCAACAGGTCTCACTTATCCTTGTCGGTGTGACCTGCCATTCTGACTGCTGTGCACCTCCCTGCTCAGTGCTTGGTGGTCCGATGACTCTGGTTCCTCCTCTGTTTGCCTGCAACTCACTCCCCTTATTCCCTGCTCGCGCTGTCTCTCTCATCTTGGCGGCGTGATCTTCTGGTCTCTCATCACACGGATCAGCACCCGGCAATCTGGTGGGTAACATGACCACCAGGATGACTGGACCTCGCAACCCACCAGCGCACCCTGCTGGAAAGGTTAAGAAACTGCTTTTTTTGGTTTTTAAAACCATACTTGTCCGTGGACAAGTAACTCTCAAGAAAGTGCTTATCCCAGAGTTTAAAATGATAGCCCGGGATGTCGGGCTATGGGATTTGTCAAGCCCTGATGCCTGGATATTGTGGCAGTCACAGAAACATGGTACACAGACAACCATGACCGGGATGTCAACACACCCGGGTACACAATCTATAGGAGGGACAGGCAGGGAAGAAGAGGAGGAGGAGTAGCTCTCAATGTAAGGGAAGGGATCAAAGCAACAGAACTAAAGGGTAAACAGGGAGGAGAGGAGGCACTGTGGGTCACCCTGGAGACTGGAAATGGCTCCACAATCTGCACAGGGGTTGTATACAGAGCCCCGTCTCAGGGGAAGGACATGGATAAGGTAATGATAGAAGGCATCCTTGGGATGGCAGAGAGAGGGGAGATATTGCTGATGGGGACCTGAATATGTCAGATGTTGACTGGAGCATCTTTGCTGCAACCACATCCAAGGGCAGGGCCATTTTCGATGCCCTACAGGGGGCATGCCTCAGACAGCTAGTTTTGGAACCTACTCGGGAGAGAGCAATCTTAGACCTGGTACTCTCAAATGAGGATGGAGAGAGGATCTCTGATCTTGAAGTGGGTAGCCATCTGGGAACAAGCGACCACCAAACAGTGTGGTTCACGATAAACTTAGCTGTAGAGTCAAGCCACACACAAGTGAAGGTACTGGACTTCAGGAGGACTGATTTTGTCAAAATGGGAGAGTACCTCAGAAAAGCACTAGAAAACAGGCAAGAAGGTGGGGTGGAGCAACAATGGGGAAACATCAAAACCGCCATCACAGATGCAACAAGCCTTTGTGTGAAGCAAATAAATAAAAATGAAAGAAAAAAACCCTATGGTTCTCAAAAGAAGTGGCGGGGAAGGTAAGGGAGAAAAATATAGCATTCAGGAAGTATAAGGAAACACAGAAGGAGCACGACAGAGAACTGTATCAGTTAAAGCAGAAGGAAGCAGGTAATGCAGTCAGAATAGCAAAGACCCAAACCCAGGAAAAGTTAGCCAACTCGGTTAAGAAGGGGGATAAAACCTTTTGTAGGTACATTAGGGAGCAAAGAAAGATTAAGGCAGGGATACTGAAGCTGAACAAAGAGGATGGTGGTTGGGCAGAGAGTGACAGTGAAAAAGCAGGGATACTGAACGAATACTTCTGCTCCGTATTCACAATGGAAAAGCAGGGGAAATACCTAATCCGGTCAATAGAAGCATTCTGGATAGGGGGAGTTAATACTAGTCCTTTCACAGAAAAAAGGGTTCTGAAAGAACTCTTAAAACTGAAGGTGGATAAAGCAATGGGGCCCGATGGGATTCAGATTCACCCCAGAATTCTAAAAGAACTAAGGGAAAAACTAGTAACACCACTGACTACCCTTTTTATTTAATCATGGGAGGATGGTGTGGTACCTGAGGACCGGAGGAGAGTGGATGTGATTCCTCTTCACAAAAGTGGGAGCGAGACAGAGGCAGGAAACTACAGACCTGTCAGTTTGACCTCAGTGGTAGGGAAAATGATGGAATCACTTCTGAAGGAAAGAATTGTTGAGTACCTAGAGGCCAGTGGGGCCCAGGACCCAAGGCAGCATGGATTCACAATGGGAAGGTCATGTCAGACAAATCTAATTGATTTCTTTGACTGGGTGACCAAAGCAGTAGACCAGGGAGGGGCTGTGGACATGGCCTACCTAGACTTTAGCAAGGCATTTGACACAGTCCCACACAAAAGATTAGTAAACAAATTAACCAGCCTGGGAATGGATCCCAGGGTGGTAGCCTGGGTAAAACACTGGCTGGACAACAGGACACAGCGGGTAATAGTTAATGGAGTCCACAGTGAAGAAAGGAGGGTTGCTAGTGGGGTACCGCAGGGTTCAGTACCGGGGCCTGTCCTTTTTAATGTCTTTATAAGTGACATTGCAGAGGAACTGGAAGGGGAAAGTATGTTTCTTTGCAGATGACACAAAGATCTGCAACAGGGTTGATACACAAGGTGAGGTGGAAAGCATGAAAAGGGACTTGGCATGGTTGGAGGAATGGGCAAATGTATGGCAGCTTAGGTTCAATGCAAAGAAGTGCAAAGTAATGCACCTGGGAAACAAAAACCCAGGGGAAGAGTACACAATGGGGGGGTGAGATACTGACAACAACAAAAATGGAAAGGGACCTGGGGGTAGTCATATCAGACAACCTAAAGGTGAGCCAGCAATGTGAGAAGGCAGTAAGGAGGGCTGGGGGATACTGGGATGCATAGGGAGAGGCATCACCAGTAGAAAACAGGAAATTGTTGGCCCTCTGTACAGACAGTTGGTAAGACCACATCTGAGTACTGTGTACAGTTCTGGAGACCCAGTCTCTGTAGAACATAAGCAGGGTGGAGGCTGTCAGAGGAGGGCAACAAAAATGATGCAGGGTCTGCATCAGGCGACATATGAAGAAAGACTAAAGGAACTAAAGATGTATAGCCTCGAAGAAAGGGGGAACATGATAGAAACTTTCAAATACCTCAAGGGAATCAACAAAGTCCAAGAGGGTAGCATTTTTCAGAAAAATAGATGTGCCAAAACAAGGGGGCACAATTTGAAGATAGAGGGGGACTGCTCAGAGGTAATGTGAGGAAGTATTTCTTCACAGAGAGGGTTGTGGATACATGGAACTGTCTTCCTGAGGAAGTCGTAGAGTCAAAAACAGTGGGGGAATTCAAGAATGCATGGGACAGACATAAGGCAATTCTAGTGGGGCTAGGAGGAAGTAAGCTGTTGGTTAACTAGGATCTGAAGCTTATCCATTAGGTAGGGAAATGAGCAGACTAGGTAGGCCAAGTGGTCCTTATCTGCTGTCAAATTCTATGTTTCTATGTTTAAGTGAAAATAAAATAATGCGGCAGCAACTATACAGTACCTTATAAAATGGGCTTAAGAAATCAACGTCTCTGATTGGTTACTACATCATCTGAGCTGTGTCCTTATCAGATGATATAGTAGCCAGTTGGGTACTACTGCCCACCAAAATGCCCCATGCCAACAAGAAATCAGTGAGCTCTGCCAAGCTTAAACAGAAATGCTCACTAGCAGAGCTCACTGAAGCAGCAGCAATCCACCACAATGGCACTCGCAGCAGCGCAGTAACCATATCTCAGTTAGGGTACACAACATCCCTCTTCCGACACAAACTATAAATGTCTAATCTTATTTTACTCATGGAGCCTTTCTTCCTCTTATTTCCACCTCCAATTCTGTGTAATCTTTGCTCAGCTCTCCTAGTCTGCACTCGAACCCCCCCAAACTTTATCATGTCCTATAAATTACAGCCTCAAGAATGCACACAAAACATGGGGAGCAGAATGCACGTCACCATAAAGCAAAACTTTTATTTTTCCACACTGTCCACCACAGTTTCAAAAAAGCAGGAAGCGGTAGTCTACAGCACCCGCTAATGGACACGCTTACTCCCAGCGGCCAACAAAAAACATGCTTGCTCCTGACACTGCTGGTAACTCGGTGATTTCACTATGGGAGGGCTTTCCCAAGGTTCAATGTGAGGAATAGCTCCTCCCACAACCTCTACATAAGCCCTCCTTTAACACACCTCCCTTGCTTAGGGAGTGTTTTCGCCTGAGCTTCTGCATGGCTTGTGTGGCTGTGCTTGGCCTGTCTGCTGCCTGGTTTGTCCTCTTTCCTTCTCCCCCCGCCTCTTCTTGCATTTTGTTTTTTGTTTTTCTGTCTCCTTTCATTCCCCTTTCTATTGTTCTGCCCCCTCCACCTCCCATTTTGCCCTTCAGCCGTTTCTTTTTTGGGCTGTTTCCTGCCTGCCACGCCTTTCTGCGCTTCCTCTACAGCCCACATTGCACCATCTCTCCAGCTGCTATGATACCTGGTTGGCATGCCATCAGCCCCGTTGATTCCTCCTGCTCTCAGCTTCTACTTTTGCCGTGGTCCCTCTCCTTTCTCCTTCATCTGTGTCTCCATTGCAAAGTCCAGGATTCCATCTGGGAGGAGTACCTGCTGCTACGGACGCCATCGGACCCAGTTCTCTAACTCTCAGCACCTCCAGCACTTATTCTATGTCTCAGGACCTCTGATATTCTCATTAAGCTACCCGCGGGTGTCTCAGCTCTCTCCTTGTTTGCAGTGCTCGGCAATCACAGAGAGTACAGCAGCTGCCATCCATTCCATGCAGCGTGCTATCCCTATACCTGCAGAACCTCTACCTCATACCTGTTGCCACTTTCCTTCGGGAACGGAACTTCATCCTATTTGCCACTTCGACATTCTCTCTCCCTAACTCTGCTGGATAGCATCGGGTGAAGGTTCACTTGTCCCGACAACCAGGATGGGAGTCATGTCCAGGGCCACTGGAAAATTGCGGGCGCAATTTTTCCGCAATTTTCACCCTTCTCCGCACAAAATCCGCAATTTCTTGCAATTTCTTACATTTATGGAATTTTTGACTAAAATTGTTTAAAAATATTTAAATTCTCAAGGAAATCTACTCAGATATGCTAACAATTTAGTACACAGACTTGGATTTAACCAAAACAGTATAGTGTGAGGCGAGAAGGGGTCAAATGTGACTCTGCTTTCATGTGATTCCCTTCCCTGCTTTGGTTTCAAAATCCTCTGGTCATGCATATGTAGACGTGAACACTTTTAAAATCCGTGTGAAAGCAGACTGTTAGAGAACTTTTTGCTGACACAGAGACTGAAACAATAGGTGTGAGAAGAGGTGCAAAGTGCCCCATTCACCTAAATCAAAGGTCGGCAACCTGCGGCTCGCGAGCCGCATGCGGCTCTCCCTGCCCTAAGCTGCGGCTCCCCTGCTTGCCCGGATGAAAGTGCGTCCCTTGCAGAAAAAAAAACGCCAAACCGCATGGTTATCAGCACTATTTTTCAATGTTGCGCCTTTTTCCTTTGTTTTGTCTCCAGTGAAGGGGGCGGGAAAGGTGCTTCAGAGGAAGAGCTCAATTAGGTCCGCTGGTCAGGCTGAGTGAGGATAGGCTGTGATGTCAGGATGGGGGCGTCACTTTGTTGCAACACTGCATTTAAATTCCGGGCACATTTCTTACAATTTTCTCACCTGCTGCTCACTTAAAGAACTATCACTGAGTCTGCAGCGAAGAGCAGCAGAGAGCCTCAGAGTCTCGGGATCGTCCTGCCGTGCTGTCCGCGGGTGAAGTTCATTTTACCCCGAGACCCTGGAACGTCAGCCCTGCAGCGATCGGAAGAAGGAGAAGCTGTTGTTGCGCCACGTCTGCTGAAGAGCCCCTCTGTCCAGTGTTGCCTTGCCATCTGATGGTTCAACAGACAGCGGTCCATTTAAGTCTACAGAGCCTGGCAGTACACCGAAGCCAAAACTTCTGTCACTCGGCTGGCAAATCGAAGGGGATCGCTAGCGCTAAGTAAGGTATGTGATCCTTCTTATCAGTAACTTAGGGTCGCCAGTCTAGCTAGCAGGGGCCACAATGTTGTTGCAGGCAATGTGAATAGGACTGTTGTGACAGGGAGCTGCACTTTGGTAAGCAAACTACTGTGGTACTGAACAAAACTGCAGCTTTTAACCACAATATTGTTGACAGTTGAAAGTTCAGTCTAGCATAGTCTGCACAGGACAAGGAGGGAGCTGCACTTTTTAGAAAATTACTGGGCATGTCACTTTGTGGTGGCTTTTCTCCCTGACAGCATTTTCAGCCACTGATCTGGTTGCTAGTTTGTGTTCTATTGGGAGGAGGGGGATTGCTGGGGGGGGGGTTGCTGGCAATTTATATTTAATGTAACATGAGTAATATTCATTTGTAAAATGAGGCAGTGCCCAAAAAGAATGATACTTATGTCAGATTAACTACAAATGCTGTCAGGGAGGACAACTACCACAAAATGACATGATGATCAGCGTCAAACTTTTTTAGACCACAAAGAACAAATCAATGGGGCTTACTGGGCTGCATTCAACTCTGATAATGGACCAGTACATGCATGGTTTTGTTGCCCTGGTTTCCATCTTGTTTGTTAAAGCGTGCACAATTGCTTTTTTTCCTTGGGGTGGTGGGGCATGTTCCTTTCCCAAGCAGTTAATGAAGGGAGGCTGCAGTCTGCTGGGGAAATAAACACAGCAGGGTACAGAGATCAGTGAGTATTGAATTTTTTTTTTATCCAGGGACACTCCTGCAGTTATTTCTGGGGTTTTTTTTTTGGGGGGGGAGGGCTGTTGCTGGTAACTGTACTTCACTATTTAAAATGTTTAATCTGCCACTACATTTAGTTTCTGCAAAATGAGGCAGTATTTGCTTGGTGTTTTTTTTTTGGTTAGAATGATATTGGCAATCCTACATGACAGAATGGCTAGGTACACTATGTGGCAGTAAAAGTTTGTAATGTCATGGTTATAATGTGGTCTGCCTTAAGTAAATCTACATTTAAATAAAAGCAGTATATCATTTTGTGTTGGTGCTGATTCTTATTTATTTTTTTTAACTGCTGAAGGGGAGGGGCGTGTTGCTATTATGCTCATTTCCTCCAAAACCCCACTGCGGCTTCAATCTGCTGGGGAGAAACACTGAAGAGCACAGTGACTTTAGTTTTTTTTCTGGGGGGAGGATATCCTGCCTGTGACACTTCAGCTTAAATTCAAAAGATTTCAGGTGGTCGGTACTGCCTAATTTTGTGTTTGTGTCTCAAGTTATCCTAATTGCAGAGTAATCAGTGTCTCTGACTTTGTCATGTAAGTTCATCACAGATCAGTTGTGAAGGATTAAGACAAATGTCAACACTTAGCAATTATGCCTGACATAATGTTATCAGTACAATTTGGCAGAACTGTGAGCTAGTGACTAACATTTGAATTTGTTTGAAGTCTGCCTCAGAGTGAGACATGCTATTAAAAGTGTCATGTTAGTGTTTGGGAGGGGAGCAGCTTGTGTTTAATTTTCCCAGTTCATGATGGAGCCACGGTCCACTGTGTAAAGACCGTCCTAGAAGGGCCAAAATAATGTCTGTACCTTGGGTCACCCCTGCTACTGTTCACAATGATTTCTCTAGCAGTCTAAGTCGCCAAGAACCATTTTAAGCAGGAGTGCCTCAGGATACAAACATTAATCAGTCCTTCTGTGGATCTGTGTACTAGCTAATCCAGTTTAGTTAATATTTTCCCCTGCTGTTTTTCTGCAAATGATTATTGTTTGGCTACCATTTTGTAATTTCTGGGTAACAAATCTGTGCCATGCCAATCCAGTTCTGATTCCATCTGACCCACTCGCTAAAAACCAAGAGGGAGCAGGGTAACATTATAGAAACATTCAAGTTTCTCAGAGATGAACAGGGTATGACTGCCAGCAGCTCTTCAGGTGTTGCAAAGGGTCCACCACAAGAAGACATGATGATACAAAGCTGATGGGGGTTGGGGTCAGAAAGGATGTGAACACTTTTCTTCATGAAAAGAGTGGGGGGTGGGTGGAATGGCTCGCCCATGTAGGTGGTGGAAATGAACACCATGGAGGGTTTCAAGAGGGGATGGGAGTCCCATTGTGGGACTCCCCAGCAATAAAACATTTATTTTTAAAACCAGTTTGTGTGTGCGTTTTTATTTGGTTTTGTTTTCGGTGGCTAGTGAAAGTCATGGTGGGCCAGTGGATTTTTTCCACCACTAGCCCTGTGGGCTGGTGGCTGAAAAAGTTGGTTTCAACCCCTGATGTTCCTTATTATGGCATACTTTGTGTGAAACACCACTCCTATACATACAAATGTCAGCTGTGGTCATATATATAGCAAGCCTGTATCCTCACCCCCAAAACACCCAAACCAAAAGACTTCACTTTGCCTGTTCGTTGTGTTTGGAGGGGTGGGAGGTTGTTTGGATTGCTGTGTTTCTTTATTTGTGTTAACATCAGTTTTCTTGTAAACTGTCTTTATTGGTGGGGTAGGCTGGGGTGACGTGACACTGTTTACAGCTGGGCCTATCTCTGTATTCTGGCCACTGCATTCTTACTTCTGTGTGTTTAATTAGTAAGATGATGTGCTTTGCTGCCTTGTTTGGGGTGAGTGTATATGGGGGGGGGGCTTCTGCTGTACTGCATTCATTGGTTCTGCATCCTAAAACAGTGCTTCTCTGCTGATATTGATTGTTGTGCCCTTTAGTAATGTCTCGCATAAGCATAAACATTCCGTTTCTGCATCTTGCAATCATCCAATGCCTGTGACTACATATAATTCTGGATCCCACTTGTGTCCGTGGCATGATCTTTTCCTTCATCTGGACTGCATATTAGCAAGTTGTAGAACTCCTTTTGTGCGCACTTCTGCCACATGGATTTCTTAAAGAGATTGAGTATTATGTTGTTCCTGTTCCTCAATGTGTTTCCGGTTGTGGCGCTCTTATTTTTTCTGTTCACATACTTCATGCAACAGAACTTTTTCATTCTGTTTTTTCTTGTTCCTTCAAGTGTCTCAAAGCTGTGGTGTGCCATTTTAATAATCTTATTGCTGCTAATCACATTTCTATATTTTTTTTTACTTCTTTCTTTTTGTTTTTTTGTGGCCACTATTCAGGGCCACTATTCAGAAAGTATCTCGGTTGGTGTACACTGCAAAGAAACATGGTGCATCCGACTAAAAACAGAAAGATTGCTGATGAGAACCGGACATTTCAAGATGACTGGTTTGATTATGGCTTCATCGGTAAGAAGGGACTGCCGTTCTGCGTGATTTGTCGAGAGTCTCTTGCCGGAAACAAGAAATCGAATGTACAGCGTCACTTCATGACAAAACATGCAGCATTTGCAACTAAATACCCTGAAAGACAAGCACGAAGGAAGGTCTTTGAGGAGCTGGAAAAGAAACTGGGGAAGGAGCAAACTGTGCTGACATCGTGGTCGTCATCTGCAAACTATCTCACAACAGCCAGCTTCATTGGAGCTGTGCAGGTGGTTCGCGCAGGGAAGCCTTTCACGGATGGAGAATTTTGAAAGACGCTTTCTTGAAATGGCTCCATATTTGTTTGCAGAATTCGGAAAAAGACAAAATTGTTCTGAGATTCAAGATTTGCCAATGTCTGCCAAGACCGTGAAGGATCGTGTACACAAAATGATGCAGGATGTGGATTCTCAGGTAGTGAAAGATATCGTATCATCTTCATATTTTTCTTTAGCACTTGATGAATCCACAGACGTCAAGGACACAGCACAACTGGCAATAATGGTTCGTTTTGTTTGTGGGTCTGGAGCAAAAGAGGAACTAGCGAGCATTTACCCCCTGAAGCAACAAACCAGAGAAGAGGACCTCTTCGATGCTCTCTGTGAGTATTTTCAGAAGAAGAACCTGCCCCTTGACAAAATAGTGAGTATTTGTACTGATGGAGCCCCCAGCATGACTGGACATCACAAAGGACTTGTAAAGCTACTCGAGGAGAAACTGCAACGGTCAATTATTATTTTTCATTGCATTCTTCACCAGGAGTCACTGTGTGCCCAGTACCTTGGAAAGGAGATGGCAGATGTTATGGCACTGGTTGTGAAAATTGTAAACACTATTCTTGCCAGGGCTCTGAACCATCGTCAGTTCAGACACCTTCTGGAAGAGCTGGATTCACAATATTCTGACCTACTGATATACAACAATGTTTGTTGGCTTTCCCAGGGTAAGGTCCTGAAACGATTTGCAGGCTGCTTGACTGAAATTAAGCAGTTTTTACATGAGAGAGGCATTGTGCAAGAAGAATTGTCAAACAGCTTTTGGCTCCAGAAGTTTTACTTCTTGGTTGATCTGACTAGACACTTGAACAGACTGAATATTGGGCTGCAAGGAAGCGGCAATACTGTATTCTCCCTGTGCGAACAGGTCCTGACATTCTCGTCAAAACTGAAAGTGTTCCAGAATGACTTAACAAGAGGAACACTATATCACTTTGAATACCTTTGTAAATTTAAAATGGACAACGAGACACGAGAACCCAGCTTCACTATGAACACTGCAGTGCTTGAGGAAGCCATCAATGGGCTAATCAGAAACTTCGGTCACAGATTTAATGACTTCATAAAATATGTACCAACCTTCCGGTTTATGACCCAGCCGTATCAGTCAAATCTTGTAGAAATGCAGCTGGACCATTTTAACATCCCCATTGCTGACTTGGAGATGGAAGTGGTTGAATTCAAAGAGTCGCACATTTGGACAGATAAATTTAGACAGCTAAATGCAGAGCTAGAACATCTGGAAAGACGAAGGGCAGAGCTAGCGGCAGCACACAAGTGGGCTGAGATGGAAAGGCTGCCAAAGAAAGATGGCCTCATCTTCCAAGTTTGGATGGCACTCCCTGATAACTTCAAGACAATGAAGCGCCTTGCTTTTGGCATGCTGTCAGTTTTTGGCTCCACCTATCTGTGTGAACAAGTGTTCTCGCACATGAACTGTATTAAAAACAAATTCAGCTCTCAGCTCACTGATGGATCATTGGATGTCTGTACTCGATTAAAACTAACCAGCTATGAGCCAAATATAGAAAAGCTGAGCAAAGGGATGCAAGGCCAGAAATCACACTAATAAAAAGTATTGAATTGAACAGTGATGTCTGTATTTTGGGGGAAAAGGTGTGTGTTTGTTTTTTGTTTTGTTTTGTTTTTTGGGAAGCCTGCCTTTTTTTATTAATTGGCACTGAAAAGTGGTGACAGAGCAGTACTGATTGTATCTTGAGAAGATGCTTTTGTAATAGCAAGCAGTTTGTGCAATGGAACAGAAAAGATGTGACTTGACAAGTACTGCACAGAGGGATTTTTCTTGTAGACAGCAGTTCATGCATTGGTACAGAGAACTAGTGGATGAGCAATACTGGTTGTACTTTGGTAAGAGGGATGTTGAATAACCAGCAGCTTGTGCATGGGCACAGAGGTGAATTCTGGTTATTCAAACTCCTCTGCCAAAAACAAACCTGGTACCCGAACAGTACTGGTCTGATCATGGGAAGAGGGTTCAGCAGTTTATGCATTGCCACAGAAACATGGTGCCTAAGCAGTACTGTCCGTTTTGGAAACAGGGATCTTGAATAACCTGCAGTTTAGGCTCTGGCACAGATAGTGGGGCATGAACCTTATTGTATTTTGGTAAATGGGATTTGAAACAAGAGGTTGCTACATTTGCACAGAATGTATTTATTCACCAGAAATGGCGAATTTATTTGCATAGCAAATGTATGTATTCAATAAACACAGCACATTCGTTTGCACAGAATTTATGTATTGCTCAAGAAACAGTGAATTCATTTGCACAGAATATATTTATTCACCAGAAATGGCAATTCATTTGCACAGCAAATGTATGTATTCAATAAACACAGCACATTCGTTTGCACAGAATTTATTTATTGCTCAAGAAACAGTGAATTCATTTTACAGAATGTATTTATTCACCAGAAATGGCAATTCATTTGCACAGCAAATGTATGTATTCAATAAACACAGCACATTCGTTTGCACAGAATTTATTTATTGCTCAAGAAACAGTGATCTTATTTGCACAGAAAATGTATTCAATAAAAACTAAATTCCTCTTAATATAGCAGTCTGTGTTTTTCTTTTAACAAAGTAACATACATTTTTGCATTAAATGACATGTTTTGAGAATGTCTGGCACGTATATGTGCATGTTAGTCGTGACCACATTTTTGAATGGCTCTTTTGCGGTTGCACATTTTTTGGTCATTGGCCATGAGGCTCCCAGGCCCAAAAAGGTTGCAGACCCCTGTGCTAGACCTATCTTCTGAAGGGGTACCCAGTAAATCCACACAGGAAGGAATAATGTAACTGTCCAGACCATAGTTTGGGTTCTAGAGTGGAACTTTATTCAAAAGATGTTCTTTAAAGCAAGTGTGGACCCACAAAGGTTTACACTTCTTGACACTCTTTCTCTTGCAGAATCCAAAACCAAACTGTGACTGACAGAACCTCTTTGTATTCCCATTGCAGTAGGACATAAGACACTTGCATTTGTAATCCCACAGATGTAGAACATAGGACACTTGCATTTGTATTCCCACCGATGTAGGACATAGGACACTTGCTCTCAGAGGCATTTTGGTCACAACTGAAAACACACTTTGCTAACCTTAGCACAATTCTTCCATAAACAGTGAAGAAACTATAACCCCCACTACAGGTGGTATAATCCTCTTCAGATATTTGGCCATTTGCCTAAAGTAACTAGGCACCCTTACTAAACCTGTTAGTCCTAAACTGGTTACTCCAGATGGGGTTCTGCCCACCCTTTGTTCCCAAATTCATACTCAGCCATTCTTTCAGAGTTACACCTTAAACATTTGCAACATCTCTTGAAATGCTATGAATAAAGACTTGGCATTCAGCATTCAAATCACCACCTAAGTAGTGTAAAGGTAACAGTCCCGAATAGTGTGATATAGTCATACCTCTGGAAATCACACACCTCAGCCAACTTTGCTTCAAAAACAGTCTTCACATCTGTACTTACAGAAAGTTGTGCCTTCCCTTAGGCATGGAACACAATAGAACAGATACTTGCTCTCTCTAGCAAAAGTCAGATTTCATTCACTGTCATACTTTCAGGCAGTTTTAAAACATCTTGGACCAATACAGAGGATTGCCCCTTGGATCCACCGAACTGCAGTTCCTTTCATCCCTCCAGGAATGAAATCAGGAAATCCTGCTGAAAAAAAGGTCTCTACCACTTCACTTGGCAAGCTGAAGAATTACCAAACTAGGTTAAGAAATCCAGGGCCCTAGACTCAGAGGCCATAGACAGAGCAGCTCTCATTATTACAGTCTAACCACAAACTCTAACTCTGACTAATTGCTGTTCCCAACATTCTGTCTCCCTCCTCAGCAGCTGGCACAAGGGTTATGCTGCTGCAAGAGTTCCAAATGAGCTCATCACTTCAGTCTCAGCTGGAGCCAAGTAAACAGAAGAGTGAGCAGATGAAAAAACATTTAACTAGTTAATCACCAGCTGCCTCTCCCTGACTATCATTGTCACTGAGAGGATTCTAGTAACCCCAAGGGATTGGGTGGTTACCCCAGGAAATACACTAAGGAATGTGGGAGAAAAGCCATTAGTGGTGGTTCATGTGGGCACAAATAACATGGGGAGACAGGATAAGGAGGTTATGTGAAACAAGGAGGCAGTATAGTGCAGTGGTTTAAGGCTCCAAGCTACAAACCTGGAGACCTGGATTTGAATCCCACAGCCCCCACTTGCATACTGTGTGCCCCTGAGCAGGTCACTTAACTTCCTTGTGCTCCCAGGTCACACCTGTAAAGAAGCTTTCAGCTTAGTGTGTCTCTCCTGGTAAAAACAAACAAACATTGGAAACAAAATGGGATGTGAAATCATCAAATCTGAAATACTCCCTGTTCCAAGGGCATGAAGAGGGAGGCAAAGAGCAGTTAAAGGGATAAATGAACACCTCAGGAAATGGACCCTGGAAAAGGATTATAGATGTATAACACACTGGAAGAAATAAGAAAATAAATAATTTCTACAGTTGGGATGGACTGTACCTAAATAGACATGGGAGTGCCATCCTGGGAAAGAAAATAGAACAAACAATAGCAAGTATTTTAAACTCAAAGAAACGGGGGCTTGGAATACAATTAATAATGACAAAGGAAATACAAGAAATAGGAAGGGGGTGACACAATTTATTTCCTTCTAGCCAATGCAAAAAAGCCTCAATATAATCAAGAAAACTGAATTAGAAATATTACTAACCAGGGAGACTATAGCTAGCCATGGAGAATGTAGGTCATAGCAGCCATCACCAAGACATGGTAGGATGATAATTGTGATTGGAGTGGAAATATTTTGGCTGCAGATTATTCTGTAGAAACAGAAAAGATAGAAGGGAAGGGGCTATGAGCCTATATTAGGGAGGATCTGGAATGTTCTGTGATAAGCAACATCAAAGAAGAGGACAAGGGTGTTGAAAGCATTTTTCTGCAGTTAGGAGCAGATAGAGGAAAGAACATAGTGTTGGGAATATGCTACAGGCTACCTAGCTGTGATCATATGTACAATGAAGCTTTCCTAGAAGAAATTCTGAATGTGTCAGATATTGGTGACATCACAGTGCTGTATGATTTTAATCTACCAAGAATAAAGGGGGAAGATCTAATCTGTGGGACATAATATGCATCTGATTTTATTGAAAGATTGCTAGCAAATGGATTCGAACAAAAGATTATGAGACCAACAACAGATTATAATATTTTAGACCTGGTAATTACAAATATATCATCCAAAATCAAAAATGTGGAAGCTGGAGTGAATCTTGGTACTAGTGATCATAATACCATCAAATCTGAACTAAATACAAAATTGGTCAGGAAAGATGGGACAACAGTAGCTAAAGCACACATTACCAAAATAAGAGAAAGCCTGAGTATTTGGGATTGGAAAAAAAATATTGAGGGAAAAACAGTAGAAGAATGCTGGATAACCATCATAAATAAATTATTAGAAGTGGAAAATAAATGTGTGCACTTCAAAGGAGTATAACAATAAAATAAAAAATCCATTATGGATGACAAGTAAGGTAAGAAAGCAAATTAAGAAAAAGGAAAAAGCATATTTTGTTATTTTTTTTTTTTAATTTTTAAGTTCTTGGATTACGCCTGTGAGCGGATGCTCTTTTGTAGGTTCCACGTCAGTTGAACAGAAAATGGTAGTGAACAACAGATAAGGCATTTACAAAGTTGGTACAGAAAGTTACAGTACAATAAGGTTCACACAAATTGACACTACTGAGGCATTGTACAATGTATGCCTGCATCTGAGAGTTAGATCACCCTGCAGAAGATGGACACAAAGTGGGTAGCACACAAAGGTCACATAGGGGAGGACAGAGGGAGGGAGGGAGAAGGGTGTGGGAGGGGTGCGCCATGTGATGGGGAGGTGTAGAGGCGGTGCACTAGGTAGGAGCAGGGTGGGGATCTGTGAAGTGCTGAGGTTGGGTGGCACCAGCTGGGACTTGTGGTGCATCTAAGTGCAAGCAGGAGATTACAAAAGGAGGGGAGGGGATCTAGAGGAAGCAGCCATAGTTGTCCTCAAGCAATGAGGTGCTGACAATGTTTACGTTTGAAGGCCCCAATAGTTGCTGTTCTGGTGATTTCAGGAGGAAGAGCATTGGTCCAGTGGCGGGCATGGTAAGAGAATCCATATTGTGCCAAGGCAGTGTGGCATCTAGGTTCACTGTAGATTTGACTGATGGAGTTTCTGGTCTGTCTAGTACCTGTGTGACAGGTTAACAGGTTCTGAACCCCTGTTGGCAGTAGATGTAGTGAGACTTTTTTGGCGAGGAGGCAGGCTTGGTATTTAATTCTGCCCTTCAGTTGGAGCCATCCTGCCCAGGCATAGAGATCACAGGTGTTCTTGAGTCTTGCAGCACTGGTGAGGAGGCGGCAGGCCTTATTTAATGCTAGAGAGATGCAGTGGAGGGCAGTGTCCATTGCCGACCCGTATGTGCCCAGGCCATAATCAATGAGAGAGAAAAACTATTGATGGCCAGGTTCAGGGCTTCGTTTGTTAGGATGTGCTTGTGACAATTGAGTATCCCAATTCTGGTATTAATTGCCCTTGCTGTATTGTCTATGTGTTGGGCATAGGACGGGGTAGAGTCAGTTGTGATGCCCAGGTACTTAAAGTGCTGCACGAGATCCAGTGTGTCACAGCTGTCATTCATGATAGACAGGGGGAATGCCTTATGCTTGCTTAGGGAGCTGGAGTATATCAGGTCTTTGTTTTTTTATAGTTGAGCACTGGTCTGTGCTCTTTAAACCATGTTTCAGCAGATGAGAATCCTCTTTGGAGGATTGCTTGTAGGTGCATAGGTTGAGGATTGCTGGTGAATATGATTGCGTCGTAGGTGTACAGGAGCATATGACTGGGGCAGGAGGATGGGAGTTTGTTTAAGAATAGACTGAACAGTAGAGGTCCCAGGATTGACCCCTGTGGAACCCCTGAACAGACTTGTCTGCTTTCAGAGATGACATCCACAATCCTGACCTGCTGGGATTGGTTGCATAGATAGCTGCTGAACCATTGCATGGTATCTGGAGAGAGTACAGTATTGGTTAGCTGCTCAAGGAGGAGCGTATGATGTACTGTATCAAATGCTTTTGATAGGTCGATAAATGCTGCCCCAACCAGCTGGCTGTGGTCTAATGCATGGTGGATGAAGCCCATGAATTCCAGCAGTGCTATGATTGTTCTATGCCCAGACCGAAACCCATGGTGTTCTGGGCATAGGAGTTGGTGTAGGTTCAGGTAATCAACAAGCTGATTTGCCACAATCCGCTCAAGCGCTTTGTAGAGTGGCGGGAGTATGGAGATTGGTCTGTAGTTATTGTGCAAAGCCCTGTCTCAGTTTTAGTGCACTGGGGTTACTGTCACAGATTTCCATCATTTGGGAAATTGTGAGTGGCGGAGGAACAGGTTAATTATTTTAGTCAATGGGCTTATGACTTCCTCCATGGTCAGGGCAGCAAATTTAAGGTCCAGAGTGTCCACGCTGTGTCTTGATTTCCCCAGTGCCTTTTCCAGATATTTTCTGGCTTCAGTTTTAGAAACTTCTTTGAAGCAGAACAACAGGTGATTGTTGGATAGATCTTGTTTCCCTTTGAGATCTTTTGGGGGGGGGGGGTTGAAACAGCCAGCCGGGAGCACACTACTTAGATCCATGAGTGTGCTGTTCAGTGAGTTCGCTATGTGGAGAGGGTCCAAGGATGGTACGTCATCAACCATGAGCATTGTTGGGGCAGTTTTGGGGTCCTTACCCATTATGTCGTTGAGGTTGGCCCAGAATGACTTGCTGCTATTCCAGGAGTTGGAAAGGGCTTCTTTACAGTATGAGCTTTTAGCAAGTTGAATAGCTTTCGTACATTCATTTTGGACTTTTTTATACTGTTGGATGTAGGCGGGTATACCACATGCTCACGCCTTTTGCCACAGGTAGTCTCTTGCGTTTAGTTGTTGTAGAAGGTCCGGAGTAATCCGGGGGTTGCAGGGTCCATTTATCTTTCTTGATTTCATGGGGGCATGTTTATCACAGACAGCACTGAATTTTATTATGAAGAGGTCAAGGGCTACATCCACGTCCTTGGCTCCATAGAGGTCAGACCAATCTAGGCTCTGCAGGTCCACTTTTAGTTGTGCCAGGTGCCCTTTTAGAAGCACTTGGTTGGATATATTTCTGGATCGGGGTTTGCAGAAATCATTGATCCAGGTGGTCATAACATGGGAGTGATCATTCAAGTAATCGAGGAGGACAGTGGTGTTGGTGATAATGTGCGGGTTGGTTGGAGAGTACCTAGTCCAGTAGAGTGCTGGTACCTGTTTTGTAATTGACTCTTATTGGTGTCACAACTATTTGGGAGAAGTGGATGGCTGACAGGCATCCTTTAACAATGACAGCAGCAGGGGGAGAGCCAGCTGATGTTGAAATCTCCTAGCACCATGATTTCTGTATTTAGGCTCAGGGTACTGATATAATCCATAAGGTCACTGGTGCTTGCCAATGTTGATTTGAGTGGGATGTACTCTGCGAGTAGCATAAGTGCCCTGTTGTGTGCTGCCAGCAGTAGTTTGATGGGCAGAATTTGCAGGTTGTCGCTGTGACTTGGTTGGGGTAGGACCTGGGCCCTGAAGAGAATCCTTAATATAAACGACACAACCACCACCTCTTTTCAAGAGGTGATCCTGCCTGAATAAAGTGTACCCAGGAAGTGGAATGGCAGCGTCCAGTATCTTGGGTGATAGCCATGATTCCACTACTGAAAGGACATTGGGGGTTATGATGAGTAACCCACACCTTTAGGCTGTCCATATTGGGAAGTAAGCAGCAGATGTTTATTGAGGCCAGTGTGAGCCCTGCAGGCTTATGTGGCAGTGTGTTCTGATTACATGCTGGGCCAGGGTTTAGGTGCACATTGCCTGAGAGTAGGAGTAGTAGTAGCAACAGACAAGTAAGGTGGTCCAATAAAAGTTTATTATTTCATGACCATTTCCTTGTGCTGGGTGCACATTCCTTTATGATATGAAAGTGGGCAATGAATCCAGACAGAAGTGGTACCATGGAGGGATCATTTGGTTGGTAACACTGGGACCAGGTCTTGTGATGCCCATGCTGGGTGTAGCTTTTGGCCACCTGGTAGGGGGAGGTGGTTGTAACATACACATTTAAGACTGACACCTGGTGGATTAGTTGGGTGGTATGAGGCAATGTGATACAAGGCGATCCTGTAAGGGATATGAGTGAGCATGATGATGCTCCATAGAGTCCCAGTGGTTGTAAGGGACATTGTGATGCACCAATAGATCATTGGCTGGAAGGTTAGTACAGGATTGAGGCGGAGAGCAAGATTTAGATCTGCCTGTTAATGATTTTGGGTGTCCCTTGGTTTGCAGGACCGTACTTCCACAGGAATTGTGTCAATTATCAATGCAAGAGACAGATCAAGCAAAGCAAATACTCAGAATCACAGGATGCAGCTAAAAAGAACAAAACAACTAATAAAGAAAGAGGGGACAAGATTGGAATTTAAAATTTCACACACCAAAGACAATAATATAACACTTTTTGTGTACGTGAACAATTGCAAAGGGTAAGATAGGTCATTGTGGCCTATATAATATAATGGGGGGTTGTTAAATGAGTCAAATATGAGAGCAGATAATATAAATGATGACTTTTGTTCTGTGTGCAATACCAAGCAGACATATAACCTGACCGCAAATAAAGTGGTGAACATGGCAGGAACAAACACATTTTTGGGAAATTAATTTCTGACTGTACTTAGTATAATTAAAATAAATAAATCACCAGGAGTGGATGGATTACACCCAAGATTAATTAAACAAACAGTGGATTACATCACTGGTCTGATAACAATGCTTTTTAATAAGTCATACAATGGCTGGGTGGTCCCATCTGACTGGAAGAGAGAAAGAGTGGTCTCTATCTATAAGAAAGGGAATAAGGAAGTGGTGTGAAATTATAGGCCAGTTAGTTTAATGGCAGTACTATACAAAACTGTGGAAACATAAATCAGCAGCAAACTTATGTGTGACATTGAGTCCTTGGGACTAAGGGATGGGACACAGGATGGGTTCGAGGTTGAAAGATCTTGCACAACTAACTTAATTGCTTTTTATGAGAAAGTTAGTAGAAGCTTGGACAGTAATGTGAAGTGGGCATTATATTTCTGTACTTTAAAAAAGCTTTTGATAAAGTACCTCACCAAGAATTGATACATAGCATAGAAAGGATGGGACTAGAAAAACAAATTGTAACATGGGTTGAATTCTGGTTGGATAACAGAATATAGCAGGTCAGAATAAAAGGGGTATTATCAGGGGCAGGGAAGGTGACAAGTGGAGTTCCCCAGGGTTCAGTCCTAGGCCCTGTGCTTATTTCAATCTACATTAATGATTTACACAAAAATGTTAAGAGCTGGATTAAAAAATGGGCTGATCACACAAAGTTAGGTGGGCAAGTGGACACAGAAAACAAATACACCTGGTTAAAGATCTAAAGGAGATTGAAATTTGGACTCACAAGAATAAAATGCATTTTAATACAGATAAATCTGTGGTTTTACATCTATGGTGTAATAATCCAAGGAGGGTATACAGTCTAGGAAGGAAGGTTTTAAAAAGTAGAAACAGAGATTGATTTGGGAATATTAATTAGCAATGAATTATATCACAAGAAACAATGTAAAGACTTGTACTAACTGGTAATAGACTAATTGGTTGTATAAAAAGCCATTTGTATCCAGGACAGAAAATGCTTAATACCCCTATACAAGACATATGTATGACTGCATTTGGATATCAGGACACCCTTTTGAACCCAGCTTAAGAAACTGTGTGAATTTACTGGTGAAGGTACAATGTAGGGCTACAAGATTGATCCTGAGACTGCAGGGAATGACCTATGAACAAAGGATTGAGGAACTTGGTCTGTTTATTTTAGAGGAAAGGAGAATAAGAGGGGACATGTTCCAGCTCTACAAAACTCTAGGAGACAATAATCTTGATGTCACAATTTGGCCTTGAATATACAGAAAAGGAAAGAAATCTAAATCTTACAGTATAATATGCAGGTAAACTTAGAACATGCTAAAAAATAGCAAAAGGGAATACTTTATGCCAAGGGCAGTAAGGCAAAATGAAGTTATGGAGGCAGTAACATTCAGTATATTTAAATCAAGAATAGATAAACATATTCTCGAAATGAGACGTAGATGTCTGACCCATAAGGAGTGGGAGATGAACTTAATGGGCAGCTGCCTTCTTCTGTATATACTACGCAGTATTGTACGAAGTAAAATGTCTTTGTGAATCTCTGGAAGCATTACAGTGAAGCTTATGAAGATTCCTCTATACACCACCCTGCACTCTCCATACCCACTTGTAAAAGCTCCACTCATCTCCAGCCCTGCCCCACTATACTGCGCCGGGCTTTGTGCACAAATTTAGCTCTACGTGGCATGGCAGGGAGGACCTAAAAAAGTCAACCCCTAATAGCTTCAGCTTTCACACTGACAACCAATGTCACAAGTATACCACCCTCATTTTTAATGAGCATATTAAAAATCATAGCAACCCAAATGAAAGAAGTGAAGAAGTTCACAGTGGGTTTATGTTTGCGATCCCTGGTTGTCCACATTATATCTGGGGAAACTGCCTGCTGGAGCCACATCCCTATACTGTCATCCAGAGTGCCTGCCCCAAGAGTTCCTCAATATGGTGCTTACATGGTACTCAGGAGAGACCATGGGGCTCATCTTTTCACGCTGATGAGCAGAATCTGCATTGAAGCAGGACTCAGAAAGTAGTTTATGAATCATTCTATTAGTGTGACAATAGTGCAACTGTTGTCCAATGCAGGGTTGGAGAACTGAGAAATTGTAACTGTTATGGGGCGCCAAACTGGTACTTATTCCCAAGGGAGACAGCCCTATAAAAGCACTTTGTCTGGTCATTTGTATTTCACTCTTGACAAAGCACTATTGTTGCAAAAGGTTGAGGTCTGTTATTTGTTACTGTATACTCCACTGTTTTTATCTGTGTGATACAATAAATATTTTTGCACTGCTACTTGATGAGGACATTGTGTTCATTGTTATGTTTTTTGTGAGCTGGAGCTTTTTTATTACAAGCAACACACTGTCACCTACTGTGAACAGCACCGCATTCTGTCACATACCATTCAACTTCAATACTGCTGTATAACCCTTAATGCAAAAGTCGGTTTCATTCACCTTGGCATTTTTTTTTTTTTTGCAACACCTCTCAAGCAGTACAGCATGGATTTTAACAGTGTTTCTGTAAATTTATACCCAAGAAAGTTCTTGTTCCCAAAGTTAAGGAACTATTGTTATCTGAGAAAGAATATTTACATTAATGAGGACAGGAATGCATTTATGTTTTTCACATGGTTGTTTTTACTTGTGCTTCATATTAAAACAATGTTGTTAACACTAATTTGTCTACTGTACTTTTTTATTCAAACTGTATGCTGCCGAGGACAGCAATTCTCTCTATGTTATGCAGAAGTGCATCGGATTGTACATGGATTAGCAGATGCCATGCCCATTTGTGTATTCCATCTCTTGATACAGGATCAAAATCATAGCCCAGACAGAAATGAATAGCTGAAAAAGGAATTCTCCATTGATACTCTATATTGATGCTTCCCATGATATTTGAATTTGTTCATATTCTTGTTCCTTGACCGAAACCAGCAATTGAGTTGCATTTGTCTGCATTTAATTGGATGCACCCGGTAATGAAGCTTGCGGTTATTCATACTTACATCAACCTGCTCTATTAGTGCTCGGTTCTTTTATGGCTTATCATGGTCTCTAGAATTCTGCAGTTCTGTGGACACACAAGCTGCATCATGCTGCACAGCCTATTTATTGCCAAGAATGTACTTATTTTAAAGAAGGCTGATGGTGGCATTTGCAAGAGTTGGGTGCTCTTACAATAGAGAATAAGCAGTTTGTTTGAAAATTACTTATACAGCTCATGTTATCTTGGCTAAATCATTGTTACTGTTTTTGTTTCAGACAACACGGTCTTATGAGTCTAGAATACATTGAAAATGTAATTTTCTTATAGGCAGCTTAGACACAAAGTGACATGCAATATATTATGAGTGAGCTCCAGTCCACATGATCTGTTTGTCCATTATTTTTACACAAAGTTCGCTAGTTTTAGTCAAATAAAATGGCCCTTATGATGAAAAATGTATTTAATTTGTTTTCTGTAGTTTGTTGTCTAAATGATAAATTGTATAAATACAAAAGTTTGCAGTATGTGAACTCCCCTTCACTTGCACATGCGGTCTAAGTTAGTCTGACCAAATTACAATCTTTCCTCATTTTTTAATGTATAGCAAGCAGTGTGTATGTACTGTATATGTGCACGTGAGTGTGAGTTTGACAGGGTGGAGGGAGAAAATACAGTACATTACAGTTTTCAGTAATGTCTGACTGATGACTTTGAGTTCCATGTCAATGAGAACTGCCCAGGATGACTGATAATCCAGATTTCTCTTTCTAGTTTACCACAGGGTGACTGGTAATCTAGATTTCTCAATCTAGATTACTACTGGGTGACTGGTAATTTAGATTTCTCAGTCTAGATTACCAGTAACCCTGGGCAGTTCTCACTGACACAGAAAACAAAGTCATCAGTCAGACATTACTAGTGAAAGCATGGCCAATATACTTCACTGTCCTTCTTGGAGCATAGGCCCTTTGCGCTGCCGAAATAATTTGCAATTACATCAGACAACTCTCCCCCAAATTGATTTCCACACTGGCCCAGATGCAGATGACAGTCACTCAGGTTTTCTACCTGTAAATGCCCCAAGACAGTTTCAGGCTTTCATCTCATCAGCAGCTATACAGTTACATTTATATTACTACCTCTCCCTTCCTGCACCCTGTTTCATGAAGCTGATTGGGGACATAGGAGGTAAGAGATCCATAGTGCATAGAGAGGGGGTATCACCAGCAGAAAGAGGAAGGTGATGTTGCCTCTGTATAGATCACTGGTAAGCCACACCTAGAGTACTGTGTCCAGTTCTGGAGACCATATCTCAGAAAGGACATAGACAGAATGGAAGCAGTCCAGGAGAGGGCAACTAAAATGGTGCTGGGTCTACATTAGAAGCCCTATGAGGTGAGATTAAAAGACCTAAATATGTACATCCTGGAAGTGAGGAGGGGGGGGTATGATAGAGACATTTACCTAATGGGGGTAAACAAGGTACAGGGGTAAGAATTTTAATTAAAAAGCGCCAAGGACAAGGCATGCTGAGAAGCTGGAGGGGGTAGACTCAGCAGAGATGTGGGGAAGTACTTCTTCACTGAAAGAGTCATGGATTCCTGAAACAGTATTCCAGTGGAGGTTGTGGGGTAGGGTTCAAGAATACATGGGATAGGCCTTAAGGAATCTTAGAGAATGGGAAGTGAAGGGTGAATGGGCCGGAGATCAAGCAGTATCTGTAGTGATACTATTGGCAGGGAAAAATGGACAGACTGGGTGGGCTAAGCAGTGCTTATCTCCCATCGGAATCTATGTTTCTAGTAGTGGAAGAGAGACCATTACCTTTTTCTAAGCACTTTGTAGATGCTGCCAGTCTCTTCATCCATGGCTCCACCATGATTGTTCTTTGTGTATCAGAGAGCAGAGATGAGTGATTGAAAGAGTAGATAGGAAAGCTTCAAAGAAATGAACAAAGTAAATGTTTTCTGCAGCTTTCTTTGACATGCTGAGTGGAGGAAGGAACTGAAGACTGGCTGACACACTGTCAGATATGCCAACCAGGGAACAAGTTGACTCCTACATCCCAGTGTCCAAGTCAGCTCATTGTTGGTTCAATGTCTTCCTTTTTTTTTTACTTTTTATTTCTTATAGCAATATGCAGTTGTATGTAGTGTGCAGCTGGATGAGTGAGGGAAGTGCTGAGACATGAGGGCAACAGACAGACTGAGGATAGACTAGTAAGGAGGTGCTGACTCACTAACAGCTGACAAGCTAGCTGAGGAACAAAGAAGTTGGTTCCATTCCATCATGTTTTAACTAAAATTAGCTCAGTGGGCAGTTACGTGTCGGTAGAAGGAGTGAGGGAGAGAAATGCCAAGATAGCTACCCTATCAGGAAAAGAAGGACTTGTGGTAAAATTCTCAGCTCTTTGTTCACTGATCTCTAGCAGTATGACAGCTGAGAACAAGTGAGTGCTTAGCACGTAGACAACAGATAGCACAAAGAAGCACATCCTATAAAAACATGCATACTCAGTTCTCTGAGCTGAAAATTAGAAAGCTAGCTAAAAAAAGCTAGCTAAATTGGCTCCAGTAGCAGCCATATTGACAAAATCAGTTAAATCACAAATAAAAAGTAGAATAAATCATACATTTTTGTTTTTTTACTTGTAACCATACTCAGTTTACTAACAATAAAGACAGAACATGTTTAGTGTTTCAAATTTCATTTTTGATTTCCTGTCCTGTTTGATAAATTGCTGTTTCATTGCATTTTAAAATGTTGCCAGTGTATTTCTTCATAAAACAGTTACAATTCCATTTTATAGGCACAATAAGACACTCCATGGGGTGCATTGAACATATCTGAGTGCATTTCCAGAGGTTGAAAGGCACTCGGTCTGCAGCTTAGTGCTTTACTACCTCCCTGGGTGGGCAGTTAAATCTGTTCAATGCACCCAATGCCACATTTTATTTTTTATTTACTTTTTTAAGTTTTTTTTATGCACCTTGTTTTACTGTTATTTCATTTGTTTTATTTCAGGGCAAATCCTATCCATTCCGAGGCCCGTTGCCTCCTATGTGGAACCCTATTGCCATCTTGGATTACAACAACCTGTGGAGGACAATGGATGAAATGGGAAAGGAGGTATGATATACAGAGATGAAACACCCAATGACAACCTCTGAACTTGGAAAAAGGGTGATGCAGCTCCCCATCAGGAGCTATATATATATATTTGCCATAGATTGCTGAAATGTTGCAGTTTGTTTGACTTATGATACATATTCACTGCAAACACAATTTTAATGCACAAATTAGGGTTGCAGCACAATGCTTAAAAAGTAGAGAACTGCAGCATTAAGGTGATGAGAACACTAAGCCTTACTGAGTCTGTGGCACTGAATTCCTTGGGGCTTGAATGATCATGCGATGCAGTGTTGGTGTTGCCCTAACTTTGGCACTGACTGTCCAGGCAGAGAAACAACAGTAACACAGCAATTCTTGTTGACATGATTAAGAAGTTAGGGCTAAACCAAGGATTCATCTCTAGAGTGTTCAAACTCCAAAGAGCATGATGCCACATATTTAGCAAGGATCAGCGAACGTTTTGCCTTCAAGCAGCAGTATTTGTTAGACGGCAAAATAATTTCATTATATAGTTTTTTTTTAACAAAAAGTAATCTCTGACATCCTTAGATTAATCTTCAGTGTATTTTTAATTTCCTCATAGTTTTAAAACATCTTTTTAAGCTCATTTTAATTAATGTTTCACGTCATTAAAGATGGCGCCACACACAATTTAAAAAAAATCTCATTTAGGTTTTCTGTTGAATGTACATATTAGATTCATACTGTGGATGTATTAGGATGGTGCTACCACATGTTTCTGATGGTAAAGAGTGTATCACTGTACCATGATATTTAATGTTTTCATGGTGGACAAGGCGAGGGAATTTTAAAAAACTTCAGAATCCTGTATTTTAATTCAGTAATGAAATAAATGAAGAGAAAAATTGTTACATTGATATTTTTGCCAGAAAAAAAATTGCTGAAAAAAAAAACACCATGATACAGTAACTGACAAATACTGCTATTACATTAAACTACTATTCACACATTGTGCTGGAACCCTAACTTGAGCATTAACGTAATTTTTTGCAGTGAATTTTCCATTTTTTAAATGGATAGCACTCCGTGCCTATATCTAGATATGCATGTAGCCTGCAGGGCATTCACGAAGTACAGTATAGTGGGTAACCCTTGGGGCACTGCCTTGGACCTGTAGCTTGCTTTAAATTTAGGTGGGGGAACAAGTAACTATGTGCACATCACTGTTTATTTTTTTCAGACTTAGGTTTTTTCATGTTGTTTTTTTCCCCATAAAGACCCCCAAAACTCAAAAAGCACAAACTACAGTACACATGAACTTGATTTTTTCACTTCAGTTTTCTTTTCTCATTAATTTAAAACGTTTGTGTTATTTTATTTATGCTTCCCCAAGTCCTCAGCTGGTCAGTCCTTCGGGCTGTCTAGGTCTCCTCGGCCATATCCCTTCACCATCCACCACCCCCTGCTAATGCCACGACCCAGGTAACCTGATGTATTCCTGCATCAGAACGGACCCTCCCCCATGGGGTGCAACCAGGAGAGGAGAGTCACCCATAAGCATTCCACATATCAAGAACAAGGCAGGGGTTGTCATGGACACTTCTAGGCTCTGTGGTGAGCAGGGACTGGTCACTGTCATCCGGTCAGCCAAGCAACTAGTTTTCTAGTTTTCCATCAACCCACCCACCACCCACGTAGTGGTCTAACCGTGGCAGCATCCTGGGATGGGGGGGTTTCAGCGACACTGTGACCATATGCCATCGAGAACACCAACTACTAGCCACCACAAGGAGCTGGCAAACAGTAATTCGGACCCACCCAGCCCCCAGGAGGGAAGCATCCAAAGGACACTGTAAGCTGCTTCACTGCCAGACTCTGTTCCAGACGTCCGGGCTCGGGGAGTGAACCTGGGTTGCCTGCATGCCGAGTGAACACCTATCAGTTGGCGCCATGGAACTGACAAAATGTTTAATATTTTTGCACCAAAATGTAGCTAATCTGCAAATTACTGCTGTCTTTCCCACAGCTTAAATGCCAGCTTTTATTTTTTTGCCATTAATTTCTTTTTCCGCCCTGCCATGGTACAGTCTTTAGCCCTCCAAAATCCCACCTAGAATGTGTTCTGCTCATTACATTCGACTATCCCTAATTTTCTGGGATGGCCCTGATTATGCCTCCAAAATATTTTCTCTCCCTCATAAGTGTGGCATTTCTGCCACAGAAGAGTAGGAGTTTGAATCTTATCTTCATGCCAGACATAATGCTTTAGTCCATAAGCCACTAACAGTTTCATGGGCTGATGTTACAGTACCATTTGTTAAAATGTGTCACTGATTTTAGTCATTTAACCTGATTGATTTTAGCTATGACCCTGATTTGAGAGGTAGGTGGCTTATTGGGGTTCTGCTCCACAACATCCTGTGTTAGAAAACAATACTGAAAGACATACACCAGCACTTAATCCCTGGTGCTTCTCACCCCTGGAATGCTGCAGTCCAGTCCATGTGTGACATGTTGAAATGTAGCATGCCAGTTTCTTCCCCTGCCACTGCTCTCCTGATATGCCTTACCCAGCTGTTCTAACCAGTTTGGGGACCTGTAGTCAACCCCATTTGAGGGTTCGCCACACTACACTGTCAACTGAAGTCATAGAGATTCCACCCTATCACCTCCTCTTGCACCTTATCTTCCAACTCCATAATGCCCTTTCTCGGGTAAGGATAAGAGGAATGGACTAGTCATAACTTGGTTTTTGATTGCTTCTTCTGCTCTGAGTGCCATCTGGGTGGTGACTCTGTGTCTCAATCACTAATGGCTTCATTGGATAACTCAGTGGTACCATCACAGGTTGCCCATCCTTCTTCTTATGGCAGAGGGGCAGGTTTGGTTTAGCAATTTTAATCTGTGGGTCCTGCGACCTAGTTGGCATTGTCAGAATTTCACTGTCCAGATTCTCCCTTGCTCTGGGGCACCATGGACTTCAGGCTATGGTGTGTCCACCCCTACCTCAACCTCTTGCAGTGCAAAGTTGGCACCTCTGATAGTGTTTCCAGGGATTCCTATGCCAGTAATGAATAGTCATGGCTGTTGAATTGGGAGGTCATTACTTCTTCCAGGCAGTGCTTAAATAACAGGACAGTCTAAACAATGAAGCTGAATTGGTTACATCACTAGCAGTGATTGGGTGCAGCCATGGCTTGCTTGTTGGTTCCCCTCTGCTTGGTAGATGAAGTGCCCTTTTAAATGGAATTACAGTTAAGGGCATGTATTCTAAACCAAGACCTGAGTTTGCCACTTCTGATCTTGAACTGCTTAGTCACTCAGATGACAGTTTTCAGTTTTCAAACTTGAACCTAAAATCGGGCCTGCTATTCTCATACCACATATCATTTTTTGTTTGTATGTAAATTCTGCATGTCCGCTTTACTGTTCATTGCTAAGCAGCTATAGAAACAGTATGGGCCCAATTATATTGTATGTGTTTGGCCAGCAGTGGATTATGTAAATGAGCAAATACCCAAACCCAAATGCTCTTAAAACTCAGTTTGGGCTTTTGTAAATCCTAGCTGGATGGCCAAGTAGAGTAAATGCTACCAAATAATGTTACAGTTACAAGTTGCAGGGCAAGTGGGGATATGACCAAGCTAGTGAGCAAGGAGGATGCAAGTTAGCTCGACTCCTCATGGTACCTGAATATTAACAGCATATAAATATTTTAAACCGAGATTTATGCAACAATCTTTTCACCGATCGACAGAGGATGGCAAATACTTCATAAAAATTGACTAAAAAGCAATGTTTGTTACAGTTTGAGGGCACAACAAAGCAGAATCCAGGTACAGCCCAGGCAGGCACTAGATCCCAACAGATGGCAGTAGAAATGGGCTGTGGTAAGGGGCAGCAGGACCCAACTTTCGCAGCACTACCAGGATTGATCATGAACCTGCAGAATAAAGTCAGGGCAGGGTTTACTAATATAATAGCACATATTGTCCACATATAAGATGTTATCAATGGTCTAGCAGAAACTATAGCCTTACACATAAACTGGCTAGAGGAGATTGAGAGACAAATCGGGGACATGGAGGACAAAATGAGCAATACAGACAGAGAAAATACGTTCTTAAAGGGCAAGTAAACTGGATAATGAAATAAAATGAAGTTGGCAAAATCCGAAAACATAGGGCTGTTGATTAAGCCCTTATCTGTTAAATACTGTCCTTCATTTTCCCTAGAAAAGTGTTTTAAAAGCATATTGTACACTTTGAAAAAATGTAAACAAAGCCACCAGTGCTTTAAAGTCCCCGCTCCTGGCTGCAGCCTAAGATGGCTGCTACGTGCATACAGGATCATGTCATCGGAGCCGCAGTGCTCCAGAGTGATCATACGAGCTCTGTAGGGACATATTAAATATACATGCTTTTAACTCCCAAGGACTGCATATATGAATAAAATCCTTTACTGTGCAAGTGTGGTGTCTTCATACTGGCTGGAGCCGGAAGGGATCAGGTTGCAGCTGGAGTTTAGGAGATTGGAGCTGGAATTCGAACAGAAGAAGTCTGAAGACCAGCAGCAAATGGAATTCGAGCAGAGGAAGTTTCAGATGGAGTTGGAAGAAAATCAGTGCCAGAGAGAGGCCAAGGAAAAAGAAAGGCAGCTTCAGAGAGAGGTTGAGAGAGAGGAAAAACAGCATCAGAGGGAGTTTGAACTGGAGAAGCTAAAACTCCAACTACCAGCACCAGAGGAGGTAAATGGCAGGGGTGAACCTGAATCTCCAGGGCTGGGGTATAAATTAAATTCCAAATTAATAGCTTAATTTAAAGAGGGGGAGGATATGGATACATTTTTGAATTTGTTTGAAAAGGTCTGTATGTAGGCTAAAATACCCAGGGAGTCCTGGAGCTTTAAGCTATCCTCGCTACTTACTGGTAAAGGGCATGAAGCATTAGGCCAAATGGATAATCGGAACAGTAGTAATTATGAGAAACTTAAAGTTGCATTACTTAAAAAGTATGAATTAATGCCTGAAGCATACAGGTTAAGTTCCTCAAGCTCTAGGGAAGCCCTGACATAAGCTATGAGGAACTCGCCACAAAGCAGCGTCAGTTTTTGACACGTTGGTGGGAGGGAGAAGAAGCAAATTCTGTGGAAAAAATTGAGGAGGTTATGTTGCTACAGCAATTCTTTTGGGCTTACCCAGCAGAGTTGAAAACCTGGCTAGAGGACCAAGACCCCAAAATAGTGCAGCAGGCTACTGAGCTCTCGGATTGCTATGCCAGAAGCAGGCCTGCTCTGAAAGGGAGTGAGGTGTGTGTGGCAGTGCAGAAGGGGAAAAAATGCACCTTCAGGGCAGCTAAAAGCTTCACTGCCTCCACAGAAAGGGGGAAGATCCAGGTTACAAAAAAAGGATTTATCAGATAAAAGAAATGATGATTGTTGGTTTTGCAAATAGCCAGGGCATGTTGCTAGACAATGTCCTAAAAAGGCACAGAGTGGACAAAGTGGTTCTCAAACAGAGTTGGGTGCACTGTGTATCCCTGAAAGCATGCTGATGAACATGAGGGAGCAGGTACACCTGGTTACAGTTAAGGGACACGGGGGCATCTCTTACCTTAGTAAAAGGGATTTAGTTGAGCCTGAACAGTTTATATCTAATCAGTTTGTAACAGTAAGGGGATTCACTGGGGAGGAAAAAACTGCCACTAGCTAGTGTTCTGCTGGACTGGGGTGAGACAGAAGAGGGTGCTAAAGGTGGCAGTAACAGACAACCTCACTCTGGATGTGATTATAGGGAACAATCCCCAGAAGAGGGTGGTGTGTGCGGTTACTTGCAGTCAGATGGCAAAGGCCGATTGTAGTTCCCTGGACCCCATAGAGGCCCCTGTGGAAAACAGTGGGAGGCTGGTTCCCTAGCCTGTGTCTCCTGAAATGAAGAGTAGTAAAAGGGGGGTAGGACTGCTACACGTAGCAGTTCACAAAACAGCTACCGAAGGTTACTCTGAGGAGGGAGGGGTAACCAATGGTTAGAAGGTTAGGGATAGCAGTGACTCTGAATGCCCTGATGCTAAAACTATGGACCCCAGTTTAGAAACTGAAGGGGACATGTCCCATATCTTGGGAAAATGTGAACAATTTGCACCTGCTCAGAGGACTGATCCTAGTTTGGAGAGACTGAGGACGCGTGCAGAATCCGATGGGAGACAGGAAGGTGACATGAGACATAGGGTGTTTTGGGACAACGGACTGTTGTATACGCAGGACATAAGGACAGAGGGAGGGGTGATAGGCAGGCAGCATATCATTCCTCAGGGGTACTGTGAGCGGTTGCTCAAGATCACTCATAACATCCCCATATCCGGACATCTGGGAATTGCGCACACCACGCAGCGATTGGCCCAAAATTTCTATTGGCCAACTTCACTCAACAAGTGAAGGAATATTGCAGATCTTGTCACCGGTGTCAACAAATAGGGAAGGCAGGTAGTAAAACCAAAGCCACCTTAATTCCCTTGCCGACTGTGGAGGAGCCATTCCAGAGGGTAGGAATGGATATTGTGGGCCTTTGACTATCCCCAGCTCCTCCATGAAGAGGTTTATTCTGACTGTTAATTGCTTACGGGTGTCACCATAAGCAACCAAATTGAGCAAAAGGGTCTGTAAGGGATCTGGAAGAATAAGGAGAATACCAGAGTCTGTAGGGATTTTGAGCCAGGCTGTTGCCTGTCCTGTAGAGAGAAGGCCAAATTGGGTTTTACACTGCTACCTTTGAAGAGGGTGTGATGCCTGGGTCTTCCTCCTTTGTGTAATAGCCAAGGAAGGGTTCATATTTGGCCACAAGACTCGAGACTGGTATTGTGCCCTTATCCAGAGTTAGAGGGATGCCCTGGGTTCTTATGACAGAAATGCAGTTGTGACCTCAGTGAGCATTCTAAAAGCATGAGGAGGGTATCCCTGCCCCCCCCATCACAGATTACATTTAAGGGTGGGCACTGTGAGTTCAGTGGGCCTGACCCCCAGGAGCGGGTTCGTGACAAGGGGTACCAGTGTGGATAGTGAGGAGGAAGGAAAAAGGTGAAGGGATGCACTTGCTTTATTCATTAAAGTGATGAGTCCAAAGGTATTGATGAGTGAGCGGTGGCTCCCTCAATCCCCTCCTGATTATAGCGGGGGCTGTGGGTAATGACAGGAGGGGAGGAAGATCAGTATAGTCACAGCTGCTTGTAATATTATCGGCAACTTCTTGAAAGTAACATATATATTCAAAGAAATACAAACAAATTTACATCATGAAGTAAATGTGCTGTTGGTGGGAATTGTACATATGCTTCGTTATGATGAATGCTAAATCCTGATGTGACATGGGGTCTGTGTTTTCCAGTAAATAATCTATGCACACTGCTGCACTCTAAAAGTGTTGGTAGATCTGTAACAAAGATAGGAGTCAAATCTTGGTTCAAGTAGAATCATGGGTGTCTTCTCTGTACCTCTGAGTTAGATGTCAGCGAGGGCACTGGGTAGGTATTGACTGAATATGTTATCAACATTAAATTGCTTAGGTAATAGTGTAGGTGCTGGATGACTCTTAAATACCAGCTAAGGCCTTAGTCAGAGGGATTAAAACACCAAAAGTGTTTTGAGAAAGGGGGGGAGGGGACTTGTAGGTTCGAGCAGACTCGATAGACCGTAAGGCCTAATCTGCTGGCAAATAGTATGTTAGTATGTTTATATATTACATACTAACATACTAAAATGCCAGCAGAGTAGGCTTAATGGTCTCTCGAGTCTGCTTGATTTTTAGCACCTGCACTGAGGGCTGATTTTGGTGCCCCCCCTTGGGTTATACTGTCCCCAGTCCCAGATATTCCACCTGTATTGGGCCTGGTCAGATTTAACCTTCCCCTGTACCTGTCCCATCCCCTCTTAAACCCATCCACAGTCTCCACTTCTACCTGCTTCCTGGGCAGTGCATTCCATGGCTCCACCATCCTTTCAGTGAAATAACATCTCCTCCTCTCCCCTCTGAGCCTGCCCCCTTCTAGCTTACACACATGACATCTCGTTGCCCCACCTTCCTTCCTTTGGAGCACCCTGACTGGGCCTCCCTTATTGATCCCATTCATGTACTTAAAGACCTCTATCATGTCCCCCCCGTCCCTCCTCTCCTCCAGGGTATACATGTCAATCTCCTTGAGCCTTTCCTCATAGATCCTCTCCCCCAGGCCCCAGATCATTTTGGTTGCCCTCCTTTGGACCCTCTCTAGGATCATAATGTCCCTCTTTAAATGTGGTCTCCAAAACTGAACACAATACTCGAGGTGTGGCCTAACCAAGCAGTTGTACAGTGGAAGGATCACTTCTGCCTTTCTGGAGGTAATCCCCCTGGCAATGCATCTCAGCATCCTATTTTCCATTGCCGCTGCCCCCTACAGGTCTCTGAGTTATTCATTTTGTCATCTACCACTACCCCCAGGTCCCTCTCACCCTCCATGACTTGAATCATGTCTCCTCCCAGGGTATACCCCAGCCTGGATTTCTGACTCCCAGGTGCAGAACCTTGCACTTCCCCACATTGAATTTTAGTTTCCATTTTCTCTGCCACCTTTCCAGAGTCTCCAGGTCCTCCTGCAAGGCCACTCTCCCCTATCCCTCATCCACCACTGCACCCAGCTTTGAGTCATCTGCAAAGAGACTCATCTCACTCCTGATCCCCTTCCTGATGTCTGAGACATAGGTGTTGAACTGGAGTGGCCCCAGCACTGACCCCTGGGGAATCCCACTAGTAACCCACCATAGGAATGAGGCTAATCCTCCAACCACCACCTTCTGAGTACACTCAGAGAGCCAATTTCCTATCCATCTTAACAACTGTCTCCCTACCCCCATTTCCTTCAGCTTAGCCAGCAGGCCACTGTAGGGTACTGAATCAAACACCTTGCTAAAGTCCAGAAAGAGGACATCCACTGGCCTACCCTGGTCCAGGGCCCTCATCACCCAGTCATAGAACTCAGCAAGGTTTGTCTGGCATGATCTTCCTGTGACAAAGCCATGCTGCCTGTCGTCCAAGTACCCAGTTTGCTCCAGTAACCCCCCCAGCCTTTCTTTGACAATACTCTCCATCACCTTGCCGACCACTGATGTCAGGATAACGGGCCTGTAACTTCCCGTCTCCTCTCTTGATCTCCCCTTGTGAATTGGCATGACATGGGCCACCCTCCAGTCTTGGGGCACCCACCCAGTCCTCAGAGAGATGTTGAAAAGCTCCACTAGAGGGACTGCCAGGACATCCACCAGTTCTCTCAGCACCCTGGGATGTATCTCATCTGGCCCAGGTGCTTTCTCCATCTGAAGGGACCTGAGTGCTTCCCTTACTCTCGCTACTGGGATTTCAGCTACCATGTCCTCCCCCTTTTCATTCTGCACTGCTGGCCTCCCACCTGTCTGTGGTGGCCACTCCCTTTCCCCAGACCCATCAGGGCCCCTGGTCTCTACCAGTCCCTCCCCTTCCTCTGGCTTGGCCCCGCTCCCCTCGCAAGACATAGCCCTTCCAACCCCCCTAGTAAAAATTGAGGCAAAGTACTCATTTAGGACTTCTGCCTGTTCCCCTGCCTCATGTGCCCAGCCATCTCCTGTATGGTGTACGGGATGTTATTTCCTGATAAATATGGGATGGTCTCAAGATGGAACTGCCAAGGTTTATGTTGCATGACCAGTTCAAAATGAGTAACGTTTTTTGTTCTATAAACTTCTATAGTTATTGCTTTAACCATTTACTGTTTGTGTTTAAAAAGCTTCTACTGTCAAAATCTGAGATCCACATGATGCACAACCATTCGTATAGCCAGCCTGGTATCTTTTATCAATTTCAAAATGATTAATATGTTAAAGGTTTGTTCGTGGAATATAAATGGTCTAAAGACACATACCAAACATAAGAAAATATTGAGTAAAATTAAGCAACTTAAAACAGATATTCTCTGTCTCCAAGAGACTCGTATGATGGCAAAGGAAGGGACACACTTGCCCAAAAATTGGGGGGTGGAGAGGGTGACTGGCATGCAGCCTATTTTTCATCCAAAGCAAGAGGTGGTGCTGTCTGGCTTAGGCACAGATTTGCCAGGGTTGTCACCCAGACCAGGCTGGATAATGCTGAGTGGAGATACGTACTGATTCAGGTTCAGTTAAATTCAGGACAAAAAATAGCCAGTGGTTCCATATACAGTATGAACCCAACATCGAATCTTCTGAATTCTTTGGTAGACTGTCCATGGAGATGTCCACCTTTGAGGGTCCATGGATTCTGGGTGGGGATTTTAATTGTATTTTGGGGAGTATCTTGGATCATACCTCTAGAGTATGGGGGCCTAGAACAAAAAATGCAAAAGATCTAACAACCTTAATGGCAGACAACAGATTAATTGATTTCTGGAGATATTTGAATCAGAGAAACAGGGAATATACCCATTGTTCACATTCAGCTAAAGCGTATGCAAGATTAGACATAGTTCTTATCTCCCAGAATATAATAACAGATATAAAAACTTTGACCCATGGGACACTGGTCATGTCTGACCACACCCTGGTTCAGTTGGTCTTGTTGGGAATGTGTACATCAGTAGCAAACAAAGCATGGAGACTTGACCCAATACTGTTGAAGAGGGAAAATTTCCAGAATATGTAACACAACAAATGATTATTCAATCTGTAACCCCCCTTGACCAAACCAAAGCTGTAGTGTGGTGGGATGCTTTAAAGGCAGTTTTGAAGGATGCCATAATCTCCTTTACTGCCCATAATAAATGTGTACATGACAAGCAAATACTAGAGCTAGAGGAAAAGCTAAAAAAAGCGGAACCAGAGCATATGGGGGTACCCACACCAGAAAAATATCATTACCTTCAAAAACTGAAGTGGGAATACAACACCATTCACAATATTAAAACAGAGCTTTTTTACTGACCCAGGCTGGTGAATATTTCAAAGGGGACACTGGGGGTAAGCTTCTGGCCTGGCAATTGCTAAGTATTATAGAGAGGGGGCAAAGAATGTGGTGACAATAAAAAAAATTCAGATGATAGAGTAATCCGGGATGATCCTACAATAGGGCAATGCTTCAAGGAATTTTATGAATTCTTATATTCTTCAGACAGCTCCGCTCAGACGACTGGACAGAACATTATTGAATAAATCTGAACTCCCCACAATTAATACTTCACAAAAACACAGTCTGAGGCTCCTATTTCGTGGTAAGAAGTCTGGACAACGATACAACATCTTAAGGGGGGGGACACCCCGCGGCCAGTCGGATTCCTATAGATTCTTATGAAATCTGCTAAGATCAGCTTCAGGGATCTCTAATGGATATGATACAAGAAGGTCTGGCAGTGTGAGTCCTACCACCATCAATGCTTTCAGCTACTATAATTATACTCCCTAAGTCAGGGAAGGATACACAACAGTGTTCCTCCTACCGGCCCATATCACTGCTGACAGCAGATTATAAAATAATAGCCTGAGTAATAGCCGGGCACATTGAGGCATTTTTAGCAGATATTATCCACCCAGATTAGGCAGGCTTTGTACAGGGAAGGCAGGGGAGGCTTAATGTCCGGCATACACTTAACAGTGCTTGGAAATATAGGAAATATTCAACATGGGGTGGGGCTGCCATTCTGAGTCTAGATGCTGAGGAAGCATTTGACAGAGTGGAGTAGACATACATGTTTAATACAATTAAAAAGTTCAGTGTGGGGAATAATTTGCTAAATTGGATATGTACTTTATATGATAAACCAAATGCACACATTTTAGTAATCGGCATATTGTCACACCATTTAGAGCTCACCAGAGGAACCAAACAAGGTTGCCCACTGTCTTCCCTTTTATACACCATGGCATTAGAACCCTTAGCTGGAGCAATAAGGCAGGATAGCAAAAGCTTGGGCCTACATGCGGGGGGAGAAATCCACAAAACAGCCTTGTTTGCAGATAATCTTTTGGTTTATATAGAAGAGACCAAAACAAGCCTGCCCTACAAAATATCCTAGTAGAATTTGGAGAAATCTCTAGTCATAGAATAAATTGGTCAAAAAGTGAGATCCTCCCTTTGGGGGTGAACAACCTGGATATGCCATCCAATCTTTCTCTGCAACCACAGGTGGTCTTAAGATTAAAATACTTAGGCATCAGCACACAAAGAAAAACATCACTTATCTATGGGGCCAACTTTAACTTGTTGCTAGATGCTATGAAAAATACTGTGACATGGCTGGGGCTTCCTATCAGTCTTATTGGCAGAATAAATACAGTTAAAATGATCACTCTGCCTAAATGCATGTATTTGTTCCATAATTTACCTGTTAGGCTGCTGGAACGCTTTTTCAAGAAATTGAACAGCATAATAAATAGATTTCTATAGGGCGGCAAGACAGCTAGAATTAAACACAGTATATTGCAACTTCCTCTAAACAAGGGGTGGGGCTGACACTACCCCACTTTAAATGCTATTACTGGGCAGCTCAGATAGCAACTCTTTACTGTCCTCTGAATACTAAAAGGCCTGTATGGCAGTGTATTGAGGAACAGCAACTTCCGGGAGGTATAATATATGGCCTCCTATCAACCAGCCTGAATGAACCAAGCCTCCAAAAACATAAGGAACTCCTTTTCTTATCGATTGACAAGGATATGGAGAGGCACTCATCTACTTATCAGCTGTCAAAAACCATTCCTCCTAATGCTTATCTATGTGCCAGTTTCAAAACCCAAAGAGGTTACAATGTGTTCTTGCATCAGGCCCTTTTGAGGTGGGAAAAAGTAGGTATAAAATATATAGGAGATCTGTATTATGGGGGGTGGGGGGTGTTGAAACCTTTTACAGAAATTAGAAACCAGCGTGGGATACAGGCTGATGATTTATTTTGCTTACCTGAGACTAGGAGAATGTTTAAGTGGTGAAAACACCCACATGTCTCCCACTGAAGAGGTTTTATGCACGCCACAACCAAATATGTCAGTCCTCACCACATTATACAAAATATTCCTTGGAGCTACTCCAACTCCAGAAATTAAAGTCAGAGCAGACTGAGAACAAGAGCTAGACACTAAAATAGGTGATGAGACTTGGAGAGCAGCCACAAAGCAGATTCATTAGTGTGCTAGGTCTAACGAACTGAGAATGATTCAATTAAACTGTCTTTATAGGACATATTTAACTCTAATAAGACTTCATAAATTCAGTACAAATAAGCCTGGCACGTGTCCAAAGTGCCATATTGTGCAGGGTGACTGTGCATATGGTACTACTTTGCAGCAAGATGATACCATTTTGGCTGCAAGTCCATGACATTATGCAAAAAAATTTCAAAGATTAAACTCCCTAACAGCCCATTAAAATATATGCTGGGAACAGAGGTGAGAGTACATGACAAGCAAGTGGCATATAGACTTTGGGATCTGGCATTAGTAAATGTGAGGAAGATAGTTGCACATCACTGGATCTGTGACACACCACCTAGCATGGCTCATTGGCTCAACAATCTTGCTTTATGTACTGTATGAAATTAGAAAAATGCCAGTTAAGCACCAATGGGCAGCAGAAGACATTTCATAAAATATGGGATCCTTTCTTGCAGGTGGTTGAACTGATTAGCATTTTATGTAAAATATGAGATGTGCTTGGACATTAATTAGCTAGACTTATTAGTACTGTAGTATATCAATTTGATGAAAATAAGACATGTAGTGTGTATGAAACTGTCGACTGGAAATGTACACATGTAACCATCAGTTGTAATGTAAGTATGAAGCTGCTTTCAATAAAATATGTTTACGAAAAAAAGTTGCAGGGCAAGCTCTGAGTGTAGTAATGGTTCTTCCAGACCAGGGATCTCTCTTGATGGAATAGTTTACAGCACGTTCCTCACTGGCTAGTTTTACTCTCCTTTGGTGGTGAAGGTCTCTGGTGTCAGCTGACAAATGGCTATTGTCTCCAGTCCCAGGCAGGAAGGACTCACCTAACCTCAACATCTAGCAGGTGATTTTCTTACTCTTCCTGCAAAGACCAGCTCCTCTGTAGAAATCTCAGTCCAAAATCACCCCACCCCGCACTTCCTGGCATCCAGTTCTGAGGGGTGGTGATAACCAGCATTGGCCTGTGGTACTCACTGGGTCATTTCAGCTATGGCCTCTCATTGCAGCACAGCAAACATCTCTCATTCAATATGCAGCTTTAAGCATTGCTATTGTGCTGTGTTAGCATGCTGTTACTTCCTTTTCTAAAGGCAGAAATTCTGCTTGTCACTTCTCACTCTGTCTCTTCTAAGCAAACATACTCTGCAGTAGAGTGATATGAATCTGATTCTTGGAATTAGATTTAATCGGATTCAGGTGTTTTTGGTTTTCAAATTTATGATTTTCTGAGTTTGAGGGCAAAAATGCTAAATCCAAAGAAAAACAAAATCTTAATCTGATTCCAATACAAGTTTTATATTTGGCTCCATATATTGCCTTCCACCCAACAGGACTAAATCTGAACCTATCAGACCACCCTTGTCCCTTCCCCATTCCCTCCCTTACCTGTGTGTAATGTTTCTGTGGCTGTTTGATGTGATGCGATGATTGCTGCCTGCTGGGCTGAGTACGGCCAGGTCTCTGGACTGGAGGATGGAATATGGTTCCAGCCATTCTAGCTTAGTGTGCCTGATTGTTTTCAACCACTTCCACTCCAGGTGGATCCGCTCCATCAAGGATTCTAATTCACACAGTAGTTCTGATTTCATAGTGCCATCATGCAGTTTCGTGATGCGGTGCCCCTGCCTCCATCCCTCCCATCCTCCCTTGTCTTGCTCTGTCACAAATCAGACCCCTCTGTCATGTAATGCACTGCACTGCACCAAGTTGACTGGGCACCACTGTAGTACTAGTAGTAGAAGACTAGGTGCCCCCAGCTGCATTTGCTGCCACCACCATTTCTATTGGTCTCTCCATTCCAGTGATGAGTTCAACTCTATTCTGCCACTTGCTCAACCAGTTCACCTCTTGCTGCTCTTCTCCCAGCTGTTAACAAAACAGACCCAGCCCTGCCTTGGTTCCTAGCCTGCCATTCAGGGTCTGAAACTAACCTGGAAAAATCATCACACTGTTCCAAACCAATCACTGAGGGTGGCCAGTTGACCAGTTGGAACACAGCCCTGTGAACAACTGCCAGAAAACAGATCCTCTCTGAGGGAGCCATTCTCATGGTTGTACCAGGTATTTTTTTTTTTTTGTATTTACTGTCGGACAGTCCATCACTGAGCACAGGACAGAGGTCAAACTCAGCCAGAAGAGTGGGAGCTGGGCAGGAGGCCTAGGGAACAATGGTGGAGGAATGAGCTGGGTGAGTCAGTGTTGTGGCATACTGCAGGCTCAGGGGGAACTGGGTCCTGGGCAGCTCTGCTCTCTGTTCACTCTCGTGTGTTATTGTGGGTCAGCATTGCATGCATTAAACTTTGTGTTGAATGTGTGGGCTGCTAGAAGCTTGCAACAGTAGTCTGGTTCCTAGCTGTGGCAATACCCAGACACCAGAGTGATGACTGGTCGAACAGGGCAGGTTCAGGAAGGATCTTGGGAATTTCAGAGGAGGCCCAGTGGTCTCAGTTTTGGCCTGGCTAATGAAGGAGTGGGAAGAATAATGAATGAAAATGAAATGAAGAACATGGCCATTAGACTGGATAGATGTATCAAATGCTGTGCTGCATGGAGCCACCCAAATGGACTTAACACCCCAGTTGGTAAGTGACTGGGGAATGGGAGAAACAATGGAGGGGCCCGGGTGGGTAAAGGAAAGGCTTTTATGAAGCATGTCAGGGAAAGGGGTTTTCTAGGGGTTAGATTCAGAATCCAAAATTGCAATTGTGACCCCAATTCCAAGTAATCTGATAGAATCATTATCAGAGTCAGAATCAGAATTTCTGAAAGTCTGGTGGAGCCACACAGAATGGATTTCACCAAATCCAGTCACCATTATTCTGCAGCAGCACAAACAGTCACTAGTCTGCTTCTCTCTGCAGACATACACAAACTGAATTACAGTGACTGCTGTTCACTGAGTGTTGCTAGCTCACCACTGGTCCAGTGTGTTGTCAGTCATTTCAGGGCCACGCTGGAGGTCCCTCACTCAATAGATAACTGGCCAGAAATTTGGGCTAGGAGTCCTGTAGTCCTTCTGTGTCCCAGGAGCCCCCATTGCTGTCTTTCCTGATCTTCAGCCTGATTGGCTCACAATGTGACTCTTGACGACTGTTGCTGTGGTCATGGGGGAGAAAGTGCCCCAAAATGGTGTCGTCCTCTCTGCTAAGAGGGATTGGCCCAAAATGTCTTATTGTATTTTGTTTTTGTTTACCAGGTAAGTGCACTAGGCAGACTAATAATCTATTTTCAGGCACGACCCAGGAGGTTACATACAAAAATAAAATTACAGAGAATAATACAAGGAAATGACAATGTGTGTAACAGATATGGGCTAGAACAAATCATGCATACTGTACGTAACTATAACATAGAAAACAGTGTGTTGCACATTCACCATAAACAAATGGTAACCAGTGCAAGAGCAACAGCATATCCACAAGGAACATGGAGACTTGAAGTTGAAACAGTAGTCATGGTCATATAACATATATGTAGGATAACATGATTATTTATTTATTTATTTTATTGATGTATATATGTATTTAGTTTTTGTTGACCAGGTATGTGCACTAGACAGTTGAATGCTTATTTTTAGGCATGACCTAGGAGGTTACATAGCATCTGGGACAGTGAACAATAAGTTACCGCACAGCAACAGTAAGTGACCTTGACAACAACATACAGTATATAACACATAACATAGATAAGAAAGAAGGACAAAATTACAAGGCACTGGATGAGCAAGCCAACTACTTGTTAATGAGACCAGACACATATAAATAGTCTATCGAGTGCCTGCAAGGCAAGTCTTGTTAGAATAGGCAGAATAGCATTAGGGACAAAGGTGAAGCAACCATTACACACACACACACACACAACGTAGAAGAATTCTAGTCACAAGACCATACCTGAGACTTAAGGAGTTGGCTGTGATATTCCTTTTTGAAGGTAGTAACAGTCTGGTACAGGCATATGCTAGAAGATATAGAATTCCATAGCCTTGGGAAAACAACAGAGAAAGAAATGTCTCCCAACCTGGTCCTGGATCTTAGAATAGGTAATTCTTCATGAATGGCGGACCTTAGTGGGTAGTTATAGGCATAGTCAAAGCTGGGTTCCTTGGAGCCAAAAGTAACCCCCCACACAGATGGGGGGGGGTATGTTTCATGTCTGTGTCTCTTTGCCTGATGTAGTTCAGTGGAAGTTCTGAAGTGCCTTTCTCAGATAGCCCAGCCGAAAAGATGGTGATGTTATAATGGTGTATCATAAATTATCATTTTTAAGCTTGAAAAACTGTCACTGTGATCACGGCTAACAACGATTAAACATGAACGTTAAATTGCTGCCAGTTAAAATCAATGATGTTACGTAAATGGAGACTGTGATTAATAACAATCTTATATCATCATGATTTTTCATGATTGCCCATGGTCAATACTATTGCAGTAACTGAAAAACAAATTCACTTTATTTTATTTTGATACTTTTGGAACCTTTATCAGACTCATCAGTTATGATACATCTTCTGTACAAACACACTGCTTTGAATTATACTTACTCTGACACCTCACATCTTGATAGTGTTATATAGGCTCAAATGGATTGCCCCTTTTATTCTATTCTCAGTCCAATAACAGCCAATTAAATAATTATTTAACCAGAAACAAATTCCACATACAGTTAACTTGTTTATTTTAATAACATGTCATTATTTTTTACATATCCAAAATTAAACAAATTAAGGCAGAAAACAAGTGTGTGTGAGGGGAGGACTGCCATCTTAGAAATGCAGCAACACTACCATCCACATTAGTTCCATTAACATATCAATACTCATATTAGGATGGAAACCACAACAGACAGAGTACTACCAGCATTATTACAGGACATAATAAAATAAAATTAAAAACATATGAAGTACGTTTACAAGAATTAAAATCCCCCATTAACCCCCTCTAAAATTATCTCAACATTGATTATTACATTTTTTAATTTTGTCCCCACTCATCAACATACAAACCATATGGTATCATTACCTATTACCCCATTTTAAAAGGGGAGATATGAAGAAAGTGGGAGGGGGAGTTGAAGGAATTACCAATATCAAGAGCCGGCTGAAAACATACACTGCTAAATATTCACACAGTGATCACAAGTGAAAAACAGACAGCTACAGAAATAAAACACTTAACAAAAAAAGCAAAACAAGAGAATTAAGACTAATGTGAGAAAATTCATTGAAAAAATAAAGTAATAAAATTAAAAACTGCTCCTGCCAATGAAAATACAGCTGCTTGCATCTCTGTATGAGAAATATTAATAGTCATCAGCTGGCAAAGGTATCAGAACTTATGTTTGCATAAAACTGTAACTGCAGATTAGTACTGTGGACTGGAAGAAGCAGTATTTAATTGTATTTATTTTTTTTAAATTATTTGTTCAATTAATTTTCTCACATTAGTCTTAATAGTTCTCTTATTTTCCTTTTTTTTCTCCTGCCTGCCCTGGACCTGCCCCTGATGGCCCGGCCATGCCCCCAGCCCCATCTTTCACCGGGACTTACCTCACTCTGGATGTTCCTCCCTGTCTTACCCCCAGAGCAGGGCCTTTGGAAGGCACCCCCTTCTCCTTGTTGGACATTTAGCTTGGCTTTTCAGGGGAATACCACAGTAAATGGTGTGGGGCTTGCAGAGCATGATGGGTGGCATCCTGCAGTGGTCTGGCATGTGTTTCCCTTTTTATCCCCCTGGGACACATGATGTGCAATGACATTATGCTAATATCTGCCACATCTCCCCAGCCAAGCCAGCTCAGGCTGCCATGCCACTCACTTCCTCCAGGGGCCTGTCAGGTGCTGAGCACTCTCCCATCCTCCCCCCGGGGTGGAAGAGAGTAGTTCATCAGATGCTTTATCCTCTTGCCCCTGGCCATCCCTCCACCAGTCTGGGCTCGCATCCAAACCCAGGACATTGGTGTCGTGGGCAGTACCTCGGCCACTGTGCAAGCGGGCCAGCTTTCTTTTGCTTTTTCATGCAGTGTTTTATTTCCATGGTTGTTTGTTTTCTACTCGTGATCACTATGTGAATATATTTAACAGTGTACACTATGTTTTTAGCTGACTCTGATAACAATCATTCTTTCAATTCCTTCAACTCCCCTCCCCGCTTTCTTCCTATATTTCTTCCTTTCTCCCCTTTATAAGTTGGGTAATAGGTAAAGATACCATATGGTTTAAAAAAAATATTTTGGGGTTAATGCCACAGTATGGTGGTGAATGGAGACAGCATTTAAAAAGTTAATAATATTGAGATAACTTTAGAGGGGTTAATGGGGGATTTCAGTTCTTGTTAGCCTACTTCATAAGTTTTTAATCTTATTCTATTATGTTTTGTAATAATAGCGGTGGTAGTAAACTGTCTTTTGTGGTTACCAGCCTAATATAAATATTGATATCTTTTTGTCAACTTTATTTAAATCATCAGCAAGTCAGCAGTTGACAAATAAATGCTTACATTTACACAATCCAGTCACATAAGAGAGAGACATCATCATAACTACAACCAACTAATACTCTGGTGTTTATTACAATGGACTTAGGTTTTAGATTAACATACTTACAGCTCATACCCTATTTGAAACAGTATATATTTGAAATATACTAGTTTATGTTATACTTCAGTACTCCACATATGGCTAAATGCTGCTCTTGGCCCTTTTAAGAGGCAACTCTGACTTCATCTCATTTCAACTAGTCATTGTGACTGCCTCACCTAATCAGAGGCCCACCTCTCACTGCCCTCCACTTCAGTCTTGACAGCTACCTCTCCGCCTTGTCCCCTTCTACCTTCCTACCCCCTTGCCCCTCTCCCTTCCTCCCCAGGGCATTTCCTGACTTTTATCCTCCTCCCTCCCTCCCTCTCCTTTAGAGCTCTTACCCTCACCCTCTACCCTCTGACAATGGCCTTCTTGCCTGCATACCCCCTTCCCTCTCACTTGCAGTGCTTATTTCTAAGATTGCCCTTGGCTAGTATGTCATGCTACCTAACATTTGGCACATTTTGAATTACTGGAATTTCCTAAGCCTCAGTCTCTTACTTCTTTTTATTGTGTAACTATGTATTATTATGTTGACCTTTGTATGTATGTATACCCCCATTCCTTCAACGCGGAACCTTTGTAAACGAGCAATTCCTGCTCAAAGGTATATGTAATGCTAGATTTCATTAAATAAATAAATAAATTTTCCTTAACCTTTTATATACACTGTGTATCACAGTTTCATTATTACCATCCAAACCATGTACATTATCTGTATTGCACTACTGCTAAACTCAGCTATTGTATGCATATCTGCCTCCTCTATAACCCCTCCCCCCAGGTTGCACTGTGAGACGAGCATCTTTTTGCTCAGTGTGCCTTTCCTGGTGAAACATTTTCAATAAATAAATAAATTAATTATTGAAAGGCATTTGAAAATTAGTGCAGAATAAGGGCTTGGTTATGGTACTACTATACTGAATATCTGTGACACTCCTATTTCTATAACATTATAACTATAACATTATTGTTATTATTATTATTATGTAATGCCAATGGGCCCCTTCCTAAAGTTGAAGTGGAATGGAATGCACGTCCCCCTCACTAGAACACATCCCCCATCTCCAGTACAACACTTCTGTTAGAGCCCCCCCATTCCACCAACCTCAAAGGGCTGATACAATAGCCATAGTCTGGTCTTGTCTTCAAATCAGAAGGAGTGGAACCAAGGAGAATGAAGGACTGGCTCCAGTTGCCCCCAAATCTGGTGATATCTGTCTTCTTGGTTCTTAGCACTGTATTGTGTATGTTCAATTTTCATACACTGAAGGAGTAGCTTAACCCATAGGGCCACAGTTGGGACCAATTCTAGCCACCAGTGCTGGGCCAAGGCTTGTTTTCCCACTACTATTCCCAGGTGCCAAAGGGGGTGATTGTTCACTCTGTGACTCTGGGCTGTACCCGGTAATCCCAATAGCACATTTGCTGCTTCTATCGGTTGCGAGATATTAAGTATTTTAAGCAGCAAGGATCTGACAGCCTGCCAGTAAAGAGCAATCTTTGGACATGCCTATATCATGTGGAAAGTGGTCTCCACCTGGACTTTACATTTAGGGCATTTATCTGACTTAAGGGGATCAATCCTATTAGCCAGCACTGGAATAAAATAGATCCTATGTGGGACATTATAGTGAATGGTCTGTATTCTGTTACTGACTAAGCAAGTCAACTGTTTTTAGGGCTCCCAACCAATCTCCCCCTGTAAGGATCTCTGAGTCCAAGTATTTTTCTCAGTTAGCCTGGAGATTAGTAAGTAGATTGGGTAATGCCCCCAGAAGGGCCCTATAACATTTAGTCAAAGGTCCTGGTTTTACCACCTTTGGGGGGCCGATGAACTCCTCCTCCAGTGGGGAACATTTTGAGGGGAGGGGGCCATTCCCAACCCCCACTCCACCCACTCTACCCATATCTGAAGGTATGTGAAGAAATCAGATGGATGTAGATCATATTGTTTGGCTAACTGTTAAGACATCATATCATTGTCTGTAGAGAGCTGAGATACTAGGGTAAAGCCTTTTTCCTCCCAGGTGGTCAGTACTCTTTGTGTAGGGCTTGGCATAAGGGTCTCATTCCAGAGGGCATGTTTTATGGAAGCATTGGGGGACAGTTTATAGAAATTATTTATTATTTCATGTACAGCTAGCCAAGTATGGACTGAAGATTTTGTGAAAGGATTATTAATTCATTTGACAACTTTTTTTTGCTAGGGCTGCCATGAAAAGGGAATTATATCATGGAGTCCCATAGGTAGATTCCTCCAGGTTTCCTTAGGCACTTTTAGGAGATGCCCCTTGGGAGTCACATGATGAGCCTCAGACATGCTATCGCCCTTTCTGCTCCCTCACCTGTTTTTTTAGTTAAAATTACTTGTTGAAAAACTGTATTTTGAGGCTTCTTCACTTTCAGCAGTCTTACCTCATCACCAAGTGCAGCGGGTTTCCATTTTTGATCCAAGTAATAGAGGCAGAGATGAAGAATGCGCCGATGCATCATACACTTCCTCCTACTCTGGACAAGAATTCTAAGCAATCGAAGACCCAGGGTCCATCTAGCACCCGATCATCTTCCACCTCACAGGCTCTTACTGAGGACCTTTTTTTATAGGCGATGTCTCCATTAAAGGATTATATCCAAGTTATCACAGAGGAGCTCCAGAAAATGCAGTTGGAGAATGAAGCTCTGTCTTGGTGGGTCTCCGACACCGAAACCTGTATAAGCTCCATTGATGATTAGAGGGCTCGATGAGAGCCTGAGGTGGTGGACCCACATCGGAAAGCTGCCCGACTTGAAGAGAAGCTCAAAGACTTGGAAGGGTGCAGCCGGCAATGTGGTGATATTGGGGCTACCGGAGGGTGCCGAGGGCTCTAAGACTGGGGTGTTCATTCAAAAGCTCTGTGAGAAGCTGGTGGGTCAGTCGGCGAATGGGCCCTTATACATAATTGAGTCAAGCGTGCTCATAGGGCCTTCTGCTTCATTCCCCGGGCCAGTTCTGACCCACAACCATTCATCTTTAAGTGCCCTAATTACCTGGACCACCAGCACATATTAGGAAAGGTTTGAGATCTGAAAGAGACTACCTGGAAGGGGCATAAACTGCAGTTTGCACAAGATTTGCCACTAGCTGTGCACCAAAAACTGACTGCTTATAGCCCTTTGTTTCCAAACTTATAGCGCCTCACATCAGGTTCAAGATGCTGTACCCGGTGAGGGTCCAGGTAGCTTATCAGGGTATACAGAAACACTTTGATTCTGCCGAGGAGCTGCCTCATCTATTCCCTGATTTATTTAAGCCTGCCTCCTGAATGATCGTCTATGGACTTCTTGTCTGGACTTTATGTTGCTGTAATGTGAGTAAGCTGATCTTTTGATTTTTGCTTCCTCTGATGATTATTCTTCGTTGATGGACATTATTTTAGAGTCAGTGGATGGAGTAATGCACTTGCTTACTGCATTGAACTATGGTTTCCTTTATTTTAATCTTCTCGATGTTATGTGCAGCTTATGAGTAGACGATGTGATCTGAAAGATCTCTAGCTTGAAGCTACAGACTCTGGCTAAATGCATTTTTCTATATTAAGTTCAGGTACAGACTTTGGAACTTTCCGGCTGACTGCTGGGATGGCAGACTAGAACATGGCTCTTTTTTCTTTTCCCTGCTGGGGGCTGAATTATTGATTCTTGACTAGTCATTGCTATGACTGATTTAACTTAGTATTTTTTAATTTTTTTTCATGGAGCAGTTCATTCTGTTTAGTTTCATTTGCTGATACAAGGGCTTTTAGTATAAAGTCCATACTCTTTGTTGCTTTTTTTTTTCAACTTAATTACAAGGTGCTATACCAGCCTAGCTTAGCTGCTATATCCATGATTTTTATTTGTTATAATGTAGGATCTTTGTTGTTGTTTGCTGTTAGCTCAACTAGATTTATATATTTAGCAGGTATATTTGTACCATTGTAAAACTGTTCTCTTATTGGTTTCTGGGTGGGGGAAGAGATTAGGGTTCTACCGTTTTGTCATGGGCCTGCTCGTTGTTTGGGAGTTGCGTCGCTAGAACCCGAGGTTCCTTGGTTATTAGAGTGTTTGGAAGGGGTATTTGCACACTGTGATTGGGGGGCATTATTTATTTATTTATCATGTGCCTTTCTTACCAAGGAAGAGCTCAGCCGGGTTCTTTTGGGACTGTAGTAGTAGATGCTGTTTGGTGGGGACTCTCACAGCAAATGTATTGTTTCATTGGTATCTCTGTGGCAAGCCAAACATTCATTACTTGGAATATCAAAAGGGGCCAGGAGAAGTGTAAGCTCCACATGGTGCTTCGCCATCTCCAGAAACTGAGGACCAGAATAGCGTATTCGCAGGAAACACATGTTAGGAGAAAGGATATTCTCCTCTTAGTACTAAAACTTGACCCATAGGCCTGCCCCGGCCTATGGGGCAGGTTTTAGTACTAAAAGGGGTGGTGTTGCTATCTTGATTAGCTGACATGTTCCCTTTGTTCTGATTAAAGAATTTTGGAATGTTCTTGCACGGTAAAGTGGGGCCTGTGGAGATCAAGCTGGGGTCTGTATATGGTCCCAATATGGACTCCCCTGCTTTTTTCTCCAAACTACTCCCTTTTCTAATCCCTTTGGCTCACCTTCTATATTTCTTGGAGGAGACTGGGTTTGTATAGGCATGGACTCTCACCTGGGCAATAGGGCCTCCGGGATCTGATGGATGGGCTGGGCCTTGTGGACCCATGGCAGATATTCCATACTACTGACAGGCAATATACTTTTTACTCTTCCCCACATAGCACATATTCTAGACTGGACTGCTTTCTTATAAACCAGGAATTCCTTGCTGCCATTCTCTCTACGGAGATCCTTTCAATGGTAATATCTGACCACACCCCTGAAAACCTGATCCAAACTGTCAGTGTGATGGGGGATCACAATACCATGTGGCGCCTCAGTTTTCAGCTCCTGCAGGATCCCAATATGCTTCAATCCATATGACTTTTTCTTAAGAATTTCTTGGATCAGAATGTATTATGGCACGCACTGAAATGCCCTCTGAGAGGCGAGTTTATTCACCTTGCATCTAAGCGGGCAAAAATTCAACAAGCCCAACTGGATAGCCTCTTAAGGGACATCTGTCTCTTGAGCACAACCTCACATCTCATTCCATGCCTAACATCTGGTCCCAACTACATGACCTCAGAGCCCAATATGCAGACCTACTTGCTCAAAAGGTGGAATTGGCTCTGCATCAGACTAAAATAAAATATTTGGAGTCGGGGGGGGGGGAAGTTGGCAGGCCATTGGGGTATGCCTACCACACGGCAAAACTACAAGAGTGAAGACCATCACAGTGACAGGATTCGGGCACATACCTTGGGTCGCTGTGATGGTCTCTGCTGTTACTGGAACTGCATTGCCCGGTGTTTCACTCTCTCCCCCAAGACAACTCAGGCTCAAAGTTGTATCCTTGGAGACCGGGGGCAAGAGCCCCCCACATGGGGGATTGTGGGGCACAGCCCCCCAATAAAAACACTGAGACATCCCTGACAGTGCAATGCTGATGCTCAGCATTGCAGCTGTCACTGTAGAGGATGTTGGCGAGGCAGATGTCGCCTCGCAATAGGTAAACCGGCTGTTGGCACTTTGGCTCCAGAACATGCAGTCTTCCAATTTTATTCCCAGAATACGACCTAATCCACAAGAGGAAGTGATTACACATTCCCAGGGTATAGCTGAGATGTTTCATTTATTTTATGCCAATCTGTATACTGATGAACCCCATGGTCCCCAATTGCTAGCTGATATCGAAACCTATTTGGATTCCATCCCCTTTCCTTTACTTGAACCTTCCTAGCAAGAATTCTTCAAAGCCCCAATTAGATTGTCAGAGGTCCTACAGGCCTTAAAGTTGCTCTCCCTGACAAAGGTCCCAGGTCAGAAGGCTTCATTAATAATTTTTACTCAGTTTTTGTGAAAGATATTGCCACTCTGCTAGTCCGTGTTTATAATTTCTGGAATGAATCATGCTTTTCCAGTTCAACCTTCACAGATGCCTGGATAATGCTGCTTAAGAAACCTGGAAGAGGGGAGTACTCCTTGGATAGTTATTGCCCAGTTTCCCTTCTTAATTTAGATCTCAAACTTTTAGCAAAAATGTTAACTAATAGACTGACACAGGTGTGGAAAGGGTTGGACTGCCTCTTGTGAGTAGGATTCATGAGAGGTTACTTACCTAGTGACCATCTCCACAAGTTACATTATTAGATTTCGGCATCTGGGAAGGGCAGATCCCCTGATCTCCCTGGATGCTGAAAAGGCCCTTGATTAAGTTGCATGTTCATATCTTTTTGCAGTCCTTAAAATGTTTGGTTTTCTTTGGGAATTCTCTTCTTGGATTAAATTGCTCTACAGCAACCCAATAGCTCACATTTAGTTGTAACTGGTGTTACTCGATTCTTTCCCTTTTCAGCATGGTAGCAGGCAGAGCTGCCTCCTTTCCCCTTTTCTCTTTAACCTTTATTTGCAGTCAGTGATTTATTATCTTCAAAGTAATCCTAGTATTAGGGGCAACAAGTAGGGGGAGCATAGATATGTCCTGTTAGCATATGCTGATGATTTATTATTACACATTGAGGAACTTTCTGTCTCCTTACAGGCCGTATTCTGGGAAGTCTAAAGTTTTTCAGTAATCTCGGGGTGCAAACTGAATATGAATAAAACAAAGGTCCTTCCTCTCAATAATCTTGTTTGTAAACAGGAAATAGTTGATATGGGCTTGTTATGGGAGCTGAGAATCATAGCCTACCTGGGAATTCATATTGGCTGTGTATCCTCTTGCCTGGTCAAAGACAATTTCACTCCTTTGCTGCTTTCTGATGAAGATTTACAATGATGGTCTACTCTCCCTTTCTCTCTCTGGGGTCGTGTCAGCATTGTAAAAATGAATGTTCTGCCCCGTATTTTGTATCCATTGGGAATGTTAAATGTCTGTCTACCCAAAGTCTGGTTTACTGGGCTGTAAAGAATAATTGATGGATTTTTGTGGAAATGTGGAGCCATTTTATGTGCCTATTTTAAACTTACAGTGCTCAGGGTGTGTGGTGGTCTTTGGGTCCCAAATTTCTTTTTGTATTATGGGGCCCTACATAGCAGTAAATCCTTGTTGTGGCATACCTGTGAAACTTACCCTTTTTCTGGGCCCTATCCTCCCATCTGGTTAGAATTGGAGCACTCATTATGCTGCACTCATGGTAACTGGATCTCCAGTCTACTTTACATAAAATCATATTTATTACCCAAGCCCCTCTGCCCCTCATCACATTTCTAGTGGTTGAAGGCCCGTCACCAGTTAGGTGTGTATTTGAGACTGTTATGGCCTAAATTGGAAGCCCAATCTCTCTTTGGCAATCCTACTATTCAGATTGCCAGTAGGCCTCTCCCACTTTCCTTTTGTCCCCCATTTCGTGACCTAAATACAGATTCCTCATTGGATGGGGACTCCTTTTCTCCATTTCACTATATCAGGAGTCATTACCACCTTCCGGATGCTGCCAGTTTTCAATATTTCTAGTTGATTCTTGCTATATCAAAATTTCTGGGCCCTTAACCCTGGACATGGTAGGACTCTGGGGTGCATGATTCCCTTCTTACTGCAGCCCAACAGCCTCATCCAGTATCCACGTTATACCAACTTTTCCAAACTTTGGACTCTTACGGTTCAATGGGGGGGTTGTTTTTACTGGTCACAGCTGTTCGACCCACAGAACACCTCCAATTTTTAGCATTCTGTGTGGTGAACCCTTTGTAAGTACATTAAGCAGGATAGGCTTTGTTTTACACAATTTCGTATACTCCATAACCTTTAGTACACCCTATCTAAAGCATTTAAAATGGGCAAATTAAGGGTCTAGGACTGAATGGAAACATATGATTTTCATAAGATATGTCTTTTATGAGCACAGACATAAAACTCTCATGAAGATGTTTATTGAGATCAGATGGTATGCCTCTTTCTGATTGGTTAGGATGGATTCTCTCTCTCTCTCCTAGGGACACAGTTATGAAGGTTTAGTCTGGAGAAAGTATAAGCATCACTAAGTTGGGAAAACTCTACAAAGTAATCCGGGCTAAGTAAAAGAATAGTCTATTACCAAAACGGAAAGAATAGAATTGAAGGTTACTACAATACAAATGGACCAAAGTGTTTGGTGGTGATAGTATATAACTGTGATTGTAAATAGTTTTGGGGGATGTATATAGTATCCATATCCAGTTTGGGGATGTGGGCCCGGGTACGTAACCTGGGGTGTTAGTATGTATGTTTCAATGTTGGAAATAATAAAACTTTAATAAAGAAGTTTTAAAAAAAAATGGGCAAATTAAGTCAGCCAGGTGGCACTGAGGGCTGAGGCACTGGATGCCTTACCTCATGCTACACTGGCAACCCGGGTTTGGGAACAGACTCAGGTTGATGGGAGTCGGCACGGGGGATGGAGTCAGAGCAGGATTGAGCAAGCTGGAAGGCAGCTCTCCTCCCTGGGGGTGGTCACTGTCCTCCTGTAGTGCTGCTACCACTGGGTGGAGGTCTAGTGGTTAGCATAGGTGGTGGGGGCAACACAAAAGCAGGGCACCTTGAGATGCGGTGTGTACATGCCTCCACATGCGCAGGCGCATCCAAGGTAGGGGTCCAGGATGGGGAGAAAAAGATAAAAAAATTTGAAATTCTAGCATTGTTCACTTGGGAACATAAGCAGGAGGCTGGTAAGCACAGAGCTCTGGGTTTATATTCTGTTTTAACTAAAATATTTGAATAGCTTTGAACGTGAAATTAGCTCTGTGTGTTAAAAATTACTACTTTGAGTTAGAACTGTTACTTGGGCTGTGATATTGTAGCTTTTGGGGCTTGGGAACACTTGTTTGGCAGTGATAATTAGAGTGAAATTTAAATGTGATGTTTGCCTGGTGTTGGTAAGAGCCCTCCCACCCACCCTGTTTTGTAGGCTTTCTTAAATACTGAAAAGCCACTGGGGTTGGGATTGAAGGGCTGTGTATTTCTGTCTGGGACTGAAATTTGAAGTTACAGGAACTGGTGGGCCTGTGACATCATACGGTATCTGATGTCTGCATACACACTTTGTTAGTGGGACTGGACACACACTGGACTGTGTGTGTTTGTGAGACTTGGGAACTTTATTGGTGGAGTTGAAATTGGGTTTGTAAATAACTGCAGTTAGTATAGAGAGAAACTGTATTGAAGGGGGAAGGGACTGAGAAAAGGGGTGTGTGCCATTATAAACAGAGGGGGACAAACAGGGTGGCCATATTCCACCATGGCAGGCATCTTCAGAAGGGTTGTGGGCTGCACAGGCTGTGGGATGGCAATAATTCTCAATTGGGCCTGGAGAGAGGGAGGCTGTCCACTCTGTAGACAGCTATCTTGTAACAGGAGTGAAGTATATTGGTTAAGGAGTAAGCTGGGAGAGTTGGGGGGTGTCCAAGGATAAGGGGTGTGGATATGGGCAGCAGAAAGGAGGGGCTGAAGGGAGGCTGGGGCAGTGCTCTGAAATTACAGGACATTATGTTACAGCAAGCAGAAGGGGGGATATTAGGGACAGAGGACACTTAGATAGGGATGTTGATGCTAAGGGGAAGCGTACGGGGTGAACATTCTGAATAAAAAGAGAGTGGAGTGGGAAGAGTCAGGAGGGGCTGTTGTGGGGAAGCCTAATAGAGCAGACATTGAGAAGGGAGGGGCTATTGTGGGGAAGCCTAAAACAGCAGACTGTGGGAAGGGAGATCCTAAGGAGAACAGAGCAAGAGGGGAGGAAGAGGGGCAGTTCAGAGATGCAGTCAGGGGAAACTCGGGTTTCTTGATGGAGGCTGACATAGAATGTCACAATAAATTTGAGCTACTAAGCAACCTAGAGGGGGAGGAAGGGGTTGGTGGAAATGAAGAAACTGATACAGAGGCCGGGGGGAAGGAGTCGGATACCCATAGGGCATCACAGACTGGCAATGGAAAGGATAGAAATAGTCCCATAGGAAGAAGAGAAAACATAAATGTTAAGCAGATGGGGGAGATGCAACATTTTGCAGACATGAGGGAGGAGAAAATGACTGGAGAGAAACTGGGAGACAAGGAGGTGGGGGAGGAGCCCCCCTTCAGCAGGGGGGTCAGTACCAAGGATGGGGCCCTAGCTAAAGGGGACCCACAGAGAGCCTGTGGAGGTAGGGGTACTATTACAAGGGGGGAGGATGGCAGTGTGGGGGAAGGGGAAACCATCAGGGCCAAGATAAATGGTTCGGATAAGAGAGGGTTAAAGGGGACACCTATTCAGAGGGCGTCTGACTTAAGTTGGCAAAATAATGAGCGAGGCAGAAAGGGGAGGGTGACAAGGGGGTCTCTAATAAGGCAGGAAGACTCCAATGGAATTGAGATCACGAATAAAGTGGGGCATGGGGGGCTGAGAGTGCATAGTGGAGGTAACCATAAGGATGCTGGCGGTGTTAAGGCTCTGTTATTGGGAGCTTCGATGATTAGGGGTATCCATTGGGAGGGACAGGGGGGTGGATGCCACAGCCAGGTGAAGGTAGTAAGTATCTCTGGGCTGACAGCGCACAGAGCAAAGTTCATGGTGTACGAACTGGTTGGGGATTGTGGAGGGAAACTGGATTTCCTGGTGCATTTGGGAATAATGATCTAGAGGGAAATAGCATTTTGGAAATCCAAGCAAGGTTCCAAGAACTTGCCAGAGTCCATCGGGATAATGGATGCAACATTTCCTTTTCAGAGATATTGCCAGTACCAAAGGCCTCAGTGGAGAAAAAAATGAAGATCACAGAGGTTAATGACTGGCTCAGGAAGTGGGGTGAAGAGAGTGGGTTGGGGGTGTTAGGGAACTGGAAAGGAGTTTGGGAGGATAAGGGACTGTATGCTAAGGACAGGCTTCATCTTGCCCCATTAGGGAAGGAAGTCCTTAAACAGGGGATGGCTGACTACATTCAAGAAAGGTGGGGTTTAAACTTGCGAGGGGGGAAGGGATAAGGGAGGGGCTGACCAGAAGCCCTCTCCTCCAGATGAGGGGAGTAGCCTTCAAACCCAAGGAGGGAGGGTGGAACAGACTGGGGTGGAGGTTTCAGGAGGAGCAGAGGGAGGGAGAATGGAAGTATAAGGAGCCTGGTTGGAGTTCGACAAAGAGGATCAGGGATAAGGGGTGGGGGTTGGTGTTAGTAAATGCCAGGAGCTTGGGAAACAAGTTTCCAGAGTTCCAGGCCATGCTGTTCGGGGGGGGTGGATGTGGCAGCGGTCACGGAGACTTGGGCCAACAAAAACCATGACTGGGACCTAAACTTGCTGCATAAGCTCTGAATGAAACATTCCTCAAATGCTTGCTAAACCCTGATAAAACTGCTGTTTTGTTTTAACATTAGCTGTTTGGAGCCCTAGCCAACTCTTGGTTAGGAGGAAGAGTTGTAGTCTGAGGTTTACTTCCTCACTACACCTCATTTAAAACTTTAACAACAGTGCCTATTTTATTGTTTTGACTGGAGACTTATAAAACTACTAATAGCACAGTCTAAAGTGTTTTTAAATATCAGAATATTATTTGAATTACAGCGTGGGGTAGCACGACCTGAGACTCCACTTCCGGGTCTCTTTGGCTATTTATAGCTTGCCCTGCTGTGAGCGGGCGAGCATCGAGCGGGCGTCTGTAAAGGCCGCGCGTGCAAAAATGCGCACAAAGACACGCACATCTGGGCATGTTATGTGTGTTGGGAGTTTGGGAGTTTTACTAAGGGAATAATATTGTATGGTTTCTAGTGTGCAGGTAATATCTAAAGTTTATTAAGTCACCATTGTAATAAAACTCATCAAGCATGGCCAATATTATTACTACAGATGGGAAGGTGGGCACCAAATGTTTATTATGCAATATGTAGGATCTAGAAATAGGGACAGAAAACATTGCTGCTTTCATTTGCAATAAATGTATAAGAATTAAAGAACTGGAAGATGAAATTACAATGTTTGATGAAAGACTAAGAAGTTTAGAAAATAGTCAAAAAGAAACGGCAAAAAGATTACTTATTACTAATGATCCAAATAGACAGGAAACATCTGGTGCAAGCGTCACTTATGATTTGAATCAGTCTGTAACTGCTACCAGAAAGAGACCAAGACAAGATGACATTGCCTCTAACTCAGATAATGATTGGTTTACTATCCAATATAGAAAAACTTCTAAAAGGGGTAGAAAAGCTGAAACTTTTCAGTTACCAATTCAGAACAAATATGATCCTTTAACAAATGCCATTACTGATGTCATTGAGGATGATGAAACTGCTGTACCTATAATTTTGAACGAGCCATATAACCCTATAATACAAATTAGTAGCACCAATAACCTTTCCAGGAATCTTATTAATTTCACTGAAAACCAACTTAATGTTGAAACTAATAAAGAAAACATGGACATACGAACTTGAGTCAGGATGGTACTGATGAACCAAAATCTTTGTGTTAGGTGACTCAATGATATCTAACCTATATAGAATAATTTGTAACCCAAATAAAGCCACTCAGACACTATCATGCTTCCGGAGGCCAGGATTAGTGACATTGCAAAATGAGTGCAAAGATTTTACAATGTTGCAATGATAAAGATCTAGTTATTATTCATATCGGGTGAACAACATTTGACATCAGACCACCCAAAACATCAAAGAGGCATATGTTGGATTGGCAAACATTTGGCTGAGATTGGAGTCCATACTGTGTTTTCAGAGATTCTCCAAGTAGCTAAGGCTAATTATACTTTAAACAATAAAATCAAGCACATTAATTGCTGGCTCAGAGCATGGTGTCTCAAACAAAACATTAAATGCCTTACTCATTGGGAACAGTTTTATAATAACAATACATACTATGCTAAGGATGGCTTACACTTAAATAGGTTGGGCAAGGAGGCCTTAGGTCAAAAGTTTATAACAGATATAGATATTTTGTTATGCAAAATCCAGGGGCAGAAAGAGCTAGGCTAACAAAAGTTTGTGATCCTAAACTTCCAAATCCTGATTCAACTATTTATAGATATGAACAAAATGCTAAAATAAACCTACTTTTATTAAATGCTAGGAGTCTGAGTAACAAAATTGGTGAACTTCAAGTAATTTTACATAATGAAAATATTGATATCTGTGGTGTCATAGAAACCTGGTTCAAAGAGGACCAATGGGGTCTAAATATTAAGGGTTATACGTTATTTAATAAAAATTGTTTATATTCTAAGGGAGGTGGAGTTGCTATTTACATCAAAGAAAACATAATTTGCTCAGAAATTGGATCAGACAAGGAACCTCCTTTAGGCTTTGAAATTATATGGATTAAAATAAGCAATAAACAATTCCCGGTTACATTAGGGTTATGTTATAGACCCCCATCCATGGACACTGCTAATAATGACAACATGTGTAATTACTTGGAGAATCTTAATTTTAAAACAGACATTATTCTAATGGGTGACTTTAATTATTCTGGTATAAATTGGTCTACTGGTAATGGTCTTAAGACACAGGAAAACAGATTTATTAGTACTATGTCACACTTAGGACTAGACCAGCTTGTTAAAACACCGACTAGAAATAATATCTTGAATTTAATATTTTCAAACATTAAAGGTGATAATGAGTCCATCAGCACTATGGCTCCATTAGGAAACAGTGACCATCAGATAATTAAATGGTCGCTCAATTTTTTTATTAACAAATCTAGTGGTAAAACTGAATTTAAAAATTTTAATAGAGCAAATTATAGGGCAATCAAGGAATATCTCTTGAGGTGGAATTGGGAACAAGATCTAATTGGGTTATCTGTAGAGAATATCTGGCAAAGAATTAAGGAGGAAATAAAATTTTGTATCACTGAATGGGTACCAAGTCAGGTGAAATATATTGGACATAGGAGATCTCTGCCTTGGTTCACTAGTAAAATTAAAAGATTAGTTTTAGCAAAGGAAAAAGCATTTAACAAATATAAAAATAATATTTCAGAATCTAACTGGTCTAAATTTGTTATCAAAGCAAAAAAGCAAAATACGCTATTAAAAGGCAAAACAGGATCTAGAATCTAACTTAATCAGTATACAACATGATAACAAGAAAGGTTTTCAACTATATTGGCTCTCTAAAACCTCTCCTACCTTAGTTGGCCCATTAAAATTAATGATGTTGTCATTAATGATGAACAAACTATGCCAATAAATTTAATGTTTATTTTGCTAGCATATTTAAAAAAAAGGGTGAGTTTACGTGTTTAAAACCTTCTAAACTGGACCCCATAATTAAATTTACTGTAGTTGAAACTTTTAACATCACTGATTCTTTAAAATCTTCCACATCAGTTGGTCCTGATGGTATTCCAGCTGTTTTCTTGAAAAATATTTCTTATGAACTGGTGGGTGTACTGACCTATTTGTTTAATGAATCACTACAGAGAGGAATAGAGGTTAAAGATTGGTGTGATGCTGTAGTTATTCCTATACACAAATCTGGCTCTAAGAAGGAGCTAAGTAATTACAGACTGATAAGTTTAACCTCGACCATATGTAAAATCATGGAAAGACTAATCCTAGGTAAAATCAGTACACATATTTTGGAAAATGGTTTGACCGATATTTTCCAACATGGATTTCAACCTGGAAGATCATGCCAAACCAATTTGTTAGATTTTTTCGAACCAGTGAGTGAAGCTTTGGACCATGGTATGCCAGTAGATGTCATCTACCTGGACTTTGAAAAGGTCTTTGATTCTGTCTCATATGATACACTATTTAATTGTTTATTAAAACTAGATCTTAACAATTATTTGACCAAATGGATAATGCAATGGTTATCCAACAGAAGACAGCGGGTATCTTTGAGGGTTTTTTTTCCACATGGACCATGGTTACTAGTGGAGTCCCTCAGGGATCAGTCCTGGGTCCGTTGTTATTTAACATCCTTATAACAGGTACGAATATAAAACGTGGTAACTGGATTATTAAATATGCTGATGATGCCAAACTGGGTGGGATTGTTAACAACTCTGAATCTATATCTATATTACAGGATAATATAAACCAAATTTCTGAATGGGTTAGCAATCATAAACTGAAACTTAATATAAACAAATGTAAGGTTATGCATTTTGGATGGAACAATAGATGCGCTAATTATTATATTGAGAACAACACTTTAAGTGTTATTACAACTGAAAGAGATCTGGGTGTTATTATTAATAACAAGCTGAAATTTACAGATCATCTAAATTTTACTGTTAAAAAATGCTCCAGATTAAGTAATTGCTTATTTAGAAACATTAAAGTAGAGAACCATCAATAATGGTTCCACTATACACCAGTATTATAAGAGCTAACTTTGATTATTGTTCTTCATTTTGTGCACCCACTCAGAGGGGAGATAAGTTATCTAGGGAGAAGGTCCAAAAGGTTTATCAAGAACATAACTGGAATGGGCCAACTGACATATGAGGAAAGACTGAAACAACTAAATTTGTATAGTATGGAATACAGATCAATACGTGGTGATCTCTGTCTGCTTTATAAAGCAACTAGGGATGACTATTTGTTTGATACCTTGCATTTGAAATGGAACACTACTACAGTCCAAACTCGCTCGCATAATTTAAAATTACTTTTATTTACTAACCGAACTAATAAAAGAAATCAATTCTATACCCAGCTAATTGTTCCAATATGGAATTCACTTCCTTTTGAGGTTGTAAACTGCGTAAATCTGACACAATTCAAATCTAAATTAGATATATATATGAACAATTTTAAATTTGTAACCCACCTAGCTTAGGTGGCATGATCCTAATGGGCTTGTCCCTTGATCGTGTAAAACACCTATGAACCTATAAACGTGTGGGGGTACACTATGCTTAGGAAGGATAGAAAAGAGGGCAGAGGGGGTGGAGTGGCTATGTTCATTAGAGATGACATAGAAATTGCTAGGGTAGAAGAGGCAGCGGGAAACATGGAGGCCTTATGGGTCACCTTACGATCCCCAGCAGGAGATAAGGTCAAGCTGGGTGTAGTATATAGGCCCCCCGGGATGAGTGATGTTCTGGAGGATGGTTTGCTGGACAACATCATTGCCCAGTGTAGACCAAAAGGGGAAGGAGTGGTGTTGATGGGGGACCTTAATATGCCAGATACAAACTGGGGAACCATGTCCTCTAAGGTGGCCGAGGAGCAGAGGCTGCTGGATGGCTTCCAGGATGTGTTCTTAACACAGCATGTGATGGAGCCCACAAGGGAGGGGCATGTCCTGGATGTGGTTCTGGCAGATGGGGATCTGGTAAGGGACCTGGTTGTAGAGGATCCCCTGACTGGGAGCGGCCACAATACTGTCTGATTTCAAATAAGCATGGGGGAGAGGGGTGAGATCTAGGACACTGGCAGTGGACTTCAGGGGTGCAGACTTTGTGGGCATGGGAAATATTCTCAAGGATCACTTGAAGGGGATTACATCAATGACAAATGTGGAAAGGAGATGGGAGGTCATAAAACAGGGACTTCATGAGGCAGTCAGGACCTGCGCTAAGGTGATACGTAAGGGAGCAAGGTCACATAAACCATGCTGGTGGTCCAGTGAGGTTTAGGTAGCAGTCAGAGAAAAGAAAGTGGCCCACAAAAAATATAAAACGACAAGAAGGGATAGGGATAAGGAAATGTACCATCTTGCATCTAGAAAAGTCACCCAGATGGTGAGGGGGCAAAGTCCAGTAAAGAGCAGCGGCTGGCACAGGGGATACATGGAGGGGAAAAGGGGTTCTTCTGGTACATTGGAGAGTAGAGAAAAACTAAGGGCCATCTCAGCAGATTGAGATCAGAAGAAGGGTGGGTGGAAGAGGCGAGGGACCAGGCAGAGGTATTTAACGAGTACTTTGCCTCTGTGTTCACTAGGGAGGAGGATGGGATATCTACAAAGCAAGGCACGATGGGGATAGAAGTGGCAGTGAGTGGTATCAGGGGAGCAACAGAAATGGAGCAAGATGGAGGGAGAGGTACCCCAGGGGTGTCACATCAGGATAAGGATAAAAAGGCCAGTAAGGTGGAGGGGATGGATGATGCTATCTCTGCCAGAAGGGTGTGGTTAGCCCTCAAGGCCCTAAAGAAAGAAAAATCTCCTGAGCTGGATGGCATTCATCTGAGAGTACTATGGGAATTGGCGGACATACTGGGTGCACCCCTGGTGGAGCTCTTCAACAGGTCACTTGAGAAAGGGAGGGTACCTAGGGATTGGCGAGAGGCACATGTGGTGCCAATCCATAAAGGGGGTTGAGGGAAGTACCAGGTAACTATAGACCCATCAGTTTGACCTTAGTGGTGGGAAAATTAATGGAGAGTATACTAAAGGAACAATTGGGGTGTACTTGGAGGAGGTGGGAGGTCTGGATAGTCGGCAGCATGGGTTTGTGCCAGGTAGATCATGTCAAACCAATCTTGTGGAGTTCTACAAATGGGTAACATCAGAACTGGACAGGGGAAAACCTGTGAATGTATTATTCTTGGACTTCAGCAAGGTGTTTGACTCTGTCCCCCACAATGGTCTGGTGGAGAAACTGATGGGGTTTGGGAGTAGGCCCTTTGATGGTCAGATGGATTGAAAACTGGCTAGCTGGATGCACCCAGAGAGTAGTGGTCTGTGGGGAGCTCTCGAACCCTAGAGAGGTTGCTAGTGGGCACCGTGAGGGCTTGGGTCCTGGGTCCGATCCTGTTTAATGCATACATATCAGACGTCAGGAGGATATAAGGTGTAAAATGAGTCTCTTCACTGATGACTCCAAGATGGGAGCAGTAGTTGAGGGAGAAGAGGGAGGTGGGCCCTGCAAGGACCTGGACACCCTGCAAGCTGGGCTCACACATGGAAATTAAATTTCAATATCACCAAGTGCAGGTGTTACATCTTGGGGAAACCCTAAACACAGGTACACCCTGGGAGGGGAGGCGCTGGAGGCCTCAGTAGGGGAAAAAGACCTAGGGGTCATGGTGGATGCATGTATGAATAACTCTGAGCAGTGCAGGAGAGTGGCTAGCATGGCAAACAGGATGTTGGGATGCATCGTAAGGGGGATCACCTCTAGGAGCAAGGACGTGATACTGCCACTGTACAATGGACTGATTAGACCACACCTTGAGTACTGTGTACAGTACTGGAGACCACACTTGAAGAGGGACATTCAGCTCCTGGAGAGGGTACAGAGGAGGGCAACTAAGATGATACGAGGGCTAGGGGATTTGACGTATGAGGACAGATTTGAGGAGCTCTGCCTGCTTTCATTGGAGGAGAGGAGAGACGGGGGGGCATGATTGAGGTCTTCAAGTACCTCAAGGGAATAAATAGGGTAAACATGGAGGGGATCTTTAGACTAAAGCAGGGAGGTATCACCAGAGGGCATGGTTTGAAGTTGGAAGGTGGAAGGGTGAGGGGAGAAAAGAGAAGGAGGTTTTTCACTCTATGTGATGGACCCTTGGAATGCACTGCCTGACGAGCTGGTTCAGAGATCCACAGTGGAGGGCTTCAAGAGAGGGTGGGACAGACACAGAAAGTGGATGTATCAGATGATGGGCTGTCCCAGGGGGGTGGGGATGGAGGATAGGGGTTTCTGGAACACAAGTGGGGGGAAGGCCTCGGCACCCAACTAGGGATCTGAGGTTCGAGCAGACTCGATAGACCGTAAGGCCTAATCTGCTGGCAAATAGTATGTTAGTATGTTATTTGGAAAAAAATAGAATTACTAAAATAAGCAAACTGTCCTCCCCATATGTAACAGATATGGCCTTGTTGAGGGCACTTTGAAACGTGCTGTGGGATTGTGATAACCTTACCATCTTTTTGAATTTCCTTAGGGACTCCCTGGATCCTCTTTTGGATTTATAGGATCTCTTTTTACCTGAGATTTGTTTAGTAGAGTTATATCCCCAGATTTCTTATCTGTCCAAAAAGCCCATATGTCGCTGATAGACTCAACCACAAAACTTATTATACAATACTAAGACCTTGGATGGACTCTTCAATTCCTCAATTTCGGGAGTGGCATCAAGAAATCCTGTTAGCATTCATGGTGGAAAAACATATTGCCTACCTTAGGAAATGTCCTGCTTAATTTCACTCCAGATGAGAATCCCTCACAATACTTTACTTTCAGTTTCCTCCACAAGGACTCAATAGTAATTGTTGCAGCCTATTTGTAGACTGTTTACCATTTTTTTCTCTTTTAGTTTATATTTCTTGTTTATAGGGCTTTGAGAATCCCTTATGCTTCTATTCCCCCTTTCACTGCAATGTTTCATAGGCTGACCTCCAGGGGTTGGGGGATGGTTAGAGGTTGGGAAGGTGGGTTTTGATGGGCTTTCTTGTCTTGGTTTGCTTGAGTTTTGTGTATGTTTTCTTTGTTACATGTTTTTGTACTCTTTTTTGAGGTATGTGTATTATTATATTGTATGGTTTGCTCTCATTATTGAACTTTAATAAAGTATACTTAATGAAAGGAGATGGCAGTGGGACAAGATCTGTCAAAATGGCCAATTGGCAACCAGGTGGTACAGGAGGAAGCTGGGTAGCCCCAGTCCCCCTTTTTCTACTGGCTTCCATAATATCTCTTGTTTTATTCTTGGTCTTCAACCACGCCACAAGAGGTGGTAACATATCCTCTAAGTGCCTTTAAATATTTAAAATATTGATATGTTAATAGAACTATCATGAGTGGTAGTGTTGCTGTATTTTTAAGATGGCAAAGTCCCCCTCCTTGTGGATTGATTTGTTTACTTTTGGTTATGAGAAAAATCATGAGATATGTTATTAAAATAAATAAGTTAATTGTGGGTGGAATTAATTTCTGGTTAAATAATCAGTGAACTATTTGGCTTTTATTGGACTGAGGATAGTATAGAAGGGGCCATCTGGACATGCAGCAGTGCCTCTCCCTGATGAAGAGGCTGGATAAGCCTTGAAGTGCTGGGGTTTCTGCTCCTCATTTTCATCTGTTCCACCGACTGGTACAGAATTCTGTAATGCCAGTATGAGGCAATGAATATTATTTGCATCATTACTGGATCTGCGAGTATGTTCTTCTTCTTGTAACTTGCCAAAAATGTTTGCTACTTCATTTTTATAAACCCCTAGGATCCTCATCCTGAGGAGCTTTTCTAGCTCAACCCATTACTGTTTAATCTGTTGTAAGAACTGTGTGCAACCAATAGGATTAGTAATGACGATCAGGAAACTGATCTGGAGGTAGTCAGTAGCACATTCAAATAGGATCAGCAGTGTATGATGGCAGCTAGCAATGCACACCTGATTTTGTACCCATCCATGGTCAGCCCCCTCTCATGTACAGTGTGTAGTGCTGGTCAACATACAGTGTCTGAGAAAGGATATTGACATGACCCTCAACTGATCAAGGACTTGGAGAACTGGAAATCTTCCAATTAAATAGATGGGACTTTGGGGTGACATGATCACAATCAAAGTATTTAAAATATCTGAAATGAACATCACTGTCATATCAAATACTGCGCTTCATTATATTCATGGATAAGTGAACAATAGGGGACACAAAGTCACTAAAAGGAAGACAATGCAAGGAAAGTATCAGGAAGATCTAGCTCTTTGAAAGCTTGATGAATGCATGTAACAGATTCCCAGAGCAAGTGGTATCAGCTGATATTGTATTTACCTTTAAACTGGGACTTAATAGTATGTTAAAGAAAATGGGTGACCAAGTACTCTCACTGAGTTGGTGGGGGAAACTGATTGATGTGTCAGTGGTCTCCTTGCTTTTCTTAAATCAAATGTTCATATGTAAACCTTTTTCTTGCTTGAAGAACTAAATGGATAAATTGTTATGTTGTCTGTTAATAATATATTTTTAATAAATCCAGTCTGATCATTTTTCTTGCTTTCATGTATTAATAGTTGCAGACAATTTGCTAGTAGTTTTGCTAGTGAACTAGCATCTTTTTGCTTTAATTGCTGCAAAATGGCTGCCACATTTTATCCTTGCATATAGCTGAAGTTTAAATGGGACAAGTAATTTGTACTACTTTGCAAAAGTTAGTAAGGTTTCTGTTTACAGAAATTAAATTCATAGCTACAAATAATCCATATTTAACTGTACCTGGAAAAAAACACAGATATGAAAAACTGTGTTTTTAATTGTTTTCTTTTTATGGATAACATTCTGCACAGTTCTGTTCATGGAGTCAATATTTTGGAGTTTTTATTATATCATGGTTTGTGTACAGCTTGCCAAACATGAGCTGTTAACCTATTAGAGCAATACTTAGAGTTCTGTACACAAACTGCGACATAGTTAAAACTCCAGATCACTGGTTCCATGGAAACATACAACATTTCCAGCAGATACAGACCTTACAGTCTATTGAGTCTGCTTAAGTGTGCAGCACTCAGTTGGTTAAACTGCAGCTACCCCACCTCCCTTCCCCCCTTCTGCTGTATTTTCTCCAACTTCCTTCTCACCTACCCCAGTCTACCCTCAGTTTTGACCCTCCCTTTGGTCCCATCCCACCCCCTCTAAAAGCTGCCAACCAACCTCAGTGACACCACCTGCTCTGGCAGTGCATTCCACCTTGTCATCACCCTTTCCATGAAATAGTGCCTCCTCATTTCCCTCCTGAATCTTCCTCCCTCCAGTTTCAGACTGTGCCTCCTGGTTTCCCTCCCACCTTTTAATCTATACATACCCTCGGTATTAACTCTGTTCATGCCCTTTAAGAACTTGAAGGTCTCAGTCATATCCCCTCACTCCCTTATATCCTCCATAATATAAAAATAAGTTTATTGATTGGTCAGTGACCTTTACAATATAGAAAATACAAAAAAAATGCAGCATCATATTACACATAACATTTATAAATTCTACAAATTTTGTTAAAATAAATACATATTTCCACTTCATGAAAATGCTTACACTTAAATAACTTAAACATTCTATTTTACACATATTATTTCCTAATACATATCAATCACAGTATATCAGATTATTGCACCGTTGTATACCAGACCTTTAAGATTTCATTATACAAACACGTAGTGTGAATTAAACCACTGTTCACATTCACTTTAGTAACTCAATATACAGAGACAATAATCTCAGAATAATAGTTATTTATGTTGTGCTTTTATTTTGGTTATTGCAACAAGATACCCTGCATTTTTTTCTATTATTAATTTATCACTAGTTGTAAAAAGGATATTTAATTTTAATGCCTTAACAGTGGTATCAAGTTTGTCCCAAATTGGAACAAACCAATGTTTTCTTGGAACTTCATACTAAGGGCAGATCATTATCACATGAAACAGGTCTTCTTTGTACTTATTTGTACAGGCGCAATAGGAAGCTGAAATATTCACTGCTTATTTTGTATCTAGCTAATGATACATTACTAGGAAACATTTCTAGTCTGAATCTTGTAAACAGCTGTCTTTGTTTTAAATCTATCAGTATGTCTAAATAATCTATATAACAAAATAAAATATCATTATCCCTTAGCCACGGTGATATTCTAGTTTTTGAGATAACCTCCAAGTCCATAAGCCTGAAATGGTTTACAATCTTCTTTGTAACATATGGTTCATACATAGGACTGATAGTTATGTTGATGTCCAGATATTTTTTCAAATATTTAAGACCTGCTTCTTCCAAAATACTATACATTTTTATCAACCATTTGGATCTTCAGTAACCCATACTCTCCCATTCACATTTTTCCTTGAGTGAAAGTGCAGGCAATCTACTATGGTCCAAAGACAACAGCTTTATCCAGCAATTAACCTTTCTAGAGTATATGTAAGCCAGAGGTTCAACTAAGCCAAGTTCAGTGCATATGAGCCCAGCAGGTGTTGAATTAGTTAGGCCTAAATTGACTGAATAGCTTATTCAAAGGGATTTCTAAAACCTGGGTATTATCAAAATCCCATACTTCTGAGTGATATAACATCTGAGCATAATATTTTACCTTAACTGCTTCTATGAGAGATTTTATAGAATCCCCCCCAAATTTATAGTTAATTTTTTTTAATGAATTTGCAGTTTGTTTTAGTTTGGGCATAGTGTACTGATATGCTTAGACCATTTTCCATCATTGGATAGGTGCATGCCCAAGTAGACATATGATTTAGTAATTGCAAGACTTTGGGCTCTCACCTTCCATGTCAGATTTATTTTATTTGAACCAAAGATCATAATCTGGACCTTTGATTAATTAATTTTGAGTCTGTATTTACTGGCATATTCATTTAGGATGTCTGATTTTCATTGGAGACCCTTCTGTGATAGTGAAAATAGCATGAAATAATTTGTGTAAGCTAGCACAGCACACAGTTTATTGTTAATTTTAGGTGAATCAGTTACTGAGTATTCAAGGTCCAGGAGCAGTTTGTTTATATAAATACAAAATAGTGTAGGAGCCAGAATGCAACCCTGCCTTACACCACGATTTGTTTTAAAAGTGTCCGACAGGTGTCCAGAGATACCCAGCCTGATCTGAGCTCAAGTTTCCATGTATAATTCTTTGATGATCACAATAATATCTAAATTTATACCCCAGTCCCGCATCAGTATCCACAGAAAGCTGTGTGAAATAGAGTCAAAAGCTGAACTACAATCTATGAATGCAGCTTTTAATTTTTGTTTTTTTTCAAAGTTTTACATACTTTTCATAAAGGATGCTACATAAACCCCCAAGATTCTGAGTTTACAGACATCACCCCATACTTTATTTTATATAATTGCTGGGTTTCCTTTTTTCGCCACAGCAATTATATAAAATAACAGAGGTTCTTTGGCTGAGGGGTTCCGTGCTCCATTTTCCTTCGGTGAAGGTCTGTATGGTTTTAAAATCTTTTAAAATGTCTGTTTGTCCCCGTTACTGTGGAATTTGACCAGAATTATTAACAAATAATATAACTTACCACTGAGTTACTGTGGTAGATGGCAGTTGACTTTTCTTTGAGAGGGCAAGCGATGTGGTTGAGACATGGCGACCTGCAGAGGGTTCATGCGCAGAGTGAGGAAAACCGTGTGCATGTTTGCTGTTATAAATGCTCCTTCATAATGACAAATTACACCACGGCTTCTCTATGGGAAAAAGGGGAACCCATACATTATTAAACAATTATTCATGGTGCAATAGCCAGAATGGAAGCCTGCTTGATATTTAGATTCCTATTGCTTTTATCTGTTACAATAGTTTGTTTAAAGCTATTCTCAAAATGTTTTTACCCCAGTTGTCTAGTAGGGAAATCAGTCTGTACATATGGGAATCAGACTTATCACCTTTCTTATGAATTGTCATTATTGTGGCACCTTTCCAAGATTCAGGAAAGTCCAGTTTAGTTACATAATGATTAAAAATAGGAGTGAGAATTGTTGCCCAGAGAGAAGGAGAGGTCAAGAACACTTTTGCAGGAATTGAGTCAGGACCTGGTGCTTTGTTCTTTTTCACAGGTGCTATAGCCAGATAAACTTCTGCATGTATTCAAAATGGAAATCATGACAAATCCACATTTATTGTGAACAAATCCTTCTGATCATATAAGTCCAAAAATAGTTCAGTATAGTATATTACCCAGGTATCCATAGAGGTAAAAGAGTCTAAGCTAGTTCTTTGATTATTAGTTCCTTTTGCTACCATCTGCCAATAGACCTGTCTTTATTCTCAATAGCTAAAAGCATTTGTTTCCATTGGGCATGTCAGAATTCTATTTGTTTATTCTTAAGGAATTTTTTATAATTCTTCCTCTTGTCATTCGATATCTTGTACTCCCCTTTTTTGTTTACTGCTTCAAATTTTCCTAATTAACTCTCATTAAATCTATTTTTGGCCTGGCAACATTCTCTATCAAACCAAATATTATAATTTTTAGGGGGTCTAACAGTTGCCATGAGACGTTCTCTAATGGCTACAAAACGTGTTTAATTGCTTTATTAGCATTGATCCATTTTGAAAAACACAGTCGGAACCTGGAAGCAGCTTTTTAGCAGTAAGGATAACATCTTCACTAATCACCTGTTTCCATTTAATCTTTACATTGTTTCATATTTCTGCATCATAGTGTTGAGTGCCTGTACATTTAACATCCAGATGTTTATAGGCCAAGGCCAGAGGGAAATGATCACTATCACTCCTAGGTATTACTACATACAATTCCCAAATATCTATTGCATTATTCCAGAATAAATAATCTATCACAAATGGCCAGAAAAGTTATAATGAGTATAATTACCCTCAGTATTGCCTGTAATTCTACCATTAAGTGGAACATGATTATGAGGCCTTAAAATGTCAATTAGTCTAAGTCTTTTTTATTGGTTTTAGTATATCCTCCAGGGAATACATGTTGAGTTCCCTCAATCTCTCTCTTCATATGGTTTATCTCCCAATCCAAGCATAATTTTCATCACCCTTTGCTGGATGCTGTGCAGTAGCTTGATGTCTCTTTTCAAATAGGAGCACCAGTACTACATGCAGTACTCCAAATGCAGCCTCACCAGGGACCTGTACAGTGGCAGAATGACTTCCTCTTTCCTAGAGGTGATTCTCCTTGTGATGCACCTCATCATTCTATTCACCTTTGCTGCTGATGCCTTCCTGCACTGTGCTGGCAGTTATTTTCCCTTCTTACTAGTACCCTCAGACCTTTCTCCTCTGTTGAAGTGGTTAATTGCACATCCCTCAACCAGTAACTATTCCCAGGAATTCTGGCCCCCAAGCACATGACCTTACAATTCTTAGCATTGAACCCCAGTTGCCATGTGTTTGACCAGCCCTCAAGTTTTGCAAAATCCTGTTGAAGTACTTTACCACCTTCCTCACCATCCACTTCCGCACAGATCTTTGTGTTGTCTGTGATGAGGCTGATCATACTTTTGATCCCATCTGATATGTTAGCAATAAAAATGTTAAACAGCATCAGTGCTAGCACCAAGCCCTCTGGAACCCCACTTGTTACAGCTTTGTGCTCTGATAGCTCTCCCCAAGTGACCACCCTCTGCTGCCTATCCTGTAACCAGCTCTTAACCCACCCAACCAGTTTCCACCCCACTCCTAGGTTACTCAGCTTGTTGGTCAGCATTCCATGAGGCACCAAGTCAAAGGCGTTGCAGAAGTCCAGGTAAAAGACATCCACCGCATGGCCTCTATCCAGTGCCTGCATCACTCAATAAAAAAAATCAACAAGGTTTGCCTGACCAGATCTGCCCAAGACAAAGCCATGTTCCCTGCTGTCCTGGAGATCATTCTTCTGCAGAAATTTCACCAGCCTGTCCTTAAGGATAGTCTTCATTAGCTTCCCTACAATGGTGGTAAGGCTCTCCGGTCTGTAGTTCCCTGGTTCATCCCTGAGCCCACTGTTATGGAGGGGCACTGCATGTGTCATCTTTCAGTCCCTGGGCACACACCCAGTACCAAGGCAGGTGTTGAACAAGTCTGCCAGTGGTTCTGCCAGGACCTCTGCCAACTCTCAGGACCCCTGGATGCACTCTGTTTGGCCCTGGTGCCTTGTCCACCCTCAGGGATTTAAGACTCTCCAACACCCTGTCCATTGGGATCTCCCCATCCATAACTCCCTGTCCCCTTACATCCAACCCACCTTTCCCCTTGGGCATGGGCCCATCACTCTCCCTGGTAAACACTGAACAGAAGTACTCATTGAGGACTTCTGTCTGCTCTGCCTCCTTTTCTGCCCATCCTCTGCCTTTCTTAATTTTTACAATCTGATCTTTACTGTTTCTCTTCTCCCTTATATACCTGAAGAAATCCTTTTCCCCTTCTCTGATCCCCAGTACTAGCCTCAGTTCTCTTGAAGCCTTGGCTACCCTTACTGTTCTACTCACCTCTCTGGATTTACTCACATGTCCCTCCCTGTCCTCCTCACAGTTGAATCTTCTATAGTGTCTAAAGGCAACTCTCTTTTCCTTCACATTCTCCACTACCTCCTTGCTCAACCAGCTCAACTTTTTGTTCCTGACTTTTTTACGCTGGCTGTTTGTACATGAACTAGTGCCCTCTGACAGCTTGATGACTGCCCATTTCTGTTCTGCATCCATGTCTGGGTGGATGTTAGCTAGATGCCCTTCCAGTATGCTTCCCATCCTGCAATGTTTGCTCTTTTGAAGTCCAGGACCATTGTCTTTGTTATGGCTACCTCCTTTCCTAGACTGAGGGAGAGCCACACTGTGTGGTGGTCACTTCCTGCCATAAAGAGAACAGTAACAGAATGCTGCCAACACAATCAAAACATTGCAAAATATATAGGTAAATGTATGGTCCTCTGTCGGTAACAAGCTTGTGTACCCATTGAAAGGTTGCCATGGTCACCATTTAAATCTTGAGAGCAAAGCTCTAGAGATTTTGATCACCATGTCTACCTCAATATAGATACACAAGCGTGTTGCTGATAGTGGACCATACATTGTCTTTCATAGTGTATGGTCCACTATTAAAAGGCTTAAGCAGTACATTGCACTCGCATTTAGGCAGTGCTGCTCTATTCTATAGTGTTCATCTCTCACTGCTGTGGCTGTTTCAGAGTGGGGTCACAGAAGGGGCATGCACAAACATGTTGCAGCTTGCAGAATGCACTTGCTCAAACACATTCTGTGTTGTTGGACCATCAATGTGACATACTCATGATGATATAACAAAATCGTGATGTCACATCAATAGTACAACAACACTGTGAATCAATCGAATTCAGGTAATAATAACGTTTGACCATATACGATTTGGTTTTTCACATCAGTTTTATTCAGGTATGTTTAAATATGATTCAGTCATTTCTGAAACTAGGAATATTGTAAACATCTTCCAATTAGAAATAATTTCCTGTCCTGTTTTAAAAAAAAATTGTTCAAGGCTGAATTGTTTGTTGATTGTAAAGTACTTCTTATAATTTATCAAATGTAATGACATTATTCTCTTTATACAGAACATAGGATTCCTTGGAAAATGCACTATTTAATAAATCCATCAATAAAAGACAAATTCAATAAATATTCAACTGACATCATTCCACAGAAAAACATTTAGTCCCAGTGATTTATTATGATCCACATTATCATCCACAAAAAATAGCTTTTTTATCTTAAATCAGTTTTTTTACAAAGATGATGTTCTTACAAGGAAAGAAAAGCTTTATTAATTAGAAATCCTTGTCTATCTGTAGATCCCTGCAGAAGCTCCATGGAAGGCACCTCATGCCGAAGAATGGGATAAAATGACAATGAAAGAGCTCATTGACAAAGTTTGCTGGACTAAGTAAGACTTATTATTTGTAATATGCATTTTATTGAGATTTTATTTTTCATATTCAGCATAAATGCAAGATGATACTGTATACATGTTTTGATAGCTGTCTACACTTTCAGTATGTTCTGAGTAGCACAGCAGTTTGCAGTTGTCTGAATCTAGTGTTTGCTTGCATTGATCATACCTACTGTACATGTACAGTCAATGCTGACAGTCTCAGTTGTATTTATCCCATACAGGAAACATTTTAAGGTATATGTACTTGATGCACATTTGCTATTATTTGAAGTGCTGTCTAACATAAACTAATATTCTTCTTAATAAAACTATTATTTATATACAATGCTTCCTAATTGTTTTGTCTCAGCTAGTTAATAACACACTTGGTTCTTGATTGCGCAGCATTCAGCTAATCAGGGCAGCAGGTTCAGGACAAATTTTCAGATTTCTGGTATCTGCACTTAAGAGAGTTTAACAAAGGGTTTCTAAATTCTGTGGAACTCAACAAGTTTATCACTGGCCACATAACCCAATATGTTGTGTTACCACCAAGTTGTTGATACACTTTCTGACTGTGGGAGGATCCTGCTGGCACTATATGGCCAGAATTAGATGTTTGCTGCATAGGAACACCCCACGGTAACACCGTTTTCAATACATTAGAACTTTTATGTCTCTGTTAGACACTGCTGTAGGCTATGAACTCAATAAGTTTAATAACATTTTAGCCCAGGTGGATTACAAGAATCTTATATGGATGTAGACATTCTTTTCTCCCCATTAAGAAAATATTTAGTCCCATGCTCTCCAGTTCCCTTCCTTTTGGTTCATCCCACCTGCATTATAAGATGCTGAATCTGTGGGGCAATGACTGAGCCCTCCTTTTCTCACCCATGTTTCAATTCAACTTGTGTTCTAGTCCCACCCACCTAGGGTCTACTATTCATGTAGGCCAGGTATAGAGTAGTAGCATGCTACAGTAAGCCATGCCACCCCCCAACTAACATATTTCCTTAATCTGAGGAAAACGATTGGAAAAAAGAAAAGTGATGACTAACTTTTCAGAGGTACTGCCTATCCACTTTGGAGATAAAAGAAACAAAGCCAGGATTAAGAAGATAAATACCTGGATCTCATGTTGGTGCATGGAAGAAGGTTTTGTAATTATTAGACATTGGGCATTTGATAAAAGGATAGCTCTGTTTACAAAACATGAATCTCCTCTGTATAGTTAAGAAGTGAAACTTCTGGGGAATAGACAAGATCAGCCCAATCATTTGGAAGACTTTAAACTAGTCAGTGGGAGGGAAGGGACATTGGAGAAGGTTAGTGAAGTCAAAAATGGAGGGGAAAGGGACAAACAATGAAATCATTCTAAGGTGAGCAAGGAGATTAGCAAGCATCAGCAATAGAAACATAGAATGTGTTGGCAGATATGGACCACTGGGACCACCCAGTATCACCATTTTTTAACTTTCATTTTTTGTTGGCCGCAGACCCAACTTGATCTACAGTGCCATCTATTCCCCTTCCTTCTTTACTCCCATGATTCCCTTGTGCCTGTCCCAGGCATTTTTGAACCCTCCACTGTTTTTGTCCCACCACCTCTGCTGGAAGGCTGTTCCAGGCATCCACTACACTTTCTGTGAAAAAAGTACTTCCTCATATCCCTCCTGAATTTACTTTCTTCTTGTTTCATAGCAAACCCCCTTGTTCTAGAGAACCTTTTTCTCTGAAAAATACACCCCCTCCTGTACCTTATTAATCCCAATGAGGTATTTCAAGGTTGCCATCATATCCACCCTTTCCTTTCCTTTCCTTTCCTCCTGGATGTACATATTTAGCATCTTAAGCTTTTCCTCATAGGGCTTTTGATGCAGACCTGCACCATTTTGGTAGCCCTCCTCTGCCCTCCAGTGCAGCCAAAAGGACTAGGCAAGATCAGTGATATAACCAAAAGGACTAGGTAAGGATTGGCAGCACAACCAAAAGGACTAGGCAAGATCAGTGATACAACCAAAAGGACTAGGTAAGATCATTAATGAAACCCAGAGGAATAGTTAAGATCAACAATACAACCAAAAGGACTAGACAAGATTGGCAACACAACCAAAAGGACTAGGCAAGATCAGTAATACAACCAAAAGGACTAGGTAAGATTGGCAACACAACCATAAGGACTAGGCAAGATCATACAACCAAAAGGACTAGGTAAGATCATTAATGAAACCCAGAGGACTAGTTAAGACCAGTGATACAACCAAAAGGACTAGGCAAGTTTGGCAACACAACCAAAAGGAATAGGCAAGATCAGTAATACAACCAAAAGGACTTAGCAAGATCATTAATGTACCCAAAATGATGAGGCAACATTAGCATTGTAATCAAATGCCTAGACAAGATCAGTGATACAACCAAAAGACTAGGCAAGATCAGCAATGCAACCAAAAGGACCAAGAAGGGACAAAACAAACAGGACAGAAACTGTAAGTGCTTTTACAGAAATGTTTGCATCATAAGGAAAAAGATGGGCAAACTGGAGACACTGATCACCTTGGAAGTACTGGACATAGTTGGAGTAACAGAGCTTTGGGAGATGAAATGAGCCTATTGGGCATGGAGCTGAACAGATATAAACTGTTGACAGGAGGCAGACTAGGCAAAAAAGGAAAAGTGATAGTCTTATCCATACAAAGCCAACTACATGTACTGTACATGAAATAAATAACCACCACTTAGAAGGGATCAGAACCCTGGCTGAGGGTATGAAATGAAAGGGGAGACTCAGATGTTGGGGTATGCTGTAGATCACCAGTTTAGAGGGAATTTCAGGATATAAAACTAGTCTATATGAAGAAACTAGGAACGCTTCAACAAAGTTAAACATGTTGTCAATGGGGGTCTTTAACTCATACCTCTCAACCCCTTAGTATTAAAATTTGTTGCACATTGTCATTACAATGCCTAGTAAATGATCAGAATGTGTAGCACTGTCTTATTTCAAAGAACAATAAGAATAACAATAGTGGGTATCATATGTTTAATATTTAATTAATATACATATCAAGGTAGTTTAACTTTTCAGTATTTTATGTCAGAAATAGATACAACATTATGTGGATTGTCAGTATATATTCAGGGAGAAAATGTGAATTTAGATGTAAAATGCATAGCACTTGAGAAGTATACTTTATGCAGATGTATATAGGGAGGCAACAACAGCCAAGGCTGCTCTACTGTAGGTGTAATTTTCTATTGATGGAACTTACTGAGGACTGTTAGCTGGCTCTGTGTTCAGGCAACCACTAGAAATCAAGCAACACTGGACCTTCACAGCAACAAGGCTGATTTGGTCAGAGATGTGGAAATCAGAGCAGCATTGGTCAACAGTGTGAATAATTAAACATTATGAAATGGGCACAATAAATGCTGAGTTCTGAGTGGTCAGTCACCCAGATAGCCAGGGTTGATACCTCAGCACAACAGCATGTTGACATTACAATTACCTCACCACAATCACTGCCCTCTGACTAAAATGAACATTGTAAATTGGCAGCCATTACTGAATACCACTCTGACAGGAAAAATGGTCACAAACTTTGAGTTGTTTGCTGACATGCTGAATGAATTTCAAAACAAAACTGAAACAAACTCGACAGAAATGCCTGAAATAGCCATAGAGCCAACACCATATGTAAATCAAGTGAGTGGAACTCTTAAGTACAGCAAAGAGTGATACCTGAGCCATAATGAAATCAATAATATAAGACAAATGTCCTGGGCAGTAAATCAGTTCCAGGACTGGCTAAAAGAGGAAAAAATATTTTTAAACTATGATACTGTTTCAAAAAGTGAACCTAATAATGTTCTAAGGCAAATGTGTGGTGTTATCAGAAGCTGTACTGGAGAAATATACAGCATCTCCTCGTATGTTTCACGCAGGGCTGGCCTCAATAGATATTTCAACAACCTACCCATCAGCTGTGGGTTCAACTTAATGGCAGATTCTGAATTCAGTTCAGCTAATAATGTTTTTCTTGAAATATTAAAATGTCTACACCGGCAGGGCAAGGACAAAGCTAGTCACCACCCTTGCATCCCGCCTGTCATCCTCACTCAAATCAGAAACAGTGCAGCACTAAGCACAACTACTGCGGCTGGGCTTGCCTGAAAGGTTTGGCAGATGTCCAGCTTTTCTTTGCCCATTACAGTAAAGAAGGTCTCCACACCTTGACCTCTAACAGCGCTCAAATACTACCTGATGAATACAAGCTTAAATATGCTCAGATGTCATATAATGAAGCAACAAAAAAACACAGTGATCTACGTGAGTCAAGCAGAGTAAATCACTGCGGCTACATGCCCGAATTCCCCAAAGATCCACCATGCTCCATATGCTCCTTACAGTTATACCTAAGTAAACGACATCATGATGCCCCAGCGTTCCATTTGCACTCAAGATGGTTACCAGAAGACCAGCTACAAAACAAAAGTATCTGATTTACAGAAGAGCCCACGGGCAAATATTTTGTGGCAACATGTTGCAGCATATTTACAAGTTAACAAATGTACCTCCCTGCACAAACCACAGTTTGCGTAACACCGCTGTGCAGCTCCTTTCTGTGGCTGGTTTGAAAAACTGCAAAATCTTGGCTGTAACAGGACATCATTCCAAGTCATTGCTTTGGAGTTATTGGGGTTCCAGCACTGAAGAGAGAAGGATATGGTCATCAATCCTTGCAGGAAAATCACTTTGCACAGCAAAAAATGAAGCAGCAGCATCTCAAAACAAGCCAGAATCTCACCCGTATTGTTCCACCTCGCTGCACCCAGAAGTCCCACCTCCTAACATGATGCAACTGCAGACACCTTTTGCCACACAGGAAGTGACCTCCATGTCAATAGAATACACTGCCGGAGATCTGGGCAAAACATCATCAATGCAGATTATACATGACTGTAATGAACAAAACGACTTTCCAGGGGTCCCAACTCAGAGCAGCAGCACCGCCGATCCAGATGCTGCCACAACGTCCAAGACATTCTCCAATGACAAAGACACCACTTTGGAATACAGCAGCAGTCAACCTTCATTAAAAATAGCCAAGATTATGGAGATACCTGCAGAGAGGTATTTCAGTATTGGAGTACAAAAAAGGAATGTGCAATTCACAGTATAGAACTATGGTCCTAAACAGTGACTTATTGTGTATGCGTGCTGCAGTAGCATAGTATATAAAAGTACTGCAGGTCATCCTCAACCATGAAATGTTTTCTCCCCCTCCCCACATCAAATGTTTCAGTTGACTTACTTCACAGTTGATTTACTTCATAAGTTTACATAGTTCAAAATGTTTTTGTTAGAAATGCTATTTATTAAAAAGGTAGTATTTATGTGCAGTTAAAATCATTATGAACAACAATTTACAAAAAAATGTTTTACTAAATGGTCACTATACTTTGTAGTGTGTAGTCAGGGGCTATTTTCTCTCGATTCACACTTAAAATGTAAGATGTTCCACTTAACCATTACAAACTTACTTTCAAAATATAAAAAATGACTCTTACTCTTTTTTAACTTTCTGGTACCCGAAGCCCATTCATAGTGGTGGGATAATGGCCCACCTCATGTGGGTTGAAGCATGAAGTGAAACAATGCCGCCCCACTGTGCCTTGTTGCTTAAATAAGATATGACAGGAAGTTCATTATGGTGGAATAAAGGTCCCCCTCAGGTGGGTTGAATCATGAGACAAAGCTGAACTCCAGTTAATCCGCTTGTGGAACAGATGCCCTGCAGTTTTCTCCACTAAACAAAAGCACCATGAAGTCCATGTCAGTATGATGTCAGTTACAGAAAACTGACTTGGGTCTCATGTGCATTAACCCTGCGTGGCTTCCTAGTAGGGAGTGATGTCATTAGAAACTTGCTCATGAGCGCTTCCTATCTGGTGTCCGTATCTCAGCAGTGCTCAAAGCTAAGAGTGAAGAAGAGCTGACAAGAGAACAAATGATTTTTCAAAGTGCTCACAATTGCTCTGTACTGTAGCCATTCCAGATTAGGGTTGCTCACTGTTTAAATCTGGAAAATGGAATTATAAATCATAACAAGGGGGGGGAGGCCAGTCTCTACTTTCATACTAGTGGCGATTATAGTTTATTGTAGATTTATTTTATTTTCCCAAACAAAAGATTACAGACCTTATCCAGAAGGTTCTCAATGCCTGAGTTATTGTTTTGGGAGTTGAAGAGGTCCAGTGTATTTCTTATCTCATTTGTTGTATTAATTACAACATATAATGTTACTTAAAAAGGTTATTAAAGATTTTGTGCATGAACAATAAATTTCTGACTGACTTCTAGTCATGGCATTTTGAATGCTAGTGGTATTTGAACACTGCATGTTGTTTATTTCCTTTTTCAGTTTAAAAATAAGACATAAGAAATAGGAGAGGGCACATGCGTGTGGTCGACTGAGATGCAACTTAACTAACTGGCACTGCTTCCCTTACCAAGAATTCATGACTTCTTGCCCTGTAAATTGGTGGATACTTCACCCCTTTTGTTGTTTGGAGGTTTGGAAGTATCACTCTTTACTTTCCTACTCTTCTTCTGGGAGAACTTGGCTTCCTAAAGGTAAAAAACTGTTCTGCGTCACTGGTGAGCGGCTAGTTCTCTCGGGGATCCACCATGGCGACCTCCAACACATCTGTTGCAGTGGGACTTGAAGATTGTCTGATATTTGGGCTACATTACAGGCCTTAACTCAGGATATTCCTCTGATTAAATCCTCTGTTTCTCAGCTGTCTGACCGTATGGAAACTGCCGAACAGCGTATTGCCGTCTCTGAGTTTTTTATGCTCAAAGTTGAATCGGACCAGGCTCGACAGGGTGACAGAATTTCTAAATTAGAGCAGCAACTTCAAGTGGCATTAAATAAGATTGAAGACCTCAAAAATTGGGGTCATAGAAATAATTTGAGGATAGCCGGAATACCTGAGAGGTCGGAGGGTCCAGATATGGTTGAATTCCTACAACGAGCAATCCCTCAAATGCTGGACTATTACTGGGATAACCTGCTCGAAGTAGAGCATGCTCATCGGTCCTTGGGTCCTTGTCCTGAGAGAGGTATGCTCCCCCAACCCTTACTTGCGTATTTTCTAAGGTTTTCAGTTCAAGAACATATTCTCAAACTGGCATGGGAGGGGGAGTCCCCTGAAATGGAACGGCCACTCAGAGTATTTATTTCAGGATTACTCTAAAGAGGTGGCTGCTCAGAGGAAAGCAGTTGCACCAGCAAAAATGGAGCTTGCTACCAGAAGACTTCAATGTTCTTTGAAATACCCAGTGATTATCAGAGTCTGTGGGAGGGCTTATGGCTCCGTTTTCAGTCTCCCCAAGATGTTCAGTGCTTTCTTTTGGACCACAAAATTCCTTCTCAGCTGGTGCTATCATAGAATCATAGAAATTTGCCTGCAGAAAAGGATCCCATTGCCCATCCAGTCTGCCTGATATACCCCCCCACCCGTAATTAATCTTGCGCCCTCCATTTCCTTGCCCTCTTTTTCTTATTTAGCCCCATGTGGGTGTCCCAAGCTCACTTGAATTTGTCCACTGAATCTACCCCCACAGCCCATTCTGGTAGCCTGATCCATGGCCCCACAACCCTCTCAGTGAAGAACTTTCCTCTAACGTCTCCTCTAAATTTACCACCCTCCAGTTTGAATGCATGCCCCTTAGTGGATTTGTTCTCACTCATCTTGAAGGTGCTACCCACCCTCACTCTGTTAATTTTCTTCAGATATTTGGAAGTTTCCGCCATGTCCCCCTTTCCCTCCTCTTCTCCAGTTTGTACAAGTTTAGTTCCTCCAGATGTTCCTTATAAGACCTCTCATGTAGCCCTTGCATCATCTTGGTTGCTCTTCTCTGTATCCTCTCCAGCCTGTCACTGTCCCCTTGTAAGTGTGGCCTCCAGAACTGGACCCCGTATTCTAGCTGTGGTCTGACCATTGCTTTGTATAGTGGCATGATCACCTCCCTTCTTGTGCTTGTGAATCCCCTTCCTATACATGCCAGCATTCTGTTTGCTCTCCCAGTTGCCTTGTCACACTGGCTCAGAGCCTTCATGTAGTCTGAAATTGTGATCCCCAGGTCCCTTTCCTGCTCTGTTTCCTCCAGTTCTTTGCCCCTGAGCCAGTATTTCACCCTTGGGTTTCTACACCCTATGTGCATAATTTTGCATTTTTTTGTGTTGAATTGTAGTTTCCACTTTGCTGACCACTCTTCCAGCCTGGCCACATCCTCCCTTATTTGCTCCACCCCTCCCGGTTTGTCCACTCTATTACAGATCTTCTGTTTCTCAGCTGTCTGACCATATGGAAACTGCTGAAGAGCGTATTGCTGACTCAGACTTTTTTATGCTCAAAGTTGAATCGGACCAGGCTTGGCAGGGTGACAGCATTTCTAAATTAGAGCAGCAACTTCAAATGGCTATGTCACAAACCCAGTATTATAAGCCAGGGAGAAAACCTACAGCACAGAGGCAAGCATTTCCTAAAGAGGCTACTCTATGGGTGCCGCAGAGTCTGGTAGCTCCAATCCTTTGTCAAACAGAGAAAAATCCAATCTACACCTGAAGGGCTCCACCAGAGGGTCCATGGTCGCATCCAAGCAGCCTTGGGATCTCCCTCATGCATCTGTTGCAGCAGGGGTTCCGCTTTTGTCTGACATGGTATCCGCATCATCTGCTACACAACTATCCTTTCTGAAGCCCCCCACTGCTGCTCCTAATCAAGACTGATTGACTGATCCCAATCCTAAACATTCCCATTTGTCTCCCATGCTGTCTGCAGAAGGTGCCCCCACAGGAGACACGGACTGGGCAGATTATGCAGAGGAGGAGCTGGTTGCTTCTTTACCTCCGGACGGAGTCTCCTCAACTTTGCTGACAGTTACATCTGCAAGTGGGGATGTGAATGCTTCGATGGCTCCACCTCAGGATCTTCCATCGGTGACTTGATCTCGGCTGTTTCTGTGACTTTCTACAATTCAAGGCTGCAGATAAGTATATAGACTGTGAGAAACTGCAGGATAATTAAGGAGGGCTACTCCCTGACTCATCAGAGTCACATCTGAGAACTTTTCGGGACATTTTGAAATATGGTTCAGTTTTTTTACTGACTACGTGACAACATATGGACTGTTCCTGGACATTTTCAGAAAAAGGACATTTACTCATATTATTATTTACTCCAGTTTAACAATTCATTGTTTATTCAGGTTTCTTCATTGTTGATCTGGGGCTTTGTATGTATTTTTATTAAATTTTTACTTGGAGGTCTAATAAGGTGTCAGCGTGGCTCAGTTGGTAGCACATCCACCTCTGGACCAGAAGGTTGTGGGTTCTTGTCCCACACTGGGACTGGACTTGCACCTAAATATCACTGGCATCCGAGTGCAGTATTGGGGGGGGTGCTGTACTGCTGGGGTGTGCCATCCTTTAGATAAGACGTTAAACTGAGGTCCCTTCTGCCCATCCTGGTGTTGTCCTGGTGGGTGTCCAGGTGGAAATAAAAGAACCCAGGGCACTCTTCGCAAAGAGTAGGGAACATTCCCGGTGTCCTGGCCAACATTCCCCTTCCCATAAACCGGTTCATGCAGTTATCCAGGCTGTGTGTGGGTGATGATGTGTGATATGGCTGTCACCACACACATTCAGTCACTTCACTACCAGTCTAGCATTGCTTGTAAAGTGCTTTGGATGTATGAAAAGCGCTATATAAATGCTGATTCTTCTTCTTCTTCTAATTACTAATTTGTGCTTCAGCAGTTGTAGGGGGTCATAGTTTACTAGTTAGTAAGGCATAGGGGTTTTCCTTAGTTTCATGCATTAAGGCGAGGGGGGGGGTTGTTGGTCTGCTTTCCATGGTGGGTCTTCCAGCATTGGTGTCAGATGTTTTCTGACTCACCTGCTGAGGGGTGGGAGGGCCTGAATGGGGTCTGCCCATTGACCCCTGTTTTCCCACCCCTTATGCTTTATAGTGTTTTTTTTTTTCTCTTGATGATATTTTCTTTCTCTCCTCTTGTATTGGGGTGGTCTGTATGGCATGAGGGGTATATAGGGGCAACAGTTATTCATCTTTAGGCTGTTACAATATTGATGTTCAGAAATGCTATTGCTGTTCATAGTTTTATGTTACATAACTTCATTTCAGGGAAGGGTTCGGTCAATGGGGGGTTTACTAGACTATTGTTTTGGGTTGTAACATTTATGTTTACTTTTTCTCAATGCTGTATTCTTAATATTTTGATAGTGTATTACTATGGCTTAATTTCCATTTTGCAATATGGGGGTCAGGTTTGAGTCCTTTTTCATTCTTTGTTGGGGACATAGACTTTGTTTTGTATATTTCATGGTATTTCCTTAATTAATATTAGGTTCCATTCCTGGAATGTTCTGGGTATGAACCACCCTGTTAAGCGTAAAAAAAGTATTTTCTTATTTGAACTCTCTTCACTCGAATATTGTTTTTCTTCAAGAGACCCACCTCTTGAAGGTAGACGCTTCTAAGTTGGAGAGAGGGTGAGTTGGTAAAGCCTTTTCTAGTGTGTACTCTCTAAAACAAAGAGAGGTTACAGTCCTTTTCAGGAAAAACTGTCCTTTTAAGGTAGATCGAACTTTGCTGGATAGTGAAGGGTGTTTTCTTTTTATTTTAGGGTCACTGCTGCGAACATTGGTGCTGCTGTGCAATATTTATGCACCTAATGTGGATACCCCAGATTTTTATCTATCTGTTATTTAACAGATCTCAGAATATCACCAACCTAATATCTTCATTTTGGTGGAGGAGGAATTTTAATTTTGTTCTGGACCCCATTTTGGACAGATCTCCTGCGACTAAGGGTACCCCCTTTCACCAGCATTCTAGAACGGTAGTGCAGTAGCTTTGTTGTGAATTTAATTTTGTTGATTATTGGAGGCTCTTCCACTCTCAGGACCAAGGTTACACTTTCTGCTGCACTAGGTTTCACACTTGTAGTAGCCTGAATTTCTTCTTGGGTAGCCCATCCCTGGTGCCTGATTTACTGGATGCTGCTATCACCCCTATTATAATTTCTGATCATGCTCATATTAGTTTACTATAAGCGCTGGCAGGGAGTCCTCTGAAGTCCCCACATTGGAGATTTAATTTGACCCTGTTAAGTTTAGAGGATTTTCAACCATGGTTATGGTAGGAAATTAACTTTTATTTTGAAACAAATGTAGCCCCCGAGATATCATCACTTATTATGTGGGACGCATTTAAAGCGTTCATTCAAGGTAGAGTTATTTCCTTTGCATCAAAAGAGAATAAACATCGGAAAGAGAATAAACGTCAGAAACAAATGTTTTCTGATTTATCATCTCGTATTAAAGCCCTAGAAGATTCTATGTAAAATCAGTCCGGGGAGAGCTCTAACCAACTTCAGGAACTGTTATATTGCAAGTACGAAAGCTTTTAATATTATTCTGCATCAGCAGGCCTTCAGGGACCTGTGTTTTCAGCAACAGGCCTACTGTGAGTCCGGGGATAAAGCTGGTAAATTACTGGCCTACTGTTTGTGGTGTCAGGCCATGGATACCCAGATAGCCTATTTAAAACAGGGAGTTGGTTGAACAGTAGTGGATTGGAAGCAAATATCAGGCTTATTTCAGGAATTGTATCAAATTCTTTATACTTCCTCTGTCTCTCCTCTCAAGATGATTTTAATCTTTTTTTTTTTTGATCAGGTCACCCTGCCCTGCTTATCAAGGGAGGCTGTTGCGGCTTTAGATGCTGATATCTCTCTAGAGGAGATTTGTTTGGCAATTTGCCAGTTAAAACTGAGTAAAGCCCCTGGACCAGATGGCCTGAGCTTTGATTTCTACGAGGCCTTCCAACCTGATTTATTACCTCATCTACATAAGCTTTTTCAATCAATCCAACAGTCTGGGATGTCTCCATCTATGTGAGAAGTAATTATCACTGTCCTGCCTAAGCCGAATAAGAACCCGACTTCATGTGCCAATTATAGACCTATATCGTTACTTAACGTTGATTGTAAACTTTTAGCTGAAATTCTAGCCTTGTGATTGGAATCAGTGCTTCCCTTTTTAGTATATGGGTCGCAGTCGGGTTTTATGAAGAGTAAGCAGGGCAGTGATAATCTTCGAGCAGTGATTAACTTTATACAAATTGCTACTAAATAACCAGATTCAGTTGCTATAGTAGTGGTCAATGCGGAAAAAGCTTTTGATTCAATTGAGTGGCCCTACTTATTTCATGTCCTTTCGACACTTGGTTTACTGTAGGGCCAGTTTTTCAAGCCTGGATTCATTGTCTATATGCGTCCCGAAGGGCTCAAGTTCTTACTAATGGAGTCCTGTCAGGTTCAAGCCTGGATTCATTGTCTATATGCGTCCCAAAGGGCTCAAATTCTTACTAATGGAGTCCTGTCAGGTCCTTTGCAGTTGTTTCATGGTACTAGGCAGGTGTGTCCATTGAGCCCACTACTGGTCTTATTGGCTATGGAGCCTTTAAAGAGACTCACCATAATGAGCTCTTGCACTATATATATATATATATATATATATATATATATATATATATATATATATATATATATATACGTACACATTCATAGGTGCCTTGCTGCCAAAGGATCCTGATATCAAGCATATCCACAAAAGTGTTTTGCTTATAAAAGTTATTTCCTCATAAAATTCTTCATACTGGGTCCCAAGGACTTCCTGGTTATAAGTTCTGCCCACATTCCACCCCCGCGCTCATGGAAGTGATGATGAGATGCCAGTTAGAGCGTGGGGGCATGTTCCATTATACTGAATGGGCGGCGATTTTTTAATCAGTTTTTAGTACTATAATGGCCACTTGGCAATGAAACGTGGGTATTGGTCCAGGTTGGAAGACTCCCTCCCGAATTCATGGAAGGTGTTAGACTTATTTGGGGCCATCTCTGATTTAAAAGTTAATTGGATCAAAACTGAGATCTTACCTTTATTTAAGGGGGCTGCTAGCTGGGTAGCTATGGGTGCTAAGTCTCTAAAGTGGTCTTCAAAAGGGCTTATGTAATTGGGGATGTTTATATCTGGGGATATCTCAACAATGTGTGCTCAAAATATTTCTGCAGTGTTAACCACTTTAACTGCAGATTTTAATAGGGGGTCCAATTATATTTATCCCTTCCAGGTAGGATGGTAGCGATAAAGTTGATGGCATTCCCTAAACTTTTTTATTGTTTAAGTAATTTACCTGTTATGATCCCCTCGGATTTATGGAATAGAGTGGACAGGGTGTTTTTGAATTTCATATGGGCTGGGAAAGTCCCTTATTTTTCAAGGAAGGTTTTAAGAGCACCCAGATTCCTGGGGGTTGGAATATTCCCTGGACCTGGGTGTATCATCTGGGACTAGGTTTAAAATATGCCACCCAATGGCTCTCTCCGTCTACTAATGATATGCCATTATGGGTCGCTATTGAGAAAGCTATCCTGGGGGAGACACCTTTGGTGACGTTACTTAGTAGGAATAAACAAAATGATCTCGTTTACCCTCCCTATTCAATTTACTGTACAGTGTTGGAGACAGTTTTTAAGAATGTTTAAATGGAAATCTGATTTTTGGGCCCCTATGAACCCCTTTGGGATAATCCTAGTTTATTGATATCAGGGTCCCTATTATCTTAGCCTTCCTGGAGGGCCAAAGGGATACAAACAGTGGGGTACTGTATAGAGCCAGAAACTGGGATCTGCAAGATATTTAATTAGCTGCAATACCAGTTTTCCATATCTGCAAGGGATCTCTGGAAATATTTTCAATTGTGGCATGCCCTAAGGCTCTGTTTTACAAGAGATTAAAAATGAAATCCCTTGGAGTTGGTTAACCATTTCAGAAGGTGGTCACAATGTCCTAGGGGCCTCGTCAGTAGAATTTATAAGTTAATTTGAGATTTATTTTTGCCTAATTGGGATTCTCCCAGGCTTAGGCAGGAAACAGAGTTACATGTTAATATCTCAGAGGAAAATTGGAGCCGCAGTTGGAGGCCCATCCGGCCATTCCAGTTCCTAGATTGCAACTCATCCAAAAGAAAATTCTGTGCTGTTGGTATAGGACCCTTGATCATTTAGTTTCGATGGGCCTGTCCTCATCCAACCTTTTTTGAAGATGTCAGGTGGATTCTGGGACTTTAGTCCATATTTTAGTGGGTCTGCCCGCTGATACCGGCATGATGGGGCAAGATTATCCAAGCAACTGAGCATTCCTTTGGGGTTTGGTTATCCCACTCCCCCATGGGGACGTATCTCTACTGGATGGGACAACCAGTAAATACAAGCTGTTTCTGTATTCTGCTGCCATGGAGGCTAAGAGAATTTTACTTTGTAACTGGAGATTCACCTTCTTACCTTCGTACAGTATATGCAGTGGTTACAGGCTATGTCTAAAACAGCTTCTTATTTATGGGTCTTTTACTCGAGGAAATGAAAGTTACTATTTTTTTATGACATTTGGGTGCCCTGGCTTTCCACTTTCGGTGTGGGTTCAAATTTGAATTCTAATGTAGACTGGCAGTCTTTGCATAATTAGTGGGTATACATAGTGTTATGTCTGCTATGTTGTCTTTATCTTTTTTTTTTGACATACCACCCTCTATCATATATGATTGTTTCATGTTATAGCCCCTCTCAAGGCTAGTTATGATATGTGTTGCTTCTATTATTAATATACTTTTGGATATAGAATTATTTGTTTCTAGATATATAACAATGTATTTGTCTTTGTACGTTATGAGTGAACTTGGACGTTATCTACTTTGCTGTATCTTGTTAAAACTTAATAAAGTGTTTCAGTACAAAAAAAAAAAGACATAAGAAATGGAAATTAATTCACACCAACCAGCAACCCCCACTGCAGAAATCACCACTATTAGGAAAGCAATATACAGAACTGAGCCGTAAAGGGACACAATGAGCTACAGTTTGATGCAAAGAGAGAGAGAGATGGAACTACAACAAAAGTAAAAAAAAATTCCCCATACTTACCTTAGACACTACACTAGGTACCAGACAAAGAAAGGCAGAACAAAAATAGCAAGAAAAGGCTTTATATCGTTCTTATCTTACTCCCATAATTTTTTCCCCAAGGTATCTGAGTGGCAATTCACACAGACCTTCACCAAAAAAGCTGTTTGTGAGAAAAAGCAGGCATCGCAATTGAAATTAAAAATAGGCATAATTGAATTCAGAGAGTTCTATTTATGGAAACAAATAGTATCTTCCTGCTAAAGTTACTTTTAAGAAGAAAAATCAATAAAATTGTAACGATTCAATTTGAGGAGCTACTTGCAAAGTGCTGCTGTTCCTACATTAGCACAGAAAGACAGGTTAGTTAGAGGTTGTGAAATTCTCATGCCACCAGTATTCATTATTGTCACAGCTTTTACCTGTGTCAGTGTCCCTAGCAATGGTGCATTTCACCCATATGTCTCAGTGACAGCATGGAGAGCTAAAGAAATCTGTTTACGTAATCCTACACTTTGTATTCTGTGGATGGAATCAGGGTGGCAGCACATTCAGTCTGTGTTTTAAAAAACAGCATCCCTTTTAATACTGTATGTCAGTAAGTCTGAAAAATATGGAGTACAGATCCCCCTCTCTACCCCAACTACAGTACTCCATTCAGCAGGTGAGGCTGCTGCCTTCTAGCCCAACCAAGGGAAGCTGCAGACCGATTTTGAATGCCCACCCAGCATGGGGCACTGCTTCCTGTGGCATTTCTCTCATGCTCAGTGCATGTATATGTCTCCTTTGAGGATTTTTTCACAGTTCACAGCCCCCGACTCAGCTACTGATGCATACCCACAGCTACTTCAGATCTTGAGGATAATCAAGGCCTGCCCCCCAGTCTTTTACCAATCGAAGGTAGGCACAGAATGCAGTCTGAGATCTGCATTCTAGCAGTCATGGGGATGAATATATCCCCAGGGCTCAGATATTCAAGAATGAGTGCAAGTGCAGCACAGATATTTACACTGCGCTTGCACCCACGCCTAAACCAGAGGCTGCTATATTGGTCTGATAGTGGATGTGGAAGTGTTGTGGGATTGTAAGCCTACAGCACTATGCTCTCCAAGAAACACCCCAATAAGGTAAATGTTCAAGTTCAATCATTATTACAACCCAAATAATCATTATTACAGTGCAGACACACTAAAATGAAATATGCAAAGAAAAGGGGGTGTTGGTTTCATAAAACCCACAGTGTTTGGGCTCACTCAGATAAATATGGGGCTAATTTTACAACCCATTGTTCCTTAAGCTTCCGCCACCCTTTCAAAAGTTGTCAGACAGGCCTCAATGTTGTCGATTTCTGTTAGCTTAGAAAGTTTGATATCCTTGGGTCCCTCCACTTCTTTTGATACTGGAGGTCTAACCACACCTATAGCTTGGATGGCCCATAGGGTGTCTGTCCAACATCTAAGAAATAAACAAAGCAAATTACATCCCTTAGAATATACTAAGGACAGGCTCAGCTCCTTGCTGAGCCCTGGACTAGACTGACTAAGAACAGCCCTTTGCTGCTTATATAAGACAAAGTTAACATGTGATCAAGAAGGCTCCTCCCCTTCTTACATAACTAACACTAAAAAGCTTTATAAATCATCTTAATATCATTTTGATACATTCAGACATCAATATTCCAGATATCTAACATATAGGAGGGGTTGAAGCATTTAAATAACTGTTTTTAATGAATATTAACACAAAAATGGTCTGTACCTACGATCTCCAGGCTCCTCCCACAGATTCTCTGTATAAATATATGAAGGGTTTGGCTGGCCAGCTCTTAGGTGAACAGAGAATAAGCTGAAGGGAGTGGAGCCCTGGGATTGTAAGACTACAGCACTATGATCTCCAAGAAACACCCCAATAAGGTAAATGTTCAAGTTCAATCATTATTACAACCCAAATAATCATTATTACAGTTCAGACGCACTAAAATGAAATATGCAAAGAAAAGGGGGTGTTGGTTTCATGGAACCCACAGTGTTTGGGCTCACTTAGATTTGTATTACTACAACTTTGTGCTTTGAAAGACCCAAGCAACAGACTACCCCTCAGAACTAACGCTTGAGTTTTGCTCGAAGTTGAACTCGCTCAGCAGGAAGACTGAGTCTTGAGCAAGCATTTAAATGAGTAGTGCTAGCCCCTAAACACAGAGGAAACTGTGTTGCTAAGCGTTTCCTTACTTTCCTCGGTCCCTATGGCCGGTTTCAGGCTTCATCTTGCACAAAACAGATTGTGCCATAACTAAGGGGCTCTGCATGATAACAGCGAATATGTTTTTACTTTTGTTCTGTCAGCAACATGCCCTTGCAACCACAAACTGAATAAAGGGGGCGTTTAACTTTTCGAAATGCAGACTCGCTACCGCGACATGCACACATTCGAGCAGGCATCGTGTGCACGCTCATGTAGGCGAAAAGGAGCGTCATGAGTATACAACGGAATTGGAGCTATAATCAAGAGACTATTAAAACGAAGATCAGGGACAGGGAGAACAATAGGTAGGTGGCCTTTCTACTTAATGGGGAACAAGATATAGCTTAGATTTAAGGAGGACAGACAAAAGAAAGCACAAATAAAATGCTGTTGCAACAGACTTGGTAAAGGAAAAGGAAAAAAAACAAAAGGGGGGGGAGGAAGAGGTCTCCTGAAGGTAGTATCCAACACCCTGTTACAGTGGACCAGCGCTATCTGAGTGAATATCGGCCCATGTCGGTGCAGCACTAAGTCAAACTGCACTGCATTGACATGGGCCTGGTCTGTATAAGGCACTAAAAAGCCATTTGCATGCCCATTATAGGCTCATTTGTATGGTGAGAGGCAGCCCTTTTGCGCCTATCCTGTGAGCACCTGACATGTCATCCCAGATGTCTAGCAACACCTCCACTCCTCAAACACCCATCCCATGTAACAGACACCTCTCTCTTGTGTCCATTGGCACCCCTTCTCCCAGTAACCTGTGCTGTATATTGGTCATTACTCCCTGGTGTCTAGTGGCACCCCCTTCCTCCGATTACCCATGCTGTATATCAGCATCACTCCCTGGTGTCTAGTGGCACCCCCTTACCTCCCAATCTCCCATTCTGTATGTCAGTCACCACTCCTTGATGACTGGTGGCACCCCCACTCCCCAATCACCTGTCCTGTAGTAAAACACATATCCATGGTGTCTAGTGGCACCCCCCCACCCCCTGAGCACCTGTCCTGTAGTAAAACATATGTCCCTGCTGTGTAGTGGCAATTCCCCAAACACCCATCCTGTATAATAGACATATATCCCTGCAGTGTAGTGGTGTAGTGGCATTCCCCTCCTGAACACCTATTCTGTATAATAGACATGTCTCCCTGGTGTCTAGTAGCACCCTCCACCCCTAATATCTCATACCATATACTGGTCAGCACTGTCTGGTGTCTACTGGCACCCCTCACTCCCCACCACCACAGTCTTCCATTCTGTTTATTGGTCACCACTCCATGGTGTTTAGTGGCAACCCTCGCTCCCAAACTCCCATGTCCTATATCAGTTCCACTTCCTGGTCTCTAGTTGCACCCTCTCCCCAGTAGCCCATTCTGTATATCGGTCACCACTCCCTGGTGTCTAATGGCACCCCCCATCCCTCAGTTACCTGTTCTATCGGTTAGTCACCACTCCCTGGTGCCTAGTGTAATCCCCCCACTCCCTGATCCCCCAGTCAATGAACCCTACAGTATCTCTGGTGTCCAATGGTATCCATGTCCCCTCTCTCCAAATGATGGTCAACAAATGAAACAGAGAATATTGGCAGTCCAGTGGCCCCCCACCTCCCTGTCTGCATACTGAACAACACCCATCCACCCGCCCCTCCCTTACCAGTGTTTCCGGGAACATGCAGTGAATCTTGGTACAGGGACCAGCACAACCCTCCTCTCACCACCTTGGCTGGTTGCTGTAGGAACTGGCAGGGATAATACACACAGTATACTACTTTATGAATGCTCCCTGTCAGCTCATACAACAGCTGGCCAAGGAAGTAAGAGGTGGGCTCCACCAGTCACCATATCGGGAGTCACCACATGTCCTCAGACACAGTGGTAAGGTGGAGTTGGATGGGCAGTGTTCTGAATGTGGGAACCAGTTGGAGTAGTGTTTGCTGGTCTGTTTGTCAATTGGCATTTAGGGGCTGGGGTACCACTAGATGCCAGGGATATTGTAGAGAACACATGCTGGGTTATCAGGGGGTTGGGATGCCACTAGACACCAGGGAGTGGTGTCCGATACAGCACACAGGAGATCAAGGGGAGAGGGTGCCACTAGACATTAGGGTGTGGTGACTGATATATGGAATGGGTGATCTGGGAGAGGGGGTGCCACTAGACACTAGGGTGTGGCGACCAATATGCGGTGTGGGAGATTAAGGGGTGGGGGTGCCACTAGACACCAGAGAGTGGTAACAGATATTCATACTAGGTGATCAGGGAGGGGGTGCCACTAGACATCAGAGAGTGGTGACCAGTATATGGAATAGGAGATCAGATGGGTTGGAGCACCACTAGACACCAGGGAGTGGTGACTGTGATGCTTGTACAGCTGGTTCTGATTACTCTATGATTTTTGTAATATAAAAATGTGTTATTGGGTGTCTCTCATGAGACATGCTGTGACAGCCTGTGGGATGACCACCTCCCCCCCAGGTTTCAACTACAAACTATTAACCTAAAAGCCAGGAGATAATTAATGCTAGAAGAGACACAAATTAAGGATGTTTATCTGGCTTAATTGGAGCTGCCAGCTGCTAGGATAAAAATCATAAACTTTAATGACGTTTAGAGGAAGAAACCATGTTATGTCAATTAGGAGCTATGGCATAAACACTCCTTTGATGTCTATGAAGGGCAAAAAGACACACTAGATCAAAGGCTTATGGGGAAGTGAGCTTTTGCTGATGTCACCTATTTAATTTACCTTCTGAATGATAAAACATCATGTTTTGTATAATTTTTATATTCTGACAGGGAGGAGCTAGGTGACCTCATGCAAAGAGGTTGGCAAGGTCAGTTTTAAACAGTATTCTGATTTCCACTTAGTTCGCTCGTGTTTGGACTCTGAAGAAGAAACATCCACTTTAGATAGACAAGTCTAATTGTCTGGTGGTAGGAAATAATTTGCACTTTTTAAACCTTGTTCTTTTTACGTGGTTGTATGTTTTTGTGATATAGTGTTCTGTATTTACATTTTACATATTTTTATCTATTTTAAAGTAAACCTCTATTTTAAGAGACTACTTGGTCTGCCTTTGAAATTCTTTATTTGACAAGTGAAGCATATATGGTTAAAGCTGACATTGTACATAAGCTTACTGGTTTACCAAATTGGGAAAAGGTAAGAGTTTATTCTGAGGTCTTTCATAGGGTTTTTAAGGGTTCATTGTGTACACCTGGTTAGGTGCCCATAGGCGAAAGATATCTGGCCCCCCCAAACAGCAGAATTATATGAGCCTGTACATTGGGTACACTAGCAAGAGGTTCACAGTTTGAATCCCTCCAGAACTTGAGACCACAAGTTGATTTAAACCCATGAAACAGACAGGAGGATTACCCTGTTCTGTTCCTGTTCACAATACAATGCTTGGAGGTTGGCACTGTGGGAGCAGAGGGCCTGACCTGCTGAGTGGGGTTGTGACAGTGACCAGTATATGGAACGGAAGATCAGGGGGTTGGGAATGCCATTAAACACCAGGGAGAGGTGTCTGTTGTACTGGATAGGTGTTCCGGGATGGTGGGTGCCATTATACACCAGGGAGTGGTGCATCATATACATGTCATAGAGGCATAGGTCAGGTGCTATACAATTCACAAGGTACATTTTATTATTATCAATAACAATAGAATAAAAAAAAAGGAAATTATACAGGATAGCTCTTCATATAGGCTATACAAACAAAGAAAGTCCTACATCTGAGAGTCTTTCTTTCTTAACTTAAATATCAGTCTCTCTCTCTAAACAAAACATTGCTCTCTTTTCATAAGTTTTCTTTTCATGACAGTTTAAACTCTGCATCCCGCTGTTGTAAATTATACCTCCTGTGTTCCACAAGATGTATTAAGACTTTGTCAATTTCATTCCGCCAACTTGCCTAAAGAGTACATCCAGGCTTGACAGGTGCAACAAAAGAGAACATTCTGTCCCAGAAATGGTTTCCTGTTGACAATTCTGTCAACAAGCAGGTCAAAATACATCTCAGGGTCCACCTCCTGTGTTCCAGATTGACATCCCCTCTAATAAACCCAAATAGCTTTCTGCAGTCATTTCAAAAATATAATTATATGTTTGCAAACCAAGGGATTCCCATTTCACATAAAGATTTGCATATATTTTTAACCACAGAAAAGCAAGGGGAGAAAGAACAAACAGGAACAGCAAGTGAAGGAAGGGAGATAACAGAAGAGATTGTGGGACCTTTGAAGTGGCCAATTCCTTGATGCCACAAGAAAGATTTGATTAGACAATTAGACAGTCAAGTGTCAGACACGTGGCAAAATAGGAGAGGACAAAATAGAGCCTTGCTTTTAACTGTCTTTGAATAACAGTGCAGCAGGTCTTACCCAACCTTGCCACAATACAGAACAGGTGGTCGGGGTGGAAGTGCCACTAAACACCAGGGCCTGCAAACTCACTGCCTGCCTGTCATCAGGGGTTGGTAGTTACAGTACAGCCATCCCACCATCAATGGAGTTAGGGTGCGGGCTTAGTGTCTGGTTAAGATGAGGTTTTCATTGGTGGTAGACAGCGCCACTTTGGGTGCCATTTACTGCCATCGCAAACCTTTGAAAATGACACTGTGCTCATATGCAGGGGAACCACTTAATTTGCATGGACGCGCAGTGTTATGTTAGCACCTGAGTGCTAATAGGTTTAGCATGCACTACAGGGACCTTGTAACATAGCTCCCCCCCAAAAAAAATCACACAAACCCAGACAGTGCAGGTGGAAACCGCATTTGTGCCGGCACTAACTTTTGAATTTCTGGACCCAGCTGTTCAAACAGTTCATTCAAGCTTTTATTTTAAATAGCTTACCTTTTCTTCTTGCTTGGTACCGTAAATGTACCCACCATTTTGTCTGCTATATTCAGGTTTTATTTAGGAATGGTGGCTCTGCAGTTGAAAAATACATGCTCAGTTTCAAAAAATATTTAATTATACTGCAGTGTGCTACAGTTGCTTTTGTATATAGGCTTCAGTAACATAAATTTATTTTCCCACACCTACACCCAGTGAAAGTAAAACTATGGTGGGGGGGCAGCAACCACCCTGGGAGAGGAGAGCTGCTTTTTGGCTACTCAGTCCTGCTCTCCCCCCCCGTGCTGGTTCTCCAATGACCCGAGGTCATTTTTGAACCCAGGGGAGGCGTCCAGTGCCTCAACCCTCAGAGCCATCAGGACAGCTTATTTGATTTATTTTTAAATTCATACTTGGCTTTACTTCTTATAATGTTTACTGGTAAAGTATCCAAAAATGTTAAGTTCTTACAGTTCAATAACATTTTCTTATTTGGGTGTTACAAGTGCTACAAATAATTTGTAATGGTGACCTCTTATATCCACTGTGGTGATTATAAAATCAAGCTCTAGCTCACAAAACGAGCATGGATCACTTACAATGTTGAACATTAGTAAATGGTCACCTCAAATGCGTCTTACTTCGAGAAGCATAAGATTTAATACTTGTAGTCACTCTTGGTAGGATAGATCCCTGATGTCACAGGTATGTTTGGCGAATCTCCGTTGTACTTCTTTCTAACCAATTTACGTATTTCCTTTTACAAGGGTACCAAAGTTGAGATACATAGTCCAAATGTTGATGTGCGTACGCTGTGTACAATGGCCTGGCATTAATACATTTTGATCCCTAGATCTAATGCAACATTTTATGGCCCATATAATTTTGTTAGTTTTGCCCATGGCCTTATTTGTTTGTCAGGTGTACTCTAGTTAATTTGTAATGAGTATCCCCAAGTCTTTTTATGTTGAAGTTATAGTAAGTTGTTTTCGACGTAAAAAATAAGTGTTTGTCTTGTTTTTCCTTCCTAAATGCATCAGTTTGCATTTTTCTAAATTAATACTCATCTTGGGAGAAATTAGCTGGGCTAATTCTTCAGCCAGCACTGCTGCCTCATGAAGTAGTGGTTCACTGAGAGATACGATCTAGATCTGATTGTATTCTGGATATTTGCGCTGCAACTTTATTTATTTATTTATTTATTTAAGAGATTTCCCAAGAAGGCATGCTGAGCAGAATACCGCTCGATTCCAGATGCACCCTGGGGGTAGGACATTTACAATGGTACAATAGAACAGAAAAATACACAAAACAATAAACAACAATAACAGCAAGTTATACATAATGCGTTTGGTGCAAACAATGGATGAGGCAGTCATAATACAAGTACTTTTTCAATAGCATTTTAACAATATTAGGTGCAGACCGAAAAAGGAAAACCAGGCTGGTGATATCAGCTGGGAGGTAGGAATTGAGATGGAGGTCAGGGGGGGGGGAACAGGAGCAGATGGAAGAGAAGTGCATTTTAAGAAGGGAATTCCATTGTGGAGTGCTTGTGGAGTGTCTAATATCAGCTGCCAGGAGTTCCATAATTTGGCAGCCTGTAGCTGAAAGCAGCCTGACTAGACCGGGTGGATCTATGTGGAATGTGCAGGAGCCTAGAGTCTATGTTTCTGAGAGTGTAGGCCAGTGGAGAGAGGGCGGTTAGGGAGGATGACAGGTAGGACGGGAGCGTCTGTGACCAGAACTTGGCAGAGGTTCTAGCATAGTGAAGCAATCGTCGGTTATGTAGTGAGGGGAGGCCCAAGGACTGGTAGAGGTCACAGTGATGGGTATTGGGAGGATGGTCCAAAGAGAATTGGCAGAAGGAGTTGTAAAGGGGATTAAGCCTCACTAAGGAGGTTTGGGGGCAGCACAGTAGACAACATCACCGTAATCCATAATCGGGAGGATCACGTTTTGGGCTATTGCTTGCCTGGTTTGTAAAGTAATGCAATTCTTGTTCCGGTAGAGGTCTCCCAGCATGGGGTGCAATTTTTTGTGTAGACTGTCTATATGTGCTGAGAAGTCAAGGTACTGATCTAGCCAGACACCGAGATAACGATATGAAGTGCAGGTCTCGAGTGGAGATCTGTCCAGAGTATAGTATGTGGGTGATGCAGTAAGCCGGGTTAGCTTGGCCCAAGATCCGAAGGTGAGGGAGACTGTTTTTTTTAGTTCAAGAATAGTTGGGTTGAGAGGAACCAACGTTGGATGGAGTCAAAGTCCTTCTGTAGACAGGCTGTCACGGCGGTTGCGGATGGGCCAGAGGCAAACAGCACCGTATCGTCTGCGTACATATGGATAGCCGACTGAGGGCAGGCAGCAGACAGGTCATTGAGAAAGATAGAGAACAGCAGTGGGCCAAGTACAGACCCTTGGGGGACTCCACTGGTGACAGGAAGTGAGGTGGATCTAGCCGAGCTTATTCGGACTGATTGGGACCTACCTGACTGGTATGAATGGAACCAGTTATTTTCGTTCACCGACAGACCAGCTTGGGCAAGTTTTGCCAGCAACAGGGGATGAGAGTCCGTGTCGAAGGCTTTCGCCAGATCTATAAATATGGCTGCTGTAATTTCCCCTTTGTCAATGCCCGTGAGGATGGAATTAGTGAGGTGAAGGAGGGAGGTGGTGGTGGAGTGATTTTTTCTGAAGCCGGCTTGGTAGGGAGTGAAAAATGATATGGTGTCTAGATAGTGGTGGAGCTGAGATAGTACAAGGCGCTCTTGAATTTTGGCTAGGATGGGGAGCAGAGATATGGGACGGTAGTTGGATGGGGAGGAGAGGTCCCCTCCTTTGGGTAGGGGAATGATTGTGGCTCATTTCCATATTGTGGGGACTGCCCCGAGTTTAAAGGACAGGCTATAGAGCAGGGTTAGAGGGTGGGCTATGGCCGGTGCTGAGAGTAGGAGCATTTTGGAATCAAGGCCTGGTGGACACTTTCCTTTGGATGGGTTGAGTGACTGCAGTATTTTTAGCACCTGGCCAGGTGAGACTGGGTGGGCAGGATACTATAGGGGGCGCAATGGGTGGGGAATGGGGATGGGAGGAGAGTAAAGAAGAAGTAGTGGTGGAAAAATATGAGTTAAACTCAATGGCGACCAGGCAGGGATCCATGATGATTCTTTCTTCCAGGTTGAGAGTGGGAGTAGGGGGTTGGGCCGGTGGGGAAAGAAGGGATTTTATTGACTTCCAGAACTGAGTAGGGTGAGCGAAGTTATTGTTGAAAGCAGTTTTAAAGTAATTTGATTTGGCCTGATATATGAGTCTTGTACAAGAATTTCTTAGTGACCGGTAATGTTGCTGGCCCATTTGAGTACCTGTGGCCTTGAAGGATTTCCAGGCATGGTCTCTGGCTCTTGGGTGTTCCAAGAGGTTAGATGTTACCCATGGCAAGTGGGATCCTCTTACTCGGGATCTCTGAGGTGGAGCATGGAGGTCCCAGATGGCAAGAAGTTAGTAGAGAAAGAATTTGGGGCCTGGCCATGAGAGGTGGCCCTGGGGATGAAGGACCAGTCAATGCTGGTGAGGTCGTTTAGGAGAGCTGTCAGATCAAGGGATTTATAAACTTTGATGTGAAGCATGCGGGGTGGAGGGGCCATTGGGCGGAAGATTTTATGCACCATATAAATCATATCATGGTCGCTAAGGAAGTCTGGTAGTAGGCCAGCTTTAACTATCCGATGAGGGTGGGTAGTAAGTGCCCAATCCAGTAGTGTGCGTTTATTGGATTAATGGTTTAGGCGAGTGGGTTCCTCTATTTGCTGGTGCAAGTTTAGAGCATTAATTTGGCATCCCGATTTAGAGGCTGCACTGCCTAGCCAGTTCTGATTGAAATCTCCAAGTATATGGAGTTCACCGCCTTCCGTAAGGGACCTCAGGTTACCAAGGTGGTCAAGGATGGTACCCAGAGGTGTGTCTGGTGGACAGTAGGACCCTGCTATGTATACTGGGATAGAGTGTGGCAGGAGGATTTTGACTAGAAGTGAATCTGTAGTTTGTATGGGTGCCGTTGGAGTGATTATGGAAAACTGGAGCTTTGAGAAGATATACATGGCAGTGCCACCACCCTTCTTTCTGCCCTGTCTGTCATGGCGAATTAAGGAGTAACCGGGTATTGAGAATTTTTCATCTCGGTTATGGGGCTTCAGCCAAGATTCAGTGATGATGACAATGTCAGGGTGAAGGGCTAGGACAGTGGTTTGTAGGGCTGCTATTTTGTTTAGGATGCTACATACATTAAGGTGGAGAATTTTAAAACCCTTAGGGAGGTGCATGGTTGGTGCGGGGGGTTGGCCAGCTATTGGGGCCGGTGGACCCGGGTTACATTCAATGTTCCCGGCTACAATGAGAAGGATAGTCAGGGCGTGCCTTAATAAGCGCATGGTCTTAACAGATGACCTCCGTCGGGTGGGATGGTTGGGAGTTAGCAAGTTTGTCATTTGGTCTGAGTAGCGTGGGATGTATAGGGCAGGTTGCTCAGCATGGAAAGAGGGAGGTAGGATAGAGGCCCCCAGGGACCAATTGTGCCAATGGTACCGGTTGTGGTCCATTGGTGCTGAGGAGGAGTGGAGAGGTGGCTTAGTAACTAGAGAGAGAAGTGGCACAGGGCCAGGTAGAAGAGGATGGGGTGAGGGTGGAAGGGAAGATAACGTTAGGAAAAGCATAATAATGGTTACTGTGAGAAACTGCATTTTTATTTCAGTAGTAGTTGGAATCTGTTCTGCGGTGGTCACTAGTGGCTACTTCACAGTGATCCTCCTAATTTTGAGTCATCAGCATACTTAGCTGACCAGTAGTTTAAATCTTTCATTGGGTCAGATATTTATTTATTTATTTGAATTTTGGTAACTGGGTAAGCCCACTAAGACAAAAAGTCCCTTTTTCAGGGGTGACTCGGGGGAGGGTACAAGGATTGGTACAGAGAATACAAAATAAAGCAAGATAAGTATGCAAAGACACTTGTACAATAGAAAGTGGTGCACAATATATTTACAAAAAGGCATATAAATATAAATAATTCAAGACATATACAGTATATACTAATAATACAATGAGTACAGATGCTGCAAAACAAGTGATGCAGATAAATAAAAGTTGCTTAGGCAAGGTTATACATATATACATAATTACATAAATGCAGAAAGTAGTTCAAACAATGCAAAATTGTCAGCAAGTGATTCAAGCAGAACAGGGGACTAGGGTGAGGATGTAGACAGTTAACAGAGTAGGACACAATGCAACCAGAGTAACCCCGTTAACAACTCGCAGGAGGAGATGCAAGGCTGAGTGAGGAAGGGAGCAGGAAGGGTGCAGCATGAGGCAATAGAGGGGGAAGAAGTAAGTTGGATGGTGGGGGTGGGAAACTATTAGTTACAGGTGCAGACTTGAGGTGAAGATAATAATAATAATCTTTATTTATTTGGCGCCTTTCAAAAACCAAGGCACCTTAACAATATTAAAATCGCAATATCACCCCACAAATAGCTCAGTAATAAACAATATAATCAAACTAATACCCTTCATTCATTAATCACCAAAAGCTTTGTGCCACAGAAATGTTTTTAATGCTTGTTTAAACCCCTTGGTCCATGTACTCATGTAACTGACGGGGTAGAGAATTCCAAAGGGTAGGGGCAGCATACATAAATGCTCTCGCCGCAGAAGATTTCAAACATACCCTTGGAATCTCTAGCAACCCCTTGTCAGCTGAGCTGAGCAATCACCCAGGGCAGTAAGGAAGATAGGTGGGATTGAAGAGAATTCTTGAAGTAGTAAAGAGAGGTACAGATCAGAACAGTAGAGGGTAGTGCGTTCCAGGGGAAGGACCCGAAAAACATGAAGGCATGCTGGCCCATTGCTAGGCAGGGTTTTGGGATGGCGAGTAGATGTAGGTCAGTTGAGAACCTAGTAGAGGTTTTACACTGGATGATGTGTAAGAGGCAGGGAGGAGTGAAGGTATGGACGAGCATATAGGTCAGGTGAAGGGTATGGTATCAAAGTCTGGCTTCAAAGGATGGCCAGCCAAGGGAATCAAGGACTGAACAGTGGTGGATCCTGGCATTAGCACTCAGGATGAAGCGTGCAACCCTGTGGTAAGCTTGCTTAAGATTGGCAAGATGGGAGACTTGAGCAGAGTGGAGAATAGGGGCACTATAGGTGATGAGCGGGAGCAATGAGGAGGATGCTATGGCAAGTTCAAGTTTATTGCAGGAAAATACTCCTTTGAGCAAGCTCATTCACAAGGAGGTCCTGGTACATATACATAGGCATAAGGACACAACATACAGGTATCATTTCAATAAGAATATAAGTCAAGTACTTACAGAATACAGTAAAAGTCACAAAGGGATGGAACCATTTAAGACAGGAGTGGAACGTAACATAGGGTAAGAGGTGGTACAGCAGCTGAGCTTTTGGTGGATGGTCTTGACCACACTTGAAACATGTGAGTTGAAGGATAGGTGGGAGTCCAGTGTGATGCCAAGATATTTAAAAGATTGAACCCTATCTAGGGGGTTCCCTCAAGAGGAAATGATCACCAAGGGAGGTGGGGGTAGACTTAGGGGTCTGGTGGTAGAAGAACATCGATTTCATTTTCTTAAAGCTGAGCATCAAGAGCTTATTGAGGAACTAAGCTTCAAGAAGATGGAAGTCCTGTTGCAAGTGTAGATTCAGCAGGGTAGAGTCAGAAGAGAACCTGTACAAGACAGCATTGTCTCCATACAACTGAACTGATGCACCTCCACAGTGCTGCAGTAGTTCATTGATAAATAAAGCGAATAAGAGAAGGCCAAAGATGGACTCCTTGGGGACACCATCTCTTATGGCACTGAAAGTGGAGGTATGTTTGGCCTACCTTACACATTGGGTACCGCTGAAGAGATAGCTCAAAAACCAGTTTAACGATGGGACATCTAGACCAAAAGAGAGGAACGTGTGGAGCAGGAGGTTATGGTTGACAAGGTCTAAGGCCTTGGTAAGGTCGACAAAAATATCACCAGTTACAAGGCCTTTGTCCATAGAAGAAAGGATGTCAGATGTTACCTTAATGAAGGCAGTGTGGGTACTGTGGGATTTATAGAACCCATGCTGGTTAATGGAATGTGAAGTAGTTAGCTCTAGGTGTTGCTAAAGTTGTACATGTATAATTTTTTCCAGTATTTTAGCAAGGGGCAGAGTATGGAGATTGGCCAGTAGTTCTTGAATGCAGAGTTATGGCCACTCTTGTGAATAGGAACAACAATAGTGGCCTTTTTCTTGGAGGACATAGTGCTGGAGCAGAGGGATTTGTTGATTAGGTCATGGACAGTGGAGGCAATGGCGACGGCTCCAAATTTTAGGAATCGGGGTTCAAGGGTGTTGAACCCTGATGAGGAGGTTTTCTTGATGCTCTTGAGGTGGTGCATCACCTCATTCCGGGTGGCCAGTTTAAGGTGGAAGGTGGAGCTAGTAGAGATGGGGGAGGGAGGAGATGGAACAATGGCCGTGAGGGAGGGAGGGAGGGAGGGAGGTCTTATGCTTGGAGAGATTGGAGAAGTCCAATTTAGAGGCAGTGGCAGTGGGGTCAGTAACCTCAGTGCCATCACGCAGCATATTGATGGGAAGTGATGCAGATTTACCCTTTAGTAGAGAGTTAATTTGACTCCAGAATTCTTTGGTGTTGGAGAGGTTGCTAATCTGGAGGGACTGGAGGAAGGAACATTTGGTCGAATGCATCATGCTCTTGCATCAATTACATAGCTGTCAATAAGCCTGCCAGTCAGTAGGTAGGCCAGAGCTCTTATAAAGCCTTCAAGTGGCAACACGAGAAGCCATGAGGCTCCTGAACTCTTTAGAGAGCCAAGGAGTGCAAGCTCCTTTGGCTTTTTGCTTGAACAAAGGGGCATGGAGGTTGACTATTGACTTAAATGTATTTGTAAAGAATTCCAAAGCAGAATCAACATCCAGTAAAATGTTAACCAGGGACCAATCAGTATGAGATAGGGAGGCTTGAAAGACTTGGGGAGAGAAAGAGGTCATGTCTCTAGATGACACAATTTTGGGGGGGGGGAAGGTTAGGAGAACTGCTCCTCTATACACAGAAGGTGGGAGAGTGATCACTTAAGGCATGAGGAAGAAGACCAGAAGATTTGATATGATGGGGCCATTGGTGAGAACCCAGTTGAGTAGGGTATGGTGACCAGATTTGCTGTTGAGTCTTGTGGGGTTGCTGATGAGCTGGGAAAGGTGGATGTCAGCATAGGCACTATGAACATAACCTAATCCAGGGCCAAGCCAGTTGTAGTTGAAGTCCCTGCATAAGATCCAGTCTGTCGGAGGGAGGCCGACCAAAGAAGAAATGAAGGAGGTGATGGAAGAGACAGGCATGCTGGCGGGAGGTAAATACAATCAAGTATCAATTTCTTCACTTTCCCAAGTGTAAACCCCCTATAAATGGGAGTTCCCAAAAAGTATTGCTCGAGCTTGCCTAAATGCTGACTCCCAGGCTGGTGTCCTGCATTTTAGCAGTTAAATGTGATTGCCAGAGAGTGCCTGTGTAGCCTCTGTGCACTGTCTCTTTAAGAGCTGCCTGGATTGTAGTCATAAGTAATCTGAGAGGGAGTTCTGTTGAAAGATGTAACTATTTGCTGAAAATCATTTTGAGTGATAATGATAATGTAGTTTGTCTAACCTGCCTTCTTTGCAGCAAGGACTGTTTTGTTTATCTGTACTATCTTGGTCCTGGACTGTGAATTGGACCAATCAGTACTGGTGGGACCTAAAATGAAGCCGGACTACAGGAGCTGTCTGTAGTCAAAATCTGTAGGAATTGTAGTTTTGGGCTTTTTGCACCTTTTTGTACCTGAAAGGGGAGACTTTGTTGTGACTGACAGGAGGATCAGCCAACTGAACCTTTTGGATCTTGGGGAATTTCACAGGCTGCTCCAGCTAGTTTCAGTTTTTGAGCTGAGAAGTGAAGAAGTAACAGCTCAAGTGATTTTTGAGCAGCAGTTCTGCATAGTTTTACATGGAAGGACTGTGAAAAGGGCTGAGATTTGGCCTGCCTTTCTGCCTGCTGTCCCTGAGAAGGAAAATAGAGTTTATTCAGACTGAATCTGAGTTGTGAGGACTATTTAAGCCACTGGACTGTGACCAGTCTTTAATCTGAAGAAGACCGAAGATTTGCTGAATGCGATCAGCCTGTCAGGATTTCCAGCTGCTTTTGAATCCCCGGTTTGTGCACAGATTTTGCGATCGTGGCTGGAGAGCGGTTTACCTGGTACAGTAGAATTTCCTTACATGTAAATGTGCTGTGTATTGAAAGTGGGTCGTGATTTGGTTCCCCACTTTGTGAACTGTGTTCTGCTTGCTGGAAGCTTTATCCAGCCTAATCGGACTGAATCTGCATTTATCTCCATTCGGCCTAGGCCATGTCACGCTGGCCCTGCCAGACTACACCACTGCACAGAGAAAGTTACCGACGAGAGACCTGCCTGGGGATCAGCCCTCTGCTCCATGCTTTAACAGGAATGATGCCTCGGCGAATCGTGTGGGCCCTGCTTCTCCTGGCACTCCAGATTAACCACCTGCTGTCTCGATTTTCATCCAGCCTGTGTCAGTCTTGGGTATCGTGAGTAATCATCAGGCCAGCTCCCTGCAACAACAGCCTAATCTAAAAGTGTGTCGTCTGATTGTTTTGTTTTCTTTTCACGAACTGAACTTTATGGCTCCAGATTACAAATAGTGTGTGTTGTGCATGTTGTTTTCTTTCATCACAGGGCCCCAACCAGCTGCAACATTCCTGGCTAGCCCACCATTCTCCATCTGGGTGCCCAGAGTGTGCAACTGTTTATGGACCCTGAAGTGCATGCATAACTGTATGATTGATAGAGCCTTTAAGCAAATTAACCTGATTACTCCCCTCCCTTGTTCAAGCCCCTTAAATAAATTAGATCTAACTCTTTTTTGCATTTACCCTGACTGTGGTTCCAGTTTGTGCAAGAGTACTGTACTGCTGTTATTTGCTGTGTATAATCTTGTTTTACAGGGGGTCCCCAGGGCCGGGCCAGAGGAAAGCCCTGGTGGTAAGTGCAAACAGTGAGGGTACTTGTTTGGTGTATCATGGGTATTGTGAAAGTGATTATTGTGTATTGTTCTGGCCACTAGTAAGGAAAGAAGGGGGTTACAGTGTTCCAGAGGGCTGTACCCAGGTTAGCTTGACCACTACCAACCCTGACATCCAGGTGGAAGCACCCGTTTCAGAACTCAGGCCCCTTAACCTGCTAGTAGTCAAGCAGGCCGGGGTAGTAGAACTTGGGATAGCGCCACCTAGGGGTTACACTTTGGAGGCTCACCGCTGGGAATTTGTGCCTTCTAGTGGCCAAAAATGATGAATTGTTGTTAAAGATTAGTGGCTACCCCAGTAGAAATGGCTGTACACCAGTTGGTGGGGTGGTGTACTGGGCAGGAGATCGACCCCCAAAATGCTCTACTTATACTGGATATTCCCCTGGGTACCAGTAAAGACATTGTAGTGGGAGCACTTTCCAGTGTTGAATGTTTAAAAAACCCTGTGGTAGTGGGTCGACAGGCTGAAATGATCGCCCAAACTTTCATAGCCTTGGTAGAGTGTAGTGACCTCGTGGACAGCTCTAAAGTGCCACAGACTATTGCCCCAGAAGGGTTCCAGCTACCTGGAGAGTGATAACAAAAAATAGTAAAGACCCCAGGGAGGATGAGCTCCCATCATTATCTGAGACTTTTGAGGAGAAATTTGCTAAGTTGTTGCTGGAGGAAGGGAAAACCTTAGAGGACTTTAAGAAACTATTCCTGCTACCTGAGGGTGTTGCTTCCCCAACACCCATTCCCACTCCAGCACCTGTTACTGCCCCACCTTCTGTGCCCATTCCAATGCTGGCCCCTATATCTGTACCTGCCATTAGTCATGACTCCTACCGAAGGTTGAGAATCTTCTCGGGCACCCTCCCCACCCTGACTGGCAGCCCTGGATAGACTATGTTGCCCCTCTAGTACTTGAATGTCAATACTCAGAAGCAGAAAAACAAAAGAGGTTGAGTTGAGGGCCTCTGAGGTCCTGGCCTGGCTACCATCCATGCCAAGTGGGCCAATAACCCCGCAGCAACTGCACAGGAGTATCTTGATGCATTGCAAAATGTGTATGAGAGCCCGGATTCAGATGAGGATGTGTGGTGGAGAGCAAGAAACGCTCAGCAGTGCCCTACAGGGGGCATACCTTAGACAGCTAGTGGTGAAACCCACTCGGGAGGGAGCAATATTAGACCTGGTACTCTCAAATGGAGAGAGGATCACAAATTTAGAAGTCAGTAGACATCTGGGAACAAGCGACCACTGCACAGTGTGCTTCGCAATAAGCACAACCGTGGAGACATGCCATACAAAGACAAGGATACAGGACTTTAGAAGGGCTGACTTTGGCATAATGGGTGACTACCTGAGGAATGCATTAGCAAATGGCCAGAAAGGAGGGCTGGAAGAACAATGGAGGAAAATCAAAATTGCCATCATGGAGGCAACAAGCCTTTGTGTGAAACAAAGAAAGAAAACAAAGTGGAATAAAAACCACTGTGGTTCTCAAAAGAGGTGTCAGGGAAGGTTAAGGAGAAAAAGACTGCATTCAAAAAGTATAAGGAATCACAGATGGAGCACGACAGGGAACTGTATCAATTAAAGCAGAAAGAAGTGGGGAAGGCACTCAGAAAATCAAAGGCCCAAACTGAGGAAAAGATAGCCAACTCAGTTAAGAAGGGGGATAAAACCTTTATAGGTACATTAGGTAGCATAGAAAAGTTAAAGGAGGGATAGTGAAGATTAATAAAGGAGAAGGGAGGTGGGCAGAGGGAGACAGTGAAAAGGCAGAGATACTGAATGAATACTTTTGCTCAGTATTCACAAAAGAAGAAGAGGAGGAGTTAACTAAACCAAACAGTAGAAGCACTCTGGATAGTGGGGTTGACACCAGTCCATTTACAGAAGAAAGAGTCCTGAAAGAACTCTTAAAACTCAAGGTTGTCAAAGCAATGGGGCCTGCTGGGATTCACCCTCGAATCCTAAAAGAGCTAAGGGAGGACCTAGTGACACCACTAACCACACTTTTTAACAAATCATGGAGGATGGGGTGGTACTATGGACGGAGGAGGGTGATGTGATTCCTTCACAAAAGTGGAGCAAGGCAGAAGCAGGAAACTACACCTGTTAGTTTGACCTCAGTGGTGGGGAAAAGGATGGAATCACTTCTGAAAGAAAGAATTGTTGAGTACCTAGAGGCCAGCGGGGCACAGGACTCAAATCAGCATGGATTCACAGCAGGAAGGTCATGTCCGATGAATCTAATCGATCTCTTTGACTGGGTGACCAAAGTAATAGACCAGGGAGGGGCTGTGGATATGGCCTACCTAGACTTTAGCAGGGCATTTGACACAGTCCTGCACAAAAGATTAATAATTAAGTTAGCCAGCCTGGGAGTGGGTCCCAGGGTGGTAGCCTGGGTAGCAAACTGGCTGCACAACAGGACACAGAACGTAATAGTGAATGGAACACATTCTGAAGAAAGGGGGGTTACTAGTGGAGTACCTCAGGGCTCAGTACTGGATCCAGTCCTCTTTAACGTCTTTATAGGTGACACTACAGAGGGTCTGGAAGGAAAGGTATGCCTCTTTGCAGATGACACAAAGATCTGTAACAGAGTTGATACACAAGTGGGGGAGGAAGGATGAGAAGGGAATTTGCAAGGTTGGAAGAATGGCCAGACATATGGCAACTTAGATTCAATGCAAAGAAGTGCAAAGTAATGCACCTTGGAAATAAAAATCCAGGAGAAGAGCACACAATAGCAGGGGAGGTACTAACGACAACAATAATGGAAGGGATCTGGGTGTAGTCATATCAGATGACCTCAAGGTGGGTAAGCAATGTGAGAAGTCAGTAAGTAGAGCCAGGGGGATACTGGGATGTGTAGGGAGGGGCATCACAAGTAGAAAAAGGGAAGTGGTTATCCCTCTATACAGACAGTTGGTGAGACCCCATCTGGAATACTGTATGCAGTTTTGGAGACCTCATCTATGCAAAGACATAGACAGGATGGAAGCAGTCCAGAGGAGGGCAACTAAAATAATGCAGGGCCTACATCAGAAACCATATGAAGAGAGACTGAGAGAGCTTAATATGTATACCCTTGATGAAAGGAGGGAGAGGGGGGACATGATAGAAACTTTTGAGTACCTCAAGGGAATCAACAAAGTCCAGGAGGGTAGCATCTTTCAGAAAAAGAGATGTGTAAGAACAAGGGGGCACAATTTAAAGTTAGAGGGGGGACGGCTCGGGGTAATGTGAGGAAATTCTTTTTCACAGAGAGTGGTGGACACATGGAACCTCCTTTCTGGAGAGGTTGTGGGGTCTAAAACAGTGGAGGAATTCAAACATGCATGGGACAGACATAAGGCAATTATAGTGGGGGGTTGCAGGAAGTAGGCTGTTGGATAACTAGAATCTGCAGCTTATCCAGTAGGTAGGGAAATGGGCAGACTGGGTGGGCCAAGTGGTCCTTATCTGCCGTCAAAGTCTGTGTTTCTATGTTTACCCAGGGGAGCCATTGTCTGTGTATGTACCTCGGCTTGAAAAGCTGCTACAAGAGTGCCTCAGAAAGGGTAGTTTGCCATCAAATGAATTAGATCGAATTAGGCTGGACCGGATCCTTAAGTCTGCTCCATTTTCAGAATTGTTACTGCTTCAGTTGAGCCTTGCCACCTGACTGGAATCACTCCCCTCCTATGATGAGCTGATGAAAGAAATTTGGGGGGGGCTGAACAAAGGTGACCGCATGGGGGAATTGCACCCATATCTGCTGCTGCTGCTGCGCAAGTGACTGAGAGTGATCAGCCAAGTGAGGCTCAGGGGCAAAAGTCGGCACTAAACGAGCACTCTGAGAATGCAAAGGACTTCCCACCCTGTGCCCAGCATTGGAAAGATGAGCTACTAAAGGAAGTCCGAGAGCTGAAGACGGGTGCCTCTGCAAGGGTTTCCCCTATGGAACAAGATTCTGGTCCCTTTCAGGATGTGACTGCTCAGGCATCCACTACTGAGGATGGCTCCAAGGCTGAAATCACCAGATTGACTGCCACTCTAAAGGAACTGTTAAGACACGTTGCACCACTCTCACCACTGCAAGCAGATACTAGACCCCAATCTCTTACTACTGCTTCAGTTCCTCATACAATGTTCTCTCTCAGATGACCCAGGAGTCTATCATTTGTCACAACTGTGGAAAGGATGGCCATATGAAAAGAGAATGCCGGTCTCAGAAGGACTTAGAAAGAGTAGTAAACAGACTCCAAGGGGAGCTCCGAAAAGCAAATCAGTGGCCAAGGGGTGCCCAAAATTACCATAGTGAGGGTTCGAGAAACCCTAACTCAAATTTCTTTGTGGCTAAAATGTCTGTCCAGGTCTCTGCTACTGCCTCTCCAGACTGGTCCAAAATAGTGGGCCCTTCAATGGAGACTATGGTGACTGTGAATGCTATTCATACTTCGGCTGTGCTTGACAGTGGGTCACAAGTGACCATTGTATTCCAGGACTTGTATGACAAACACTTATCTGATGTGCCTTTGCAATGCCTGGAAGGCCTACTTGTGTGGGGTCTGAGCAACAAGTCTTATCCCTACCTAGGGTATGTCCACCTCTGGTTGTCTTTTCCTGCGACTGTAATGGGTGTAGAGGAGCGAGTAGAGACATTGGCCCTAGTGTGTCCCCCCACCGGACTATATGATGGGGTCCCCCTTTTAATTGGGACAAATGCCCATATGTTTGGGAGACTGGCGCACCTCTGTCACAAGAAACAAGCGCGATGGACTGGGAGGGCCCTGAGAATGCCGGCTCTGATAAAGAGGGCCTATGATTTGCAACAGAAACCCGAGGAAGTAGACCAGGATGAACCAGTAGGGATTGTGTGGAAGAAGGGTCCCGATTCAATGGTACTGGCCCCTAATGCCCAGTGTACCATTCAAGGGGAGGTCCGCCTCCAGAAAGATGTCAAGAACAAAATACTGATGTTGGATGCACCAGGCAATTGAAAATTGCCACAAGGATTATTGGTCAAGCCCAGCATCTTCCCTGCTTGTGCCCATGCCTATGCATGACGAGTGATGGTCTAGATTCACAATGTGTCAGATCGGGAGATCCGGGTGAACAGAGGGTGCACCCTTGCTATAGTACACTGTGCAGACACTGCAGTATTGCCCAGCATCAAGCACCCTGGTGAGAAGGAGAAAGTGACCCCAGACTTGTTTGACTTTGATGACTCCCTGTTGTCAGTTGAATGGAAGGCTAGAATTAGCAAGAGAATTGCCCAGAGAGACTAAGTGTTTTCGTTGAAGGAATGGGTTATGGGATGTGTCCAGAATGTGGAGCATCACATACGCCTGTATGACGAACAGCCATTTTGAGAGAGGTCCCGACGCCTAGCCCCAGCAGACGTAGATGATGTGAGAAGACACCTGCAGGAAATGCTCGCTGCTGCCGTGATGCAAGAACCCAGGAGCCCATACACCTCTCCCATTGTAGTTGAGCGTAAGAAGAATGGGTCTGTGAGGATGTGTGTTGATTATTGAACCCTGAACCGGTGAACCATCCTAGACCAATACACTATGCCTCGTATACAATATGCCCTGGACTGCTTGAATGGGAGCAAATGGTTCTCGGTGTTGGATCGTTGCAGCAGATACTACCAGATCCCGATGTCCCCAGAAGACTGTGAGAAAACAGCCTTCATCTTTCCATTGGGGTTCTATGAGTTTCTGAGGATGCCACAGGGGATATCAAGAGCCCCAGCCAAATTTCAGCGACTGATGGAATGCGCGGTGGTAGATATGAATTTGCTGGAATGCCTGGTGCACTTGGACAATGTCATTGTGTTTGGGATTACCTTAGAGGAGCATGAGAACCAACTGTTTGAAGTCCTAGACTGACTGGAAGATTTCGGCCTCAAGCTGTCCATTGATAAGTGCCAGTTTTTCCAAACCTCCGTGAAGTATGTGGGGCACATAGTATCTACAAAAGGGACAGAGACTGATCCCAGTAAGGTTGAAGCACTGACTACTTGGCCCCAGCCCCATAATCTGAAAGAACTACAACATTTCCTGGGGTTCTGTGGCTAATACTGCAGGTTCATAAAAGACTATTCCAAGGTGATTCACCCACTCTTGAACCTTACCCAGGGTTACCCTCTTTCCAATCGTAAATACAAAAAAGAGTCCGTTAAAGAACCAGAAATAGTATATTTCCACCCAGGTGAACTGTTCGGGCCCAACTGGTTGCCTGATTGTGAAGCAGCCTTCCATGAGATCATATACCAGCTCACCCATGCCCCCATCTTTGCCTATGCTGACCCCACCAAACCCTACGTACTGCATACGGACGCTAGTCTGCAGGGTCTAGGGGCAATGCTGTATCAAGACCATGAGGATGGCCTGAGACCAGTAGCTTTTGTCAGTAGGAGCTTGACCTCGTCTGAATGAAAGTACCCTGTGCATAAGCTGGAGTTCCTTGCGCTAAAATGGGCCATCATTGACCAGTTTCATGAATACCTCTGTGAGGCAAAGATATTGGTGAAGACTGACAATAACCCGTTGACCTATGTACAGACTTCAGCTAAGTTAGATGCCACTGGGCACCGGTGGCTTTCTGCATTATCAACCTATGATTATGCTGTCGAATACAGACCGGGCCTGAACCATATTGATGCTGACACCCTATCACGAAGGCCCACTTCCAAGAGTGATTGGGTCAGGCTGTCGGAATCTGACATTTGAGCATTGTACCAAAAGTTTGGTAGAGATGAACAGATGTCTGCAGACACAGTGGACTGTTTAGTAGAATGCTTGGCCCTTCTGACACCTGCATAGCAGCTGCTTATTGCCACTTCTGTGCTCTAGATATTAGTGCACTACCTCAACTTGACAATAACAGCATTCAGTGGGCTCAATCCCAAGATCCTATGATTCAGCCAACACTTGATGCCATGCATGCGGGGAAAGATGTGTCTAAGTTACGTTCCACTGACTTGCGAACTGCTTTATTGTTTAAAGAAGGCCCCAGATTGAAGTTGTTCAATCAGTTGTTGTATAGAGAGACAGTAGATCATAGTAGCAAAGTAGACAAGCAACAATTGGTCCTGCCCACGGCCTTTAAAGATTTGGTACTGAGGTCCCTCTGCAATCACATGGGGCACCTTGGTAGTGACAGAACCCTTGATCTGGTATGATCTCACTTCTACTGGCCCCAAGTGGGGGCCGATGTTGAGCACCATGTAAAGACTTGTAGTTGCTGCCTGCAAAGAAAAGCTCTGCCTCAGAGAGCTGCTCCCCCCCCCTTGTTAATATTACTTACGGTGCCCCCATGGAACTAGTCTGTACAGACTTCTTGTGTTTAGAACCTGATCAGTGGAACATTGAGAATATGTTACTGGTTATGGATAATTTCACACAGTACGCACAAGCTTTTCCCACCAAAGATTAAAAGGCATCTACCGTGGCCAAGGTGCCAGTGGAAAATTTCTTCATCCACTATGGTGCCCCCAGCGGATTCATTCTGATCAAGGCAGAGACTTTGAGAGTCAGCTAATCAAAGAAATGCTCTCCCTATGGGGGTGCGAAAGTCAAGAGCCACCTCCTATTACCCACAGGAGGACCCTCAACTAGAACGCTTTAACTGCACCCTGCTAGACATGCTAGGCACCCTCCACCCAAAAGACAAGCATAAATGGAGTCAGAAGATTAGCACCTTGGTGCATGCATACAATTGCATCAAAAATGATGCTACCGGGTTCTCCCCCTACCTTCTCATGTTCGGGAGAGAGGCCCAGCTGCCAGTTGATGTCTGTTTTGGGGTCTCTCCAGATGGGGTCCAAGTCGAAAACTACTTGCAATATGTTCAAAAACTGAAAGCTTAATTGAACCATCTATCAACTGGCCCAGACAATGGCTGACAAGAGAAATCTAGCCAACAAAGAGAGGCATGATAAAAAAGTAAAGGCTCAAGAGCTTCGACCTGGAGACCTTGTGTTGTTAAGCAATTTGGGACTGCATGGTAAGCACAAAATTGCTGATCGGTGGCACCATCTTCCCCATGTAGTAGTTGGAAAGTTGGATGATTTACCTGTGTGCAAGGTGCATCCAGAGAACAACTCCAAAGCTGTCAAGACCATGCACCGTAACCACTTGCTACCTATTGGCCAAGTCATAATTGAGGCTGAACCCTCAGAGATTGCTCCCCCTGGACCGGTGACTCATGCTGCTGCAAGAAAGAGACAGAGTCAACCTACTCCAGTGGTCACATATTTAAGATTTTCACTGCAGCAGGCCCAGAATGATACTGACTGTTAGTCCAGTTCTGATGAAAGTGAATACGACCATGCCTATTCCCCGTCTTATGAACTGAGTCAGTTGTTTCGAGGTAAGATAGATAGATAGATAGATAGATAGATAGATAGATAGATAGATAGATAGATAGATAGATAGATAGATAGATATTTTATTTATATAGCACCCATCTCCGGAGACTCTGGGTGCTGTACAATATGACACATATAATATATACCGTACAATAATATAAATGCAAATCTAAAACTACTGTAACTACAACAGTATACAAAATATAGCTTAAAACAACAGCTTAACTAAACATCACACAATATGCTATTTTTATAAAAACCCCTTCAGTTAAAAGCTTGATGAAATAGGTATGATTTGAGGCCCTTGTTAAAGGCTTCCACCATGGGATCCTCTCTAAGATAACCAGGCAAGGAGTTCCACAGGGTAGGCACAGCTGCTGCAAATGCCAGATCACCAAAATGCCACGGCCTAACCCTGGGAACTCCAAGGAGGCCACCCCCAGCAGTACAGAGAGCCCAACCTGGGCTGTATGGCACAAGGAGCTCTTGCAGATAGACTGGATCCCTCTTGTGCAGGGATTTATAGGTTAACAGCCCTATCTTGAAGATAACCCTCCACCGAACTGGCAGCCAGTGCAGTTCACAGAGCGCCAGGGTGATATGTTTGCATCTTTTCACTCCCAACAATAATCTTGCTGCCACATTCTGCAACAGCTACAGTCTGCGGAGGGTGCCTCCAGATATCCCTAGGTACAGGGCATTACAGTAGTCCAACCTGGAAGTGACAAAAGCATGCACCAGTGTGGGCAGGTCATCAGGCGAGATCAGGGCTCAAATTCGGGCAATATTCCTGAGATGGTAAAACCCGGTTCTCACCACTGCCAACACCTGTGATCCAAGTGTCAGGCCACCATCCAGGATTACTCCCAAATTCTTCACCTGCCTAGAGAGGGCTTAAAGCACACCCCCAACATGAGTTCAGGGGGTAATGTCATAACCCCCCTTCCGTCCTGATGACCCGACTCTACCACCAGTACCTCAGTTTTGTCTGGGTTTAGCTTAAGCCAATTGTGAGTCATCCATATCTGGATTTCCTCAAGGCAGCTGTTAAATACTGAGTATGACACCTGGCTATTGGGAGCAAAGGATAGATACAGCTGTGTATCATCTACATAGCAGTGAAAACCCAGCCTGTACTGCCTGATAATGTCCCCCAGTGGCAGCATATACACTATGAACAACAGAGGTGATAAAGCTGACCCCTGCAGAATGCCACAGCCCAGTTTGAGTTTGATGAGAAAATTCCCATGGTCACCCTCTGCACTCTGTCAGGTATGACCTAAACCAGTTGATGACATTTCCAGACAGGCCACACCAAAACCGCAGTTGGTCAAGTAACACCTCATGGTCCACAGTGTCAAATGCTGCAGAGAGATCTAGGAGGACCATGATGGTACGGTCCCTTCTATTCCTCGCCATCAGGAAGTCATTAAGCACCCTCACCAGTGCCATCTCTGTACTATGCCCTGCTCGGAATTCAGACTGGAAAGGCTCATAGGCGGAGGAAGCAGTGAGCTGTCTCTCCAGCTGATTGGCCATCACCTTTTCTACAACCTTCCCTAAAAATGGGAGGTTCAAAACAGATCTGTAATTGCTGAGGCAGTCTGGGTCCGAAGATGTTTTTTTCAGCAGGGGTCTAACCAAAGCCTCTTTCAAAGCTAAAGGAAAGATTCCACTCCCTAAAGAACTCCAGACTACCCCAGCAATCACAGGACCAATCAGGTCCAAACATTCCACCAAAAGGCGAGTTGGACCTGGATCTAAATCACAGTAGGTTGGCCGCAGCTTAGAGAACCTCCCCAGCCCCAATCAGCTCAAACTCATCCCACACAGGAGGAGTGCTCTGACTCAACTCAGGCCAGACCTTGCAGCCCTTTCGAGAGACGTTCGACGAGACCTTAGTCCTGATGGAGGACACCTTGTCATCGAAAAACAGAGCCAACTCCTCGCACCTTACGCTCAAACTTACCCCTTCAGCACACAGACAGGTAGGATGTAATAACCTGTCCACTGTGTGGAAGAGCTGAGCTGATCCGTTTCTCACTGTAGCAATCTCCCTAGACAGAAAATCTGCCTTTTTATGGGAGATTGCCCCCTGATAGTCCACATAATGTGCTCTCAGGGCCAATTTGTCCTCCACCAGACCACATCTCCTCCAGCGCCTCTCTAACATCTTGACCCCTAGTCTTTAAACCTTGGAGATTCTTATCATACCAAGGAGATCTCTGACGAGTAGACAGGGGTTGGACACGTAAGTGTGAGATTGAGTCAAAGGCCACACCAACTGCCCCATTATAGACCACTACTACCTCCTCTGACCCAATTGCACAAGCTGCCTCAGCACCCAATAGGTCCAGTACCACCAAAAGATCCTCTGGGGATAGTCTCCTTAAAGACCGGTACCGAACCATCTCCATAGGGGCAGGACCATCTGGGGGGGATCCTACGGTGCTATGATCCAACCAAACCACCCGATCTACACTACGGTCCATAATATCCAACTCGGAAGAAAAAAACAAATTCAGTGTGTGTCCACCCGATAAATTGTGGGGATGAAGCTGGGCCTTCTGGACTGCCTTACCCCCCAGTTTCATCCTTGGAGCCGATACTCTCAGAAAGTGAAGTGTAAAGTATCACATCTGAAGATGTTGAGTCTCTGTGTATTGTGGAACTGTATGATTTGCCTGAAGAAGGGGCTGAGGGTTTGAGTCTTTCTGGTGACATACCAGAACTTTGAAGAACACTATGAGAGTGCTGACCACCCCCCTTCAGTGTCTCAAACTCTGATTGTACCTGGGCCTTTGCAAAATGAGGCAAGTGTTGTAGAAACAGAGCCTGCAGAGCAAGAAGCAGACAGTGCCCCAAGTTTGGACATTCCCATCCAGGCAGAGGCACCCCTCACAAGTGACGATAGTCCCCAGACCAGTGGTGAGAGTACAGAGCCTGTAGTTGTCCCCCTCAGAAAGACTGACTGAGCTGTCAAGCCAGTAGTACGCCTCCGTTTTGATTCTCCTGGGAGGCCAGTGGATTTGCATCTCAATGTGGTGCACAAAGGTATTTATGTCTCACCAAGCTCACTGCCCAAATTGAGCTTGGCAGCCAATTCCAGGTTACTTGTCTTTCCCTGTCACCATGGTTCCCCTGCCCCTCTCTAGCCACAAGTTAGCTGATAGGGAAGGGTCCCCTCTTGCATTGTTCAAGGTACAAGAAGTTATTACCTGATTCAGTATAGTAATGTTAACTTTACCTGCGTGAAATACTGTATGCACAATGTGTTGTCAGAATGGATGTAGTATCATGAAGTGTAGTGACTATGTATAGTAAAGTAATAAGTTTATGTTAACTGATGCATGATGGTACAGACTAGACGTGGATGCCAAGTTTTCTCAAGGCAGGGAAGGGTGTAACCCCCCTGTAAATGGGGGTTCCCGAAAAGTCTTCCTCGAGCTTGCCTAAATGCTCACTGCCAGGCTGGTGTCCTGCATTCTAGCAGTTTAAATGTGATTGCCAGAGAGTGCCTGTATAGCCTCTGTGTACCGTCTCTTTAAGAGCTGCCTGGATTGCAGTCATAAATAATCTGAGAGGGAGCTCTGTTGAAAGATGTAACTATTTGCTGAAAATCGTTTAGAGTGATAATGATAAAGTAGTTTGTCTAACCTGCCTTCTTTGCAGCAAGGATTGTTTTGTTTATCTGTACTATCTTGGTCATGGACTGCGAATTGGACCATTCAGTACTGGTGGGACCTAAATTGGAGCCAGACTACAGGTGCTGTCTGGAGTCAAAATCTGTAGGAATTATAGTTTTGGGCTTTTTGCGCATTTTTTCACCTGAAGGGGGAGCCTTTGTTGTGACTGACAGGAGGATCAGCCAACCAAACCTTTTGGATCTTGGGGAATTTTCCCTGCCTGCTGCAGCTAGTTTCAGTTTTTGAGCTGAGAAATTAAGAAGTAACGGCTCAATTGATTTTTGAGCAGCAGTTCTGTGTAGTTTTGCATGGGAGAACTGTGAAAGGGCTGAGTCTTGGGCTGCCTGTCTGCCTGCTGTCCCTGAGAGGTAAAATAGAGTTTATTTGGACTGAATCCGAGTTGTGAGGACTATTTAAGCCACTAGACTGTGACCAGGCTTTAACCTAAAGAAGACCGAAGATTTGCTGAATGCGGTCGGCCTGTCAGGATTTCCAGCTGCTTTTGAATCCCGGGTTTGTGCACAGACTTTGTGATCATGACCAGAGAGTAGTTTGCCTAGTACAGTAGAATTTCTTTACATGTAAATGTGCTGTGTATTGAAAGTGGGTCATGAATTGGTTCCCCATGGAGTCAACTGTGTTCTGCTTGCTGGAAGCTTTAGCCAGCCTAATCGGGCTGAATCCGCATTCATCTCCATTCAGCCTTGGCCGTGCCACGCTGGCCCTGCCAGATTACTCCACTGCACTGTGAAAGCCACCAATGAGAGACTTGCCTGGGGATCAGGCCTCTGCTCCAAGCATAAACAGGAACGACGCCTCGGCAAATCATGAGGGCCCTGCTTCTCCTGGCACTCTAGATTAACCACATGCTGTCTCAATTTTCGTCCAGCCTGTGTCCAGTCTTGGGTATCGTGAGTAATCATCAGGGTAGCTCCTTGCAACAACAGCCTAATCTAAAAGTGTGTCATCTGATTGTCTTGTTGTTTTCTTTTCACAAACTGCGGCCTTTGGCTCTGGATTACAAATAGTGTGTTTCTTCCATCACAGGGCCCTAACCAGCTGCAATGTTCCTGGCTAGTCCACCATTCTCCATCTGGGTACCCAGAGTGTGTGACTGTTTATGGACCCTGAAATGCATGCATAACTCTTTGATTGATAGAGCCTTTAAGCAAATTAACTTGATTACTCCCCTCCCTTGTTCAAGCCCCTTAAATAAATCAGGTCTAACTCTTTTTTGCATTTACCCTGACTGTGGTTACAGTTTGTGCAAGAGTACTGTACTGCTGTTATTTGCAGTGTATAACCTTGTTTTACAGGGATCCCCTGGGCCAAGCCAGAGGAAAGCCCTGGTGGTAAGTGCAAACGGTGTGGGTACTTGTGTGGTGTATTATGGGTATTGTAAAAGTGATTATTGTGTATTGTTCCAGCCACTAGTAAGGAAACAAGGGGGTTACAGTGTCCTGGAGGGCTGTACCCAGGTTAGCTTGACCACTACCAACCCTGACCTCCAGGTGGAGGCACCCGTTTCAGAACTCAGGCCCCTTAACCTGCTACTAGCCAAGCAGGCAGGGGTAGTAGCCCTTGGGATAGCGCCACCTAGGGGTTACACAAGTACTATGGTAAGGAAGATGGATTCGTCAAGAGGGGGTTTCTCGTGGGGGGTGCAAACCCGGATGCGGATAGAGAGGATCGAACATAGATTAGCACACCATCACCAAGCTTATTTGGCTGATCTTTCCGGAATGAAGTATAGAGACATAGAAACATAGACTTTGATTGCAGATAAGGACCGCTTTGCCCACCTAGTCTGCCCATTTTCCTACCTACAGGATAAGCTGTAGATCCAAGTTAACCAACAGCCTATTTCTTCCTACCCCCCACAAAAATTGCCTTATGTCTGTCCCATGTATTCTTGAATTCTCCCACAGTTTTAGACCCCACAACCTCCTCAAGAAGGCTGTTCCATGCATCCACCACTCTCTCTGTGAAAAAATACTTCCTCACAATGCGCCTGAGCCGTCCACCCTCTGTCTTCAAATTGTGTCCCCTTGTTCTTGCACATCTCTTTTTCTGAAAGATGCTACCCTCTTGGACTTTGTTGATTCCACTGAGGTACTTAAAAGTTTCTATCATGTCCCCCCTCTCCCTCATTTCCTCAAGGGTATACATATTAAGCTCCTTTAGTCTCTCCTCGTATGGCTTCTCTTGCAGACCCTGCACCATTTTGGTTGCTGTCCTCTGGACTGCCTCCATCCTGTCTATGTCCTTGTGGAGAAGGGGTCTCCAGATCTGTATGCAGTAATCTACATGGGGTCTCACCAACTATCTGTACAGAGGGATAACAACTTCCTGTTTTCTGCTGGTGATGCCTCTCCCTATACATCTCAGTATCCCACAGCCCTCCCTACTGCCTTCTCACATTGCTTGCTAACCTTCAAGTCATCTGCTATGATTACCCCCAGGTCCCTTTTTGTTGTTGTTACTACCTCCCCCCCCCATTGTGTAATCTTCCCCTGAGTTTTTGTTTTCCAGGTGCATTATTTTGTACCACTTTGCACTGAATCCAAGCTGCCATACTTCTGACCATTCCTCCAACCTTGCCAAGTCCCTTCTCATCCTTTCCACACCTCCTTGTGTATCAACCCTGTTGCAGATCTTTGTGTCATCTGCAAAGAGGCATACTTTTCCTTCCAGTCCCTCTGCAATGTCACTTATAAATGTAACCCCTAGATGGCGCTATCCCAGGGGCTACTACCCCTGCCTGATTTGCCACTAACAGGTTGAGGGGCCTGGATCAATGGCGGGTGCCTCCACCCAGAGGTCAGGGTTTGCAATAGTTAAACTTACTTGGTCACAGCCCTCTGGGACACTGCAGCCTCTTTCTTCTCACTAGTGGCCACACAATATATCAGAATTACCTTCACAGTATACACTTACCCCCAGGGCTGGTTCAGGCACTGGGACCTCCTGTAAAATAAGATACAGTGCAACAATCACAGTACAATACTTTAACATAGACAAATACCTCAGGCAGTATAACTTTGCTGAAACAAGCAGCTCGGATTTATTTAGGGGAATATAACAAGGACGGAAATCAGGTTAATTAGCTTATCACTTTACTCATCTACCTGTGGCTCTGTGCGCAGGCCTATCCCTACCAGTTACTGTCCCTGGGTACCCAAGCCCTAGTGGCTAGTCCAAACCGTGGCAGCTGGTAGGGGCCTTTCCCACAGAGAAAAGAAAATTAGTTTAAACAGTCAGCAGTACAGTGATTCCATTTGGATTCAATGTGGCAATTCAACAGGGGGCGACCCTGAATTAGTACTCGACCTCCAAACAAGATAGGGTCCTTCAATGTCAGCAGGGCTACTCTTGAGCTCCGAGACTCCTCACACATTTATATGGCAAACTGCAACAGGCAAAAGTCCTTTAATGGCAGCAGGATTCACTTGAGCTAACCAAGCCTCTTCACACATTTATATGGTGAACAGTAACAGGCAAAAGTCCTTTAATGGCAGCAGGATTCACTTGAGGTACACAAGCCTCTTCACACATTTATATGGTAAAACAGAAAGTACTATACCAGGCAGGCTGCTTCTCTATCCCAATTGCAATTACTGCACAATACCCGGGAGAACACACAGCAGATTCAGTTCCTGACAGACCGAGTGCAATTCAGCAATTTCTCCAGTCTTCTACAGGGTGAGCCTGGTTTCTACTCTTCAGATATCCTTTGTTTCTCTTCACAGGACGGATTCAGTCCTAACAAGCAGTTACACAAGCTGCAGACCGAACTCTGGGCTCACACACGTTTCCCGACTAAAACTGCACACTGAAAAAGCACAGGGCCCTTCCTTCTTCACTGCCAGAGCTCAACTGAAACTCCAACAGACAAAACCGGCACTTCCTTTGAGTTCCTCCCAGTTCTTGACTGGATTGGCTGTCACTCACATAGACTGCTCCTGTTGGTCCAAAAGGCGCCGAAGTCTAAACTACATCTCCCAGAGTCACTGCCCATACAATACTCTTGTGGCTGGTTCAGATTATGAGTCCAAGTTCTGATTCGTCCAAGGCACCATTTTAGAGCTAGCTTACCCCACACTGATTGGTCCAGTTCAGCAGTTCAAAACCAGAATGGGGAACTAGGCAGACACAGTTCTGACTGCAAAGAAAGCAGGTTAGACAAACTGTAATTTCATTATTACTCTAAATGGTTTCTGGCAAACAGTTACATCTTTCAGATAGGTTCCTTTGCACTCCTAGTGACTGCAAAATGGAGTGAATTGGCAGCAGCTCGGTGGTACTCAATCAAAGAAACACACAGTCCCCATACAAACTAATTATGTCTGCAAGCAGACAGCTCTTAAAGACAGTACCAGAGGTTCTAAAACACTCACTGATAAATGGCTTAAACGGCAAACACCATTCAGGCTTGGAGCATTCAAGCAAGCTCCTGGAAGTCTTTTGGGAACCCCCATTTGCAGGGGGGTTACATAAAGACATTAAAAAGGACTGGACCCAGCACTGAACCCTGCAGTACCCCACTAGTAACCCCTCTTTCTTCAGAGTGGACTCCATTTACAATTTCTTTCTGTGTCCTGTTGTCCAGCCAATGTTTTGCCCTTGGTACCCACTCCCAGGCTGGTTAATTTGATTATTAATCTTTTCTGTTGGACTGTGTCAAATGCCTTGCTAAAGTCTAGGTAGGCCATGTCCACAGCCCCTCCCTGGTCTACTACTTTAGTCACCCAGTCAAAGAAATGAATTAGAAAACTGTACTGGGAATTGGTGCCGGTGGAAAAATCAACTAAGACTAGTAAAAAAAAAGAATCCATGGCACTCATGACTGAAAATAAGCACACAGGAAGGCAGAATGGTGCTGAATTCCTTCACTGATGTGTCCAGTAATACAAAAAGACCAAAACCACACACAGGATGGAGTCCTCGTGGAAGGATGTCTGGCTTCAGCCAGGTCTTGGATATAGCAAGTACATCCGGGTTGTAATGGCATGCCCAGGCTTCAATCTTGGGAAGTTTAGGTCTAAGGCTCTAGATATTCATATGGGCAATTTGCAGGCCTTTCATATTGTTCCAGGCTCAGACAGGCAGGGTGGAAAGTTCAGGCATTTCATCAACTCAGTAAATGTATTCCCAGGGTAGAAAAGAGTCAGTACATCAGGTTGGTAGGTGAAGGTGTAACTGACTCAAGAAGAGTATAGTGCACGTGAGACCAGACTTCAAGCCACAATGTGGGAGGAAAAAGAAAAGGGAGGGTATTAAATATGGCAAAGAGAAGAGGCAGTAGAGAGTGGCAGAGAGGTAGTCGAAAATGTAATGTATTTAAGCTAAAATACACCAGTTAAGCAGGTGGTAGGGTCAGGTTAGTTTTGACAGAGACAGGGTGAAGATGTGAGAAGAGACCCTAGTTAGATGACTAAAATGCCAGGAGATCAGACAGTGTAGTGGCAGGTGTGTCTGTCTTTGGTGTGGAGAGAGAGATTCTCAGACAAGGGTTCAATCCTGACAAAAGAAGATGTAAGAGAAAAAAAAATTAAATTCAAGTTAGTTTTGGTAGAGACAGGGAGTTGATAAGAGAAGAGGCCCTAGTTAGATCATTAGGATGTTAGGAAGGTGTATCTGCTGTTGGTGTGAAAAGAGATCCTTAGCAAGAGTTCAATCCTGACAAGAAGAGAGGTAGAAAGAAAAAGAATCTAATTAACAAGCAGGAATCAATTTTTTTTTGTTTATTCTTTTTATCTCCTCCTCCTACACCCTGATGCCCACCACTCCTTCGGGCCTCCTAGCACTCCGTTCCTCCCGACAGTCCTCTTCTGGAGCACCTCCTCACAGATAGCAGCCAATCCCAAGATGTCCCGGTGTATCCCATCGCCGGGCGGGTCCCCGTCCTCCGAGGAGGAAGGCACCGGGTGGCAGGGAACCCCAGCACACTATTTTTACTTATGATCTGGGATGCCGCTGTGGCAGAGGATGCTCTCAGAGGCTCCGAGGAACAAGGAGAGCTGGGGCCATCATCCGGCAGCGCCAAAACCAATTTCCTGCTTTCTCTGTTTAGTCCCTCTGGCTTCCACTACTTGTGTTACCCCCAGTCTTCACCGGGAGCCACTACAGAGCAGAGCTATCCCCCACCCATCCCCAGGAGAGGAGAGCAGTCCTCCGGATGCTCAATCCTCTCCTTCCCCCTGCCAGCCCATGGCACCCGAGTCTGTTCCTGAACCTGGGTTGCAGGCGTGGGCTGAGGTAAGGCGCCAGCACCTCAGTCCTCTGCTCCACCGGGCCGGCTCAGGAATCTATTTAATTAATATAGTTGCATAGGTGGTACTGTAGTTTAGATTAAATTTTGGTGGAGACAAGTTAATTTGGTGTAGAAAGGGAGGTAATCAAAGAAGAGGCCTTAGTGAATGTTAGGAAATAACAGAAAGTCAAATGATGTAGAGGAAGATGTTTCAGCTTCAGGAGTGGATGAAGATTAACAGGCAGAGGTTTGAATCTGAATGGGGTGAGATAGATAAAAAGTTAAAGTGGAGAAATAATGTAGGCAGTGAAACTTACAGCAAGGTGTGGGCAGAGCCAGGAGTATTAATGTTTAGCGAGGGACTAGTGACAGGTAGTTATTTACGAGTTACTTTAGGGGCAGTGTGGAAACAAGAAGGATAATCAGCGGAGGATTTAGTGGAGGGCTGGGTAGCCAAAGGGCAATGTGTAGAACTTTAAAGTAGGAGATATGCCTCAGGGACGAGTTCAAGACTGGGCAGAGGAGGAGGGGCTAAACCAGCCACCAAGGGAGAAAAAGGAAGGGAGCAAGTCAAGTTCTAATTCTATTTAATGTTGAGGTTGTGAAAGTAGCAACAGTAATAGAGGAGGAAGTAATGAGAACAAAAAAGAGAGTAGCACAGAAGAACAAAGAAAGGAGTGGAAGGAGAAACAATTACTCCTAGTGATCAAGGAGTATTTCAACGCGATGGCAGTGACAGGCTAACACAGTGCAGCTCTCTGGAGAAGAGATTCTCTTCCCAAAGTCTGGCAGGCCTATAGCTCCTGGTGTGCTGGGGAAGGGAGGACTGATATAAATATCTGAAAAATTACAGGCCCTAAAACTGAGCCTTGTTTAACATTCCCCTTTATAACTGCATTCTGAGATCTGTTGTGAAACCATCCTGAAATCCATTTTCTCAGTCTTGTACTTAACTTAGCATTTTTCAGTTTAGTTGTAATGGCCCAGTGTGGTACCAAATCAAACGCCTTGCTAAAGTCCAGATAAATAATATCATAAGGCATTTTTGCGTCGACTGCTATTTATTTTTTCATAAAATCAAAGGAGGCTAATTATACAACACTTTCAGGGGCACCAGGTTTTGAAGAATCTTGTGGGTGCTCAGGGTCATTATAAGAGGCCGACTGGGAGCATCCTAGGCCCCCAGAAGCTGTAGGGTTTTTCATGCTTTGTGGCACATATTGGGGGGTATTTTAATATATTTTGGAATGAGTGTGCTATCATCACAACTACTCAACTGTAAAGGATTCCAGTGTGCGATTGGGGGCTCTTTGATGCCTGAGCAGGTGTTAAGATCAATAGAAGGGTACCCTGGTTTGAGAAAACACCAGAGCTGCATGTTAGGCTAACCGCATAACCCCCTGCCCCAGCAGCCCTACCAAAGCAGACATATTCAGGCTCAGATGGCACACAGAAGAGATGCTAGACTGGCTGTAGACAGTAGACACACTCAACACAGCACAGCAGAGCAAACCACCAATAAACATAATTAAAATTAAACACCACCTACCCTTTCCTTCTTGCACACTAGAGCTATGTTACCTCAAGCTGAGAGGTTAATTGTGTTGTTTTGCAGTGCTAGTCACTGGCAGAGCCACTGGCCCACTCCAGACACTATAGAAAGAGAGAATTCCTCTCAGATTGCAGCAGACTTCTTTTTCCTGGGTGCTTCCTGGCTCTGACTAGTGCCAAATCAAATGGGCAATAGTGTGTGGCCCCTGCCAGCTCAGAACCACCCTGACTGTGCAAACTGGAATTCCCTCCCACCGCCTCCTCTGCTTATTGTAGTTTAGTGCATAAGGTACTCCCACAGCATAAGTATTTTGCTACTTGTTGCTCCCAATCACTACTCACCCCCACCCATGATGCACTGCTGCAGCACCATTGTAACCAGTCAGTCCTACCAGTTGTTGCTTACAGCTTCCGCTTTGAGCAGTCCATACTTCTCTATCCTCTCCTCTCCTCTCCCCTCCACACTTTTCCAGCCTACAGGCAGACAGTTCCACAGGCTCAGCCTGACTTAACGCTCTGACTAACCCCCACATTCAGTCACTCACAGGCATCTGCACCACTCGATCTGATAAAGACTCTGGGTCCAATCAACTCCCACATGAAGCAGGCAACTTGAGGCAAGCAAAGCAGCAGCTTCTCCTCAGCAGTGGTGGCCAGACACGGTATGGCAGCAGCATTCAAAAAGGCAGAACAGGAGGGAAGTAAAGCACCAAACACAGCAGCACCCATATCATTTCAACACCAGCAGTCAGTCTCCCACCTGTTCGTGCTGACTCGTTGCTATTGGTGGTGGTGCATGCTTACGCTACTTCTGAGTGCGTTGACTGCGGTCCATCCCTTTCTCCTGCCCTGCTGCAACTCACTCCTGCTCCTCCCGGTTCCGGCCAGGCCAGCTTGTACAGTGATGGTCCCTCTCCCCCACCACTGCTCTGTCTAACTGGCACTGTATCGCTGCTCCTTCTCTCCCAATGATGCAGGACACACCAGTGAAACCCACCCCCTCCCTCAGCATGGCAAGCTTCTGAGTCCCTCATCTGTGCCTGCTCTTGTTTTATTAGCTTTATCACCAAGTTGCCATTTCAAGGACTTGGAGTGCTGAGTTGCATCCTCTGACCTCTGCTCTGTTGTTTTGGCAATGGCCGCTTGAGGAGCCAACAAGTTGAGCCATGAGATGGATCATGCAGTGTGCACTGGAGAGAAATGGGGGACTGCTGAGCTGAGCTGACTGACAGTGAGCTATCAGAAGTGTGAGTGAGTGGCAGGCCATGGAGTGGGGCTGGAACGGGCTGGCCAACATGAAAGGAAGGATCAGAGGACTGAGTGGGGGCCAGGAGCTGGGGTGGGGTCCAGAATAGAATCAATCCCTGACCTGGCTTAAATCATTGAGGGTGCTCATTTAAACTTTGTGTGTGCTCTAGCACCCGAACACCCGTGCTGTCAGTGTCTGTGAGCACTTTACTTTCCTAAACCCATGCTGATCGGGATCCATTTCTGCTACAGTGGACAGCATTTCATCTTTAATTATGCTTTCCAGGATCTTACAGGGGATAAAGGTAAGACTAATTGACCTGTAGCTTGTGGGGTCTTGTTTACTGCTTTTTATATGATATATGATAGGATAATAAGTGTGGATTTCCAGTCCTTATGGATGATTCCAGTGTTTAGTGATTCTTTATACAAAACTTTTAACGCATAAATCAGAAATACATGATTTTAGTCATGTCTGAACCAGGGGAAAAATCTGCCCTTTGATTTTTAATTTTATTTTGTCATCTGAGCTTTCTTGCCTGATCATTGGCTTTTCATCTTTACAGTTTATTTTGCTTTCTTTAGGTGTGAATACCCCACAGAAATACGTATTAGATATTTCTGCCATTTATTCTGGTTCATTCACTACATTATTATCCAAAATTAAGGGACCAACCTTATTTTGTTGATTTTTTAAGGAATTTACATACCCACCAAAGGCTTTGCTGTTTTGTGCTTTTGCACTTTTAGCTAAATAATGCTCCAGTTTCTTTTTTGACTTTCTAATATTGTGTTTGTATTTTCTCTGCATCCTTACAAATGCTTTCTGTTTTATATTGTTTTTAGTATTGTTGCATGCTTGATAAAATTAATTATTTTTATTTATTAGTAATAACCATTTTGGCCTGGTTTTAATATTTTCATTTTTTTAACCTTTGGTATAAACTTATCACAGGTAGAAAGAATAACCTCCTTTGATAGTTCCCATGTTTCATCTACATTTTTATTTTGAAACAGGGAAGTCCAATCAAAATTTGCTTAATGTGAATTGATTTTTTGTAAGTCAGCCTTTTTGTATAGCTATATTTCTATGATCCTATTAGTACTAGAAATGTCAGAACAGATTTCATACAACATGAAGTTATGGTCACATTTACCCAAAGGGGGCCTATCTGACATTAACTTTCTCGATACCTAACACAGTACCCAATATATTAGATCGTCTTGTTGGTTTCATCACAATTGCTGCATATGGAGTTGGTCACAGATATTTACAAAATGTTTCCCAGTGGTAGCGCTGGCTGAAGAATTCGCCCAATTAATTTCCCCCAAATTTAAGTCCCTCAAAAAGATTTCCTTGCCTAATTCGTAGGCTTTTTGGATTTCACCTAATAGATCTTACTTCGAGGTGGCTCTTGCAGCAGGCAACACTGGTAAGAGTGAAGCCAAAAGGCACCAGGATCACATGGAAAACTTCTAGCTAGCAGTCTATCACAGGAGATTGCCCCCACTGACGTTAGCAAGCTGATGTCCACCTATACTATAAAAGGAGGCATCTCCCATATCTACCCCAGTTCTTTCCCGCCATAGACCCACACACATTGGACCTTCGTGGATGCCAGCTTCAGTTGACTGCCATTTTCTTGTGTTTAAACTATGGTTTTATTTTTCTTCATTTAGTGATTAAAACACTGAATTTTTGGTGTTTTCTCTCTTAAGTTTATGTCTTCTTCTCTAGCCTCATCTTCTGACTGACAGAAGAAGAGTGCCTGTGGTAAACAGATTCCCGCTAAGGACAGTCACTCTTCCTGCCTGTTCTGCTTAGGCCCAGACCATGACACCAAGGCCTGCCAGCACTGCCACAACTTCAACCAGGCCACACAGAGATGTCACTTGAAGACCTTAGAAAGCTACCTGGGGGCCAGCCCAGTGGTGCTGAGGGCTGAGAGGTTGGTTGCCTTACCTCGCGCAACCCTGGTGACTTCTGTTTGGGAATGAGCAAGGACCACTGGGAGTCAGAAGGGGCAGGGAAGGATTGAGCATCCAATGGACTGCTCTCCTTCTCTGGGGAGGAGGGGTTTCCACTGTCAGCACCTGGTTGCCCTCTAGAGGAGGCCGGGGGACACAGCTGCCATGCTGCAGACAAGGGAGGAGTCGGGGCAGACTCTTGGAGAGGAGCACGTGCAGACACATGCATGCTCCACTCCGCAGGTGTCATTGTACGCCATGACCCCTAGGGGAAGGAAAAGGAAAAAAACAGCTGCCATAGCAGAGTGATGGAGGGCACCTCGCAGGCTCCGCTCCTGGCTAGCCACAGCACTGGCCCCTTGAATCTGGCCTCTGGTGGGGTGTTGGGGAACCTTGCTGGCCCTGCCGGGGGGGCAAGCCCTGGGGCCGGGTCAGTACCACATGATGGACATCAGGGGATGGGGCTGGGGTGCCCTCTGGATGTAGACCAGCAGCAAAAACTAATAGCTGCAAAAAAAAGGAAAGCTACCTGCTTGAAAAAAGGTTTTCACAATGGAGAAGGAGCTAAAGGCCAGAAGTTTTTCAGCTTCCCTGGCTCAATCTTCCAGGACTTCTTCTTCCCAGAAGGAGAAGAACTCAAGCGGAAGCACAAACATCAAGGCTGTCCTCGGTCAGCCTCTTGCTTGCAGTTGCCATACAGACTGGCCATCACCTCTGGGTCTTCCTTTAGCGGGGGGGTCAGCCCCTCCCGTCCCGGCAGACCTTACCTCCTACAGGCTGCTGGTAGTTCTGCTGCCCATCTTTATTTCAAGTTTGGTGGTGGCTCTTCAGAGCAGCAGACATCATCCTCTGCCTCTCAGCCCCTGACACTCAGGCCCTTAGCATCCATGCACTCTCAGCCAAGCAGCTCGGCTGGAGTTGGAGCCCCCCCAACTCTGGGGCCACTGCTATTCCTACCAGGCATCACCCGAAGCAAGCACTCACCTCTTCCCCAATGCAGGCATCACCTCTGCCCTTGCCTCAGGGGCCTTCTTCCCCACAGGTGCTGCCCTTACCATTAGGGCCAATGTCAGCTACTCCCCCTGATCATCACCAGCCTTCATCGCTTAGGCTGGCACCTGCTCCACCGATGCTTCAGCCGATGGCTGCACAATTATCATCTCCTTAGCCTTGGCAAGTGCCACAACTGACACCTGCTGGTCCTCCTCAGGATCCATAGCCAGTGCTGGGTGGACCTATGCCAGGGTACCCTACACTGGCTTCCCTGCATTCCTACCCACACCCACCACAGTATCCTTATCCTCTGGTCTATAATCCACCCCTGCCAGTGGATTATAATGCCCTCTTTATTGCTTGGTGGTCCTTCATGAAGAATAAGGACACACTCAGGAGGCCCTCTGCCCCCCCATCCTCACAGGGATTCTCCAACTCAGAACCTGGACTGGGCAGGACCTAGTAGCCACTGTACCATGAGGTCTTCTGGAGGGTGTACTGACATGGGCTATGGCCAGTGTGTGGACAGTCTATGGAAGCTCCTAAATCCCTCCTGATGACATTACTTTTTCTTGACATTATGCATCATATCCAAACCCTCATGGGATGGGAAACAGAGGAGCTGGACCCAGAGCACCATTGTCTAGCCATAAACCTGCTGAAAAAGGAGACCCTCTCCATGGTGGTGCCTCCTTAAATCTGTTCATATGAGGATGTTACCAAGGCAGCATGGAACTACCCTTCCTCCACCCTGGCCTTGCCCAAGAAGGCTGACCGCCTGTACTATGCATCGGTGGGTAAGCCATTCTTAGGGGAACACACCATGGTGGACTGTGTGGTCATGAGTGCAGTCCATGACCGCACTAAGAGACCCAAACACCTTAGTATCCACCCTCCTGACAAGGAGTCTAGACAGCTGGAGAAGTGGTGCAAATGGATGTATGCTTCTGCCACCCTGGCAATTCGAGCTGTGAACTATTTGCCCCATATGGTGCAGTTCCAGAATGCCCTTTGGGATCAGGTGAGGGATCTGGTTCAGATTCTTCCTGAGGATCCTACCAAAACTAAATTGGCCCAGCAGTTAAAGTCAGGCTCAGATGTTGACACTCATGTTTTGTGGGTGACATATGATACTCTTGATGACTCCTGGCATGGGGTAGTGACAGAGATCTGTCTCCATTACCATTCATGGCTTAGGGTGTCTGGCTTTGCCCCTGATGTTTAAGCCAGCATCTTTGATGCACCTCTCAGAGGCTCCATCCTGTTTGGGGGAGATGCCCAAAACTTCGTCTCCCACCTCTAGGAGTTCGGCAAAGCACTTAGATCAGTTCATTCCCTCTACCGATCTCAGCCATGGATTGCCCAGCATCAGTCCTTTTGTTGGTCCTCTTGCCAGCCTACAAAGGGACAGCAGATGAAGAGCCCTTTCAGGTGCAAGGCTCAAACCCACCCACCCAGCTGCAGTGGGTGCTCCTAGGGCCCCACGAACACCCACAGCCACTCTGCCCACCCACGGGTCCACCACCTAACTCCTTGCCCGACCCCCCCAACATAGATCTTGGGGGAGGTGGTTGGGGGTCAGTTCTCCCTTCACTTTGATAGGTGGTGAGCAGTGACCACAGACCAATGGGTGCTACAGCTCAAGATTGGTCACATCCTAGAGTTTCTGGAACCCCCTCTGGAAAACCGTCCCGTGCCCTCCTATTACCCTTTGGCCCAACTCTCCCTCATCGGGAAGAGATTCAGGCTCTCCTGCACAAGAGGACCATAGAACCTGTCCCCCTGGCTCAAAGAGGAAGGGGGTTCTACTCCTGCTTCTTCCTCGTCCCTAAGAAAACAGGGGATATCAGGCGGATCCTGGACCTCAGCCACCTGAACCTGTAAATATAGTATAAACGCTTCAGGATGGTCACCCTCCAGGGACTACTGCCCCTCCTTCACCAGGGGCATTGACTCTGTTTGCTGGACATGCAGGATGCCTATCTTCATATCCAGGTCTTTGCAGCCCACCATCCTTTCCTCTGTTTATGTTTTCAGGAGGACCATTTTCAGCTCTGGACTCTCCCTGTTAGCCTTTCTTTGGCACCTTGAGTTTTTACCAAGTGCCTAGCAGTGGTGGCCACAGCTCTGAGGAAACAGGGCTTTTATGTGTTCTGCTACCTGGATGACTGGCGGCTAACAGCCACTTCTGGAGCTGTCCTGCTACAAACCTTGGAATGCACCTTCCAGCTCTTCCAGGCCTTGGGGACCACAGTCAATCTGCCAAAGTCTTATCACTCTCTCTCTATGCCAGCACCTCCATTTTTTTGGGGCAGTCCTGGATTCATCCCAGGGCAGAGCTTTCCTGCCAGTGGATGGGGTGGAATGCTTGATAAAGCAGGCCCATCTCATCCCCTCCATTTGACAGATCCCATCAAGAGCATTCCTTTGCTTGTCGGGGCACATGGCAGCGGTCACAGCCACAGTCCCCCTAGCCCGCCTGCATATGAGGGTCCCCCAGTAGACCCTTTGGGTTCAATGGGACCAATGCACAGACAACCTGGATCAGCCAGTAATGGTCCCTGATCTGGTGAGGAGGACCTTGGAATGGTGGAAGAACCCTGCCAATCTCCTGCGAGGGTCCCTTTTCGGACCATGTCCCCTCATCAGATCTTCATGATGTATGCTTCAGATCTTGGCTGGGTTGCTCACTTGGTAGACTGTCACACCCAGAGGAACTGGTCTTTAACAGAGCAGCATCTCTACATCAATGTGCTGGAGATGCAGGAAGTTCTTTACACCTTGCAGGCCTTCCAGACCCACATTCTTCCCAGCCTGCTGCTGCTGCAGATGGACAACATGTCCATAGTGTACTACATCAACAAGCAGGGGGGCACTCACTCATATGCCCTGTGTTGGGAAGCAATGAGAGTCTAGTACTGGGCCATTGAGGATGACCTGGAACTCTCAGCAGTTCATGTTCCAGGTGCCCAAAAGATCTTGGCTGACAGTCTCGGCCAATCTAGGCTGAGGGCTCATGAATGGAAACAATTGCCCTTGGTGGTCGAAGATCTCTTCGACAGGTGGGGCCATCCAGAATTGAACCTTTTTGCATCCCCTCTCAATGCAAAACTGCTGCTTTCCTGCTTACTCAATCTAGAGCCTGTAGTTTTCTAGCATGATGCATTGTTCCTCTCCTAGAAAGGGAGGTTTCTGTATGTCTTCTCTCCCTTCCCATGCCTGCAGAGGGTTCTTCTCAAGCTTCAATCAGAGTGGGTAGAGATGATCCTCATATCCCCCTATTGGCCATGTCAAATTTGGCTCCCTCTGCTGCAGCAGCTGGCAATGGAACCTCCAGGGATCCACGACGCTGCATTGACAATTTCTTGTCGATGCGACATTCCCCCACACCACTACATCGACCGCGGTTGTGGTCGGAATGCTGTTGCCGAGATTAAACTTCTTGATTTGTGAGGGGCTGCACCCCCCCCCACCAAAGATTTTCAACTCTGAGATGGAGCTGAGTCGGTGATGGGGGTGCAGGATCTTGGGGAAGGGTGCTGGGGTCCCAGGTGGACTTTACAGTGACATGGCAATGTTGTCGGTATCAACCATGTCACTGTAAAGTTGTTGCTGTAGCGATGGTATACCAAACCTCTAGTACCCGTGCCCCTGTGCACTGGCTTGCTCTCCCAGGAACAGGGCACTCTGGTCTATCCACATCTCAAATCCCTGCACCTTCATACATGGCTGCTGCAGACTTAGCTATCGTCCACTTTGGGGTTTCTTCTAGGGTTGCTGATGTACTGGTAGCTGCTAGTAAACCTTCCACTAGAGCCACCTATGCCTTGAAGTGGAAGTGCTTCTCCCTATGGGCCACTGCTCACCACCTGGATCCTTTCACCTGTCTGGTGAATCTGATTTTGGAGTACCTGCTCTTCCTTTTGGACTCAGGGTTGGGGTACTCTTCTCTTAAGGTGAACCTTGCTGCCATCCTGTATACCATGCATCTATTGAGAGCAAATCTGTTGCCCACCTAGAGGTGTCCTGCACATTCTTGTGAGGTATCCTACATTTGAAGCCTCCCATCTGGGACTCTGTCCCTCCATGGGACCTATGTAGCTGGAAAAGCTCACTCTGCCTCCCTTTGAGCCAGCCTCGAGTTGCGAGCTGTGCTTTCTGTCATGGAAAGTGCTCTTTTTGTTTGCCATTACTTCTGTTTGGTGGCTTTCTGAGCTTCCGGCTCTGATGTGTAAAGAGCCTTATTTGGTTTTTCACAAATACAGGGTGTCTTAGCATACTAATCCTAAGTTTTTACCTAAGGTGGTGTCGGAGTTTACTTTAAACCAATCCACCCACCTGCCAGTTTATTTCCCTGAGTATTCCAGTCAGGGGGAGGCCTTACTCCATACTTTGGATGTTTATTGGGTGCTTTAGTATTATTCACACCGCACCCAGACTGTTTGAAAAACTGATCAATTGTTTGTTTCACTTGCCCCTAAGAGAGAGAGGGGGCACCTGTTTCAAAACAGTGCTTGTCAAAATGGTTGGCTATTGCATTGTTTACTGTTACTGTAAGTACAACAAGCTCTTGCCTAGGGCATCGAAAAGCCATTCCATCAGAGATATGGCTACCTCTACCGCTTGTTTCAAGAATGTGTCTGCTGCAGACATCTGTGCGGCTGCCACCTGGAGTTCTGTCCACACCTTCATTCAGCACTACAGTCTGGACATTGCTTCTAGGCACCGGGCCAATTTTGGACTTGCAGTCCTTCAGGGCCTTCTTTCCTGAGCTTTCTGCTGACACCTACTGCCTCCTCCCGGCTGCCTTTTCAATCAGTTCTGGTACTGCTTGGAACTCAGTCCTACTGGTGTTGCCTGCTGCAAGAGCCCCCTCGAAGTAAGATAGTACAATTATGTAAGAACTTAACATAACAGTAGATCTTTGAGAGGAGCTCTTGCAGCAGGCGCTGCTTTCCCTCCCTCCTTCCCCCTGATAGTTTCTTCTCTTTTGCACCTCTTCTACTTATACCTTTTCCTCAGCTCTGAGGACCTGCCTTGGTTCTCCATTTCCCCACCTGCTTGGGGTCTCAGGCAGGAAAACTGAGATAAGTGTGGGGGACCGCCACCTTTTATAGGATAGGGGGATGACAGCGTGGGACATTGATGGGGGCAGTTCTCTGTGATTGACTGCTAGCTAGAAGTATTCTGTGTGATCCTGGTGCATGGCGGCTTCAGTCCTACTGGTGTTGCTTGCTGTAAGAGCTCCTCTTAAAGATATACTGTTACGGTAAGTTCTTATGTAACTGTTCTTTCTTCAGTGATATCTCTTAAAGTGTCAGGTGAGTGGTAGCATAATCCCAGTATTAATGTGCCATTTTTCTCTTCATGTTGATTTTAATCCAGATAGTTTCTGTTGAAATGACTGATTGTTTTATATCTTGTAAAATTTCTGTAGCATTTAGATGCATTCTTGTATAAATGGCCCCTTCCACCATATGCTGTGGTCTGTTCTGTTTAATAGGTCATAACCCTGTTTTGGGTATCTCCGTCCATGGTATCAGACCACAAAGTTTTGCATATAGCTATGATATCTGAGCTCAATATTCAAAAAGGAGTGCAAGCGCGTGCAAATATTTGCACTCTGCTTGTGCTACCACCCAACCTAGCGACTGCTATATTCAGTCGGATAGTAGACTATTGACCCATGTCAGTGCAGCGCTATGTCAAACTGTGCTGCACTGACATGGACCTGGGCTCTGTGTAGTCCACAGGGAATAATGGTTCCGTACCAGGTAGCAGTGGGAGCCATGTTGGCTATATTCAGTCACACCATGCAGATGAGCCCACTGGCTATGCAAATAGCTAAGGGGCCATTTACATGCTCCTTATAAGCTCATTTTCATGATGAACGGCAGCCCTTTAGCACCTGTCTTGTATGTGCCAGATACCATCCCTGGCGTCTAGTGGCACCCCCCAAAACATCCATCCCATATTATGAAAAGGCACCCCTGGTGTCTAGGGGTGCCCCCATCCTACCGAACACCCACCCCACATCATGCCTAGGTATCCCTGGTGCTTAGTGGCACCCCCCCAACCCTGACCACCTATTCTATGTAGTGTTCAAATAGCCCTGATGACTAGTGGCACCCTCACCCTCCCACTAACTGTCCCATGTTCATTGACCATCTCCTTGGTGTCTAGTGGCACTCTCCAGCCCTTGTTCACCTGGCTTGTGTTCATTGATCATCTCCCTGGTGTCTAGTGGCACCCCCCAATCACCTGTTTACCACCATCACAAACCTTTGAACATGTCACTTTGTCTGTATGCAGGAGGGGACACCCCCTCATTTGCATGGACACAGCGTTACGTTAGCACCTGGGTGCTAATAGGTTTAGCGCACACTACAGGGGCATTTCAATATAATCCTCCACAGCAATTGGCATAAATGCCATTAGCACAAATGCAAACACTGTTAGCACCAGTGCTAGCCCCTGGTGTTTTTTTATTAAAGGGGCACCATCAGCATTCCCCTGGCAAAAACACAAAAAGCACTTTCCTTGGTTGATCAGTACTAAAGCTAGAAGTGCAAACATGTGCTGTATATCTTTTAAAATTTTCTGACAACACTGGAGTCTCCCATGGCTTAGCCTATCAGTCGTGTCATCAAAGAGCTTGCCGTGGCAGACTCTGGAACATTGTGGCTGGCAGAGAGTCACAGGCTCAACCAGATAAACTACAAATAACAGCTGTGTCAGTTTAAAAAAAAATAAATTACAGCCAGTGCATTTTACCTAATCAGGACCTGTAGGTCCCATGTTTTCGTCTGGGGAATGCTGACAGTTCCCCATTTACAACAGCCATTAGTTCATCCATATTTCACGAATTATGTGCATTAAACAACATACATTGCAGATGACTCATACCTGCTGTCTTCTTGTTTGTACTGTAATCATCTATATCTTTAATACTTAAACCAGGTGTAACATGTATTCCCTTCACTCATTTTAAACAGAAGTTATCAAGAGAGTTTCTTAGGAAGCACCCCAGCATTTTAGCCCTAAATGTATTTAAGCTTATAAAATGGCAAGAAAAATCTAGAAATCTCATTGGCCAAGAGACAGCGGTTGACTGTACATTAAATCTCTATATACACACAGTCATCCTGGTCCTAAAGCACATCACACAATGAGCAAATACGTTCTCCTACAACCAGAACTATCTTGCATCAGTCCCTCTGCAACCAGAACTGATCTTCTATCACAAACATGGCTGCTACCTTTATGCTGTAAAAACCTTCAACTGGACCCTAAAGATAAAACTACCTTAAATAAAAAATAAATTATTTAAACCTTGTTTTCCTGATCATCACACTCTCCTGACACCCATTAACAAATTAGAAACACCAAGTATTGTTTATAGTTTTCATTACAACTGTTTCTTTACTAACAGTGAAAAATTCCCCTTCTGTCTTTATCTGCTCATCAGGGAAATCTCTTCTGCTTGCTCTGACAGTGAGATAATTGAGTCATTGGCTCTAAAACAGGCATTTGTTGACTGTGTACAGTATGTAAGGAGAGTAACATTCTACCAGTGGAACTGAACAGAATTTTGAATCCCTGTATTCCATGGTAAACATTCCATGATAAACATTCTTTGTCTTGAATGAGGGGAAAACAGAAAAAAGAAAGTAGGCAATACAGTAATACTATATAAACAAAGAGAAAAGGGGAGAAAACACAGTTACATAGGTAGAGGCAGACCCAAACTGCTCAATTAATACATTGCTGTCCCTCCAACTCATTAGTTTAGCATTTTTCAGTGAGCTGCTATTCAATCAGTTTTACCACTCCTCTACCCAAGTCTGGGGACTATTTTTTGCACCATATTTAAATAAAATAACATACTATTATTAAATCTTTAATAATGAATCCAGAGTTTTGTTTAATTGTTATAGAAATAGTTGTTACCCATTTTATAAGAGTGATAAGACACTTCAGGGTGTTGGTTGTTGATTGATAAGAGCACTACCCAGCTGCTGTAGTCACTCAGCGCAAGCACCTCATGCCTAACAACACACCTGGGGGTGTGCTCTTATCAATCAACAACCCACACCCCATCGTGTCTTATTGCTTTCATAAGCCATCGTGGGAAAACAAAATATCCCTCAGGTCTATGAAGTTAAATTCTTCTTTGCTACACCAGTTTACCAGGCACACATTAATTCTATTTATTATTAGATTTTTTTTTCTGGATGTGCTTTAGGTACTGGCAAAATACCAGAAACTGCCACTTTACTACCTTTAGCCTTGATTTTTTTCTCAAATGACGGTGGGTCATTACAAATATTTCTCATGGGAATTACCCACATAATTTGTTCCAATGTGGCTATTTACATCCATATTTTCAACCTGTGGAAGGTGTTTAATCCTGCAATCAGTACCTTCAATTTTAGCACCTGGAAGCATGCTTCCATGGTCTGCAAGTTGTCTGTTTTACAAACATATCTGTCTGCATACCTAATGATTGTATCCCCAGTTACAGTTTTATTCATTGGTGTGTTTTGTGGAACAATAGTTTGGGTGCCATTTTCATTCTTCAATGGGCTTTGGCTGTTTGCTAGGTGCAGTAGTGTTTCAGTTGGGCATATTGCCCTTCTGCCTTTTTTGTGGTTTGACTTCCTTATAAAACACCACTCATTTTCTTTCTCAAATGATTCCACAGCCTTTCCTCTTTTAGCACATCTCTCCTCATTGCTAGGATTATGTCCTCATTTTCATCTTTTGCTCTCTTTTTATTCTCCGATCTGAGAGGATTTGCCAGGAGATTCTCTGCTTCAGTTATATTGACAAAGTTTTATATTTTTTTTAAATTGTCACATTCCTTCTGTACAGTGGATAAGTGGAGGCATTTAACAGATATAAAATTGTCCTTTCTGCTGTTAGGTAAAGCTAAGGCTAACACAAACACATTCACACTTTATAGTTGAGCCCTCCTTTAACAGCAGTTCAAGCACATCTCCTGTTGGATTCATACTGAGTTTTAAACTAGGTTAAAATTATAATTACATTATGCTTTTTATTTACACCCAATGTGAGGGACCAGGAGCAAAAGGGGGATGTCTTCTTTTACCTCGGTGAACTTAAGCAGCTGCATATTGCCTCCAACGTGCACTTTCTGACACTCATGAATCGGCAAATTTATCAAGCCTTGAAAACAGGAAGTGCTATGGAGTGTGACTTCCAGTCTGGCAAGGTTGTGCAAACTACATTTGAAAAGGAAGGATCTTACTTTGAGAGAGGCTCTTGCAGCAGGCCAACATGGTAGGAGTCTACCACAGGGGACCACCCACCGCCAACGTCCACCTCTGACATCGACCTATGCTATAGAGGTAGGTGGTCCCCCAACCCTCCTCAGTTCTTTCCACCATCGACCCATGCACATCAGACCTTAGCAGTCACCACAGCTAGAGTCAACTGTCATTTACCCACAGCTGCAGGCTTTTCATTTTCTTTATTTTCTGCAGCATTAACATCGATTTTTCATTGCTACTGCTATTGTGTTTATGTCTTCTCCACCTGCCTCTTCTTCTGACCACTCTACGAAGTGTGTCTACAGCAAACAAATTCCTGAAAAAGATGGCCAATCTGCTTGTATCCTGTGTCTAGGCCCCTGTCATGACACTGAAGCTTGCCAGATTTGCCAGAAGTTCAACCAGGCCACTCAAAATCCTGGAGTGCCATCTAATCAAGCAGAAGTTTGTCATGATGGAGAAAGAGCTGCAGACAAGGAGCTCTTTGGCTTCATCAGCCCAGTCTTCTGGTCCTCTTCTTCTCAGTTCCAAGAAAAATCTGGTGGAAAGCAGAAGCACTGGGACAAACATTGGGACCAGAACTGGTCTGCTTCTCACTTGCGGTCTCTGCATAAGCCCTCAACCACATCAGAGTTGTCCTGCAGCCCAACCTGCCCTTACTTCCACAGGGCTGCCAGTGGGCCCACTGCCCATCCTTATCTCTATCATGGGTGGTGGCGCCTCAGTGCAGGGGACTCTATCCCCTGCTCTTCAGTCCCTGACATTCAGGCCCATTACCTCCATGGGTTCTCAGTCAGAAGGCTGAGCCAGTGTGGGTATCACTAGTGTAAGGCACTACCCATGTCGGTCCCCTCTACTGGGGTCCAATGCCAGTCCTTCTCAGCAGCACCCCCAGCAGGCTACTGGTATCTCCTCCAGTCTGGCATCACCTCTGCCTTTGCCAGGGAGCTCTCCCTCCCCCTAGGCAGCCATCCTGTCCCGGCACCAGCAGATTCTCCTCCCAGGTATTCTCAGCAGATGCCCACTGGGCAGCTGCCAGTTCTGCAGCTGCCCCAGCCTTTAGACTTGATGCCACTCTTGCCTCTGCCACAGCCTGTGGGCCCAGCACCAGTTTTGTCCTTGCCACAGCCTGTGGGCCAGACACTGGTCCCACAGCTGACATCTACTGGCCCTCCACCAGTGTACTCTACACTGGCCCACCAGCTCTGATGCTACCCTTTCCCTATCCAGCACCAGTCTATTCTTATCCACCAGTATATAATTATCCTGCCCCAGTGGACTATAACACCCATTTTTCTGCTTGATGGTCCTTCATACAGAAGCAGACCCCTCTCCTCAGGGCCTGCCTCCATCGTCCCCAGGCCAACCTCTGGGGACCTTCCACCCTAGGACAGGGGGTGATCAGGTGTCACTGCCTCTGAATGCAGGGGCCTACCAGATCCAGACCTGATGTCTGTTCCGGCTCTCACCAGGACGGGTGCCCACCAGCCAATAGCAAGTTGGATGAGGAGGATGAGGATGACTCTGATTATTCAGAGTCTTCTTCCACCCTGGAGGACTCTTCCAAGGGTGAGGAACCTGCTAAGGTGGTTCCCAAGTCCCGTCCTGATGATCCATCATTTATAGACATCTTGAGGCACATCCAGCCCACCATGGGCTGGGAAAAAGAGGAGCAGGATTCAGAGAGGCATTGCCTGGCCATTTATTTGAGACATCCAGATGCTCTCTCCTTGGTAGTGACACCCCTGATTGACTCTTATGATGTCACGAGGGCAGCTTGGAATCATTCCTTGACTACTTCTCCAGTTCCTATGAAAGCAGACAGGCTCTACCATGCTCTAGCTGGTAAGCCTTTTTTAGAGAGCTATCCTAAAGCTGACTTTGTGATCATCAATGCGATGCATGACCACACCAAGAAGCCAAAGCACCTAAGTGCTGTTATCCCAGATAGGGAATCCAGACAGCTGGACCACCTGGGTAAGGGTGTCTTTGTATCCACCATCCTGGCTAGCAATGCCATCAACTACTTGGCCCACATGGTCCAATATCAGAATATCCTTTGGGACCAGGCCACGGAACTAATTCAGGCTTTGCCCAACACTCCCTCCAAAACTCAGCTTGCCCAGCTTCTCAAGGTAGACTCCAACATAGGCAATCACATTCTTTGGGCCACCTACTATGCTGTCGATGCCTCGGGTAGGTGAGCAGCCTCAGGGGTCAGCTTCTGGCACCATTCTTGGCTCCCAGTGTCCAGCTTTGCTCGGATGTGCAGTCCAGTATTTTGGATGCCCCCTTTTGTGGCTCCATCCTATTTGGAGGGAATGTTCAAGATTTCATTTCCTCCCTCCAGGAGTTGGGCCATGCCCTCCGGTCCATTCACTCACTGTACCATACCCAACCAAAGATGGGTCAGCGACCTTCGTTTTGCTGCTCTTCCCCTAAACAAGCTTGCCCTCTCCCCACCAAAGGTCATGGCAAATGCAGAGCAGCAACAACCTCATCCACAGCTGCTGCCAGGGCCCTTTGAGCACCTGCACTCACCCTCCAGGCACCCGCTCCTACCTCCAGACTCCTTAGCTGACCATCCCTCCAGGAAGGGTTCTGGGGATGCTGCAGGGAGTCGATTCTCCCTTCACCTCTATGGGTAGTGGGAAATTACCTCAGACAACTAGGTGCTACAGATCATAGGACATGGCCACACACTAGAGTTTCTGGAGTGGTCCCCCCAGAACATCCTCTGGAAAACTCCTTCTACCCCCAGCTCATCTGGAGGAAATTCAGGCTCTTAGAGCCCTTCCCCCTGGCTCAGTGGGGCATGGAATTCTGTTCCCACTTTTTATTCATCCCCAAAAAGACCAGGGGTATCCAACCCATCCTAGATTTGAGTCATTTGAATACAAATGCTTCAGAATGGTCACCTTTCAGGGGTTGTTGCCCCTCCTGCACCAGGGTGACTGATTCTGTTCTCTGGGCATGCAGGATGCATACCTGCATATCAAGATTTTTCCTTCCCATCAATGTTTCCTTCATTTCCAGTTTCAGGGAGCCCATTTTCAATTCTAGGCCCTCCCTTTTAGCCTCTCTTCTGCCCCATGGAATGTGTGATCAATATAATATCTACAGTGATACAGCACAATGTATGCAATTATAGAAGTTTGCCCCCCATACGCACGCACCCTCTAACCTCTTAGACATACTATAGGAGTGTTTTCTCATTGTAAAGTCTGTTCTTCCCCACACCCACACCCAAATTAGGATAAAGCCCAATACTGAGACTGTAGTGTAGCATGGGGGGTACACTGTTGAGGCGCCATACTTCAAGCCCTGATAGTAAAACAAGTTTGACAGTGGGTTATAGCTAAGGGCACCATTACCACTGGAAGTTACTTTTGCAATATGAGGCACATTTGTTTTCTACTACTAGCCAAGACCCCCAGTCCATGTACAGTATCTGTTTTATTAAACCTTTTATAATGACAGATTAATACAGCTTTACGTGCCACAAAAGCTTGTTTTACAATTAACAGCTACTGAGCTATGAAATAATGTTTTTGCTTCCCTTGATATGGTACACACTGCTGGATTTTTAGTCAACTTAACTTCATTTATCTATTTAAAAACTTTATTTTAATTGATACAATTGGTTTAAAAAATCAGCTACACTTGGAGAAGTTTTGTTTGCTACATCTGCTCTTAACCCTTCCCTTTGTAGGACTGATGTTGGAGTGGGGTGAAAATTATAACTACATAGTACAGCATGAAGAACAGGCAACTGAACTTCAGATCGAACAACTAAAAACAATACATTATTTTTATATAAAAGTTTCTATAATCCCAAAGCATATAGAATGGCCAGACATAAAACTGAAGAACTTAACATAACAAACTATGGAATAATTAATGTTTACTCTTTCCAGTACTAAACTTAGCATTGGCAAATCAAATAAAACTCATTTAAGGTCATTTAAAGGTTAGAGAGTTAGTGGTTCTGTTTTACTGCACCCTGTTGCATTCTTCTGTATTTAATGTGCCAAGTATTTAATGTGTTTTCAACGTTACTGTGTTTTTGTTTTTAACTGAACGGTTTGCACCACTAGGGTATTTTTCTATGGCCACATTGATTTTCCTAGCAAAGCCCGCAGCTCTACTTTGTATTTGCTGATGATTCCTTATATTGTTAATGAGCAGGGCCTGAGTTTGCTTATGTAGTTGGAATTTGGCATTGTCTATTACTTTTTGTACTTCTGGGCGATGCTTATGATACATTGCTTGTTTGATGTCTTATCTGTTTTCAAACCAGAATGTGCAGCAGAGGCTTGCGGGGTGTCTTTGCAAATCAATCCCAAGGTAATGACTGCTACTCACTAATTAAATTAAATAAAGCATACCAACATACATATTAAAAGGCGGGGGGTCTACTGACCCCTAAGGAGTGTGAGATTGACAAGAATTCTCACTACTGTCACTTTCACTCATGCTTTTCAATAGTGGTTACAGGTTGGCAAGTTAATAAGAATTCAGATAAGGTGCAGTCTCTTTATTATTTTTTTTAATTCCACATAATATATTTGGTTGGGTCTGTGGTCAGCACTGGTGTCTGACCTTGCATGTGGTGTCTGCTTAGCTGGGGATTCAAGTCAGTCAGTCCAGGCTGATAGGGGTTAGGTAGTCAAGAGATGGCAGGGGCATGTGAGGCAAAGGTTGTCACAAGCTGGCAACTATTTTTCCCCTAAGTATTACAATTTCTGTCTGTAGCAGCTGTCCCCTTTATCTGCCCTTTCCTGAACATCTGGGGCACAAATCATCCCTCTGCTCCTGCCCACCTGTTCTGTTTCCTTCCTAATTCACTACCACTTACATTTGCATGATATGACCCAGGCAGACAAGGTATTGGGAATGATGATACCTGCAGTCGAAGTGATTGCAAAGCCCTTTCACTTTGGCGGTTTTAATCTCTGCTAGAACACATGTTGCCATAGAGTAGCCTGCACACCCATATGATGAGATATATTTCTCTCTCTGTTTATCATAGCCTCAGAGTCTGCTTTGAAATGTTTGGAAACATTGCATTGCCTTTTTTCAAATTCAAGTTTATTGAACATCTATGGTGCATAACACATGTATAGAGTCTCCACATGTCACAGCTTGCAGATACCATAGGTCCATACTAGTATTACACAAGCCATTTTAAATAAGATAAATATACATAGCTATCATTCATGAAGTAGTTATTTGAGTACTACAGGTCCCTGATTAAACTCTTGTTCATTGCTTTCACTGTTAAATACCTGCAAAAGGCACCTGTGCACATACAGTACATCTCAGACAGGCATATCCTGATGCAAGACACAGCATGAGAGGGTGCATAAAATAAAATGAGGAGTGATCCTGATGCATGATATCTTTCAATAGAATTCTAATAAGACATCATGATGTGTATCCATTACAAGCTGAAGTACTGACACAAGTGACCACTAGAAAAAAAACAGGGGATTACACCTAAATGTATCTAAAGTTACACATAATGGAATTTGACTGCTTATACTAGTGCTAAAATTGTAACGTGTAGTCTATCACACAATTGAGTCATTATGACTACTTTCACTTGTTAGACTAGGTTGTGTACCGTATATCACCTGGTCCCTTTTGAACATGTCCCATGGCTTAAATGTTGTATGCATAACTTAAAAGCAATCACCTCTAAAGGTGACAGATATAGTTAAACCTGATTTCAATTCTTAGGCACCTTATGACATAGAATCGGGGTTCTCTGATACTGTACAGTATATCTCAATCATTGTTATGATTGGTTCATATTTTTTATCATTCCTGAGCACTGGTCTTTGTTCTATAGCACATCACCATTTATAATAGAGGCTTCCAGATATTTATTTATTTATTTAAGAGATTTACCAGGCAGGCATACTGAGTGGGGGACCGCTCATTTCCAGATGCAACCTGGGAAATTACAGAAAAATACAACCAGGATGAGTACATACAGGAATAATAAAATAGGTACAAAGTAGTTACAAAGCTGGGCTCATATTAGGTACAACAGCTATTACAAGGTTTAGTCCTAGGATAGAGTATAAACAGGTAGAAAACATGCAGGTACATGGTAGTTTTGTTGAGTGTTTATAATGGCAGGGAACATTTAGATGCACCAGTATTTACCAAGTTTTAAAATAAGGGATGGTGAATAGGCAAGGCATGTAACTTGTGGGTACATTTGGTAGTGTGTGATCTGGTGAAGGAGGTGAGGCAAAGTCAGAAGCTTAGAAGAAAAAATTACCATGCCTGAGTAAACTGCTGGGGGAGTCAGAATGTTGCAGTACTGTCAGGGGCACATGGTTGTAGATCTGGGTTAATGGTAGCAGTTGCATATGTCAGAGAAATGGTCATGGAGGAGTGATTGAAGGAGTCTTGGGATGGAGATGAGCCTGATACCAGCAGGAAGATCATTCCAAAATTTGGGCAAATGATATTTGAAGGCAGATTGGCCCTTTAATGTGTGCATGAATGGAACTTGGAGGATATATTGAGAGCAGGACTGTCAAAAATACCAGTCCTTTTTAAACTCTTGATCATTACTTTTACTGTAAGCATGCTACTGGGTACTTGCAAATTTGCCTAAATATCCCTATGATATTTAGATTTTTTTTGCAATATTGCTCTGATGAGAGGGGTGAAAGGATATGTGCTTCTACAGAAATCTGGTCAGGTGGTTAACGTATTTCTTCCACTCGGTGTACCATAGCAAAAAAAAAAGACTGATTTCCTTTTGATTTCTGGAGTAATTGTTTGCTGATGAAAATGTTCCACATAATAAATTCTGTCTATGTGACAAATCACTGCTTTATAAGGCTAATTCAATTGCGTTAACCTTGATAAGACTGTATAATCCATTTAAAAGCTTAATTTAAAACTGCATTAACGTGACAAGTGACAGTTTTTCTTAGCTGGCTGGCTGCATTACATAGCACCACCCCTCTCTCTGAGTTCAATTTTTGTTTCTTGCATGCAGATGTGGACTGTGGACTGTGGGGATACCTGCTGGCACACTACAGCTTAGTCAGATACACTGAACATCACCACCTGGCACACTTAAGCAGATTTTGATGGGGATATGATTAATTCAGTTTATGAAGCACATATTGCAGTACCGCTGTCCTGCTGTCTCGCCCTACCGCATTAATGAGGGAGTCCTCAGTACCGCTCAGTGTACCGCACCTACTGAGGTATACCATGTTATTGGAAAACTTTTTTGTGACTACCACTGTAACAATACTCTGTTTGTGATGTTACACTCTGTTACTGTGCAAATGATTATGATGTCACAAGCAGAGAATTGTGATGTCACAGTGTTGCTATGCAAATGATTATGTCAAAAGCAGAAGACTGTGATGTCACAGTCTGTTGCTGTGCAAATGATTATGATGTCAGAAGCAGAGGACTGTAATGTCAGTCTGCTGTGCAAATAATTATGATGTCAGAAGCAAAGGATTATAATGTCCCAGTCTGTTGCTGTGCAGATGATTATGATGTCAGAAGCAGAGGACTGCAACATCAGATGTAGTCAGACAGCCAGAACAGATGAAGTCTAGGAGACAAGTGATCCCATTTTCATGTTAATTTCCATTTCTGTAAATAAAATGGGAAAGTAAGTACAATAAATTTATTAAACCTATACTGTGTATAAAATGTTTTTTTTCAGTTTCTTTCCAAGATGCCTATGTTTCTTTAAAAGCAATCTGAAGCACAAGTGTTCAGATTCAATTTTTTTGCTGAATACAAGTTAACATTGCCTTTAAGAATATTATCTAGTGCAGGACTGATTAGTCATATTGGTGAGAAAATATATTTAAAGGGGACAGGAAATGTGTGCTAATTGGAAGCTGTATGTACAGTTCTTATTTTCAGAAATGTGATGCATTCCTCTAAATTATCCATATTTAATTTACATGGATAAAAAGTGATATGAAAAAACTGTGTTTTACTTTGTTTTGTTTTATAGGCAGCATTCTGTTACAGTTCTCTTTATGGAACCAGTAATTTGGAGTTTTTACTATGTCATGGTTTGTGTACAGAATGATAATTATGAGCTGTTGGCCTATCAGAACTATGCTTAGAGTTCTGTGCACAAACAGTGATATAGTTAAAACTCCAAATTACTAGTCCCATGAAGAGAACTGTAACTGAATGCTGCCCATGAAAACAAAGCAATACAAAATATGGTTCTTCATATTACTTTTTATTCAGGCACAGTTAAATATAAATAATTTTGGGGAATGCTTGTAATTTTTGTGAATAAGAACTTTATAAACAACTGCCAGTTAGAAAGGGTTTCCTGTCGTCTTTGAAACAAAAACTTGTATTTAATTAAAATCCAAATCTGTTTAGGTCTAAATGCTTGATGATAAGTGTTACAAGCTTATTTATAATGGCCTGCTTTGTAAGTCTGTCAGGGCCAGATATTCAAAACTTTGTCCCAGGGCTAAATTAGCACTGCTCAGCAGGCAAACTTAGCCCAGAGCACAAAGCAAGCCATATTCAAAAGGAATAGCCTGGGGCAAACAGCTTCTGAATATAGTATGGGAATGAGGCTGGGCGAACTGGGCTGGGAGTGCAGGGCAAACTTAGCCCTGGAATAAGACAGCTCTGAATAAGGCAACCAGGAAGTGCAAACCATAACAGCAAAACAGTGCACAGTGATGTGAAGGTAGGTAGAGGTGAACTATGTGGCCAATGTGTGTGCAAGCAAATGCATGGACCCAGACAGCAGCGTATGTAAATGTACAGTGTTCAAAACTGTAAAATATTCCCAAAACTGTTTGCGCAGTGCTAGCATGTTTGTGTGGGTTTAGCATAGGGCTAAACTGTTAGCCTGGTGCAAACACATTTGCCCGGCGCTAAACTTTGCCATATTCAAAAGTGACATGCAAATGAGCCTACTTACGTAGTCTCTGGGCGAACATCCAGATTAGCATCTCATTATGCCCTGATTTGTACGCCGTTTGCACTGGGCTAATGGTTTAGCCCTACGCTAAACCCAGGCAAACGTGTTAGTGCTGCATAAATAGCTTGGGGAATATTATACAGTTTTGAACACTACTTCCACATGTGCTGCTGCCTGCAGCTGTACTGGGACAACACAGCATAGGAACAGATGGTGGTGGTGCTGCATGCAACTGTCACACTGTAGGTTATGCTACAGTGCACAGCAGATACTGCAGTAGCAAGGGGGCCAGTAGTGTGTGGACACAGCAATGCCTATGGTGTGTAGGGCAGTGACGATGACTGCACTATACACAGTGAGAGGCCCAACCTGCAGGTGTTTACTGACAGTGGACAATACTGTTACACTGTTGTGTAACCCACAGATACTGCACCTCTGGCATGGGATGCTCACAGTGACATATACATGTCCGACTTTGTGTGCTGTGGTAGTTGTACAGCTGTGTGATATGTGGCCGGAGGGGCATATATTATCAGAAAGGAACACTGGTGTTGGGGTATGCCCAATACTGGCCCACATGCACTGTATGATGTGTCCCAGCCTTGTGGCCACACCTGGTCTGTGGCACAGCCTGGCCACCCATACACTCTCCCCTCAACATCCTCCATGCCCTCAGTGCTGTATATGTGTGCTGGCATCTGTTGGTGTCCGCAGAAGTGTGGTCTGCAGGTGTGTGCTGTATGACCACACTGCCATGCTGTCCAGTGGCAGCAGGGCCACCACTTACTGCCTGGCGTGGCTGGGACTGATGGCAGATGATGGCATCATTGTGATGCCATCAGTTAGCAGCATGCTTCCTCTATGTTTGACTTTGTCTATGTGTCATATTTATTTGTTAGGATCATGCAAAACCTGCGCAAACACCGTGCAAAGCCATAGTGTCATGCAAAGTTGATTTTCCAGGGTTAAGACAAGCTTTTCCTGGGCGGTAATGTGCACCGAGTTAAGTGTCATGCTAAGTTACGCAAAGCCACATTGTGCAGTGCTAATAGCTGAATATAGCATTGCGCCTGTATTCATGTCAGTTTGCCCCTTGCATACCTTATGATTTTGCCCAGCGGTAATGCAGTTTTCTGGCACTATTTGGCCTTTTGAATATAGCAGACCTGCGCTAATCCCATGCTAAACCTGCGCAAATGGTTTTTGCCCGGTGCAAAATTTTGAATATCTGGCCCTAAGCCTGTAAGATCCTAATACAGTAAGTTTGTGACCTAGAGCAAGCCTCTTGACCTCCCTGTGCTGCAGTCGACCCAGCTGCAAAGTTGAGTAGGAACAAAGCCCCACTGAATACAAGATGTAACATCTCAACTTTCACAGGCAAACATATTGTAAAAATTAAAAACAAAAGAGGATTCAAAGGAATACAAACCTGTTGCCACACATACATGATTTTCATAACTTTTTGCATATACCTTCCAGTACAAGTTTCATACTGAACAAACATCCTGATGTAGTACAAGAAATGAGTTTAAATAAAAATATATTTCATCAGAATTATTTTGTAGATGCTAATTTCATTGTTCTTCCCAAACCAAGCTATTTTTTTAAAAATTCCATTGAGTACACAAGTGCTTTTTGCCCTTTTACTGGTAATGTGAGAGTGACCTTGTGCATGTTCAATTTAAAATACATACTGCATATGGAGTAATTTCTCATCAATTAATCTTTTTTGTAAAGCAGAAAATCCATGTTTTTTAATCCTGTTTGAAACTGAGAAGTAGATCTGGGCCAGCGAAAGTTGATTCTAGGTCTAACTTCATTTAACTAATAACTGTTTGCCTTAATTTCCCCCAGAAGATTTGTATCTGCCTTGTAAACTACTCCCACACTGGTGGTCTAGTGAGTGCAGTAAAACTTAAAGATGCCTTTGGGTTCTATAATGATCTTGCATCACATCCACCAGTAGAGCACATGGAGGGGGCTGAGTGAGAATCGACTGATTGCAATGTCAAATGAGGTCTCTGACCCCTTTTGCCATACACTATTGAATCAACTGAGGCTCAAAGTTCAAAGCATTCAGGACCCCATATTTAACAAGGATTTTTTGCTGGCTACGATGTGCAGAATCTTCAAACCTCTATAATTAAGATCACCACCTTATGAAGAGGTAAAAACTCGATGCAAAACCACACTCCAAACTCTGTCTCTCTCTCCCCACCCCTTTTTTTATGACTGATGAGTATTAGCTCCTCCTCCTCCAAAGCCATTTGGAATGTCAGAATAGACTTTAAAAGTGACAGGAAATAATTTTCATACTGTTTATTTACAGTGTATGGGAAGGCCTACTGTTCATGGAAGTCAATGAATTCCTAGTGTTGTACCCTAGTAGTGACATCAAGCATCTGTTGTGCCATCTTGAGTACATCACTACAAGGGTTCAACAACATGGAATGCCCTCATGTGCTCAAGTGCCCCTGTCAGCCATGCCGATCGCTCATTTTTTATTCCCTTGTCAGTTTCATCAGTCGCTTCTGATGAGAAAAACGAGTGATCAGCAATGGATTCTGTGGCCTTTTCATAACTGTCCATTGCTGTGCAGAGTTGCCTGTACACTATAAAAGACAGTGGATGGGCAACTGTGATCAACAGTGCTGAGTTTGCTTCTCGAGATTGTCATGACAACCTCTCAAAGCAAACACAGCATTGTTGTTCACAGTTGCCCATCCATTATCCTCTATATTTTTATTCTTTGGTAACCAGGTAACTCCTATTTGGCACAATGCTCATTTACAGGGCTGACTCAGGAGCACAGGGGAGGTTAAGCAACTTGCTCAGTGTCACATAATGTGCAAGCAGAGGTTGTTGCAATCAAAACCAGATCTGCTGGATATACCAAGGTCATGCACAACTTCTTGCTCTAACCTCTCTTAAAAAAAAACTCCCATTTTCCTTTCCATGTCAGTCATGTATTCTGAAATGCTTTGACCAATTTTTGATAACATAACTATTGATACTTGTGGTATCCTCAATACTGCATTGTGATCCCTTTACCTCAGCAGGTACTACTGTTTCTTAAATATTTCTAAGACATTCCACTGTTTCAAACACTCCATTGCATGCTATTTATCTGAATGACTTGTATGTGGCTAACATCACGGAATGATCAGTTAGTATAAAAAAATGAGAGCAGTAACTGCTGAGGTCTCAGGACACAAAAGAAAAATTCAAAAAAATCCCGCACTCAAAAAAACGAAATAAAAGGACTGCTTCACCAATATCTGAAAGTGCTTCATTTTATTGTAAGTGCCATGTGCTAAGCCCTGACGCATAAGGCCACTGCCTTATATACCAGACAATTGATGACATCATTAAACAGCGTCAGATACAAAGTGCAACCAATTATTCATTAAACAACCAATACAAATAAAGTGAAAGTGTATTGTGCAACTCAAAGATTAAAAACAGTATACATATAAATATAGTAAATAAACTACAACCCTATTCTTTAAATACAGTTTTTGTCATAAAAACCTGTATGTATATTTGGATGGAAAACCTGCCCAGGTAGTAGAATCAGATAATGTGCTTAAGACCAAGAGTTCCAATGTGCTCCACTTATTATTTTACTGCTGATAACCATCTAAAAAAGGGGGAAATTTAAAAATGAGATTTGTTAAAATTATATTGACATACACAATCTATATTGTTACTTAATGCTACCACCAAAATTCTTATTATATGCTATAAAATCACAAGACATACTAAGAATATATAGGCTGTCAAACTCAAGTCAGTTCTAAATGCAGACAGAGGGATGGGGAAGGTTATAATTTGGGGGGGATTTTTGGTTACAGGGAAAGAGGGAGAAGGAGGTAATGAAGTTAATGGAAAGAGAAGAAAAAAAGACTTTATTTCTTCCTTTTGAGAAGAGGAATTAATACAAGTCTTTCATTCAGACCTGGTGTTTTATCTGCATTCAAAGCATATATCCCAAGTCCTTCTCTTTCTAAAATGTAGTTCTCAAAATCACCTCCTCTTGGGTTTCTATATACCTTTTCAATCCCTTGAAATAAAAAAGTATGTTTATTCTCATCTTTACTCTTCATAGTATGTAGTGCTGTAGCAAAACTTGGATCCTTGTGTTTAATAGCTCTCACATGTTCAGCTATTCTTAGTTTTAACTGTTGTTTTGTTTTTCCTATATAGAATGCTTTGAATGTACAAGTGGCCATGTATATTACTCCATAGGTGTCACAAGTTATCAATTCTCGAATCTGATACTTTTTTTGATTACTTACATCAAAACATGTAAATTCTTTGTTAGGTTGTATATTAGGGCACATACTACATTTGCCACATCTAAAGCAGCCTATACTTGGTGTAAGCCAGGTTTCTTTTGTAGATAGTGTTTGCCTACTATGTACCAGATGATCTTTGAGATTATTTGGTCTTCTATATGTCATCCTTGGTGGTCTGTCACGATGTGCACTAAGATGTGGATCTCCTTTTAGAATATTCCAATTAGATCTAATAATATCTGAGACACTATGTGAATGTATAGAATATGTACTCACAAAATTCAAAATCTGATTTGTGTCCTGTTGTTTAGGTCTCTATATTAAAGTCTCTTCTCTCCTCATAACTGCCACCTCTGTATATGCCTGCTGAATATTTTGGTTGGAAACCCCTCTTTCTAAAAATCTTTTTTTCTAAATCTGTAGCCGCTTTTTCAAAATCTCTCTCTTCACTGCAATTTCTCTTAATCCGGAGAAATTGCCCTTTAGGAATATTTGTCACTACATGTCGTGGATGGCAGCTAGATGCTAGAAGTAAGGTATTCCTCTCACAGGACTTTCCATAAATATCTATCTGTATTGTATTGTCCTCATCTTTTGTAATCTCTAGATCTAAAAAACAGATATTGTTTTGGCTAGCTTGGTATGTAAAATGCAAATGAGGGTTAGATTCATGTAAGACAGAGACAAATGAATCAAATTCCTTCAAATCACCAGTCCAGTTGATAAATACATCGTCAATAAAACGACGATACAAATTCAATTTCCAGAAAAAGGGATTGTTATCTACATTTCTAACATAAATATCTTCCCATTGTCCCACATATAAATTTGCTACACTGGGAGCAGAAGTAGCCCACATTGCTGTCCCCTTAATCTGCAAATAGTACTGACTTAGGAATGAGAAAGCATTGAATTTAAGAACAAATTCAGACAATTTAAGTAGCAATTCTGTACAGGCTCCAGTCTCTGTCTCTCTTGAATTAAAATAATAGGCCAGACTATCTAAAGCTTCCTCTTGTGGGATATTGGAGTAAAGCGATTCAACATCCATCGTAATGAGATATGCATTTGGATCTACCTCTACATCCGCTAATAACCTCAAAATTCCCCCTGTATCTTTAATATATGATCCTAAATTAGTAACAAAAGGTCTCAAAAAATGGTCCACATATTGTGAAAGTGGCTCAGTCAAAGAGCCGATTCCACTCACTATGGGTCTACCTGGTGGTGGCAAAGATTCAAACTCCTTATGTATTTTAGGTAGTGTATATATAATAGCTCTAACTGGAAAATCTACCGTAAGAAAATGTTTAATTTTTGAATCTATCCAACCTTTATTAGAACCTCTGTGATAAATTCATCAATACAATGTTTAAAGAAAACAGTGGGGTTGTTTCAAGTCTTTTGTAAAATTCTGTATTGGAATTGAAATGTTGAAATAGCAGAGCTAGGTGGGGGGTTAAAAACAGACTGACCCCCTAAAGTATTTTCTTTCTAAAACATTCATATCAGCCATATCTGTACTTACCAAAACAGTATCTACTGTTTGATTAGAGGTATTAGTTTGACTAATGCCAGTCACTTCTTTATGTCCTTGTTTCTCAAAAAAAAGATTTTAAACTTAAGTTCCTACAAATTTCTTTTAAATCTAAAAATGTCTCAAATTTATTAATGCCTGTTGTAGGTGCAAAAGATAGGCCTTTGTTAAGGACCCTTACTTCTGCTTCTGATAATGTCCTACTTGATAAATTAATCACCTTCTCTGATATCTCCCTTGCTTCCTGCATGACTAATAATTCTGTCTGGCCCCCCTGGAGTTGTACTGTTGGGTTTGGTACATCTGTCTTGATTATAGAGGCTGATAAGGACTGGATTCGGGATATGGGCGAGATATGTGGTTCTGTTGTCTGAGATAGAAATTGTCCACTTCTTTCTGTTGTTGCCCCTTCTGACATTCTACATGTGAATTGTTTCTCCAAATTCCATCTCCTTCTGTTCTTATATCTTCCCCTTCTTTTCTTCTTAAATCTGTACTTTTGATGTGATAATTCCCCGTGACGGGACCACTCTGTCTGATTGTTTGAAAACCCTGGTACATGTTGGATCTTGTACTTCTTAACTGGGGTTCAGGACTATCATACATTTGTACATTAGAAGGGTCTTCTCTTGAGGTGTTAGTATCCTCACTATTTATTTCACTATTATCAGTACTAATATTAAAAGATACCCTTCTCTCATGGCCTTAGTGTCACTTTAGATCCTTTGAGAAAGGAAATTAGTTCCGAAATGCGTCAGGGCTTGGCACATGGCACTTATAATAAAATGAAGCACTTTCAGATATTGGTGAAGCAGTCATTTTATCTCGTTTTTTTTGGGTGCGGGAATTTTTTGAATTTCTGCTTGCCTTTATCCCTGCACCTTTGTTCCATGTGCAACCTTTGTTTTGACTCTTCTGTCTCAGGACACAAGTAATCAATATAGTGATAGAGATAATAAAAATGAGGTAATTTAACAAAATGGGTCTAAACCATATCAGAATATAGGACAAACAAAAAGGAACACATGAGGGCATATAAAGGTATAAAAACTGTTTCTTGTCATAGCAGTAGAAGACCTTACTTAAAATTCAGAGTGGAAATGATTAGGTTGATTTACTGCTAATGGTCTTAATGGCCATACTTTACACCACCAAATCAGACAGGTTTTACAAACAAAGGCCAGTGACATCAGAATGTTGTAACCTCGACATGTAGCCAAAATAGTGAATGGTTTGATACAATCAGATTTATGAATATGTAGGCACTCAAAATTGCCCCCAAATTGGACTATATTTAAATAAAAAATAGATGACTAGATAAGGACCCAAAAACTAGAATATCTGGTCTCATACCGGAGATGTGGCAACCATATTGATAATCAACATTGGAGGGGCCTGTGATAGCAGTGCTGTCCAAATTGATGATCCAGATTTTTGTGCCCAATTAATATCCTCACAAGAGGGCACATCAGTAGCATTGGCCACTGCAGTTCTGATGGAACAGCACTGCATAGCAGAGCTAAGTTGGCACCAGGTCCCCATATTTGAAACATTAATTTGCACCCTGCTGTTCAGTGGTCTCCACATTCATTCCTAACCCACCAGTATCACCTGTCCTTGGTCAACAGTGGTCCCCCTTCTGCTCCCCAACCTGCCTGTATCACCAGCCCCTTGTCAGTAGTGGTCACCACTCCTGCTCCCCAATCATCAGTTTCACATTTCCTGCTCCACAACCTGCCAGCATCACCATACATACAAACATGGAAGTATAGAAGCCGCTGGCAGATAAGGACTGCTTGGCTCACCTAGTCTGCCCATATTTTCCCTACCTATATTGACACTGGTGATTCTACTCATCCCTGGGCTCCCCCCCTTGTGCTTATCCCATGCATTTTTGAATCCTGTAACCATTTTAGCCCCCATCACCTCTGCTGGGAGGCTGTTCCATGGGTCCACTACTGTCTCAGTGAAGAAGTACTTTCTCCCATTACCTCTGAGCCTCCCCTTCTATCTTCATAGTGTGACCTCTTGCCTTGAGCATCTTTTTCTTTAAAATATGCTTCCTACTTGTACCTTGTTTATACCTGTGAGGTATTCAAATGTTTTTATCGTATCCCCCCCCCTTTCAATCCTTTCCTCCAGGGAGTACATATTTAATTCCATTAGTCTTTCCCCACAGGGCTTTTGATACAGGCCATGCACCATTTTTGTTGCCCTCCTTTGTACTGCCTCCACCCTATCTATGTCCTTGCAGAGATGGGGCTCCAGTACTGTACACAGTACTTGAGATATGGTCTCACCAGTGATCTCTACAGAGGTATTATTACCGCCCTCTTCCTGCTGGTGATTCCCTTACCTATACATCCCAACATTCCACCTGCCTTCCTCACTGCCTTGTTGGACTGTTTCGCTACCTTCAGATCATCAAAAATGATTACTCCTTGGTCTCTTTCCTGCTTTGTGACTGTTGATACCTCTATACCATTTGGTATGCTGCCCCGGGTTCTTGTGCCCCATATGCATTATTTTGCATATTTTTTGCATTAAAACCCAGCTGCCAAACTTCTATCTACCCCTTCCGGTGTGTACACTCTGTTGCAGAGTTTTGTGTTTCTGCAAACAGGCATACTTCCCTTCCAGCTGTTCCACAATGTCACTAATAAAGATATTGAAGAGGACCGGCCCTAATACTGATCCTTGTGGTATCCCACTGGTAACTTTTCCTACTCCAGAGTGGTTGCCATTTACCACTACCCTGAGACTCCTATTGCCCAGCTAATTTGCCACTCAATTTACTATTTTGGGACCTACTCCTAGGCTCCCTAGTTTGTTTACCAGTCTTCTGTATGGGACAGTGTCAAATGCCTTGTGAAATCCTGGTAGGCCACATCCACCGCTCCTCCCTGATCCACTCCCTCATTACCCAATCAAAGAACACAATCAGTTTAGTCTGATAGGACCTTCCCCCTCTGAAACCATGCTGCCTGTGATCATGCAGCTTATTGATAACAAGGTATTGCCTGATTCTTTCCTTCAATATTGATTCCATTACTTTGCCCACCACTGACATCAGGCTGACAGGCCTGTAATTTCCTACGTCCTCCATGTTTCCACACTTGTGGAGTGGGACAACATCTGTCCTCCTCCAATCCCCCAGAACCTCTCCCTGTTCCTAATGACTGGTTAAAAAGGGCTTTCAGAGGTGCAGCCAGCTCCTGTTTTTGTTCCCTGAGTATCATGGGGTGCACCCCATCTGTCCCCATTGCCTTGTCTACTTTTAACCTTTGATAGTTCCTCAAGCACTCTTTCCTTTGTAAATGGGCTTGTGTCCACTCCTTGCCCATTTGTACCCTTGTCCTTAATCCTTGTGTAACCCCCCTACAAATAGGGGTTCCTAAAAAGTCTTCCTTGAGCTTGCTTAAATGCTCACTGCCAGGCTGGTGTCCTGCATTTTAGCAGTTTAAATGTATTGCCAGAGAGTGCCTGGATAGCCTCTGTGTACTGTCTCTTTAAGAGCTGCTTGAATTGCAGTCATAATTAATCTGAGAGAGATCTCTGTTAGAAAATGTACTTGTTTGCTGATCATTTGTTAGAGTAGTAATAATACTGCAGTTTGTTCTAGCCTGCCTTCTTTGCAGCATGGACAGTTCTGTTTGTTTCCATCATTTTACTAATATGCTAAAATACCAGCAGAATAGGCCTAATGGTCTTTCGTGTCTGCTCGTTTGGTCAGCCCCCACTCTGGGAGCTGACCTTGCTGCACCCCTCTCCCTCTCTGGCTTCTCTGTTCCCAGTCCTGGATATTCTCACTGCACTGGTTTTTGCTTTCAGAACCCTTCCTCTATACCTGTCCCTCCTCCTCTTGAACCCCTCCACTGTCTCTGCCTCTACCAGCCCCCTGGGCAGTGCATTCCACGGTTCCTCCACCCTGTCAGTGAAGTTGCACCTCCTCCTTTCTCCCCTGAATCTCCCCCCTCCAGCTTCCACCCATGCCCTCTAGATGCCCCCCTTCCTTTGGAGCACCCTGACTGCCCCTTCCCTATTTACCCCCTTCATGTACCTGAAGACCTCTATCATGTCCCCCCGGTCCCTTCTCTCTTCCAATGTGTACATATTTAGCTCTTTGAGCCTCTCCCCATAGGTCCTATCCCCCAAGCCCCAAATCATTTTGGTTGCTCTCCTTTGGAACCTCTCCAGGAGTTCAATGTCCCTCTTTAAATGTGGCCTCCAAAGCTGCATGCAGTACTCGAAGTGTGGCCTCACCAAGCCGTTATACAGTGGGAGTATCACTTCCCTCCTTCTGGATGGGATCCCCCTAGCAATGCATCTAAGCATCCTGTTGGTCTTTGCTGCTGCCCTCCTACAAGTCTCCGAGTTGTTCATCTTGACATCCACCACCACACCCAGGTCCCTCTCAACCACCGAGACTTGTAGCATCCCTCCCCAGGGTATACTCTTGGCCCGGGTTTCTGGCTCCCAGGTGCAGTACCTTGCATTTTCCTGCATTGAACCTCAGCTTCCAGTTTCTAGACCACCTTTCCAGAGCCTCCAGGTCCCCCTGTAGGGCCACCCTCCCCATCTCCTTATCCACCACCACCCCCAGTTTTGAGTCATCCAAAAAAGAGACTCATCTCACTCCTGATACTCTTCCTTATGTCAGAGACATAGGCGTTGAACAGGAGGGGCTCAAGAACTGATCCCTGAGGGACTCCACTAATGACCCTCCTTGGGGATGAGACTATCCCACCAACCACGACCCTCTGGGTCCGCTCCTGGAGCCAATTGCCTAGCCATCTGATCATCTGGTTCCCCAAGCCCATTTCTCCCAGCTTATCCAACAGGGCCCCGTGAGGAACTGAGTCAAATGCCTTGCTGAAGTCAAGAAAGAGGATGTTCACTGGTCTACCCAAGTCCAAGGCACTCATCACCCAGTCATAGAACACCACAAGGTTTGTCTGACATGACTTCCCTGGGACAAATCCATACTATCATCCAAGCACCCCAACTTTTCCAGGCCCCCCCAGTCTCTTCTTGACAGTGCCCTCCATCACCGTGCCCACCACTGGTGTCAGGCTGATGGGCCTGTAGTTCCCTGCCACCTCCCTTGATCCCTCCTTGTGGATAGACACTATATGCGCCACCTTCCAGTCCTGGGGCACCCACCCTGTCCTCAGAGAGATGCTGAAGAGCTTCACCAGGGGTTTCGCCAGGACATCCGCCAGTTCCTTCAGCACTCTGGGATGTAATTTATCCGGCCCTGGTGCTTTCTCCATCTTAAGGGACTTGAGGGCTTCCCTCACTCTCCATGCCATGATATCCACCTCTGCTACCTCGTCTCCCTGCTTTGCCTTCCCCCCACCTGCCAGTGATGCCCCCCCTCTCCCCAGACCCACTAATCGGTAAGGGTCCCCTCTCCTCAGTTTCACCGTCTTCTCCCATGTATGATGCAGCCCCCCCAATTTCATTGGCGAAAACTGAGGCGAAGTACTCATGTAGTACCTCAGCCTGATCCCTGGGTCTTGTGCCCATCCCTTCCCTGTTTTAATCCTGCTAATCTGCCCCTTCACCCTTTGTTTTTCCTCAATGTATCTAAAGAACCCCTTGTTCCCTCTCCTAATTTCCCTGGCCAGGTTCTGCTCCTTCCTTGCCTTAGCCACCCTCACCACCGTAGTGGCCCTTCTGGCCTTCAGCTCATACTCCCCTCAATCCCTTTCACTCCTTGAGCACTTGAATAGCCTCTGGGCCACCTTCTTTCCTCTCACCACCTCCTGAACCTCCCTGGTCCACCAGCAGGGTTTTTGGTCCCTACCGCATTTTCGTCTTACTGTTGTGCAGGTGCTGGTAGCATCCTCTACCCCACTCCTAATGATTTCCCACTTACTGTTAGCGTTCATATCTGGCCCAATCCCATCCAAGTGCTCCTTAAGGATCCTTCCCATCTCCTTGAAATCTGCCCCCCTGAAGTCAGTTACCTCCATCTTTGTGCAGCCTTCTACCCCTCCTAGGTTCAGGCAGAACCAGACAATGGCATGGTAGCTCCCCGCCAATGGGTCCCTTACCTCTAGGCCCCCAATCTGGTCACTGTCTTCCAGGACCACATCCAGTATTGGCTGCTCCCTGATTGGTTCCCCCACCTGCTGAGTTAGGAACGTGTCCTGAAAGACATCCAACAACCTCTTTTCCCTGGCCACCGAGGATGTCATAGTCTCCCAGTCTGTTCCTGGCATGTTTAAGTCCCCCAGCACCACCACCCTTCCCTTTCCCAATCTGCAGTGTCTCCCTACATCTACCACCAGACTCCTCCATCTCCTTTGCCAGTGCAGGGGGTCTATACATCACTCCTATTTTTACTCTCTTGCCCCCCCTTGTTATAAAGGTGACCCAAATCGCCTCCACAGTTCCCTCTGCCTCCTCCACTCCCCCTATGGCAATGCAGTTTTTGACTACTATTGCTACCCTTCCTCCCCTCTCCTCCCCCCTGCCCTTCCTGAACATCATGTAACCCTCCAGGTTCAGGTCCCAGTTGTACCCTGCGGTGGCCCCGGTCTCAGTGACTGCAGCCACATCCACCTCTCCCTCAGTTAGCATCACCTGGAGCTCAGGGATTTTACTGCCCAAGTTCCTGGCATTTAGCAGGACTACCTTCTACCCTTTCCCTATACTTCCATTTCTTCTGCTCGTGTTCCCATGGGGATTCTGTCTTCCCCTGGTCAACACCTTACCAGTCAGCCTTTACCTGCATTCCTCCAGCTCCCCAGGAGGGTGGAGACAGAGTCCCTCTTTTATCGGACCCCCCAACTGCCCTTTCTCCCATCCCTTCCCCCTTCACAAGTTTAAACCCCACCTTTCACCAATTAACCCTCTATTTTCAACTTAAGGATTTCCTTCCCCTCCGAATTGAGATGGAGCCTATCTCTAGCATACAGCCCCATATCCTCCCAGGTCTCCCCCCCCAATCCCCCATTAACCCATACCCTCTGGCCCCACACCACTCCCTGTGCCACTGGTTTATCACCCTAATCTTCCTCTTGTGTTCCGCACTAGCTCTTGGCACCGGCAGGAATTCCGAGAAAGAAATTGCACATCCTGTATCATGACAGACCCTGGCAAGCTCCCTGAACCTTCTCTGTATCTCTAGCTCACTATTTCCCTCAATGTCATTGGTACCCAGGTGGACCAGTATGTCCGGGGAACCTCCACATTCTTTTGACAGCTGATATACCTCATGCTTGGCCCTGTGCACCGTTAGTTCAGGGAAGCATTTTGTTATAACCAGGCAAGCTTCTCCCTCCCTATCCCATTTAAAGCCCCTGATCATGGAATCACCCAACAGGAGCATTGTGGCCACCCCTTTTCCTCCATTCCCCCCTTCCATGTCCCTCATCCTTTCTACTAGCCCCTCCCCCCAGCCAGCTCCTTGCTCCTCCCCCTATCTGGGTGCCACCTGCCATCCCCTCCTTATTTACCTTGGCCACCCTCTCCCCTCCGATTCTATGCCTCTCATCCTCCTGAGTATCCTTCTGTACTTCGCTATCCCCTCCATTACTGCTCGCAACTGGTCCTTCCCTCCATCTGCCAAACTAGACTGGCTCGTCCTCCCTTCCTTTCCGTCTCTGTTCAGCCCCTCCTTGCCTGTCGTGGTCCCCTGGTCTAAACCCTCAGCTCCCTTTACTGTATCCTCCTTGTACTTCTAGTCCTTCTCCTTGCCTTTTCCTCCCAACTGGTCCTTCTCCTTGCACTTTCCTCCCTCTACCCCCTCCTCCTCCAATTCCCCATTTTCCCGCATTCCAAGTTCCCCCCTGTTCTTCCTGCTATCTGGCCCCCATCTCCTGCCCCCTACTCCCTTTCCATCTCTAACCGCCCCTGTCATGGCTACATCACCACCCTCATCCTTAAGCAGAAGAAGAGAATTGAAGCAGTTACTGAGCTTAAGGTCTGATCCACCTCCCCCCGTTGTTTTCTTCTGTCCAGCCCCAGCCTTCTGCCTGCTTCCATGAGAATGTCTTCCCTTTGGCCCCCATCTGTGAGGGTCCCCAGTTACCTGCCTGCTTCCTTGGTGGTATACTCCTTTTGGGCCCAATCTGCTAGGGTCACTATGTGACCCCAGAGTAATTTTCTGCACTCCTTTCCCTATGCCCCCATCCCTAGTGCTTGGAGCAACCCTGTGGGAGAGCCCTGCCCTATTCCCCAACCATACCTCCCCCCTTCCCCAGCTGTCTCCTAATCCCCTCAACCTCCTCCCTAAGCTGTTCCAGCTGGTAGCACACTGGGCCACCACTGAACTTCCAAGCCCAGTCAAGTATCATGGCTGCCTGACAACCCACCACCCTCCCAAAGATGCCAGCCCTAATGACATATGGTCCCATCCCCCTCCAATAAGGTTTCCTTGGGTGAGCCACCAGGTTCCCCACTAGTCCAAAATACACCCTTATCCACTAATCAGATCACCCACTAATCCTAGATACAGTCCCACAGTAAACAGGTACCCCTGTTACTAGGTGCAGTACAACAAAATAAACTTATAAGGGAAGTGAACAACTCCCTAAGCTCTTCTCTCCCAGCCTTTAAACCCAACCCTCAGTGGCTAGAACTACATGAGCTGCACCTGAAGCCTTTTTGTCCAATTGCAGGGCAGGTGTTTCCCTATAATTGAGCCAAGCTCTGGAGGGAGGGCAGGATTAGGGCCTGCACCTGACTCCCTCGAGAGTGTATCAGCCCTGTGTCTGCCTCTCCAAGCACTGCAACCAAAGAAACCACACCAATTAAATCCCACCAAATAGGTTTTAAATCAGAAGAAATAGGCCTCCACAAACGCAGCCTGCTACACAGTGGAACAGCAAACAAATGAGCCCACTTATAGCCACCAAAAACAGTTTTCAAACTTCCAACAGCCCCAAAAGCAATATCCTGCTAGCCCCTTAGAAGGAATAAGAAAGAAAAGAAATAACCTACCAAGTAAAATCCACAAGAAACCATGTAAAAACAACAAGAAGGAGCTACTGTACTGGAACAGATCTGCCCTCTTCCCCTTCCAGTTACTTCCCAACATTCCCAACATCGGTCCTGGACTGTCCGAATGGGCCAATCAGTACATTTGGAACTCTAAAATGGAGCCTGCCTACAGGGGCTTAGTGGGGCCAAAACTTGTAGGAATTGTAGTTTTGGGCTTTTGGTGCCTAAAATAACCTGGAGGGGGAGCCCTTGTTTTGACTGACAGACAGATCAGTCAACCAAACCTTTTGAATCTTGGGGAAAGTCCCACACTGCTTGCAGTTTCAGTTAGATCTGAGTTGGGAAGTGAAGAAGTAACAGCTCGAGATAGTTCGAGCAGCAATCCATAGTGGATTTGCATGAGAGAACTGTGGAAAGGCCTGAGTTTGGCCTGCATGCCTGCCTGCTGTTCCTGAGAGAGAACTTGTGCTTTTTTTTCGGACTGAATCCCAATTTGGTGAGCGAAGTAAGCCACTGAATTGTGGTCAGGTTTTAACCTGAAGACTGAAGATCTGCTGAATGCGATTGGCCTGTCAGGACTTCCAGCTACCTCTGAACTCCTGGATTGTGCTGAGACTCCGTAATTGTGACCGGAGAGCCATTTGCCTGGTACAGTGTAATTTCCTTGTACTTGAATGTGCTGTGTGCTTATAGTGGGTCATGATTTGGTTCCCCACTGTGCGTCTGAACTATGTTTTGCTTGCTGGAGGCTGCATCCAGCTCCACAGACTGAATCCATATCCATTTCAATTTGCCTGGGCCTTACTACACTGTCCCAGCCCAAATACCTACTACGCAGAGGAAGTCATTGACGAGAGATTGGTCTGGGGATCAGCCCCCTGCGCAACGCCTTGAACAGGAATGATGCCTCGGTGATTTGTGTGGGCCCTGCTTCTCCAGGTACTCCAGCTCAACAGGCTGCAGTCTTGATTTCATCCTGCCTGTGTCCAGTATTGGGTATCATGAGTAAACATCAGGGTAGCTCCCTGCAACAACAGCTAAATCTAAACGTGTTATCATCTGATTGTCTTGTTGCCTTTTCTTTCATGAACTGAGCCCTCTGGTTAAGGATTACAAATAGTGTGTGTTGTACATGTTGTTTTCTTCCATCACAGGGCCCCAACCAGCTGCAATGTTCCTGTCTAGCCCATCATTTTCCTACCTGGTGACCCAGAGTGTGTGACTGAGTAGGGACTTTGAACTGCATGCATTACTGTCTGATTAATATAGCTTTTAAGCAAATCAGTCTGATTATGCCCCTTCCTTGTTCAAGTCCCCTGAATAAATTAGGTTTAACTTTGTTTGCATTTAACCTGACTGTGGTTCCAGTTTGTGCCAAAAGTATTGTATTGTTGCTATCTGCTGTGCTTAACCTTGTCTTACAGTGGGTCCCCAGAGTCAAGCTAGAGGAACCAGCCCTGGTGGTAAGTGCAAACAGTGTGGGTAATCATCTAGTGAATAAGAGTCATTGTGAAAGTAATTATTGTATATTGTTCAGGCCACTAGAATGGAAAGAGGGGGGTTATAGTGTCCCGGAGAGCTGTGCCCAGGTTAGCTTGACCACTAACAACCCTGCTCTCTGGGTGGAGGCACCCTTTTCATTACTCAGTCCCCTTAACCTGCAATTAGCCAAGCTGGCAGGGGTAGTAGCCCTTGGGATAGCGCCACCTAGGGGTTACACTTGACCCATTTCCTACCCCCTCATGAATACTGAACAGAAATATTTGTTCAGAATATCCATGTTTTGCTGGTCCTCTTCCACACTACCCCCTCCTTCCCCTTTCAGTTTTACTATCCCTCCCTTTGCCATTCTCTTTTCACTTGTATATCTAAAAAATATTTTATCCCCCTTTGTCACTGATTTGGTGATCCTTTCCTTTGTTTGTGCTTTTGCTCTATTAATTGTCTTCCCTGCCTCCCTTTGTTTCTTATGGTAAGTCTCCCTGTCTCTCTCTTTCTGTGTCTGTTTGTACACTCTTAAATAACCCTTTTTTTTTTTGCCCAAACCATTTCCACTACATCCTCAGAGAACCATAGTGGTCTCTTTTTTTCTTTTGCCCTTGCTAAACTGCCTGGCACAGAGGTTTGTAGCTTGTTTAATGCCCTCTTTTATTTTGGCCCACTGTTTTTCGATTCTCCCCAGTTCTCCTAGCCCTGCCAGGGTGTCCCTGAAGCATTCTTCAATTTTCCTAAAATCGGCCCTCCTGAAGTCCAGGACCCTTACCCTTGTGTGAGTCGATTCTGTCCTAGTTCTTATCTCAAACCACACTGTACAGTGGTTACAGGTCCCCAGGTGGTCTCCCACTGTGACTTCAGCCACACTGTCCCCATTTGTTAGCACTAGGTTCAGTAGTGCCCCTTCTCATGTAGGTTCCAGTACAAGTTGCATGAGGAATGCCCCTTATAGAGAGTCCAGTATGTACCTACTGCTGACTTTTGTTGCAATAAGGAGGCTCCAGTCCATGTCTGGTAACTTGAAGTCTCCCACTAGCAGTACCTCTCCCTTGTGAGCCATCTTCAGAATTGCGTTCATCATTTCCTTGTCTACTTCTTCCTCCTGCACAGGTGATCTGTAGACCACTCCTGTTTGAATAGCAGTCCCTTTCCTTTTCTCCCGAGTGACCCACAGTATCTCCTCCCCTCCATTCTCCCCTTGTGCCTCTGTGACTTTAATGTTATCCCTTACATAAAGAGCCACGCCTCCCCATTTCCTATTCACCTTGTCCTTCCTGAAAATCTGATATCCTGGTATGGTTACCTACCAGTCTTGGTTTGCCTTGCACCAAGGTTCTGTGATGGCGACTAAGTCCAGGTCTACTTCCACCGTGGTAGCCTCTAGGTCTGCAAGCTTGTTATACAGACTTCTTGCATTGGCGCACATGGCTCTCCAGGCTATGTTGCCACCTTTTTCCCTTTTCCCTCTTTACCCTCCCTTATTTTTTCCCCTATACTTATTAGTTTTATTTTTTCCTTGTACTCCCTTGCACTCATTGTTGTCTGCTTCCTTCGCTTTTTCTAAGCCTCCAGATACTCTCTGTTTGTCTTGTGAGCTTCGGGGGGGCAGTCTTTTTTTCCTGCCTTCTTCTGCCTCCTCATACCTTGGCTAGTTTAAATGATAACCAATGAAGCATGTAAACCACTCACTAAAGACCTTGGTTCTCACTCTGAAAGGGTGCTGCCCATTGCCTCTGTACAGACCTTCATCCCTCCAGGTGGGGCCCCAGTCACCAATGAAGCCAAACCACTCCTGCCTGCACCATTCTTTCAACCATGCATTGAAATCCATGGTGCGACATTCCCTAACCTCCCCCTTGCCAAGGACAGGTAGCACCTCTGAGAAGGTCACAGAGCATGCCACCTGCCCAAGACCCTCCTCAGCTCTCTAAACTCCTACTGCACTATTCCTATCCCAGCCTCATCCCTTGCCAGGTCATTTATCCCCAGATGGACAATGACATCCTGCTGCCCTCTTTTCACTACTGCCCTGGTGATCCTTAGGATCTGCTTACCATCCCTCCAAGCAGTGCCTCCAGGTGGCACTTTACCTCCATATCCTCCTTACTGCCTGTCCCCAGATCTAGTCCCCTGATGATGGAGTACCCCACTAGGATTTGCTTCCTCCTCCTCCTCTGGGGTTCCATGCCTCCCACCCTAGAGGCTTGAATGTGGAAGACCCACTCATCATCCCTTGTTACTACTTCCGGTGCCACTGAGGGACCTTGCCCCTCTGCCAAGATGGCATAGGAGTTCTGTAATTGGACCGGATGGAGGATGTGTCTGTGCCCCACCTCTCTCACCCTCCCTGAGCCCACCATAGTCCATCCGCTTCTCCTGCTAGCAACCTTCAAGGAAGCGGTGGCAGACTTGGTGGTCCCTGGGTGGGGGAGGAGGCTCCCTGAATCGTAGCCAACTCATCAGTAGTGGGCACCACTCTTACTCCTCAATCACCCAGTTTCATCAGTCCCTGGTCAAGTCCAGCTCTTGCTCTTCAACCCAATAGTATTACCACTCGATTGATAATAGTGTCCCCTTTCATGCTCCCCAATCCACCAGTATCACCAGTCCCTGGTTAATAATAGTTCCCCATCTATTTCCCAAATCACCAACTCCTGATCAACATTTTTCCCCCTCCTGCTTTCCAACCTACCAGCATCACCAGTCCCTAGACAGTAGGGGTCCCCCGTCTGTCTCCCCAGCCTGCATCATGAGTCTCTCATCAATAGTGATTCACATTCTGCTCTCCAACCCACAAGTATCACCAGTCCCTCATCAGTAATGGTCCCCTTTTGCTTCCCAATGAACCAGCATTACCAGTCCTTGATCAGTAGTGGTTACACCTTCTGCTCCACAACCCACCAATATCACCAGTCCATGGTCAACAGTGGCCCCACCCTCCAGCACCCAAACCCACCAGTATTGCCAGTCCCTGATCATTAGTGGTCCTCTTCCTGTTCCCTAGCCCACAATTATCACCAGTCCTTTGTGTCTAGTAGCACTCATTCTTTAACTTTCACAAGTGCTTCTCAAATGATCCTATGTAACAAATCCCCTACACAAACACACAGTCTCCCTTATGTCTAGTTTTTGCTCTCCCCATCCAATGACTAGAGTTGTGTGAGTAATGAAAAGTTACTAAATACTATGCTATTTATTTATTTTATTTTTATTTAGCTTTTGTTGACTGGGTAAGTGCACTAGACAAATCCTGCCTATTTTCAGGCACGACCCGGGAGGGGGGGGAATACAGATGAATGCCAACTGACCTTGAACCAGATTAAGCTGTTGGTGGTATTTTTAGTGAATGAGGGAAATTTGGCCAGGACACCGGGGAACTTTCCCTACTCTTTTCGATAAGTGCCATGGGATCTTTAACATCCACCTGAACTACCACCAATCCAGGCAGATGGGACCTCGGTTTAACGTCTCATCCGAAAGGCGGCACCTCAGAAGTGCAGCACCCCTCTCATGCTGCACTACAGTGTCAGTACTGGGATATTAACCCAAGTGCCAGATGTGGGAACTGAACCCACAGCCCTCTGATCTCCCGGCCTCAGAGGCGAGAGTGCTACCTACTGAGCCACTGACACTGACACTGAAACTATTCATTATTTAGATCCAAACAGCAAATATCTGGCCTATTCAGGGAATTCATACACCCTGAACCTACAATAGATTTAAAATACCAAAAAGCCTTTCCCCGTACACAGGTGGCCAAAGCTAGTCAGCAGGGTCAGTCATCTTACATCCTCCCTAGTCCTCCTATATATATATATATGTATGTGATAAAACATTATTGTGTACTGTCTGCCCCCCCGACACCATCTGTAACTACATCCCCACCCAGTCTGATCCACCCAACCCTGTGTAACTCTGTGTTACTTTGCATGCATGAGACCTGAGTTAATGTCCCAATTCTGACTCCCAGCCTCAGGCCAGTGGAGTCAGGAGAAGGTATCAGCTTGTCCTTTCTTCTAGCATCTACTGTGGTAAGATTGCTCGCAGCATTGATGCTGTCAGAGATTTGGTGATATTGGCTGCCTAGTTACACAACCTGAGCTGAAATGCTGACCACAGAAGACACTAGCAAGAGAAACAAATTGCCAGGAGTTACATTTATTTATCGCATATAACACATATAAACATTAAAAATGGTCAATACAGAACTTGCAGCAGTAGCAGCAGCAAACAAATAAACTCCATAGACATTTCACATATGAGTGGGCTTTATTAAGGTGTCACTTTGATAAAGCTCACACACCCATAAAGATCAATGGGGTTTGTTTCTTTTTGCTACTGCCATTGCTGCTGCTGAAAGTTCTGTCTTGACCATTTTTAGCATTTATAAGTGTAAATCCCTATAGTGGTATGGCTTACCTTTTTGACCTCCACAAGCACTGGTTAGGCCCACCAGGGCTACCTAAGGTCTCTGACTGGGACTGGTGTTAGAGAACAGGTAGTGATGGGGAGAGAGGAACCGAGTGTAATCCAGTGCATCATATCCACAATGGAAGGAGTGTCCCTGCACTCAAAGAGGACTTCCCCCAGACATCTGCTAGGACCGCTGCCATCATTGATGCACCAGCCAGTGGTTTCAGCAAAGCTAACAACAATAAATAGACTGCCAGCAGTTTGAACCAGATGCAGCAGTTTGAAATGAGTAAAACAGCAGCTAGTGCCTTTGCAGCAGCATGGCCACCTCCACTGTGGTTACCCTTGATCTCAGGACCAGTCATCTGGAGTCTGAGTGTCAGAGTGGAAATCTCTGAAGCACTCTGGGAACCAGTGTGGCTATATGCTTGGCATTCTGTCTGGACCAATCTGAAACCAAGAATTGTGACTAGCAGCTAAGTCACCCAGTCCAGAGACTGCATGTCTGGGACATTCACTGGAACCTTCTCACTGGCTAGGATTGGTGTCAGGCAGTCCTGCCTAGACATGTAGAGGAGGCAGGCATGATGAGCAGGAAGAGTTGTGGTCCTACCCAGGCTCCGAGCAAAAGTGGGTTGCATTGCTGTTTAAAGCAGCCATGTGACGTAAAATGTCTTTCCAAAAAGCTAGTTTCAGCTACAGTTAATAAGAAATGGTACCATACCTGTCAGATCTATTTGTATTGGTGCATCCTATGCCCCACACCATTTTTTTTTATTTTCTCAGTCCTAACCCTTGCCATATCTTCAATGCTATTTGTAAGCCAAATGTGGCAGCCATCTTTTTTCTTGAGGGAAAAACTAAATTAAAATATTTATGATGTGCTCACATGATGGTGGTATTAGAACATTGTACCACCAAATAATACTAGATGTTGTCCGGAATCTTTTACAGTGAAAAAAGGTAGTGTCAAATTTGTTTGTCCAATTTCATCACACTGCTGCTTGCAATTTGCCGAGGTTCAAAACGGACCAAATTGCTATTGCTATGCTTACGAGGGAGAGTGTTGCTGCAGAGAGCTTCCAGAATTGCTGCCAGACTCAGAGCAAAGAAATCAGCCCCTGTTATCTCTTTTTGGTGTGACTGAAGGAAGGGTAAGGTCAGGAGCTCAGCCTTCTGGTACCCTGGCACTCCAATAGTGTATGCACACTGGGGTGAGTTAAGGTAAGACCTCAATCTAGGCCTTACTTGGACATTGACATGCTGCAATAGTGCTTTAACTGCTGTGCCAAAGGAGGGAACTGCTAGAGAGTGAGAATGACTAGGCCTTAACCAAGGACCCACTGCTGTTCCACTTGCTTGCTGCCTGCTTTGTTCTATGGGTTCTTGCTTGCACCTGAAGTCTGCTTCAGAGAACTACTTCTGTGATCTTGCACCAGATGTTGAAAGACATGGCCATCACCAGACATGTCAGTACTGGCCAAGCCAATTAGAGGATTAAAAGGCACTTAAAAATTAAAATTTATCCTGATTAGATTACAATAGTTCTCCTTAGATTGCAGTTTTCCCCATTGGATTTTGCTTTGTTTTATAGTTGCTAGCAGAAAGTCAGTCAGATGGGGTAGTTTGTTGCAAGCTTGCATTAAAATCGTAAAGTGCACCAATGCAAGATCCCGAGCACTGCAGTATAAGGCCTGCACCTGTTAGTTAACCTGGTTACCCAGTAACTTTTTAGAACTGCAGTAATGTAAATATTTTTGAAAGTAAAGTCATTTGCTAGGATAATTACTACTGTGGAACTACTGTTGCTGTGGGTAATGGGGATAACCGTACAGTTGGCCAGGAGATTCTGTGTGTGGGTGTGGTGAGGGCTTGTTTACATCAGAGAGGCCTGCACTGTTTAAAACCATAATAACTACTTCTTGTCTAACCATTCCTTTCCTTTTACAGGACCAGTTGCTGATAACAAAGTCCTATTGTTATTTTTGTTTCTTTTGGCACATGAGCATATTATTGGAGATCATTTTATTAGTATTGCAACAAACTGTGGTTTGCTAAATTAAGTATTGCACTTGGGTAGTCTCAGGGTAGTGTCTGTAACCTGTGGGGAGATGCATTGGTGCTGCATCCCAGGAGCAGTATTGCACACTTGACCTACTTATCTTTCTCTGGGTGGAGACATCTCACTACTTTTCTACTCTTTCTAAAACAACCCTCTTCCCTAATTTAGGAATCTTATAAGCCCATGCTCCTTAATGTTGTTTATTGTGCCCATGGGTGCAAAGCAGGGGTAGTAATCACGAGTTACATCTGCATGGCAACCCAATTACATACTGTATATGTTATATGCAATTAATAAAGCTAATATATGATATTTTATCTCTCTTGCTAGTGCCTTATGTGATGGTCATTTTTGCTCGGAGTTTGTATCCCAGGACTTGGAGTAGCCATTTGTGCTTTTAAGGTGCCTCCCTCACAGGCTGATGCTCTATGGCAATCATCTTTTAGTTAGTAGAATTATAGCGGTTTCAAAAAATCTTTGGCTGTCAGGCTATAATGGCCTCCCCGCAGGCCACCAACATTTCCCAGATCAGGGACCACCTCAGGCTTCCCTGTCCCCTACTTTGCAAGCATGTATGCTCCAGAGCTCACCCAGCTTATGCAACCAAGATGGGCCTGACATGTACAGAATTTCCTATGGGTGTGTAGATAGAGATGGTTTGGAACAGGACAGCCATGGAGAGTTCCTGGACAACAGTTTTAAATAACTAATTACTGTTAGTAAATACATGAAAAAGAGAGCATTAACAAGGGGGTGCTAAATAAGAGAAAAATCTGATTGTTTTAAAAGAAATACCCCAAACAATACATTAAGGCTATTAAACAGACTTCAAGCATCTCCAGATTTCTAGTTCTTTTAAAAATTTAGAAGATAAGGTTTCTGTTCCTTTAAACAGGGCTGAGATAAATTGTAAGTTTGAAATCAGTACTGCCTGCTAGACTACAGAAGCAAGTTTTATAATTCCAATGCTAGATAACTGATAACTCATCTGCATGTGTTTCTGGTGCAGATCGTCCAAACAGTCTGCTACTCTGTTCGTGAATGTTGTCGTCACTGCTGAGCCCCATGAAGTCTCTGCTCTCTGGTTCCTCTGGTATGTGAAGCAGTGTGATGGAGTAGTTAGGATCATCTCAACCACTAATGGTGGACAGGTATGCAAAGATCGGACCCTATTACTTTCAGTCCCTTTTAAGGATAGAAGGTTGGTGCAACATTTTAATGCCATTAAACATGTATGGTGTTGTCTTGTGTGCATGAACACTATGTATTATCATTTTAGACCAACCACAATCGGAGAACTCCTTGCTCTTGCCTGTAGAGCACTCTTATTGTGTTAAGGATGTCACTCTGAAAATGAGCATGTTTTAGGTAGGATTTTTAAATGTGTAATACTGTATGTTTTTGATCATCCTCAATAACAGGAGTAGTGGAGCACAAATTTAAAAATTGGCAACTTAAGTCTGGCTTTGATTTGGACCCCATATTTGAAACTTTGCCAAACGACATTTGAGGTTATTGATATGGGGGTCTAGTAGGCTAAAGGTAGGGGTAAGAGGTGAGAGACACCCCTTTACCATCCCTTGCCCACTCCAGTCAATGCCAGCCTTTTCCATCCACCCCTGTTTCTCCAGTCAGTTTTAATTCAGAACCGGCACAGTACCAAGAGTTGGAAATGTGTTTTTTTTTTATAAAACAGATGTTGGGGGAGGGGTAGGAGGCAAAGTTGACTGGGGTTGTGAAAGGAGTAGTAGTAGGACTAGTCCTGGCCACCTGGGAAGGCTAGAGTGTTATTTACTGCAGGTTCTCAGGGGACTATGGAGGTGAGACACTAGGCAAGGTAGGAGGTGACACCTTAATTATCTACTGATGCACTGTGACATCTACCCAATAAGTAGAGCAGTTAACAGATCTATGTAGAAGCAGTGAAAGGGTGAAATAGGTAGCAAATGCAGAAGAAGTAAGAACAGGAAAGAGAGTTAGGACAGGGAAAGCAAGATACACCCCTGTCTAGGGTAGATCTATAAGTAAGGTCGTGGAAGGCAGAAAAAAAGAAAGTAAACTACAAACGGGAGGTTAGAGCATTAAAGGGAAAGTAGGGTAAACCATATCTAGGTCAGGTTGCTAAACATGTTCAGTGGAAGTAGAGCAGAGGGGTAAGAATACCACAGAAGTAGGAAGAAGGTGGAGGGGTAATCTGAACTAGCACAGGCACTGAGACCAAAGGAAGGGTAGTCATCATGGTAGTGGTGCAGTGTAATGTTGTGGTGCCAAAGTCTTTCAGGAGACCTTTTGGAGACAAAGGTGCTGCCCCATCTGTACTCGCCTGTCTTGGATGTGGGCACAGTTTGCTGGACTCTGGGCTAAACTGGCAAGGGTACAACAGACCTTCTGTTCCGCCCAAGAGTCACTTAGTCCACTGCCACCCTTCCAGAGGATACCTAGACAGAGCAGAGGGATGCTGTTGGGCAATAGAAGAGTGGGGTGGAGGGACAGGTGTACTCTCTTCCATTGATACCACTGCAGGACACCTTCAGCATACTGACAGAACAGGGCAACTAAAAGGAGGTTCCTGTCACAGAGGAATGCAAGAATGGTTGTTCTCAGAAATAGAGGCCCCAAGAAGGAGGGAGGGAGGGAGGGAGGAGAGACCCCAAGACCAAGAGGAAGCAGCTGTTGGTGGGTACTCTGTAGTGAGAAACATAGAGTTAGGAGCTGGGGATGGAGGTGGAGGTGAGGTACCTGAGGGCTGCCATAGCTGGGAGAGATATGGAGAGTGGATCCTGCAGATCTGTAGGACAGCAGGAGTTGGAAGGGAGCTGGACATTGTTCTCTATCTTGGGACAAATAATCTAGTGAGGATAAGGATAGGGGCAGTACAGGGAAACTTCAGGGAGCTGGGGAAGGGCCTAACACAGAAAGCATATGTGATGACTTTTTCCAAGGTATCATCTGTACATGGCAGGAGACAGGCAAGTGTACTCCACTCCAGGATCTTTAATGATTGGTTGAAGGTATGGTGTATGGAGGAGGGACTTGGCTACATTAGGGACTGGGGACCAACCGGGAAAGATATAAGCCTCTGTAAGGGTGACAGCCTGCATCATTCTAGGAAAGAGATCTCAGTTCTTGGTGGGAGGTTTAGATGCTACTTGGATGAACATTTAAACTACCCATGGAGGAAGCAGAAAACATGAGTGCTGCAGCAATTGCCCCTGAGATGGTAAAATGATAGGGAGGGAGGGTCTGAGGGGTGAAAACACCCCAAGGACAGAGGCACAGAGAAGGGACTGGGACAAAAAGGAAGAAAAGGGAGATGCAGCTTGGGCAGGAGTGGAAAGTGGATCAGTAGGGACAAGATCTGGGAAAGTAAAATAGTAAGAGGGGAGTTAGAGGGGTCTTCAGGTAACAACATAGGCAAGAAAGGGAGGAAGACAATGGGCATCAGGCATAGGGGTGAGAAGGTATGCGGAGCCACGTGTTCCAATGCCAGAAGCCTTGGAAATAAAATTATAGACTTAGAGGTTATCATGACAGAGGCTTGCCTGGATCTAGTGGTCATAATGGAATCATGGTACACTTAGCACCTTGACTGGGACATAGCCATACCAGGCTACTCTGTCTTTAGGAGAGACAGGGCAAGGAGGAGAGAGTGAGGAGGAGTGGCATTGTATGTAAAGGAGGGAATAAAGGCCACAGATGTGCAGGTGCACCAAGGTGATCAAAAGCTGGAGGTGCTGTGGAGACAGCTCTGGGACCACTATGTGTAGCAGAGTAGTGTACAGACCTCCAGCACAAGAAGAGATGGACAGGTCACTAGGGGAAGCCATCATCAGGATGGCAGGTAAGGGGGAGGCACTGGTAGTTGAAGACTTCAGTCTGATAATCTGCTGGATGTGGAGTGGAACCTTCTGGCTGCAGCTTTGCCAAGGAGTAGGGCCATACCTGAATCTCTACAATGGGGATTTTCTCAGGCAGCTAGTTTAAGAACCTACTAAGGATGGGACAGTGTTGGACCTGTTGCTAACAAACATGGAAAGCATTTCAGATATCACAGAGAGCAGTCAACTAGGTACCAGTGATCACCATATGGTGTGGTTCACCATGATGGAAGGAGTAGACATGAGCCACACAAGGACAAGGGTCCTGGACTTCAGGAGTGTGGATTTTTAGGAAATGGATAACTGCCTCAGTAATTGCCTCAAATGTGGGGGTTGACAGGAAGGAGTAGAAGCACAATGGTGGGAGAATAAGGAAAGGTATAATTAGGGCAACAAACATCTGCATGAAAGAGGTTAGCGGAGATAAAAGGAAAAGGAGACCATATGGTTCCCAAAAAAGTGGCAAGGGTTGTGAAATTAAAATGGGTGGCATTCAAGAGGTGAAAAGAGATGTAGAAGGAAGAGGACAGGGATGTATACCAAGCCAGGCAGAAGGATTCAGGTAAGGCGCATAGGGGAGGAAAGGCACAGACACAAGAAAGGATTGCTAGAAGGGGTGCTAGAAGGGTGGATAACGGAGATAAGACTTTTTTCAGATATGTAAGCAAGAAGAGAAAAGAATGGGGAGGGATAGTTAGGATTAAAACGGTGGAAGGTAGAGACTGCAGAAGGGGACCAAAAAAAGTGTACATCTTAAACAGGTGTTTCTGCTCAGTTTTCACAGTAGATGGAGGAGGGGACAACCACCAGGGAGACGTAAGAATGGAGGGAAGGGGAGGTGGACACAAATCCATTTTCAGAGGAAAGAGTCTTGAAAAGACTCGGTCCTGAAGGTGGATAAGGCTAGGGGACCAGAAACGATACCCCACAGTGCTGAAGGAGCTCATGGAGGTACTAACTGCCTCAATGATAGCCTTGTTCATCATCTTACTGGAAACTGGTGTGATTCCAGAGAACTGGAGAAGTGCTGATGTGGTCTGTCCACTTAAGAGCTATAGCAGGGAAGGGGCTAGCAATTATTGGCTGATCAGTTTAACTTCAGTGGTGGTGGCATAAATGGATATCCTACTGAAAGAAAGACTGTTGAGCATCTAGAATCCAATAGGCTGTAGTACCCCAGGTGGCACAGCTTCACCAGGGAAAGTTCATGCCAAATGAATCTGACAGATTTCTTTGAGTGTCCAGGAAAATAGATCAGAGAACGGCAGTGGACATGGCCTATTTAAAGCAAGACCTTCAACACTGTGCCACACAGGAGGCTGCTTAGGAAGGTTGTTAGCCTAGGAGTGGGGTTCAAATTGATAAACTGGATTAGAAACTGGTTAACGGATAGAAGACAGATGGTGGTTGTTAATGATATTCTAAGGGTAGGAGAGTGACCAACAGTGTACTACAGCCAGAGCTCAGTACTGGAACTAGTCCTTTTCAATGTCTTCATAGGGACTGTTATAGAAGAACTGGAGGGATAGTATGGCTTTTTACAGATGACACCAAAATCTGCAATAGGGTGGACATTCAGGAGGGCATGGAGAAAATGTGTAGGGATCTAGGGAAACTTGAGGAATGGTCAGAAACATGGCAGTTATGGTTCGATGCCAACAAGTGTGCAGAATCATGCAGCTAGATCATAGGAACCTTGGTGCTAAGTGCAGGATGGGGAGAGGTACTGACAGTCACCAGACAGGAAGGGAATCTTGAGGTTATTATCTCATAGGATTTCAAGGTGGCAGGGCAGTGTGACATGGCTGTGGTCAGGGCTAGTGGAATACTGGGGTATATAGGGAAAGGTATCTCCAGCAATAGGAGGGAGGTGTTACTGCCACTTTATTGCCCCTTGGTAAGCCTCTCTGTTGGAGTACTGTGCCTAATTTTGGACACCGCACCTCAGAAAGGATATAGACATGATGGAGGTGATCTAGGGGAAGGCATCTTCGATGGTGCTGAGTTTACAAGAGATACCTGTGAGGAAAGACTGAGGGAATCTCAACATGTACAGCCTTGAAGAGGGAAGACAGATAGAGAGAGAAAGAGAAGTGACAAGATCAAGACCTATAAGTATCTCACGGTGGTGAACAGGGAGAAAGTGGGGAGACTCTTTTAAGTGACGACCAACACCAGGACCAGGGGGCATGCGATGAAGCTTGGGGCAGAGTTCTGGAGAGGTGTGAGGAAATATTTCTTCACTGAAAGGGTTGTAGATGCCTGAAACAGACTGCCAGCCAGTGTGGTGGAGGCTAGGATGTGTGGAATAAACATAAGAGTATATTGAACAGAGGCTGGGGGGGGGAAGGGGGTCACTAGAGACCAGGTATGGTGTGTGGATGTAGAATAGACAGGGGAAAATTGGGCAGAATTGGTGGGCCAAGTAATCCTTTTCTGCTGATAAATTCTGTTTTTACATTTATTTATTGTGCCAAAGGTCAAAGTGATCCAAAACAGACAAAAGTTCAGTAGGACTGAATCAAATGTCAAAGTGTCAAATTTCAGCACATTCATTGAACACAAATTCATCATCAGCTCATCCTTACCTAGGGGACCACTCCTATGGCAATTAGAGTGATCTCGCAATCATAGGGTGTCAGAAATGCTCACCTTCATTTTACACTTCTCATACCCTAAGGATGCACAATGCCACTCTTAAAACCATAAGAGTGGTCTGCTTGGGTGTGTTAGCATACAACAGAGTTAAAGGGAGATGATCAACCTTTTTAGCATCATATTATTTCTAGTTAACAACCTACATTATGATGGCTTACCTTCTCTAAAATTCATTGGTGTTGCTGGTTGTTTTATCTGCCTCCATGCTTTGTAGAAGTGACATGCATGCTAGTGTGTAGCTTTACTCAATCTTGTTTTGTTTCAAATTCTTGATCTACTCTTTATTGCATACTTACAGAACATTAGAAACACCCACAAGCAGTGCAGCCTTTCAGGATGTAATAGTATCCTCTACTACCATTGTATAATTAGTAACTAGACTGTGTTTGGGGTGTTCCTAATTCCAGGAAAGATGCAGTGGGAGTTGATCAAGAAATGCAAACAAACATGCTTTGATGTGGTAACGCCACTATGGTGTGTAATCTGTTTTTCACTCTTTAAAATAAAAATGAATCAGAATCAAACTACCAGCTAAATCAGCAGTCTCCACAGAATGCGAACAATCATATTATGTGTTTTTTAAACTAGGGAAACATTGAGGCCTAAGGGAATTGATAGTGTCCCTTTAATGCAGAGACACAATGCTGTGATGTATTTTAATAGTACAGTTACCTTCCCTTCCTCCCATACTGTCATATAAAATGGCAATTTTTGGAACCTTACTTTAAAGAGTAATAGAAATCTGAAAGATGTGTGTACCACTAAAGTCAGCCGAATACAGTAGTGTGCTTAAATGTTATATCAGACTGTAGAATGATTAAAATTGTGCCACATTACTGAAGCACTATTTCATCCTAGATGCTTTCAGTGAAGTTAGTGAACAAAACGTTATTTAAATTTGAGGGAGAAAAAAGCACAAAAGCTACAAAAAAGTGTGATCAAATACCTCCAGTATTGTATGTACTAATATAGTTTTGCACATACATAATATCCCTATGTGTTCCATATATGGCAACAAATGTATTTTAAATATACTAAAACTGGCCTCTTTTAGTATACTTCAAATATATGATATGAAATAATGTAGAACTACATGACGTGTCTACTATGTGTGTCTGGCTCTATATTGTATATACACAACAAGGCTGTTTTCATCGAGAACTGAAATGATATCATGGACCTTGAGACTGACGCTCAAGAGGCCTTTTCTGATGTCATTTCAGCCCAAGTTGGAAACATCACCTTGTTGTATATGGTTGCCCATACATAGTTTTTGATAGTATTTAATATATGGATCTTCAATTTAATAGGTCTGTAAAGCATACAAAAAATTCTGGTAATAGCCTGAAAGTTTCAGCGATAATAGTATTGTCAATCACTGGTTATAGTATTGTCAATCACTGGTAATACTATCCATTGGAGCAGATAATAGCATGTTTCCAAGCTTCCAAAAAGAAACCTCCTGCCCCCACGTCTGAAGTGTGCCTCCTGATTGGGTGGTTTTCCTGTGTAGGTGGGCAGAACAGTTGAAAAAAGATGGTGGCGGTTGTCTCGCTTAGCAAGAGCGAACTCGGTCGTCGTGCTTCTCGTTTTAATTTTATGGGTTTCCCTCAGGAAATAAAAATATCTGGTGGATCCTGCTGTTGCGGTCCTGAAGAGCAGATAGGATGTAAAAAATGTTAAAAAAATGGACAGGGGGCGGGAACTGTCACGAGCGACTACACAGGTGAATCCACAGCGTAGGACACTGCGGTGGTCGACCAGTAGAAAGTCAGTTCAGTCTAACGGTCGACTGCCCATTTGAAACAAAAGTCACATCCATATATTAAAAAAAAATAGCTGATAGGTTTGTTTGTCTGTTACCAGAGAGTATTAGCATCTCGAGGTTCTGGATACATTGGAACCTCTCGAGCTTCGCTCTCGAGGTTCATGTGTCCAGAACATCTCAATGCTATTACTCCCTGGTAACAGACACAAACCTATTGGTTATTCTCTATATGTTTGTTTTAATTAATTTACCTGCTTTCTAACTCTGTCTTGAACTGTGGTCAAATAAACAGAAAACAGCATAATACATGATAAGATTCAAAACATTTAATGTGAGTTAAGTAACCACTACATGAGCTGGTAATATATTTAACAAAACAGTTCACTTGGGATGCTTTCAGTCTTTCTGGTGTCTTCATTATGAGGAATCTGCAGTGCAGGAATGTATGAAAAATCTTAATAGATATGGTATTCTGTGCCATTGTACCTCAGTAGTGGCATAGCTACTCTGGTACGTTAGCATTCTGACATCAGTATTGTGGCACAACAGCATCTGCAAGTGTATGGACATTCATATACAACAGCAATAAACCATGTACAGTAATACTGTATATAGATGGAAGTGTTGAATAGCAGTGCAGAATAAAAATATTATTTTTGCCTGTCATTCAGCTGTGGTTTCCAACTCAGCTCATGTTATTTCCACTACAGACTTGTCACAATGGCAAGATGGAACTCATGGTATAAATAACACGTGCATAAAGTATTTAAAAATAAGTTTTGTATTCAACCTGGAATGTTGCTTGTAATGCAGCCTAGGAATCGTGACTGCACTCCACTTAGCCACTTGTTGCCAGGCAGCATTGTTAGCAACATTCCAGATTGAATAAAAAGCTTATTTTGAATGCCCGATGGAATATAGCCTATTTATGCAATGACAGAAGAAAAAGTCACAACTATCAAGATTATGTTGCCTGTCAGGCATCTGCAGTGATAATACCATGGTATTCTCACACAAACCCATGCTACTGCATAATGAAAATATGACATTGTCTTAATAAAACTACACCAGATATGGAGGCACCTGCAGTGGAGACCAAGGAGGATGCTGAGAACCTCCACAAAGGAAACCCACAGGAGGGTGGCACAAGACCACACAGGGGAAAGAAACAACTCCTGGTGGGAGATTCAGTCATTAGGGGGGTAGACATGGGGGAGTAAGGGGATAGGGAGATAAGGTGCCTGCCTGGCACCACAGCTGGGAGGGACAGGAAGCGAATCCTCAGGATAGTGGGAGCAGCTGCATGAGGGAGGGAGCTGGATGTCATTGTCCACCTAGGGACAAATGAGCTGGCTGTAAATGGGATCAGAGCAGTGCAAGAGGAGTTTGTGGAGTTGGAGAGGGGCCTTAGACAAGTAGCATGTATGGTAACCTTCTCGGAGGTGCTGCCTGTCTATGGCAAGGATGATGCTAGGGTGTTCCCCACCATGGGATTCAATGAATGGTTGAAAAACTGGTGTGGAGCTCAGGGTTTTGGCTTCATTGGTGACTGTGGAGCCACCTGGAGGGATGCAGGCTTATACTGGCGTGATGGTCTGCATCTGTCCAGGGGGGATCCAGGATCCTAGGTGACAGGTTTAAATGCATCATCGGTAAGCATTTAAACTAGCCAAGGGGGGAGGCACTGAAAAGGAGCAGAGAAATCCCAGCCTCCCCCCACCAAGCGCAGTAGTTAGAGAGGTAAACACCAAGGTAGAGAAGTCAGTAGGGAGCAGGACAGGGATAAATTCAGAAAAAGGTGTTAAGGACATGGATGGGGCTAAAAGGGGTATGGCCATAAAAAGTAAATGAAAGGTGATGAGTACCAATGCCCGTAGTCTGCACAGCAATCTCCCTGAACTAGTGGCCTTAATGGAAGAGGGATGCCTGGATATTGTGGCAGTCACTGAAACATGGTACACAGAGAACCATGAGTGGAAAGTCAACATACCAGGATACACAGTCTACAGGAGGGACAGGGTGGGTAAAAGAGGAGGAGGAGGAGGAGTAGCTCCCTATATAAGGGAAGGGATTAAAGCAACAGAACTAAAGAGTAAACAGGAAGTTGATGAGTCACTATGGGTCACCCTGGAGACAGGAAATGGCACCACAATCCGCATGGGGGTTGTGTACAGACCTCCATCTCAGGGGGAGGAAATGGACAAGGAAATGATAGAAGGCATTCTTAAAATGGCAGAAAAAGGGGAGATATTGTTGATGGGGGACCTGAATATGCCAGATGTTAACTGGAGTACCTTTGCTGTAGGCACATCCAAGAGCAGGGTCATTCTTGATGCCCTAAAGGGGGCATGCCTCAGACAGTTAGTGTTGGAATCCACTCGGGAGCGAGCAATCTTAGACCTGGTACTCTCAAATGGGGAAGGAGAAAGGATCTCAGATTTAGAAGTGGGTAGCCATCTGGGAACAAGTGATCACCAAACAGTGTGGTTCACAATAAACACAGCCATAGAGTCAAGCCATACAAAAACAAGAGTATTGGACTTTAGGAAGGTTGACTTTGGGAAAATGAGAGAGTGCCTTAGAAAAGCACTAGCAAATAGGCAAGAAGGAGGGGTGGAGGAACTATGGGGAATAATCAAAACAGCCATCGCAGAGGCAACAAACCTTTGTGTGAAGCAAATCAATAAAACAAAATGAAGGAAAAAACTACTATGGTTCTCAAAAGAAGTGGCAGGGACGGTTAAGGAAAAAAGGATATCATTCAGGAAATATAAGGAAACACAGAAGGAGCAGGACAGAGAACTTTATCAGTTAAAGCAGAAGGAGACAGGGAAGGCAGTCAGAATAGCAACAGCACAAACTGAGGAAAAGATAGCCAACTCTGTTAAGAAGGGGGATAAAACCTTTTATAGGTACATTAAGGAGTGAAGAAAGACCAAGGGAGGGATACAGAGACGTAATAACGGGGAGGGAATGTGGACAGAGGGTGACAGTGAAAAAGCAGGGATTCTGAATGAATATTTCTGTTCAGTATTCACAACAGATGAGGAGGGGGAGGTACCTAAACCAAACAAGGGAGAAACTCTGAATAGGGGGGTCAATACCAGTCCATTCACAGAAGAATGGGTTTTGAAAGAACTCTTGAAACTGAGGGTGGACAAAGCAATGGGGCCTGATGAGATTCACCCAAGAATACTAAAAGAACTAAGGGTATAGCTAGTAACACCACTGACTACTCTCTTTAGAAAATCATGGGAGGATGGAGTGATACCTGAGGACTGGAGGAGGGAAAATGTGATTCCACTTCACTAAAGTGGGAGCAGGCAGAGGCGGGAAACTACAGACCAGTTAGTTTGACTTCAGTGGTAGGGAAAATGATGGAATCACTTTTGAAGGAAATAACTGTTGAGTACCTAGAGGCCAGTGGGGCACAGGACCCAAGGCAGCATGGCTTCACAGCAGGAAGGTCATGTCAGACGAGCCTAATAGATTTCTTTGACTGGGTGACCAAAGTAATAGACCAGGGAGGGGCTGTGGATATGGTCTACCTAGATTTTAGCAAGGCATTCAACACAGTCTCACACAAAAGATCAATATATAAGTTAGCCAGCCTTGGAGTGGGTCCCAAGGTGGTAGCCTGGATAAAAAACTGGTTGGACAACAGGATGCAAAAGGTAATAGTAAATGGAGTCCACAGTGAAGAAAGGAGGGTAACTAGCGGGGTACCGCAGGGTTTGGTACTGGGACCGGTCCTCTTTAATGTCCTTATACGTGACATTGGAGAACACCTGGAAGGAAAGGTATGCCTCTTTGCAGATGACACAAAGATCTGCAACAAGGTTTATACACAAGGTGGGGTGGAAAGAATGCAAAGGGACTTGGCAAGGTTGGAGGAATGGTCAAATACGTGACAACTCAGATTCAATGCAAAGAAGTGCAAGGTAATGCATCTGGGAAACAAAAACCCAGGGGAAGAGTACACAATGGGGCGGTGAGTTAATAACAACAACAAAAATCGAAAGAGACCTAGGAGTAATGATATCAGATGACCTAAAGGTGGGCAAGCAATGTGAGAAGGCAGTAAGGAGGGCTGGGGGGATACTGGGATGCATAGGGAGAGGCATCAACAGTAGAAAACAGGAAGTTGTTATCCCTCTCTACAGACAGGCAGTGAGACCCCATCTGGAGTACCGCGTGCAATTCTGGAGACCCCATCTCTGCAAAGACATAGACAGAGTGGATGCTGTTCAGAGGAGGACAACCAAAATGGTGCAAGGTCTGCACCAGAAGAAATACAAGGAGAAACTAAAGCAGCTTAATATGTATACCCTTGAGAAAAAAGGGAGAGGGGGGACACGATAGAAACTTTCACGTCTCTCAAGGGAAATAACAAGGTACAACAGGGTAGTATCTTTCAGAAGAAGAGATGTGCAAGAACAAGGGGGCACAATTTGAAGATAGAGGAGGGACGGCTCAGAGGTAATGTTAGAAAGTATTATTTCACAGAGAGAGTTGTGGATGCATGGAACAGCCTTCCTGAGGAGGTTGTGGAGTCAGAAACAGTGAGAGAATTCAAAAATGCATGGGACAGGCATAAGGCAATTCTAGTGGGGGCAGGAGGAAGTAAGTTGTTGATTAACTAGAATCTGCAGCCTATCCATCAGGTAGGGAAATGGGCAGACTGGGTGGGCCAAGCGGTCCTTATCTGCCATCAAATTCTATGTTTCTATGTTTCTATGATATCTTATTGTGATCTGTGATCCCTGTGACATCACTAGTGGCTTCACTAGTTCGGATGTTAAGGGGTCATGAACCACTCATACAATATGCATATTGTTCCAGGCCCATAAAATACCCTTATAGACTAGAGTCTATTAGTGACTTTCTCCAAGATGGCTGCCATGCTAGGTGTGCTGTGTGCTTCAAGTGGGAGCTCCTGGTGTGCACCCCTTTTCCTAATGTTGCAGCTACTTTGATAAGTGCTTGGCTTTCATTTGGCTGTTATTGTATGTTTTCTTTCATTTCTAGCCAGTCTTGAGCTGAGTTTACAAATTGTAAGAGCCTCCATTTTTTTCGTGGCAGTTGGTATGGTAGCTGCCATTGACCTGTTAGTTGGTGGTCTCTGGTCTATCTTTTGCCCCATCTCCCCAGTTTCTATCAGTTTAGCTTGTTGCCAATTTCTTTTTCCCTGTGCTTTGTAACTTTTAGGCGCATCTCTCTGGGGCATCTGACTGGATAGTTAGATTGCTGTCAGTTATAGGCAATGTGTTGCTCCACCATCTGCCTTGGAAATTGTAGCTCTGTTGCCTGGATGCCATCCATTGAGATACCATCTTGTTTTACTTCATTGCTAGGACTGGTATAATGGGTGTGTCCCGCATCTCTAATGGTGCTTTCAGTTTCTGCATATTGAGCCCTATGCATGACTGAAAAAGTTGCCTATGCACCGTGTATCCGAGACATGTAGGCAACCGTACATTTGAATGCCATGCAGCGGGAGTCCTGCGGACCCCTGGTGGCATTCATTAAGGGCACACAGAACACTTATGCGCACATTGCTCTAGCTCCATGGGTGAATCCATGCTGGGGGCATGTCAGAGCATGCTCATACTATGCAGCATTCACTAAGCCATGTAGTGCTGGTCAAAGGGGGGCACTGGGTACGCCATCTTGGACCAGGTGTAACCCAGTATGCACCCCATGTTCTCTGAATGCTGGGTGCAGCAGCACCAGGTAAAAGACATCTGTTCTGCCACAGCTCACTGGGCTACGGGGGAGGGCTGGGGCAGTGGCATGGATGAGTGCCCAGAGGATGTTAATTTTGCTGCGTTACGTCGCCAGCCCCTACTCTGTGCACTCCACTGCATGGGCACAAGGAATCCACTTTGGGACTTGGTATAAGCATACAGTTGGATGCCCGCCTGGATCCGCGACTCCTCCCTCGACCCCCCCCCGTGCGACCCTGCATGCTGAGGTGGCATGGCCATGGACAGTCACCCTGCAGGTGCTAGCAGTTGTGCATACCGTGCACCCTGCACTTGTTCAGGGCTGTGTAGGTACGTGGGTGGGGTATGCACCTCAGGTGCATATTTCCTGCCCATTAGTGCATAGGGCCCATTGTGCTGAGGGTTCAGGAACAGTATTTTGGAGCCTGTAGTGCACTGAAGACTGCCTCTGGGAACTCTGTGCTGCTGGTCTATAGAGTATTTAGCCTAGTGTAGCCAGACATCTTATTCTGTGGGCAATGTCATTACATCTGGAGGTGGAGAGACATATTTTGAGAGGGAAATTGGTGGCTGATATTGTGACTTTTGATCATGGAAGTCTAGGTTTAACAGTGGCAAAGCTATGTTACTTTGTTCATTGACTTTGGCTGCAGATATTGAGACCCTGCAGTTTGGATCTCCATCTAAAGTCGTTCCCACTCCTTTTCATATGAGTAAGTTCTGATCTGGATTTATACGTGATTGGTAGACAGCTTTCTGCTTTTGCAAACTTTCTGAATTTACCTCATGCAGATTTATTCAGTCCTGATGGATAATCTGTTATGGACAAAGTTAGCTACTTTTGGAACTTTCTCGACTTCTACTGTGGTGCTGCATTTGGCCTAATCACTGCTGTTTCAGTAACTGGCTAGGTCTACCAAAATAGTTTTGTATGTTTGGAGATTAGCGTAAGTGAGGTGAATGCATTTGTACTGCACTGGAAGTATGTGGGGTTTATGGGTGTGTGAGCAGTAGGTGGCTTACTCTGTTTGGAAACAGTGGGAGGTCGTTTATTAGTTATGTTTGGGTTTTTTTGTATTTTAACTGAAATGAAGAGGCTTTTAAATGTGCCAGTGGAACTTTATTGAGTACCAAGTGCTCTCCTACACTGCTGAACAGCTCTACCAGCTGTGTCCTCTTTGGAAATGTGAAGGCTATTTAAATGGTGCAGGATCATAGAAACATAGAATTTGATGGCAGATAAGGTCTGCTTGGCCCACCCAGTCTGCCCATTTCCCTGCCTACTGGATAAGCTGCAGATCCTAGTTAACCAGCAGCCTACTTCTTCCTACCCCCAACCCCTAGAATTGCCTTATGACTGTCCCATCCATGCTTGAATCCCACCACTGTTTTTGACTCCACGACCTCCTCCGGAAGGCCGTTCCATGCATCCACAAACCCTCTCTGTGAAAAATACTTCCTAAATTACCTCTGAGTCTCCCCCATCTTCAAATTGTGGCCCCTTGTTCTTGCACACCTCTTTTTGAAAGATGCTACCCCTTGGACTTTGTTGATTCCTTGAGGTACTTGAAAGTTTCTATCATGTCCCCCCTCTCCTCCTTTCCTCGAGGCTATACATATTAAGCTCCTTAAGTCTCTTCATATGTCTTCCGGTGCAGACCCTGCACCATTTTAGTTGCCCTCCTCTGGACAGCTTCCATCCTGTCTATGTCTTTCTAAGACTGGTCTCCAGAACTGCACGCAGTACTCCAGATGGGGTCTGACCAGCTGTCTGTACAGAGGATAATAACTTCCTGTTTTCTACTGGTGATGCCTCTCCCATGCATCCCAGTATCCCCCAGCCCTCCTTGCTGCCCTCTCACATTGCTTGCCCACCTTTAGGTCATCTGATATGACTACCCCAGGTCCCTTTCCATTTTGTTGTTGTTAGTATCTCACCCCCCATTGTGTACTCTTCCCTGGGTTTTTGTTTCCCAGGTGCATTACCTTGCACTTCTTAGCATTGAATCTAAGCTGCCATACATTTGACCAATCTTCTAACCTTGCCAAGTCCCTTTTCATCCTTTCCACCCCACCTTGTGCATCAACTCTGTTGCAGATCTTTGTGTCATCTGCAAAGAGACATACTTTTCCTTCCAGTCCCTCTGCAATGTCACTTATAAAGACATTGAAGAGGACCGGTCCTAATACTGAACCCTGCGGTACCCCACTAGTAACCCCACTTTCTTCAGAGTGGACTCCATTTACTATTACTCTCTGTGTCCTATTCTCCAGCCAATGTTTTACCCAGGCTGTCATCTTGAGACCCACTCCCAGGCTAGCTAACTTGTATATTAATCTTTTGTGTGGGACTGTGTCAAATGCCTTGCTAAAATCTAGGTATGCCATGTCCATAGCCCCTGCCTGATCTACTACTTTGGTCACCCAGTCAAAGAAATTTATCAGATTTGTCTGGCATGACCTTCCTGCTGTGAATCAATGCTGCCTTGGGTCCTGTGCCCCTCTGGCCTCTAGATACTTGATAATTATTTCCTTCAGAAGTGATTCCATCATTTTCCCTACCACTGAGGTTAAACTAACAGGTCTGTAGTTTCCTGCTTCTGCCTTGTTCCCACTTTTGTGAAGGGGAATCACATCTGCCCTCCTCCAGTCCTCGGGTACCACCCCATCCTCCCATGATTTGTTAAACAGGGTAGTCAGTGGTGTCACTAATTCTACTGTTAGTTCTTTTAGAATTCTGGGATGAATCCCATCAGGCCCCATTGCTTTGTCCACCTTCAGTTTTAAGAGTTCTTTCAGAACCCTTTCTTCTGTAAATGGGCTGGTATCAACTTCTGTATCCAGAGTGTTTCTACTGTTTGTTTTAGGTACCTCCCCCTCTTCCTTTGTAAATACTGAGCAAAAATATTTGTTTAGTATCTCTGCCTTTTCACAGTCACCCTCTGACCACCCTCCCTCCCCCTTTATTAAGCCTCACTATCCCTCCCTTGGTCTTCCTTTGCTCCCTGATATACCTATAAAAGGTTTTATCCCCCTTCTTAACTGAGTTGGCTATTTTTTCCTCGGTTTGGGCCTTTGCTGTTCTGACTGCCTTGCCAGCTTCATTTTGCTTTAACTGATACAGTTCTCTGTCCTGCTTCTTCTGTGATTCCTTGTACTTCCTGAAAGCTTTCTTTTTCTCTTGAACCTTCACTGCCACTTCCTTTGAGAACCATAGTGGTTTCTTACATCGTTTCATTTTGTTTATTTGCTTCACACAAAGGCTTGTTACCTCTGTGATGGCAGTTTTTATTATTCCCCATTGTTCTTCCACCCCTCCTTCCTGCCCATTTGCTAGTGTATTCCTTAGGCACTCACCCATTTTGACAAAGTCAGCCCTCCTAAAGTCCAGTACCTTTGCCTTTGTATGGCTTGACTCTATTGCTGTGTTTATTGTGAACCATACTGTTCGATGGTCGCTAGTTCCCAGATGGCTACCCATTTCTACATCTGTGTTCCTCTCTTCATCTCCATTTGAGAGAACCAAGTCTAAGATTGCTTCCTCTCGAGTGGGCTCCAATACTAGTTGTCTAAGGCATGCCCCCTGTAGAGCATCTAGAATAACCCCACTCTTCGAAGTGGCTGCTGCAACTGCACTCCAGTTAACATCTGGCATATTCAGATTGCCCATCAGCAATATCTCCCCTTTTTCTGCCATACTAAGTATACTTTCTATCATTTCCTTGTCCATTTCCTCCCCCTGAGAAGGGGGTCTGTATACAACCCCTGTGCGGATTGTGGTGCCATTGTCGATCTCCAAATTTATCCACAGTGCTTCTTCTCCTCCCTGTTTTCCCTTTTGTTCTGTTGCTTTGATTCCTTCTCTTATGTAAAGAGCTACTCCTCCTCCTTTTTTACCCTCTCTGTCCCTCCTGTAGATAGTGTATCCTGGTATGTTTACATCCCAGTCATGGTTTTGTGCGAACCATGTTTCTGTGACTGCCATGGTATCCAGATGTTCCTCCTCCATCAAGGCCACTAATTCAGGAAGCTTGTTACTCAGACTACGGGCATTGGTACTCATTGCTTTCCATTTTTTGATGGCTTTACCTTCTGTTGCAGCATCCCCCACTGACCTTTCTACCTCAGCCTTTTTCTCATTTTCTCATTTTCTCATTTAGTACCCTGTTTTGGATCCTTGAGTAATCCAAGAGGGCAGAGGTTTTGGCATGGAGTTAAGGTTGTACAAGGGCAAATCCTACTGTAAGTATCAAGGGCAGGAGGTGCCCTGGTTGGGCTTTACCAACTAATAGGGGTCGTCCATGTCTAATGCCCCAATCAAAGGATCTTTTCTCAGAAATGAAGGCTGTAGTTACTGACTCAGGCAGCCAGGCCCCTCCCCTTTATGTGATTCTTTGAAGTGCTGCATCACTAAGGAACAAAACAGTGGTGATGAGGGATTTCATAACCGAGTCCTCTTTTAATGTCCGATTATTTAATTTAAATGTATGCAGTTCACACAGAATTATAACATTTACAACATGACTAAAGAGTCCAGAATTTCATACAATGTCACAAGTACCAACTGTCACATAGAAAACTAAAATGTACAAGACAGAACTGTCATAAACAAAATATGTTAAACTATATCTACTTAAGGAAACAATGCATCACTTTCTTTGCAAATTATGCAGCCATAAATGTAACCTTATTTTCTGAAGATGACATCAAATAAAGAAATTTATCCGGGTATGATAAGAAAAATGTGTTATTCATCAATGAGAAAAGTCATTTAGATCTTTCATAGACAGATACAGGGCAGTGAAATAACATATGTCATACAGAAAGTGGACTTGCAATAACGCACATACATGAGGGGGGCCTTATTTCTATTTCCATCATATGTAGTATTGGACAAATGCCCCAGAGGTTGCCCAATCTAAGGTTAAATAGTGCACTTCTTTGAACCTTATTTTCACAAAACAGCAGGCACTTTTCAATGGCTGGGGAAATCTCAGTATGCAAGTGCATATCAAGACCGTCTATGTTGCAAACTTTTTTAATATCCTGCTGTACATAAATACAGTACGACAGATTCTTTTTATATCCACAGACACATATGCATATGGTTGATTGTATGCCCTCTCAGGATAGCTATCTAATAGGCCCGGCATTTTAACAGAGGTGCTTAATTTTATAAACCAGTTATTGATATTTATGTTAATTAGCATATCTACCCATCCACATTTAGGCAATCTATCATTGTCCATGGACAAACACCATTAATGATGACCTTAGACTCAATAGAAGCCATACGAGTTTCCACTATAAGAGAAGCTGTAGGAGTAGCTGTAGACAAACATAATACACTTCTTATAAAGAAGTTGTGAATTGTTTCCAAATTATAAAATTTTTTATCAGTTCCACAAACTTCACTTCTAGAAAGGCTTTGCCCAATGGTTATCACCCCAAAGGCAGTTTTTAAAGGTGGTAGAAAGCAGTTTGTCTTTTTTTCACCTCTGGATGCCCTCCTGTTGTCCTTTTAGTTTCTGTCCAATACTCTGATATGTTTTTGGCCCTTTTTTTAAATTAATCATCCTTTGTAACTACCCTGAATCCCTCTCTGCTCAACAGTTCTGCTCTCTCTCTTTTCATACTTCCTGAACATAATAACACCATTGCAGGCCATTCAGATGAATAGCATGGCATAATGTTATTGATGTCATAGAATGTTTTAGAAATATGAAAAGAAAGAGCAATACCTAGTGAGGAGAGTGGAGATCTATGCAGATTTCAGTGTGCCCCAAAGCTCAATCATTTACTTATCAAAACTGCTCAAAGGATATCAGAAAGTCTTAATAAAGTTGCCATGCATGACCTCCTTGATCTTCTGCATGTATTGAACTTAAGAGTAGTAGTTGTGAGGAACTGGTACAAATAACAAATTTACCACATCATTAGATTTTGGATAGTCCAATATTGACTAAAACACACATTCATATCTTATTAAGTTTGTGCCTGGGTAGTATATGTAAGTGTATTTGTTTTCATGAGTACTAATTTAATTGACTTACACAATTATCTCCCATGTGTTGTTAACCAAGTAATACAATCTGAGTTAATGATTTTGCATGTTGTGTGATGCACTATGGGATACTTGATACTTGTATATTTTAAGCACTCAAATGAATGAGATGTTTATCTGATGATGCTCAGAGTATCCTGAGCAAAACTTAATGTTTGTGGCATCTGCCACACTGAAATTGTTGCTGTACCTGCACTAGCATGTCTCAGGTGATGGTGCGACCATGAATTTGGATGGAAAAATAAAGGAACAGTGATTATTAGTCTCCATCCTCAACTGTGATTTATTTGGTGTGTGCTCCGTATTTTTTATAAAGACTGTCTGTATTTTTGGAGCACTACCTTTATCCCAGTGCTCATTGTTTTGTTTTTAAATTGTTGTATGTTTTTGAGCACGAGTTGTTCTATGAAAAGAATGTAAACATATATTACAGTGCTTTTATGAGTTCATGACTTCATGTGAACTCACACCATTCCAGTGGTCACAAGCAATACTGTTCCACCGAGCAGTGCTATTAGTACAACGAGTGTCAGTAGTTCCCTTCTTTTGAATTTGGTGCTATAAGAGAGAAGTTATTGCTACAATGGAGGGTCCAAGTTCAAACTCTACTGGTCCAAATACAGTCAGTTTTTCTGAAATGCTACTTAAACCTAAGCAGGACATTAATCCTATCTTGGAAGTTGTAGCTAACGATATACATACAGCAACCTCCAATGTTTTGGAAAAAAACATTAAAAACAATCTACAGGCAATTGGAAAAGGAGGTAATGAAGGAAAGGCTCATGCACTGGCATCGGGAATCCCTTGAAGCCTATTTAGAAGTAAAAAGGGTACCGCATGACTTAAGAATTCTGAATAAACCTGCATTCGGGACTGAGGATAAAGAAATCATGAAAAAATGGAAATGTAACATGGAAAATGCTTCCTTATATAATATAAAGCTAATCTTAGACAATGCAGCTCCAATAAGGGAATCACTGTCAGCTGATATAGCAAAAACTGAGACACTTCTGAAAGAAAATACTACCCCTGGTGAATTAATTGAATACAATCAGATGCTACAGAATAAAGTCCAAATATATTAATTACAACTACAAAAAGTGAAAAAAAAGAAATGTATCCGTGATGAAGGTGATTACAGGCTTGACAGACTTTACAATTGCATACCAGCAAAAAAATGGATGATGTGCATTTGAAATCCATCCTGAAATGCACAACAGAGACTGGGAATGCAAATACTGAGGCATATTCTGATGGTACCATTCTGGATTACACTTCCAGTCCATCGGACACTGATAGGTCTGAAACTGAAATTTTTTTAGAAGAAATGGAGGAAGAGGAAGAAATCCCACTATGCAGTCACTGCAGAATATGCTTTCGAGAGCCATATCCTAATCAATGCCAAGAGGAGGAGGAGGAGGAAGATGGGGGGCAGGCATGACAGAGAAAAAAGAATCGGGTACTAATTGAAGATCTGCTTACCAGGTATGTACCTGCTTGCCTGTTTTAGAATTCTCCCCAGTTACAAAGATTTCAAAACATGTTTTGACCCCTGCAAAGACCAGCATTCTCAGTAAGGGTTTATCGTTTGCTCCAACAGTGGACATAGACTTTTTCAGAACAACAGTCAATCTCCGCTGCTTCGCTAGTAACTTGGCATTTAAAACCATTTACTGTTAACTGGATCCAACAGACAGTACAGTTGAAGTCCCAGAAACATTTAGATGCCTTTCTACTGATTGCTCCCCTTATAACAGCATTGTTTCTCTTTTTGTAAAAAAAAATGTGAACTTGATTTGGAGGAGTACAATGATAAGAATAAGGAAAGTGTTGTCAGCAATTATACCTCAGAAGAGAGAACAGCGTTGAAGAATTTGCCTGAAAATTAAAATATAGTTGTAAAAACAAATAAGGGGGGGCTATAGATATTATTGATAGAAGTTATTACATCTCAGAAATGGAAAGGCAATTAGGAGATATTATGTTTTATGAATGTTTAACATGTAACCAAACTGCTGTGTATAAAGAGCAGTGGACAGTCTTCTCAGTATGGGTTTTGTTAAGGGCTGTATTTCAGAAGTTACTTATAAAGCATTAACTGTAACATGTTCTATAGTCCCAGTTATGTATATGTTTCCTAAGGTACACAAAAACCCTTTATGCCCCCAGGTAAACCCATTATTTTTGGGGAAGGGCTGGTTCACAGAAATACTTTCCATGTTTCTGGATGGTTATTTACATGGGATTTAAAACTGAGATCTTACATCAGGAACTCTATGCAGTTAATTAATTTAATGGATGACACAGCCATGGAAAATGAATGTTTTTCATGCAAGCTTGGCTGTTGATTCATTATACACTGTTATACTTCATGGATATGGTTTAGAGGCCTTGGAGTATTACTTAGAACAAAGGACTAAAGAAGAACATGTACAATGTCCCACTTGGTTTCTGTTAGAGCTCACTAAATAGGTGCTTAACAAAAATATGTTCCTGTTTCAAAATTAGTTTTGTAGACAAACCAGAGGCCCAGCTATGGTGGCAACCATGGCCCCAGCTATGCCAATCTGGCAGTGGGCCACTGGGAGGAGCTGGTTCTTTATGACGCTGCCACAAATCCATATCTGCCTTTTTTGGATTTGTGGCAGTGTTATATAGATGATATTATTATTGTCTGGAAAGGGACAGAAGAGTTGCTCACACAATTTGTAACATGGTTGGAAACTACAAGACCTTGTTTCCATTTCAAATATACCTAGTTCAGAATTAACTATTTTTTCTGGATTTACATTTGTACAAGGATGGTGATGGTAATGTCTTTATAACCTTATATCAAAAGGAAACGGCCAGGAATAACCTATTGGTGGCTAATAGTAGCAACCCCTACCATGTTACCCAGAATATACCTAAGGGTCAACTAATAATAACATTACGTAATTGTACGAAGAGAGAGGAGTTCCAGAAAAAGAACATCAAACAAGTTTATAGGTTCAAGCAGCAGGGGTATGGTAATAGAAACATCTTACAGGCTGTACAAAATGTCGACAACATGGACATACATATGACCCTTTACCCAAAAGCACACAGTAGTAGGGAGTTTCCCTCCAGCCCCTTCATAACTATGTTTTCTGTCAGAGCCAATGCTGTAGTAAATGCGATTAAAAATAACTGGGCCATTCTAACGTTACAACCCAAATTGGCACACGTAACTTCAGCAGGTCCATGTGTAGTGTTTAAATGCCCCAAAATCATTAAGGAAATGGTATCACCCAGCATGTTGCCAACCATTAATAAGAAGGACAGTTCATGATTCCCCCCTCACTTGGGTAACACAACTGTGGAAAATGTATTTATTGTGGCTATATTCAATGCAGTTCTCCAATCCAGCTGATGGCAAAACATACAAAATCAAACAGCTGATAACTTGCATTAGTAAAGGGGGTGGTATATTTATTAAATTGCCAATGTGGGAGTTACTATGTTGGTAGAACCACACATATGCTGAAAATACACAAATGAGAACATATTAGAGCCACACAGAAAGGAGATACAACATATGCCATTGTAAAACATGTAAAAAGAGAATATTATTGTTTGCCATAATATTAAATTTATAAGCATAAAAAAAGTTGATTGTGGCATAAGAGGGGGGATTTGAATACATTTGTGGGACAAAGGGAAAGCTACTGGATACATATACTGAAGGCAAGGTCTGATAGAGGTGTGAATGACAATATTGATTTAGCAGCATTTCTCAAGAAATTGAAAAGAGAAAAAATATATAAAAATATCTCCTTCACTTCCCATTAAGGCATTAAGCAAAAAATGCATTACCAATGGCATTTTGTGTCCATGATTTAGCATTTTTTCTTATGAAATTCCAGTGGGGGAAAAAAAAATATATATATATAAAAATATAAATATTTGTTGACATTCCTGACCTTCCACTAAGGCAACATACAAGAATTACCTCATACTGCTAATGGCATCTTGTACCTATGAGGAACTACATATGCACATATTTATATTGATTGGCATCTAGGATTACATTAGAAGTCTTTATAAAGTTGGTACCCTTGCCCTCCTCGACCGTCTGCATTTATTGAACTTAATAATAGTAGTTATGAGGAACATAACCAGGAAGCTGGCCAGGCCCTCAAAGCATTGTTGAAATGCCAAGAGAATAGCTTAACCACAAGTGCTAGAGCAAGGTTACCATGAAACAAGCACAGAGATGCTAAGTCAAAAAAAGAAAAAAAGTTTTGAATATCAGAGTGAGGACACTACAAGAAAGTGCAGCCAAAAAGAAAAGCAGGGGAGGTGACTTTAAGGGCACCATAAGGGAGGCGCCACGTGGAAGTGGACTGTGAACAAGTTTAAAATTGGAAAAGTAAAACAAAAAAAATAGAGATTGAAGGATGATGTGAAAAATTGAAGGAGGTTTAAACAACAAGAACACTGTACCTTGGGGTCTGAGGAAGTGCTGGTGGCCACAAAACTGTTACGTGGACCTTTTTGGTGTGGAATAAAAGAAATGAAAAGCAGTTTTTTTGGCTGGAAATATTTTATTTTGAATGGAGTTTATCCCAATCTAGTTATTTAAGGGAGTCAATTTTGACAAGTTTTTGAGGATGACCCGAGATATAAAATAAAGGATCGAGGTTAAAGGGCAACATGAACTCACATAGTAAACAAGAACATAGAAACATAGAACTATAGACATTGATGGCAGATAAGGACTGCTTGGCCCACCCAGTCTGCCCATTTCCTTACCTATTTGATAAACTACAGATCCTAGTTAACCAACAGCCTACTTCTTCCTACCCCCCCACCAGAATTGCAATAGGTATATCCCATGCATTCTTGAATTCCTTCACTGTTTTTGACCCTACGACCTCCTCAGGAAGGTCATTCCATGCATCCACCACCATTTCCATGAAAAAATACTTCCTTACATTGCCCCTGAGCCGTCACCCCTCTATCTTCAAAATGTGCCCCTCTGTTCTTGCACATCTCTTTCTCTGAAATATGCTACCCTCTTGGACTTTGTTGATTCCCTTGAGGTACTTGAAAGTTTCTATCATGTCCCCCTTCCCTCCTTTCCTTCAGGGTATTGCAAGGCTATGCCTGTAGTTGAATGGGCAGAGCAACAAACCATGCCCCCAATCAGGCCTTAAAAGGCTGCTCCTCCTGGCTAGTCCAGGATCATTTTTCATTGTGGCCAGAGGCTTCATCAGCAGCTCCCTTACCTGCTTTCCCTTGTTTCTGTTGCTCCTAGTCCCCTCTTCGTTGCCTCCAGCCGCCCTCACTGCACTTCTGCTATCTCCTCGATGGCTGCTCCTTCCGTAAGGTACTGTCATCCCCCTTTTTCTACTTTGTCAGCTTATGGCTATGAACTTGCTCTCCTGATGCCCCATGGCTGTTTGCGGTGTCAGCTTAGCATGTTTCCTCCCATCCCCATCACTTTAGTTTCTACCCTGCTCCTCAGTGCCTCCAGCTCAGCTGCAAATCCACCACCGCTTGCCATCCTTGTTTCCCTATCTCCTAATGCAACTTCACCTCTATGTGTTGGTTTAGCTCCAATTCCTTGCAACATTATTTTACCTGCCATTTCTCCTCTTCTCCGCCACCGTTCATACTGGCTTCACCCTATTACCATTCACCAGATCGACACCACCTCCTCCACTCTTGCTGCTCATACCACCTCTGCTCTCTCTTTTGGCTGAGACTTTCTTGTCTCCTCCTTCTTCCTCTTGCTTCACCATGTCATTTACCTTGTTTCACTACTAACCATCCGAGGGTTCCACGGATCTCCCTTTGTAAGCCCTACTTCCTGGTTTGGGAAGGCTCAGTGCTCTTAAAACTGCAGGCACTGCTGCTCCTCTAACCCTAGACATTGCTTTCCTACCATGGTGAGCTGCTCTTGCCTCTGCTCCTCCTGCACTCGGGGGAGGGAATGGAGCCCATCTGCATTTTCCTTTGTGTTCTCCTATAGTTGCTCGTGCTTGCTGTGTGACTTCTTTTTGGGGTTCTACTACCCTACCACTTCCTTTTCCTGTTTGCATATTATTGCCATCATAGTCCTATGTTCAGGACCCTTCAATGCCATGCCAGCCTAGCTACAGTGCTGACGTTACCTCAGTTTACTTACTCTCAAACTTTTAATTCACTGTTTGGTGTCACAATGCCCAGTTCATGGCTTCTCTGTTTTTCCCACGGTGGGGGACTGTGTTGTCATGGCAGGCATCATGGCTTTGGGCAGCAGGAGTAGCTTTATAATTATTTATTCAAGCTGTAGGTGACTCTCCTATTCTTCAACTGCTGCTCTGCCTAGACTGCATGGATTTAACACATTCCACAGTTCCTCTACTCCATGTCAGACTCCATTCATCTCAAACCTCATCCACCCTATACTGACTGCATTTCCTCCTACCTACCATTATACCAAGCTTTACTCCTGGTACTTTGTACCTCAACCATTGGCTGTGGGCTTTGCCCAGCTGTTCTCATTTTTCCCACTCGTACATTCCATTCACTCCTAGTTTGACTTATTAATGGACCCAGTTGGCATGAACTCCTATGGTTACTACTTGCATTCTCCTTCTGCAGACCCACATTGGGGTCTACTTCACTTCAACTGACCTCTGTGTAGGTCTACTTGTTCACATCGACTATGCGAGCGTACACTTCATATGAGTCTCCTGCTACCTCAAATCGACCTGCTTTCCACCTGGAGACATGCCTTTCGTGCCCATTGCTCTATGGCTCGGGGCTAACCTGTAGCTGATGGTCTCATGCTGCACCCCTGAAGTCTGCATCTCGAGCATGCGAGGCTCAGAGCGGGGTCCTTCTCCCTGGCCCATAGTGAGAATGTTTTTGCTCCAGGTGAACCTTCAGTCATCCCTCATTCTGGCAACACCTCTAGATGTGGAAATTATGACTTCAAGCTATGAGGGGTGCAGCTCTCCTAGGCAGGGCCCCTTTAGCTACCCAAGCAGATTTGGAGGTGCCCTTTATGCTATTCACCCTCTGACCACCTCTGGTTTACCTGGTCTGTTTTGTAGGCTTGTGTAGGCAAGCTGAGTGCCTCCGCGGTTGTTTCTCTCCTCCTTCGCTTTTGGGCGTCTGGTTACAGAGACATGGCTCACAACCCTCAAAAGCATTCCTGTTAGTAGGACGGAGTGAGAGCTTCTTCCAAATTGGAATCTTTTCCTATTCCCTCAATCTCGACTCTAAATTGCAGTAGCTGAGTTGTCGCTAACCAAAACATCCTTCAGCCTGGAGGGAAGGTAACCTAGGCCTTAGATCCCCAGAGGTTTCCTCCTCAAAGGGTTTTTTTCCTCTTCTCTGTGCTAATGGTCATAATATTTAGATAGGGTTAATGCTTTCATAAGTTCCATAGTTGGGTTCCGTTGTTGAATGAAGTTGGATGGTGGCCCTGGCTGTTTCCTCTCTCCTTAGGAAGTCCCTTCTCCTGCTTAATGTCAGCTTAATTATTCCTCGTCATATCCTGTTCCTCTCCTGTCCTACCCTGCTACACTTATTGTTACAACCCCCCTCAGTAGGTCAGCCCTCTACTCCCAAAGTGCCAACCTCTGAGCGTAGAATTGTGAACAGAACAAGGCAACCCTCTTGTCTGTTTTGTGGGTTTGAGTCACCTTTGTCCCAAGTTCTGGAGGGATTCAAACTGATAACCTTTTGTTAGCATACCCAATTGTCAGGCTCAGATAATACTGTCTTCGGGGGGGCAGATATCTTTGCCTATGGGCCCCTAACCAGGTATTACAAAATGAACCCTTAGAACTCTATGCAAGACCTAGAGAACTCTGACCTGTTTCCCAGTTTGGTACCACAATAAGCCCATGCACAGTATCAACCATAACCATCTAAGCTTCACTTATAAAAAAAAAGAAGTTTCAAGGCACACCAGGCAGTTTCTGTTTTTAAAATATATCTTTACTTTAAAATAGGTAAAAAAATAGGAAAACAGTAAATAGAGAACAAGATATCCCAACACATACAGACTTAAAAACAAAATAGGTTTAAAAGTGCAAATTCCTACAACCTATACACTCAGACTGGTCTTATCTAATGTATTCTTACCTTCTTAATCTTTCAGTGCTTCGATGTTCCTCTTTTCTCAGCCAGAAAATGAATATCTCTGTGAGGTCTGCTCAGTATACTTAAAATCAGACTTAAAAGCCTTCTCTATGAGGTCACCTAACTCTGCCTTGGTGTATTAAAATTTATATTTTATAACACAGGATGTCCTAATAAGATATTTTAACAAATAGGTGACATCATGAATCTCCCTCTCTTCATGTGACTTCACCCACGCCAGTCTTTGATCTGTTTCACACAGATGTCAAAGCCTCTCTGATGTAATTCACTGGATATCCCAAGCAAATGCAATTGAGCTTCCCACTTTAGTCTGGGACCTGCTTCACACAGACATCAAGGTCTCTTCTCATCAAAAGCCTTTGTGTAAAGCAAATCAATAAAACAAAATGAAGGAGAAAAACACCATGGTTCTCAAAAGAGGTGGCAGGGACAGATAAGGAGAAAAGGATAGCATTCAGGAAATATAAGGAAACACAGAAGGAGCAGGACAGAGAACTTTATCAGTTAAAGCAGAAGGAGGCAGGGAATGCAGTCAGAATAGCAAAGGCACAAACTGAGGAAAAGATAGCCAACTCTGTAAAGAAGGGGGATAAAACCTTTTTATAGGTACATTAGGGAGCAAAGAAAGACCAAGGGAGGGATACAGAGACTTAATAAATGGGAGGGAATGTGGGCAGAGGGTGACAGTGAAAAAGCAGGGATAATGAATGAATATTTCTGCTCAGTATTCACAACAGATGAGGAGGGGTAGGTGTCTAAACCAAACAAGGGAGAAACTCTGAATAGGAGGGTCAATACTAGTCCATTCACAGAAGAAAGGGTTTTGAAAGAACTCTTGAAACTGAGGGTGGACAAAGCAATGGGGCCTGATGGGATTCACCCAAGAATACTAAAAGAACTAAGGGTAGAACTAGTAACACCAATGACTACTGTCTTTTAGCAAATCATGGGAGGATGGAGTGGTACCTGAGGACTGGAGGAGAGCAAATATGATTCCACTTCACAAAAGTGGGAGCAGGGCAGAGGCAGGAAACTACAGGCCAGTTAGTTTGACTTCAGTGGTAGGGAAGATGATGGAATCACTTCTGAAGGAAAGAATTACTGAGTACCTAGAGGCCCGTGGGGCACAGGACCCAAGGCAGCATGGTTTCACAGCAGGAAGGTCGTGTCAGATGAGCCTAATAGATTTCTTTGACTGGGTGACCAAAGTAGTAGACCAGGGAGGGTCTGTGGATAAGGCCTACCTAGACTTTAACAAGGCATTCGACACAGTCTCACACAAAAGATTAATATACAAGTTAGCCAGCCTTGGAGTGGGTCCCAAGGTGGTAGCCTGGATAAAAAACTGGTTGGACAACAGGACACAAAAGGTAATAGTAAACAGAGTCCACAGTGAAGAAAGGAGGGTAACTAGCGAGGTACCACAGGGTTTGGTACTGGGACAGGTCCTCTTTAATATCTTTATAAGTGACATTGGAGAACACCTGGAAGGAAAGGTATACCTCTTTGCAGATGACACAAAGATCTGCAACAGGGTTGATACACAAGGTGGGGTGGAAAGAATGAAAAGGGACTTGGCAAAGTTGGAGGAATGGTCAAATACGTGGCAGCTCAGATTCAATGCAAAGAAGTGCAAGGTAATGCATCTGGGAAACAAAAACCCAGGGGAAGAGTACACAATGGGGGGTGAGTTAATAACAACAACAGAAATCGAAAGAGACCTAGGAGTAATTATATCAGATGACCTAAAGGTGGGCAAGCAATGTAAGAAGGCAGTAAGGAGGCCTGGGGGGATACTGGGATGCATAGGGAGAGGCATCAACAGTAGAAAACAGGAAGTTGTTATCCCTCTCTACAGGCAGTTAGTGAGACTCCATCTGGAGTACTGCATGCAATTCTGGAGACCCCATCTCCACAAAGACATAGAGTGGAGGCTGTTCAGAGGAGGGCAACCAAAATTGTGCAAGGCCTGCACCAGAAGACGTACGAGGATAGAATAAAGCAGCTTTATATGTATACCCTTGAGGAAAGGAGGGCGAAGGGGGACATGATAGAAACTTTCAAGTATCTCAAGGGAATTAACAAGGTACAAGACGGTATTATCTTTCAGAAGAGAAGAGAAGATGTGCAAGAACAAGGGGGCACAATTTGAAGATAGAGGAAGGACGGCTCAGAGGTAATGTTAGAAAGTATTTTTTCACAGAGTTGTGGATGCATGGAACAGCCTTCCTGAGGAAGTTGTGGAGTCAGGAACAGTGGGAGAATTCAAGAATGCATGGGACAGGCATAAGGCAATTCTAGTGGGGGCAGGAGGAAGTAAGCTGTTGATTAACTAGAATCTGCAGCTTATCCATCAGGTAGGGAAATGGGCAGACTGGGTGGGCCAAGCGGTCCTTATCTGCCATCAAATTCTATGTTTCTATGTTTCTCTTTGATGGAATTAGCTGGATTTCTTGGAAGACACCCCAAAAACATGCATATGCCCCTTTCGTCATGACACCTAGTGAAAATCAAAGGATTTCCATGAGGGCATTATAAAAAATTTATTTTAGTTCCTGGCTTCAAGGCAAATTGACAAAGTAATTGCATTTGAGATATCTGTAGTTTAACCTACGTCCTGTCCTTTGAAATTATACCTGGCGGGGTTTGATGTGTCAGTTTCAGCAAGACAGCAGTTTCTCCTGACAGACACTCCCCTACGTATTTTATATTGCAGAAAAAATATCATATTGTAATCAGAACCAGCTATCCATGTGCCACACCTATCACCTCCAGTCCAATCCTCGATATAATTCTGACTCCTTGCCTCCTTCGATAATTGACAAAATTTTGGGTACTCTTTTTGGGCTCCTTCCTAAGCTACCTTTAGCCAAAGGAATAATTTCTCTGGCACCTATAGGGGTGGAACCCTCCTCTAGGATTCCTCACCGTCGTACCCTCACAGGGTAGTATATCCCATGGATAGAGAGGCAAACAGCCACAATGTATCTAAGTCGCATAAGCATACATCATACCAAGTTGTGAAAAGACATTGAATGCAGCTTCTGGTGCAAACCCTGCACCATTTTAGTTGCCTTCCTCTGAACTTGTTCCATCCTGTCTATATCCTTGTGGAGATGGGGCCTCCAGAACTGCACACAGTACTCCAGATGGGGTGTCACCAACTGTCTGTAGAGATGGATAACAGCTTTCTGTTTTCTACTGGTGATGCCTCTCCCTATACATCCCACTGTTCCCCCAGCCATCCCTACTGCCTTCTCACATTGCTTGCCTACCTTTAGGGCATCTGATATATTCTCCCACAGTGCTGTCACAGGCCCCCCAATACCCTTGCCAAAGACTTCATTGTCACCACGCTAAACGAGCCTCTGGAAGTTGTAACCAAATTTAAATATCTGGGTATCTGGATCGACAATAAATTATCTTTCAATGACCACGTTGAAGATGTCTCTAGAAGGTTAAAAGCAAGGTTAGGTTTCTTCTACAGAAATAGGCCCCTTTTCCCCATTGAAACTCAAAACAAGCTTTACAGACCACTTTTCTCCCCCTTCTCGACTATGGCGATGTAATCTATTCCTCCACCACTCTTGCAAATCTAAGTAAACTGGACATCCTTTATCACCGTGCGTTCACGGTTCATTACCAACTCCCCTTACCCGTTCGCTGCACCTGTGACTTATATGCAGCTGTTGGTTGGACATCCCTTACTACTAGACTTCTGCTCCATGCTGGGCTATGGACTCTTAAACTGCTCCTGCAGAAATTGCCAAGCTATATCTCTTCCCTTATTAGTATCTCATATAGTGCATACGTTAAGAAAATCTGACTTTATTATGCTTGACATACCAAGGACGCGGACCTCCTTTGGTAAACGTGCTATTGCATATGCCCTTCCCTCCATTTGGAACCAATTACAAACCGTACTGAAACTAACTAGCACAGTTTCAATAAACATCTACAAATCACTAAGTTCAGCCAAAATAAAAGACACCTGTAACTGTCATTAAGTCTCTTCCTTCCTCATGTGTGCCATATTTATCCACTGGTAAGGTATAATTGCTTTGTCATATTAACTGCTTTCCCTTCCCCTTCTACTCCTGGCTTCATCTATGCTTATGCTCCACTGCTACTCTATGAAATCACTCCTCCCCCACATATCAGTTGTAGTCTGTTGTTTGTTCTAGCTGCCAAAATATATGTATTGCACACACCAGTCATCATGTTTCATTTATCAGCATGCAACCTGTAAGTCGCTTCCCAGTCTCATATTAATGTTTACCACCTGCGGTCACCCTATGTGGTACCCTTGTATGTATATCCAGCCTGTATCATGTAATGTGCATTTCATGTATATACCGTTATTACCTATCTATGTTTGTACTTTAGGGCCCGGATATTCAAACTGCGCCCAAAATGTGCGCAACAGCAGGAGCAAGCACAAACCAATTGCGCATATGCGCAACAGGTGCGATATTCAAACATGGAGCAGAACAAATTGCGCAAGCAGCCAACGCCTGAATATCGCACTAACTGTGCCATAGCTAACCAGGAAGGAGAAGTTGAGCAGAAATGTTGCGCTATAGCGCAACCAGGGCAGCCCAGCTGAGCAGTCCAGAGGTGCCAGCGCAAGCAGAGCCCCCCAGAGCAATGGAACTGCACATCCAGGGAGGCAGGCTGGGGCCCACCGCCAGCCATGCCACACATGGGCACAGGAACACACTGCAGAACCAACAAGACACCTGCACACCCCAAGCACAGCATCACTGGGGTGTGACGATGATCTACTGGCCCATGGGGACAAGCCAGCAAAGCACAGCAGAGCCATGACACCCAGCACAACCACTGGCAGGCTGAGAGTGCCACACACAGGGGTTGACAACCACAGTGCACATCAGCCCCCATCGCCCACAGCACACCCTGCACCGTGATCCCAAGACACCACCCATGTGCAGTGACTGGCACTGCAGGAAACCATCCTCCCCCACACACGCCAACCCCTGCAGCACAGAAGCATACAAGCCAGACACACCCTGTGCACCCAGCAGTGGGTGACAGCAGACGCAAGACCAACAGAAAGTCACTGCCATGCGGAGATACCTCCCCATGCACACACACTCACACACACACACACACACACCCCCAGGACCATACCACCCCAGATGGCATGTACACCACTGCAACTGAGCACCCATAGCCAGCTGCAAATCAGAGACCAACACAGTATTCATATCAAAATATAAATATGTATTTTCAAATTTTCAAATAGTAAATAACAAAACAATAAACAAGAACTATTTACAAGGGGGGGGACGGGTACAAGGTAGGGGTATTCAAGGGGTAGGGATGAACAACTTGGAGAGGGAAGGCAGGGTGGTAGGGATGGGAGAAGTGGGAAGGGTATCGTGGCCTAAGGCTCAGCTGGCTGGTCATCCTGTGCCTGGTTCTGCTGTCCCCTGCGATGCCTCCTCCGCAGGCCATGTCTCCTAATGGACTCCAGGATGGCCTGGTTATCCAGGGACACCTGTGTCAGGCCCGTATGTCCCGATGTATCCTCTGGAGAACTTGAGGCCTAGGAAAATGGGAACACAGTCAATGGCTGTGACTGACCACAACCCTGAACACCACCCAACCTGCAAGCCATATAGCCCAATATCCCGCACCTGTGATGGCATGCACCCACCCACAGTGAACATGCACATGGCCATCACAAACAAGTGGCACCAGCTATGTGCACCACTGCACACACACACTGCCCATGTCCATCACAGCACAAACAAGGCTGTCAAGTGACGTGGCAATGTGGTGCGATGCCAGTTACACAGCTATGTGCCCAGTGCATGCATGGACCACCAGTGACGCATACACAGACATGCTGTGATACTGGACAGTGATGTGTCGTGCATACATACATACATAGATACATAGACAGTGTCAGCAGATAAGGGCCTATGGCCCACCCAGTCTGCCCATTTGAGCTTGTAAGTTCACTTTGTTTTCCTATAAGTCTGTTGCACCTTACCCCTGACCTCCAGAATTCCTTTATGTCTATCCCGTGCATTCTTAAATCCCATGATTGTTTCAGCCCCCACCACTTCCTCTGGCAGGGTGTTCCACTTGTCCACCACCCGCTCTGTGAAGAAATTCTTCCTCACGCTTCCTCTGAATCGCCTCCCTCCAACTTCATCCCATGCCCTCTAGTCCTGGAACATCTTTTCGCTTAAAAATAGTGTTTTCCTGCACCCTGTTCCTCCCTGTAAGATACTTGTATGTCTCTATCATATCCCCTCACTCCCTCCTCTCCTCCAGGGAGTACATGTTCAGTTCCTTCAACCTGTCTTCATCGGACTTGTGATGCAATCCATGCACCATCTTTGTTGCCCTCCTCTGAACCTTCTCTACCCAGTCTATGTCCTTACGTAGGTATGGTCTCCAGAACTGTACACTGTACTCCAGGTGGGGCCTCACTAGTGTCTTGTATAGTGGAATTATGACCTCCCCTTTCCTGCATGGTTGTGTTGTGCATGGCTGGTGGTCTTGCCCCCCCCCCAGCATGCAATAGCATCCATGAAGTAATGTCTCACCTCCTCAAGCAGCTGGGTCTGCCACTGATGCTGCTGCTGCTGCTGGGGTGCAACACCACACGGCACCGGGCCCTGGCACGGCCCTCCTCACCCCGTGCCTGCATCCTCACATCCCGCCTATGGGAGACATATGTTGAGACAAACATCAGTGTGACTCCAAAGCAGACTGCCTCCTGCCCCAGTGAGAGTGCCTGCCACACAGCCAGACCCATGCATCTCACACCTGCACACATGACACAGCCAACCATGGCAGAGCCATCACCCACGCACAGCCACCAAAACACACTCACACTACAGAGAATACAGGTGCATAGATGGTACACCCCTGGCCTAGGCACCATGACCCGCCTGGCACGTGGCCGCAGCAGATCAAGAAGATCCGGATCCTCCAGCGGAGGTCACCGTGCACGTGCACTGCTCAGCCGGACGGCACCGTCAGTGACCCCCACCAGGTCAGTGGCCACTTGCTGCCACACCTGCATCCTGGCAATGGTGAGGGGCACCTCACCATAAAGTGCCCATAGTGGGGCTCCACTAGAGACCTGGTTGGCCAGTTCAACTGGGCTCCACTGAACTGCTCTTCTGTGAGCCATGGTACCAACTTTACAGCAGGCAATATGGCGCCCGCTGTGTGTTACTGGAGATGATGGCATAATAGACCACCACAGGTTCCAATCGCACTGTTCGAACAGCGCCTCACTTCACATAGCGCTGTCACCAGACAGCGCAATAGGGCCATACACATGGCAGCCAAACAGGGCCAGGGGGCCAAGGTCGGACACAAGGTCATGGGCAATGACGCAAGGCCACGCACAGCGCCATCTGATGTATATGCATCCTGCGCGACCGACCAGCTGCATACCAGTGTCACAGTGGACTATTGCGCAGTAGTGCCACTGCGCCATATAGTGCCCAGTGCTGTAGCGACACTGGCACAATGGTGGCCATGGTCTGAAATGCCGATTGCGCACAGCACGTCAGCAGCACGGCAGACGCCTGCATAAGCTATCTGGGCATGCACAGTGCAGTGTACCACACAGTCACAAATCTCGCCATTGGCTCAGCCGACTCAACGTATTCGCAAGCACAAATTCGCGATATTCAGCCGACACATGCAAATCATCTGATCAGCCATTCAAAGCGCAGTGGCGCGATTTGCAATATTATAGTTGCTCCCTCCTAATTTGCATGCATTGCGCTATAAATGTCGCGACATTGGGCTGCGCTGGCCAGATTTGGCTACTGCAGGTGAGAGGTAAGTTGCATGCTGTGTGATGTTCTGGACAATGGTCATGGGAAAATGCTGTAGACTGCACAGTGACAGGTGTCCACTTGCCCCATACAGATCGCCATGACCGAGCAGAGCCAAGGTGAGGGTGAGGGACGGTGGTGTAGGAGGAGGCCCAACTTTACCCCAGCAGAGACAGAGGCCTCTTCCAGGCCTACCTGGATGAGAGCCCATACTGAGTGGACGGAGGGACCCCTCAGTCCCGTCGTGCGGCTGCATGGGAGGGGGTAGCTCGGGCCGTGAACCTGCGGAAGCCACCGCGCTCCATGCAGGAATGCAAGAAGAAGATGGGACAGACTGCAGGAGGTTGAAGGAGAAGGTGGCAGCCTTCAGGGCGTAACGTGCTGGCACTGGCGGGGCCCGCCAGTGGTGTTGGAGCTGACCCGGCTGAGGAGACACTGGTTGCATCAATGCAGCAGAGCGCTTGAGGGCATACAGGAGGTGGATTCAGACAGGTGGAAGCCATCACTGCAGTATGACATGGTGGTGGTGTTGGGGGTTGGGAAGGTTGTTCACATGCACTCACATGTACTCTCTTTCTGTTACAGATCCTGTTCGTCTTCAGGAAGGCGGTGGTGGTGGGTCCAGGCAGTGATGATGACCTGCTGGACATGGAGGAGGTCCATCCACCTCTATCACCAGCCAGCAGGCACTGCAGCAGCATGCTACGCTGGTGCAAACTCTGGTGTCGGTGATTCGGGTGCCGGAGGTGCACAGCCTGTGTCTCAGCAGTCTGGCATGCAAGCATGCCAGCCGCCTGTGACTATGGCTGTAGCATGCACCATTGATGATGCAAGGACTGCAATGGGCAGTGATAGGTGTGTGTCCCATGACGGACACACAGCAGGCCAGCACGTGCCCCTGGGCCTTTCTGGTTCCAACTTGTGTACCAGCATGCTGGCACAGTCCCAGGCTGTGCCTGTCAGCACCGGTGGGGCAGCACCGGTGGCTGTGCAGGTGTCTGACACTGTTGCTAGCACAGCGGTGGAACGAGTGGATCCTGGGGCACAGCAGTTGGCGGGGCAGCAGCAGCAGTCACCCACCAGGTCTGGGGGTACAGTGTCAAGCGGTGGCACATGTCCGCCACCCTTTGATCTGCCTATTCCTGGTCCTGCCGAACAGCGCCCACCCTCAAGGGGTGTTGTGCATCAGGACCTTCCACACCCTGGGGGACAGGATGCCATTGGAGCACAGTACCCATTGGATGAGCACACCCGCCTGCTGCGGGAATCAGTACAGCTGCAGAGGCGGGTTGCAATGTCCATGGAGGCACTCTGTGTGGCTGTGGAGTGGCACAGCAGGGAGTGTGCTCTGGACCATGCAGAGCTGGTTCGTATGCGGACGGATGTGACCGCCACCATTGACAGGCTGACCCAGGCAGTGGTCTCTGTCGTGGATGCATTGGGCACACAGTCAGGTGCCCTGTACCGCCTACACCCACACAGTTCCTCTCACTCCCCATTCCCGGCATCCGTGCGACACCAGGCCTGCCGGCGCGGGGTTCTGCTATGCATCCCGAGCACCCCTGGTGCAGGTTTGTTCGACATGCTGCAGACCCTGTCTTGAGCAAGGTCACGTTACGTGCAGGGGACCCTGGTGGTGCAACAGTGCCACCCCATGTGGCCCTGCTCAGCCTGCCAGTGCTGTTGGTCACGGTGGGGCCACCCATGCATCCGCTGGTAGGCGTGGGACAATGCTACATGACTGAGCTGTCTCCCATTGCGGGCCCTGTCTGGTGCTGCCATGTGTGCAATGTGTGTCATGGTGGGCAGTGCACTGCGGGTGCTCTGCTCACCAGCCACACATGGACCACCTGCACACCCTCCAAACTGCTGTCCACAGGTGCGTGTGCATGATGATGCCTGCATTGTACTGTACACCAAGGTGCAAGGGTGCCCAGCATCTGACACACGTACTTGGACAGTACAGGTGGTGGGGGTGGTCGGTGGTGCTGTGTGTTAGCAATGTCGGTTCTGCTGTGCTGTGCATGTGCCCATGTACACTCTGTGCCTGGTGTGTGTGTGTCCATATGAGTGCTCACCCCTCCCTGATGGTGTGTTTGTATGCCTGGACCCTTCCACTCCCCTGGCCGTCATGCACCCCTGGTGTGTTACCCTGTGTGCCTGTGGTTTGTGCATGGACAGTGTTGGTTGCATGTCCTTGACTTACCTGTGTTCTGCATAGTGCTCCTCTGTGATGGTGTCCCGGTGCAGCTGGGCCTGCCGGATCAGTTGGGGGTCCCGCCATCCTAGGGGGACTGCTCATCACCATCAACACCGGCACCACTGGTGTCCCCATCGCTGTCCCCCTCTTCAACCTGTACGGCTATCCCATAGTCTTTGGCCATGTTGTGCAGGATGCAATAGGCCAGGAATATCCCACAGGCCTTTTGGGGGCTGTACTGTAGGGCACCGCCGGAGGTGTCTAGGCATCGGAAGCGTGCCTTGAGCATCCCAAACACCCGCTCTATGATGTTGCGTGTGGAAACATGTGCCTCATTATAGCGTTGCTGCGATGGGGTCATGGGGCGCCGGTACGGTGTGAGCAGCCAGGGACGGAGTGGGTATCCGCTGTCACCTGTGTGGAGATAGTGGAGATCAGTCTCATGTTCAGGTCCATATTGCCCATATCCCTGTGTGCCACTACCATGGCACCTGTGGCATTCCACCCTTGCCCGAGTTTGCATTCCATACATGTACTCACCCACTAGATGTCCTGTGGGGATGTCCCACTCGAATAGATGGCACAGTGCGGACTGATACCATATGAAGGCATCATGTGCTCCGCCAGGGTGTGTGGCACAGACATTGATTATGCACCCAGTGGCATCACACACCACCTGGCAGTTGACACTGGAGAAGCCCTTTCTGTTCCTATATGCGACCCATCGGGGCCAGGTGGCATGCGAATGGCCACATGGATGCAGTCTATGGCCCGTAGCATCACAGGCATACGGTGCTACCCTGTGGAACTCCTGCATGTTTGCTGTACGCTCTGCTGCGGTGCTGGGGAAATGGATGTACTCCGCAGCATGTGGCAGCAGTGCGCTTGAGGAATTGGGTGAGGATGCGTGATGTGGCCGACTGTGTGATGCCTGTGGTGTCCCCTGTTGGCCTCTGGAAGGTGCCCGTGGCGAGCAGGCACATGCAGGCTGTCCCTGGTCTCCACCGACAGAGCATGACTCCGGCCGTGAGGGTGCCTGTATCACATCACTGCACAGCTCACAGAGCCATCTCAGTATTGCCCTGTTCAGGCGGTACCGGCCCACGATCTCTACATCTGTGTACAGCTCAAAGCTGATGCGGGCACGGTACTGCCTGTTGGGGGCATACCGCCGACGGGCCCTTCCACGGCCACGTCCCCCTGCAGCATGCATTCTCACCCCCTCATTACAGCTTCCATGTGGAAGCTGGCACTGTCCATCTCCCTGGCTTCTGCCCCGGCTGGTGTTGCTGTGTTACCCCGCTGTCCTCCTGCTTACTTCCACTGCACGGGCACCCCGCTGGCCTCTACAGCCTATGGCCCACGCTTGCCTTGCCTGCCCCAGCCTGTCTCTGTCTGTCTGTCTGTCTGTCTGTCTCTCCTCTCTCTCTCTCTCCCCCACTTGGCAGCCTTGTAGCATTCTTGTGCCGCTTCAGCCAGGCCTTTTATTTTTGGCTCATTTCCGCTAGTCATAATTTCCGGCTGTGCCGCTATTGCATATCGTGCAAGTCTTTGAATATCGCATTGCGCTCTTTATGCATGGATCCACCCCCTTCGGTTGCGCATGCCTTCATTTTCATTGCGCTGTTGCTCAGCATGTTTTCGGTGACTCAACTGCCTCCTTCTGAATATCGCAAAATGGCGCATTTTTGGACTTGCGCATGCGCAACCCTTTTGAATATCCGGGCCTAAGTATTTATGTCACAGGACCTCCTTGTGAATGAGCTTGCTCAATGGAGTTTTCCTGCAATAAACTTGAACTTGAACTTGATATGACTACTCTTCCCTTAGGTTTTTCTTCCCCAGGTACATTACTTTGCACTTCTTTGTATTGAATCTAAGTTGTCATACTTTTGACCATTCCTCCAACCTTGCCAAGTCCCTTCTCATACTTTCCACCCCCCTCCGTGTATCAACCCTGTTGCAGATCTTTGTGTCATCTGCAAAGAGGTATACTTTTCCTTTCAGTCCCTCTGCAATGTCACTTCTAAAGACATTAAAAAGGACCAGTCCCAGTACTGAACCCTGTGGTACTCTGCTAGTAACCCCCTTTTCTTCAGAGTGGACTCCATTTACTATTATCCTCTGTGTCATGTTGTCCAGCCAATATTTTACCCAAGGTATCACCCTGGGACCCACTCTCAGGCTGGCTAACTTGTTTGTTAATATTTTGTGTGGGACTGTGTCAAATGCCTTGCTAAAGTCTAGGTAGGCCATGTCCACAGCCCCTCCCTGATCTACTACTTTTGTTACCCAGTCAAAGAAATCTATTAGATTTGGCTGACATGACCTTTCCACTGTAAATCCATGCTGCCTTGGGTCCTGTGCCCCACTGGCCTCTAGGTACTCAACAATTCTTTCTTTCAGAAGTGATTCCATCATTTTCCCTACCACTGAGGTCAAACTAAGAGGTCTTTAGTTTCCTGCCTCTGCTTTGCTCCCACTTTTGTGAAGGGGAATCACATCCGCTCTCTTCCAGTCCTCAAGTACCACACCATCCTCCCATGATTTATTAAAAAGGGTAGTCAGTGGTGCCATTAGTTCTCCCCTTAGTTCTTTTAGAATTCTGGGGTGAATCCCGTCAGGCCCCATTGCTTTGTCCACCTTCAGTTTTAAGAGTTCTTTCAGGACCCTTTCTTTTGTGAATGGACTGGTATCGATTCCCCAATCCACAGTGCTTCTAATGATTGGTTTAGGTACCTCCCACACCTCTTCTTTTGTGAATACTGAGCAGAAGTATTCATTGAGTATCCCTGATTTCTCACTGTCACCCTCTGCCCACCCACTCTCCACTTTATTAAGCCTCATTATCCCTCCCTTGGTCTTTCTCCGCTCCCTAATGTACCTATAAAAGGTTTTATCCCCCTTCTTAACTGAGTTTGCCATCTTTTTCTTGGGTTGGGCCTTTGCTATTTTGATTGCCTTCCCTGCTCCCTTCTGCTTTAACTGGTACAGTTCTTTGTCCTGCTCCTTCTGTGTTTCCTTATACTTCCTGAATGCTATCTTTTTCTCCCTTTCCTTCCCCGCCATCTCTTTTGAGAACCATAGTGTTTTTTTCCATAAGTTTGATTTGTTTATTTGCTTAACACAAAGGCTTTTTACCTCTGTGATGGCAGTTTTGATCTTTCCCCCTTGTTTCTACACCTCTCCTTCTTGCCCATTTGCTATTGCTTTCTGAGACACTCTCTCATTTTACCAAAGTCAGCCCCCCTAAAGTCCAGCACCCTCACTATTGTATGGCTTGACTCTATGGCTGTGTTTATTGTGAACCACACTGTTTGGTGGTTCCCAGATGGCTATCCACTTCAAAATCTGAGATCCTCTCTCTGTTCCTGTTTGCGAGTACCAGGTCTAAGATTTCTCCCTTCTGAGTGGGTTCCAACACTAGCTGTCTGAGGCATGCCTGCTGTAGTGCACTGAGAATGACCTGGTACAAATAACAAATTTACCACATCATTAGCTCACCACCTGTGTCCTATATACTCTTAGCACTGCATCCTGGGCCTTTCTAAGCAAAATCAAGCCATAATCAGCATGCCACAAACAAACACAAATATTTCATGAACCGTAAGTCCTATACATATAGTAGGAGTGGCAAAGTTGTTCGGCATAAAATTATCTTTCTAATGGTGCTATGCAATCAATTGCCTTCAATTCAGTTTTTAGTTTATACTACCTGAAATACCAAAAAAAACTGTGCTTTTTTTATTTATTCTAGGTACTTAGGTGAGGCTTGAGAGACAAATCTCAGACATATACATGATACCATATACAAATGCTCATAACTCCTGAAGTATACGTGACAGACATAAAGTATCAGCAGCAAAGCTGCTCAGCACAAAATTACCTTTCTAACAGTGCTATGCATTCAATTCTAAGAAATTCATTGTTTTTAATAGTTAGGTAAAAAACTGCCAATTTCCACAGATGTTTCTAGGCCTGCGTGAAAGTCAGCTGAGTACTTTAACATTTGTTACTGCCCCGAGTCGCTATGCTTTCAGATGCCACCTACAGGTGTATCCAGGCCTGAGTGAGTTAAGAGTCATGGTAGTCTAAAGTGGTCAGTGGTAATCTCCAGCCAGAGACCAGAGTCCAGAGGAAGAACAGAAACACCAGAAGAGGCTAGAGGTAGATCATGTGAAGGAAAAAGGCCAAAAAAAAGGAGGTTAAGACCTTTTCTTTGTGCTGTTTGGAAAGAAAGGAGCTTTTAAACTGTGTTGGCATTTAAGGAAAATGATGCCAAGGCTGGCATGTGTACTGTAGACATTTTGGGCTGAAACTGTAAGATAGTAATGATTTTGAGGGTAAAGAGTCAGGAGAGGTCACATATCTTTCTCCAGTGCTTTGTTCAGAGATATCAGCATTGTGTTCAGATCTCAGCAAATCAGGGTTCTTGAGTTTCTTTACCCATTTCATAATTAAGGATTACGACAAGGTATGAGAATATGGTGGGATACTGTCACACCTAGGATGCATAGTACCATTTTGCATTCAAGACATGGTAACATCCCACCATATCCCACACTCCTGAGTCTATTTTTCCTATTATGCACTGGGTTGTCTAGTGATTAAAAATTAAAAAACACAAGGTTATTAAATGGATTTTCTGTGGTTTTTCATATGAGTAGGTGTATGTTTAAAAAAAAAAGTGTTCTGCTGTTCTAATGTTGGCCAGTAGATTGTAGTGTGGTAAGAATTGTCCCTGCAGGCACTTAATGTAAGAGTGTTGGAGGCTGCATCAGTACGCACTGCTGGCTGACACTGTCAGATAGACACTGGTGATGCTGCTACTGGTGGTGGTGGGCAGGGTGTTTGGAGAGGGAGGAGTGGAGTGAGGAGCACAACTTCTGGTGGGTGAAGCAGGTGGCAGCTTCCATTATGCCATGTTACTGAGCAGAGTTGGCCCACTGCTTCCTCAGTCTGTTGATGCAGATCCAAACTGGTCATGGGGGAACCGTGGGGGGGGCGTACAATCTTTAGTCAGGTGAATTCCAGATAGTGGAACTGTAAGTGTCAATTTCACATCATTAAATTTGCTTGTGCCATACAAGCAAATCATGTTTAAAATGGGCATAAATCCATTTGGGTGGTAAATGTTGTTGCTGGCTGAGTGGTGATGTAGAGCGTGTTAAGGGTTGTAAACAAACTCTGGCTGGAGGGACTCATTCTTACCAGTGTGTTTCGGTGTGATAACGCCACTGTTAAAGAATGTAGATAGTCAGTTTTGCATATTCCCAGGCCCCATTGCATAATTTTAATTAGTTTAACACATTCAGTAGCTTAAAAATGTATACACTACTAGCATGACAGTAACTAATTTAAAGGTGACCTGCAAAGAAAGACTGCAGCCCGTTCCTGGATAGGTTGTTGCTGTAAGTATGAAGACCCCCATATAAGCCATAAATTAAACATAATAAAGTACCTCGACTGCTACTATAATAAGAGAAGTGGTGGTAGCAATGTTTCGAAATGGGTGTAATACTCATGACTCTTTACACCCACTCATATCAGAACCCGCGGTGCTTCAAAGCACACGCTGGATTAAAAATTAAGATGACTGTAGCCCCAGACTCGCACAGCAGCATTTTAAGGTATTTGGGAATGGGAGCAGGCTGCAGCCTTTCTTTACAGGTCACTTTTAAAGGAAAACACTGTTCTTAAAAGCAAGCCCACCACCTGACAGATAGATGCCTGATTTGGGGTTTCCTAGGAGAAACTATTTTTTTTAAGTACCTTTTGTACTTCAGTTTTGTAATTCCAGAATGCAAATAAATGTCACGCAGCACTATTTTGAGTTTAGAAAGTTGCTCCATGCTGAATTTGTATACATTCAGTACAAGTGAGCAGTGCAGAGCTGAGCACTATTCTTAAAATGTGCCGCATAGAGCAGGCAATTATTTACATTTCCAGAGAAGTTACCAAAGTGAAATACAAGTGCATAAAGGAAATTAAAAAAATATTTTATTCTGGGAAACCCCCAATCAGGGGATTATTCATAAGGTGGTGGGTTTGTTCCAAAGAATGTCTTCCGTCGGCAAGGGTATGTACTAGGGTTGATTACTCTGGCAATGACATCAGATTTTCAGGAGTTTAAAAAATGTGTCAGTCTTTATATTATTATTTTATTAATGTATTTTCTACTTTGTAAGTGAAATAAGCCACTGTTCTTCTTTCTCTGCATCCTACACCCTTGCTCCAGTAACACCTCCTCTCCTCCCCTCTTCACACCTCAGCAGGACAGCTGCTGTCGCCTCCTTGCTCTAGTGCCTCTGCACTTTACTAAGGGGATGTGTTGCACTTGATTTCTGAGACCCACCTGTTTGTGACCTGTTCACAAATTAGTGTACCTGAATGCAATTTCACCTTATGTATCGTATCTGTTAATTATTTAGGGTCTCTGTGTTTTGCAACTTGTATTTGACCTGTACACTGGCCTATTATGGCACCTTGTATATTATGTTAGTTCACCTTATGTATCCCCCCTTGTACTATAATTCCTGTACCTTATGCTGAGGCCTGTTTACTGTTGTGTTCTACCTGTGTCTGTATTGCATATTATACCGTTCCATGGCTCGGGGCATGACCAAAAATGGTCCTTTGGATCTGAGCACTTACCTGGTTACCAAAGAAGGAAATAAATAAATAAATGAATTAATAAATTTTACGGATCCTACACACTACTCTTTTTCCACATTGCCTCTTTGTGAGTGCACTTAATGCTAGATTTCCTCTGGGGCTAACATGCTGTTTGACTGAGATAGCTTCTGCACTGCATTAAGGAGTCCCAACAGCATGAAATATGTCTATAGTTTGTCAGTCTCCGCTTATGTGGGATCAGGTGTAAAATCCTGTTCGAAAGGTGACTGTAAGTTTGGTGAACCCTTGGCAACATGCCCCACATATGCATTTACATACCTATAGTGCATTGCACTGGGTTTGGGGGTTTAGAATGTACTGTTTATGTAACCTCGCAATTTCAGAGTTTAGATTGTTATCCAAGCATCTCTGACCCCCCCCCCCGGACATTGGGTATGAAGCAGGGGTTCAGTAGTGGAAGGCGTGTGTTGAAACAAGTGGTTCTGGGAACAAACAGCTTGGACTCTGTGGGGGCAGCCATCTTGTGACCTCTTGATCATGGGAATGCCCAATAAGCAGCATTTATTTATTTATTTTATTTATTTAGGAAATCGGAATTACAACCCTTTGAGTCATAGACTCATTTCCAAAGGCTCCATGTCACAATAAAACATAGACATTCATGCAGTACATGCATAGAATAAATGTGGGTGAGCAATCATACAGAGTATAAGTACAATGAGCACTGGTTAATGCCTCTACATTTGGTAGCTAAAACAGGGCAGAGCTATCGACATATTTACCTAATGAGTGGTTAAGACATATACAATTGGTAGCTAAAGCAATCCATAATGTGAGTTGGTAGTAAGCCGCCTCAGGGAGGCCTTGTCTTATACATAATACAATGCATTCATAGTCCAGTGCAACTATATGGCAACCGAGGGAGGTGAGGAGCCTGCAGGCTAGAAATAGTGAGGGCTCTCCACTGCCAGGCCAAGGGTGGGTGCATGGCCTAGCGGCATGGTGCAGGATCCACAGGTTACCAGTTACAGTGGCATTGATGTGAGGAGAGGATATGGGCCCTTAAGGCAGCTTTAAAAGGACCTAGATTGGTGACTGATGTGATGGTCGGTGGGAGGGCATTGTACCAGGATGGAGCTCTAAGGGGGAAGAATTGCTGGGCCAGGGTGGTCCTGACCCTAGGCACCTTCCAGATAGTTTTTGGGGTGGCCCGTGTGGATGTTGAGATGGTGGCTGCCTGAAGATAAGCCATGACACCTATTGGGGTTAAACCCAGGTGGATTTTTTTAGGTGAAGAGACAGGTCTGGTGTAATAGTCTTTCCTCAAGGGAGAGGATATTGGTGAGCATGTAGAGGGTGCAGGTATGTGTATTTCTGTCAGCACCAGAGAGGAGCCGGCAGGCCTTATTGATGACTACTTGTATTTGATGAAGTGCCATAGGGTTGGTGACAGCATAGATTGTGAGGCCATAGTCCACCAGCGATATGTCTGAGGAGGTAATGGCTAGGTGAAGTGCTTCAGGTGGCAGGCGGTCTTTATGCCTGTACAGGAGACCAGTGCAGGTGTTGGTGGCAGAGGTGAGGATTTTTATATGTTCTTGGAATGAGAGGGAAGAGTCAAAAATAATACCTAGATACTTATACTTTTGGACCTGTTCCAGTGGGATGAGAGAGTCAGAGAGTATTTCCAGAGGGAAATCCATTGATCTGTTTTGGCAGTAGGCATAGAGCATCGTCTTAGTTTTTTTAATGTTGACCATCAATCTGTGTTCAGCAAACCAGTGTTCAGTCCGAGAGAAGGAGTTTTGTAAGGTACACTGGAGAGAGAGAGAGAGAGAGAGAGAGAGAGAGGATCAGGATGTGCAATGTAAAGAACAGCATTGTCTGCATAGAGGAGAAGGTTGCCGGGGCAGGATTTAGGCAGAGCATTGAGGTAGATGCTATATAGCAGGGGACCCAGGATAGATCCCTGGGGAACTCCTGAGTGCACAGGCAGCATAGTAGATATGTTATTATTAATTTTAACACATTGGGTTCTAGATGAATGATAGCTGGAGAACTATGAGAGCATTCCTGAGTCTAAGTACCACTGCAGAGTCTCTAAAAAATATGAGACATTGTGTTGGCATCTTGTGTAACCCTCTCAGGTGTCAAGAACGGCGGGTGGCAAATGATGAGGCCAATTGGAATTATAGTTCTGAACTCTGAATATAAGGGGTATGGCCCAGGAGAAGTCAGAGCTGTTGGTCTTAAAGTGACAAGATGGTGGGTTGCGACTGTGAGTAAAGTACATCATCCTGGGCCTCAGGTTTGAAAGTAGCTGTAGCTAGAATGGCATGTGCATGGCAGCCTGTGCAAGAGATGACAGCTGAAGATGAGTATGTAGCTCTTGATGGAGAAGGAGGAGAATAGACTTAAATGTTGCAGAATCTGAGCAACAACCCCAGAAAGAGACCATGAGTGCTGTCAGTAGTACGGAACTGTGAAAACCTGAGTCCTGATAACCAAGAGTCATAGAAGTCGATGGACAGAAACAAACAAGTTAACTGCATCCCTTGCAGAGACATTTCCTGGCAACTGTGAGTACTGTGGAAAGTGTTCTCTTTTTCACAATAGTAAGTGAGTTCTGAGTTTGGATTTTCAAATTGGCCATTGGGCTAGATCACAGATATCATCTGAAGAGATGGGGGAAGCCATTGTAGCCCTTTGCATGGCCTATGGGGGAAACTGTTAAGCAGCTCATTGCTTTGTTCGACAATTAAAGAGAACCAACACTGGTCAACCTATGGCAACATCTACAGGCCTGCAACACTTCAACACTGGGTTTCTATTTAAAGCTGTCCTATCAGGGGAAGAGAATAGCATCTTTCCGTACAGGAGTACATAATTATGCAGGGGTATTGCTTCATATCTGCCCCAGAGCAGAGTAGAGTTGCGCTTCGCTGTTTTTTGTTAATTGTAGCCCCCAAGTGCATTTTCTGCCACTTGCATGAAAGGCTTGACTAACTGCGGGTGTGGAACTAGTGTGCATCCCACCCTACTTGATGCCTAGATGAGGGCATCTAACCAAGGTTCAGGCTGTTGGAGAGTGTCTGTGCTAACTTGTTTCCCCATTGCAGGTGCTGTTGCAGTAATAAACCTGTGTTTTATACTACCATGGTACTGTACCTTTATTGCCTGACCCTTTACAGTACATGCTATCATGAGGAGGGCTGGTCTATAGCTGCAAAAGAAATTGGTGGGAGATGTTTGCACTAGTGGGAGGTAGGTAGGTAAGGTCACCCAGAGGTTTGTACTAATTTATCAGCTAAGCCACTACAGAATATCTCTTGGTGGAGGCACCAAGCAAATAGATTATTGTGAATGCAAATCCCTCTTATGAAAAGTAAACCAAAGGACCCAGAAGCCACCACACCAACTCTGGCAGCCTGTTGGAGGTGTAAGGCAGCACATTCTCTCCAGGAAACCCACTTATTCATTAGGGCTGGACAGACTTTTCCGGGGAGATCTGGACCCCCTCAGACTGAACCCACAATCCACGGACCTAAATAAATACAGACTTCCCCATAGAAGTCCAGTTTCAGGTCCATGAAGATGCCATTTCCCGGATTTTGTTTTTTGTTGACATGGGGATGCCATCGGCACGTACAGGCACCCAGCGGCATCCAATCAGGAAACAGAAGGTCACATGATGCACTCATGGTATACAACCTTGCTGAGTGCATCACACAGCCCAGAAGAGTGAGGAGAACCAGAGGAGAGCAGGAGCTGTGTTCAGCAGCAGAGAACTTAAAAGTGCCAGCTTCCAAGCCACCAAAACCACCCCAAAAATGTAAACCTCCAGAAATCAAATAATAAATTGAGCCAGAGGGGAGGGAACAACAGAAGAAATTAGGGAGGGGGGGAAGAAACCGATTGTTGGGGGTGGGTGAAGGTGGGTCGGGGACTCGGGGACTTGGGACTGGGGAGATAGTGGTGGCTAATTCAAACGCAAAGTTGCAAACTAAAGTACTGTACTGCATGACTGTGTGTGACAAAGGGCAGGCTGGAAAAATCTTTGATTTGTGCCATTCCATCCAGATCCAGAGAAGAGAGGGAGAGACTACTGGGGGCCCAAGAGAGATTGCAGTTACAGAAAATCCCAAATGAAAGTTTTTTTCCTTTCTTGGCCTCAGACAGTATAACTGTGTGTTCATACATGGGAAAGGGCAGGCTGGAACATTCTTTGACTTGTGCCATTCCAGATCCAAAGGAGAGAAGGAGAGATTACTGGGGGTCAGAGAGAGATTGCAGTTGTAGAAAATCCCAAATTAAAGTTTTTTTTCTTTTCTTGGCCTCAGACAGTGTACCTGTGTGTACTGAGAAAGGGCAGGCTGGCAAAATCTTTGACTTGTGCCATTCCTGATCCAGAGGAGAGAGGGAGAGACTACTGCAGGTCCCAGAAAAAGTTTACAGTTACATAAAAATCCCATTTTGTTCCCCCTGACTTCAGTATGAATGTGTGTACAGGGCACGGGCAGCAGGGTGGCAAAATAAGTCTTTGTGATGTCCAGTGGGGGAGAGGGGAGAGAGAGACTGCAGGGTGGCCTACAGTAAATGTAACAGTCTCAGAAATCCCAAATAAAAATGTTTTTCCTGGCTTCAGTGCAGCTGTTTGTACAGGGCAAGGGCAGCAGGGTGGCAAAATAAATCTTTGACTGTGACATCCAAAGGGAAGAGAGAGAAACACTGCAGGATGGCCCTTGATAAATGTAACAGTCGCAGAAACAGGGTTTTAAATAATTGATTAGCAGTTTTTTTTCTTGGGACAATACTAACTGTACAGAAAGCATTTATATAGGTTTTCTAGAAGTGTTAAGCTTGTTAAACACAGTGAGGCAAGCATTACGCCATTTCACAGTGTTTTAGAACTTTTATGAGCAAAATGCTAATCAATTTTTAGAGTTAAATAAAACCCTGCAGAAATCCCAAATATTTTTTTTTTCCTGGCTTCAGTGTGGCTGTATGTACAGGGCAAGGGCAGCAGGGTGGCAAAATAAATCTTTGACTGTGACGTTTGGAGGTGAGAGAGAGAGAAAGAGACTGCTGGGTGGCCCACGATATATATAACAGTCCCAGAAATCCCAAATAAAATGTTTTTTTCTTGGCTTCAGTGTGACAGTGTGTACAGGCCAAGGGCAGCAGGGTGGCAAAATAAATCTTTGTCTGTGCCGTCCAGAGTGGAGAAAGAGAAACTGCAAGGTGGCCCACAACAAATGTAACAGTCCCAGAAATCCCAAATAATTTTTTTTTCCTGGCTTCAATGCGGCTGTGTGTACAGGGCAAGAGCAGCAGGGTGGCAAAATAAATCTTTGACTGTGATGTCCGGGTGGGGGAGGGGAGAGAGAGAGAGAGACTGCACTGTGACCCATGATAAATGTAACAGTCCCAGAAGTTCCAAATATTCTTTTTCTGGCTTCAGTGCAGCTGTGTGTACAGGGCAAGGGCAGCAGGGTGGCAAAATAAATCTTTGACTTTGACATCCAGAGGGAGGAGAGAGAGAGAGACTACAGGGTGGCCCACAATAAATGTAACAGTCCCAGAAATCCCAAATAAAATTGTTTTTCCTCGCTTCAGTGCAGCTGTGTGTACAGGGCAAGGGCAGCAGGGAGGCAAAATAAATCTTTGACTTGTGCCATCCAATCACGAATCTTGATCACTTCAATTTCATTCAAATTTTCATGTACTAAAAAGAAAAGTACTGTTCAGATAAACAACATACAAGTTGATGCATCTACCTGTGCTGATGGCTGTCGGTGGCCCGGGGATAATCTGACTTTGTGACTTGTTGCAGGCTGTTTACAGTACAACACAAGTAAAGTACAAGTACTACACACAACAGTTATCATCATCATCAATCATTCCCCATTATTCCTTATTATCTTTAGTTTTATAGTGTATTGCATTACATTAAGTATAAGCATTAACCAACCCCCAGTGTGGGACTGTGCTGTATGCAACTAATGTACCAGATGTGTCTGCATATCCAATTCAAATTCTAAGACACATTAACATTTGTTGAATTTGGTCACTTAAAGGTGACATGCAAACTAGCGATGTAGCCCCTTCCGTCCTCACATACCTTGCAAGACTGTTGCAGGAGTCCGGAGCTGCAATTGCCATTATTTTTCATCTGCAGGTTTAATTTAAACAAAGCGACGAAACATTCAGCTGGACGCGGAAGAGCGGCGAGGACCCGACTGAGCAGGTGCAAGTGTTCATGGGTATTACACCCATTTAGTGATGTCACTTCCACCACTACTACTATAAAATGCAGCATTGGTGGTAGTTTATTATGGTGATTTTATTGCTTCCATGAGATAATGCACTTAAATATGCCATTTATTGCAACAGCCCGTCCAGGTCTTGCAATAAGTAATATTTGGGTAAGGAAACCCCTGTGGAAGGCCAGCTAGGTGGCACTGAGGGTTGAGGCACTGGACACCACACCACCTGCCATGCCGGTGACCCGGGTTCGGGAATGAGCCTCGGGCAGCTGGGGTCGTGGGGGGGAGAGATTGAGTGTCTGTAGGACTGCTCTCTCTTCCCGGGGAGGGTGTGGGAAGCGATCTCTCCTGAAGTGGCCTCTGGCAGCAGTTGGGGGCACACAAGCATGGCGACACAGCTGAAGCATGGGTCGGAGTTGCGTCATAATATTGCCTTGCCAAAGCCGCACTCCGAGGGGAAAAGGACATGAAACTATAAGTTACAAATACCTTTCCTGCCTGCAGAGTGATGGCCACCGACAGATGACCTAATCCTGTGGGCCAAACAATGCCCGACGAATGGAGACAGGGATCCAGGGTAATGTGGTCTCCTCCCCCAGTTCTCTGCTGCCAGGGGAGGGGCCCCGCTGTAGGGGACAAGCTGCGGTCCTCCTTGCTGTGGCCATCATGGCGGAAGCAGGTTCCACCTGGGGGGGGGGTTGGTTGAGTGTCTACATGCAAGGCTCGTTGGGGGGTAAAGTATACCCCCACCGTAGCAGTGAGAGTATAAAGAAAATTAAAAAAAAAAAAAAAACCTGTAGAAACATTAAAATCTCCTTAATAAACAACCACCAATGCTGCACTTATAGTAGTAGTGGTGGGAGCAATGTCACTAAATGGGTATAATACCCATGAACACTTGTGCTTGCTCAATCAGGTCCCCGCTGCACTTCTGCGTTCGGCCGAAAGTTTCGGCGCTTTGTTAAAAAATAACCTGCAGATGAAAAATAATGGCGATTGCAGATCCACATTCCCGCAACAGTCTTGCAAGATATGTGAGGACGGGAGGGGGCTACATTGCTAGTTTGCAAGTCACCTTTAGCAGTAACTGTATTGTAGGATCCAGTCCAGTAATCTTGAAAGGAAGTGGTGGTGGACTGCTGTGCTGTTGATGTGCTGTGTACACTGTATAATCACGAGTCATGACAGTAAATTTTTCCCTGGCCTGTGGGTGGGAGTCAACAGAAGAGGGATCTTTTGTTACAAAATGGATCACAATGTTGATAACGCACATTCTATTTCTCAGGTAAGCAGTAACACTGCAAAAGACAGCAATCATAAGCCTGAAAAGGGAAAACAAAATCAAACCCCAAAAAGGGAGGCCGTATAGTGCAGTGATTTAAGGCTCTGAGCTGTAAATCTGGTGACATCCAGCAGACCAGATCTGGGTTTGAATCCCACAGCTTCCACTTGCATACTGTGTGACCCTGAGCAAGTCACTTAACTTCCCTGTGCTCCCAGGTTGCACCTGTAAAAAAGCTTTCAGCTTAGTGTGTCTCACCTGGTTGAATAACTAAATAAAATGAAAAAAAGTGATTTTTTTCATGTCTAAGGTTTCATCTTCCAAGTGAATTCTTGAATCCAAAAAAGGTGAATGTTTCGCATCATCATCAGTCCCCAGTAAATAAAAAGTTATCTATTTAAAGTGATTTTCCAACATAATTAATGGCAGCTACCACTCACATATTGTGGTGACTGCCCTCTGCTATAATAATTTTAGCCAGGTGATAATACTTCTTTCCTGGCCATTACTTTATAACGTCACTCATAATTTTTGTAAACGGCTATCCAGCCCATCCGTTAGCAGCCCAGTTCTACTGACATGCCCCATTTACTACATTATACGACATGTAACCAGGAGAACACGGGCCCGCCTCATTGAAATGAATGGGCACAATTTCTCTTCATTTTTGTTTAACTGTGAACAGTAGGAGATGAATGAAGGTCATCGCTCAACTAACAAGACCCTTGTTAGTCAAGCGATGACGTTAATTTATATCCTACTGTCCACTGTTGAACTTAAAACTCGAAGAGAAATTGAGCCCCATTCATTTAAACGGGGTGTGCCCCCGTGCTCTCCCTGGTCACATGTCATTACGCGCTTGGGTGAGGGGGTGTGTAAGTAGTACTGGGGCACTGAAAACGGACAGGCTGGATAGCCTTTAGAAAAATTATGGGCGATGTTATAAAGTGATGGCCAGGAAATATAATCACCTGGCTAAAATTACTATCGTGGAGGGCAGCTACAGGAATACATGAGTAGCAGCAGTTTATTGGAACATTCCTTTTAAAAACTAAAGGCGTGATAGGTACCACCCGCAGAGGCACCCAACGGTATGGAACAATTGCGTACATTGCTACTGCCAGTCCCCTCATCTGATTCTTCTGAGGTTGAACCTGACGAGAGTAATACTAATAATAAAGATGAAGAGAATGATCAGGCAGCACAAGCATACCTCTCAACCTCCTGCCTCATACATCAGGGACAAGGCTTAAAAAAATCAGGGACAAAGGACCAAAGTCAGGGACACTTCTTCAAAATTGGAGATATCCACTAAGGAAGCTGGTAGAATAAAGGGCTTAGTGTAAAATGCATTCTCTGAAGAAGAACAAGTCTGTAACTTTAATGTTTGACATTAGTTTGTGCTTATAAACCCCGCTGTTTGGTCATGGAAACACAATTTTTAGGAGGGACAGAGTAATATTTCGAGGCAAAACCAGGGACAGTTGAGAGGTGTGAGCACAAGGTTTACTGGAGGGATGGAAATTGCAGATGAGGCAGAAATGTTTGAGTTGTGGAAGGGGGGGGGCAGTGGGAATAAACAACAAGAGGAACAGGCCCAAGAAAAATCCAGGGGGAAGGGGACCCATAAAAGGTGACAGAGGTGTTTTGTCTTCCTGGGGGTAAAAAAACATATATTGTCTTTTGTCTGGTCATATTTCTCCATTAGTACATCCAATGAGTTAATAGCAACATGCACTATTTGTAAATGGGCAATCAACAGGGGTAAAAAGAAATGATTATTGGGAACTTCATCACTGAAAAGGCACCTGGACAGATGTCTTAACATTATTGAGAAGTTCAGTTGTGAGTCTCAAAAGGAAAGTGACAGTGATAGCTCACCACACTCAGCGGTAACACCCATAGATGAAAGCAGTGGCAGGGCCACAGCACTACTGAAACATCTCCACCACCACTTCCTGCCATTCGAAGGACTCCAACTGTTACTGAAAGTGACCATGTGTTCAAAAGTCCTCCTGCTTCAAGGAGACAGCTTCTCATCTCAGAAAAATATAAGCGTAAAGCCAAATATGGCTCAACTCAACCTGCTGCTATTACAATAATAAAAAAAAATGCAGAAATGATAGCTATTGATTTACTACCATATGATGTGGTTGAACATATAGGATTCAGGCGGCTGCTTGAGTACCTCGAACCTCGATGTAGTATACCAGCGCGGATATACTTCTCGACAACAGGGATTCCAGATCTTTAAGATGTTGTATGTAAAAAATTAAGACGCAACTTGTGCAATTCTGTTGGGAGGGTGGTGCATCTCACAACAGATACCTGGACAAGCTGTCAGCCTGAACCCTTCGTGTCTGTCATGGCACATTGGGCATGTTTTGATAATTCTTGTGGGACTGGGGACAGTGAAGCATCGCACTTTGCTATTCTAAGAATGTTTTATTTTCCATCTGAACATACTTCACACTACATCAATGATGAGCTCCAAAAACCAATCCAGCAATGGCTCACTTCACAAGGACTGTACGTTGGCTTTGTAGTTGCAGATAATGGATCCAACATAAGGACGGCCTTGAAGGAGGGGGGAGCTTTGTTCACTTCTGCTGCTTTTCGCATTGCTTAAATTTAATAGTTCATGGTTTTCTTGATGATGCCAGGGAGATTAAGGCTCTCATTAGCACTGCTTAAAGAATATGCACTCATTTCAGTCACTCAAGCAAAGCCCTTCACTTGTTTGAAAAAATACAGCAGGAGCACAGTTTACCATCGCACAGACTGATCCAAGACATTTCTGCTCGATGGAATTTGACCCTTTACATGTTCCAAAGGCTGCTGGAACAAAAGAAAGCTGTCAGGCAGTACACCTTAGAAAATAAAATTGGTGATGCAGATGTCTGTATTACTCCACCACAGTGGACTATGCTGGAGTTTCTAATTTTCCTGCTCCAGCCATTTGAGGAATTCACCAGGGAGGTTAATGCAAACACAACAACTCTCAGTCAGGTGATACACCTAATAAAAATTGTAAAGTTCAGATTGAATCTGATTAGGGAAAAGTCAGAGAAGCAAGACAGTTCCATGATCACACAGGCTGCCACTGGTGCTGCTGACACATGCAGGTTGCCCCCAGAATACAACAAGATCTAATGAGACTTATGATCAAAAAAGTTGAAAAAGATGACAGACTATGTAAAATGCTTCATTCTGAGTACTACATTAAAGCAACAATCTTGGAGCCATGATACAAATCAAAGTGACTACTGAGTGATGATGATGATGACACTTGTTTGAAATAAACAAACAAGAAATAATTGACAAGGTGTGTGCTGTCATGGAACAGAGTACAACAGCAGCACCACATTCAGAATCTTCTTCACAACACAGCACAGCATCAGGTGGCCCATCCTCTACTGTTGCAACATTTTCTCCCTCTTGCTCCTCAGCCACTGCAGCTGAATCTTCTTCTTCTTCTCCACCAGCCTAGCATTGCACTGTCCCACAGTCACTTGGTTCAGCTTCACGTTTCTGGGAGTCACTTAGAAGATGTAATTGTAACATCTTCTTCATCTGCCTCTTGTAACACAGCCTCAGCACAGACCATTGTTGAAATGTACCTGGCAGAGCCTAATATCAGCTGGAATGCTGATCCTTTGAAATACTGGAAATCCAAACAAAATATGTGGCCTGCTTTAGTAAACATTGTAATGAAGTACATGAATTGACCTCCGACTAGCGTCTGTTCAGAATGATTGTTTAGTTCATCTTGTAACGTCATTACTGACCCACGATCCTGTTTGACACCAGAAAATGCTGAGCGCGCCTCACATTTCTCAAAGTCAGCATTCCTCACTTTAAATTCAGATATGATACCTGAATAAAACATACACAGACTGCTCTGAGCAGGCCCTATTCACAAAACACTTTCAAGAATTCATGTCAGTGGTGAAAATCTTGTGAATAGGGTCTACTACATGAGGTAGCAATTAATTGTAACAAGTCAGGTCAGGACGGACTAGGCCAGGCCACTATTACTTGATTGATCACGTGAGCAGCACAGAATAAAAAAAATAACATCAGTGGGTTCAGAGTCCAAAACAAATACAGCAAGCAACTGCATTTCGTGTCACAGACTTACTTGGTGGCACTTGGTACCACTATCTGATCTGGAAGGTAGGGTACTGCTGTCTACTACTACTACTACTATCAGTTTTTGTCCTCATGAGTCACTACTACTTATCACTTTTTGTCCTTAATCCAGTTCTTACCACTACTTATTGTCATTTTTTTCCCCTTAGCAACTGATCCTGACTGTACTGTTCTCATTTCCGTACAGTGCATGGCTTAGCAGATGCCTGAAACCCAAAAACGGAATATTCTTTGTATGTTTCTCACGTCCCCCATGTCTGGCTGCAAATACTTCACAGGAAAAAATGCTACTACTATAAATTGAAAATTCATATAATTTCTTTATTGTTTCTGTGTGTGTGGTATGCTAGCCAGGTTACATCTCACAGTAACTGGGCTGAGATTATTGTATTACTATATTTTATTTTTGATACTTGAATTACTTAGCAGTGGCTGGCAGCAATTGTGTAACTAGGAAGGATGTAACTGTGTTGTGTTGTGTGTCATCAGGTCTTCAGGCGGCAGTGGCAAACTTTGTTATGATTGCACTGCATTGACCAATGTCATGTGTGACTGGCTGCCTGCCTGGGTGGTGATCACTGTGACTTTCGTTTTCTTTTCAAGGATTCCGCATGTTGATTAGAGTAGTCGTAGTACTAGAAAACATTACCACCTCTTGGACCAGGTAGTGTACCATATACCACAGTACACCTGGGCATGCAAAGCAGTTGCATCACATGGGTAGGGTGAGTGAGCTTTCTTAGTGGTGCTTATTTCATCATTGATATCCATTTCTTTGGCCTGTTCAGATCTGACTGGAGCATCCATCAAAATAATACCCACACAGCACCATTAATAAAAAAAATCTTAGCTGCCTGGCCATGCCTGCAGTGCTTGGTGGTGCTATGATATAGGTATTTGCAACTGTCTATCTCTCTCTCTCTCCCCATCTCTCCCAGCACTCTCATGTCATAGGCCTCAGCAAGTTATGCCACCATTATAGGCCAGCCATGAAGGGGCTAGTAGTGACTGATTGCTTTTTTATTTAGCAGTGTTACTTAAATTTTTATTCAAATAATCCATTAAATTATTTCCTTTAGGCCTCTGTGTCAAATATGAGTGACTTTGGCCACTTTAGGCATTGTTTTGCATTTTTTCAAATATTGGTCAATAAATCAGAACTAATCAGAATAAATCAGAACATCACCGTGTTTCGGTTCTTATTTAATAAGGGTCAGAACTTCATCACGTTCTCCCAGCCCTAATACATGTTTTGGAGAGATGCACAGAAACCACACAATATCTGGAGAGTTTTTTTTTTACCTCACATGAAAAGTCTTTACACATTTTAGTTGTATTTTCACCATAATGTCAACTCTGTTGTACTATCTTGGAATGGTTCTCGCTCTCTCTTTTTTTTTTTATTTTGTTTTATGCGCCTACTGTCAACAGCTCGTGGCAGATATACTAGCCTGATCCATCACAACCAAGCATCAAATGGCGTTCTCCCCTCCACACACCACAGTCTATGCTGTGCCACCTGTGCATCCACAGGTGGCAGAGATGGCCGGTGTGAGACCATCCCCCCTGAGGAGATCGTCCTTTGGGATGATCAGCGCTGCCCCCCCCAGCTAGAACTGGACAGTTCAGGCTCATTCTCTCATTACAGTCTGTGATTCAAATTCTTAGCAGGGGATAAAGCTGCACTGGCGATTCCTTACCCTGTATACCAGCACTTGCTTCCTCAGTATCTTTGCAAAGAAAGTATCAATTACCTGGCACAGAGGCACCTCCTGCCAGTCAGTGAAGGAGTGGTGCTAAGCAGCAGTCACTCACTTCAGCTAGGATCTCTTAAGAATGTGCAAATGAAATCTCAAACCCTCCATTGCAAGTCCTCATACTTAACAAGAGGAACAACCTTATGTCTGCATATATTCAGGATATAAAAAAGAGCTCGGAAAGTATGCATAAACCCACAGTTTGTTGGCAAAAACTGGCAGGAGTGTGTAGTTCAGAAACCCTGGCACTTCAGGACTGCAGCAGATCCCCTCAATAGGAGGTGCCAAATAACCAGGCATTCATGCATACTCTCTGAGCTCTCTTTCATATCCTGAACTTATACAAACATTGTGTTGTTCCTCCTTGCTGATTTCCCATCTGGCCCCAGCTGTATTTTTTCAGTGTGCTTAGAAGTCTGGGTTTCCTCGTACTTGACAGCCCTTTAATAATCTGCTGCAAGCTGGTCTGATAGTGCAGCCATAGCACTATTTCTTGCTACACCAGCAAACCAGGTTTGGGAACAGATTTGGGTCACTTGGGGGACTGGCCAGTAGAGAGGGAGGACTGGGTGTCCCTTGGATGGCTCTCCTCCCTCAGGAGGGGTGGGGTTAGCATATCCTGCTGGTCAGCTGCCACTTGAAGGAATCAGGGAGGCAGCACAGTGAGTCTACACACAGTGGCATGATCCCACACTGGCACACTGGAGGGATCTCCGCAGATGTGGAGCATGCACATTGCATCACTGTGCGCTTCTGGCCCTATGGTGAAGAAAAATGGAAGAGAAACACTGACTGCTGTTGGACGACAGCCTGGTCCCGGCAGGCCTTGCACCAGCAACTGGGAACCTCCAACAGGTCCCATGGCAGGAATCAGAGTAAGGGAAGATCCAGAGATGTTGGGTGATAGGGTTGGAGGAACTGGTACAGACAGAGGCAGGTCAGCAGACAGGAGCAGAATGTACTGCTGGAAAAAAATAATAATCTACTGTTTTACTGTATGTGCAGCTAGGCCAGTGAGCCTGCAATGGTTCACTATCAGTGCTCTTTATGGTATACATCCCTAATTAAGTCAGTGGATGGGAAAAGGGAAAACATATCCCAAATGCAGAGGGCTATCAAAAATGGAAAACAAAAGAAAAAATGAAACAACATAAAAGCAACCATTCTGTACAGGTTTAGTGATTTCCAGCTTGTGCTACTGAACATCCTTATTAACCCAGCCTGGCAGTGTCTGGATCTGCAGCTACGGGAGCTAGTTTCTATGGAGATGCTGTGCTGAAGATGACTGGAATGTTTAAGTTTTGTTTCCTACCAACACTTATAGCTATTTTTAACTCCCCAGGAGAGAGTTTGTTGGTGGCTCGGGCCAGATTAGTGAGAAGATTATGGAGCGCCTTGGCGATCGGGTGAAACTGGAAAGAGCTGTGGTCCTCATTGATCAGTCAGAAGAACATGTCAAAGTGGAGACACTAAATCATGAGACATACGAGGTACTGCACGATGACAGAAAAATGTCATAACCACATAGTTTGCGATAACAGTAGTTGCCGAAGTGTATCCAAAAATGAATGCACCATAATGTACAGTATGTGAAATTTGTACAACAGGCACATGACAACTGCCTACAAGAAAAGTGTCCCACAAATTTAAAGGGTGCTACACATTCTGCATGCAAAGGACTTTTAGTTTCTTACTTTGAGAGTGTCTGGTCTTGATCCCTGGGGCATAGCACCACTTTGCTCTGCATAGAGGCCCCATGGTTGGGGGGGTTGGGAATACAAGGCAGCTAATCAAAATACAGACTCTTCTCCCTCATTGTTTGTACCTCCTCCAGTCAAAGTGGTAGAATATCAGTTCATGTGTGCTAATTCTATTTTAAACCTACAACAGCCGTTCATGTTCTGATGAAAATGTTGGATACCTTTTTATTTCATTTTTGGGCACCCTTTTTGCTCCTAAATTGTAAGAGGCCCTCTTCCCTATTCTGAGAGTCCAATGAATTTTTTTTTTAATTTGAAATAATTAATGAAGAGTATCATCAAATATGGCTACTGCAAGTTCAAGTTTTTTTAATATATATTCTCAGTTGTATTTGAACCCCTGTAGCTTAATATCACTTTTCGAATGTCCAAGAAGGACTAATATACATCAGAAACTACTCCCTAACCTTTTGGGACCCTGGGGACTTCAGGGCTAACTCCAGGCCACAAAACTTAAACTCTAACATGGTGAGCATATAATGAATGGTGCTTCATTTAAATGAATTTGGAAACATGAATAAACACCAGGGATCAACACTGGGGGTCCAATGGATTGTAAAATGAAGTTTATATGAGCATAAAAAGGTTTCGGAAAGAACTGCTGCTTCACAATCTGGGTCGGGGCATATCACATGTTTGGGTGAATTGTGATCCCTTTCCATGAAACCCATGAAGTTTTGTCTCCTCACACTGGTGCACAGCTCCAGATGCCATTCTCTTTGGAAGGGATATCAACAACATCCGAGTTAGTGGATCTCTGTTACAGAGATTAACTGAAACGTATTAATACAGATCAAAACTGATTAACTAAATGGAATCTGCATTTTAGATCTCCAAAGGAGGTACTGATGCTTTGTGGGCCCAGTGCATGGTTGCTGTCAGAGGCAGTGTGAAACTGGGACTTTTTGGATGTAGCACTGCTCAACCATGCAACAGCATATAGTACCATGCACGAAGCCTGGTGTCATGGGGGAAAGGAGTCCATCCCCCCCCGACACACATACAACACTGACGCCACGCAAATCAACATTAAAGGTGTTACCAGGTGCAAACAGAGTTTACACCTGCTAAAACCCCAGTGTGCACTTGTGACCAGGCTGCAGCATGGTATTGCAGCCGGCGTGTGCCACAGTGCCATACTAAAACCTAGTCCATGCTGTGCTACAAGTCAGGCATCTCACCTGTATGTGTTCCCATTGCCTAGCCCACCATTAAATCGTTGGTCCCTGCTGATCCAGTGGTTCTCCTCCTCCTCTATGTGGCTTATTATAGGGTTCCTTACTGTACAGTATTCCTCATATTTGCTTTCCCAATTTGTTATCCACTCTAGTGGTCCATTGATTCCTCCCTCATTCCTAATGTCCACCCTTACCTGGTGATTTTGTGGTCCTCCCCAAACTGAGTCCAGCTGCCAGCCTTGTGCACTCGGTCATAGCAAGCAGCACCTCCAGTTACTTCCTGTTTTTAAAGGGCAGTAACCAGACAGAGGCATGGTTTGCTATGATCAGAACTGTGAGGGTCACCTTGCCTTTGTGAATAACCGTTTGGCCTGTTTGCATGATGGCCACTGCCCCTTATCCATTCAGTCACGATGCCTTTCCCAGTCTTCTGGGAACAAGTTGTAACTTTATTGAGCATGGCTTGATGGAATTACAAAGACTGATGGCAATCACTTATTGCCACTATTAGTGACTATGTCCATTTGTTTTATAGCTAGCAGGGGGTCAAAAATCAGCCTGACAGTGTCTCCTATGGTCTGACATGCCTACCCTAACACCTGTCTGCACTGCTGTGGGTGGGGGGGGAGTTACATGTATAATAAATAAACCCATTACATTTTCAGCTTGAAAAGGGTGCCTGTCCAGGCAGTTATGAACAAAACAGCAGCCATAAATGAAAATAACATGAGAAAGCTTTAAGCGAGAGTGGTGCATGCCTCAGTTGCTTAGAATTCTTCCTGCATTTTCTGAAAAACCCTCTAATTTAGAATTTTTAACCTACATTATGAATAAAGAGAGTGCACTTTTGACCAATCACAGCATTCCTTTTGTTTGTGCATGAGGCAGTCTTACTTTGATAGACGTGTAAAAAGTGAGTCATATGTGCAGGCCATGGCAACAGTTGATTGGCTGACAGAAAAATGGGTCTGTTTTTTTCCTTTAAGAAAAGGTACAAAACAGTCCCAATCTATTATGCTTTATTATCAGATAGTTAAGAAAAATCCCAGTCCATCCCTGATGCAAATACATTATATGACCATGCATTATTCCCTGATGACCAGATGTCTACATCTTTACCATGTACTTTTATTCTCTATATTTTAATTTTATGCCCATTTTATAAGTGTGATGACACATTTCAGGGTGTGTGGTCGCGCTCTGATATATGCACATCTCCGACGGCTGAAGGCACCCAAGACATGCATATATCATAGCACGATCACACATATTGTCATGTGTTACCACTTGCATGTTATACATCTTTGTGAGCCACTCTTATCATTGTAATAGGAATCTCATTTGCATTCTTCAGGTGACAAAACAGCTCAGCTTCACTTTGTTCTCCTCTCGCCCTAAGAATGCACATAAAACTATTCTTTTACTAGTAAGAGTAGATCTTCATCAGGGGTATCTCAGTCATCAGGTCACACATAAGGAACTTCACTGTTGGTGAAACAGGATCCACACAGAAGATTTTCAGCAGTATTACTGGGGCTGCCCATGCCAGCGTCATCTGCCAACATCACCAACCCTAAAAAGGATTGAATGTCCCCAGTCCTTCCTCAGTTCTTTTCCGCCATCGACTCTGTTCACATGGGTTTCTGTGGAAACTGTGATGCAACTTCGCGCCATTTTTGCCTATGACTTTATTTCCTTTCATTTTTTTTAATCTCTTTTCTTAAAGAGATTCCATTACCATGTTTATGTCAAGAATTAATCCTTCTAATCTTCTGTCACTGCCGCTACAGAAAGATTGCTTCTAAAGATGAACACTCTCTCTCTGTCTGCTGTCTTGGGCCTGATCACAACATCTCTGACTGTGAGCTTTGCCAAAAGTTTAACAAACCACCCTCAGGTGATGAAAAAAGGCTCTCAGAAAATTTCTCATGGAGCAACAGGTAGCCCGTTCGGGGAAGGGTTCCTTCGGGGCCCTCCTTTCCAGTCACTGGTGGGTTCATCAAGCTCCCAGTCCTCTAAGGCATGAGACAAGTCCTCAGAGGAAAGTCATAAAACAAGACCAAGATCAGGATTGTACCTCCCAGTGGCATTCCTGTTCCACGATGGCCTCTTCTTCATCCGGGCATACTTCAGCTGTGGCTATGCCAACATCTGCTGCTGTCGAGGTTTCTGTTCCTACCAGACCCCTACTGATAGCACCTCCACCCGCTGCGCTGGACAGCCAGTCATCAACCCTCAGATCATCGGCCCCTACTTTGTCAATGCCAAGTTCACCATCAACAGCCCTCCCATTGAGGCCTGTTGCTTCACCAGGTCCTTATGCCTCGGTCTCCTCGGGTCCTATGAGCTCATCATATGGGTCATCGCACCCTGTGCTATCAACCCCCCCCCCCACCATCGATGCAGTAGTCTACTGTCGTCGACCTTAATGATATTTGGACCAAGTTCACTACAGTCTTGGTCCATCAATTGGGAGTATATAGACCTACATCGCCTATGCTGTCAATGACACTGTCATCATTGACACCCTTTTGGCCTCCGTAGGTTGTTCCCCACTGACCGACATCAGTCCCTCATTCATTGAATCTCGAGCTGTAGCAGGTTGACATCGAGGATGAGTACCATCCTGACCTCATCTTACCTGAAGAAGAGAAGGAAGAGCCTCCAGCCTCTGACAGGTCCACCACCTCTTCAGTGAGTGAGGACTCCATCAAGCATACTCCCAGGTCTCCTCCAGAGGATCCTACTATTTTCAATGTTATGAAGCAGCTGTCCTCGGCCATTGCCTTCCATACAGAAGAAGAGGATGCCACCAGAAGAGATGTGGTGGACTTTCTGGAACTCCCAGAATCTCCTCCCGAGGTCATTCCTTCTATTCTGCCAGCCCTGAGGAATGATACTACTGCCACCTGGCACAGGCCTGACATGGTGCTCGCCATGCCACACAGGGCAGATAAGTTGTATCATGCCCCCGGCTTCCTCACTATGCTTCCCAACTAGAAACTGATTCTATGGTTATAAAGGAAGCTCTTGACAGGTCAAAGGTGGCCAAGCATCTCAGCTCCCTTCCCCCTGACAGGGAATCCCGTAGGATTGAACTCTGGGGCAAGAGGGTATATGTTTCCTCCACCCTTGGACTGAGGATTGCCAACAACCTTTCTCACATGGTTAAGTACCAGAATACTATTTGGAAGAAGGGCAAGGCTGCTGCTCAGGCCCTTCCTGATTGCTCTCAGAAACAGGAGGTTCCCAAATGCTTCCAGAGTGCAGAAGATATTAGCAAGCACCTCTTAAGAGCCCTCTATGATATTTCAGATGCAGGTGCCAGGACTGCTGCCACAGGCATTTGCCTTCATAGGCACTCCTGGCTGAGGGTCTTGGGCTTTCCGGCTGATGTCCAGCAAAAGGTGCTTTATGCCCCTTTCAGTGGCTCCAAGCTGTTTGGGACAGATGTGCAGGGCATCATAAATGAGCTACAGACATCTGACAGGGCTATTAAGTTTGTCCACTTGCTCTACCACACTCTACCTTAGAACAGACAGCACCCTCCTTTTTGCAAGGTGTTCCACAAATCCAGAGCAGCCTCCCAGCCCCAAGGCAAAAGAAGAGCCTCCTCTGCTTTGCCAGCCCCCTGCTCCTCTGGTGCTGCAGCAGAATGCCCTGGGGTGACAGATCAGCCCCAGCAGTTGGATCTACCTCTGCATGACTCCTTTCTGGACCCACCTCTTCTGGTCCCTGACCAAGAGGTGGTGGTTGAAGGTCAGTACTCCCTCATCTCAATCAGTTGAGAACCACCACTTCAGATGCCTGGATTCTTCCGATTATAGAGAGGGATCACACTCCGGAACTCATCAAGATGCCTCCAGAGACTCCTCTAGTACCATTCACCTACCCCCAACCAATATGTCCATCTTCCTAGATAAGATATAGTCCCTTCTGTGCAAAAAGGCCATCGAGCCAGTGCACAGACACCAAAGGAACAGGGGATTTTATTCCAGATTCTTCCTGGTCCCCAAAAGAACTGGAGATCTGAGACCCATATTGGATTTCAAGGACCTCAGTCTGTATGTCCAGTACAAAGAATTCTGCATGGTAACCCTGCCAGGCCTGATGCCTCTTTTCAAGCAGGGCAGCTGGCTGTGCTCCCTGGACATGCATGATGCTTACCTGTGTATCTCGGTATTCCCACTGCACAAAAGATTCCTTCAATTTCTTTTTCAGGATGAGCACTACCAATTCAAGGTATTGCCCTTTGGCTTATCCTCTGCGCCGTGGGTCTTTACCAAGTGCTTAGCATTAGTAGCTGCAGCTCTCAGAAGGAAGGGACTGTATGTTTTCCCCTATCTGGATGATTGCCTTCTAAAAGCCCCATCCAGAGAATAGCTCCTTCGGACTCTGGAAAGATCCCTTTAGCTGTTCCTCTCCCTGGGCATCACTGTCAGCTTGATCAAGTCTGTCCTGACCCCATCCCAAAGGCTGCAATATATAGTGGTGATTCTGGACTCTATGCAGGGAAAGGCCTTCCCGCCGCAGAACAGGGAGGAGTGCCTTATTGTCCAGGCTTAGGAGGTTGGCCAGAGTCGTTATATCCCTGCAAGGGTATGTTTGAGGCTTTTGGAATTTATGGCTGCAGTCATTCCAGTGGTTCCCTTGGCCAGGTTGCACATGCAAGTCCTCCAATGGACACTCAGAGTCCAATGGGACCAACACACAGATGAATCAGATCAATAAGTGCTGGTCTCCTTCCCAGTTCACAAGGTGCTCCAATGGTGGATGGACCCACTGAACCTGTTGCAAGGGGTTCCATTTCAGATCCCCCCCACCACAAATACTCACCACGGATGCTTCTGGCTTGGACTGGGGTGTACATCTGGGTCTCTTTCAGATGCAAGGAACATGGTTCCAGATTGAACTATGCCTGCACATGAATGCTCTGAAGATGCAGGTGGTCCTTTATGCCATGCAGGCCTTTCAGAATCATCTCCTTCCGGGTCAGCTGTTGATCCAGTCTGACAATCTCATTGTTGTATACTGTGTCAGCAAGTGGGGGAGGGGGGACGCATGTGTATCCCCTATGCAGGGAGGCTATGAGAGTATGGTACTGGGTGCTAGACCACAGTTTGGTTCTCTCAGCAGTCCATGTCCTGGGCGTACTAAACAACCTAGCAGACAGCCTCAGCCGGACATGCTCCAGCATACACAAATGAGAACTTCTCTCATCCATCGCAAAAGATCTGTTTGCCAGATGGGGTCATCCAGAGTTGGACCTTTTTTGGGTCCCCACTCAATGCAAAACTGCCCAGTTTCTACTCGCTAGATCCAGGGCCTGGGGTTTTCTGGAGAGACACATTGTCCCTCTCCTGGAGCAGGAGGTTCCTTTACAACTTCCTCCATTGCCTCTGATTCAGAGGATGCTAGTCAAACTGCAGATGGAGGGGGCCAGCATGATCCTAATAGCACTATTCTGGCCATGGCAGATATGGTTTCCATTACTACAGCAGTTAATGGAGGAACCTCCGGTCCCTCTGCCCCTCTGCAGGGATCTGCTGATGCAGGCTCAGGGGACCCTGGTCCATTCCAATCTCAAGTCCCTTCATCTGCATCCCTGGCTCCTGAGAACATAGCCGTCGCCCAGTTTGGGGTATCCCAGAGAGTGGCGAGTTTCCTCGTGGCCGTTCGCAAGCCTTCCACAAGAGCCACATATGCCATGAAGTGGAAGAGGTTTGCCATCTGGACTGCCAAACATCATCTGGACCCATTCACTTGTCTGGTGAGCCAGATTCTGGAATTCCAGATATCACTGTTAGACTCAGGATTCCAGTACTCCTCCCTCAAGGTGCACCTCTTGGCTGTCATGGGCTTTCATGAACAGCCACACCATGGTTCAAATGGACACATCCCATACTTTTCTTAGAGGCATCCTGTATCTGAAATCTCACATCCATTCCCCTGTCCTGGCTTGGGATTTTGTTTTGGAAAAGTTGATCCTGTCTCCTTTTGAGTCAGCTGTGACTTGTGGGCTATGCTTTCTCTCCTGGAAAGCATTATTTTTGGTTGCTATTCCTTCTACTGGTAGGATTTTACAGCTTCAGGCCCTCTGGTGTGAAGATCCTTATTTGATTTTCCACAAAGACAAGGTGTTTTGCATACAAATCCTAAGTTTCTCCCCAAGGTGGTGTCTGAGTTTACCCTGAACCAGTCAATCCACCTATCTATTTATTTTCCTGAGTGTTCCAATCCTGGGGAAGCACTGCTCCATGTGTTAGATGTGCTCAGAATTCTGAAGTATTATCTGCTCCGAACTAAGGAGTGCAGAAAGTCAAAGCAGCTTGTTGCTTTTTTTGGCCCGGGTAGAGAGGGTGTTCAGGTTTCTAAAAATGTTTTTCCAAATGGTTGGCACATTGGCACATTGTATTGTGTTCTGCTACAACAAGCAGGGCAAAGAGTTGCCAGGGGCAATGAAAGCCCACTCCACAAGGGGCATGGCTACCTCTGTGACCTGTTTCAGAGGGGTCTCAGCCACTGACATTCACACTGCTGCCATCTGGAGTACTGTCCATACTTTCACCAAGCACTATAGTCTGGACATTGCCTCTAGAGCCCATGCAGGCTTTGGCAGGGCTGTTCTGCAGGGCCTCCTATCCTGAATTTTGAGTTGTCCTTCCTCCTAGACTGTCTATGTGCATCAGTGGCTGCTTGAGACTTATTCCATATGTGTGACCTGATGACTGAGATACCCTGATGAAGATAGAACAGTTACATAAGAACTTACCACAACAGTAGATCTTCGAGGGGCTCTCAGTTATCCGGTCTGCCTTCCCTCTCTCCATCCGACACCAAGCCTCCAAGGCCACCCTCCTGGTCCCCTTTCTTGGATTTTCACTGAGGAATAAACTGCTAACTACTCCTCTGTCTGCTAAGTGCTGATTGGTGCCGCGCCTCGGCTGCTCATATCCGATTGGTCCGCCTGCTCTGAAACTTTCCACTGATTGGAGTGCCTTTTTCAGGCTTACAAACTGCAGGTTTAGGCACTTGCTGGATGGCTGCTTTTAAATTTCAGCAGCTCAAATCCTAGTAGATATTTTCTGCCCCCACCCCTCCCAGGTCTCCTTAAATACACTTTAGCCACTCCTCCTTGGCACGCCACTCTCCTCATTGGCCCACCTTCCTCCTCCTATATGAATCATTCCCCTTGGAAATTCTTTAGTCCCTACCTAGCCTCTACTCTACTTCTCTGCAGTTTCTCATCCTCTACTTCCCTTCTTTCTACCTACTAACCCTCTCCTTAAATACCCTCTGCCTCTGTGTGTCACAGTGCTGCCCCTGGGTAACTTACCCTCCAAATTTATTTTTTCCTCACTCTAATTACTTCACTATCACACTTTCCCCTCTCTAACTACTACACTATCACATTATCTTATAACTACTTCTCCAGATAATCCTTTGGGGCTGTCTGTTTTGACCCTGTCTACACTTTCTAATCCTCCCTATCTAAATCTGTCCCTGTATAAAATAGTCAGCTACCACTTTCCTATCTTGCCTGAACTACTATCTTAAGGTCTCACCTCTGGACTCTATTTTAAGGTTGCCCTGTATGTTAAACTACCAACCTTTGCTGACCTAGGGCTACTGCTAGTTACAGTCCCTCATCAGTTCACTGGGCTGCCTTCAGCTTAGCTGACCTCCCTCTGCCCCTAGGTAGCTGAAATTCACCAATATATCTTGCTATTCATTATTGCGTCCTCTCTGCCACTACTCCACCTTTACATGCTCTATTTACCTCAGCCTGTTTTTTACAGTCCCTAAGTTCCTGCCAAATGACTAATTCTTTTCCATCCTTTTACTACTTCATACCCCCCTCTGTGACTCCTCCTCATTACTACTAAACAGAGCCTGGCACCACCTAGCTATTTATGCCTATAAAATGTGTCACCTGAGTACATGTAACCCATGTCCCTTCCTGCACCGAAAGCTCTGGTATCTTCTCCTACTTACCATCCTGCTCTTCGGGGATGTTCAAATAAATCCAAGCCCCACATATGCCACACCTGATCTGATTAGCAACACATCATAATTCAGGAGTCTCACTCACAATCTTACTGATTTAGAATCCTGGACCTCCCTTTACAAGCCTGACATTATATGCCTGACTGAAACCTGGCTAAATCCTTCCACCCATGACTCTATGTGCTCCCTTCCTTCCTAAAAGCTCCTGAGACTCGATAGAACTGCACCCAAGAGAGAGGGTGGTACTGCTGTCTACTTTAAAGACCATCTACATCTCACTGCCATAAAATCACCTCTCCTAAACCACTGTGAGGTACTTCATACTCTAGTTACCCTAGATACCAAAAAACTACATATTGCATGTGCCTATAACCCCCCATCCAATAGTCAGAAATGCCTGGATGATTTTCTGGATCAAATCTCTCACCTTGCTGGGAAACATGAAGTTCTGATACTAGGGGACCTTAACGTTAATTGGTTGGGGAACACCCAATCAACATTATTGGCCAGGCTGCAGAGTTTTAACCTTCATCAACTTTAAGTGATCCTACTAGGACAACTCTACACTCTAATACAAGTATGCCGCTGGACTGTTTATGACTAACCACCCTGAAAACATTATTGCCTCTGGTGTACTAGCAGATGCCATCACGGACCACTCCCCTAACTTCTGTATCTGGTGGAAATGCAAGCCCAGTCCTTCAAAACCTCATCTCATTACTTTCTGCAACTATGCAAATTTCGACTCTGAGCTTTTCCTCCATGACATTGCTGCAACTGGTTGGGCCTCCCTTCTAATGGCAAATGATGCTCAGATTTCCCTCAATCTATTCATGACGCACTTCCTAGTGCTTCAGGATAAGCACTGCAAACCAGTAACTCGGCGGGTAAAAAATAGGCACACCTGCTGGCTTAAATCTGACCTCCTTGCTAAACTAAATCAAAGAGATAAAAGCTGGCTTCATTTCAAGAGCTCAAGGCTATCCTCTACCTTAATACCTACAGGGCCCTACAGAACTCATGCAAAAAGGACATAAAAAAGGCCAAAAGTTCTTACTGCAAAGATCTGTTAACCAACTCCTATGGTGACTCAAAAAAATTCTGATCCCATATTAAATTCTTTCCTGGATTGAATCCCTCAACCACCCCTAATGACATGTCCCTAAATGGTGTTCACTGCAATAATCCCCGTACCATCGCCAATTTCTTCAATGATAAATTCTCTGACCTGTCTAAGTACACCTCTTCCTTCCCTGTCCAGTCAAATACATCTTCCTCATCAACTGTCACTGGTCCCCATTTCTATTATAAGGCAGTCTCCAGGTGTGAGGTAGTTGACTTATTAAACAAAATCTCTGACCACACTGCAGCTGGCTCAGACAACCTTGAGCCCAAGCTTCTAAAGCTATCTGCCCCCTACATAGCTGCTCCCCTAGCAAAAATTTTCACGCTATCCCTGTCCCAAGGCTATGTCCCGGAGATATGGAAGGTTGCAAGGATTACCCCTGTTTTTAAGAAAGGAGATCGCAAAGATCCCTCTAACTACAGGCCCATAGCTATCTTATCAGTTCTAAATAAAATACTGGAGAAACTTGTATCCACTCAAACAATTGATTTCCTACTGAAATATGGCCATCTTACCTCTGCCCAGCATGGCTTTCGCGAGGGTCACAGCATTACTACTGCACTTCTTAAATTCATGTCAGATACCCTAGTGGCTATGAACTCTGGCCTTGTCACTGTGGCCATTTTCATTGATATGACCAAGGCATTTGACCTTGTTGATCACTCCATCCCCCCTTGCATCCCTTACATCACTAGGATTCTGTCAGAATGTTGTAAGGTGGTTTGGCAGCTACCTATTCAACAGGACTCAAACCATGAAATACAACTCCATCCTCTCTGACAAGACCACCATTGACATTGGGATGCCACAGGGGTCCATCCTTGGGCCACTGCTCTTCTCAATTTTCATCAATAACATCACCTCAAACCTCCATAGTACTGCTTCCCTTCTATATGCAGATGACATTGCTGTTTACACTAGTGATAACAGCATTGAAGTCATCAATCATAAACTCTCTCTTGACTGGCTGTCTAGTCATAAACTTGTCTTAAATGAGTCCAAAACCCAGTCCATGCTATTTGGTTCTAATGCCAAACTCAAACTCTCCCAAACTAAATTTAAAGTCTCCTCCCCCAATGGTTCAACTCTTGGGGTGGTGAACACATTTAAATATCTGGGCATCACACTAGATCCATCTCTAAACTTCGATCTGCACATGCAACAGACCTGTAAGCTTGTTAATGCTAAAATTGGGATAGCCTACCAAACCAGCTATATGCTCACCCCCTCTGCTCGGCTTGCCATTGCCCGTGGAATACTCCTTCCTCGCTCACTTATGGTGTTGCCACCTACACCTCTATGTCCAAATCTAGCCTCTGAAAATGGAATATCACATACAACAACATCTATTGCTATGTATCCTCCTCTCATCAATTGAAACACCACTGTCTCCTCTATTCTGATCTGTGATGGCTTCCTCCTTTGGAGCTAAGGCTTTATGCCTATTGCTCCCTCACTGACAACATTGTCTGATTACGAATACCCAAACCCCTGGCAGGTCTCTTCCTGAATCTGGCACCTCACTATGGTTTGCGGTCTGCTGAAAATGCGCCTGTCTTCATCCCCAAACATAATTCCTCCAAAGGTGCTATGGCTTTTGCCTGTCGTGCCCCCCATTTCTAGAACTCCCTCCCGCTAGCCCTATGCCAATCCTCAACCCACTCCTCCTTTAAAATAAGGGTTACGGAACCATCTTGCCACTACTCACAGATGCGTTTGCTTCAAATCCCCCTAGCCCCTTTCTTCTTCTTAGCCTCTTCCCTCCTGGCACTTCTATTTGAGCTCATCAAGTAGTATAGCACTTTCCCATTTTTTCCATCCCTCTCACCAAGCTATCCAAACTATCCCTATATTCTCTACTCAGGCCTCGCACTTCTATCTCCCTTTTCTATCTCTCACCACCCTACATAATTCCTCATAGCTATTTTATTACTACCTTCTTGCCTTATTATCACAAGTCAGTCAATATGTTGTTAGCCCAGGTTACTAAAATGCCTCTGTATACTCTGTTCTAGCATATTATTTACATTGTTACTTGTAACTACCTCGCCTATAACTATTTGCTCTGTATTCTATTGTCTACTATGCTTATTACTTTGCTCTGCAGTGTACATTTGTTTAATTAAGTAAAAGTTGTCTTGCTTTGTGTACTTGCTCTGTTTGTACTGTATCCTCCTGGGTCATGCCTGAAAATAGTCATTGCTATGGCTAGTGCACTTACCCGGTAAACAAAAACTAAATAAAAATAAAATGGGGCTCTTTCTTAGAACTGGCTATCTGGTATATTCAACCTTTTATTTTGGCATGGGCACTCTCTCTCTCTCTCTCTCTCTCTACTTGGTCCCCCATGGTGAGAGCTTTGCTCCCTTAGTGTCTGGGGGAAAGAACTAAGGAGGGAGCAGGGCTGCTCATGCCTTTATAGGGTTGGTGACATTGGCAGATGACATTGGTATGGGCGACCCCAGTAGTACTGCTGAAAATATTCCATGTGGATCCTGCTTCACCAACGATGAAGTTCCATATGTATGACCTGATGACTGAGATCCCCTCCAAGATCTACTGTTATGGTAAGTGTTTATGTAACTGTTCTTTCTTGAAGATTTATAACTACACACAATATATACTGTTATATATCTAGGGCAAACCAGTACCATGTCAAAGTAGTTGGTATATGGCATCTGCCCAGCAGTGCATGTCCATTTAACAATAGCACCTTATGCTATATACAGTGCTCCATCTCTATAGAGAACCCCTCTATAACAAACTCCCTCTTATAGTGCACACCTTTGATGGCTCCGATTGTTCCCCAGATAAGCACATTGACACCCACTATAGTGAATAACTAGCTATAATGAACATGTTTGCTGGCTCCTGAGGTGTTCACTATAGAGAGGGACCACATGTATATTAGTGCTCACACTGAGCAGAGTTCAGTATGGTTTGAGACATATGACCATATAAAAAAATGCCAGCAGAAACAGGCCATGTGGTCTATCGAGTCTGCTCGATTGTGCAGCTAGCCCTCATCTTGCAGCTGCCCCATCCCTCCTTCCCTTTCCTTCCCCACAGTCATTCCCCCCTCACTTTGTCCCACCACCTCTTCAGGTAGAGATTTCCACTTGTCTACCATCCTTTCTGTGAAATAATAATCTCTTGATTTCCTTCCTGAATTTTTCCCCCTCCAGCCTCAGCTGGTGCCCTCTAGTATCCCCCCCTTCAGATCTGGAATATCTCTCCTGTATTAGCCTTGTTTATCCCCCTCAGATACTTAAAGGTCTCAATCATGTCTCCCCTATCCCTCCTCTCCTCTAGGGAATACATGCTGAGCCTGTTCAGTCTTTCCTCATAGGAATTCCCCTCCAAACCCTGGACCATCTTCGTCACTCCGCGTTGCACCCCCTCCAACAGCCTGATGGCCTTCTTCAAGAATGGGCCCCAGTACTGCATGCAATATTCCAGGTGTGGCCTGACCAGTGACCTGTACAAGGGAAGGATCCCCCTCACTATTTCTAGGGGAGACCCCCCCTCCCTATACAGCCCAGCATCTTGGTGGCTGTCACTGCTGCCTTCCTGCACTGTGCAGAGTTGTTCATATTCCCCGTTATAATCACCTCCAGGTCCTTTTCCTCCTCTGTACTCCCCAACTGCACCCCTCCCAGCTGATAGCTCCTCCTCTGGTTCTTAGCTCCAAAGTGCAGTACCTCGTAATTCTTGGCATTAAGTCCCAACTGCCATGTTTCCAACTACTCTTGTAGTTTAGTCAGGTCTCCTGCAGTCCCCTCCACCCCTCGACATCATCTACCACAGCTCCCATCTGATGGGAACTTTCATATGGTTTTGTGTAACAGTTGATGCTTAGTATTTTTTAGTATTAGAAAGTATCACAATTTATGGACATGTACAAACACAATAGAAACACTATCTACAAACTGTGACTCCTGAGATGACTTTTCAACATGATTTTTTGAAATGTACAAGTCTAGTCATGCCTGTAAGGTGTATTTCTCTTGACGTTAGTGGAAGTTCTACCAGTTGTGGGAATCAACCTCTAAGCTTTCTACTTCAAAATCCGGCACCTTTACAGTACTCACTACACAACAGAAGGCTGAACAGAATGTGGTTTCCTCAAGATGCAGGGGAGCTGGGAAATCAGCTTTTTGGTCCATTAGTATGTAACAATGACTCCTCTGTAATGCAGAAGAGCTATCCTATGGTCACATTATATGGTTATGTGGCTCCACCTTCTTGAAAATGAACCCTGCACAGGTCAGTAGTGGCACAAACCATTAACATGTGATGGCTATTCAGTAGACTATGTGGAATAAGTTTACACTGCCTATGACTTCATGAGCAGAATCTCTCATACTGACCAATAGAGGATGTTAATCTTCCCAGTGCTGCAAATCTGGCACCATTCCAGAGCACCAAAATATTCCTATAAAAATGTAACTTCCATAGAAGACCAAGAAAGTGGCTTCTTTTATTTGAGATAATTTAGATATCTGAAGAAATACAAGCAAAAGTAGTATCAGTCTCTTTTTCTGGCCAGATAAGCCATTGGATTTTGTGTATTTTCTTTCAGGCAAAATATATTATTAGTGCCATCCCTCCAAGTCTTGGTGTAAAGATTAATTACAACCCGCCTCTGCCACCACTGAGAAATCAACTAATCAGCGTGTTCCTCTGGGATCTGTCATCAAGTGCATGATGTACTACAAGGAAGCCTTCTGGAGGAAGTTGGGTGTGTATTAATGACAACAATATTTTTGTCTGTATTGTTTATTAAAGTTTTTGTGATGGAGACATTTGATGTAGAAATATTCTTGCAGGGCCAAATGCTGTAGTATAGAGTAGGATTCAGCAGAGTGACATAGTAACATAATCATAGTAATTTAAGGTTGAAAAGGACTCCAGATCCAGATTGTACATCCCTCCTCACTCACAGACTTCATAAGCAGGCATGAATAAGTATGCTGTGGAAACATACTGGTTTATATGGTTTAGAACTGATGGTTGTGACGTCTACACTAAAGGCTCACAGTGGCTAGGTTTATGATACAGTATTGCTCTTACACTTCTTTAGCTCAAATGATCTTCTCCTAACATAAGTAAATCCTACAACTTTGGATGAGCAAATCTTTGACAGAAAAAGCTATTTCTTCCAATATTTTACATGCAAACTTTCCTACTGTCATTGATACAACCAATAGGAGAACATGTCACAATACTGTAGGTCAGAAAGTTGAAAAACAATATTTACACAGTCTAAGGATATCCTCAGTTCACATAAAATTTTGATTACATGGGACTCCATCTCACTAGTTTTAGTGATGGGAGAGAATCCCACTGGGACTTTGGAGAACCTGTAAGACATTGTTTCCTGTAGAAGCTGTTTTATAAATGCTAGTTCCACCTCCTTTATTGTTTCATCTTTACTGGTCTTTTAATAAACTCAGTGGGTGCTTTTGATAGGACTAGAAGCAAGAACCATTTAGAACATTATGATGTAGGTGCAGGTTATGTCTTCTGATGAAATCTGAGTGATCTGATTGTTTGAGTATCATCTGACTGTCCCAATAACAGATTAATTTAGGACCTATTTTATGGGAAGAATAACACCATTCAAGGTATCCAGGCATGCTGATATACACCCTTCTCAGGTCATTGAAGGCATTGGCATTCGCCTTGTGCCTCAGAATGCACCTGAGGCATCTATATATTAGAGTAAGCCTGGACACCATGTCCGGTGTTATTCCTTACTTCAGCCACAGAATTCTGTAACAGAACACTGAAGCATTGTGCCAACAACATAAGAGCTGAAAAGAGAAGGAAGGAACCACACACATACTTGTTAAAGGCATTGTTGGTTCTCTCTTATAGTGAGCAAACACAGACAAAAGTTCAAAAGATCAGAAAACTGTTGCACACAAGTCACAGCATAGATAGTGATATAATTACTTTATTTGGTAACTCCAGAAAGACAGCATGACCTGCAGGGGTGCCATCCCTACTGTTCTACAGGACATGCTGCCTTTTTTGGAAGTTACATCAAATAAAAACTTCACTACCTGTGGTATGTGCACATTTAAAACAAATATTTTGATATTTTGGCAAAGTAAGAGTAGAGTAAGGATGTGAACTGTATCATATAGTTCTAAAATGGTCTCTGGCGCCAGAAAACAAATCAGAAAAACTTCCAGAATTTTTTCTGACACCAGTAATTATGGAATAGTAACAGAATGGGAGTCAGTATTTGAAAAACATTTTCAGCAGAACATACAGGCTTCTAGGTTAAATGCAATTCTCCTTTAAAGCAGCAGTTCATGAGCAGGGCCCTGTGTTTTCCACGATTCTGCAGTTGCAGCAACTGCTGCAGAAAGATGGTCCTGCCGCAGAAACAAGCCTCTACCACAGAAACAGCATTTTTTGGTGCAGTAAAAATGGCCATCACCACTGAAACCCCCCAACTAAATAACTAAAATGATTGTGCACAAGCTTAAAATGGCATTAGTGTGAGCTGCTGGCAGCTTCATTATACATCCATACCCCTGGGTTGCAGTAGTCAGTGGGGCCACCCCCTTCCGATCCACTGGCATTCAGCCCTGAAGCTTGTGACCATTATGGCTTTCTACAAACACTGAAGGAACTTCAGGAAATCTTTTTTATGAGAAAGAATGCTGGTTCTATTTACCAGTTTCAGAACTGTGGAATGAAAAAAAGTATTAGTAATTATTGCAGACAAAAAATTGGAGGCTTTCTGGACCATTGTTTAATGTAAAATGGTCCAGCTACTGTCTAGCCTCACAGTAAATCCTTACAGAGTGGCAGAGAATAAGATATGGAAGCCAAGTGACATTGACACAAATGACACCGCCGGTGTTGAACTGCATGAGCAGGAGGAAGCAACTAGTGTAGTGTTACAGCACAAGCCATCACCACCAGGCTTCAAGCAAGTGGATGGGAGGGAGCCATTGGACCAGCACTGTTTGCAACCAGGCAATACTGGTCTTCAAGCAACTGGCCAGGCAGGAGAAGAAATTCTCAGAAGCATAGCTGTTGTAAACTAGCACTGGGCAGGTGAGAGGGAGCCATGGGACAATAAAACAGACTGCAGTAAAAATAAATAAATAACCCTTCAATTCTCCCATGCTGTACATTCAGTCCAAATCATGATGCCAGAATTGCTTGCATTGCCTTGTCTGTGCATCTGCCAAACTGCTAAAGGCTGCCTTTTCCTGAGCATCCTTTCTGGGTAACTAGATTTTATTTTGGGGCTCATTTGAGTTGCCAGAGAATGTAAAGCCCATCACAGAATTGCCGCAGAATTGATCATAGTCTGACTGCAGCAAGCATGAGGTCCTGCCGCAGAATGTAGGTCCAGTTTACTGCAGTAAGCACAGGGCCCTGTTCATGATCCTAGATTATACAATGGCAAGAAGGAATCTTGGACTGTGATTGGTCAGTTTGGGGCTGGACCCGTGGCGTTATCCCAGCACGACGCCACAGGTCTAGTCTCAGCACTGTGAACCAGTATGGACCACTATATGGAGCAGGAGCTTATGCTCTTTTTTTGCATCTCCTCTTAAGAAACTAAAATATTTTTCTACACTAATAAAAAACATTCTTTAAAATTATTTTTGTATTTTATGTATAACAGCGAGCCATTGTATAATAGGAATAATGCACTCCAGGGTGTGTGTTGTTTGGGATAACGACACGCCTGGGGCATTGAACGCACTCGGCCTGTGGCCTCGTGCCCAACCCCCCCAGGCATGGTGTTATCCCAGCACGACACACACCCTGTCATGCATTACTCCTCATAGGAAATAACCTCTTCAGCAGTCAGAACATGTAAACCCTCAAGGACACCTTCTGTTCCTGCCACTTGGTTGCACTCCCAAGACAAACTTCACATTTTTAAAGTTTTTAAAAGCTCATGTTTCCTTGCCAATCCCCCCTCCACCACCACCACCACCACCACCAATAAATTCAGCTTGGTTTAGGAAGTACTAAGCTGCCAATCATCCTAAATATGTGCTTGTATCACATTGTGAATAGAGTTTTCACAACTGAAGCGAGATCTCAGGGAGGAGATAGTTGAAAACCACTGGGGGCTGGCATCTTTTTTGCAATTCTACCCTAATTACAAAACATTAGTAAAAACTGTTGTAAGAATGGTTGAAATGGCCAGCAGCAAGATGTTTCCAGCCAACACGAACTGCTGCTTTAGAAGCCATTGTGCACTCCATCTGCTCCTATTGTGGTGCTGTATGAGATGAAAAGTGCTGTACTACAGTGCCAAGTAGTTTGCAATGCATTTATGAGAAAGAAATATTGTCACCAAGGTGGGATTTACAGTGGCAGCTGTTCCAACCTTCCACTTTACCATAGAACAGTTTCCCACACTACGATACTGCATAACATCATTTCCACCTTACTGCAGTATCCTAAAGGTACCACTAACAGCACTTCCCCCTTACCACAGTATCCTCAAGGTACCACTAACAGCACTTCCCCTTACCACAGTATCCTCAAGGTACCACTAACAGTACTTCACCCTTGCCAAAGTAGCCTCAAAGTACCGCTAACACTAGCTCCACCTTACTGCAGTGTTCACAAGGTACCACTAACAGCACTTCCCCCTTACCACGGTATGATGAAGGTAGCACTTTACCCTTATCAAAGTATCATCAAAATACCACTAAGAGCACATCACCTTTACTGCAGTATCCTTAAGCAACCAGTACCACTAACAGCACTTCTCCTTACTGCTATAACCTCAATGTACCACTAACAGCACTTCCCCTTTACTGCAGTATCATCAAGGTAACACTTCACCTTATCAAAGTATCTTCAAAGTACCACTAAGAACACGTCACCTTTACTGCAGTATCCTTAAGGTACCAGTCCCACTAACAGCACTTCCCCCTTACTGCTATATCATCAAGGTGCCATAAACTGCACTTCTCCCTTACTGCAGTATCCTTATGGTACTGCTAACAGCACTTCCCCTTACCACAATATCCTCAAGGTACCACTAACAGTACTTCACCCTTGCCAAAGTAGCCTCAAAGTACCACTAACACTAGCTCCACCTTACTGCAGTGTTCACAAGGTACCACTAACATCACTTCTCCACCTTACTGCAGTATCATCAAGGTAACAATTCACCCTTAAAAAGGTATCTTCAAAGTAGCACTAAGAACACTTCACCTTTACTGCAGTATCCTTAAGGTACCAGTCCCACTAACAGCACTTCCCTCTTACTGCTATATCATCAAGGTGCCATGAACTGCACTTCTCCCTTACTGCAGTATCCTTATGGTACCGCTAACAGCACTTCCCCTTACCACAATATCCTCAAGGTACCACTAACAGTACTTCACCCTTGCCAAAGTAGCCTCAAAGTACCACTAACACTAGCTCCACCTTACTGCAGTGTTCACAAGGTACCACTAACATCACTTCCCCACCTTACTGCAGTATCATCAAGGTAACAATTCACCCTTAAAAGGTATCTTCAAAGTAGCACCAAGAACACTTCACCTTTACTGCAGTATCCTTAAGGTACCAGTCCCACTAACAGCACTTCCCATTACTGCTGTATCATCAAGGCAGTATAGCGCAGTGGTCTAAGGCTCTGAGCTGCAAATCTGGTGACATCCAGCAGACCAGACCTGGGTTTGAATCCCACAGCTTCTACTTGCATACTGTGTGGCCCTGAGCAAGTCACTTAACCTCCTTGTGCTCCCAGGTCACTCCTGTAAGAAAGCTTCCAGCTTAGTGTGCTATACCTGGTTAAACAACTAAATAAAAAAAAAAAAAAAAGTGCCACGAACTGCACTTCCCCCTTACTACAGTATCCTTATGGTACCGCTAACAGCACTTCCCCTAGCTGCAGTATCTTCAAGATACCACTACAGCACTTCTCTCTTACCACAGCATCATCAAGGTAGCACTTCACCCTTGCCAAATATTCTCAAAATACTGTACCACTAAGAGCACTTCTTCTTTACTGCAGTATTCTTAAGGTACCAGTGCCACTAACTGCACTTCCCCCTTACTGCTATATCCTCATGGTGCCACTAACTGCACTTCCCCTATACTGTAGTATCCTCAAGGTACCACTAACTGCACTTCCCCCTTATTGCAGTATCCTCAAGGTACCACAAACAGCATGTTCCTCCTTACTGTAGTATTTTCAAGGTGCCACATTAGGCGAAGTGTTACCTTATTGTGTCTAGAAATAAATTTTGTAACCCTGCAGGGATTTGATAACAACTCCTGCCCACTGCATTCCATCCAGGAACTCTTACTAGATGAGCTAGTGAGTCAGATAGATTGTTGCACTTCAGATGTAACACCACCCCCTGATAAAAATGCTGTCATGCTTGAAGTGCCAGGGTGTTTGGTCAGCATCTCTCACCACAGCTTTGCTGATGCCTTATCACTGATGCCAATAAAGGTATGAAAAACTGTAACCATCTGCATTTATTTGTTTTCATTGATTGTTGCACCTTCAAGTGCACTCAGCTTTGTTTGAATATGTTCAGTGATTAGTTTGAGCAGTTCATTGCCTCTTCTGTCTTTCCGGCCCTGTATTTGGGTAAGCTTTCCCTGATTGCATTTATAGTAAGTTCTTTGCTCAGTAGCCAGATTCATTTATAAAGTTCTTCCCCTGCTGAAGCTCCAGGTCCACTGCAGGGAAGGGACATATTGTAGGGTAGGATAGAAGACCTGCATCAGACATTTTACCTACATTGCAGATCTTCACCCTTACTCTCAGGAGTCGCCTTCTCCTGCTGGCTAGGGATATCGAGCCTATCCTTGTCCCTGCCTTCTCTCCCTCTGTCTCTAGAGGCCTAAGTATTTTACACCTTAATGCTCTCAGCTTGTTATCTAAAATTCTCATTCTGAGTGTGTGTATTCCCCAGCACTCTCCTGACATCCTTTGTATATCTGAATTATGGCTCTCCTCCAGAATTCCAGACTCTAACCTAGCTATCACTATCTTTAATCTCTTGTGTCAAGGCCATGGCAAATGTGGAGGACGTGTTGCCTGTTATGTCTGTCACACTTTCTCTTGCTCTCTCTCTCTCTCTCTTTCTCTCCAGCTCTGTTCCCTCCTCTCATGAGCTCCTTCTTTTAAAGCTCACCTTTCCCTCTTCTCTGCTCATCTTTTTTGGGACTGGTTATGTCGCTCCCAAGATTTCTGCTTCTGAGCTGACTAACACTGATTCCTCTCTGGTCTCCCATTTCTCTTTAGCAGAACTTATTCTTCCAGGGTACTTCAATACTAATTGACTTTCTCTTGCCATCAGACCTATTGCTCAGAAGACTGTGTCCCTAAACATCTCCCAACTTATTACAGAGCCCACCAGATTCAGTCCTCGCTTCTCTAACCATTCCCTGCTGGATTGAGTCTTTTCCTCCCACTTTTATTGCCTAGTTACTACTGGTGTTGTACCTGATGCCTTTAGCAACCATTGTGTTACATACTGAATCAGGAAAATGTGTCTTCCTGCTGCTCCTCCTAAATTCATATGGGCCAGGTCTTTTCACTCTTTAAATGTTAACACCTTGCTTTGAGAATTTGCAGCCATTGATTGGTCCCCTTTCCCAACAGCTGCTGACATCGATGTGGCCCTTTTCCTTTTCCATTCCAATTTTCTTCAAGTGTGGGACAAGCATGCCCAAGTAAGAAATTCCCATGTAATGATCTCCCAACACCCTTGGATCACAGTGGACTTGACTGAACTTTATAGATCTTGTGATAATGCCTGGGCCATTTCAAATTGTCATACTCCAATTCTGACCTCCTCACCTAAAGAAGACTCTGGAATCCCTGCACAAAGACCCTAAAGGCAGCCAAATCAAATTATTTTGAATCCAACCTCCTGAATAGCCTTAAGGGAAAGGGGAAATGCAATCCCCTACTAAACTCTGGAAGGTCATTCACTCCCTTTTCAACCCCCATACTCAGTCTTCCTCTCCTGTTCTACTCCAGAATGGTTTCCCTATCTATACTCCCTCCCTGGTTGCCTCTCACTTTAAACATTTCTTCACCAACTGTGCCCTTCCTTCTCAGTGGCAGCTGTAGGCTTCCCCTTCCCCACCTCAGTTCTCCCCCTCTGAAGCCTCTTCCAACTGTTTTTACATCTCTCCTGTTACTCCATGGGATATCACTAATGCTCTTTCCTCTCTTAATCTCTTGAAGTATCCCAGTGGAATTGACCCTAAACTACTCCACCTCTCTGCACCTACTATCTCTGTACCCCTTACATATCTGCTTAATCTCTCCCTCTGCATTGTCCCTAAGTCCTGAAAATCTGCTGAAGTACTCTCACTTCACATGAGTGGTGACCCTACCTCCCTTGACTACTATTATCCTATCTCCCTTCTCCCTACTCTTGCTATGTTACAAGGAAAAATAGTATCTTCTCAGCTCTATTACTTCCTCTGCTACACTAATTTCCTGTGTCCTTTCCAGTCTGGTTCCAAAAGAACCACTTCAGTGTAGCCTCCCTACTGCATGTTACTGACTCTGTCCTCACTGGGATGGATGGGGGATATATCACTGCTGCTATCTTCATTGACCTTGCAGAGGCCCATGATTTGGTAGCTTGCTCCCTTCTTCTGGATAAATTGATATCCACAGGTCTTTCTGCACCAGCAGCTGGCTGGTTCAGATCTTACCATTTAAGCCATCTCCAGTTGATGAAGGTAGGCAATACCATGTTCCCTGTCCTCTCCATCTAGCCAGACATCCCACAGGGGTCCATCCTCGTTCTCATCTTATTCTTCATTTTTCTTAATGACTCTCATCCATCTATATTGACTCGCATATTCTCATGTATGCAGAGGACACTGTACTCTTTGCCTCGGATGCCTCAATTTCAGTCTTTGGAATCATCCCTACAGCATGACATTAACAATGTTCAACGCTGGTTCCATTCTATTCCCCCTCAGGGTTAACACAAAAAAAAAACCTGTGTCTATGATCTCTGTCACCAGCCAGAAGCTTTCCAGGCTATCTGCTTCTCCTGTTTTATTCCACCCTGCCCCTTGAGCTTGTCCCCCATTTCAAATATCTTGGTATTTGGTTGGATAGTAGGCTTAGTTTCTCTATCCATATTGATGCCATCCACAGCAAGCTACACCCCAAACAGAAGCCCACATTTCTTTACAGAAACATGGTTTGAATTTTGTACCAACACCAACAGTGAATAGTTTTTCAGTGTTTGTAGATATTTTCAAATTGTTTAGAAAAATTAGACTACATTACTTTTTTTCTAAGCAGGCTGTTATTTAATCAGAGATGAGAATGGGTTTCAATGAAGTACGACCAGATTTTGCTGCAAATGAGGACATTGATTATTTAATACAAGCAGCAGAGGGGTTAGATAATGATCAGATAATTGAGGGTGATGAAGTGGAGAACACAAATATGGGCTTATTGCTGGACTTAATGGAGATTAACCTTTTTGGGGACATTAATGGTTCAAATGTTTCAGCTAGTGATTTTTCAGAAATGCGACAGGCATTTTTTAAGTGCAAGTTGGATTTTTGTCCATTGGTAATCAATAGTTCCATTTCTACTTTTGAGAACACTGTGTTATTTAAATTGAAATAGATATTAGCACAGCAACAGCAGCAGGGATTTGGGATTAATAATCTTACAAAGACAGAAATCCAAGATATGAAAGAGCTTATGAAAATAAGAATATAATTATAAAAAGAGCTGATAAGGGGGGCAGTGTAGTCCTAATGGATGTTACCAACTATAAAGGTATGGTGGAGAAATTACTTTTTGGCGTTAACAATTATAGGAAGTTGTCTTTAGAACCCCCCTTTCTCATATCGGAAGGAGCTATATAGATTATTAAGGGAGGCAGAGAAAAATGGAGACATTTGGGATTCTGAATTTAAATATTTGTACTGTGAATATCCAGTTGTGCCAACACCGTATTGTTTACTCAAAATGCACAAAAGCATTATAGAACCACCGGGAAGACCTATTGTTTCTGGGGTAGGGTCATTAACTGAACATTTAAGTCAGTTTATTGATTTATTTTTACAGCATAGTATGATTACTTTATCTTCCTACCTAAAGAATACCGGGGACACTATAGGGAAGTTTCAGGGCATTGAATGGAAAACAAGTTACAGATGGATTTGTGTGGATGTTGAATCCCTATATACATCAATACGACATAAAGATGGTATTAAAGCAGCAGAATACTATCTATTGAGGGATAAGCCACACATCAATGCACCTGTGGAATTTCTTATAAAGGCCTTGAATTGTGTGCTAAGTGGCAGCTATTTTGAATTTGACAGTGTGTTCTATAGCCAAGTGTGTGGTACAGAGATGGGTGCCTCAATGGCCCCATCTTACACAAATCTTTTTATGGGCCTATGGGAGAGAGAAGTATTGTTGAACACAGAGATTAACCCCTTTTTTGGAAAAATCATAAAATGGGGCCGGTTTATAGACACTTGTTTGTGTATCTGGGATGGGGACAGTGACAGTGCAAATGAGTTTATGGATTAGTTAAATAATAACAACAGAAACTTGAAATTTACATACAGCATGTCACTGACCCTAAGGAGGTCCGATTTTTAGATATTGTGTTGATCAGAAACTGCATAGCAAAGTTCATTTCAACCATAGGGTTTAGAAAAGAAACTTCTACGAACACATTGTTGAGGAAGGATAGCTCCCACTGAGCAAAACTGAAAAATTCCATTCCACATGGGCATTTTATAAGGTTGAGAAGAAATTGTACTTGTGATAGTGAATCCAATGAACAAGCAGAAGAGCTTATTGTAAGATTTAAAGAAATAGGGTAACCGTTGTTAAAGAGACACTTTAAACAAAGTTAAAAATAAGACATAGAAAGATTTGTTAGGAAACAGGACACAAAGTGCTAGGAAAAACTGCTAAATTAGAGCAAGGGGGGCTATTATGCTCTCTTTAGAGTATAATAGAATATCAGTAAGGGTAGGCAATGTAGGATGGAAGAACTGGGATATTTTGAGATCTGATAGTTCCTAAAGGAATTAGTATGTGATTCACTGAGAGTGACCTTTAGAAGAACAGCTAGTCTTCAGGATAAGTTAGTTAATAGTAGATTGCATAGAAAACAAGTGAAGGAAACATGGCTACCAGCAAAACCTAAGGGGTTGTTCCAGTGCAAGAAATGTAATATTTGTTATTAGAAAATGGGCTTTTTATTTTCTGGCATCTGATTGGCAGGTACCCTTGCTAGGGGGATACATTAACTTTCAATAGATGCCCAGGAAATAAAAAGAACCATCCTATAGTGCCCCATTCACCCACTTACTTATCCTGGTGCCCACCCTGCTTCCTAATTGGCTAACACACATAATTTCAATCTTAAATTGCCACCATGTTTTCTCTCGCTTACCGAGAGATGCTAGCTCCTCATCAGTAGTACCAGACTGTGGAAGGGTAACTCATTTGCCCATTTTGTCAGTGCCTCACACTTCTTCCCAAGTGTAGCCTCATTTAACAGTTTTTTTTTGTAAACATTCCCCCTTTCTAAAAGAAATTGCTCCAGTAAACCATCTGTGCAATCAGCTTCATGTAAATTGTTACCACCAGTGTGTTTTTCATAAGGCAGCCGCATACCTGTCTAATCCATTAACCCAAAACTGTAGCCTTCCCCCCCGTTCAACAGTAGCAGCTACTAGTGACAGTTCGATCGGCTCCATGTCTGACCAGTCTGCCCTTTTAATGCAAGTACCTTTTACTCCTGATTGCACAGTAGCTCTCCAGTTCTGAAAGGCATGCAGCGCTATTCTCGCTACCAGCGGTGTCAGCCATGATATCTACACAGCTGCTCCCTGAATAACCAATGTGCACATCTCTTCCTCAGAAATCTGATCACAAAATGTAACACCTACACCAGTTAGGTCTTAAAAAAAAAACAAAAAAAAAAACATTTAAATCACTGGCGTGTCACATTTATCTACTTCCTGCATTTGCAAGATCACGTGCCTAACTGCCGCATCTGCCAACCATGACAAAAAAAAAAACAGTCTTGCAAGAAAGGCTGCCAACTGTTATAAACTTAAAAACGATGGCAAAAGACTGCTGCTGGATGATGTAATAAAACATGTCTTTTGTTTTTGTGGAGATTCTTTGGGGGCATAAATAAAACAGAATGGCTCTATCTGGGGAGGGGCAAAGGATGTAGAACAGCACAAAACAGGGGACTACTTTACAACCCAGAGCTAAACTGCATTCCTATTTTTTTTTATGTTTTTCTTAAATTTTTTAAGTCCCATATAAAAAATGCCACACAGCCCGTTTTCTAAGTGCAATAATACCCTCCAGGGTGGGCGGTATGAGCAATACAGGACCTTCCAGGGGCTATAAGGCCCTCCGCCTGCGGCGTCGGGCCTCATCAGTATTGCCCAATACCTCCCACCCTGTTGGGTATTATTGCTTGCATATATGCAACCAGGGCCAGAATTTGTGGCACTGAATGGAGAGAAATTTTTGATTAGGGATTTTATTACTTGTAACACTACTTTTGTATTATATGCCCTTTGGTGTGAGTGTAAGCTGTATTATATTGGTAAAACTGTAAGAATGCTTAAGGAATGAATACAACAACATATATGTTCAATAATTAATCAGAGAATAGATACCCTGGTGGGAAGGCATTTTTTAGAAAAACATAGATCAGATTTAAGAAGCTTTAAGTTCATGGGCCTAGAATGGGTTAAGAGACCAGAAGGGGAGACAATAGACAGAATGTGTTTCTCAAAAGAGAAAGCTACTGGATATTTAAAATAAATACTGTTAGTCCCTTTGGATTAAATGAAAGGTGGGACCTCAAACCTTTTTTGAGGGATGAATGAAGTTTTACTATATTGGTATTCTTGAATTTGCACTAAATGAACTAATGAGTGAGAGGCATTAGCAGCTAACCCATATTTTGTGTGTATATATATTTTATTCAATATGTAGAAAAAGCCTTCTTTAGATGTTTTATATGTATATACTTTAATGTGTGTAGCTAAGTAAAGAATTTTGTACATCTTTTATAAATAGTATTCCTTTCTTGTTTGTGATGTTTTTTCTGTAGAGTGAATAATGGATGACATCTCTATTTTTACTCCCTGGTTAAATAGTCCTTGTCTGGGAGTTTTTTATTACTAAGAATAACAATTTTTCTATATTACAGTGGTTGACCAGTTCACTTTAAGATAATTTGATCCCATGAGTAAAAAGGAAGTAATATATAAAAAACACCAGTAGATATAGGATTTTTGATAACAATAGATGGTAGTTTAAACAGTGTAAAAAAATCATTGTTTATTCCCTGCATTTTATTCTTCCAAATGCTGACAATGTTATCATTTGTAAATAGTGTGTAACATAGTAATTTTATCTTTAAAAAAGTAGCAGGGCTTTGTATTTAAAAGTCCAGTCACAATGTAGAAAAAAATGGTGATGTTGCACTGCTTCCTGTATAAATGGACAATGTTTGAACTAGTCTGTACACACCCTCTTTGGAAGGCAAGTTGCCAAGGCACTAGGGGCTCTGTTTTTTGGTGATAAGAATGCTGGAGTGCTGGGTGATTTCTGACCTTGAATAAAACTTGAAAATACTGCTTTAAAGTACTACAGCAGCACAGTTTCCAGTGTCAGTCCTTCTTTTTTGGAGTGCTGTTTTCTGAACATTTGTGCTAATCAGGACTTGCTATCCTAACAGCGAACCACATGGTGTGGTAGAGCACAGATTTTCACTTTCTGAAGTTCTACACCCCAAACTTGGTGCCCTCAACTGCAACAAAGATTGTCTCTTATCCCTAGTCAACCGTGAGCTAATCACGAAGAGGGCCTTTCTGCTGTTTGACTATGTGAATGTGGTTTATGGCACCAGCCAATCCTCCTCCTCCTCCCTTGCTAGACTGGACACCCTTTGCAATGCCTTCTGTCATTTTGCTGCTAATGCTCCTCCTCATACTCATCACTGCACCCATTACACTTCCCATTTTATTCCTCCCCTTCCCGCTCGTTGTTTCATGTACCATGCGACCCTAGCTTCTAAATATTGGTTTGACTCTCTACTCTCCTATCTTTCCCCTCTCCTCTCCTCTCCCTTTTCCCTCTTCCTCTTGTTCTCTTCACTCATGTGACTCTCATACCATCACCATTCCACACCCCAGATTTGGTGCTGGAAAATCTGCATTTTCCTCATGTCTTCCCATCTTCTCTTCATCTGGAACAATCTCCCTTTCACCCTCTACCTCTCCCCTTCCCTTCTTTCCATCAAATGCCAGCTCAAACCTCTTGTTACCTTTCCTGCTCCTGCCTAGCTATAGTGCTGTAGTTAATTTTGCCATGGTACTCTCATACAGTTAACCTCAATGCTCCTGAACCAGTGTTCTAATTCTGATATACTAGCCTGTATGCAGTTTATTGTATTGTATTACTTGACAAATGTTGTATTTCCAATGCACCTTGCATTTGTTTTACTATTTATACTTTGTATGTTTAGCCTATATGTTGTAGTTTTTGTCTCTCTATTTCCCCTTCCCCCGGGCCAAACCTGGAATCCAGCGTTGGCTCAGTTTGCTGTTACTGGTTACCAATTTTCAATCAATCAATCAATAAATCTTCAGCCATGTTCAAGATGTAATTTACAGGTCAATGTGCCAAGGATTCCCACCAGTTATGGAACGCTTTAGTTATATGGTGCCAGTTATAGAATAGAATAGCATAATAAGCAGAAGGTTGGATGGATACTGGACCACCTCTTTTGGGCTCACCACTACCCAAATCAACTTTATCATTTGGCTGGTAAATCCTATTTTCCCAGTTGAGGCAACAGCTATAACATAGTGATGAGTCCTCATAAGGATGGAACACATTGCTGTGGTTTGCTGTTTTAAAAACAGCTTGGAAGGCTTTTGGCATGTTATGGTCCTGCTTAAGATCAGCCATCCTAAATCCCTTCATGAGAATTTACACACATTGCCCATGATGCTTTGCATTATGGGGTGTGTGCTACTTTGTATTTCTTTAACACCTGGTTTTATAGTCAGTTCACTTCTAGCATAAACCTTTTTATTCGTATGTTTGTGTTGTGGTCCTTGTCCTTTAAAAAGACAGGGCTTAGTAAAGTTTGAAGACTTTGAATCTCGAAATTCCAGTCTGGAAGAAATGTTTCACTGTACCATTTAGTTTTTCTGTGCATCAACGTGGCTTATTTATTTTCATCTGAATCTGTTTGATTTATCATTTATTGTGTTTGTGTCTATTTTAATGTGATGATTGATAAGAGATGCAGCTTCTGTGACTAGCAACATTAAATTTCTCGGTTTTGGCCTGAACTCTATCAGTCAAGAGACTGTGGCCAGGACTTTCAGTCGGCCAAAGACAGCTGTCCCACAACTGGTCTGAAGTTCAGTGCTGCATAGACCACCTAAAAGACGGCGTAACAGTGTACACAGTTCAGATGACATTTGTGCAAGTTGCAGTAAAAAATAATGCACGCATCACTGCAGTAAAAAATAATGCACGTGTCACTGTTTTGATGCAAGCTGTTGCCAATTGTCACCAACGCTTGAGAGCCTTTGAAAATAAGAATTCTGAGTTTTGACACAATTGGAAAGGTGCCATTGTAGGCAAAAATTGCTAGTCTGTCAGTGCCTGAGCTGAGCAAAAATCCAGCCCTGTATCTCAGTTGGACTGCACTGGTTAAATAAAGGCAACTTAAATAGCATTGTGTCGTTCATCCTCCTCCTACAGCAGTATGAGGACTACTCTTACACCCCATGATGAACCCTGCATTTTTATGTTGTGGAACACAAGACTTCTGGATACAGGCCTCGGGCAATGTGAGTGACAGTGCAGCTGCTACCTCTGAAGTAGCTGCACCAACACAGACATTGTCCAAGGTCTGTTGCAGAATTTGCAAATGGCCCTGTGGGCCACTCGCAAAGCAGCTGCACCATCACACACATTTCCTGGAACTAGTAGCATGCTTCTCAAATGACCCTGCAGGTCACTTCTGAAGCAGATGCACTATCACAAACATTACCCTGTGGCTTTAGCTGGCATATGTATGGCACTGCTGGCCAGTCGCAAAGCAGCTGGCTCATTATCACACACATTGCCCAGGACATGTAGCATGCTTCATAAATGACCCTGAATTTCACTTGTGAAGTAGCTGCATAATCACACATGGCATCAGACCCGTAGCATACTACACAAAGCAGCTGCATCATCACACACACATTGCCCATGGCTGTAGCAGGCTTCATGAATACCTTTGGGGGGTATACATGAAGCACATGAATAGATCACCACACACATTGCCGTGCACCTGTGGCCTGCTTTGCAAATGGCCCAAGGCAGCTGCACCATCACATACACTGCCCAATGCCTATAACCTGTAGCCTTGTGTCTCACAACATACAATGCAGACCGCCATAATGAAGTGATCTTATCACAGATTGTGCTGTGATAGCTTGCAGAATACTGCATGAACTCAGTGTAATCCAATCCCAGTTACTCCAACTTGTTTTGCAGTAAACTGAAATCTCACAGAGTGCTTGATCCTGGTGGACTGCACTATACGGGTGCAGTGCTCGTCATGGGGTGTAACTATAGTCCGTGAACT